>CM035141.1:28653144-29987144 GCA_020205605.1 Panax ginseng
TTTTTGAAACTTCAATAATTCATAGAAAATAGCCCGTTTATCAGAAAAATACGAATTTTATGTCCATTTCACATGAAATTGAATTCTCTACAACTTTTTAGCTTTAAGTTTTTTCAAATTCCAGACATAAAATATCCGAAATCCACAAACGGATGATTTTTAACACATTTTAAAATTCATAACAAATCATGCGTTAATTTTTAACGGTTCAAAATTTGTGGATATATACTCAACTTTTATATGTATAACATATTCAAAAATCACAACGATCCAACGGTCGGATTCAAATTATAACTAAGGCAATAGAGCTTTAAGAACACCGATTTGATCTTTTAATACCTCCAATCCGACAAAATACTGATAAAATATCTCAACATTAATTCCTTCATTTATAACCACATAAATAAATCCATCATTTATATCCACATCAAATAAATATTTCCTTATCATATAAATCAATAATTAATTATTCACAAATAATATTACAGAATCACAATTATGACAACCAGCCGCTCCTCAGAAAGAGGGCTTTCCGATAAGGATTTCTCCTTCATCGGGCGCCAAGCAATTAGGTGACCAAACCTCTCCTTGATGTAACTTTCTAGACATTGCCAATAATGTTATCTAATAATATTATTCAAATAATATAAATTATTGATCCGATAATGGGAAATACTCGTGCAAAGGACAATTATTGAAACAACAATAATATAAACTATCAACGCAAAGCAATTATTGAATCAATAAAATAAAATATTGAATAAGAATTCACCGTAATAATTATTGAATAGTGGCTTCTTACGTGAGGCTCAATAATTCAAAAATATTGTGCAATACCGTGTGCTACTGTGCAACCACACGTATTATTGTATTTTAACCACCAGGTATTTCAACATTGTTAACGGTAACGATTATGCCGTTATTTATAAAAATTCTAACTTGTCGTTTTCTTTATCCAATAGTTATTCTGTTATGGGGCCCACAAATGACTGTGCATTCGTACGGATATTACCGACAAAAAGAATATTCCACGACCAAACCAATATTCCCCGACAACAATAAGTATTTTATAGCCACTTGCTTATTTTGAAAAAAATTCACATATCACCATTAACTTTAACTTTTTATGAATTTAACTATTTACTAAATAGAAAAATTGAATACTTTTATTTCATAAAATTCGAGGTCTTACAATCTCCCCTCCTTATGAAATTTCGTCCTCGAAATTTACGTACCTGGTATTTCAAAGAGTTGAGAATACATTGCTTTCATTTCAGATTCGATCTTCCCTGTCATCATGATTTCTCCATTGCTCATCTCCTGTATTTCAGATATCATTCTTGAATATAGCTTTAAAACAAAGGTTAATTTACATATCACAATTTGTCAACTTAAGTAAGAAAATTCAGCTTAGGTAGGACACACACTAGCAAAGGATATTACTCGTCTCTCCTTTCCTAGTTCAAATCCTGGATCTCCGCCAGAGATCATATCCCTAAGCTCTGATACCAACTGTGACGCCCCCAAAATAGGTCCAATCCATCCAACCTATTCTGAGTCGCCAAATACATGGTACAAAAAATAACTACAACTTTATTACTACAATTGTCGTGCAAAATACAACAACACATATACTGTGATTTTTAATACCAACTGTGACTCATGTCCGAACTATGGACAGCACCTCACATTGATACATTACAAAAAGGTACAGTCAATAACTATTTTAGAAATTAAAATCTTTGGGAAGTGCTCAAGGAAACCTTCGTACATGGGAGGCCATGCGTCTGGTTATGATAGATATCATATGCCCACAGAATTATCCTTAGTTGACCCAATAGACCCCAAAGAAAAACAAGAAGATTACTATCATATTCTTTCCAATGGTGAGTCTTCTCTTGATATATCATTATCTCCACTGTCTCTAATTGAGAATTATACTTCAACCAAACACCAAGATTATATAGGTAGTGCTTGTAGATATACTCAGCAAGTGGATGTGCACAACTGTAAGACCCCAACTTTTTATAAATAAAGTTTAATTTCTCTATTTATTATTTTGAAATAGTAATGGTTGATTTGATTAATGTGGTTAGTTATGGGTAAAATGCGCAAATATTTTAAATAAGAAATTGGTTATAAAATATTCATTGTTGTCGGAGAATATTCGTTTGGTCGTGGAATATTCTTCCCGCTTGGAATATTCGCATTTACCAGCAAAGCCTTTTGTGGGCCCCATAACTAAAAAGCGATTGGATGAAGAAAACGACAAGTATAAGTTGTTTATAAATAATCGCCGAAGTTGTTACCAAGTATTAATCACTATTGGAATACCCGGTGGTTTAAAACAAAGTAATACGCTATTGTTGCAGAAAGAAGCATTACCAGATTGCACCAATTATTGATTCTTACGTAAGAAGGCACTAGTCAATATTTATTACAGTAATTACTGTTCAATATTTTATTTTATTGATTCAATAATTGCTACATTGATATTTTATATTATTGTAGTTCAATAATTGTCACTACACAGTATTTCCCATTATCAGATCAATAATTCATATTATTTGAATAATATTATTAGATAGCATTATTGGCAATGTCTAGAAAGTTCTGTCTAAGGAGAGGTTTGGTCACCTAATTGCGCGCCAGTAAGAAGAAATCCTTATCGAAAAGCCCCCTCTTTCCTAGGAATGGCCTGGTTGTCATTATTGTGATTCTGTAATATTATTTGTGAATAATTAATTTATTGATTTATATGATAAAGAAAATATTTATTTATGTGGATATAAATGGAGGAATTTTTTAGAAAAGTGGCAATTGTTGAAAATTGATATTTTATCTTTTCTGATAAAATAATTCATTTAAATATATTATTATATTTTAATAATATAATAATGGTGATATTTTTACAATGAATGTGGGATATATCAATAAATGAGGAGGAAGATTATTTTTGTTACAAAAAATATTTAAAACATGTTTTTCATGTTTGTGGACCTCATTTCTTGACTGAAATTTGATTATATAAACAGAAAATCGTCTTCAGATATGGATTTCTTGTAGAATTTCTGCTTGAATTTGGAAAAAATTAAACTTACAAAGTTGTAGAGAATTGAATTTCCTATAGAAGGACATAAGAGTCGAATTTTTCTGATAAAATGGCTATTTATTATGAATTATCAAAGTTCAAATAATTAATTTTTGAAGTTTTAAATATTTTTTTTAATAAAAACATTTTTTTTTTCATTTTGTGGGCCTCACTAACATGTGCAAAAGTGTCAAATCAGTTGGTAAAAGTGGGCGAGGAAATTCATATAAATATATTAATATTTTATTAAATTTTCTCTTTTGATGTTCTAAGCATTTTCTATAAATACGGTGCTTAGGTTAGAATTGAAAATCACACCGTAAATCAAGTTTTCTCTCTATATTATCGAGTGTATTTTTTATGAGTATTTAGATACTTTGAGTGTTGCTATACTGCAAGTTCCTTCAAAGACTATATCCAAGATTCCAAATGTAAGATCATTTTTGAGGGTAAGGGATGTTATTTTTTTATAAATGATATTATTTCTTTCAATATCATTATACCTAATATTGGTAAGATTTTTCTTGTGAAATTCTTATCTTTTCATGCTCGGGTTACTATTCATGAGTTACTATTCACGAAGTTACTATTCATGAGTTACTATTCACGAGTTACTATTCATGAGTACTATTCACGAAGCATGATGATTTTTCTTGTGGAATTTCTACCTTTTAGTGTCGGAGTTACTATTCACGTATACAACACTATTTACGAATACGACACTATTCAGAGAAAAATTAAATTTTTTTTTCTGTGTCCAAGATTGTCTGTTATGGTTCATATCTTTGATTGTATCCATATTTTGATCTTTATTTTTGAATTCTGCTCCACAATAGTTTATTATGAAATATTTTTGAACATGGATAAACCGAAGTACGAATCCTTACTATTTGTTCTTTTGTCTCACTGAATTCGTTTTCTTTAAAATATATTTTTCATCATCCTCACCCTAAATGATGATATTACCAATATCTTTGGTCCAGAGTAGTGCAAAAGATGAATGATTTTATGATGAATATCTTTGGCCCATAGTGCAAAGATGAACAGATGTTAAGATGAACATGACCGACTGATTAATATCTTTGGCCTATAGTGCAAAGATGACTATTTGATTCAAGATGTATATTGATTGATGTTACAGGGATAAAATATCGATGATAGACTTTTAAATTCATAGATGATAGTAGATTTCATTTTCTACTTAACTCTTCTAATGAATTGTTGTTTCCGCTGCAGTTGTTGATCTAAAACTTGTTGTCTATTGTATTCTATCAAATTTTTCCCTGTTGAAGACTAAGGATAATTTGTTGTACATTATCTTAGTCATAATATTCTTACTGGGCTAGTTGAGCTCACCCTTTTCCTTTTTGTTCCATTTTTCTTCTCGTGAGACGAGAATATAATGCGAACTAGTCAAAAGTGTGAGTAATGGTTCAAGATAGTTGTTTTAGTAGTCCTCACTATTTTGTAAAATAGTGTATCAATAATTGTAATATGTGGAGAATAGAACTAGGAGGGGAGAGACGAGTAAATCATTCACTAGTGTGTCCTACCTAAGCTTATTTGTTATTTAATTGGTCGGTCATAATATAGGGATAATATGTGGCATGTCAATTAACCATTGTTTTGTGACAGTAAAATGGCATCTAAAGATGTTGAGATAAGCAATGAAGCACATGAGACCGCTTAGTCACCACCGATCAATACCGGTGATAAGGAAGGCAATAACCCTCCTGTAAACAATAACACCGACCAAATGACGAACGATGGTATGTTTAGGAACTTTCTAGAATTCATACAAAACCAAACAAGAGAGACTACTGTTCAAAATGCAAGTGGAAACACTGGCAACTCAAGGATGGTCACCGCTAAGCAGTTCAAGGAGTTAAGACCGCTAGAGTTTTTGTGAAAGCCAGAACCACTTACGGCAGAGACGTGGATAAAGCAGATAACTAAGATATTTGATGTCCTGGGATGCTCAGAGGAGCAAAAGGTTCCTTTCGCCACCTTCATGTTGCGAGGAGAGGCAGATTATTGGTGGGAATTCATAAAGCGTACTTCAAATTTCACCAAGACCAAGATGTCTTGGGAGAAGTTCCAAGAATTGTTCAACGACAAGTACTTTCCCGAAAGTATTCATCACATGAAGGAGGTAGAGTTCATCAAGCTCAGAGCAAAACAATATGAACATGTCATTGTCTGGGCTAAGTTTGCCGAAGTTGTCCGATTTGCATCTCATTTGGTTGATAATGAGGAGAGAATGACGCGAATGTTTCGCGAGGTTTGAAACCCAAAATACGCTAATACCTCGCCTCTCACAAACTTTATTTATATTCGGATGTTGTGAATATGGCTCAGCTTATTGAGCGCGATAATGAGTCACTTCAATCAAGAATAATGACCAACAACTCGATGATAATCAGACTTATGGCAACGGTCATCTAAACAATGATAACCATCGTGGAGAAAATTATCATGCCGAAATGTTAACCACTTGGTGGTAATCATGGCCAAGATAATAGGAAAGGTGAGTCAAGTGGAAATTTCAAAAGAGAAGATTCAACAATGACGGGAAGACGCCAAGACCAACACCAAAGAATCGAATTCTAGGGAGGAGAAAGACCGCCATTAGATGCTACAGATGCGAGAAGAGGGACACATAAGTCCAAACCGCTCACAACCTTCCAAGGTATGTTTTAGTTATGGAAAAGACTACCATATAGCTCGAGATTGTCTGTAGCGAAACCAAGTCCAATGAGGATGGTGACTCAAAGGTCATCCGGACAAGTCAAAGTCGGTTGGTTCTTGGAAGAGCGTTTTTCGTGACTTCTCAAAAACGAGTAACCTTAACGGTTAGCACGCAAGTTAGTTAATCATAAATTCTTGCGAAGTTTATACCTTATTAGATACTTTGCTTCTACCCATTCTTTTATCTCTCCTACTTGTGCTCAACATTTGAACTTGACTACTGAGAAATTAGACTTTGACTTATTTGTTGAAACTCCGTTAGGAGAAACTTTCGTTACATCCGCTGTTTATAAATTTTGCTTGATTCACATTGATACCCTCACCCTACCTGTTGATCTTATATCTTTAAAAATCTTGCATTTGATGTGATCTTAGGGACTGATTGGTTAACCACTCATCATGCTAAAATTGATTGTTTTCGTAAGGTTGTTAGTTTTCATATTCCTAACCAACCTGTTATGCGAATTCAAGCAACCAAACCACTAAAGTCAATCACTGTCATATCAAGCCATAAAGCCATTCGTTTATTAAAAAACGGACGTCAAGCTTTCTTACCCATGTCATGGACTTGAATACGTCAGATTTGAATAATATTTTGTTATTAGTGAATTTCATGACGTATTTCCTAAAGAACTTCCTGGCCTACCCCAGAGCGTGATATTGAATTTTGTATTGATTTTGAACCCGGTACAAAACCCATTTCTAAAATCTCATATCGAATGGATCCTATTGAACTTCAGGAGTTAAAAACCTAACTACAGGAGTTGGTACCTTAGCCTCTATCTGGTGACTTCCTTTATGGAATACACTGAAACCAGACTCTCTGTAGGGGACGTCATATTCGTGCGGTGGTAAACTGATAGGTGCCATTGTGACGTGTTATCCAAGATTATGATATGAGTCACATTTGAGAGCAACCTAAGTTAGTAATCGAAATAAGTAGCTTTCTAGGCTTAGCTGGTTACTATCGGAGATTCATGGAAGGATTTTCTCGAATCGATACTCTATTAACTCAGCTGACTCGAAAAGATACAAAATTTGAATGGAGCGAGGAATGTGAGAAGAGCTTACAAGAACTCAACATGCGGCAACGACGTTGGCTCGAGCTGTTGAAAGATTACGACCATACCATTCAATACCATCCTGAAAAAAAAAATGAACGTGGTAGCTGACGCGTTGAGTAAAAGATCGTATGCATTTACGAGTGCGATATTGTTAACACAAAGACCCATTTCGTATGACTTACAGAAGATGGAGATAGAGTTAACGATTCCAAGAACCTGCGTGAAGATAACGAATATACGATTAAAATCGATTTTAATCGATAAATTTAAAGCTGCTCAAGCTACAGACCTAGAGTTGATGAATATGAAGAAGAAGATGCAAGAAGTCGATATTCCAAAAGCGAGAATCGGCGATGTGAGGAAAGCTCAAACCTTCAATTTATTAGTCCATTTGAGATTCTCGATCAAGTAGGAACTGTGGCCTATAGACACATTTTACCGCCAAGTATGACGCGTGTTCATAACGTTTTTTGCGTTTCGATGTTACGTAAATATGTGGACGACCCGAACCACATTATTGAGTTAGAACCAGACGAGATAGCCGAAGATTTAACGTACGAGGAAGTACCAGTCAAGATCTTGGATATGAAGAAACATGTCCTACGCACAAAGGTTATACCGCAAGTTAAGGTTTTGTGGAGGAACCATGCTATTGAAGAAAAGACATGGGACTTGGAATCAGAAATGAAAGTGAGGTATCCTCACCTTTTCGAAATACGAGGTACGTACGTCAATTTTGAGGACGAAATTTCATAAGGAGGGGAGGTTGTAAGAACCCAACTTTTTATAAATAAAGATTTAATTTCTCTATTTATTATTTTGAAATAGTAATGGTTGATTTGATTAATGTGGTTAGTTATGGGTAAAATGCGCAAATATTTTAAATAAGCAATTGGTTATAAAATATTCATTGTTGTCGGGGAATATTCGTTTGGTCGTGGAATATTCTTTCTGTCAGGGAATATTCGTACGACGACGCAGTCTTTTGTGGGCCCCATAACGAAAAGCGATTGGATGAAAAAAATGACAAGTATAATTTGTTTATAAATAACGGCGTAGTTGTTACCGTTAATACTGTTGAAATACCCGGTGGTTAAAACACAGTAATACACGTTATTACTGACAAAGAAGACACTGTCAGATTGCACCAATTATTGATTCTTACGTAAGAAGGCACTACTTAATAATTGTAACAGTAATTACTGTTCAATATTTTATTTTATTGATTCAATAATTGCTACGTTGATATTTTATATTATTGTTGTTTCAATAATTATCACTACACAGTATTTTCCATTATCAGATCAATAATTCATATTATTTGAATAATATTATTAGATAGCATTATTGGCAATGTCTAGAAAGTTCTGTCTAAGGAGAGGTTTGGTCACCTAATTGCGCGTCACTAAGGAGAAATCCTTATCGAAAAGCTCTCTCTTTCCTAGGAACGGCCTGGTTGTCATTATTGTGATTCTGTAATATTATTTGTTAATAATTAATTTATTGATTTATATGATAAGAAAAATATTTATTTATGTGGATATAAATGGAGGAATTTTTTAGAAAAGTGACAATTGTTGAAAATTAATATTTTATCTTTTCTGATAAATAATTCATTTAAATATATTATTATGTTTCAATAATATAATAATGGTGATATTTTTACAATGAATGTGGGATATATGAATAAATGAGGAGGAAGAGTATTTTTGTTATAAAAAATATTTAAAACATGTTTTTCATGTTTGTGGACCCCATTTCTTAACTGAAATTTGATTATAGCCTGTCAAATCGTCCGTATGTGGATTTCGGTAAATTTCTGTTTGGAATTTGAAAAAACTTAAATTTACAAAGTTGTAGAGAATTGAATTTCCTATAGAAGAACATAAGATTCAAAATTTTCTAATAAAAGGGCTATTTATTATGAATTATTGAAGTTCCGGAATAATTGATTTTTGAAGTTTTAAATATTTTTTTTAATAAAAACATTTTTTTTCATTTTGTGGGCCTCACTAACATGTGCAAAGTGTTGAAATCAGTTGGTAAAAGTGGGCGTAGGAAATTTATATAAATATATTAATATTTTATTAAATTTTCTGCTTTGGTGTTCTAAGCATTTTTCTATAAATATGGTGCTTAGGTTAGAATTGAAAATCACACCAGAAACTAAAGTTTTCTCTCTCTATATTATCGAGCGTATTTTTGTGAGTATTTAGATACTTTGAGTGTTGCTATACGGTGCAAGTTCCTTTAGCACTATATCTAGTATTCCAATCAGAAGTACTGTATTTTTGAGGTAAGAGATGTTATTTTTTTATAAATGATATTATTTCTTTCAATATCATTATACCGGAATATTGGTAAGATTTTTCTTGTGAAATTCTTATCTTTTCATGTCGGGGTTACTATTCATGAGTTACTATTCACGAGTTACTATTCATGAGTTACTATTCACGAGTTACTATTCATGAGTACTATTCACGAAGCATGATGATTTTTCTTGTGGAATTTCTACCTTTTAGTGTCGAAGTTACTATTCACGTATACGACACTATTCACGTATAAAACACTATTCACGAATACGACACTATTCAGAGAAAAATTAAATTTTTTTTTCTGTGTCCAAGATTGTCTGTTATGGTTCCTATCTTTGATTGTATCCATATTTTGATCTTTATTTTTGAATTCTGCTCCACAATAGTTTATTATGGAGTATTTTTGAACATGGATAAACCGAAGTACGAATCCTTACTATTTGTTCTTTTGTCTCACTGAATTTGTTTTCTTTAAAATATATTTTTCATCATCCTCAGTCCTAAATGATGATATTACTGAATATCTTTGGCCTGTAGTGCAAAGATGAATGATTTTATGATGAATATCTTTGGCCCGTAGTGCAAAGATGAAAAGGTGTTGAGATGAACATGACCAATTGATTAATATCTTTGGCCTGTTGTGCAAAGATGACTATTTGATTCAAGATGTATATTGATTGATGTTACAGGGATAAAATATCGATGATGAACTTTTAAATTCATAGATGATAGTAGATTTCATTTTCTACTTAACTCTTCAAATGAATTGTTGTTTCCGCTGCAGTTGTTGATCTAAAACTTGTTGTCTATTGTATTCTATCATATTTTTCCCTATTGAAGACTAAGGATAATTTGTTGTACATTATCTTAGTCATAATATTCTTACTGGGCTAGTTGAGCTCACCTTTTTCCTTTTTGTTCCATTTTTCTTCTCGTGAGAGACGAGAATATAATGAACTAATGGGGGTGTGGAGTAATGGTTCAAGACAGCTTGTTTTAGTAGTCCTCACTATTTTGTAAACTAGTGTATCAATAATTGTAATGAGGACTCCTTTTGAGTTTGTATACTGTCTATTAGACAATATTTGTATTTAAACTCACAGTTTATGTGTTGTCGTATTTTGCACGACAATTGTATTAATAAAGTTGTAGTTGTTTCTGTACCATGTATTTGGCGACTCAGAATGGGTGATGTATACCTATTTTGGGGGCATCACAACAACCCTGTCTTATGATAACACGAGGTCGCATGTCATTAGACATCTTGTATGATAGTGGCAAAACACCCTTCCAACGTTGGGTTCGCTTCACCCTATTTGATTCACCAAATTTAACTACTAAATGATGTATAAAATACAACACACTGTTCTATACTGTTTAAGGAGAACCTCCATAGTTAAGACCACCGTTCTATTCTCTTGTTACCCCCGCTCGACCCAGCTACACTCTTATTACCTGAAAGGAATTGTGAAGCAGAAGGGTGAGCACAACTAGTCTAGTAAAGAATATCATGACTAAAGATAAATAAATTATCAATAGCCTTCATCAGTAATAAATTAGAGATTTAGAACATATGGTAGATGATAAAACTTTTCAACCATAGTTGCAGCGGAACGGGCAATCCATTAGAAGAGTCAAATAGACCGTAATGTCTATTATCTTCTCCATGTTAAAAATCCACAAACAATGTTTTATCCCTGTAACATCAATCAACAGTTCCTATCCACAATCACATATATAACTCATAATCATAATTGTAGTTCTAAATTCCTCTTCTCATCTAGGACGAAGATAATTTTCATCACATGTCTTTAACTGAAACATCAAAGATCATGGTTATACCAAATCACAGTTCATGTTCATAATCATACTAATAAATTCATCTTTGCACTACGGGCCAAAGATATTCAACAACATGTCATCTTTGCACTACAGGCCAAAGATATTCAACAACAGGTCATCTTTGCACTACGAGCCAAAGAAATTCAATAACAGGTCATCTTTGCACTACGGGCCAAAGATATTCATCAATAATTCATCTTTCCACTACAGGCCAAAGATATTAATATCTTAAAGAAATACATAATCATTTTAGAATTTATATAAACAATAATTATAATCATGTTGATCTTTTCACCTTTGCACTTAAGCTAAAAATATTCAATTATAAATTCAATGGTCATGATCATACCAGTCAACGATTCAACTTTGCACTACTGGCCAAAGAGAACCCATAGTCATGATCATACCAATAACCTACCCATCTTTACACTCAAGTCAAAGAGAAATTTCTTCACCAGAATTATTAAAATGTTATATATGATAATAAAAACAATATGATCAAAACATGGATTTAATTTCAAGAATAAGATTCATAAATCAACGATAATTTGATCAGAAAAAGAAACCAATTTTATCGTGAATAGTACCTTATGAATAGTAACTCATGAATAGTAATTCATGAATAGTAACCCCGACATGAAAAAGGTAGAAATTCCACAATAAAATCTATACCAATATTTCGTTATAATGATATTGAAAGAATAACATTTCTTAAACATATAAAAAATTTATTTTAATTGTTTACAATTCACTAAATAATGCATTTAATCATCCTAAAATGCCAAACTCATAAGATTTCATCACCAATAACCAAAACCCTCATCAAAAATCTGCATATACCTCATATAGGTTTCTCAAGCCATAAAATCCTATTTTCTAATTTTTTTACTTCACATAACATATTTAATTTATGTACTCATAATTAGTCTATTTTTATGAAAAATACCAAATCAATACAAATAAATTTTCTTTTCTGGGATTTAGCAGAATACAGTCCTATATTGAACATATATTTTTCTCAGAATTTTTAAAATTCATTTACTATTTTTCATATGGCCAAAACAACCGAATATTTAGACATTTATCATAAACTGTACTTTTGTCCAAAAATTCCGAAATTTACAGAGTATACTTCTATTATATACATGTACTCCCAATAAAAATTTCACCAATTTTGGAGTTAACCACAAGAAGTTATAAGGGTTTACTTTTAAAATAGTCTTTTCCCATAAACTTCATAACTCCTAATATATACATCTAACAATCACCATTTTTGGACACAATCAAGAAAACTCATCAAATTATCATTTTAAATTTTTCCAGAATTTTTAAAGGTCAGAAAAATTACGAAACTGAAAAATATAATAACCCTTATAATCCCTTACCTCAAAGGAGCAGTATTTCTGACTGGAATATCGGATGTAAAGCCAAAGAAAACTTGCACTGAATAGAAACTCTCCAAGTATCTAAATACTCACAAAAATATGCTCGATAATATAGAGAGAGAAAACTTATATTTCTGGTGTGATTTTCAATTCTAACTTAAGCGCCTATTTATAGCAAAATGTTAGAACGCCAAAGTAAACTAAATAATAAAATAATAATATTATTATTCTTCCTTCTACGCAGACAGCCCTCTAAGACCAGCCATCACATTTGAAAAAGTATCCAGCACATGTTTTCAAAATAAAATAAAAGCGGGTCCCACCCAATTTTTAATAAAAATATTTTATTTTCTGAAACTTCGATAATTCATAGAAAATAGCCCGTTTATCAGAAAAATACAAATTTTATGTCCATTCCATACGAAATCGAATTCTCTACAACTTTTTAGCTTTAAGTTTTTCCAAATTCCAGACAGAAAATATCCGAAATCCACAAACGAATGATTTTTAACACCTTTTAAAATTCATAACAAATCAGGCGTTAGTTTTTAACGGTTCAAAATTTGTGGATATACACTCAACTTTTATATGTATAACATATCCAAAAATCACAACGATCCAACGGTCGGATTAAAGTTATAACTAAGGCAATAGAGCTTTAAGAACACCGATTTGATCTTTTAATACCTCCAATCTGACAAAATACTGATAAAACACCTCAACATTAATTCCTTCATTTATAACCACATAAATAAATCCATCATTTATATCCACATCAAATAAATATTTTCTTATCATATAAATCAATAATTAATTATTCACAATAATATTATTAGAATCACAATTATGACAACCAAAGTAGTTCCGGAGAGAAGGGGCTTTTCCGATAAGGATTTCTCTTTATCGGCGCAGCAATTAGATGAGCAAACTTCTCCTTGATGAACTTTCTAGACATTGCCAATAATGCTATCTAATAATATTATTCAAATAATATGAATTATTGATCTAATAATGGGAAATCTTGCAAAGGACAATTATTGAAACAACAATAATATAAACTATCAACTAAATAATTATTGAATCAATAAAATAAAATATTGAATAAGAATTACCGTAATAATTATTGAGTAGTGCCTTCTTACGTAAGGATCAATAATTCAAAAATCTTTGTGCAATATCATGTCTTCTTTATGCAACCACACGACATCGTGTATTTTAACCACTTGTATTTCAACAAAGATTAATTAGCAGAATAGCATTACTAGATTATTTATAAAAACTCAAACTTGTCGCTTTTCTTTATTCGACAATTATTCTCATTATGGGCCCCGAAATGATCAAGTCAATGTCAATACGGATATTACCGACAAAAAGAATATTCCACGACCAAACGAATATTCCCCGACAACAATAAGTATTTTATAACCACTTGCTTATTTTGAAAAAAATTCACATATCACCCTTAACTTTAACTTTTTATCAATTTAACTATTTACTAAATAGAAAAATTGAATACTTTTATTTTATAAAATTCGGGGTCTTAAAGTTTCCTTGTTCCAATTGAAGACTTTCGCAGCAGTGATGGAGAAAGCAATACTCGCTGAAGGTGGGGGCGAGGCAGTGACAAAGTTCAATCAGGAACAGAAAAAGAAGAAGAATGAGGTGGAGATTAAGAATGGAGGTGGTAATGGTAGAAACAACAAGAACAACAATAACAACAACAACTTGAAGAGGAAGTGGAATGGAAATGTGGGTGCTGGAAACCAGCAGGGTAACCAGCAAAATAAGAAGTTTGAAGCATGGGCTACATGCGGGAAGTTTCACAAGGGTGCGTGCTTGATGAGGAAACAGGTATGCTTCAATTGTGGCGTGAGAGTCACATCGCCCAAATTGCACTCAACCTAAGAAGAACGGGTGCTTCACGTGCAGATCCAAGGATCACTTTGCTCGTGAATGCCCTAAAAAGGCTAGAGAGACAACCGTAAGCAATGGAGGTAATAAAGGAGGTACATGGGCTATTCTTTGGACCTACAAACATCAAACAAACCCACAACTAGAACCTTCAATATGATCATGCAAGATGATGTGCAATCAAAAGATGTGGTGTCAGGTATTATCCCAATCAATGATATAAATGCTTATGTATTATTTGATTCGGGTGCTACTTGCTCGTTTATCTCTGATGAATTTGCTAAGAGGTTAGGATTGCCTAGTGAAGAACTAAATTTTCCTTTGAACATAGAAATTGCGAATAAGGAGATAATCCCTGTTAGGTTCGTATACAAGAACTGTAGGGTGAACATTAAGGAGAATATCTTGATGGTGGATTTGATTCCGATTAGACTTAGAGAGTTTGATGTTATTTTAGGAATGGATTGGCTGTTCAAATATGGAGCGGTAATTGATTGCCAAAAGAAGTGTGTAAACCTTATGACCCCGTTAAAGGTAGTATTTTATGGTAGCAAGTCGCTTAGACAAATGAAATGTCTGACAATTATGTAGGCCAAGAAATTGTTGAGTCGAGGCTGTGTGGGCTATTTAGCTTACATAGTCGATACTCAGAAAAAGAATGTGAAACTGGAAGAGATACCAGTGGTGAGGGAATTTGAGGATGTGTTTCCAGAGGATTTACCAGGACTTCCGCCTGACAGAGAAATTGAGTTCGTGATTGACTTAGCACCGGGAACAACACCGATATCGAAGGCCCCGTACAGAATGGCTCCAGTAAAAATGAAAGAACTGATAGTAAAGTTGTAAGAGTTGCTAAACAAGAAGTATATTCAACCAAGCATATCACCGTGGGGGCCTTGGGGTGTTATTTGTGAAAAGAGAGGATGGGTCAATGCGTCTTTGTATTGATTATAGAAAATAAAAAAGTCACTATTAAAACAAATATCCATTACCAAGAATAGATGACTTGTTTGATCAGTTGAAGGGTGCTAAATACTTCTCAAAAATAGATTTAAGAAGTGGGTATCACCAATTGAAAGTAAGGAAGGAGGATATACCTCGAACGACATTCAGAACTCGGTATGGACATTACGAGTTTCTGGTGATGTCTTTTGGTTTAACCAATGCACCTGCTGCATTCATGGATTTGATGAATAGGGTGTTTAAACCATTCTTAGACAAGTTTGTAGTGGTATTCATCGACGACATTCTAGTATATTCCAAAACTCAAGAAGAACACGTGGAACACTTACGTTTGACATTGGAAACACTAAGAAAGGAAAAGTTGTACGCAAAATTCTCTAAGTGCGAATTTTGGCTAGATTGTGTGCAATTTCTTGGGCACATGATTGACAAAGATGGGATTTCAGTGGATCCATCAAAAGTGGAAGCTGTAATCAATTGGGAACAACCAAGAACACCGTCCGAAGTGAGGAGTTTCTTGGGACTAGTCGGTTATTACAGACAATTTATTCAAGATTTTTCTAAGATAGCCACTCCATTAACAAACTTGACCAGGAAAACTGTGAAATTTGTTTGGACGGAGAAATGTGAAGAAAGTTTCCAGGATTTAAAGAAGAAATTAAGCATGGCACCTGTGTTGTCATTACCAGATAGTACATGTAACTTTGTAGTGTATAGTGATGCCTCACATAAAGGGTTGGGTTGTGTTCTTATGCAGAATGTCAAAGTAATTGTGTGTGCATCAAGACAACTGAAGGATTACGAGAAAGGTTATCTGACTCATGATTTGGAATTGGCTGCAGTAGTATTTTCTCTCAAGATATGGAGGCACTATCTCTATGGAGAGAAATGTGAAATCTACACAGACCATAAAAGATGAAGTATATTTTCACACAGAAGGACCTGAATATGCATCAAAGAAGATGGATGGAATTGGTAAAGGATTACGATTGTGAGATCTTTTATCATCCGGGCAAAGCGAATGTGGTTGCAGATGCTTTGAGCAGGAAAGGTCGGGAGAAGTTGATGTTGATAACCACTCAGGAGGAGCTTATTTTAGCAATGACAAAACTAGAGTTGGAAATCAAATTTCCAAAGGAATCCGATGAATGACTATTCCAGATAGATGCTAGTCCAACTTTGGAGGACAAAGTAAAGAATGCTCAACTACAAGATAAAGAATGTGAAACGATCAACGAGAAAGTTGTTGAGGGTAGTGATGTAAAATACAAGATTGATACCGAAGGACTACCACGGTTCGAGGAAAGAATTTGGGTTCCAGCAGTACCAGAGCATAAAGATGAAATCTTGACCGAAGCACATAACACAAGATATTCGATTCATCCGAGAAGTACGAAGATGTATTAAGATTTGTGGCGACATTTTTGGTGGCCAAACATGAAAAGAGATGTTGCCGAATGTGTGGCAAAATGCTTGACATGTCAAAGGGTCAAGGCCGAGCATCAAAGACCAAGCGGATTACTTCAACCGTTGAAAATACCGGAATGGAAATGGGAGCATATCACAATGGATTTTGTGGTAGGTCTTCCAACGACTCAGAAAGGATACGATGCGATATGGGTGATAGTAGACAGATTGACAAAATCTGCACACTTTTTGCTAATAAAAATTAGATTTAATCTTGATCAGCTAGCGAAACTATACGTTAAAGAGATCGTGTCAAGACATGGAGTTCCATGTCAATTGTATCGATAAATGATCCAAGGTTCACATCAAACTTCGGAAGAGACTACAAGAATATATGGAACACAGCCATAATGAGTATAGCATACCATCCGTAAACCGACGGGCAAAGCGAACGAACAATCCAAACGTTGGAAGATATGTTGAGAGCATGCATCATGGATTTCAAAGGAAGTCGATTTAAAATTTACCGTTGGTAGAATTTGCCTACAACAACAATTACCACGAGAAGCATCGGTATGCCACCTTACGAGGCATTGTCTGCGGAAAGTGCGTAACTCCACCATCTTTGCCGGGATGAAGTCGGTGAACGCCAATCGTTAGGACCAGAATCGGTACAACAAACTCACGAGGTTGTCAAACTCATCGAGACAAGATTGGTAGCAACCCAAGACCAAGCGTAAAAAAAAGTATCTGCGATCAACACAAAGTGAATCGCTAATTTGAAGTAGTAAATTTTGTTTTCCTAAAAGTTTCTCCTTGGAAGGGAAAATTCATTTTAGCAAGAAAGGAAAGCTCACCCAAGATTTATTGGACCGCTTCAAAATACTACGAAGAGTGGGGAAGTGGCTTATGAGGTAGCTTCTACCTCCGAGTTGGAAAACATTCATAATGTTTTTCACATTTTGATATTCTGACCAGTATAAACCCGATTACAAAACACGTGATCGAGTACGAACCATTGCAATTCTATAAAGATTTGTCTTATGAAGAGATTCTTATTCAGATAGTCGACAGAAAAGAACAAGTGCTCAGAAATAAAGTGATACCTTCTGTGAAGGTGATATGGAGAAACCACAATGTCGAAGAGGCAACGTGGGAACTCGAAGCTAAAATGATGAAAAGTTACCCTGAGTTATTTGTTTAATCTATGTCTTCGATTCTGGGGACATAATCTTTGTAAGTAGGGAAGAATGTGACGATTTGATTGTTTGAATTGTGATTCTGAGGACAGAATCCTTTTAAAGAGGGAATGATGTAACATTCCAGAATTTAAATTGTAATATTAAATATTTATTGAATTATATAAATATTTAATGGATGTGTTTATCGTTTAATAAATATTTGTTTAATTGATTTAATCTTATTTGGTTAATTATTTGTTAAATAAATAATTGATGAATTAAGGAAATTATTATTATGTTGATATTTTAATTTAATGGTTAATTATTTGTATTGAGTTATGTGATTAAATGATTTATTTAATTAATTGTTATTTGAATTAATTAAATTAAATATGAAAGCTTGACTAAATAAAGTGTGACAAATAATTATATTATAAGGAGTTATTAAAATAAATTAAAGTAGTTTAATTTAGTTTTTGCCAAACAAGGCTTAAGTATTTTAATTCTTTAAATTTAAAGGGTTTTGCCAAATAAGCCTTACGGCTTTTGGATTTCTATTTTTTGAATTTTAAAAAAAATAAATAATATAAATAAAACAAATTAAATAATAAATATAATATAATTATAACTTATACGTTATTTTTATAACTGATATCCTAATAAGTATACGTATTATTATTATTATATCAATTTTATTTTTACGCATACTTGTTAGTTGTTTAGTCTAAGCCTAAGAGAAGAAAACTAAGAAGTTCAAAGAACTTGAGAGAGAATTGGAGAGGAGTCTTAAGAATTTTCACAACAAGTTTAGTGTTTAGCAAGGTTGTGCAAGCTAATTGAAGGTAATCTCCATAATCTCCATATTATATATATATATATATATATATATATATATATATATATATATATATATATGGATGAGTTTACGGCATGAAGTTTCAAACTCTGTGAATTCTAGCTTTCTATGAATTGTGGTTATGTAATCTGTTGATGGTAATTAGATATAGTTATGATTAGAGATTATGTTTAAACAACAATTGCATGCTAAATTCGTTTGACAGTAGGAAGAAAATTTGTCAGTATATGTATTTTTATGTGTTCATGAAAAGTATCAATTCTAGTGGCTAATTAGTATGTGAAATTGAAAATTGAAGCTTGTATATGTTAGTTAATTAAGAATCAAGCATAACGTAACTGGAATGAAGTGATTTGGCCAAGTATTGAATTCGTAGTGATGATTTTTAGAATGAATATCAAAAATTGAGTTTCTGTATGAAAATATGAATTGGAGAAATTAAAATAGTTTTAGTTGGTGTTAAATTGTTCTAATTGGTTGTAAATGTTAGCAAACATGTTTATGATAGTTGTATATTTATTTTATGTGTTAATTTCACTGTTTGGTGGGTGAAATTCGTGTTAGTTGGGCTAAAAACGGCTACTGTTCATGCCGTGTTTATGTTTGCGTCTGTCTGAACCGTGCCAAGAATCGCTACGGCTTTAAGGCGTAAAACAACACAATTGCTACCGGTCCCCAAGATTTATATGTTGCAATTGCGCCATACCCCAATTTGAGATTCTCGCTTACGATGTTCTTTTGATTTGGGAAAGATCATAACATGGTAGTGCAAATTTATGTTAGCATGTTAAATGGGTAATATTAAGGTTAACATAACATAGTGAATTATTGTTAGTAAGTTCAAAGTTGCAAAAATGATTAGTAATTCGAGAACGCGTTATGTGATAACTTAGTTTACACAATGAAAGTTAGACAATTGTTGCGAAGTAAAACACTTGGAATTTTCTGAAATGTAAAGAGTAATGAAAGAATTGTGCTTCAATGATAAGTTTAGATAGTAGTGTACATGTTTTGGTATTTAGCATATCTAATAGGTATTGTGGTTCTAAAATTATGTGTAGGTGATCGTGAGTTTAATTTTATAGCTTACGCTCAAGGAAAGTTTCTAAACCCTATCTTTTTACATTGAGCAAGTTTCTAACTCTACACTTTTGTTGAGTTAGTTCTATTATTACATTGTGTAACTTCATTCTTTTGATTGAGCAAGCTTTTTATCTTAACTGTTATTGAATAAGTCAATTGTTCCTAAAATTCATTCGAGCAAACTCTAACTCTAATGTTATTGGAAATTCTTATTTGATTGATTCATTCTAACTTGTTTACATTTAAGCAAGTTTCTTAAGTTCTATTATTGTATAATGAACATAGTTTTTGAACTTTTGTCTCAATTATTAAATTGTTTTAATTCTTTGCATGAGTTAATACCATGTTGGGAAAGTTTTTAGGTTCCAGCTTGCTATCAGTTAATGTGCATTCTGTAATTTCATAAGACTCTAACCTTTAGCTTATTTATTGTTCAAGCAAAGGTTTAACATTTTATTCATTTTGTGGAATACTTATGCTCTATAGTTATTTCAAGCATGGATTTAATATGTATAATCAGTTCACTATGATTTTCAATTGTTCTATGTTATGTTGTTATTAAACAATTGTTGCATTATCAAACACTACTGATTCAGCTAGTCCTCTAGTTGATGTTCGTTAAACTTCAAATTACCTTGAAAGCGTATCTAAACCAAACTTTCTTTGGTGCGGTCTTGTACTCTAAATACTGAGAGGAACAACCCTATTATTATTAGGGGATAATTTATGCTTAGCGTTAAAATGTTTGTGCACAATACATTGTACGAAGGGCTGATCCCCCTAAGTACGAGGAGTCCTTATAGTTTTATGACTGTTAAAGTTGGAGTTGAAAGATTACTCACAACTGTGGACATAGTTCATGGTCTTATGACCCTTAGTTAAATATATTCCATATTTTGGATTTCAGTTTTTGATTATCATCGTTAGAGTACTATTCAGTTTTGATGAACCTATTGTTGGCAGTTATTATTATTATTCTTCTGTTGATCCATTATTGTATCCAGTGAGCAATTATTTTTCTCACTCTTGGATATTTATATACTCATTGCAGCTAAAGTTGAGAAGGTAGATGAACCTTCAACGAACAAAGGAAAGGGAAAAATATACAAGTGATGAAGACTTGTAATTTTAATTATTGTTATGATCATGGACTTTTAAATGATGATGTGATGTAATAAATTTTATTTCCGCACTTATATGATGTTTAAAGGTTAGATAACCTGGGAGATAATATTTTATTAATGTAATCCTGTATGGGCAGGTTTTATTATTCAATTTTATTATGATAGGGTAGTTAGATATGAATGTTTTGATTAAGTGAACACCAAATCTTGAGGTAATGAAGTACCGGGATTTGGGGGTGTCACACTTTCCTTATTATAAGAAAAGGGCTCCCAAACTGTAACGCATTTTATTTTTAAGGATTATTACATATGTCTATGCAAACGAGTGTATTGCTGCTAACTTAAGTTGTTGACGTGTATATTTGTTCGATCTCTTAGGATGAATGCAAACGCTTACGCCAGAGTATAAAATGTGGACTTATCAGTCGGCTAACTGTGGTAATTATGTGTAGGATATATTTTTGTTGTTGATTTGGAATAGAATGTAATGTATTTGTTTTAGAAATGGATTTATTTGATTTGGAATAATTTGGAATTTTATGTATTTGATTTGGAAGAATTTGGAATTTGATGTATTTGATTTGATCTCCTTTTGGAATTTGATATATTTGATTTGCTAGAATTTGGAATTTTATATATTTGATTTCGATTTCAAATATGATTTGGAAAGATTTGGAAATTTTGATGTATTGGAGATATGATAACCCTACTAATTGTTGATGTACAGAAACCATTCAATATCTTTTTGCTTAACTGGTGTTATAATGGGGCTGTGATTTATATGGCATGTTGTATTTGACATGTATTGTGACATGTTGCTTAACTGTTGATGTGTACTGGGTTGCAGTACAGGAATTGTAATTGAATTGATGTTGCTTGTGGGAAGGAATTCGTGCTTCGTGCTGTACAAGAATTATAATTGAATTGAGTGACATGTTGCTTAATTGTTGTTGTGTACTGGGTTGCAGTGTTGCTGTGGGGAGGAATTCGTGATGTACAGGAATTGTAATTGAATTGATGTAAAAGCGGGAAGGAATTCCTGCTTGAATTGATTTTATCTGTCCACTAGTATGACTAATAGATGCTGTGTAATATTTGATATGTGGGGGTAAAATGGGCTAAATAATTCATTAACTACGTCCGCTAGAATTACTAGCGGACGAAGTTTTCCCAATTTTAATCACAACCATTTATTAGTTAAACGGATGGTATAGATGTTATATGCCACTTTTTATTATGTAGCAAATAGATGTTATTGATCATATATATATATATATATATATATATATATATATATATATATATATATATATATATAAAGCAGAAACGCATTCTGGATGTGAAATCCAGCTCAATCAAACAGAGTTTGATGACAATAATATATATATATATATATATATATATATATATATATATATATATATATATAAATTCAAGAAGAAACGCCTCGGATGTGAAATCCGTGCTCAATCAAATAGAGTTTGATGATATATATATATATATATATATATATATATATATATATATATATATATATATATATATATATACGAAAAAAATAATAAAAGCCACGGACCAACTATTCCGCATACTCATACCACACGACTCTCAACATGAATAATTGTGTGTGCAAGAAGTGGAGAAAAGGCTTTAAGTAATGTAAGAAGACTTACAGTGGACTGCCAAAGAAGAATTCAATAGCTTTAAATGGATGAACTGTAATATCCGAGATTTTTTTTATGTAATTTAAGAATTATCAATAAACGAATGTATATGAAACTTTTGGGTGATTTCATTTATTAGATGTATATGTGTTGTACTTAAATGTGTTATTTCAAGAGATGTGATGAGATGTATTTAAATGGTTGGTTTAGTTTTATTTAACTATTTAAATTGATTAAGTAGGGAATTGTTCCATTTATTATGTGGGATGGTATTAAATTACGAGCTAAAGTTTGGAGCGGAATTTAGAGACGCGGACTGCGTATTCGAGTCCGAAACGTCAAAATTAGTCAGGATAGACTGTAATCACGAAAAAGTATCACGGTTGACTTTTTGGTCAAAGTCAACCACTTGACTTTTTTGAAAAAAAAGTCAACTACGAATTTTAGAGGTGAATTTGACTAAACGGATAGTCCCATGACGTCTGGAACGTCGACTTTAGTAGGAATTGATATATGGTTCGCAAAATTTGGTCCCGAAGGGTAAAATAGTCAAATAGCTTATTAATTGATTAAAATAATATATATATATATATATATATATATATTTTATAATAGAAATCAGCTGAACTAATGGGACCCATGAGACTATTAAATTGGGACAAGGGAGGGAGTATACGTATATTACATAATAGCTAAGGTGGGAGTACTTTATTTTATTCCTTAAAACCAAAATTCTTTTTATTTTTCTAACTCCCACATTCATTTTCTCTAACTCCCACATTCTTCCTATTAATTAACTATATTATTGTATTATTAAGTAGTGTGAGTAACTAATCATTAGAGTTGGGGGTTATGAGAATCAAAAGACTCTAACAAGCTATACATATATACAAACACACTTTTCTTTTAAGAAAATTCCACCAAGTGAGTAAACATGGAGAGAAATTGAGAGCTTAAGAGAGTTAAAACGAATTTTGGAGGATTACTGAGGATTTGACAAGCATAGAGAAGGAGCATCATATTAAACCAAGAAGAAATTCATCAAAAGGTAATTCATGAACCCATTTTATTTTTATAAGAAAAATGAGAAAAAAATGCATATAAAATTGGTAAATGATTTGTTGTGGCTTTGTGTTGCCATGTTACTGTTGTTTGATGATTATAGATCGTTAACAACAAAAGATATGGGTTAATCATACATCAAATTCATAGAAAATCAAAGAATTAAGCAATGCGTGCTCTACCTTTGATAAAATATCTCTAAGGTGCTAAATTAATCAAAAAGGTGGAAATTTGCTGAAGTTTGATGTTGTGAAATGTGAAAACATGTGAGAGTAGATGATCTGGACATTAGGAATAATTTAATTGCATGTTAGAAGCAAAATCACGGATTTTTGTCAAATTGGGTTTAACTAGTAATCTGTGATTTTTGGGGTTTTTCTTGAGCCTCTAATCATGGTGTATATACGACTCGATTAATAGTATGTAATAATTTTATAAAATAGTATGTAGCATGAGGTACAACCTGTCCAAATTTCATAAGAAAGGGAGTTAAATTGAGCAAGTTATGAAAATCGTAAGCATGCATGTTGGTAATAAAATCTGCAGAATTCTGGAAATTCCAATTTTTTTTGAAGTATAAAACTAGTGCTGGCACATTTTTCTATGCAGTTAGTTTGTGGTCTTAGCATGCTAGTTTCATGAATGTTATATTTTTATAAAATACCTTGATGTATGAAGTTTATTGTGTCCAAGTATCATGGTCATATCATATGTAGATTAGTGAGAATAAAATCGCAAAAGTGGCTGCAAGAAACAAAAAATTTGATGTCTTTCTTGAGACTGTTTGGATCAGTCTGTTTCGGGGGAATTTTTGTCCACTATGTTGTACTTTAAAAATTCTGGAAAACTTTGTAGTATTAATATAAGAAGATATGAAGGTCCTGTAAAAATTTGAGAATTTTTGGCCATACGGTTTGAGAGTTATGAATTTTACTTGTTAAGGACACTTTATGAGAAGATACCCTAATAACTCTTTTGTATATAAGTCCAAAAATTACTTAAATGTTTAATCGGAAGTACATGTGTATAATGTGAATTGACCCTCTAAAATTACGTAATTTTTGGAGCTAATCTCGATTTATGAAAAATCAGAGAATATTTGGCTATTATGGACTATTTAAAAATAGTAGATGAATTTTAAAAATTTCGGGAATATTATATGTTCAATGTGGGACTATATTCTACAAAATCCCAGAAAAAAAATATTTTTGGGACTGATTTGGTATTTTTTATATAAATGATGCTATATGGATAAATGAATTTAATTATATATGTGATGTCATAATTATGGAAAATAAAATTTTCCGACTTGAGACCCTTAAGCATATTTTATGCAGATTTTTGGTCCGAAAAATGTCACAAATTTATGTTTCCTAGTTTCTTTTATTTAACCACGTGGCCTACTCATAGCAACATGTTAGGTAATTGAATTATATTTGAATACGTGTGAGTTTAATCTTTTTATTAAAATAAAAGGGAACCATTACACTTCAACGTGGTGTTTGAGAACCAAATTACTTAATGTGACACATGTGAATAGGTTACGTGAAGGGCTAGTAGATAGTAGTAATTGTAGAAGACATAACAGGCAAGTTTCTTACCCTATTTTTTATTATGAATTTATTCAACTCTTATTCAGTTGATTGCAACGAGGGTAAGTTTGGGCTTGTGATTAATTAATCATTCTTGCAAGCTCCTTTATTGTAAAGTTCTATGACTTCAATTGTGATGAAAAATGTTATTGATGATTATTCAGTTCCTATTGTAACTGATATACTTTAAAGTTCGTATTCCCTTAATGAACTATATTCAAGCATGCTTTCTAGCTTTCGTTCCAGCTAGATGTTATTGATGCAAACATAGTATATTGTTTGAATAATTCAAATCCTTTTAAGCTATTGAATGTTTACCAATCCAAATTGCTTTGGTGAGGTCCTGCATGAATACTAAGATGAACAACCCGGATAATCGGGTAGTCGATGTCCGCATATAGTCCCATTTATGCTTATGCGCTTAAACTTTATACTTACGCACAATGTAGGGTTTGATAGGTCGATCACCGAGTATTATGCAAGACCAAGCATACAATCTATTTAATTGTTAAACCGTCTGATGGTTTTCGATGAAACAAAGTAATGTTCAGGGTATCTAACACCCCTTAGTATGCTATTGAGAATTCCAAAACTCTTATCTTGATATTCCAGTTTATCTCTTGATATTTATTTCAACTGTTGAGAAATATTCATACTAATGCTTTTACTTCTAATGTATGTTCTCAAATTACTTTATATACTTGCTGGGCAATTTGTGTTCATTCTTTGCTTAAACCTTTCAGTTAAGGCTGATAACGCTAAAGGCTCGGGCAATGACAAAGGAAAGTCTAAGATGAAATGGTGAGAGTTA
Source organism: Panax ginseng (assembly GCA_020205605.1). Lineage (NCBI taxonomy): Eukaryota > Viridiplantae > Streptophyta > Magnoliopsida > Apiales > Araliaceae > Panax > Panax ginseng. The sequence continues at coordinate 28,679,244 of CM035141.1, forward strand.
TTTATGTAATAATTATATTTCCGCATATGATGTGATGCAGTGATAAACGTTAAGTTTAAGTTTCGATTTATTATAGGTTGTAAAGACTTGGGACTTTATTTTGAATAAGTATGTAATAGTTAATATTATTATTATTATTATTATTATTATTATTAGAGTTACCTAGATAGATGATGATGTATGTTGTATCGTGAGCACCATGTCCTGTAATCGATGTTACACGAATTTGGGGGCGTCACATGAACACTTGGTTCCCACCGGTAAAAAGTAGCCAAATATAAGCTCACAAGTGTTTGAAATGAGAAATCACTCAATTTATAGTGTGTACAGGGCAAATTGGACAGGGCTTTCTCGCTTTTTCCTCCTTAAAAATGGCCACCCCAAGGCCTCTATGTATAGAGGGGGGAGCCACAGATGTAACTGCGGCTGCCCGGAGTGCCCCGGGATCCATGGGCCTTGCCGTCTAGAAATACGTGCACTCGTGCAACGTGTTGTCCGCTCGAACCTTCATAACTTCAATCCAGGCATTCGATTGAGGCGTATAAGACCTTTTATGGAATGTTGTTGTCGAGCGCTACACAATGACATGGGATAAGAGGTTGTAAGAAGTCAGGAAGATGGGTCTATGCTCGAGTCTTCAAGTCTTCAAATTCTATCCGGTGTGTTCTCTTGTGTAGTAGTCACTCGGGATTTGAGCTATGGTTCTTGTAGGACACTTCTGTGTAGAATGTTGGTTGAAATGTTGTTGAGACGGAGCGAATGTGGGATCGAGGTGGAAAAATGATGATTTTGCCCTTCACCGGGGTTATCTCCATTACAGGCTAATTTAGCGATCGTTGCTCGTGGTTATCTCCGAGATTGAAATCACTTGTAAAGTTTGGAATGTCCTCAGGGTTGTCTCTAAGGTATGCATGTCCTCCCGGGGTTATCTCTCGGGTTTGAACCGAGTGCCTCGGCTATCAACGAGGTTGAAGGCGATTCTCGGGGTTTGAAAAAGCATTTTTTGGGGTTATCTCCAAATCGCAATCGCATGCCTCGGGGTTGTCTCTCGAGGTTGAATCAAACTCCGGGGTTGTCTCCGGGGCTAGAACTGAATATCTCGGGGTTGTCTCCGAGATGGCAAACTTCTCCGGTGTTATCTCCGAAACTGGAACTGTATTCCTCGGGGTTGTCTCTGAGGTTGAAACTGAGTATCTCAGGGTTGTCTCCGAGATGGAACTAACTTCTCCGGTGTTATCTTCGGAGCTGGAATTACATTCCTCGGGGTTGTCTTCGAGGTTGAAACAGAAACTCCTGGGGTTGTATTCGGGTTGGAACTGAGTATCCCGTGGTTGTCTCCGGGATTGGGATGACTTTGACTTTCAGGGTTATCTTTGGAAGATGATTTTTCCCTCCTACAAGGTTAGTAACAGGAATGCAAAATTTTGAGTGTCTACAAGTTCATCAACAAGTCACATAGCAAATAGGAACTGAAAGACTTGCCTTGATCATTATTTAGCAATAATAGTTTAACAGCTTACAGCTATCTGCACTTCACGTGCCTTACACAATTATATAATCATGCACATCAACTATTAGTCACATAGCAATGCATAGTAGTTATAATGTAAACTTTACACTATATCTCATAACCCTTCCTATTATCAATACACAATGTTCAATTTGATTGTGTTAACTTTCGAATTACATCTCACTATATTTCATACTCGAAGTTCATTCAAGTGTTTAAGTCTTGCTAGGAATCATTATTGGTTTTATATTAACTCCATTTCATATCTTATAATATTCATTTCATTTGACTTAAAACACTTTTTACTTGCATTAACACTTGTCACGGTGTTTTGACGTACATTCGTCACACGCCCGATTTGTCTCTCTTGTGTATGCTTATACCATTTATCTAATAAATTATTTATTGATGTTAAGCATCATATATTTACTAACATTTATGTTTTATAACTTAGAACAACATCTTTTATCGTCAGAAGTACTATACCTGCATACGTGCATTCCCGACGCCATCCGATTGCCTCCGAAAACACAACAGTCCCAAAGATGGCAATTTTTACCCCTTCTAACGACCTCAAATATAAAAACTTTAAGAATAAAAGTTGTAGGTCTATTCGTCCTCATTCCGGATAATCTAGAATCACCTCAATCGGAGTTCGTATGAAAAATATATGTTTTTTTTATACCAAAAACAGGTCAAAGCACTCACAGTTAACACACTTTGGGCGCGGCCGCGCCCATTTCCTTCCCACTCAAATACATACCACCCCAACAAGAAGTCTGCGATGCGCCAGCGCTCTTAGGTAAAGCGCTCATAACAGGGCGTGCGGCCATTGGCTCAAACTTCCGCCAGATTACAGTTTCTGCGATATTTTTACTCTAAATCTTCATAACTTCTTCATTTTAAGTCGAAATTAGTTGGTTTTCGACTCTATGAACTCATGAAAAACTGAACTACTCATCTACATAATAATTATAACACTTCAAAAACATTAACAATTCTTTTTAAGGGTTCCAATTCAGTGTTCATGCTATTTTTTATGTTTTAAACATATTTAGCGAATTCATTCGCTACGAATTTGTTTTACATCCATTTTGACTTGTTCAACTTGGGTTGTTTTCGTTTTTCATCATACTAAAAACATCTATAATCAATTTCAGATTATATACATGATCTAACTGTGACGCCCCCAAAATAAGTATACATACTCATCTTGAGTCGCCAAATACATGGTACAAAATTCAAATACAACTTAATTATACAACAGTCGTGTAAAATACGACAAAACATAATCTAAAAGTTTTAATAAGAATATTGTCATCTAGACAATATCCACACTCAATGGAGTCCTCATTACATTTATTGTCACACTATTTTATAGAATAGTGAAGACTACTAAAAACAACCATCCGGACCAGTAATCCGCTCCCAGACTGCGTCCCAGCTATATTCTCATTTCCTGAAGAGAACAGTGAAAGAAAGGGTGAGCTCAACTAGCCTAGTAAAAAATATTATGACTAAGATAATGCAGAAGAAATTATCCTAAGCCTTCAACAGTAAAAACAACCGATAGAATATAATGATAATAAGTTTTAGATCAACAATTGCAACGGAATAAGCAATCCATTAGAAGAGTCAAGTAGAGCATAAAATCTACTATCTTCTATGATTTAAAAAGTTTTTCAACAACTTTATCATTTGAGATTCACTTTTTAATAAATAAAATCGAATCAAATTTCGCATCACGGCCAAGGATATTCATGTAATCATAAATGGTCATGATTATACCGAATAATCCATGGTCATAATCATACCAACAACTGTCCATGAATGAACTACAGGTCAATGAGGACTTTCAACACATCATTCGTCACATTACGGTCATGATTATACCGAATGATCCCTGGTCATAATCATACCAAGTCCATCTATGCACGTAAGCCAAAGATGATTTTCATCACAATATAAGCATGAGGATAATGACAATGACATAATAATTCAATAAAACAAGTTCAAGATAAATTTTAATGATTTATAATCTAATTTATCCAGAAATCAGTAACGTCCAAATTGTCAACATGATACTGCTTTGTGGAGTAAAATTCAAGAATGCTCAGAAGAATATTTTCATGAAAAGATACTGGATGAAGCGCAAATATCCAGGATATTCTACTAATTTCATGGAGTATAGAAGCCAAAACTTTAACCAACTGAGTGTAATAGAATATATGAAACTGCAAATGGATTTTTGCCCGCCATGCGGTAATCCACGTAGACAGATCATTTCCATAATTTAATAAGGAATGAATACGAAGGATCATTCACCATGCATACGGTAATTCACATAGACAGGTTATTCAAACAGAATAATAAAGAATGGAATAACATAAGAATTCACCATACATGCAGTAGCCCGCGTAGACAGGTTATTCCAACAGAATAATAAAGAATAGAATAACAAAAGAATTCACCAGGCATGCGATAGACCACACATACAAGTTATTCCAACATAATAATAAAGAATGGAATAACGTAAGAATTCACCAAGCATGCGATAGATCATTTACAGATAGGTTATTCCAATGTAATAAAGAATAGAATAACGTAAGAATTCACGGGCATGCGATAGATCAAGATGCATAAAAGTTATTCCAACGAGAATAATAAAGAATCTAATAACAACTCTTACGAGTATTGAAAGAAAATAACTCTCTTCATGAATACGAAAAGAAATAATACCCCTTACCTTAGAAAAACTGGATATTAGAATAAGGAGGTAATGTACTTCTCTTTTTCTTTCTCTCTATAATTTCTCTCTATAATAATTGCTCTTGTGAGACTTAGTGAATTGGTGAGAATGAAAGAAGAATGAGCTTCTTTTATAGGAAAATATAGTTTCGATAATTGCACGCTTTGGGGCTCAAATATTACAATATAATACCTTCCTCTTTTTCTTCATTTTAATTTAGTCCTCAAAGTATTATCAATCTTGCACCAACTCCCCTAATAGTAAATCATGTGAATCAATAGTACACACATGTGAACACATAGTTATAAGCATGTGAATTAATAGCAATTAATTGCTCATTTATCCGGTGAATTATCCGATTGGTCAATATAACCTCCAGACATTAATTATTATCGAAATAAATGTCGATTTCCACTAACACTAATAATTCTCACACAATGGAACTATCAATTTCATCTTTAATCAACACGAACTTATTCATCATTAATATTATAACTCACAATATTTAACAACCAGGTCGTTCCCAAGAAAGAGGGGGCTTTATGATAAGGATTCCTCCTTATTGGCGCGCAATTAGATGACCAAACCTCTCCTTGACAGAACTTCTAGACATTATCAATATTGTAAATAATAATATGAATAACTTTGCCATCACAATTATTGATTTAATAATATAAAATATTATGCGATGATAATCTTGTGACAATAATTGAATCAATAATATGAGAGATATGATGCGGCAATTCTCGTAGCAAATAATTGAGTATAACTAAGTGACTTCTCACGTAAGCATCAATAATCAATACCGTGTTACTACGCAATCACGCCAGACATCGTACTTTTTACTACCGAGTAGTTCAACAGCTTTAATTCAGAACACTTTCGCCAGTTATTTTTATAAAAAGATAATTATGTCTTTTTCTAACTACGACAATACTTCCGTTGTGGGGTCCACCAATGATTGTGCCGTCGTACGAATATTCCCTGTTAAAACGAATATTCTCCGACCAATCGAATATTATATAACCACTTACTTACTTTGTAAAATTTGTAAATATTACCCACAACTATAACATTATATCAAATCCACACGATAATATTCAAAAATATATTTCGAGAAAATTAATCTTTATTCATAAAAGTTGGGGTCTTACAACCTCCCATTCTTATGAAATTTCGTCCTCGAAATTAGGGTGCATACCTGGTATGTCGAAAAGGTGAGGATACCTTGACTTCATTTCAGATTCTAACTCTCAGGTCATTTCCTCAACATCGTGGTTTCTCCACAAAACTTTGACTTGAGGTATAACCTTGGAGCGTAGAATATGATCCTTCTTATCCAAGATTTTAACAGGTACCTCCTCATACGTTAAATCTTCTGCTATCTCGTCCGGTTCTAATTCAATAATGTGGTTCAGGTGTGACACCCCCAAAAATAGGTATACATCACCCATCTTGGGTCGCCAGATACATGGTACAAAATTCAAATACAACCTAATTATACAACGATGCGGTGTAAAATACGACTAAACATATCTTGATGAGTTTTAATACAAATATTGTCATCTAGACAATATACAAACTCAATGGGGTCCTCATTACATTTATTATCACACTATTTCACAGAATAGTGAGGACTACTAGTGCACCATCTAGGACCATCACTCCGTTCCCCGACTAGTCCCGGCTACATTCTTATTTCCTGAAGAGAACAATGAAAGCAAAAGGGTGAGCTCAACTAGCCCAGTAAGAAATATTATGACTAAGATAATGCCGAATAAATTATCGTTAGCCTTCAACAGTGTTAAAATGATACAATATAACAAACATCAAGTTTAACTGCAGCGGAACAAACAATCCATTAAAAGAGTCAAGTAGAACATAATGTCTAATATCTCATCTAGATTAAAAGTCCATTGTTGATATTTTATTCTTGTAATACTCATCAACAGTTCTTTGTTATACTTAAGACAAATAGAACTTTCATCACTTGTCTTCACCTGAACCACCGAAGATGTTAGTTAAATTCACAATTCATATTTATAATAATGTGAATTAACAGTTCCTTCTTGCCACAAAGGCTTAATAGAATGTTTACTCAATATCCTTTCCCCAAAGGCTGAAGATATTCAAATGTAATAACAATGATCATACTAATCAATTGTCTATCTTTGCACTACGGGCCAAAGATATTCTACTATAAAGCCAATGGTCATGGTCATACCAATCAATTGTCTGTCAGTGCACTACGGCTAAAGACATTCAACTGTTAACTAATGGTCATGATCATGCCAATCACATCATTGAATTATCCATGCACTACGACTAAGGATATTCGTTAGTATCACTAATGGACATGATCATGTCATGCACATGTTCATCTTCGCACTACGGGTCAAAGCTATCAAACAACAGATCATCTTTGCACTACAGGCCAAAGATATTCAACAATATATCATCTTTGCACTACAGGCCAAAGACATACAACTGTAAAACCAATAACCAACAGTAATCATCTTCGCACTACAGGTCAAAGCTATCAAACAACAGAACATCTTTGCACAACAGGCCAAAGATATTCAATAATATATCATCTTTGCACTACGTGCCAAAGACATACAATCAGAAAACCAATAACCAACAAATAATAAAGAATGGAATAATAAAAGAATTTCACCATGTATGCGATTGATTGGCATAGGCGAGTTATTCCAACATAATAATAAAGAATGAAATAATAAAAGAATTTCACCATGTGTGCGTAATCCGCATGCATACGTTATTCCAATGTAATAATAAATAATAGAACTAGGTCCCACAGAACGCACAAAATGTGATATTCCGACGTAATAATAAAGAATGGAATAACAATGAAATCACCATGCATGCGATAGATCAGAAAGACAAAGTTATTCCAATGTAATAATTAAAGAATGGAATAACAACAGAAATCACCATGCATGCGATAGATCGCACAGACAGGTTATTCCAACAAAATAATAAGAAATGGAATAACAACCCTTACGAGTATTGAAAGAAAATAACTCTCTTCATGAATACGAAAGAATAATACCCCTTACGAGTACAACAAATAATATCCCTTACGAGTACAACAAATAATATCCCTTACCTTTGAAAGAAGAGTATTCCGAATCGGTAGAGGCGAGGATATACTCAAGAAAACTCACTACTACGCCAAAAGCTTTCTTAAACTCTAAAGAAATACGCCAAGATTATAGAAAGAACTCTCTATAGTTTCTCTCTAGAGTTTCAAAGTGAATTCGTAAGAAATAATGAAGGAATGAGCTTCTATTTATAGAAGAATGGATCTAACGATAGTAACTATTTCATGAACTATCCAGTTTGATTTACTTTTTAATCTGACGGTCCATATTTAAAGAAAAAATAAAATAAAATATATTCTATTTATAATCTAATAAAACGAATAACTTTATAAAAGTATTCTGCTTTATATAAAAAGATTTTACTATACAAAATACTATGCAAGCACTATGCATAATAAAATATAATATATTCTATTTATATAATAACTTTATAAAAGTATTATGTTTTATATAAAAAGATTTTACTATGCAAAATACTATGCATAATAGAATATAATATATTCTATTTATAGAATAACTTTATAAAAGTATTCTATTTTATATAAAAAGCTTTTCTTTTTTATTATATTAATAATACTAATAAAACAAAACTGAGTGACTTATCACGTAAACATCAATAATCAATATCGTGTGCTACTATGCAACCACGCGTATTACTGTACTTTTACTACCGAGTAGTTCAATAGTTTTAACGGTAAAACTTCCGCCGTTATTCTTATAAAAATATTTTTGTCATTTTCTCCATCCGACAATAATTCCGTTTTGGAGTCCACCAATGATTGTACCGTCGTACGGACATTCCCTGACAAAAAGAATATTTTATATCAACTTGCTTACTTTGCAAAAAAATTCACATATTACCCTTAACTTTAAACATTTATCAATTAAACTATTTACCCAAATAGAAAAAAATTGAATACTTTTATTTCATAAAATTCGGGGTCTCACATCGGGTCTTTCACATATTTACGTAACATAGATATGTGAAAAACGTTATGAACACAAGACATACTTGGCGGTAAGGCCAGTCTATAGGCCACTGTTCCTACTCGATCGAGGATTAAAAATGGGACAATGAATCGAGGATTGAGCTTTCCTCTCTTTCCAAATCTCGTAACTCCTTTCCATGGAGCAACACGTAACAATACATGATCTCCAATATTGAATTCCACATCCTTTCGATGAAGATCAGCATAACTCTTTTGTCGATCTTGTGAGGTTTTTATACGTTATCGGATCGTTTGAATCTTTTCCCGTAGTCATATGTACCAAATCCGTCCCAAAAACGTTGCTTCACCCACCTCATCCCAAAGATAACGGGAGAATCGACACTTTCTTCCATACAACGCCTCAAATGGAGCCATGACAATACTTGCTTGATAACTATTGTTGTAGGAAAACTCCACCAATGGTAAGAACTTGTCCCAACTTCCTGAAGTCAAGGACACGAGTCTTAATAAATCTTCAAGAGTTTGAATAGTCCTTTCCGATCGCCCATCCGCTTGAGGATGATATGCGAAACTAAATCGTAAATCGCGCTCATAGCTTTTTGCAAACTAACCCAAAATCTTGAAGTGAATCTTGGGTCTCGATAAAAAACTATGGATATTGGCATACCATGCAATCTTATAATCTCATTTATATACATATGAGCAAGACGTTCAAGTGTATAAGTTTCTCGTATCAGTAAGAAATGAGCAGACTTGGTCAATCTATCAACAATGACCCAAATCGCATCTATGCCTTGAGAAACCTTGGGAAGACCAGTAATGAAATCCATGGTAATGTGCTCCCACTTCCATTCTGGAATTTCAAGTGGTTGCAATGGACCTTTTGGCACTTTATGCTCTGCCTTTACTCGTTGACAAGTTAGACACCTTGAGATAAACCCCACTATCTATCTCTTCATATTTCTCCACCAAAATGTATGTCGAAGATCACGATACATTTTGGTACTCCCAGGATGGATTGCAAACGGTGTGTTGTGCGCCTCCATCATGATTTTATACTTCAAGTCAGAATCGTTTGGAACACAAATTCTAGAGTTGACTCGAAGTATTCCTTGTTCATCGATTCTTGCTTCCGAAATAGTACCTTCTTGCACTTTCTTCCTCATACGCATCAGCTCCAGGTCTGTAGCTTGAGCAACTTTATCTTTATCGATTAAAGTCGGTTCTACTCGTATATTCGCCATCATCACATGGGTCCCTGGAGTCTTTAACTCTATCTCCATCCTTCGTAAGTCATACAAAATGGGTCTTTGCGTTGACAATATTGCACTTGTACCCGCATATGATCTTCTACTCAATGCGTCAGCTACTACGTTCGGTTTTCCAGGATGGTATGATCATAATCTTTTAACAGCTCAAGCCATCGTCATTTCCACATGTTGAGTTCCTTTTGAGTGAAGAAATATTTGAGGCTTTTATGATCCGTATAGATCTCTACCTTCTCTCCATATAGGTAATGCCTCCAAATCTTAAGCGCAAAAACGACTGCTGCCAACTCTAGATCATAGGTAGGATAATTCCTCTCATATTCTTTGAGTTGTCGTGAGGCATAGGCTATGACTTTCCCATGTTGCATGAGAACACATCCTAACCCTGGTATTGTCAGAACAGGTGCTGAAATGAGTCTCCTCTTGAGTTCTTGAAAACTCTTCTCATATTCCTCGCTCCAACCGAATTTTGTATCTTTTCAAGTCAGCTGAGTTAATGGAGTAGCGATTCGAGAAAACCCTTCTACCAATCTCCGATAATAACCAGCTAAGCCGAGAAAGCTACATACTTGATCAATCGACTTAGGTTGCTCCCAAATTTTGAATTGCTTCAATCTTTACCGTCAACAATGATATTCCATGATTTGATATCACGTGCTCAAGGAATGCAACTTCCTCGCTTTAACTCGCATCTCTTCAACTTGGCATATAGCTTGTTTTCACAAAGCTTTTGAAGTATCGACCTCAAGTGTTGCTTTCACTATGTCTTCACGGTTTTGGAGTATATACGAGGATGTCATCAATAAAGACGACCATAAAGTGATCCAAATATTCCTCAATACCCTGGCTCATCATATCCATGAAGGCGTAGGAGCATTAGTCAATCCAAAAGACATGACTAGGAATTCAGTAATGCCCGTACTCAAGTTTTGAAAGAAGTCTTTGAATGTCATCGCTTTTAATCTTCAACCGATGATATCCGAACGAAGATCAATCTTTGAAAAGAATTTGGCGCCTTGCAATCGGGTCAAACAAGTCATCAATACGAGGCAATCGAATTTTATTTTTGATGGTGACATGATTCAACTCCCGATAATCAATACAAAGTCGTATACTTCCATCTTTCTTCTTCACGAATAGAACAGGAGCACCCCAATGAGACGTACTAGGATGAATGAAACCGATGTCTAACAATTCCTGTAGTTGGGTTTTTAACTCCTGAAGTTCAATAGGAGCCATTCGATATGGGGCTTTGGAAATGGGTTTTTTTATCGGATTCAAGGTCGATACAAAATTCAATTTCACGCTTTGGGGGTAGGCCAGGAAGTTCTTCAGGGAATACGTCAGGAAATTTATTAACAATAGAAATATCATTCAAATCTGACGTATTTTTATTTAAATCCGTGACATGGGCAAAGAAAGCTTGACATCCATTTTTTAATAAATGAATAGCTTTATGGCTTGATATGACAGTGATTGATTTTTGTGGTTTGGTTGCTTGAATTTGCATAATAGGCTGGTTAGGAATATGTAAGCTAACAACTTTACAAAAATAATCGATTTTAGCATGATGAGTAGTTAACCAATCAATCCTTAAAATCACATCAAATGCAAGTATTTTCAAAGAAATAAGATCGACAGGTAACGTGCGGTTACCGATTTGAATTAAACAAGACTTATAAATAGTGGATGTAATGAAGGTTTCTCTTAACGGAGTTTCAACCGATAAGTCAAAGTCTAATTTCTCTGGAGTGAAATTTAAACGTTGAGCGCAAGTAGGAGAAATAAAAGAATGGGTAGAACCGGTATCAAATAAGGTATATACTTCACTAGAGTTTATGATTAGCTTAATCGTGATCACCTCGTTCGGATTCCTCGCTTTTTGGGAGGTTACGACAAACGCTCTCCCTTGAACTACCGGTTTTGTCTTTTCTGGGACGACCTTTGATTCCTCCATCCCAGCTGGACTTGACTTTGGTGCACGACAAAATCGGGCTAGGTGACCTTCTCTTCCACGATTGTAACATGCTTTGGACTGCATCACACAGTTTGGACTGATATGTCCCTTCCCTCCACATTTGTAACATACTACCGGCGGTCGTTCTCCTTCCTTAACAACAGGTGATGGTGCTGACGTCTTTCCATCATTGTTGAATCTCCTCCTCTTTAAATGTCCACTCTTATTGTCATGGCCATGATTACCACCAAGTGATTACCATTTCGCATGTTGATTCCTCCACGCTTGTTTTCACCGCTCATGATCGCTACCACCGGGTAGTATCGCTGTCACTACTATCTCTTAGTTGAGTTGACTCATTATCGCGCCCAATAATCGAGCCCTATTCACAACATCCGAATACAAACACGCTTTGTGAGAAAATAGGTATCGACGATATCTCGAAGTTTCAAACCTCTTAGAAACATCCGCCATTCTTTCCTCATTATCAACCAAGTGGTATGTAAACCGACAACTCGGCAAACTTAGCTTCGTCTCGCGACACACTGGTCATATTGTTTTGCTCTAGCTTGATAAACTTTACCTCCTTCATTTGACGAATACTTTCGGGAAAGTACTTGTCATTGAACAACTCTTGGAACTTCTCCCAAGACATCTTCAAAGCGGTAGTCGAGTCAGAGTACGCTTTATAGATTCCCACCAAAGAATCTACCGCTTCGCAACATGAAGGTGGCAAATGGAACCTTTTGCTCCTCGGAGCATCCCAAGACATCAAATATCTTGGTGATCTATTTTATCCATGTCTCCGCCTTAAGTGGTTTTGGCTCTCCAAAAACTTCGATGGTCCCAAATTGAACTGCTTAATGGTGATCGTCGAGAGTTGCCAGTGTTTCCACCGCATTTTGAACAGAGCCGCCTCACTTTGATGTTGCATGAATTGCATAAAGCCTCCGAACATCCCATCGCTCACCATTTCATCGGTGTTATTGTTTACTTGAGGATTATTGTCTTCCTGCTGCACATAATCCTCGGTATCGATCGTCAGTGATTCAACTGGCCTCATGTGTTTCATTGCTTATCTCAACATTTTCGATGCCATTTTCAAATACCGCCACAAAACAAGGGTTAATTAACATATCACATATTATCCCTATAATCCGACCACCAATTAAATACCAAATAAACTTAGGTAGGTCATACTAGCAAGGCGGAATTCCCCTCTCTCCCTCTTAGTTCTTTGTCTCACATCTCGGACATGGATCATATCCCTAAGCTTTTATATCAATCGTGACGCCCCCAAAATAGGTATACATCACCCATCTTGAGTCGCCAAATACATGGTACAAAATTCAAATACAACTTAATTCTACAACAAATGTAAAATACAACAAAACATAATCTAAGAGTTTTAATAAGAATATTGTCATCTAGACAATATCCACACTCAATGGAGTCCTCATTACATTTATTGTCACACTATTTTATAGAATAAAGAGGACTACTAAAAACAACCATCCGGACCATCAATCTGCTCCCCAGACTCGTCCCCAAATATATATTCTCATTTCTTGAAGAGAACAGTGAAAGAAATGGGTGAACTCAACTAGCCCAGTAAGAAATATTATGACTAAGATAATGCAAAATAAATTATCCTTAGCCTTCAACAGTAAAACAACTGATAGAATATAATAGACAACAAGTTTTAGATCAACAACTACAGCGGAATAAGCAATCCCTTATCAGAGTCAAGTAGAGCATAAAATCTACTATCTTCTATGATTTAAAAAGTTTTTCATCAACTTTATCCCTGAGACTCAACTTAATAAATAAAATCGAATCATCCCTGCATCACGGCCAAGGATATTCATGTAATCAGCAATGGTCATGATTATACCGAATAATCCATGGTCATAATCATACCAACAACTGTCCATGAATGAACTACGGCCAATGAGGACTTTCACCACATCATTCGTCACATTACTATTATGATTTATACCGAATAATCCTCGGTCATAATCATACCAAGTCCATCTACGCACGTAAGCCAATATTCATGAACGCAATCAAATTGCACAAAATAAGCGAAAACGGAAAAATCAGAGTTTTAAAATTTTACAAACCATATACCCGATCATCCTTTATGCACAATTATTAATTAAACGAAAAAGATAAAAGAACAAGAATCATACCTTGAAGATTCGAGCTTCCTCGTGTACAAGTTCACCTCCAAATCTTTTCGCTGCTCAACTTGAATCCACCGGTTTGGTTCCTTCCTTTCGATCAACGTTAGCCACCCAAGTGTTTGGCCTCTAGAGGTGATCCACCAAGGAAGAAGAAAAAGATTCAAGAAGATGGGTGGTTGGCAAAACCCTAGTTTTCTATCTCTCATAAAAAAAACGTACTCGATTCTCCAACTAATTGAAATTACGATATATCGATATCTCCACCCATATAAGACTCTCTTATAAAGATATCGTAAACCTCTCTTAATTAAAAATAGTAGGTATTATTTATTTAATTAAACTCTTTTAAATTAAATGGGCTCTAATCTAATCTTATTAGGATATAATTAATTAAACTCCTTTAACTAATTTTCCTCCTAATCTTATTAGAATAAATGAGAGTACTTTATATTAAATTAATTCCTAAACTCTTTAGAAATTAAAATAATAATAATTGTAATAATATTAATAAGACTCTCTTATTAATTTATATTTAATATTTCTAAAATATTAAATAATAATATTAAGCTATTTAATTTATTCTATCACCATAGATTAAATTAAATATACTTAACATATTATTACGATTATGCCATTAACTTCTTAAATAATTATTCTTCCTTTTATGGTGTGACCCTTTAGGTTCTCCATATTAAACCTATTGTGAATAAATCAATTAGAATAATTTAAATCTTATTTAAATAAATAAATTAAATTATTAATTTATTTAAATAAATAATATTTATTCTACAATAGGATAAGCCTCCCCAATGATCAAACGACTTTCCGTATAATATAGATTTCAACATTAATCATAAAAGAACCTTTGAGTAAATAGTTACCGCATAATTCAATCCTTCCACCATACAATGTCCCAATTAAATATAAGACATGGAATTATCACAAGTCTTATTTTATTTAATTATATGTATTTCAATTCTTAAATGCACAACTCCAAATAATGCAAATTAGAAACTCCTTTCTAATTTCATTCTCGCCGCCAAGGACTACTGGGTTGTCATTTATCTAATCACATAGACATTTCTCTTTTTTTACTAGAAGTGGTAGATTCTTTATCGATCATACATTATCTCCATGTATAACTTATTATACCCAAGCATACCCTTTGATATACCCTAAGGGTCTTAAGGAATAAGTCAAAGTATAACTCATCATACACAAGATACTATGATGATCTCAAGTCCAAGGATCACTTGACTACTATCACTACAGAATTCCTATCGACAGTAAAGTAAAACTCCATTAGGTATTCCTTAATGAGCCACGCTCAAAGAACTTATTCTCTAATAAGCACCTACATACTTGCTTTAGTGTTCCACACAAATGATCATGAGATCAATCATCCTCATCCAATGAGCAAGCAACGATGTACCAATCTATCCTGATTCACTAATCCCCAATTTAGTAATCCAAC
This sequence comes from Panax ginseng, assembly GCA_020205605.1. Classification (NCBI taxonomy): domain Eukaryota; kingdom Viridiplantae; phylum Streptophyta; class Magnoliopsida; order Apiales; family Araliaceae; genus Panax; species Panax ginseng. The sequence goes on from CM035141.1 coordinate 28,694,463, forward strand.
GATTGGGAACTATTTTAGTTTTAAGCTTTCTAAGAATTTAGATCTCATTAGAATGATCATCATCATTATTCTAAAAGCATTGCTTAAAACTATGGGTTTATCACATATTATAAAACAAAGATCATGTAGATAATTAAAAGCCTTTAATAAATTAATACTTTTTATTAATAAATGAATAAGATTGTTACAAAGTATATGCTTTATCATCAAACATGATACGGGCTTGTGTGCATACTACTTTCAATCTCCCACTTGCACTAAAGCCAATCGCCATGGTATCTCATACCCTTCTTCTCTAAGTGACGATTATCCCGCCGTTGGATAAGCTTTAGTTAATGGATATGTAATGTTGTTCTTGAGAGTCCACTATCTCTATAGTGATTTCCCATCTTTCAATGATTCTTATAATCAAATGAAAGTGCCACAACACATGTTTAGATCCAAGATGAGACTTAGAACTATTCCTAGTTCTCAGAATGAACTTTTCATCCAAACAATCAACTTGCAGCTTTCATTTATAGCTATATACTTTTTGTCTTTATCACTAAACCAACAACTCTTTTGTCGCTTTGAAACCTTTCCAATTCATCGCACCACCGCTCAAGGTAACGCTTTACCTTAAAGTGGATTTTCTCGTCGCTCTTGTCTCTGTCTCTCAAAAAACTTGAGTCTGTTAAGCCTCTCTAGTTTTATTTTAGACCCACCATAAATATGATCACATCCTTTGTGCCGCTAGTACTTTAAGATGTTTTTCACCGACTCACAGTGAACTTCTCCGTAATATGACCGATCAACATCAGTCTCGTATATTTCATCATTGCATACATGATAGTTACTCATGCGATCTCTCTTTTTAGAGTCTATGGGGACTATTAAGAGAGATACACCCATGGCTCATCAACATGAGACATCTCTTGAGTTTGCCATGCTAAACGACTTTAGCATCAAATGAATATACGCTTCGGGTTAAGTCGAGCATCCTCTTAAATCTATCTATATAGATTTGTATCCCCAATTAAGATACTCTTCCCAAATCATTCATGGAGGAATGTTTAGACAACTTTATCTTTACCGATTGTAGCATTAGTATGTCATTCCTTATCCGTAGTAGTATATCAACATATAATACTAGGAATGTCACGACGCCCCCCAATCGACCCTTTTGTACACTAGGTTCATTCTTGTTTTTGATAAAATCAAACTCTTTTGATTGTCTCATCAAAACGAATGTTCCATTTTTGAGAAGCTTGCTTCAATCCATTTCTCTCGAGTGTGTCTACAACTCTTACCTCATCGTATGTAATCGGATCATCATCTTCTATGATGTGTACCTCATCATCATCATCTATGATGAATCCATACCTCCTGGTATCTTCTTCACTATTCCGCATTTATTTATCTCGGCCAGGTACAATAGGTCTATCTACAAGTTCCTCTTATTCGACTTATAGTGTTTTGTGGTTCTTGAACTCTTCAAGATCTATTATCCTCCCACTAGCCCCTTCAATGATAAACACCTTTATCTTAGAAGGCAACGTGTGTTTCAAACAAACACCTTTTGCTAAGTAGGATTATAGAACATATACCCTAAACTTACTTTAGATGTCCCACAAATCAGACTTGTCAAATCTTGTCCCAAGCTTATCCTTTGAAACCTTTTCACATAAGTTGACAACCCCTTATCTTTAACATACTTAAGATTAGGAATCCTCCCCGTCCATAACTTTTATGGAGTCTTGGGGTCGATTTTGAGGTTACCTTTTCGTAGATATGCAACCATTTCTAGGACATTACCCTGTAAGGATACCGAATGTTTCAGAAAATCATTATGGACCGCACTATGTCCAACAAAGTATGATTTTTCCTTTCGTATACATCAATCAATTATCATGTATCGAGAGGCGCCCATTATGAGAAAACCATTTGAGATGATCTAGAAACTTATCAGACAAGTATTTATTCCTCGATCTAATCAAAGAATCTTAATACTTTGCCAATTTGTTTCACTTCAAATTCTTTTGAACCTTTCAAATAATTCACACTTGTATTTCAAAGAAATACAAACATTCAACTCTTTTGAATGATCATCTCCTTTTCTTATACTAGTTTGTTCAATTTGCAAAATATATTTTCACGTAAGTCAAGTATACAAAATCCATTAAGTAATATTTCATTTCTATAAAAATTATTATTATAATTATAAATAACAATTGTTCTTAAATATAATACCAAAGATTTCATTGTCCAACAACAAAATGGAAATAATGTTTCTAACGAGAACCGAATACAATAACAACTTATCGACTTAATAGATTTGCCCAGTAGGCAATGCTAAACTATAAGTTTCTATGGCTAATGTAAAGAACCTTTGCTTCATTTCCCACACATAGATTACTTATCTTTGTTTAGCTTTCTACTTCTTGGTCCCTTCATAAATCTATATTTATGATAACCAAAGTCGGTATCCAATACCCAAGTAGAACCTCGACTTAAAGAAAAATTTATTTTAAATCATGAACAAAATTTATATTTGTAACCAAAACTTCACTAAGCTTCTTCTTCAGTTAGCCTCTCGCAAGATGCTTCTCGCAGCTTCTTTCCAAAGGTCCAGCTTATTGCAAAGGGAAGCAAACCTTTGCTATCCGTATCGCTTTTTTTCTTATTATCCTTTGTTTTTGCCTTTTTTATTTACCTTCTTTGAATCGCTTTCCTTTCGTAAGATCCTTTGGCCCCTACCAAGAAGACTTGGTCTTTCTTGGTTGAAAGTGACTCTCAACATTTTTCAACATGTTAAGCAAATCAACGAGGCCGATATCTAGCTTGTTCATATGAAAATTCACAACAATTGTGAAAGGAGTCCGGAGTGAGTGCAAGATCAAATCTTGCTCAACTCTCCATCCATGACAAAACCCGTTGTCCTAATTGATCAATCAAATTGATAATGTTAAGGACTTTTATCTCAGCATCAGAAGTGTCATCTGGTCATTCTAGATCTAAGAGCTCCTTAGATATCCGATATCTATTAGTCCTACTTTCTCTCACCATCAACTACTTGATGTGCAGAAATATATAGTAGAGCATCCATAGTTTCATGTCCGACGCCGAAGCTCATTACTCATGGATGCGAGCATGATGCATCGAGCCAATCAGGCATCATCTTGCCACTTTCTAAAAGTAGCAATCTCTTCCTCAGAGGCATTGTCTCAACCATTGGCAGGGATAGAGATTAAGGACATAAGATAGCTTTTTCAAATGCATGAGAACTATTCTCAAATTCCTTAACCAATCCGCTTAATTCTTGTCCAGTTAATTAACATCTAATATGCTTCAAAGTTGATAGTAATTTAGACATTGTAAAATTTCAGAAATGAATTTGTAATTAACAACATTTTAGCATACATTCTTTTTATTAATTACCAAAATAAATTAGGTCTTGTTTTAAATTGGTATCTCCCACTATTTTCATCAAACTATATTACCTCACTTATATAGTTCTAAAAAAATCTAATTAAAGATTTGCTAGTGAGAATAAGGATCCCATTTCAAATGTATATAGCCTTGTGGTGACACAACAAACTATATATAAATAAATAGGTAGACAACTCTTGTCAATTACATCAACTATACAACTCCTTGTATTTTGCCTCTTAGATTATTTTGATCAAGTGGTGGCACATCCGAATCAAAATTATCCAAGTTAAGTCCAACCTAGCACTCCATATATTCAAAAAAGAAAATATTGTCCTTGTGGTGACACAACAAAACAACATTGTTCAATTTTCCTTATAAGCATCAAATGTGATAAAATTAACATCTCAAAGAATTAAGATAAGCCTCTGTGGTGACACAACAAACTTATAATAATTAATTGATACTCTATTATTTTTATCATGCTAGAAGGCTTACGCTCGATATTCCAAATATCTTTGAACGCTTAGGACTTAATATAAAAAATTTGAGGGGTTTGTTATTAATTTGTCTCATCTTGTTTAGCACAGCATGCACATATATATATATATATATATATATATATATATATATATAACATATATATATATTATATATATATATATATATATATATATATATATATATATATATATAGTATAAGCATGCACATATAGAATACTATATTCTACCCGATTGATTATGGACTTTTATTCTAGTTTGTTCACTAGAGCCACCAAGTGAACCAAAAGGTCAAACCCTAGGGTGAAGAATTAATATTTAAATATAACTATTACATTTAAACCCTGGCTCCATTACAAACGGTCTTCAAGCGCCTCCTTCTTCTTGATCTCCAATTTTTCAAAATTAATTCTAACTATTCCTATTACAAAACTATTTAAAATAAATAGAAACCTTGATCAAAGAAATCAAGGGAAGTACATAGAGGGAGATAGAATTTACATTAAGAAAAATTAGAGAAGACGAGGTACGCAGAATCTCATTTTTAATAAAACTCATACATTCATGCATCCAACTAAAATAAAATCCAATCACATCGGTCAATAGTCCATAATCAATCCCATTTATTATCATACACATCACCATATGCATCAATAAATAACATTCATCTCATGAATAATAAACATTCAATATATATATATATATATATATATATATATATATATATATTTATATTATATCATTTAATGGGCAAATTTAGTTAGTATAAAATCTAATTTTGAATCAAAATAAACTCCTTTATTTTAATCCAAATTTAAATCAAAATAAACCTCTTTTATTTTAATTTATCCAATTTTGAATAAAATAAACTATTTTATTTTAATCAAAATTTTTAATCAAAATAAACTCATTTATTTTAATTAATTATGGAATCCAATTCCAAGTAAAAAAAAAAAACTCTTTATTAAAGGAAACACATTTTTCTCTTTCCTATTCACAAATAAACTCTTTATTTTGAAATATGAAATCTTATTCCATATCTAAATAAACTTATTTATTTAAGAAAATAAATAAACTCCTTTATTTAAGGAAATTATTTTGAATAATTTCCTATTCACAAATAAACTCTTTTATTTTGAATAATATGAAATCTTATTTCATATCTAAATAAACTCCTTTATTTAAGGAAACATGAATCCAATTTCAACTCCAATTAGTTATCATGGAATCCAATTTTAACTCTAATTAGTTAAGATGAAATTCAATTTTAAAATTAAAATAAACTTTTTTATTTTAATATTAAAATAAAATTTTTTATTTTAAGATTAAAATAAACTTTTATTTTAATTATAAAATAATATATATATATATATATATATATATATATATATATATATATATATATATATATATATATATATATATATATATATATATATATATATATATATATAAATATATATATATATATAAATATATATAATAATATAATCCGTAATCATTCTGATATCAAAATATAATGAATCACCATATATATATATATATATATATATATATATATATATATATATATATATATATATATATATATATATATATATATATATATATATATATATATATATATAAGTATATAAATATATATATATATATATATAATATAATCTATATTATATATATAAGTATATATATATAATATATATATATCAATATATATATATATAAAAACATATATATATATATATATATATATATATATATATATATATATATATATATCATATATATATATATGATATATATATATATATATAATCACTATATATATATCATTTTCAAAAAAAAATAAAGCCAAAAAAATAAATTTTCGTTTAATTTTTTATTTTTTTTTTATACAACAAAATTATGCCCAATTAAATTGTTCTAAATATATATCAATATACATATCAAATTAAAACAATTAATAATTCACATAAAGGTTTGGCTCGATACCACCGTTAGGTTTGTAATATTCATGAACGCAATCAAATTGCATAAAATAAGCTTTAAACGTGAAAAATCAAGAGTTTTAAAATTTTACAAACCATATACCCTGATCATCCTTTATGCACAATTATTAATTAAACGAAAAGATAAAAGAACAAGAATCATACCCTCAAGATTCGAGCTTCCTCGTACAAGTTCACCTCCAATCTTTTTCGCTCAACTTGAATCCACCGGGTTTGGTTCCTTCCTTTGATCAACGTTAGCCACCCAAGTGTTTGGCCTCTAGAGGTGATCCACCAAGGAAGAAGAAAGATTCAAGAAGATGGGTGGTTGGCAAAACCCTAGTTTTTCTATCTCTATAGAAAAAAGAACGCATTTCCAACCAACTATTGGAATGATTTTCGTATATCGATATCCCATATAAGACTCACCTTATAAAGATATCGTAACCCTATTTAATTAAAAATAAGGTATTATTTATTTAATTAAACTCTTTAATTAAATGGGCTCCCTAATCTTATTAGGATAATTAATTAAACTCCTTTAACTAATTTTCCTCCTCCTAATCCTATTAGAATAAATGAGAGTACTTATATTAAATTAATTCCTAAACTCTTTAGAAATTAAAATAATAATAATTGTAATAATATTAATAAGACTCTCTTATTAATTTATATTTAATATTTCTAAAATATTAAATAATAATATTAAGCTATTTAATTTATTCTATCACCATAGATTAAATTAAATATACTTAACATATTATTACGATTATGCCATTAACTTCTTAAATAATTATTCTTCCTTTTATGGTGTGACCCTTTAGGTTCTCCATATTAAACCTATATTGTGAATAAATCAATTAGAATAATTTAATCTTATTTAAATAAATAAATTAAATTATTAATTTATTTAAATAAATAATATTTATTCTACAATAGGATAAGTTCTCCCAAATGATCAACGACTTTCCGTATAATATAGATTTCAACATTAATCATAAAAGAACCTTTGAGTAAATAGTTACTCGATAATTCAATCCTTCCACCATACAATGTCCCAATTAAATATAAGACATGGAATTACTCACAAGTCTTATTTTATTTAATTATATGTATTTCACTCTTAAATGCACAACTCCAAATAATGCAAATTAGAAACTCCTTTCTAATTTCATTCTCGCTTCATTGCCAAGGACTACCGGGTTGTCATTTATCTAATCACATAGACATTTCTCTTCTTTTACTAGAAGTGGTAGATTCTTTATCGATCATACATTATCTCCATGTATAACTTATTATACCCAAGCATACCCTTTTATATACCCTAAGGGTCTTAAGGAATAAGTCAAAGTATAACTCATCATACACAAGATACTATGATGATCTCAAGTCCAAGGATCACTTGACTACTATCACTACAGAATTCCTATCGATGCACAAAGTAAAACTCCATTAGGTATTCCTTAGCGAGCCACGCTCAAAGAACTTATTCTCTAATAAGCACCTACATACTTGCTTTTAGTGTTCCACACAAATGATCATGAGATCAATCATCCTCATCCAATGAGCAAGCAACGATGTACCAATCTATCCGGATTCACTAATCCCAATTTAGTAATCCAACGATTGGGAACTATTTTAGTTTTAAGCTTTCTAAGAATTTAGATCTCAAGAATTTCAGATCTCATTAGAAATGATCATCATCATTATTCTAAAAGCATTGCTTAAAACTATTCCAATCATAGGTTTATCATTATATATATAAAAATCTAAAGATCATGTAGATAATTAAAAGCCTTTAAATAAATTAATACTTTTATTAATAAATGAATTTTCAAGATTGTTACAAAGTATATGCTTTATCATCAAAACATGATTGGCTTTTATCTTGTGCACCATACGATATTCATCAACAATTCATCTTTTGCACTACAAGCAAAGTCAAAGATATTCCTCAACAGCTCATATTTGCACTACAGCCAAATATATTCATCAACAGCTTATATTTGCACTACAAAGCCAAATATATTAATATCTCAAAGAAATATATAATCATTTCGAATTTATATAAAACAATAATTATAATCATGTTGATCAATTCACCTTTGCACTTAAGCTAAAGATATTCAATTATAAATTCAATGGTCATGATCATACCAGTCAATAATTCAACTTTGCAGACCATCGGCCAAAGAGAACCCATAGTCACGATCATACCAATAATCTACCCATCTTTACACTCAAGTCAAAGATAAATTTCATCACTAAGATTATAAAATGTTATATATGATAATAAAATAATATGATCAACAATCGCGATTTAATTTCAAGAGTAAGATTCATAAATCAACGATAATTTGGTCGTAAAAGAAACCAATTTTGTTGTGAATAGTACCTTGAATGAATAGTAACTCTCGTGAATAGTAACTCATGAATAGTAAACCCCGACATGAAAAATGTAGAAATTCTACAATAAAATCCATACCAATATTTTGGTATAATGATATTGAAAGAATAACATTTCTTAAACTTATAAACAATTTATTTTAATTGTTTACACTTTACTAAATAATACATTTAATCATCATAAAATGTCAAACTCTTAAAATTTCATCACCAATAACCAAAACCCTCATCAAAAATCTGCATATAACTCATATATGATTCTCAAGCCATAAAATCATATTTTTCAATTTTCTTACTTCACATAACATATTTAATTCATTTACTCATAATTAGACCATTTTCATGAAAAATACCAAATCAGCCCAAAAATATTTATTTTCTCGGATTTAGCGAGAATATAGTCCCATATTGAACATATATTTTTTTTTAGAAATTTTTAAAATTCATTTACTATTTTTCATATGGCCAAAACCGCCGAATATTTAGACATTTATCATAAATTGTACTTTTCTCCAAAAATTCCAAAATTCACAGAGTATACTGATATTACATAGATGTACTCCAAATAATAATTTCACCAATTTTGGAGTTAACCACAAAGAGTTATAAGGGTTTGCTTTTAAAATAGTTTTTTCTCATAAAATTCATAACTCCTAGTCTATACATCCAAAAATCGCCATTTTTGGACACAATCTAGAAAACTTATCAAATTATTATTTCAAATTTTTCCAAAATTTTTGAAGGTCAGAAAAATTACGAAACTGAAAAACATAATAACCCTAAAAATTCCTTACCTCAAAAGAGCAGTACTTCTGACTAGAATATCGGATGAAAAGTCGAAAGAACCTTGCACCGAATAGCAACTCTCAAAGTATCTAAATACTCATAAAAATACGCTCGACAATATTGAGAGAGAAAACTTATGTTTCTGGTGTGATTTTCAATTCTAACTTAAGCACTTATTTATAGGAAAATGTTAGAACATCAAAGGAGACTAAAATATTAAAATAATATTATTTCCTTTAATTTCTACGCCACCCACCATTTGAAAAATCCACCAGCAGCCATCTTGGAAGAGAATTTAGCAGCCCACATGTTTATAACATAAGTGGGTCCCACCCATAATTTAATAAAATCATTTTATTTTCTGAAAATTCAGTAATTCATAGAAAATAGTCCGTTTATCAGAAAAATACGAATTTTATATCCATTCCACACGAAATCGAATTCTCTACAACTTTGTAGATTTAAGTTTTCCAAATTCCGCATATAAAATATCCCAAATCCACAAACTGACGATTTTTAACACCTTTTAAAATTCATAACAAATCAACCGTTAATTTTAATTCGCTCAAAATTTGTGGACATATACTCAACTTATATATGTATAACATATCCTAAAATCACAACGATCCAACGGTCGGATTTAAATTATAACTCATGCAATAGAGCTTTAAGAACACCGATTTGATATTTTAATACCTCCAATTCGATAAAATACTGATAAAACACCTCAACATTAATTCCTTCATTTATAACCACATAAATAAATCCATCATTTATATCCACATCAAATAAATATTTCCTTATCATATAAATCAATAATTAATTATTTATAAATAATATTACGTAATCACAATAATGACAATCGAGCGCTTCCAGAAAGAGGGGCTTTCCGATAAGGATTTCTCCTTCTCTGCCAGCAATTAGGTGATCAAACCTCTCTCGATGTAACTTTCTAGATATTGCCAATAATGTTATCTAATAATATTATTCAAATAATATGAATTATTGATCCGATAATGGAAAATATCAGAAGTGACAATTATTGAAACAATAATAATATAAAATATCAACGCAGAAATTATTGAATCAATAAAATAAAATATTGAATAAGAATTACTCGTAACAATTATTGAGTAGTGCCTTCAACGTAAGAATCAATAATTCAAAAATATTGTGCAACAACGCAGATTATTACTTTTACTACTTTACCCACCGGGTATTCCAATGATGTTAATGGTAACGATTATGCCGTTATTTATAAAAACTCAAATTTGTCGCTTTTTCTTCATCCGAAGCGCTTATCCATATGAGGCTCCACAAATGGTCATACTGCTACAATGCATTTAATATTCCCAAGCGGAAAGAATATTCCATGATCAAACGAATATTCTCTTTACAATAATGAATATTTTAAAACCACTTGCATATTTTGAAAAAATTCATATATATATCCCTTAACTTTAACTTTTATCAATTTAACCATTTACCTGAATTGTAATTATAAGAAAAATTGAATACTTTTATTTCATAAAATTCGGGGTCTTACAATCTCCTCTCCTTATGAAATTTCGTCTCCAAATTTACGTTACACTGTATTTCAAAAATTGAGAATACCTTGCTTTCATTTCAGATTCTATCTCCGGGTCATCACGATTTCTCCATTGCTCATCTCCCGTGATAACTTCATTTGGGTTCCTCATTTGTTGGGAAGTCATAACGACAAACTCTCCTCGAACTACTCGACTTTGACTTATGCGGAAGCAAGATTTTTACGTCATCACTACCGTTGGAATATACTTTTCTATAGGCATATTCCACCTCAACCGCTTCGTACTCTCGATTCATGATCCGAATCATCAATCTTCGATCCATATCGAATTGAGGTCTCTGCCTCTCTGTCAGGGTAATTCAAAACTCGATGTTAGGTTCTCCCAATTCTCATTCCAAAAAGAGAAATACATATCATCTATTTTAGCCTTCTTAGATCTAGACATCTCTTTCCACAATATCAACGCTGTCAAGCGGCTTTTACCCATGCATCACTCACTCTCACTCGTTCAATTGTTTCTTCTTTCAAATTTCGATTCCACTTTATCATCTTATACTCTGCCAAAGAATGCTTCTGTTCAAGCATCACATATTGGGTAACACAAGCTTGAATTGTTGCATCCTTTTGCTCTACGACCGCTTGTCGTTCTTCAACCTGCTCTTCTAACTCATGAATACGATTTTGTAATTCTACGTTTCGATCATAAAATTCTTCTAAATAAATTCTCCTCGAGCTCTTCTTCTTCCTCCTCACTCAATTTCACCTTACTGCTGACTAGCTTCAATAAGTGCAACTATTAATTCTTCCCTCACCACAAGAATATCTCTAATTCCTTCTTCGCCTGACATCACATTATCATGGTTGGTGATTATAGGTATCCCCACGGTCTCATTCACTCTATTGTTAACATTCTCAGCAGCCGTTCTCAAATACTTCCATAAAACAAGGGTTAATTAAATAAATTAACGTATCACATAATATTCGTATATTATGACCGACCAACAAATAAGCTTAGGTAGGACATACTAGAGAAGGATTTACTCATCTCTCCCCTCCTAGTTCTATTCCCCGATCTCCGCCAGAGACCATATCCCTAAGCTCTGATACCAACTGTGACGACCCCAAAATAGGTCCAATCCACCCAACCTATTCTGAGTCGCCAAATACATGGTACAGAAAATAACTACAACTTTATTACAACAATTGTCGTGTAAAATACAACAACACATATGCTGTGAGTTTTGATACAAATATATACCAACTATGACTCACATCCCAACCTTGGATAGCACGTCACAATGGCACCTTACATAAAGGTATAGTCAAAAACTGTTTTAGAAATTAGAATCTTTGGGAAGTGCTCAAGGAAACCTTCAGATACGGGAGGCCATGCGCCTAGGTTATAATAGATATCATATGGCCACAGAATTATCCTCGGTTGACCTAATAGACCCCAAAGAAAAATTAGAAGATTACTATCATATTCTTTCCAATGGTGAGTCTTCTTAATATATAATTATCTCTACCGTCTCTAATTGAGAATTATACTTCAAATAAACTCCAAGATCATATAGGTAGTGCTCGTGTAGATATACTCAAAGAAGTGATGTGCACAACCCCGACATCTTTATGATGACACGAGGTTGTATGTCTTTAGACATCTTGTATGATAGTGGCAAAACACCCTTCCAACGTTGGGTTCGCCTCACCTATTTTATTCACCAAATATAACTACTAAATGATGACCACCGCTTCTATTCTCCTCATATACCCCCGCTCGACCCAGCTACACTCTTATCACCTGAAAGGAATTGTGAAGCAAAAGGGTGAGCACAACTAGCTCAGTAAAGAATATCATGACTAAATATAATTAAATTATCAATAGTCTTCATCAATAATAAATCGTAGATTTAGAACATATGGTAGATGATAAAAATTTCAACCATAGTTGCGCGGTAACGAAAGCAATCCATTAGAAGAGTCAAATAGACTATAAAGTCTATTATCTTCTCCATGTTAAAATCTACCAACAATGTTTTATCTCCGTAACATCAATCAACAATTACGGTCCACAATCATATGAATAACTCATAATCATAATTGTAGTTCTAAATTCTCTTCTCATCCGGAGATCTAAGATAATTTTCATCACCTATCTTTACCGAAACATCAAAGATCATGGTTATACCAAATCACATTTCGCTCATAATCATACTAATAACTTCATCTTTTGACTACTACCAAAAAGATATTCGGCCAATGCCGCTTTCTTCACTGCATCGCCAAAGATATTCAACAACATGTCATCTTTGCACTACTTTTAAAAGATATTCACTCAACAATTCATCTTTGCACTACGTGTCAAAGATATTCCTCAACAATTCATATTTGCACTACAAACCAAATATATTCATCATGAGCTTTATATTTGCAGACTACAGCCAAATATATTAATATCTCAAAGAAATATATAATCATTTCAGAATTTATATAAACAATAATTATAATCATGTTGATCAATTCACCTTTGTACTTAAGCTAAAGATATTCAATTATAAATTCAATGGTCATGATCATACCAGTCAATAATTCAACTTTGCACTACTGGCCAAAGAGAACTCATAGTCACGATCATACCAATAATCTACCCATCTTTACACTCAAGTCAAAGATAAATTTCATCACTAAGATTATAAAAATGTTATATATGATAATAAAAATAATATGATCAACAACTGCATTTAATTTCAAGAGTAAAATTCATAAATCAACGATAATTTGGTCAGAAAAAGAAACCAATTTTGTTGTGAATAGTACCCGTGAATAGTAACTCGTGAATAGTAACTCATGAATAGTAAACCCCGACATGAAAAATGTAGAAATTCTACAATAAAATCCATACCAATATTTTGGTATAATGATATTGAAAGAATAACATTTCTTAAACTTATAAACAATTTATTTTAATTGTTTACACTTTACTAAATAATACATTTAATCATCATAAAATGTCAAACTCTTAAAATTTCATCACCAATAACCAAAACCCTCATCAAAAATCTGCATATAACTCATATATGATTCTCAAGCCATAAAATCATATTTTTCAATTTTCTTACTTCACATAACATATTTAATTCATTTACTCATAATTAGACCATTTTCATGAAAAATACCAAATCAGTTCCAAAAATATTTATTTTCTGGGATTTAGCAGAATATAGTCCCATATTGAACATATATTTTTTTTGAAATTTTTAAAATTCATTTACTATTTTTCATATGGCCAAAACCGCCGAATATTTAGATATTTATCATAAATTGTACTTTTCTCCAAAAATTCCAAAATTCACAGAGTATACTGATATTATATAGATGTACTCCAAATAATAATTTCACCAATTTTGGAGTTAACCACAAAGAGTTATAAGGGTTTACTTTTAAAATAGTTTTTTCTCATAAAATTCATAACTCCTAGTCTATACATCCAAAAATCGCCATTTTTGGACACAATCTAGAAAACTTATCAAATTATTATTTCAAATTTTCTCAAAATTTTTGAAGGTCAGAAAAATTACGAAACTGAAAAACATAATAACCCTAAAAATTCCTTACCTCAAAAGAAAGAAGATTTGACTAGAATATCGGATGAAAAGTCGAAAGAACCTTGCAACGAATAGCAACTCTCAAAGTATCTAAATACTCATAAAAATACGCTCGACAATATTGAGAGAGAAAACTTATGTTTCTGGTGTGATTTTCAATTCTAACTTAAGCACCTATTTATAGGAAAATGTTAGAACGTCAAAGGAGACTAAAATATTAAAATAATATTATTTCCTTTAATTTCTACGCCACCCACCATTTGAAAAATCCACCAGCAGCCATCTTGGAAGAGAATTTAGCAGCCCACATGTTTATAACATAAGTGGGTCCCACCCATAATTTAATAAAATCATTTTATTTTTTGAAAATTCAGTAATTCATAGAAAATAGTCCGTTTATCAGAAAAATACGAATTTTATATCCATTCCACACGAAATCGAATTCTCTACAACTTTGTAGATTTAAGTTTTTCCAAATTCCAGACATAAAATATCCGAAATCCACAAACGGACGATTTTTAACACCTTTTAAAATTCATAACAAATCAACCGTTAATTTTTAACGGTTCAAAATTTGTGGACATATACTCAACTTATATATGTATAACATATCCAAAAATCACAACGATCCAACGGTCGGATTTAAATTATAACTCATGCAATAGAGCTTTAAGAACACCGATTTGATATTTTAATACCCCCAATTCGATAAAATATTGATAAAACACCTCAACATTAATTCCTTCATTTATAACCACATAAATAAATCCATCATTTATATCCACATCAAATAAATATTTCCTTATCATATAAATCAATAATTAATTATTTATAAATAATATTACAGAATCACAATAATGACAACCAGGCGGCCCTGTGAAAGAGGGGCTTTCCGATAAGGATTTCTCCTTTCTTGCCGCAATTAGGTGATCAAACCTCTCATTAATGTAACTTTCTAGACATTGCCAATAATGTTATCTAATAATATTATTCAAATAATATGAATTATTGATCCGATAATGGGAAATATCAAAAGTGACAATTATTGAAACAATAATAATATAAAATATCAACGCATTAGGTTTGTAATATTCATGAAACATGATCAAATTGCACAAAATAAGCGAAAGCGTGGAAAATCGAGTTTTTAAAATTTTACAAACCATATACGGATCATCCTTTATGCACAATTATTAATTAAGCGAAAAGATAAAGAACAAAATCATACCCTTGAAGATTGAGCTTCCTCGGTACAAGTTCACCTCGAATCTTTTTAGCGTTCAACTTGAATCCATAGGGTTTGGTTCCTTCCTTTGATCAACGTTAGCCACCCAAGTGTTTGGCCTCTAGAGGTGATCCACCAAGGAAGAAGAAAAGATTCAAGAAGATGGGTGGTTGGCTAAACCCTAGTTTTCTATCTCTCTATAGAAAAAGAGCGTACTCTCTCAATTGGAATTGGAATTACGTATATTGATATACGATATAAGACTCTCTCTTATAAAGATATCGGGTAACCTATTTAATTAAAAAATAAGGTATTATTTATTTAATTAAACTCTTTTAATTAAATGGGCTCCCCCTAATCTTCTTATTAGGGATAATTAATTAAACTCTTTAACTAATTTTCCCTCCTAATCTTATTAGGAATAAATGAGAGTACTTATATTAAATTAATTCCTAAACTCTTTTAGAAATTAAAATAATAATAATTGTAATAATAATAATAATAAGACTCCTCTTATTAATTTATATTTAATATTTCTAAAATATTAAATAATAAATATTAATATTAAGCTATTTAATTTATTCTATCACCATAGATTAAATTAAATATACTTAACATATTATTACGATTATGCCATTAACTTCTTAAATAATTATTCTTCCTTTTTATGGTGTGACCCTTTAGGTTCTCCATATTAAGCGGTTGTGAATAAATCAATTAGAACAATTCTAATCTTATTTAAATAAATAAATTAAACTATTAATTTATTTAAATAAATAATATTTATTCTACAATAGGGATAAGCCTCCCTAGCGATCAACGACTTTCCGGATAATATAGATTTCAACATTAATCATAAAAAACCTTTTTGAGTAAATAGTTCTGCAATACAATTCAATCCTTCCACCATCTGATGTCCCAATTAAATATAAGACATGGAATTCTTTATCAAGTCTTATTTTATTTAATTATATGTATTTCGACTCTTAAATGCACAACTCCAAATAATGCAAATTAGAAACTCCTTTCTAATTTCATTACGCTTTAACCAAGGACTCTTTGGGTTGTCATTTATCGAATCACATAGGACATTTCTCTTCTTTTTTACTAGAAGTGGTAGATTCTTTATTGATCATACATTATCTCCATGTATAACTTATTATACCCAAGCATACCCTTTGATATACCTAAGGGTCTTAAGGAATAAGTCAAAGTATAACTCATCATACACAAGATACTATGATGATCTCAAGTCCAAGGATCACTTGTACTACTATCACTCTGAAATTCTATTGACGAGTGAGTAAAAAACTCATTAGGTATTCCTTAGCGAGCCACGTTCGATGAACTTATTCTCTAATAAGCACCTACATACTTGCTTTTAGTGTCTCCACACAAATGATCATGAGATCAATCATCCTCATCCAATGAGCAAGCAAACAGCGTATGTACCAATCTATCAGGATTCACTAATCCCCAATTTAGTAATCAACGATTGGGAACTATTTTAGTTTTAAGCTTTCTAAAATTTAGATCTCATTAGAATGATCATCATCATTATTCTAAAAGCATTGCTTAAAACTATGGGTTTATCACATATTATAAAACAACATCATGTAGATAATTAAAAGCCTTTAATAAATTAATACTTTTTATTAATAAATGAATAAGATTATTACAAAAAGTATGCTTTATCATCAAACATGATTGGCTTGTGTGCATACTACTTTCAATCTCCCACTTGCACTAAAGCCAATCGTCATGGTATCTCATACCTTCTTCTCTAAGTGGCGATTATCCTGTTTGTGGATAAAGCTTTAGTTAATGGATATGTAATGTTGTTCTTGAGAGTCCACTATCTACATAGTGATTTCCCATCTTTCAATGATTCTTATAATCAAATGAAAGTGCCACAACACATGTTTAGATCCAAGATGAGACTTAGGAACTATTCCTAGTTTACGTAATGAACTTTTCATCCAAACAATCAACTTGCGACTTCATTTATAGCTATATACTTTGTCTTTATCACTAAACCAACAACTCTTTCTTTGTTTGAAACCTTTCAATTCAACTTTGCACCACTTATTCAAGGTAACAACTTTACCTTAAAGTGGATTTTTACATCGTCTTGGTGCATGCAAAAAAAAACTTGAGTCTGTTAAGCCCTCTAGTTTTAATTTAGACCCACCATAAATATGATCACATCCTTAGTGTTGGGTTAAGTACTTTAAGATGTTTTTCAGCGACTTCATGATGAACTTCTCGAAATATGGTGATCGACATCGGGTCTCGTATATTTCATTGCATACATGATTGTTACTCATGCGATCTCTCTTTTATGAGTCTATGGGGACTATTAAGAGATACACTCCATGACTCATCAACATGAGACATCTCTTGGAGTTTGCATGCTAAACGACTTTAGCATCAAATGAATATCGTTCCTTGGGTTAAGTCGAGCATCCTCTTAAATCTATCTATATAGATTTGTATCCCCAATTAAGATACTCTTCCCAAATCATTCATGGAGGAATGTTTAGACAACTTTATCTTTCTTGATTGTAGCATTGGTATGTCATTCCTTATCCAGTAGTATATCAACATATAATACTAGGAATGTCACGGCGCTCCACTGACCCTTTTGTACACACTAGGTTCATTCTTGTTTTGATAAAATCAAACTCTTTTGATTGTCTCATCAAAATGAATGTTCCATTTTTGAGAAGCTTGCTTCAATCCATTTCTCTGAGTGTCTACAACTCTTACCTCATCGTATGTATAGCTGGATCATCATCTTCATGATGTGTACCTCATCATCATCATCATCATGATGAATCCATACCTCCTAGGTATCTTGATACTATTCAGTTTTGATTGGTTGTGTGTACACAATAGGTCTATCTACAGGTTCCTCTTATTTGACTTATAGTGTTTTGTGGTTCTTGAACTCTTGAAGATCTATTATCCTCCCACTAGCCCTTGAATGATAAACACCTTTATCTTAGAAGGTAGCGTGTTTATAAACAAACACCTTTTTGCTAAGTAGGATTATAGAACATATACCCTAAACTTACTTTAGGATGTCCCACAAATCTGTACTTGTCAAATCTTGTCCCAAACTTATCCTTTGAAACCTTTTCACATAAGTTGGACAACCCCTTATCTTAACATACTTAAGATTAGGAATCCTCCTCATCCATAACTTTTATGGAGTCTTGGGGGTGGATTTTGAGGTTACCTTTTTAGTAGATATCTGACCATTTCTAGGACATGACCCAGAAGGATCTTTGGAATGTCGGTAAAATCATTATGGACCGCACCATGTCCAACAAGGTATGATTTTTCCTTTCGGATACATCAATCAATTATTATTGTGTATCGGGGGCGTCCATTATGAGAAAACCATTTGAGATGATCTAGAAACTTATTGCACAAGTATTTATTCCTTGATCTAATCAAAGAATCTTAATACTTTGCCAATTTGTTTCACTTCTGAATTCTTTGAACCTTTCAAATAATTCACACTTGTATTTCATCAAATACACACATTCAACTCTTTGAATGATCATCTCCTTTTCTTATACTAGTTTGTTCAATTTGCAAAATATATTTTTCACGTAAGTCAGTATACAAAATCCATTAAGTAATATTCGAGTTCTATACAAAACATTATTATTATAAATAGAACAACAATTGTTCTTAAATATAATACCAAAATTTTCATTGTCCAACAATAAAATGGAAATAATGTTTCTAACAAGAGGCTGGAATACAATAACAACTTATTGACTTAATAGATTTGCCGTAGGCATTGCTAAACTATAAGTTTCTATGGCTAATGTAGCAACCTTTGCTTCATTTCCCACACATATAGGATTACTTATCTTTGTTTAGCTTTCTACTTACTTACTTGGTCCTTCATAAATCTATATTTATGATAACCAAAATCGGTATCCAATACCCAAGTAGAACCTTGACTTAAAAAAAATTTATTTTAAATCATGAACAAAATTATATTTATAACAAAAAACTTTCAAAACTTCTTTTGGTTAGCCTCTGCAAGATGCTTCTCTCATGATTTCTTTTTCGATGTCCGGGCTTATTGCGGTGGAAGCAAACTCCTTTGCTTATCCATTATCGAGTTTTGTTCTTATTATCCTTTGTTTTTGCCTTTTCTATTTACCTTCTTTGAATCGTTCTTCTTTTTTTAGAAGATCCTTTGGCCCCTACCGATAAGACTTGGTCTTTCTTGGTTGGAAAGTGACTCTCAACATTTTTCAACATGTTAAGCAAATCGGTGAGGGCGATATCTAGCTTGTTCATATGAAAAATTCACAACAATTGTGAAAAGAGTCCAGGAGTGAGTGCAAGATCAAATCTTGGCTCAACTCTCCATCCATGACAAAACCCGTTGTCTAATTGATCAATCAAATTGATAATGTTTAGGACTTTTATATATCTTTTGTAGTGTCATTGGTCATTCTAGATCGGAAGAGCTCCTTAGATATCGATATCTATCGGTCCTACTTTCCTCACCATCAACTACTTGATGTGCGGGAATATAGTAGGAGCATCCATAGTTTCATCTTGTGGCTGAAGCTTCGTTACTCATGGATCTGAGCATGATGCATTGAGCCAATGTGTGCATCATCTTGCCACTTTCTAAAAGTAGCATCTCTCTTCCTCGGAGGCATTATGCGCAACCATTGCGGGGATATAGGCGTATTAAGGACATAAGATAGCTTTTTCGATTAATGAGAACTATTCTCAAATTTCCTTAACCAATCCATTTAATTGATTCGGTTAAATAACATCTAATATGCTTTCATGATGATAGTAATTTAGACATTGTAAAATTACGTAAATGAATTTGTAATTAACAACATTTTAGCATACATTCTTTTATTAATTACCAAAATAAATTAGGTCTTGTTTTAAATTGGTATCTCCCACTATTTTCATCAAACTATATTACCCTCACTTATATAGTTAAATGAAAATCTAATTAAAGATTTGCTAGTGAGAATAAGGATCCCATTTCAAATGTATATAGCCTTGTGGTGACACAACAAACTATATATAAATAAATAGGTAGACAACTCTTGTCAATTTACATCAACTATCTGACTCCTTGTATTTTTTGCCTCTTAGATTATTTTGATCAGTGGTGGCACATCCAGAATCAAAATTATCCAAGTTAAGTCAACCTAGCACTCCATATATTCAAAAAAAAAAATATTGTCCTTGTGGTGACACAACAAAACAACATTGTTCAATTTTCTTTATAAGCATCAAATGTGATAAAATTAACATCTCAAAAATTAAGATAAGCCTTGTGGTGACACAACAAACTTATAATAATTAATTGATACTCTATTATTTTTTTATCATGCTAGAAAGCGACGTTCGATATTCCAAATATCTTTGAGCGCTTAGGACTTAATATAAAAAATTTGAGGGGTTTTTTTATTAATTTGTCTCATCTTGTTTAGCGCAGCATATATATATATATATATATATATATATATATATATATATATATATATATATATATATATATATATATATGTTTATATATATATATATATATATATATATATAAGCATATATATAGAATACTATATATAGAATACTATATTCTACGGATTGATTATGGACTTTTATTCTAGTTTGGTTCACTAGAGCCACCAAGTGAACCAAAAGGTCAAACCCCAGGGTGCAAAATTAATATTTAAATATAACTATTACATTTAAACTAGGGGCTCCATTACAAGCGGGTCTTCAAGCTCTCCTTGCTCCTTGATCTCCAATTCTTCAAAATTAATTCTAACTATTCCTATTACAAAACTATTTAAAATAAATAGAAACCTTGATCGTGATCGAGGGAAGTACATAGGAGGAGATAGAATTTACATTAAGAAAAAAGAGAGAGAAGGCAGTCACAGAGACCCCATTTAATAAAACTCATACATTCATGCATCCAACTAAAATAAAATCCAATCACATTGGTCAATAGTCCATAATCAATCCATTTATTATCATACACATCACCATATGCATCAATAAATAACATTCATCTCATGAATAATAAACATTCAATATATATATATATATATATATATATATATATATATATATATATATATATATATATATAATTTATGGGCAAATTTAGTTAGTATAAAATCTAATTTTGAATCAAAATAAACTCCTTTATTTTAATCCAAATTTAAATCAAAATAAACCTCTTTTATTTTAATTTATCCAATTTTGAATAAAATAAACTATTTTATTTTAATCAAAATCTTTAATCAAAATAAACTCATTTATTTTAATTAATTATGGAATCAAATTCAAGTAAAAAAAAACTCCTTTATTAAAGAAAAACACGATTCTCTTTCTATTCACAAAATAAACTCCTTTATTTTGAATAATATGAAATCTTATTCATATCTAAATAAACTCCTTTATTTAAGAAAATACTGGATTCTCTTTCTATTCACAAATAAACTCTTTTATTTTGAATAATATGAAATCTTATTTCATATCTAAATAAACTCCTTTATTTAAGAAAACATGGAATCCAATTTCAACTCCAATTAGTTATCATGGAATCCAATTCCAACTCTAATTAGTTAGCATGAAATTCAATTTTTCTAAAATTAAAATAAAATTTTTTATTTTAATTTATTAAAATAAACCTTTTATTTTAAATTAAAATAAACTTTTATTTTAATTATAAAATAATTAATAATATATATATATATATATATATATATATATATATATATATATATATATATATATATATATATATATATATATATATATATATATATATATATATATATATATATATATTTATATAAGAAATCACATGATTAAAATAATCTAATGATTATAAGATATATATATATATATAATTTAATTATATATATATATATATATATATATATATATATATATATATATATATATATATATATATATATATATATATATATATATATATATATATATATATATATATATATATATATATATATATATATATATATATATATATATATATATATATATATATATAATATATATTATTATATATATATATATATAATATTATATATATATATATATATATATATATATATATATAATATATATATATATATATATAATCGGATATATATATATAAATTTTTAAAAAATAAATTTTTTTAAAAAATAAATTTTTAAAAATTTATTTTTTTTTTTTTTTTTAAATTTTATACAACAAATTATGCCCAATTAAATTATTCTAAACACATATCAATATATATATCAAATTAAAATAATTAATAATTATATAAAAAGTTTGGCTCTGATACCCTTTATTAGGTTTGTAATATTCATTATTGACAGCATGATCAAATTGCACAAAATAAGCGGAAGCGTGAAAATCGAGAGTTTTAAAATTTTACAAACCATATACGGATCATCCTTTATGCATGATTATTAATTAAACGAAAAGATAAAGAACAAAAATCATACCCTTGAAGATTCGAGCTTCCTCGGTACAAAGTTCACCTCCAATCCTTTTTTCGCGTTCAACTTGAATCCACCGGGGTTTGGTTCCTTCCTTTGATCAACGTTAGCCACCCAAGTGTTTGGCCTCTAGAGGTGATCCACCAGGAAGAAGAAAAAGATTCAAGAAGATGGGTGTTTGGCTAAACCCTAGTTTTCTATCTCTATAGAAAAAAAGCGTACTCTCTCAACAATTGGAATCACGTATATATTGATATATACGATATAAGACTCACCTTATAATAAAGATATCGATTAACCTATTAATTAGAAAATAAGGTATTATTTAATTAATTAAACTCTTTTAATTAAATAAGCTCCCTAATCTTATTAGGGATAATTAATTAAACTCTTTTAATTAATTTTCCCTCCTAATCTTATTAGGAATAAATAGAGAAATACTTATATTAAATTAATTCCTAAACTCTTTTAGAAATTAAAATAATAATAATTAATAATAATAATAATAAGACTCCTCTTATTAATTTATATTTAATATTTCTAAAATATTAAATAATAAATATTAAGCTATTTAATTTATTCTATCACCATAGATTAAATTAAATATACTTAACTATATATATTACGATTATGCCATTAACTTCTTAAATAATTATTCTTCCTTTTATGGTGTGACCCTTTAGGTTCTCCATATTAAACGGTTGTGAATAAATCAATTAGAACAATTCTAATCTTATTTAAATAAATAAATTAAACTATTAATTTATTTAAATAAATAATATTTATTCTATAATAGGGATAAGCCTCCTAGCGATCAACGACTTTCAGGATAATATAGATTTCAACATTAATCATAAAAGAACCTTTGAGTAAATAGTTCTTAAATACTGATTCAATCCTTCCACCATCTGATGTCCCAATTAAATATAAGAAGACATGGAATTCTTTGTCGAGTCTTATTTTATTTAATTATATGTATTTTGACTCTTAAATGCACACTCCAAATAATGCAAATTAGAAACTCCTTTCTAATTTCATTACGCCTAACCAAGGACTCTTGGGTTGTCATTTATCGAATCACATAGGACATTTCTCTTCTTTTACTAGAAGTGGTAGATTCTTTATTGATCATACATTATCTCCATGTACAACTTATTATACCCAAGCATACCCTTTGATATACCTAAGGGTCTTAAGGAATAAGTCAAAGTATAACTCATCATACACAATCTACTATGATGATCTCAAGTCCAAGGATCACTTGTACTACTATCACTCTGAGAATTCCTATTGACGAGACAAGTAAAACTCCATTAGGTATTCCTTAGCGAGCCACGTTCGATGAACTTATTCTCTAATAAGCACCTACATACTTGCTTTAGTGTCTCCACACAAATGATCATGAGATCAATCATCCTCATCGATGAGCAAACAGCGTATACCATCTATCTGATTCACTAATCCCCATTTATAATCCAACGGGGATTCACTAATCCCCAATTTAGTAATCCAACGATTGGGAACTATTTTAGTTTTAAGCTTTCTAAATTTAGATCTCATTAGAATGATCATCATCATTATTCTAAAAGCATTGCTTAAAACTATGGGTTTATCACATATTATAAAAGCGACATCATGTAGATAATTAAAAGCCTTTAATAAATTAATACTTTTTAAATAAATGAATAAGATTTCATGTTACAAAGTATATGCTTTATCATCAAACATGATTGGCTTGTGTAGCTCATGAATAGTAACTCATGAATAGTAAACCCCGACATGAAAAATGTAGAAAACTGATATTTAGACATTTATCATAAATTGTACTTTTCTCCAAAAATTCCAAAATTCACAGAGTATACTGATATTATATAGATGTACTCCAAATAATAATTTCACCAATTTTGGAGTTAACCACAAAGAGTTATAAGGGTTTACTTTTAAAATAGTTTTTTCTCATAAAATTCATAACTCCTAGTCTATACATCCAAAAATCGCCATTTTTGGACACAATCTAGAAAACTTATCAAATTATTATTTCAAATTTTTCCAAAATTTTTGAAGGTCAGAAAAATTACGAAACTGAAAAACATAATAACCCTAAAAATTCCTTACCTCAAAAGAGCAGTACTTCTGACTAGAATATGGGATGAAAAGTCGAAAGAACCTTGCACCGAATAGCAACTCTCAAAGTATCTAAATACTCATAAAAATACTCTCGACAATATTGAGAGAGAAAACTTATTTTTTTGGTGTGATTTTCAATTCTAACTTAAGCACCTATTTATAGGAAAATGTTAGAACGCCAAAGGAGACTAAAATATTAAAATAATATTATTTTCTTTAATTTCTACGCCACCCACCATTTGAAAAATCCACCAGCAGCCATCTTGGAAGAGAATTCAGCAGCCCACATGTTTATAACATAAGTGGGTCCTACCCATAATTAAATAAAAATTATTTTATTTTCTGAAACTTCAGTAATTCATAAAAAATAGTCCGTTTATCAGAAAAATACGAATTTTATATCCATTCCACACGATATCGAATTCTCTACAACTTTGTAGCTTTAAGTTTTTCCAAATTCAAGACATAAAATATCCGAAATCCACAAACGGACGATTTTTAACACCTTTTAAAATTCATAACAAATCAACCGTTAATTTTTAACGGTTCAAAATTTGTGGACATATACTCAACTTATATATGTATAACATATCCAAAAATCACAACGATCTAACGGTCGAATTAAAATTATAACTCACGCAATAGAGCTTTAAGAACACCGATTTGATATTTTAATACCTCCAATCCGATAAAATACTGATAAAATACCTCAACATTAATTCCTTCATTTATAACCACATAAATAAATCCATCATTTATATCCACATCAAATAAATATTTCCTTATCATATAAAACAATAATTAATTATTTATAAATAATATTACATAATCACAATAATGACAACCAGTGCGGTTCCTGGAAAGAGGGGCTTTCAGATAAGGATTTCTCCTTCTTTGGCCTTGAATTAGGTGACCAAACCTCTCCTTGATGTAACTTTCTAGACATTGCCAATAATGTTATCTAATAATATTATTCAAATAATATGAATTATTGATCTGATAATGGGAAATACTGTAAAGTGATAATTATTGAAACAACAATAATATAAAATATCAACGCAGAAATTATTGAATCAATAAAATAAAATATTGAATAATAATTACTGTAACAATTATTGAGTAGTACCTTCTCACGTAAGAATCAATATTTCAACAATACTGTACAAAACCGTAATAACTACTTGTAAGAACAACGCCAGACATTTTACTTTACCCACCGGGTATTCCAACAGTGTTAATGGTAACGATTATGCCGTTATTTATAAAAACTCAAATTTGTCATTTTCTTCATCCGACAGTTATCCGTTATGAGGCCCACAAATGGTCTGCTACTGGGTAAATTTAATATTCCCAAACGGAAAGAATATTCCACGATCAAACGAATATTCCCCGACAACAATGAATATTTTAAAACCACTTGCGTATTTTGAAAAAAATTCATATATCACCCTTAACTTTAACTTTTTATCAATTTAACCATTTACTGAATTGTAATTATAAGAAAAATTGAATACTTTTATTTCATAAAATTCGGGGTCTTACAATCTCCTCTCCTTATGAAATTTCGTCCCCGAAATTTACGTACCTGGTATTTCGAAAAATTGAGAATACCTTGCTTTCATTTCAGATTCTATCTCCCGGGTCATCACGATTTCTCCATTGCTCATCTCCCGTGATAACTTCATTTGGGTTCCTCATTTGTTGGGAAATCATAACGACCGCTCTCCCTTGAACTACTCGACTTTGACTTGTCTGGAGCAGCATTTGGCGTCATCACTACCGTTGGAATATACTTTTCTATAGGGCATATTCCACCCTCAACTGCTTCGTCGTACTCCTGATTCATGATCTGAATCATCAATCTTCGATCCATGTCGAATTGTGGTCTCACCGCTTCATGCATGTGATAATTCAAAACTTCGATGTTGGGTTCTCCCAATTCTTTGTCAAAAAGAAATACATATCATCTATTTTAGCCTTCTTAGATCGGACATCTCTTTCCACAATATCAACGCGTCGTCATGCGGCTTTTACCCATGCATCACTCACTCTCACTCGCTCGGTTGTTTCTTTCTTTCAAATTTCGATTTCAAATTTTTATCATCTTATACTCTGCCAAAGAATGCTTCTGTTCAAGCATCACATATTGGGTAACACAAGCTTGAATTGTTGCATCCTTTTACTCTACGACCGTTTGTCGTTCTTCAACCTGCTCTTCTAACTCATGAATACGATTTTGTAATTCTACGTTTCGATCATAAAATTCTTCTAATAAATTCTCCTCAGGCTCTTCTTCTTCCTCACTCTCAGCTGCTACCTCTGCGACTAGCTCGGGTGCAACTATTAATTCTTCCCTCACCACAAGAATATCTCTAATTCCTGCTTCGCCTGACATCACATTATCATGGTTGGTGATTATAGGTATCCCCACGGTCTCATTCACTCTATTGTTAACATTCTCAGCAGCCGTTCTCAAATACTTCCATAAAACAAGGGTTAATTAAATAAATTAACGTATCACATAATATTCGTATATTATGACCGACCAACAAATAAGCTTAGGTAGGACATACTAGAGAAGGATTTACTCATCTCTCCCCTCTAGTTCTATTCCCCATCTCCGCCAGAGACCATATCCCTAAGCTCGATATTAATCGTGGCGACCCCAAAATAGGTCCAATCCACCCAACCTATTCTCGAGTCGCCAAATACATGGTACGTGAAAAATAACTACAACTTTATTACAACAATTTTAGTAAAATACAACAACACATATATCTTTGTGAGTTTTGATACAAATATATACCAACTATGACTCACATCCCAACCTTGGATAGCACGTCACAATGGCACCTTACATAAAGGTATAGTCAAAAACTGTTTTAGAAATTAGAATCTTTGGGAAGTGCTCAAGGAAACCTTCGTACATGGGAGATCATACGTCTAGGTTATAATAGATATCATATGCCCACAGAATTATCCTTGGTTGACCCAATAGACCCCAAAGAAAAACGAGAAGATTACTATCATATTCTTTCCAATGGTGAGTCTTCTCTTGACATATAATTATCTCTACTGTCTCTAATTGAGAATTATACTTCAAATAAACTCCAAGATCATATAGGTAGTGCTCGTAGATATACTCAGTAAGTGGATGTGCACAACCCTGTCTTATGATGACACGAGGTTGTATGTCTTTAGACATCTTGTATGATAATGGCAAAACACCCTTCCAACGTTGGGTTACTTTCCCTATTTTATTCACCAAATATAACTACTAAATGATGACCATAGCTTCTATTCCCTCATATTACCCCGCTCGACCCGATACACTCTTATATCACACGAAAGGAATTGTGAAGCAAAGGGTGAGCACAACTAACTTCAATAAAGAATATCATGACTAAAGATAATTAAATTATCAATAGCCTTCATCAATAATAAATCGGAGATTTAGAACATATGGTAGATGATAAAAATTTCAACCATAGTTGCAAATCTTTAACGAGCAATCCATTAGAAGAGTCAAATAGACTATAAAGTCTATTATCTTCTCCATGTTAAAAATCTACCAACAATGTTTTATC
Organism: Panax ginseng; assembly: GCA_020205605.1. Classification (NCBI taxonomy): domain Eukaryota; kingdom Viridiplantae; phylum Streptophyta; class Magnoliopsida; order Apiales; family Araliaceae; genus Panax; species Panax ginseng. The sequence continues at coordinate 28,723,172 of CM035141.1, forward strand.
TCTGTAACATCAATCAACAATTCTGGTCCACAATCATATGAATAACTCATAATCATAATTGTAGTTCTAAATTCCTCTTCTCATCCATGACGAAGATAATTTTCATCACCTATCTTTACCTAAAACATCAAAAATCATGGTTACACCAAATCACATTTCCTGTTCATAATCATACTAATAACTTCATCTTTGCACTACGGCCAAAGATATTCGTCAACAGTTCATCTTTGCACTACTGGCCAAAGATATTCAACAACATGTCATCTTTGCACTACGGACCAAAGATATTCATCAACAATTCATCTTTGCACTATAGGCCAAAGATATTCATCAACAGTTCATATTTGCACTACAGGCCAAATATATTAATATCTCAAAGAAATATATAAACATTTTAGAATTTATATAAACAATAATTATAACCATGTTGATCAATTCACCTTTGCACTTAAGCTAAAGATATTCAATTATAAATTCAATGGTCATGATCATACCAGTCAACAATTCAACTTTGCACTACTGGCCAAAGAGAACCCATAGTCACGATCATACCAATAATCTACCCATCTTTACACTCAAGTCAAAGAGAAATTTCATCACTAAGATTATAAAATGTTATATATGATAATAAAAATAATATGATCAACAACTGCATTTAATTTCAAGAGTAAGATTCATAAATCAACGATAATTTGGTCAGAAAAAGAAACCAATTTTGTTGTGAATAGTACCCGTGAATAGTAACTCATGAATAATAACCCCGACATGAAAAAGGTAGAAATTCCATAATAAAATCCATACCAATATTTCGGTATAATAATATTGAAAGAATAACATTTCTTAAACTTATAAACAATTTATTTTAATTGTTTACACTTTACTAAATAATACATTTAATCATCATAAAATGCCAAACTCTTAAGATTTCATCACCAATAACCAAAACCCTCATCAAAAATCTGCATATAACTCATATATGATTCTCAAGCCATAAAATCATATTTTCCAATTTTTTTACTTCACATAACATATTTAATTCATTTACACATAATTAGACCATTTTCATAAAAAATACCAAATCAGTTCCAATAATATTTATTTTCTGGGATTTAACAGAATATAGTCCCATATTGAACATATATTTTTTTCGAAATTTTTAAAATTCATTTACTATTTTTCATATGGCCAAAACCGCCGAATATTTAGACATTTATCATAAATTGTAATTTTCTCCAAAAATTCCGAAATTCACAGAGTATACTGATATTATATAGAAGTACTCCCAATAAAAATTTTACCAATTTTAGAGTTAACCACAAGGAGTTATAATGGTTTACTTTTAAAATAGTCTTTTCTCATAAAATTCATAACTCCTAGTCTATACATCCAAAAATCGCCATTTTTGGACACAATCTAGAAAACTCATCAAATTATCATTTCAAATTTTTCCAGAATTTTTGAAGGTCAGAAAAATTACGAAACTGAAAAACATAATAACCCTTAAAATCCCTTACCTCAAAGGAGCAGTACTTCTGACTGGAATATCGGATGAAAAGTCGAAGGAACCTTGCACCGAATAGCAACTCTCAAAGTATCTAAATACTCATAAAAATACGCTTGACAATATTGAGAGAGAAAACTTATGTTTCTGGTGTGATTTTCAATTCTAACTTAAGCACCTATTTATAGGAAAATGTTAGAACGTCAAAGGAGACTAAAATATTAAAATAATATTATTTTCTTTAATTTCTACGCCACCCACCATTTGAAAAGTCCACCAGCAGCCATCTTGGAAGAGAATTCAGCAGCCCACATGTTTATAACATAAGTGGGTCCCACCCATAATTTAATAAAATCATTTTATTTTCTGAAACTTCAGTAATTCATAGAAAATAGCCCGTTTATTAGAAAAATACGAATTTTATATCCATTCCACACGAAATCGAATTCTCTACAACTTTGTAGATTTAAGTTTTTCCAAATTCCAGACATAAAATATCCGAAATCCACAAACGGACGATTTTTAACACCTTTTAAAATTCATAACAAATCAACCGTTAATTTTTAACGGCTCAAAATTTGTGGACATATACTCAACTTATATATGTATAACATATCCAAAAATCACAACGATCCAACGGTCGGATTTAAATTATAACTCACGCAATAGAGCTTTAAGAACACCGATTTGATATTTTAATACCTCCAATCCGACAAAATACTGATAAAATACCTCAATATTAATTCCTTCATTTATAACCACATAAATAAATTCATCATTTATATCCACATCAAATAAATACTTCCTTATCATATAAATCAATAATTAATTATTTATAAATAATATTACAGAATCATAATAATGACAACTAGACAGTTCCCAGGAAAGAAGGGGCTTTCCGATAAGGATTTCTCCTTACTGGCGCGCAATTAGGTGACCAAACCTCTCCTTGACAGAACTTTCTAGACATTGCCAATAATGTTATCTAATAATATTATTCAAATAATATGAATTATTGATCTGATAATGGGAAATACTGTAAAGTGATAATTATTGAAACAATAATAATATAAAATATCAACGCAGAAATTATTGAATCAATAAAATAAAATATTGAACAGTAATTACTGTAACAATTATTGAGTAGTGCCTTCTCACGTAAGAATCAATAATTCAAAAATATTGTGCAACAACGCGTATTATTACTTTACTTTACCCACCGGGTATTCCAACAGTGTTAATGGTAACGATTACGCCGTTATTTAAAAAACTCAAATTTGTCATTTTCTTCATCCGACAGTTATCCGTTATGAGGCCCATAAATGGTTTCATACTAAATGCATTTAATATTTTTCCGGCGGAAAGAATATTCCACGACCAAACGAATATTTCCCGACAACAATGAATATTTTATAACCACTTGCGTATTTTGAAAAAAATTCATATATCACCCTTAACTTTAACTTTTTATCAATTTAACCATTTACTGAATTTTAATTATAAGAAAAATTGAATACTTTTATTTCATAAAATTCGGGGTCTTACATAACCACTTGCTTACTTTGCAAAATTTGTAAATATTACCCACAACTATAACAACAGAATAATAAAGAATGAAATAACAAAAGAATTCACGAGGAATGCGATAGATCGCACAGACAGGTTATTGTTAGGTTTGTAATATTCATGAACGCAATCAAATTGCATAAAATAAGCGAAAACGTGGAAAATCAAGAGTTTTAAAATTTTACAAACCATATACCCGGATCATCCTTTATGCACAATTATTAATTAAACGAAAAGATAAAGAACAAGAATGATACCCTTGAAGATTCGAGCTTCCTCAGGTATAAGTTCACCTCCAATCTTTTTCGCGTTCAACTTGAATCCACCGGGTTTGGTTCTTTCCTTTGATCAACGTTAGCCACCCAAGTGTTTGGCCTCTAGAGGTGATCCACCAAGGAAGAAGAAATATTCAAGAAGAAGGGTGGTTGGCTAAACCCTAGTTTTCTATCTCTATAGAAAAGAACGTACTCTCCAACTGTTGGAATTTCGTATATTGATATCTGATATAAGACTCACCTTATAAAGATATCAGGTAACCCTATTTAATTAAAAATAAGGTATTATTTATTTAATTAAACTCTTTTAATTAAATGGGTTCCCTAATCTTATTAGGGATAATTAATTAAACTCCTTTAACTAATTTTCCCTCCTAATCCTATTAGGAATAAATGAGAGTACTTATATTAAATTAATTCCTAAGCTCTTTTAGAAATTAAAATAATAATAATTGTAATAATATTAATAAGACTCTCTTATTAATTTACATTTAATATTTCTAAAATATTAAATAATAAATATTAAGCTATTTAATTTATTCTATCACCATAGATTAAATTAAATATACTTAACTATATTATTACGATTATGCCATTAACTTCTTAAATAATTATTCTTCCTTTTTATGGTGTGACCCTTTAGGTTCTCCATATTAAACCTAGGTTGTGAATAAATCAATTAGAACAATTCTAATCTTATTTAAATAAATAAATTAAATTATTAATTTATTTAAATAAATAATATTTATTCTACAATAGGGATAAGCCTCCCTAGCGATCAACGACTTTCTAGATAATATAGATTTCAATATTAATCATAAAAGAACATTTGAGTAAAAAGTTATCGTACAATTCAATCCTTCCACCATACAATGTCCCAATTAAATATAAGACATGGAATTCTTTGTCAAGTCTTATTTTATTTAATTATATGTATTTCGATTCTTAAATGCACAACTCCAAATAATGCAAATTAGAAACTCCTTTCTAATTTCATTACTCTTAACCAAGGACTCTTGTGTGTTATCATTTATCGAATCACATAGGACATTTCTCTTCTTTTACTAGAAGCAGTAGATTCTTTATTGATCATACATTATCTCCATGTACAACTTATTATACCCAAGCATACCCTTTGATATACCCTAAGGGTCTTAAGGAATAAGTCAAAGTATAACTCATCATATACAAGATACTATGATGATCTCAAGTCCAAGGATCACTTTTACTACTATCACTACAGGAATTCCTATTGACAGACAAGTAAAACTCCATTAGGTATTCCTTAGCGAGCCACGTTCAGTGAACTTATTCTCTAATAAGCACCTACATACTTGCTTTAGTGTCTCCACACAAATGATCATGAGATCAATCATCCTCATCTAATGAGTAAGCAACGTAGGTACCAATCTATCCGGATTCACTAATCCCCAATTTAGTAATCCAACGATTGGGAACTATTTTAGTCTTAAGCTTTCTAAGAATTTAGATCTCATTAGAATGATCATCATCATTATTCTAAAAGTATTTCTTAAAACTATGGGTTTATCACATATTTTAAAACAGCAACATGTAGATAATTAAAAGCCTTTAATAAATTAATACTTTTATTAATAAATGGATAAGATTGTTACAAAGTATATGCTTTATCATCAAACATGATTGGCTTGTGTGCATACTACTTTCAGTTATTCCAATCATAGTTGCAGCGGAACGAGCAATCTATTAGAAGAGTGAAATAGACTATAAAGTCTATTATCTTCTCCATATTAAAAATCTACCAACAATGTTTTATCTCTGTAACATCAATCAATAATTCTGGTCCACAATCATATGAATAACTCATAATCATAATTGTAGTTCTAAATTCCTCTTCTCATCCAGGACGAAGATAATTTTCATCACCTATCTTTACCTGAAACATCAAAGATCATGGTTACACCAAATCACATTTCCTGTTCATAATCATACTAATAACTTCATCTTTGCACTACGACCAAAGATATTCGTCAACAGTTTATCTTTGCACTACTGCCCAAAGATATTCAACAACATGTCATCTTTGCACTACAGGCTAAAGATATTCATCAACAATTCATCTTTGCACTATAGGCCAAAAATATTCATCAACAGTTCATATTTGCACTACAGGCCAAATATATTCATCAACAATTCATATTTGCACTACAGGCCAAATATATTAATATCTCAAAGAAATATATAAACATTTCAGAATTTATATAAACAATAATTATAACTATGTTGATCAATTCACCTTTGCACTTAAGCTAAAGATATTCAATTATAAATTCAATGGTCATGATCATATCAGTCAACAATTCAACTTTGCACTACTGGCTAAAGAGAACTCATAGTCACGATCATACCAATAATCTACCCATCTTTACACTCAAGTCAAAGAGAAATTTCATCACTAAGATTATAAAATGTTATTTATGATAATAAAAATAATATGATCAACAACTGCATTTAATTTCAAGAGTAAGATTCATAAATCAACGATAATTTGGTCAGAAAAAGAAACCAATTTTGTTGTGAATAGTACCCGTGAATAGTAACTCGTGAATAGTAACTCATAAATAGTAACTCATGAATAGTAACCCCGACATGAAAAAGGTAGAAATTCCATAATAAAATCCATACCAATATTTTGGTATAATAATATTGAAAGAATAACATTTCTTAAACTTATAAATAATTTATTTTAATTATTTACACTTTACTAAATAATACATTTAATCATCATAAAATGCCAAACTCTTAAAATTTCATCACCAATAACCAAAACCCTCATCAAAAATCTGCATATAACTCATATATGATTCTCAAGCCATAAAATCATATTTTCCAATTTTTTTACTTCACATAACATATTTAATTCATTTACTCATAATTAGACCATTTTCATAAAAAATACCAAATCAGTTCCAAAAATATTTATTTTCTGGAATTTAACAGAATATAGTCCCATATTGAACATATATTTTTTTCGGAATTTTTAAAATTCATTTACTATTTTTTATATGGCCAAAACTGTCGAATATTTAGACATTTATCATAAATTATACTTTTCTCCAAAAATTTCGAAATTCACAGAGTATACTAATATTATATAGATGTACTCCCAATAAAAATTTCACCAATTTTAGAGTTAACCACAAGGAGTTATAATGGTTTACTTTTAAAATAGTCTTTTCTCATAAAATTCATAACTCCTAGTCTATACATCCAAAAATCGCCATTTTTGGACACAATCTAGAAAACTCATCAAATTATCATTTCAAAATTTTTGAAGGTCAGAAAAAGTACGAAACTGAAAAACATAATAACCCTTAAAATCCCTTACCTCAAAAGAGCAGTACTTCTGACTGGATTATCGGATGAAAAATCGAAGGAACCTTGCACCGAATAGCAACTCTCAAAATATCTAAATACTCATAAAAATACACTCGACAATATTGAGAGAGAAAACTTATGTTTCTGGTGTGATTTTCAATTCTAACTTAAGCACCTATTTATAGAAAAATGTTAGAACGTCAAAGGAGACTAAAATATTAAAATAATATTATTTCCTTTAATTTCTACGCCACCCACCATTTGAAAAATCCACCAGCAGCAATCTTGGAAGAGAATTCAGTAGCCCACATGTTTATAACATAAGTGGGTCCCACCCATAATTTAATAAAATCATTTTATTTTCTGAAACTTCAGTAATTCATAGAAAATAGCCCGTTTATCAGAAAAATACGAATTTTATATCCATTCCACACGAAATCGAATTCTCTACAACTTTGTAGATTTAAGTTTTTCCAAATTCCAGACATAAAATATCCGAAATCCACAAACGGACGATTTTTAACACCTTTTAAAATTCATAATAAATCAACCGTTAATTTTTAACGGTTCAAAATTTGTGGACATATACTCAACTTATATATGTATAACATATCCAAAAATCACAACGATCCAACGGTCAAATTTAAATTATAACTCACGCAATAGAGCTTTAAGAACACTGATTTGATATTTTAATACCTCCAATCCGACAAAATACTGATAAAACACCTCAACATTAATTCCTTCATTTATAACCACATAAATAAATCCATCATTTATATCCACATCAAATAAATATTTTCTTATCATATAAATCAATAATTAATTATTTATAAATAATATTACAGAATCACAATAATGACAACTAAGCGGTTCGGGAAAGAGGAGCTTTCGATAAGGATTTCTCTTCTTGGGCTTGGCCTAATTAGGTGACCAAATCTCTCCTTGATAAAACTTTCTAGACATTGCCAATAATGTTATCTAATAATATTATTCAAATAATATGAATTATTGATCTGATAATGGGAAATACTGTAAAGTGACAATTATTGAAACAATAATAATATAAAATATCAACGCAGAAATTATTGAATCAATAAAATAAAATATTGAACAGTAATTGCTGTAATAATTGTTGAGTAGTGCCTTCTCACGTAAGAATCAATAATTCAAAAATATTGTGCAACAACGCGTATTATTACTTTACTTTACCCACCGGGTATTCCAACAGTGTTAATGGTAACGATTACGCCGTTATTTAAAAAAACTCAAATTTGTCATTTTCTTCATCCGACAGTTATCCGTTATGAGGCCCACAAATGATTGCGCCGTCGTACGAATATTCCCCGACAGAAAGAATATTCCACGACCAAACGAATATTTTCCGACAACAATGAATATTTTATAACCACTTGCGTATTTTAAAAAAAAATTCATATATCACCCTTAACTTTAACTTTTTATCAATTTAACCATTTACTGAATTTTAATTATAAGAAAAATTGAATACTTTTATTTCATAAAATTCGGGGTCTTATATAACCCCTTACTTACTTTGCAAAATTTGTAAATATTACCCACAACTATAACATTATATCAAATTCACACCATATTATTCAAAAATATATTTCGAGAAAATTAATCTTTATTCATAAAAGTTGGGGTCTTACACTAACCATCAATTTAAGCCTTAAAATAGACCAAAGTACATATACTAAGCCATACACAAAATTCCTTATTCTAAAAATATATTTACATGAATTTGATATCTCTAAAATCGTTTATAGATGACATATCACAGATTATACACACCTATAAACAAATATATCCTTATCCTTCATCAACCCAAACTAATTTTATAGAAACCTCATATTTGAGGCAAACAAGAGTATAGAGTTTTAAGGTTGGATTAATACCTTTTGATTCCTTCTTAACCCAATTAGATGATGAACAAGGTTCTTTTCTTCGTGTTCTTCCAAAGCTCTTCTCCAATTCTCAGAGAATTCTCTCACTCACCCTCACTCCCAAATTTCTTTTTACTGAAGAACAAGCTAACTGATGAGTTTTTTTTAACGTAAACACGTAATTCCTTCATTGGTTACCAAACCCCAAAGGTCACAAGACCTTGTTTGGCAAGCTTCCTTAGGCACCCCTTTCAATTATTTTAATAATTTTTTATCATATGGTATATTTGTCACACTTAAATTTAATTAAACTTATTTTTATTAATAAATCTAATTAAATCTTACTAACAAAATTATAATCTCTAATTAGACAATTATAATTTTAATTAATAAATCATTAATTTTCTAATTTAATTATTTAATTAAATTAGAATATTATCAATATCCCCATGTTATAAAATACGCACAAAATTCTTAAATTATTTAATTTAATCAATAGTATCACACTTACATAAATTATCCCATAATAATTTCCATCAAATATTCATTTTAAATTCCATAAAAATTCTAACTAAAATATTTATTTTATTCGATAAATATTTTAACTATTTACAAGATCAAATATCAGATTACATTAATATATTACACTCATATGTAATATATCACTTCCTCGTTTATTAAAACAAATATGCTTACACTAATTCACTATTTTAATTAAATGAATTACTCACATTATTTATAAAATTTAATTCATAACAATTTCATCGCCCATAAAGCATAATAATCGAATTATGTTATTTCATAATATAATTTTCAACTTAATTAAATTAACTAATATTATTTAGTTAATTTTTTTTCTGTAACAATCTCATTTTTCTTCTTCAATAGTTAAATTAACTAATAAACCTCATTTTCCCAACATATACATCTCTTTTATATTCACACTTAATCTCTTCACATCAATCACATATTTCAAGATAAATTGTAAATATATATACTTACCCACACTCAAAACACATAATTCAAAATATATACATATCATAATAGTCTTAATCTGTGCTGACAATGCAAAAAGTGTCGCGAGTCCATCAATCTCCGCTTCCCTTGGCTTAGTCATTCTCGTATACGGCCATTGATAATTAAATTTTGCCATGGTGCCTGAAAAGAAAGAAAAAAAATAGAAAGAGAATTAAAAAAATAATAAAAAAACGTTTAAATTAAAACTAATTTGATAAAAATTAATATTGGCAAAATTATTAAACTAATTCCTCGGCAACGGCGCCAAAAACTTGTTAGTTGATTTCACAATCAAAACATACGTGCAAGTATACACGGTCAACAAGTAATAAAATGATAAGAAAAGTATCGTTCCCACGAGGAATTATTTAATAAGAATCACCAACTATTAGTTCTTAACCAAACTAATTTTATTTAAACAATCAATTTAGAGTTTTGAATTAAATTATTTAATTAAACTAATTCTAATTACCACTAGTTAAAAATCAGATTATGGAGATTTAAGATCACAACTTCACTTATTGCTTCACTTATATTAAAACACTTCTTATTAATTACGCTCACTATTCTTGATTGTTAATCAGGAACTTATTAATATTTATAACCACCTTCCGATGTATCACAAACATATTAATCCAAATCCACAGTTGATAGAATTGAATCAAACACCCTAATTAACTAATTCACTATATTTCTATGTGAATTATAATTTAAAAGAATTTAAAGTACATGTTCCCTATCAGATTACACGCGATGTAAAGGCATATCCATATCCTAAACACAAATAATGAATTCCAACATCATGTAGAAAACACAATCACATACTATTATGATCAGATCTAAATCTATATTTCATCTCCTGAAATCATATAAATTATCATGGTAATTGTTAGCTAGACAATTAAACAATTAAACGCAATCATAATAGATAATCCATATAATAAATCACAGTAATTAACAGAGAAGCATACTAAAATAAGCTATGCAATAAGATCCGTAGCAACCTTAAACAAGAAATTTAGTTCATTTTAATTGAATTAAAATCAAGAATCCACAATTGAATACACATTAAAAGATAAAAGAAGAGAATACAATCTATTGTCAGCAGTCTTGAGACTCCTCTTCCGCTCCTTCTTTGAATCTTCAGTGTTCTTCAAGTTGCTTCAATCTCTAATAGCTAATTAAGAACTAGGGTTTATGTTCTAATCTAATGGAGTGTTCTTTCTAAGCTAATCTATCTAATCTCCTCTTATTCTATGTCTCCCCATCATGTATTTATAGGTTACAAGTCAAATTTTTAGCTTAAGAGGAAATCCAATCCAATTTGGAGTAAAAAAAAAGTGTTAAAATTCGCCCCAAAACTCGTCCAAGCTTGATCAAGCCCTACACCAGTATACTAGCGCCGATCACTGCAACCGAATATCGCCCTAGTGCTCCAAAGACTTTGAAATAAAGCTAGGAATGGGCGCCCCGACGCTGGCCTCTTTTCCAAATTTTTTTTACTCTGACGTCTTTTGGGAAAATGGCCATAACTTTATTGTCCAAACTCTAATTTTGATGATTCAAGATGTTCCGAAAAGAGGAGACGTAGATCTACAACTTTCATTCTTTAAGTTTTTCGAAATAAGGTCCGGAGAAATATTGAAATTGGCTTTGAAGCGGCTGCAGTGTAAATGGCAAGCCGAAAATGCGAATCTAGCAACCCCAAACGTCGATCCAAGTAACTTGTGTCCTAATTCCTACAAAACAACGTAAAACATGCATGAATAGACACAAACACTTAAAAACATTCAAAAGATTAAGCTCAAACGCACTCAATTCATGGGTATAAAACTCACTCATCACATAATAAGAATTTTAATTATTAAATTCTTATTTTAATAACTTATAAAAATTCGGGTTGTCACATTTTTCCCCCCTTATAAGGATTCCGTCATCGTAATCAACAAAACCTCCCTTACTTGGTTATCACCAAATCTCTTTTCAAAATTTATCGTTTCATATCTTCACACATTACCTTAATATAGATTTTATTTCTTATCACTCCAACCATTCTTCACAATAAATTCTTGTAAGTTTTATTTCATAACCTTTTCTTATACTTAATTATATTTTAGTATTACATATTCTTTTACCCATTCATTATCTTTCTCTAAGGATCATTATCATGTACTAGATTCTCAAACTCTCGGGACATTACATTCACCATTTCTTCTAAGAATTTCGTCCTCGAAATTTTGACTTACTAATATTCGTTCATTCCATTTATCAAAATAGATTGTATGTTAATATTTATTTATTCATTAGGTTCTACAACCAAATTCTTTCTCTAAGGATCTTTCTAAGATCATCATATTCATCACCTCTTCCTCTTCTAAGAGTTTCATATTTCCCTTATTTCTGGAATTTCATTTCTTTCTTGAAATTATTATGTTTTGCTTAATTTTCTCATCATTATAAGCCACATTCTACGGCTTCTCAACCTGTTTGCCTAACTTGCCAAAACTTAGAAAAATAGTCAAAAATGAGACTAAAACCCGCCTCGATCGTCGAAATGACATTCAAACACATACATAGCACCATATAGGTATTTGGCATGTATTACAACTAACGGGACTCAATTTTGATATACAGAGGTCGAGTTATCAGTCTCTTTGCCTAACTTGCCAAAACTTAGACAAATAGTCGAAAAAGAGACCAAAACCCGCCTCAGTCGTCAAAATAACACGCAAACACATACATATCACCGCATAGGTATTAGGCACGTGTTACAACTTACGGGACTCGATTCCGATATTCGGAGGCCACGTTATCTTCCCAATTGCCTAACTTTCTAAAACTTGGACAAATAGTCGAAAAAGAGACCAAAACCCAGCTCGTTCGTCAAAATGATACGTAAACACATACATAGCACCGCATAGGTATTAGGCACGCATTACAACTTATGAGACTCGATTCTGATATACGGAGGCTGACTTATCAGCATGTTTGCCTAATTTGCCACAACTTAGAAAAGTAGTCAAAAAAGAGACGAAAACCCGCCTCGGTCGTCGAAATGACACGCAACCACATACATAGCACCACATAGGTATTAGGCACGCGTTAGAACTTACGATACTCGATTCCGATATATGGAGGCCGAGTTATCAGCCTATTTGCCTAACTTGCCAAAACTTAGAAAATATTCAAATTAAAAACGAGACTAATACCTGCCTTGGACGTAGAAATGACATGCAAACACATATATAGCACCATATATGTATTAGGCACACATTACAACTTACGGGACTTGATTCCGATATATAGATGCCGAGTTATCAACATGTTTGCCTAACTTGCCAAGACTTAGATTAATAGTCAAAAAAGAGATTAAATGCCGCCTCGGTCGTCGAAACGACACACAAACACATATATTGCACCGCATAGGTATTAGACACGCGTTATAACTTACGAGACTCGATTCTGATATACGGAGGCCGAGTTATAAGCCTATTTGCTTAACTTGCCAAAACTTAGACAAATAGTCAAAAAAGATACCAATACCCGCCTCGGTCGTCGAAACGACACACAAACATATACATAGCACAACATAGGTATTAAGCACGCGTTACAACTTATGGGACTCGATTCCGATATACGGAGGTCGAGTTATCAGCTCGTTTGCCTAACTTACCAAAACTTAGAAAAATAATCGAAAAAGAGACCAAAACCCGCCTAAGTCGTCGAAACGACACACAAACACATACATAACACTATATAGGTATTAGGCATGTATTACAACTTACGGGACTTGATTCCGATATACGGAGACCGAGTTATCAGCTCGTTTGCCTAACTTGCCAAAACTTAGAGAAATAGACAAAAAAGAGATCAAAACCCGTCTCGGTCGTCGAAACAACACACAAACACATATATAGCACGGCATAGGTATTAGGCACGCATTATAACTTACGAGACTCGATTCCAATATACGGAGGTCGAGTTATCAGCCTGTTTGCCTAACCTTCCAAAACTTGAAGAACACAAACTAAAATATTTTAAATATGCTCTCTTTTCACTTCGTTGTTAATATTTTAATTTTGTAGGGTTTTGTTGATGAGACTCGTGGGGGTGGAGGCTGCGGCACATGCGAGACCATGGAGGAGATGGTGATGACCGCCGAGCTGATGTTGATGAGGCTATAGAGGGTGGGACCGACAGTCGGATCGGAGGTGGGACTGGCAATGGGACCGACGATCGTACGATAGATGGCGGCGATGATGATACTGACACTCCTGATCTTGGGCTGTAGTTAGTTTATTTTTATATTTTGACTTTTATGTATGTATTTATACAGCTTTTGAGTTGTACAGACTAGAATTTTGTATCTAGTTAGGTTGATGGTTTATGTATCTAACTATATTGATTGTTTATGATTATATTTTGTATCTACATCGTACGAATTTTATCTATATGTCATTATGGTATCTACATATTTGATGGTTGATAGCAAAAGATTTAATTGTTATTGATATGCGTTCGTGAAGAATTATTTGTTTTTCTTTAGTTTATAACATGTACAATTATGTATATGTAAATGAACAGGGGAATTTCGCAATTTTCTAAAAAAAAAAAATTTAAAGCAAGTCATTGGCGATGGTTGTCCCGTCGATAATGACCTACAGCAACGGTTCATTATATAATATAAATTAAGGTCATTGCCGACGGGACAAAAGTCATTAGCGATGGCCTGATCGTCGCCAATGACTATATTAATAAATTCTTTTAAATGACTATTGTTGACGGTTTGTCCGTCGCTCGTGCATTCGACAATGAGTCATTGGAGACGGCTGGCCATCGGCAATGACCCCGTCGTTAATGACCTAATTCCCGACGGCGGGCGACGGGAGCTAGTGGCGACGACCTGTGGGACGACGGGAGTGGCGACGGTGGTTGCCGTCGCCAGTGACCTCATTGTCGACGGCAGGTGAGTCATTGACGACGGCAACGCCCGTCGGCAATGACCTTTTTTTGTAGTGATTGATGGGCAATTAAATGCTCACCCTTGATTAGAATTAAATATTTTCAGCGAAACATGATCATATAGAAGTTTCTGACAAGGACAAAGGAAATGGGAAGTTGAATGAGTAGTTGAAGTATGATGTATGTAATAGTTAGATGTTTTGTAATAATATATATTTTATTATCATGTAAGGTCTGAGAACCTGTGATTGACAAGTTAGACATTTTGTAATAGTCAGTAATTATTTTTATGTCAATATTAATTTGTTGAATGAATAGTATTGTGTATCACTGAATACGGGTTTGAAAGTATTCGAGTTTGAGAGCGCCACAAATATCCTAGCTAATCGTGATCCACAAAAATATGAAGATGTTGTTATTTGAATATAAGTGATATCTAATAAGTAATTTTTTTACACACTCAAATACTAAAACCCTCCCTCAGTTATTACTAAATTCTTTGTCAGAGGCGAATACAGATGTATCTCCAATGCTTATTCGTTGTTTTCATATACTTTTTCTATTTTAAATTATAAAATCAATAGTAGCTTTTGATAAGTTAATTTCAAATATTTTAAAATTATATATTGAGATGAATTTATTTTGTTTATGTCAATACAATTATGAATATCATAAACTATAGAAAAAATACTACTAATTATAATATTTATTGTTTTGAAACTTTAATAAATTATATCAATTTAAACTTTGAAAATATTTTAAATTAATTTTTAGAACGGCTGCAGACAGACAATATATATCAACATCATCAATAGCAATGCTAAAATCATGAAATTTGTTTTTGGGAATTGGATTAACAGAGATATCTAGGAAAATACTACTTCCGTTTCTAAAAGATTGTTGTTTAAGTTTTTTGTACATGGATTAAGAAAGTATCATTTACCAAATAAAATTTGTTTGAAATTCCATCAGTACTACCCTTTTTGAAAAGTTGAAAACTATTAATACAAATGAGATAATTTCTTGAGACAATGAGAGAAGGTAGGGGTAATATAGGAAAATAAATAATTTATTCTCCTCGAAAGTTGTAAACGACAAACATTTTGGAACAAATTTTTTCTTCTAAAACGACAATTTTTTAAGAACGGAGGGAGTATATAGAAAGAGAATGGAAAATATTTTTTTTTAAAAAGTACCTTTATGAATTTCGGTTATCACAGTTCTAGATTTTGACACCGTCGAATTGAATTATGGGGATGTTAGAGATTTTGTGCCAATCCTCGCCTGTATTCCGTTGACATCTTTTAATCAGTTCGGGACAAAACCATATTCTGAGTTCTTTGAGTGTAGAAGGAAGAGAATATTTAAACACCATGTTTGGACACTCATAAATCTCTAAACGTTGGAGAGATGTCTGATAGTTTACAAGCCACCGTGGTAAATACCTCAACTTCGGTAGTCCTTCAACAGCTAAAATTCGAAGCCTTGAGAGACTACCAATGTCTTGTGCCGTAGTCTTCAAATCCAGCTTTGGACAGTCAGAAAGTACGAGATTCTCTAGCCTGGATAGGTACCTCAAATTGTCCGGCAAGGACAACAAACTTTCACAATGCTTAATTTGCAACGTTCTGAGGTGACCATTCTTCTTTAAGTTGCGCAAAAATTTCAGATTCCGGCATCCTTCAATCTCCAAGTATCTAAGGGAATTCAAACTTTCATCATTTTCATTTAGATATGATAGCTCCATTTCTCCTGTGGTTAAGTACAAGTACCTGAGACTTCTTAGTTCCCTAAAATCTTTGGGCAACTTCTGTAGTGCATTACAACCCTTAAGACATAAGGTTTGTAGGCTCACCAATTGACAGAGCGAATCTGGAAGAGTTTTTATGCACGTATTTTTAGCCAAGCACAGGTATCTTAGACTCTTCAAATCACCAATGGAATTTGGTAAGTTAAAGCATGCTTCCTTAAAATACAACACTCTCAAGTACTTGAATTTTGAAATGCATGTCTGAACGAAGGATATGCTGCAAGCAGGCCCCACATCGTTGTCTGCTATGATGGTTCTCAGACCTCCAAGTTCAAGAACAGAACTCGGAAATTCTTCCCCACTCACCAATTCTTTACTATGAAAACCTACATGCCGAACCTTTTTGTCTAGAAGCAGTTCACCTCTTGGAGTATCATCACTTAAACTTGCGGACTCACCCTCTGTAACTAATAATGCAAGGTCGTGCATTAGGCCATGGACTTTGAATGTGCAGTAAAACCAAAAGTCCTCGACACCTTGAAAAAATGATTTCGAATGTAACTCGGCGAAAATTTCTTGCCCAATATCTTCTGCCTCCGAGTGGTTTCCATCACGGCCTGATTCAAGGAACCCTAATGCCATCCAAATATATATCATCTCTATTGATCTTAATGTTGTACCCTTTTCAAACATTGAGCAAATAGAAAAACATTGTTTCAGGTTGGAACGTAAATGATTGTAACTCAATTCCAGGACAGGTAAAATATCACTTTCTCCTTGTTTTAAGTTCCAACTTTTATCATCTCTCACAAGGCGCCAATCTCGCTCTTCAGTTTTCAAGTGCAGAAGACTTGCCAAAGTCTTTAAAGCTGAAGGTACTTCTAGGCTTTTTTCACTATATCTTTTCGATTGGGATCAGTCCTGAATTGTGCTCCTTCTGGCCTTCCCCAAGTGCCCATTTCATAAGCAATGATAGAGAATGTTCTGGCGAAAGACTTCGTAAGGTGTGCGTGTAACTAGTACCCATGATTTTAGCAACGGATTGTGAACGCGTAGTCACAACAATTTTACTACCATAGCCACCACGCAGTACTTCTTTCAAGCCAACCCATTTGCCATCATCCTCGTTCCACACATCATCCAAGACGAGTAGATATCTTTTACCCCTCAAAATTTGCTTCAAGTGTTCTAGCAATTGTTGCATACTCAAATCCCTGTGACCAACTATTTCTCCAATTATTTTTCTGACATCAAAGTTCTCTGTAACACAAACCCATTTTTTCAACTCAAAATATTGAGTTACCCTTTCATCATTATATACAGATTTAGCAAGCGTGGTCTTTCCCAGGCCACCAATTCCAACAACAGAAACAACAGAAACACCACAATTATTATGGTGATTATTACCATCATCTAGCTGCTTCAAGACATGCACCAGCTGTTCTATGTCCTCCTCTCTACCAATCACATCCGAAACATCAACATCGGAGTGAGTTTCTCTCCAGGCTGGGACTATTCTGTTCTCAACATATGGTCCGGATATATGAAATTTATTTCTATCAGCAGCAATTCCATCCAGTGTCTTTCTGGTTTCCTTAATTTTATTACCCATCATATGGCCGAATATGAGCGGGCTTGAAGATGAGGTGTAATACCGTAACTTTTTCCTGATGTTTATCCTTTGATTCCGTACTTGCCGCTGCAAATCCGCAATTTCAAACTCATCCAGAATATCTTCGGCAGAAGCACAAACATCTCTTAGTTTAGCCAACCATACTCGCCGCTCACGATTCATTTGATGCTGTAACTCCTCGCCGTCCAAACGCACGGCTTTGACAGTTTCTAGGGTCTCCTTCAGCTTCTCTAGTTCGCTTTTTACTCCCGGTGCTAATACGAGTTCTTTAACACTAACAATGGCAATCTTTGCCAAAAGGTTCGCGACAGCGCCGTAGAGAATTGTTTCTGCCATGACCACCACAGCCGTGGGAGGAAGAAGATGAAGATTGGAGGATGAGAGAGATATTTTCCAAGGGGCTTATCCTCGTACAGACCACAAAATTAGATAATGTATAGAGACTAGCTAGGTCCGTCCCTCCGGCACTATATGACGGTGTAATTTATTTCAAACTTTGAATGACCCAGATAATTTATTAAGTGAGCGATAAATTTAAAATTATTTATATTTTATTAGATAGATATATGCTTAAATACATTTTAGAACTTAAAGTTTTTTGTTTTTTACATTTAAAACTTAATGTTTGAATTTGAAGACATTAAATTTTAATGTCTCTATATTTATATTAAAAAAAAACATCTACACTCTATTTTTGAGTTTTAAAATGGACAAAAAAAAATAGACAAAAAAGAAAATAAATGGACAGAAAACTTAAATGGACGGAAAATTTAAGTTTTCTTTCCAATTTCTAAGTTTCTGAATTTTTTAATAAACGGAAAAGAAAAGAAATTGATAGAAAACTTGGTCACTTTTCCTGTCAAAGTTTTTCATTCAAAATTGGCCTGATTTGGACGAAAAAGAAATTAGAATAAGTAATATTTTTATAATTATCATATTATCCTCAACTTTCAATATAATAAATTTTTAATTACAACCCATATCCCCAATTTATTTTTATCCAATAAACATAAGCTGGTAAAGAGAAAGAAACTTTTTGGCCCGAATAACTTCTTTCTGCCACCACCAGCAGTTATACCGCAATAACTTCTCCTTCTTCGAATTCTTTCACAATTCCTCTTGTTGAACGCTCCCTTGCAAAACCCTTTTTTGATTCTCGTCCCAACACCAAGGTTTGGTATTATCTGATCTGTAGAAACTCAAAATTTTGCATTCATGTTACTAACCCTACAAGAGGGCAAAATCGTCTTTTAGAGATAACCCTAGAAGTCAAATCAGTTTCCAACCCCGGAGATAACCCCGGGAGATCCAGTTCCAACCCCAGATGTGATGCCCCCAAAATAGGTATACATCTCCCATTTTGAGTCGCCAAATACATGGTACAGAAAATAACTACAACTTTATTATTACAATTGTCGTGCAAAATACGACAACACGTATACTGTGAGTTTAAATACAAATATTGTCTTCTAGACAGTATTCAAACTCAAATAAGTCCTCATTACAATTATTGATACACTATTTTACAAAATAGTGAGGACTGCTAAACCACTATCTTGATCCATCATTCCATACCACGACTAGTTCCCACTATATTTATCTCCTCTTGAGAAGAAAAATGGAATAAAAAAGAAAAGGGTGAGCTCAACTAGCCCAGTAAAGAATATTATGACTAAGATAATGAACAACAAATTATCATTAGCCTTCAACAAATCAGATAAAATATAATGGACAACTAGTTTTAGATCAATATTCGTAGCGGAAATAACAATTCATTAGAAGAGTTAAGTAGAGAATGAATTATACTATCATCTATGAATTTAAAAGTCCATCATCAATATTTTATCCTCAGAACATCAATCAATATACATTTTGAATCAAATATTCATCTTTGCACTACCAAGCCAAAGATATTCATTTGTATCACCAAATTAGTCAAGTTCATCTCAACACCTGTTCATCTTTGCACTACGGGCCAAAAATATTCATCAGGTAATCATTCATCTTTGCACTACAGGCCAAAGATATTCATCAAGTATCACCATTTAAGACCGAGGATGATAAAAAATATTTTAAAGAACGAATCCAGTGAGATAAATGACACAATTAGGGATTCATAATTTAGTTTATCCAAGTTCAAAAATACTCCATAATAATCAATTGTGGAGCAAAATTCAAGAATAAAGTTCAAAACATAGATTCAATCAAATATAGGAACCATAACAAACAACTTGGATACAGAAAAGAAAACTCATGGAATTTCTGATCATTTCAGGAATTATAGAAGCAATACTTACCGTAGTAAGTTTAGAGTTAGGAATATGAAATGAATAATATACGAAACTGTAAATGAATTTTCAACTGTCATGCGGTAGTCCGCGTAGATATATCATTTCCACAATTTAATAACAATTGAATACGAAGAGTTATTCACCAGACATATGGTAGTCTGCGTAGACAGGTTATTCCCACATAATAATAAAAAATAGAATAACAAAAGGATTTCACCATGCATGCGGTAGTCCACCGTAAACAGGTTATTCCAACAGAATAATAAAGAATGGAATAACGAAAAAGATTTCACCATGCATGCGGTAGTTCGCGTAGACATGTTATTCCAACAGAATAATAAAGAATAGAATAACAACCCTTACGAGTATTGAAAGAAAATAACTCTCTTCATGAATACGAAAGAAATAATACCCCTTACGAATACAACAACTAATATCCCTTACCTTAGTAGAAGATTGAATACTGAAGTAGAGTAGTAGCAGAATACTCTTCTTCTTGCTTTCTATGGTTTCTCTCTCTAGAGTTTCAGTGAATTCGTAAGAAATAATGAAGGAATGAGCTTCTATTTATAGAAAAAAGGACTGAATAGTAACTAATTCATGAACCATCTTGTTATCGCGAAGCCTTTGAAGTACCAGCTTCAAATGGCGCTCATGATCTTCACGGCTTTTGGAATAGATGAGGATGTCACCAATAAAAACAACAACGAACTGATCCAAATATCCCTTGAACACGCAGTTCATCATATCCATGAAAGCAGTAGGAGCATTAGTCAGTCCAAAAGACATGACTAAGAATTCATAATGCCCGTACCGAGTTCTGGCGATCTTGAAATATCCTCGCTTTTAATCTTCACCGATGATATCCGTAATCGAAGATCGATCTTTGAAAAGAATTGTGCTCACGCAATCGGGTCGAACAAGTCATCAATGCGAGGTAGCGGATACCTATTCTTGATGGTGATATAGTTCAATTCCTTTAGTCAATACAAAGTCGCATACTCATCTTTCTTCTTTATTTAATAAAACAGAGTACCCAAGGAGATGTACCGGGAGACGAATGAAACCGATGTCTAACAACTCGGTAGTTGGACCTTTAACTCCTGAAGTTCAATATGAGCCATTCGATATGGGGTTTTAAATGGGTTTTGTACCGGTTCAAGGTCAATAAAGAATTTAACTTCACGTTCTAGGGGTAGGCGGAAGTTCTTCAGAAATACGTCGTGAAATTCACTAACAATGTAAATATTATTCAAATCGGCGTGTTTTTGTTCAAGTCCATGACATGGGCTAAGAAAGCTTGACATCCATTTTTCAATAAACGAATGGCTTTATGGCTTGATATGACATTGATTGACTTTTAGTGGTTTGGTTGTTTGAATTAGCATAACAAAGTTGGTTAGAATATGAAAACTAACAACCTTATGAAAATAATTAATTTTAGCATGATGAGTGGTTAACCAATCAATCCCTAAAATCACATCAAATGCAAGTATTTTCAACGAAATAAGATCGACAGGTAATATAATGGTTCCAACTTGAATCAAGCAAGATTTATAAATAGTAGATGTAATGAAAACTTCTCCTAACGGAGTCTCAACAGATAAGTCAAAGTCTAATTTCTCCGAAGTCAAGTTCAAACGTTGAGCACAAGTAGGAGAGATAAAAGAATGGGTAGAACCGGTATCTAATAAGGTACAAACTTCACAAGAGTTTATGATTAGCTTACCCGTGATCACCTCGTGAGGGTTCCTCGCGTTTTGGGCAGTCACGACAAACGCCCTTCTAGGAACCAACGACTTTGACTTGTCCGGGATAGCCTTTGGAGTCACCATCCCCGTTAGACTTGGTATCGCTACAAAACAATCTCTAGCTATATGACCTTTTTTCCACAGTTATAACACACCTTGGATTGTTGTGGGCAGTTTGGGCTGATGTGTCCCTCTTTCCTGCATTTATAACATATTACCGATGATCGTTCTCCTCCCCTAGAAACAGTTGGTGCTGACGTCTTCACGTTATCATTTTTGTACCTTCTCTTTTTGAAATCTCCTCCGGACTCGCTTCTTCTATTATCATGGCCACGATTACCACCCGAGTGGTTACTGATTTTGTCTGTATTCTTTCCTCCCCGCTGGTTATCATTGCTTCGATGGCTGTTGCCACCGGTATGACCCACGTTTCCGCCTTGAACAGATCTGGCTTTCCTACAAATTCTGGTGGTCCCAACTCTTTGAACTGCTTGGATGTGACAAACCGCGCGTTGTTATCATTTCCATCCATATTTTTTACACGAGTCTCCCTCGTCTGATTTTGCATGAACTGTAAAAAGCTTCTAAGCATTCCATCATTCATCGTTTGTTCAGTAGTGTTGTTTATAGGAGGAATATTGACTTCTTATTGCACGTTCCCCTGGTTGGTGATTAAAGGTGTCTCCACGCTCTCATTCACTCCATTGTTAACATTCTCAGCTGTCATTCTCAAATACTGCCACAAAATAAGGGATAATTAAAGAAATTGACATACCACATAATACCCATATATTATGATCGACCAACAAATAAGCTTAGGTAGGACACACTAGCGAAGGATTTACTCGTCTCTCCCCTCCTAGTTTTATTCCTCGATTTCTGCCAGAGACCATATCCCTAAGCTCTAATATCAATTGTGACTCATGTCCCAACCGTGGACAGCACCTCACAATGATACCTATCAGTTCATCACCGCAGAACAGCGTCCCCTACAGAGAGTCTAGCTTCGGTGCATCCCCCATCAACAGAAAGTCACCAGATAGAGGCTCGGGACTCTTTACTTATAGCTCTGATACCAACTGTGACGCCCCTAAAATAGGTATACATCACTCATTCTGAGTCGCCAAATACATGGTACAGAAAATAACTACAACTTTATTATTACAATTGTCGTGCAAAATACGATAACACATATACTGTGAGTTTAAATACAAATATTGTCTTCTAGACAGTATTCAAAATCAAATAAGTCCTCATTATAATTATTGATACACTATTTTACAAAATAGTGAGGACTGCTAAACCACTATCTTCATCCATCATTCCATACCCTGACTAGTTCCCGCTATATTCTCTCCTCCTGAGAAGAAAAATGGAACAAAAAGGAAAAGAGTGAACTCAACTAGCCCAGTAAAGAATATTATGACTAAGATAATGAAAAACAAATTATCGTTAGCATTCAACAAATCAGATAAAATATAATGGACAACCAGTTTTAGTTCAATATTCGTAGCGGAAATAACAATTCATTACAAGAGTTATGTAGAGAATGAATTCGACTATCATCTATGAATTTAAAACTCCATCATCAATATTTTATCCCTGTAACATCAATCAATATACATTTTGAATCCAATATTCATTAAGTATCACCATTTAAGACTGAAGATGATGAAAAATATTTTAAAGAACGAATCCAGTGAGATAAAAGACACGATTAAGGATTCATAATTTAGTTTATCCAAGTTCAAGAATACTCCATAATAATCAATTGTGGAGCAAAATTCAAGAATAAAGTTCAAAACATAGATCCAATCAAAGATAGGAACCATAACAGACAACTTGGATACAGAAAAGAAAACTCAAGGAATTTCTGATCATTTCATGAATTACAGAAGCAATATTTACCGTAGTTAGTTTAGAGTTAAGAATCTGAAATGAATAATATACGAAACTGTAAATGAAATTTCAACTGTCATGCGTTAGTCCGCGTAGACAGATTATTTCTATAATTTAATAACAATTGAATACGAAGGGTTATTCACCAGGCATGCGGTAGTCCGCGTAGACAGGTTATTCCCATAGAATAATAAAGAATGGAATAACAAAAGGATTTCACCATGCATGCAGAAATTCAGGTAGTATGCGAGTTATTCCAAATGTAATAATAAAGAATGGAATAACGAAAAAGATTTCACCATGCATGCGGTAGTCCGCATAGACAAGTTATTCCAACAGAATAATAAAGAATGGAATAACAACCCTTACGAGTATTGAAAGAAAATAACTCTTTTCATGAATACGAAAGAAATAATACCCCTTACGAATACAACAACTAATATCCATTACCTTAATAGAAAATTGAATACTGAAGTAGAGTAGTAGCAGAATACTCTTCTTCTTGCTCTCTATGGTTTCTCTCTCTAGAGTTTCAATGAATTCGTAAGAAATAATGAAGGAATGAGCTTCTATTTATAGAAAAAATGACTGAATAGTAACTAATTCATGAACGACCCAGATTAATTTACTTTTAAACGGACGATCCATATTTATTTACTATTAAAACTTAAAACAACGGTCCATACTGATTTACTATTAAAACTTTAAACCAGCGATCCATATTGATTTACTATTATAACTTTCCACCAGCGGTACATATTGATTTACAATAATATCTTCAACCAACGGTCTGAAAAATTAGCACTTCCCCTTATGGAATAATAAGCCAAACTTATAACAAACACCTCATAACAAACCCCTCTATTTATATCAAAAATTGAATAAATAATTACCACAAATCACTTATCTTTAATAAAAACATTTTTAATCTATTAACAATTATTCATCGTTAATATTACAACTCACAATATTTAACAACCAGATCATTCCCAAGAAAGAGGGGGCTTTCCGATAAGGATTTATCCCTATTGGCGCGCAATTAGGTGACCAAACCTCTCTTCAACAGAACTTTCTAGACATCGTTAATATTGCAAATAATAATATAAATAACTTTATCGTCTCAATTATTGATTAAATAATATAAAATATTATGTAGATGATACTGTGACAATAATTGAATCAAATAACGTGAGATACTATGCAGCAATTATTGTAGCAATAATTGAGTATAACTAAGTGACTTTTCACGTAAGCATCAATAATCAATACCGTGTGCTACTATGTAACCAATGCCAGACATCGCATACTTTTTATCACCGGGTATTTCAACCGCTTAATCAAGATCAATTATGCTATTATTTATAAAAACTCAAACTTGTCATTTTCTTCATCCGACCGTTTTTCGTTATGGGGCCCACAAATGGTCACAACCATCGCATTTAATATTCTCCAACAGCAAGAATATTCCACGACCAAACGAATATTCCCCGACAACAATGAATATTTTATAACCACTTGCTTATTTTGCAAAATTTGCACATTTCACCCATAACCAAAGCATTATATTAAATTAACACCTTATTATTCATAATAATAATTAGAGGAAATTTGATTTTATTTATAAAAAGTTGGGGTCTTACACCAGAGATAACCCCGGGAGATCCAGTTTCCAACCCCAAAGATAATCCCGGAGATCAAGTTTCCAACCCCGGAGATAACCCTGAGATCCGATTTCAACCCGAAGATATCCCCGGAGATCTAGTTTCCAACCCCGGAGATAACCACAGGAGATCCAGCCCAACCACGAGATAACCCCGGAGCTCTAGTTTCCAACCTCAAGATAACCATGGGGATCAAGTTCAAAGCCCGTAGATAACCCCTGTCGATGTCGGGATTTTTATTTGTCCCTTTTTGTTCTTGTCTTTTGGTGTTCTCATTTTAGATGAGATTTGTTTGAAAAAACAAGTTTGAAAAGTGTTGGGAGAGCGCATATTTTGATTTGATGTTTAAAATGCTCATGATTATATGTAAAGTCCTTCAAGGAATATATGTACAAGGACTTAGTGATAGATCAAATTTGTTAGGTTGATCTAAACTCTTAATCAGATCATTCTAAATGAATGTATAGATAAAGATATCAAAGTCATTAGGTTGATCTTAAGATGTAATAGATAGGCTTCAAGAGATCGTGAAGTGCATCAAGTCGATCAAGATTGCAGGCTGCAAGGCGTAAAACGTAGAGCATCAAGGATCGTAGTGTGTCTACCTTGAAGGGCCTCTTCGAAAATCGTAGAGTTGTCCTAACGATTGCCGAGCCAACTCAACGATTGAAGTGTGCTCTCGGAAACGTAGAGCTTGCAAAGAAAGCAAGTGAAGATCGTAGTGTGAAAGTCTTTAAGAGAAATCATAGTGCTCTTATTTGATAGAATCAGACCAAGCACCAAGGTAACAAGACACCACGATCTGGATCGTAGAGTATCATCTGCCGTGTGTCAGAAGCATCAAGCCCTACCTTTTTGTTTGAAGATATATCTCCAACAAATATGGAATGAGTTTTAAACGTTGAAGTACTCACCAGTCCCAAAGGCATAAAAGATATCTTTAGTATGCAACAAAGAAGCGTATTGAAGAAGCTAAAGAAAGTACCATCGGTAAGAGGAAAACACCTTTTCAGGTGTTAGGTGAGAAAGTAGTCTGTTGTGTCAGTGAGCCAGAATGCAACTCAGAAGATATGCAGAAAAGTCTCCATCAAAGTATAGAAATGTCAAACGCATTTAATGCTTCAACGGATAGATCCAACGGATAGATTTCAAGATCACATATATACAAAACATATACAGACGCAAGAAAAGGAGCAAGCATTGAACAAGAACGAAAAAGAACTCTCAACGCTCAGCTCTACGATCTAAGAAAAAGAGAAAGCTTGCTCAGCTACTTAGTTCTTTCGAACAAGTGGTTAACATCAACTGAGTAGCAACCATCAAGAACTCAACAACTACCAATCAACTGAAGTAAGAGTTCCAAGTCAGAAGGACTTGAAGAGTTCTAAGTGAATCAGAAAGAGCCAAGTCTCATTGGACTTGAAGAGTTAAAGAGTGAACTAAGAAGTTCCTAGACTGTTGGTCTAGAAGGAATCCGTGTGATTCAGAAAGTGTAAAAGACATTCTTAGTGGATTTTCTACTCGAAGAGTAGAAGAGTGGACTAGGAGCTTTAAGTGCTCTAAACCACTTAAAATGACTGTGTCTATTACATTCTTCCTATAACTGTCATATCTGCCATAACTGTTATAACTGTCTCACTCTCATTAACTCACTATCTTAAAGGAGATTAAAACAAATATTAATTTCGCTAAGTTTTAATCATTATCAACTAACAAGTTAAAACAAAAAGATTTTTAAATATCTATTTAACCCCCCTTCTAGATAACTATTGTGCCTCCGGGAACTAACAAAAAGGTCCGACATGTATATGTCGAAGATTTGATTGTGAGAGTCATCAGTTGGTATTTTTAAATGGTTGCACCAACTCAACCGAGAAAAGGTTTGTACAAAAACCTGATGGTTTGACATCGTTTAACTAGTCTGAGAAACTAAAATTCGTTAGGGTCCGGGGGCTTAATTAAGTGGAGGGAAGGTGTTAGGCACCCCTCAACTTCCGTGATAACACGGTTACCGCCACTTTTCATTAAACTTTTATCTGTGTATATGTGTGTGTGTGTATGTTAGGTCTATGTGCAGTTGTTTGGAAGTAGTGATATGCTTCGTTTGCGCATATATACAAAGGGTTTGACTTTTGTATAAAGTTTAATTTGAACAAGATATAGCAATGATGTTTTTGTAAAAACAGTGTTTTTCAAACCCTTGTGCTCAGTAATTAGACGCCTTCGATACTTCCGCTTTATTATGTGTTCTTGGCTTGATTGCTTTTATTTTCGAGATGTGAGGCATCTTCGAGAAAATAATATACATAGCAGTGCCGAACTCCTTGTGGGCATGAGAGCCATCTAAGGATATTCGTGACATCAGAGATAATTTACAAAGTCGACCGTACCGTAAAATGTCCATCACGAGAACCAAATCTAGATTCAGACAAAAATAAAGGATAATAAGAACAAAACTGATTTGGGAAGAGTATCTTAATTGGGGATACAAATCTATATAGATAGATTTAAAAGGATGATCGGCTTAACCCAAGGAACATATATTCATTTGATGTTAAAGGCGTTTAGCATGGAAAACTCCAAGAGATGTCTCATGTTGATGAGCCATGGAGTGTATCTCTCTTAATAGTCCCCAAAGACTCCTAAAAAGAGAGATCGCATGAGTAACTATCATGTATGCAATGAAATGTACGAGACCTGATGTTGATCGGTCATATTCTAGAGAAGATCACTACAAGACAGTGAAAACATCTTAAATTACTTAATCGGGCCTAAAGATGTGATCATATTCATGGTGGGTCTAGATTAAAATTACAAGGCTTAACAGACTCAAGTTTTTTTTGACTGACCATGTCGACAACAAATCCACTTTAGGGTAAAGCGTTACCTTGAACGGTGGTGCGGTGAATTGGAAAGGTTCTAACTACCAAAGAGTTGCTGCTTTAGTGATAAAAATAAAGTAACATCTGTAAATGAAGCTGAAAGTTGATTGTTTGGATGAAAAGTTTATTACAGAACTAGAAATAGTTCCTAAGTCTCATCTTGGATCTAAACACGTGTTACGACATTTTCATTTGATTAAAGAATCATTTAAAAAGGAGAAGTCACTATAGAGACAGTGGAATCTCAAGAACAACATTACATATATCCATTAATTGAAGCTTATCTAACAACAGGATGATCATCACTTAAAGAAGAAGTGTATGAGATACCATGGCAATTGACTTTAGTGTAAGTGGGAGATTGAAAGTAGTATGCACACAAGCCAATCATATTTGATGATAAAGCATATACTTTGTAACAATCTAATTCATTTATTAATAAAAGAATTATTTAATTAAAGACTTTTAATTTATCTACATGATGTTGTTTTATAATATGTGATAAACTCATAGTTTTGAGCAATGCTTTTAGAATCATGATGATGATCATGATAATGGGATCTAAATTCTTATATAGCTCACAAACTAAAATTGTTCCCAATCGTTGAATTACTAAAAAGGGGATTAGTGACTCCAGATAGATTGGTACATACATTGTTTGCTCATTGGATTAGGATGACATGATCTTTTGCGTGGAGACACTAAAGTAAGTATATATGTGCTTATTTCAAAATAAGTTCAGTGAACGTGACTCGCTAAGGAATACTTAATGGAGTTTTACTTGTCTGTTAATAGAAATTGTTGTAGTGATAGTAGTACAAGTGATCTTTAGACTTGAGATCATCATAGTATCTTGTGAATGATGAGTTATATTTTGACATGTCTCTTAAGACCCTAATGGTATATCAAATGGTATGCTTGGGTATAATAAGTCATGCATGCATGGAGATAATGAATGATCAAAAAAAGAATCCACCGCTTATATTAAAAGAAGAGAATGTCCTATGTGATTCGATAAATGACCACCCAAGACTCTTCGGGTTAAAGCGTAATGAAATTAGAAAGGAGTTTCTAATTTGCATTATTTGAAGTTGTGCATTTAAGAATCTAAATACATATAATTAAATAAAATAAGACTTGAAAGTAATTTCATGTCTTATATTTAACACTACAACTAAAAGGCCTAATAAATGATCGCTTATCAAATAATCGCATTCGGCCGTTGTTGATCATCTCATGATCGATCATGGCCGCTATAAAGCGTCGATAAAATTTGGTCACTAGAATGCACATCAGCGACCACTATTAGCGACCGACCTATCTATAACCGATATTAGCGATCGAAATCGTCATTTTGGTCGCTAAGATGAGTCAACATGGTTTAGGGCCACATGCTGACGTGGGCCACGTGTCAGCGACTACAATCAGCGACCGCACGCGGTCGCTAATAGCCTCTTGTGATTAGCGGTTGCTAATAGCCTCATGTGATTAGCGGTCGCTAATAATTATCAGCGACCGCATGCAGTCGCTGATGTAAAAAACCTAGAAAATAGATTTTTCCTGTTTTGCAGAATTCCCAAAAAACTGTATCTATTTTGTACCTGCTTTATCCCAACACATATAAACATGCACAACAATATAACATCCATCATCCATATACCGACACATACACTAAACTAGTATATAAACTATATAAACCTTTAAAAACCAATATGAATTAAATAAATATAAGCAAATCTAATGTTTAAGTAATATACAGACATGCAAAGAATGAATATAAAATTACAATATTCTCAAATAACTACAACTAAATCACTAAATCACACAAGCATCATTGTCCAAATTAGTTTCTACTTGATCTCGATCACCATATAATTAACAAAAATAATAAAAGTTAAGTTATATATATGTTGATATTGGTACTACGAAAATATACAAATTGTTTTTAAACACAATAATATATATATATAAAGTCACTACTTTGATTGTAATAAATAAGATTGATTACCTCATCGCCATCCCCATGTCAGGTTGTTGTTGCCGCCATCGTGCATCGCCTAACTCATCAGACTCAGAGCCGCCAGATGCCCGCCAAAGATCTTTAGAAGATCGCGATCTCAACATATAGCTCTCACACAATCAACAGGAGTATGAATAAATGGATGACTCGATGATCGTGAAGACCGGGTAAAGAGATCACCGAGCCATCAAAGGATGGGTGCTGCGTCGTTGTCCTCGACCTTTAATGTAGTTCTTCTTCACAATGTACGCCCTCTCCCACAACTTCTTGATCAATCATGGACGTGGAGTGCCTTCGTGATAACGCCATTCAATAAATGCTTATAAGTATCCCGCCATCATGTTAATAATTAAATAGTTAAAAATAAATTCTATAAGAATTGATAAACAAGATCAAGTTGTTAAAACTTATTACCGCTTATCCGGATAAAGATCAAAGTGCACTCATCACGGTGGCCACGCATACATCCATCTAATGGATAAATCACCTTGAGACCGAGACTCCTATACAAAAATATTCCAATATTACTAAGTAAAAATGTGATATATATTCTACAATTCATGATTGTAAACATATTAAAACTTATAAATACATTACCTTAGCAAAGGATATGTCGCAAATCGTGAAATAATCGTAGCCTTGATGTTCCTTTTTTTAGCCTTTTTTCGCCATCGGTACACCCGAGGATCTCACATGCAAGGCGGCAGCTTTTCATCTTTCGCCTTTCACCCAAATTTCAAACTTCTTCATTGGGCACACATCTCAACCCATATGGACTGGGTGCACCACCAAAGGGCTATGCTCATGCATGTAATCCTCTCCCCGCGCCCGGATGGTCGATCGATGCATCAGTGAAGGGCTTTTGTCGTTTCTTTGTTCAAATTATCTTTGTGCGATTTACGACTTCTCGCCAGAATAATGTATGTATCACCAAGCCTCGCGCTTCCCTCCCATCTATACCTTTTCTCAAATAAAAAACAAAATAATATTAATAAAATTACTAAATCAATTATCCTTAACAATATAATATATTATCTCGTCATAATTAAAAAAATATACCAAATTCAAATTTCAAATAAAGATCCTTGTGGGTGATAGGTGTGCTCACCTACGAATCACAGTGTGTAGGCCAATTCAGAAGCACACCGTGATATGCACTTGACGATCTTATTATCTAAAAAATCACTATAATATACAACAATTTACATCAACGATAAGTATATATATATAAAGCAATTTACATCTAAGTTCTATATATCTTATATAAATGGAATCTAAAATGCTTATATATAAATGATGCGAGACGACGTATATTATTCGGAGGAGGAGAATCTAATCTCAATAAGAATCGATCATCCTGATTAGTAGGGCCTCAGGCACACGACCCCTATCCCAAGCCGCACTTTTTTTTTACTTCGTAAGCCATCTATATATTACAAATTTCAAGATGTTATTATGAGTTATATTTGATTACATGTATATATGAATATAAAATGACAATAATGACAGGAAATTGCATTTAAATAGTAAAGTACATAAACATAACAGTGATATAAAGATGTTGGAATGAGTTATATTTGATTACATGTATATATATGAATATAAAATGACAATAATGATAAATTGCATTTAAATAGTTAAGTACATAAACATGACAATGATATAAAAAATATGTAATGCTAAACATACATTTTATTTGTTCAAGTGTCAATGTCTGATTCAGAATCATCTTGTATATGTATTGCAGATTCATAACCATCATCCGCTTTCATTCGATCAAAGGTCGATTTAATAATAACTCTTCCTCCTCAAGATCAATGTCATCTCGACACAAATATTGACTTCAGATCTAATTCATGTGGTTCATCTCCACCATCTAACTGGATTACTTCATTGTCGCCCTCCACATTTATTATAGTTTGACTACGAAGCATCCGCTTCGTAAATCTCCACATCAACTACTTCTACATAATCGCACGCGAGAGTATGAATTACAACTTGCCAATCAGAGGCGCCTCTATCCCTTTTCCTAACAGACTAGGAGTGTAGTATACTTGTACTGCTTTGAGTTGGTAAAACAAATGATTCGTTGGAGTACGCAGCACCTATGGAGGTCAATATCGATGATTCCATGTCCGCTAACATGTATCCTTTTTTTCAATCAAACCAACGACACTTGAACAAGTTAATATGACCCCAGACGCGCCCTTGTATTTAACAACTCTACGATTTCCTCCAACTCCCCATAAAAGGCACGACCAAGCTCATTATAATAATCTCCTCGACACACACCCAAAGTTCTTTGTTCTTTACCGCTACTCTATATGCCTTTGTATGAAATTCACAACCATTTATTTTATAACCATTATGTACCGACTTAGTCCCCTGCCCTGTCCCATAGCTAGGACTTGTACATTAGCCGTAATCATTGATCCCTCAAATAAAGCCTACAAAAACTTCATCTTATTAAATGAAGTCATAGTTAATATGGATGGATATATATATATATATATATATATATATATATATATATATCGTGCTTAAGAAATTAAACTTACTTTGTCCTTTAGCCAAAGTGCAAATTTTTTATCACGATTGATTTGAATATCTTTATCGCTTATGCCGGGATGCTTCACTTTTAACTCACATCGTGATAATCTATACAATGTTATAAACATTAACATATTGAATAAATTTTCAAGTTAAGAGATAAATTATCAAGTTTACATGTGTACCTTACAAATTCGGCCAATCTCCTCAAGAATCGAGAAGAATGTAAGTATGTGCAAAGATGTAATTCTTGCTCAGAGAGGAATATGCGCTTCCTTTTTCCATAAGTCGCTACCGATAGACCAAATACGTAGAGTCACCATTTAGTTCAACATTTCCCCATCATCATGTCTCGATACTCGATTGGCCTTTATCAAGACTTCGTCTCGAAAAATAGTCTCGAGACAAACGTAGATATCTCATCGAAATCAGATGCCTCTCACATATCGAATTTCTCGACATAAGTTCTATTCTTCACCTTCTTCTTAAGGTTTCCCATCACCCTCTCGAAAGGGTACATCCATCTATATTGAACTAGACCCCAACACGAGCTTCATAGGGAAGATGGATTTTCAAATGCTCCATGGAGTCAAAAAACCAAAGGGAATATTTTTCCAGCTTACACGCGATCTCTATGATGTTCTTCTCAAGTATGTATATGTCCTTCTCATTTAATGTTTTTGAACATAAGTCTTTAAAGAAACGACTAAGATCCGCCAAAGCATCCCATATTGGTTTATCAAGCGATCCCGAAATGATATAGTATTGAGTCTCTCATGAACACACGATAATCATGACTCTTCATCCCTTGCAATTTCCCACCCGTAATACACCTTTGTAATGTTTGACGATATCCATCCGGTAGTTTCAGAGACTTAACTCATGTGCACACATCTTCAACTTGCTTTTTGGACAATGTGTACCTTGAATGCGGTTTGACAATCTTACCATTAGAGATTCATAAAGTTCTAATCCAGACGCCATACAAATATCTTTCATGTCCAAACGCATTTATCATTATCTTTTTGTCTTCCCCAGAATATTCATCACTTGTTTAAACACATTGTCGAACACATTCTTCTCAATATGCATCACATCTAGATTATGATTTAATCAAATTTATAGACCAATAAGGCGCTTCCCAAAAGATGCTTCTCCGAACCCCAGCTATGAGATTTGCCAAACCCATTGATTATGTTTGTGGCATCAATCTTACCAAATGGGATGACCGACAATCTCATCACACGATCTCGCATCTCCGCTCCCGATAATCGCGGTGCGTATATATCATCGTTTACTTTCCCTTTCTTGAAGTGTTCTCTATTTCTTCAAAACGGTGTGATCTACCTAAGAAGAACCGATGATGACAAATCAAACCAACAAGGCTTTCACCTTTTGATAGATTGAAAGACTTTGTATGATCCATACAATACGGACAAGCCAACTTCCCGTGTGTACTCTATCCAGCTAACATACCATAAGCTGGGAAGTCACTTATAGTCCACATAACCGCTGCCCTAAGGTTAAAATTTGTTTTCGTTGCAACATCCCAAGTTTGTACTCCATCCGCCCAAAATACCTTCAACTCGTCTATAAGAGGTCTCAAGTAAACATCTAAGTTCTTTCCAGGACTCTTAGGACTAGGAACCACGAGTGAAAGAAACAAGTATGGATGTTTCATACACATCCAAGGGGGCAAGTTGTACGGAGTAACAATCACAAGCCAACATGAGTACGGAATAGCTGAGTGGCCAAACGGATTGAAACCATCGGTGGATAATCCAAGCCTCACATTTCTAGGTTCCAATGCAAACCCAAGATATTCTAAGTTGAAATCTTTCCAAACCTGCCCATCTGCGGGATGATTTAGTTCTCCATCTTTAGCTGGAGATTTTGCATGCCAACTCATATGTTCAGTTGTTCTTGAAGACATGTACAATCTTTTTAACCGATGTGTTATTAGAAAATACCTTAGAATCTTAAACGGTATACTTGATTTTTTTGTAGTCACACCTCTTTATTAGGCCTAAACCGATCATGACGCAAAAACGCTCACCTTGTCATCTTTTCATTTTCCTTATAAAACAACATGCAATCGTTGGGACATGCATCGATCTTTTAGTATCCAAGACCCAACTTCTTCACCATTTCTTTACAAAAGTAATAGTTACCAGGTAATTTCTCACCGTCACGCAACATACTCTTAATGGCCTTCAAGAGCGACTCAAAACACTCATGACTCATGTTGTGATCAGCCTTGATGTTAAGTAATGTTGCCACTGCAGACAATGTAGTGTGTTTGGTGCAACCATGCCACAATGGCTCGCTACCCTCGTTTAACAACTTAAAAAAGTCTTTGGCATCAGAATTCATAGGTTGCTCTCTGCCTTGTTCCTAATCAAAATCTGGCCCTACAATATCATGAACCATTTCATACATACGATGAGTACTACTGCCCGAATTATGTACTTCTGTGATGCCACCATCTCTTCTCTGCCCATATGCCCACCAACATTCTTCGTAATTTTTCATGAACCCGTAAACAAGTAAATGATAGTTTACCACGCCTCTCGTCCATATAATTTACATTCTTACACTTCAAACATGGACATCGATTCAAGCGATCGACCATTCATACATTCCGGTGACTATACGCGATACTCCAAAAACACTTGGCAACCAAATTTAAATTCAAATTGTAAGACCTATCTGGAACTTGACTTTCATCGTACATCCAACTACGGTCTGAATAGAGGTCTATGATACCACGGTACTTACTACAGACAACATGAGCTTATGATTAATATTTAAGCATACTTGTAAGCATATAACTTATATTTAAGCATACTATGCATACTTGTAAGCATATGACATACAATGCATAATTGTAAGCATATGACATACTATGTATACTTTTAAGCATATGACATACTTGTAAGCATATGACTTGATAGTTTAGGGTCAATTTAAATGTAAGTCAGTTTAAGCATATGACTTATATTTAAGCATACTATGCATACTTGTAAGCATATGACTTGACTTGAGCATACTTGTAAGCATATGACATCGAATATATCATGTTTTCTTTCTTCTACTTATTACTTTAATCTGTTTTGGGAAAGAAGAAGTGTGTCATTCATGTTAGAAACTAGTACTTTCTTAATTATCTCCATAACCATCTGCATATAGAGCCATGTTAGGTTGCTTTACAAGTTACACATTCATATCAGTGTTGCCCAAACTAATTAGTTCAAGTTATACCCTATATAAATATGAATTGCATCTTTACCATTACTTTGACATTGACTTTCTCACTGGCTTGTACTGTTGAAAATATACCCTACGTAGATATGAATTACAGCTCATTGGCTTGCACTGTTGAAATTGTGGATGATGTGTATGCTGCCATTGAGCATATACATCATCATGGAAGGTAGATATTAGTTTTTTTACTCTGAAAATGTTTGTTGTATAATACATGTGTACGCATGTATGCATACATTATGTATCTAGGATTATGCAAGTGATAGATACAAAGACTTAGTGTTATCCCCTCTTTCTGGCAGTGCGCATACTGATTGCATAGTAACAGAAGACTATGAAATCGGAGAAGTCTTTCTACGTCAAGTTGACAGGTTTTGGTTTCTTTCATATCTATTATGTAAATTAGGAATTTTACTGCTCATTTTAGTGTTCCTAAAGTTAGAGTTGTTGTTTTCCTAAGATTTAAGTTATGCCATCATTTTGTAGTGCTATTTAGTTTATATTATCTCTTGTTGCAAGACCCTAAAATATTTGGAATAGTTTTGTCATTTATTTGAAAATTCTTATATATTATTCAATTCACTTTAACATATGTAATCTTGATGATTATCTACATTGGCAGTGTTGCTGTATTTCACAACGCTAGAACAAGATTTTGTGATGGATTTCATTATATCTTTTTATAATAATATTGCTCTACCACGCCCTAGAAGTTTGGCAACGGAAGTAGATTGAACAACAATTGTAATACACAAACTTGACCGAATTAAGATTGACCCATTCTTTATTTTCAATCTCTGTCTAATCTATATACTATCATATCATGAGTTGTAAGCTTAAATTTGGTGAATAATTACATTTACGACTTTGCTTTGATGTTGTGCATAATGTCTTCTCTTTTCTTGTAATGTAGTGGTAGGAAGCAGAGCTATTATCACGCTCAATAATCTCCATGTCCGAGCCAAATGAAAAAGGGATGTATATAGAAATTAATTCTCTTGGACATACAAATCAAATGAACATTCCTATGAGCAAAAATTGTGTGCAAAGCACAATTCTAACATATACAAGTACCCAATTTAACATGCAAGTACCCAATTTAACTTAATTCGAGCACATGGAATTATTACCTGCGTAGGCAGCAGTGGCGCCGGCGGTGACTGTGGTAGTGGTGATGGTGGCAGCGGTTTTCCCCTCTTCTCCCCCTTCTCTTCTACCCCTTCTCCCTCTTCTTTTATCCCTCTTTTTTTCTTTTCTTCAGTCGTCGAGGACGAATCGACATCGGTTAATTGAAATAGATCGCCAACCGGTCGCTGATTATGACTGGTCGCAGACAACATACGCGCCAACATTCCACGCCAATTTTTGGGTAGTAAATTTATATTCATCTTACTTCTCAAATGATCGCGACGCTTCTTTGGTATTAACTAGCGATTGAATTCAATTACACTCGCTGATATCGGTCGCAATTACTAATATTAGTGACCGAACATGCGGTCGCTGATAGTGTTGGTCGATGTTAGCCCATTTTCTTGTAGTGTAATTGGGACATTGTATGGTGGAAGGATTGAATTATACGGTAACTATTTACTCAAGAGTTCTTTATGATTAATTTTGAAATATATATTATTTGGAAAGTTGTTGATCGTTAAGGAGGCTAATCCTCATTGTAGAATAAATGTTATTTATTTAAATAAATTAATAGATTAATTTATTTATTGAAATAAGATTAGAATCGTTCTAATTGATTTATTCACAACCGGTTTAATATGGAGAACTTAAAGTGTCACACCAGAAAAAAAAAATATTTATTTAAGAAGTAAATTGCGTAATCGTAATAATAAGTTAAATGTATTTAATTTAATCTATGGTGATAAGATAAATGAAATAGCTTAATATTTATTATTTAATATTTTGGAAATATTAAATATAAATTAATAAGAGGAGTCTTATTATTATTATTATTATTATTATTACTATTATATTTATTTAATTCCTAAAGGAGTTTGGGAATTAATTAATAAAAGGTACTCTCATATATTCCTAATAAGATTAGGAGGCTAATTAATTAAAAGAGTTTAATTAATTATTTCTAATAAGATTAGGATCCTAATTAATTAAATAAGTTTAATTAATTAAAATAAAACTTTATTCCTAAATTATTTAGGAGGGTTACCTACATTTATAAATAAGAGGAGTCTTATTTTGATTTAGGGTTAATGACAATTCCAAGAGTTGGGAGAGTACACATTATTCTATAAAGATAGAATTAGGGTTTTACCAAACACTCATATTCTTGAATACGTGTTCTTCTTTGGTAGATCACCTCTAGAGGCCAAACACTTGGGTGGCTAATGTTGATCAAAGGAAGGAATCAAACCCGGTGGGTTCAAGTTGAACGTGAAAGGGAATTGAAGGTGAACTCGTACCTGAGGAAGCTAGTAATTCTACAAGGGTATGAATATGATCTCCATCTCTTTTTTATTGATTGATAATTATACACAAAGTATGATCATGGTGATGGTTTGTATATATGAAAATTTTTAAATTCCGTTTTATCGCGCTTCCGCACCTTTTATGTAATTTAATTGCATGATCGTGCTATATACAAACCTAACAACCACAATTGATGGTGATGATGAACAATATGAAGAAAATCACAAAGGACGGCAAGATGTAGTTAAATGAGACCCTCAAGACGTACAATATATGAACAATCTACGTAACCAAATTGCTCGTGAACTATAAAGTGATTCATTAAAATTAATGCAATTTTATTAATTTTATTATTATGTTGACATGTTTATTTAACTTGTTACATTTTTTATTTTCTATGAAACTTGAGTTTAAATTGTTTGAATTATTCAATACTTTGTTTGATAATTTGTTTGAATTATTTATTTTTATTTGTTGTACAATGAATCTTGTATTTAATTTTTTTTAAATACGTCCAGACAAAGTTATATACTTGTTCAACATAGTTTAGAGGGGTAAAATAGTAAAAGACTGTTATTTAGATATTTTAGACGTATCAATTATCAAATAACTTTTCTCATTCAGATTCAGCTCATTCAGATTCATTTAGTTTTTATCAAACATCCCCTTAGTCCAGTTCATTAAGAACTCTTCAAGTCACTTAGATTTGGTATAATGGTCACTTAGACCAGCGAATCACAGTTGAATGATTGTTGTTGAAGTGATGTTTAAGTTGCATTGAGATTGACTTCTTAAGAACTTAGCAGCATAAATAGTTTATCTCTTATCGTAGAGTGAAACTATTTTGGCTTTTGTAGAGGTTCAACTTTTTATTGTTATGATTCGTACTTGGATTTAAATTCTCGTACTCTTTTATATATAATAAAATATATTCTATTTATAATCTAATAAAACGAATAACTTTATATATAATATAAAAAGTATTATGTTTTATATAAAAAGTTTTCTATTTTATATAAAAAGTTTTCTGTTTTATTACTATTATAATAATAATAAAACAAAACTGAGACAACTTTCTACTGGCGATTTTGAAAAATGAGTAAGTGGGGGTCCATGTAATAAGCCAAACTAACAACAAATACTTCATGACAACCCCTCTATTTATATCAAAAATTGAATAAATATTTACCACAAATTGCTTATATTCAATAAACACATTTTTAATTTTTCAATAATTATTTATCATTAATATTATAACTCACAATATTGACAACCAGATCATTCACAGGAAAGAGGGGGCTTTCCGATAAGGACTTCTCCTTATTGGCGCACAATTAAATAACATAACCTATTTTCTCGACAGAACTTTCTAGACAATGTCAATAATGAAAATAATAATATGAATAATTATGTCGTCTCAATTATTGATTTAATAATATAAAATATTGTGTACATGATACTATGACAATACTTGAATCAATAATATGAGATATTGTGCAGCAACTACTGTAATAATTATTGAATGGAACTGAGTGACTTCTTACGTAAGCATCAATAATCAGAGATCTTTGTGCAATAGCGTGTGATACCGTAACAAACAAGTATTGTATTCTTTGACTTTTATCACCGGGTATTTCAACAGTTAACGGTAAAAGTCTTACCGTTATTTTATGAAAATGTTATTTTTGTTGCTTTGTTTTGTATATCCAACAATTATTCCATTGTGGGGTCCACCAATGATTGTGCCGTCGTACGAATATTCTCTGACAAAAAGAATATTCCCCAACCAAACGAATATTTTATGAAAACTTGTTTACTTTGTAAAATTTTCACATATCACCCTTAACTTTATCATTTTATCAATTTAACCATTTACTGGATAGAATAATAACTATATGAAAAATTGAATACTTTTATTTCATAAAATTCGTGGTCTTACATTAAATAAATAAATTTTTATTTAATTACAGATGCAAGTCTTTAATACCTTAAAGAATCGGTTTCAAAGCGCTGCAGCCTACACTTCTTACCTATTTTCAAAAATTCGAATACGGGCGTTATCGCACCAAGTTTATATCATGTGAATCGGCGCTACTGTACGGGTCGCCCATTTTGAAAAACCGACCTACACGTAACGCCTAGATTACACTATAATCCTATGACACAACGCCAGCTACTGTAAACTTTTCTCAGTTCATGAATTATGCGCTTTTTCTCCAAAAACATGATTATATACCAATAAGTATGCCCATAAAATTTGTTCTAAACACATATCAACGTATATATCGAATCTAAACAATTAATAACTTGCATAAATGTTTGGCTCTGATGCCACTGTTAGGTTTGTAATATTAATGAACACAATCAAATTGCATCAAAATAAAGCGGAAGCGTAAAAATAGAGTTTTAAAAACATACAAATCAATTACCCGGATCATAATTTTTGCACAATTATTAATTAAACAAAAAGAGAAGGAGATTAGAATCATACCCTTGTAGAAACTAGCTTTCTCAGGTACGAGTTCACCTCCAATTCCTTTTTACGTTCAACTTGAATCCACCGGGTTTGATTCCTTCCTTTGATCAACGTTAGCCACCTAAGTGTTTGACCTCTAGAGGTTATCCATCAAAGAAGAATAAAAACTCAAGAAGAATGGTGTTTGGCAAAACCCTAGATTCCATCTCTATAGAAATATGTGTACTTTCCAAACTCTTGGAATTGTTATTCACGTGTTGTGAAAAAAAAATCACCCCATAATAAGACTCCTCTTATTTATAGATGTAGGCAACCCTCCTTAATAATTAAGGAATTGAGTTTTATTTTAATTAATTAAACTCCTGTAATTAATTAGGCTCCTAATCTTATTAGGAATAATTAATTAAACTCTTTTAATTAGTCTCCTAATTTTATTAGGAATATATGAGAGTACCTTTTATTAATTAATTCTCAAACTCCTTTAGAAATTAAATAATAATAATAATAAGACTCCTCTTATTAATTTATATTTAATATTTCCAAAATATTAAATAATAATTATTAAGTTATCTAATTTATTCTATCACCATAGATTAAATTAAATACACTTAACTAATTATTACGATTATGTCATTTGCTTCTTAAATAAATATTCTTCCTTTTGCTGATTGTGACCTTTTTTACGCTCTCCATATTAAATCTGGCTCAATAAATCAATTAGAACAATTCTAATCTTATTTAAATAAATAAATTAATCTATTAATTTATTTAAATAAATAACATTCATTCTACAATAAGGAAAAGTCTCCTTAGCGACCAACGGCTTTTCAGATAATATAGATTTTAACATTAATCATAAAAGAATATTTGAGTAAATAGTTACAGTACAATTCAATCATTCCACCATACAATGTCCCAATTAAATATAAGACATGGAATTACTGTCAAGTCTTATTTTATTTAATTATCTGTATTTCGATTATTAAAGGCACAACACCAAATAATGCAAATTAGAAACTCCTTTCTAATTTCATTCTGCCTTGGCCAAGCACTATTGGGTTGTCATTTATCGAATCACATAGGACATTTCTCTTCTTTTACTAGAAGTTGTAGATTCTTTGTTGATCATTCATTATCTCCATGCACAACTTATTATACTCAAACATACTATAAGACCCCAACTTTTATGAATAAAAATTAATTTTTCTCGAAATATATTTTTGAATATTATGGTGTGAATTTGAGATAATGTTATAGTTGTGGGTAATATTTATAAATTTTGCAAAGTAAGCAAGTGGTTATAAAATATTCGATTGGTCTGGGAATATTCGCTTTTAACAGGGATTATTCAGACTACTTTACACAATCATTGGTAATTCTACAAAATGTAATTATTGTTTCGAAGTTAGAAAATGAAAGAATTATCTTTTATAAAAATAACGACGAAAGTTTTACGCTTAAACCGTTGAACTACTCTATTGGTAAAAAGTACAAGAATATGGCTGTGGGTTGATAAGACACGATATATTGATTATTAATGCTTACGTGAGAAGTCACTCAGCTTATACTCAATTATTGCTACATGAATTTGTCAGATAATATCTCTCATATTATTGATTCAATTATTGTCACAAAGATTATCCGTGCATAATATTTTATATTATTAAATCAATAATTGAGACGACAAAGTTATTCATATTATTATTTTCAATATTGACAATGTCTAGAAAGTTCTGTTAAGGAGAGGTTTGGTCACCTAATTGTGCGTCAATAAGGAGAAATCCTTATCGGAAAGCCCCCTTTTTCCTGGGAATGATCTGGTTGTTAAATATTGTGAGTTATAATATTAATGATGAATAAGTTCGTGTTGATTAAAGATGAAATTAATAGTTCCATTGTGTTGGAATTATTAGTGTTAGTGGAAATCAATATTTATTTCGATAATAATTGATGTCTGGAGGTTATATTGACCAATTGGGTAATTAATCGGATAAATGAGCAATTAATTGCTATTAATTCACATGCTTATAACTATTTGTTCACATGTGTGTACTATTGATTCACATGCATGTACTATTAGGGTAGGTGGTGCAAGATTGATAATACTTGCATGACTAAATTAAAAATAGTGGTATAGATGAAGGTACTATACCGTAACTATTTTTTTCACATGTATAGAACTATTGATTCACATGAATGTACTATTGATTCACATGATGCAATATTAGGGAAGGTGGTGCAAGTTTGATAATACTTGCAGGACTAAATTAAAAATGAAGAAAAAGATGAAGGTATTATACTGTAATATTTCGAGCCCAAAAACGTGCAATTATCGAAACTATATTTTCCTATAAATAGAAGCTCATTCTTCTTTCATTCTCACCAATTCACTAAGACTCACAAGAGCAATTATAGAGAGAGAAGCTATAAAGAGAAAGAATAAGAGAAGTCTACTAATTCACTATTCTAGTATACAGTCTTCTTCTGAGGTAAGGGATATTATTTTTGTTCAGTATTCATAACGAATAATATTTTCTTCCATAATCTATAGTATGTGAGTAATATTATTTCGTCTCATATTCCTGATTATACCCTCATTTTGTTAAAGTATTGCTTCTATACTCCGTGAAATTAGTAGAATATCCTTGAAATTTGCGCTTCATCTAGTATCGTTTCACAAGGATATTTTCTACACATTCTTGTTAAATTTTAAGCTTTTATGCTTAGATCGTCATATGGTACTATTCATTTATATGGTACCATTCACAAAGTACTATTCA
Organism: Panax ginseng; assembly: GCA_020205605.1. Classification (NCBI taxonomy): domain Eukaryota; kingdom Viridiplantae; phylum Streptophyta; class Magnoliopsida; order Apiales; family Araliaceae; genus Panax; species Panax ginseng. Next base: position 28,767,147 of record CM035141.1, read on the forward strand.
CGGGGTACTATTCACAAAATACTATTCATAGGTACTATTCACGAGTACTATTCACGAGGTACTATTCATAGGGTACTATTCACTCAGGTACTATTCACCCGGAGTACTATTCATGACAAAAATTGATTTCTTTTCGGTCCAAATCATTTTTGATACAATATTATTCTTGAATTTTACTCCACAAAGCAGTATTCATGTTGACAATTTGGACATTATTAAATTCGGATAAATTAAATTATAAATCTTTAAAATTTATCCTTTGTTTTCTTTTAATTGAATTCTTATATCATTGTCATCATCCTCATGCTTATTTTGTGATGAAAGTCATCTTTGGCTTACGTGCATAGATGGACTGTTGATTGGTATGATTAAAACCAGGGATCATTCGGTATAATCATGACCCGTATTGTTATAAATGATGTGGTAAAAGTCCTCATTGGCATGTAGTGCATTGATGGACAGTTGTTGGTATGATTATAACCATGGATTATTTGGTATAATCATGACCATTGATGATTACATGAATATCTTTGGTCGTGGTGCAGGGATGATTCGACGATGTGGTTTATTTATTAAGGTGAGTCTCAACGATAAAATTGTTGATAAGCTTTTTAAATCATAGAAGATAATAGATATCATGCTCTACTTGACTCTTCTAATGGATTGCTTGTTTCGCTGCAGTTAAACTTGATGTTTATTGTATTTTATCAGTTTAACATTGTTGAAGGCTAACGATAATTTATTTTGTATTATCTTAGTCATAATATTTTTTACTGGGCTAGTTGAGCTCACCCTTTTGCTTTCATTGTTCTCTTCAGGAAATGAGAACGTAACCGTGACTAGTCGGGGAACAGAGTGACGGTCCGAGATGGTGGCTATAGTAGTCCTCACTATTATGAAATAGTGTGATAATAAATGTAATGAGGACTTCATTTGAGTTTGAATACTATCTATGAGACAATATTCGTGTAAAAACTCTAAGCTACGATTTTGTCTTATTGTATAAAAGAAGTTTGTATATGATTTATGTACAATGTATTTGGCGACTCAGAATGGGTGATGTATACCTATTTTGGGGGTGTCACAGTTGGTATCAAAGCTTAGGGATATGATCACTGGCTTAGATGTGAGACAAGAACTAGGAGGGGAGAGACGGGGAATTCCTTCTCTAGTATGACCTACCTAAGTTTATTTGGTATTTAATTGGTCGGTCAGAGTATAGGGATAATATGTGACATGTCAATTAACCCTTGTTTTGTGGCAGTGTTTGAAAATGACATCTAAAAATATTGAGATCAGCAATGAAGCACATAAGACCGTTAAGTCACCAACGATCAATACCCACGATAATGTGCAATAGGAAGACAATAATCATCAGGTAAATAATAACACCGATCAAATGATGAACGATGGGATGTTCAGAGGTTTTATACAATTCATGCAACATCAAAGTAGAGCGGCACTGCTCAAAATGCGGTGGAAACACTTCAGACTCTCGAGCTGGCCACCGCCAAACAGTTCAAGGAGCTGGGACCACCGGAGTTTATTGGAGAGCCAAAACCACTTAAGGCAGAGACGTGGATAAAGAAAATCACCAAGATATTTGATGTCTTGGGATGCTCCGAGGAGTAAAAGGTTCCCTTTGCCATCTTCATGTTGTGAGGAGAGACAGATTACTGGTGAAAATATTTAAAGCTTACTCAACCTGTCGCACTGAAGATATCTTGGGAGAAGTTTCGAGAACTGTTCAATGACAAGTATTTTTCCGAAAGTATTCGTCACATGAAGGATGTAGAGTTTATCAAGCTGGAGCAAAACAATATGACCGTGTCACAATACGAAGCTAAGTTTGTCGAGTTATCCCAGTTTTCGTCCCACTTGGTTGATAATGAGAAGAGAATGACGCAGATGTTTCTAAGAGGTTTGAAACCTGAGATACGTCAATACCTAATTTCTCACAAACTGTGTTTATATTCAGATGTTGTAAATAGGGCTCAATTATTGGAGTGCAATAATGATTCAACCCAACCAAGAGAGAGCAACCGGCAAATCAATAATACTAGTGGTAGCAGTCATCGAAGTGGTGACACCAAACGTGGAGGGAATCAACATGCCAGAAATGGTAACCACTTCGCTGGTAATCTTGGCCAAGATAATAGAAGTGGAAATTTCAAGAAGAGGAAATTCAATAATGATGGAAAGATGTCAGCACCAGCTCCTGTTGTTAAGGAAGAAGAACGACTGTCGGTCGTATTTTACAAATACGGAGGGGAGGGACACATCACCCAAACAAAGTCTGCAAAGCATCCAAAGCATGTTACAATTGTGGAAGAGAAGGTCACCTAGCCCAATTTTGTCGTGCACCAAAGTCAAGTCCAACTAGGATGGAGGCATCAAAGGCCGTCCCAGACAAGATAAAACTGGTAGTTCTAGGGAGAGCGTTTGTCGTAACCTCCCAAAAAGTAAGGAATCCGAACGAGGTGATCACGGGTAAGCTAATCATAAACTCTAGTGAAGTCTATACCTTATTTGATACCGGTTCTACCCATTCTTTTATTTCTCCTACTTGCGCTCAACGTTTAAATTTGACTCTAGAGAAATTAGACTTTGATTTATCTGTTGAAACTCCGTTGGTAGAAACCTTAATTACATCCACTATTTATAAGTCTTGTTCAGTTCAACTCGGTACCCTCACATTACCTGTCGATCTTATTTCCTTAAAAATACTTGTATTTGATGTGATTTTAGGGATTGATTGGTTAACTACTTATCATGCAAAAATTGATTATTTTCGTAAGGTTGTTAGATTTCATATTCCTAACCAACCTATTATGCGAATTCATGCAACCAAACCACTAAACTCAATCATTGTCATATCAAGCCATAAAGCTATTCGTTTATTAAAAAATGGATGTCAAGCTTTCTTAGCCCATGTCATGGATCTAAATAAAAATACGTCAGATTTGAATGATATTTCTATTGTTAATAAATTTTCTGACGTATTCCCTGAAGAACTTCTTGGCCTACCCCCAGAGCGTGAAATTGAATTTTGTATCGACCTTGAATCCGGTACAAAACCCATTTCCAAATCCCCATATCGAATGTCTCCTATTGAACTTCAGGAGTTAAAAACCCAACTTCAGGAATTGTTAGACATCGGTTTCATTCGTCCTAGTACGTCTCCTTGGGGTGCTCCTGTTCTATTCGTGAAGAAAAAAGATGGAAGTATGCAATTTTGTATTGATTATCGGGAGTTGAATCATGTCACCATCAAAAATAAGTACCCGTTGCCTCGCATTGATGGTCTGTTTGACCAATTGCTAGGCGTCAAATTCTTTTCAAAGATCGATCTTCGTTCTGGATATCATCAGTTGAAGATTAAAACTGATGACATTCCAAAGACTGCTTTCAGAACTCGGTATGGGCATTACAAATTCCTAGTCATGTCTTTTGGATTGACTAATGCTCCTGCTGCCTTCATGGATATGATCATATATATAAATATATATATATATAGAAAAGCAAGTAAACGCTCCAGACCGAAGTCTAGGCTCGATCGAGGCATAACTCGATAATGTTAGTCGATATATATATAAATGTATATATATATAGTATATATATACAGACTGGACTGAAACCACGGACCGAAGTTTGGGTAAAAGCAAGCAACACGACTCTCAACGTGTAGAAGGGTGTGTGCAAAGATGAAGAGAAAGACTCTAAGGTGTGTGAAAAGGCTTACAGTTGATTGATAAAAAAGGCTTCTATATCTTTAGAGTGGGTAAACACTGGCTTTTGTGGGTACAAAAGAGGCTATATATGAGCTCACAAGTGTTTAAAAGTGGGAAATACACTGTATGGGCGAGTGCAGAGCGAATTGTGTAGGGTTTCCCCGTCTTTTTTCTCTTAAAAATCAGCACCCCAAGCCCTCTATTTATAGGCATATGAGTATGCAGTGTACACAATGGGTTTGAGCATGAGTGTACCAGAGGCGGGTCGGGTCTACCGATTTGTCGCCCGTCGTCTCAAGACGTGTACTCGTGCAATCGTAATGTCCACTCAATTTTGAAAAGTGCAATCCGCATCCATTTGAGGTATACAGGGACCTATTTCGCATCACCGTTGTTGAGAGTTGTGACGATGGCATGGGATTAGAGTTTGTACGGGTCATTGAAGATGGGACGATGCCCTCCGGTCTTCAAGCTTCAACTTTCATCCGTTACCCGCATAATAGTCACTCGGATTGGTTAGCCTTGTGGGATATCGTTATAGAGAGCGTGACGTGGCATCGTGTTTGACGAGATGGCGATGTTGCCCTCACCGGTGTTATCACGGATTGGGCCGATAAAGCGTGACGTTATCGAGACTTCTTGAGATTGGACTGCCGCAATTGTTGAAGGTCCTCATTGTCATCTTTGAGGTGTGCCTGTCTTCCCGATGTTATTCTTTGGGTTGGTGCGATTATATCTCATTTGTGAGTGCCGAGATTGAAGCCGGTAGCATTTGAAACAAGCATTTCCGGTTATCGTTAAATCGCATTCCTTGGGGTTATCACCAAGGTTGGTGGCTATTCCATGGTTGGGGCCGAGACCGATACCTTGGGGTTGTCTCCAAGATTAATCGGTCTTCTCCGGTGTGTGTTTTCGATTGTATTTGCGGTGTCTCGGGGTTATCTCTCGAGGTTGGATTTGGTTACTCCTGCATCGCGATCCGGGGTTTGATCTTTGAACTTCCTGTAGTATCCGATATGGATTTGGATTGTCTTTCGTGGTTCTCTCTTAAAGACGAATCATCCTCCTGCAATGTTAATAATAAAGAAATACGAGAAAATTTTGAGTGTCTCATAGATATACCCTCTTTATCATACCCATGAATGGCGATGCATGGGTAGGATAAAGAATCCTGTACACTTGAAATGCAACAAGATAAACATGATACTATGGGTACCAACATGATGCAAATGTATGATGCATGTGTACGGGGTTGTAGCCCAACATGCTGGGGATGATTGTTGGCTCCCTGTTGCTTCAACTGGGGATGGGCAATGACGACCAGATTTGATGTGTAAGCCGAATCTGTTAGGATGTTGATGTTGGAGTTATCACCAAATTCCTGTGTACTTGATAACGACTTGATCCCTAAGATGTACCTCTTATGTGTGAGAGATCTGTGGTGATAAAGCTTGATCTGTTTGAGGATGTGTATAACATATTCCATCATCTATCCTCTTTGATAATTTTGACCTCTCCTGGTCAGTGTCGCCAAAATATGTCGCGAATCTGGATTTATCGCCAACAACAAATCTTTGTCGAGAGATGCCCGACCTTCGCTGGCGTGTGAATCAACTACCGAAACATTCAGATTGTCAAGGTTGCTTGACCTTTCTTTGTCGTGTAGATCATCGGAGAGCATTGCATTGTGACCCCACCGGGATCCATTTGGGAATATGAAAGCGATTGGGTATGAGAACCTCAAATAGCTCTATAGCTACGATAGGTTTAAACGCTTATCGGTTGAAATGACGTCAAGGTTGCTTGACCTTCGTTGATATGTGTGTCAACGGCTAAGCATGCGTTGTTACTCTCGCTGGAGATATACGTTGTAACCCCCGTCGAGACCTACGTTATAACCTTGTCGGGACACATCTAGGTAACGACCACAGGTTGGCGACATCGGACTGTGTCGAGGTATTGGCTCGGATGTCTTCGCTAAGCTTTGCAATTAAGTTTGATTTCTTTTTGGTACCTAGCAGCTTAAATATGATATTCAGGATCGTAAAGTAGAACTTGAAATAATCTGACAGAGTTTTAATTTTGTACTTCGTGATTCTCGTACTTAGATTTGAATCACCATATCCTTTTATAGACTTACGAAAATAAGTCCGTTAGAGAGTTCCCGTTAGTGCATTTAATTGTCTGCTCTAGGATGCTCTCTGATGTTGACTTATAGGGTAGATACTAGAGTTGCTTTCGGCTCTGGCAATTCACATCAGACTGCAATCTCACCTACCACATGTTAGTGGCGTCACATCTTCAATTTAGCGGTTTAGACAACCACTCTCTGATCGTCTCATCTGAATTTTAAGATGGTGAGTAACATATTGAAATCTTCGCTCTACGACTCTAAATTTGTCAATCTTATGATAGTTCATTAGGCATGCTCTACAAACTTGGTCAATAATAAACTGATGAGGAACATAGAGTCCGAGCTCTACGTCCTACTCTACGACTTGAGCTCTACAATCTTAATTGTTATACGAACATCCGTTCTACGATTTTCTCTACGATGCTTGAGTAAACTCTACGGACTTCTCTTTTTTCTTCAAATACTTCGGCAACATAACAAACAGTTTCTGGTCATAATCATGTCAATCAACATTTCATCTTTGCACCTAGGCCAAAGAGAACTTTCACCACATGTCTTTGCCACACATGCTAAAGACACTCAACAATCATATTATCTATGCACCAGGTCAAAGACATTCACAACAACTTAATGATTAGTAAAAATAACAATAATATGAATGATGGACATAAATATAATCAAAATAATAAGATAAAGAATAAACATTAGGGATTATTAATTTAATTTGTTTTCAATAAGTCCAAATTGTCAACATGATATCCAGATTACTAATTCAATAATAATATATAAGGTTCACAGTTCAAATATAACGATTAAATTTTAATAGAAAGATTCAAGTCAAAAGATATTAGATGAAGCCCAAACTATTAAAGATATTCTAATCATTTTAGCAATTTTCATCGTTTAATAATAAGGTTGTTGAAACAAATACTAATTTTTTTACCATAAATTTAGGAGTATGAAAAAAAATGATATCCCTTACTTTAGTAATAAAAAGTAGCATGCCCTTAAACCAATCATATTGGATGTGGTAAACAATTACTTAGTAATCTTATTCATAATATTATTAATAAAAGAATTTATTTAATTAAAGACATTCATTATCCATGTTTAATTGGTTGAATTAAATAAATGTGATAAGCCCATAATTTTGAAGCAATACTTTTAGAATCATGATGATGATTATGCTAATGATATCTAAAATCTAGATAGCCTCACAACTAAAATGTTCCTAATCATAGGATGACTATTATGGGGTTAGTGGATCCGGTTATATTATTACACACTATGTTTACTCTGTTGAAGAGGATAATTGATCTCATAATCATTTGTGTGGAGACACTAAAACAAGTATGTAGGTGCTTATTGGAGAATAAGTTCATTGAACGTGATTAACTTAAATGAACACATAATGGGGTTTTACATGTCTCTTTTGGACAAAAGCAATTTGGTAGAGGCCGAGGTAGAGGTGGCTATCGTGGTCGTGGAAGAGGCCGAGGAAGGGCTGATGTGGGGCATTTTGACAGGTAGGATAACAAAGGAAGGCAGTGCTATAATTGCAACAACTTTATATGGTCATATAACACGAAATTGTCCTGAGAAGATTCAGAAAGCCAAATAACAAGCCAATTTTGTCAAAGAAAAGGAAGATGAAAGTAGTCTTTTTCTTACTTATAAGTAAGAATGATGTTTAGTTTCTAGACAGTGGTTGTAGCAACCATATGACCGGAGAAAGGGGACTATTTCAAACGATGGATAACTTAGTTCAATTAAAGGCTGGGCTTGGTGATGGTAAGCAAGTATAGATTAAAGTCAAATGAACAATTGTAATTAAAACTAAGACATGTATCAATAAATTGATTCATGATGCTTTATATGTTCCTGGTTTGGCACATAACCTACTTGATATGGGTCAATTAATTCAAAAGGGATATTTAGTTCAATTTCATCATGGAATGAGTGAAATTGAAAATAAAACATCTGAAAATACTATTTTTAAGGTCCACATGACTGAAAACAAAACGTATTCTCTTGAGTTATCATGCTTGGATAATTGTGCAATAGTTGCTAATATTTATGGGGAGTCGAGCCTTTGGCATTTAAGGTATGCATGGGCATTTATATTTTAATGGGCTGAAATTGATGGGTCATGTGATAACTTGGATTTCAGAAATTATTAAAATAAGAAACTAATATATAAAATTATTATAGTGAGGCGTAATATGTTTGGATTTGAAATTATTAAAATAAGAAACTAATATATAAAATTATTATAGTGAGGCGTAATATGTTTGAATGTAAAAATATATATGTGTTATATATTTATGTGAATTATGTGGTGAATTTAATGTGTATATATAAGTGAAATATATATACATATATTTGGAACGAGAAAGTTAATAGTTAATTAAGCTATTAAATTTGTTAACTTGAGTTAATTATGAAATGAAATATGAAAGTCAAGAAAGTCTCGATTAATATTAGTCAATTGAGATTAAGTTGTAATTTTACTATGAATAATAAAATTTGAATGATAAATAATCCTTGAACGCGAATGGAGTTATTACGAATTAAATTTCATAAATAATGATTCACTTAAGTAAAATAGTGAATTAATGCATGTATCTTTGTTTTAATATATAAACATGAAGGAGTTAATTAAACTCATTATTTTTAAATATATTACATATAAACGTAATGTATTTATGAGATGACTAATTAATATATTATATTATGCCAAACAAAATGAATTGAAAATATGAAATGAGGAAATTAATATATTGACTTTAATTAATAAGAATAATGAAATTTACTTAAATATATGAGAAATGATATTATGTTACATGAATAATGGTAGAATGTTTAATATTACGCCAAATGATGTAAAGTAAAAATATGAGATAATATCCAATATATAAAATATGTATATTGGTATCAAGTTAGTAAATTAAATTTATATTTGAATATAATTGAATAAAAATTATATATTTATTATATAAATAAATTGTTTTAAAAAATTTATGGAGAGAAGGAGTATATTAAATTTAAGTATACAATATAGACTGTATAATTTAAATAAATTATTTAAATAAACTAATGGAGTGAATGTTAATTATTTAATTGGTTGATCCGTTACACTAAAAGTATTATTTTGAATTTGATTAATTCTATTTTTATGGAAAAATTTATATATTTATTGTATGTATAAATTTATCAAATCATATTTTCTTTTATAATACATGTGTTGGTTACATGTATATTAATGTATAGTGTATATATTATGTGTGATATAGTATGTATATAATGTATATATTTATATTCAGAATGCAAGTATGCTGAGAAATAAGAGATTATGGTATGCTGGGGCATTAGAGGAGTAAGCAGGAGGTGGCAAAGTATTATGTAATAGACATCCACTAAGCCAAACATAAGCATGAGCTGTGGGATGCTCATGCTATCATAAGAAATACTAAGCTGTTAAGATAACTGAGAATTTAGAAGGGAACTCAGAGATTACTAAACTAAATACTCTGCTCTCTCTCATCTCACTCCATTCCATCCCTTATTGTCAAGTTTCCATAACTCCCAAAAGTTCACCAAAAATTCTCTTCTTTTCAGTTGGAACCAACCAAATTCACTAAGGAATTGGAGGATGCAAACTGAGTTGGGGAGAATCAAAGTCTGTTGCAGTAAGAAAATTTTCAATTTTTCCATCACCAAACTAAGATTGCATCGGTTGTTACCTATTGAAGGTATGTTATGCTTTCTTGATGAATTCATGGAAAAATTAGATAATTAATACTTGTTATTGCTGTGTTTGTGGGGGAAATTGTTGTGAATTGGTGTGATGGAAGTATTGCATGAGTTTGGAGTAATAAGGATAGAATTTTTTTAGCTAGAATCATATATAAACCTCTATGAAATCTGGTTTTAAAAACTGCATATGGCATGTTTGATAAAATGCCTCTAAGAGGCTATTATGCTTAAAATTGAAAAGTTGCCAATGTTGTGGGCAAGGTGTCTTATGTATATGTAATATAATGTAAACCAAGCTGATTAGGTGAGTAAAGTGGGTTTAAAAATGAATTTATGAAGATTGAATCAAGTTGGGTTCGACTAAAAACTGTTGTGACAAGAAGTTTCAAGGCCTTGCAAACACAACTTAAAATGCTCTTTTTGGCTGGGATATATTTTTATAAAATAGTATGTAGTACCATTTATAATATATTAAAATTTGGTACCAATCGGACGTATAGATTTTGACTTTCTCATTACCGATTTTGTGCGTTAATAATATCATATTCTAACTCTATATCATTAATTAATATTATAATGAATGTAAAGATTTTCAAACTTCTCACAAAACCCAATATCAATATAGATATTAAAACTCATTTATTTAAACTTTTCTCATAATTCAATAAAGGATATACCTTCAACAAAAATCTTTTTCATCATTCTTCGCTTGAAATCGCAACCTTTAGCATCCATACATATATTCAAGATCATATGTGAATGTAAGGTTCAACTTTTAATATGTATTTCTTCTGCTAACCTTTTTTATCGTCATCCATCAACTATGTGCTTCATGTAGTAACTAGTTCTCTAGTTGGTACTTGTAATAGCAATATATGTTATTTCTAATAACATGTCCATTATCTAACTATATTTGTAACAATTAATGAAGAATTTACAACTCAAATTACCAAAAACGAAGATCTGTTGTGTGCATCCACACATTGTTTTATTACAACTTAGCTCATTGGATACAATAAGTCGTTCCGACTTGCTACATATGTAACTAAAAAAAACAGTAAACACTTGTTTTCTAAACGCGCTTTGAGTCTTCGCAGCTATATTCGTCTGACGATTCTGCAAATAAGTTATTTGCAAGTTTGAGCACGACGACCCAGCAAGTCCAACAGTTTACACATTTCATTCTCCACATAGCATACATGTTTGATAATTTATTTATGCTACATACATTTCATGATGTACCTGCCTCAGATATTTCATGTTATGCATTTTATAATGCAACACGTTTCTTATGCATTTAGATATATATGCATCATATAAACTTAACAATAACAATTATAATCACATAACATTCACATGTCTAGAACAACAAATTTCACTAACTACCACATACTCATGGTTAACATACATTATCACATATTTTCACATAGCAACAAGTTTACAAATTACTGTAAGAACTTGTCTCCTTCAAGCAAATCAAATGTCCATCGTATCACTTCTTCCATCGTCTAACAAAATCCATTCGTTTTCCTTCACCGTATAACCTATATATTATAATTCAAGGTACAATATATTCAATAGTCTCATGTGATACTTCAATTTCATTTAAATTAGTGTCCTAATCTTAATCCATACCATGTTTGATGTTCAAACCTTATGTAGGTTAATGTATATATATCATAATCCATTTCATTTAGAACTCAGTTCATAAACTTCCTCACATTCACATATTTTGATTTAATCATAGCATGACATGATTTCTTGAACATTTTATACTATAAATAGCAACATAAGTCAAGCCATGTCTTTTTTCAAGGTCAAACCCCATTTGCCATGACAGCTCAAAAGTGTAGAAAATATGATTTTTAGGGTACTTTGGGGATTTTTATAATTTTTCACATTGATCTAATGGCTTTTCAACTTGGACAGGGTTCTAGACCATACTACACGGTATTTAATCTATCATTTAGTTGTTTGAAAACATCAAATAAGAGCCTTCAAATCAGAGACTCAATTTTCCCTGTTGCAACTGCTGCCACTACTACAGTGCAGCAGTTGAAAGTGAATTTCTAGGTCCTTTTGGAGATTTTTAGGATTTTTTTTCATTAAGCTTTTGGCTTTCAAGTTTGAACTAGATTTTATACCATACATTATAGTATTTATTCCATAGTTAGTCAATTAAAACAATCTCTTAAGACTTCTCAAAATAGTGCCTTAAAATGGGTGTTCAACATTTTCACTCTACTATCCAACTGCAGCAGAAGTGAATTTTTAAGCTACTTTGATGAATTTTTGGGTTAACCTATTTGATCTCAAGTTTGTGTAACTATTTAGATCATATATCATAATATTTTTCTATAAGTTTGGTTTCTTGAATTCAGTTATGCAAGTTGACCAAAACTGGGCCCAAACTAGGGTGTTTATCCACCTTCACTCTACTATCTTCATTCTACGATAATTACTCTACTATTTTCACTCTACGATATTTACTCTACTATTTTCACTCTACGATTTTACTCTACTAATTTTTCACTCTACGATTTTTACTCTACTACTTTCACTCTACGATTTTCACTCTACTACCCAACTGCAGTAGAGATGAATTTCATGCCAACTTTGAAATTTCATATCTTGTCATTCATACACCCGATTTCTCTCAAATTTGAATATATTCTAGATGGTACTACATAGTATTTTATAAAAATATAACATAGCCAAAAAGAGTTCCTTATGGCATACTTACAAAGGCTCAAAGTTCTCAATTTTTCACATTTTCATTGAACTCATTTGTATAAATTTTTTGCCAAACTCACTTTGGACTTGATTTGATACTCATGAATCATTAGAGTCCTCTTATAATTCATATATACATACAATTTAGCCCCAAGCTTTGATCAGTTCTTGGTTTTTAAAGACTTTAGCCTCTATGAGACATTTTATCAAACAACACAAGGGCATAGTTTATTTTCTAGATTCCCATAGGCATTTAGGTATGGTTTAACCAAGAATTTTCACAATTCCTCATCTTTATAACTCCAATTTTCATTAATCATCTTTAACACATCAATTTTTAGAATCCAAACACAATAATTTAGCATTTATAAGATATTAAAACTCTAATTTCCATAAACTTTCATAAATAGATGTTATTTTACCTTACTTGCTTAGTGATTTAGCTAAATCCTTGCTTTAAACTTGATTTGGTTGAATATGTTGCTCCAATTCTTCTTCCAATTCAGTTAGCAACCTCAATTCTGTGAGAATTTGGTGGAGTTCTTAGCACTAATTTGCTAAATGCTTGAATTCTTGATAGTTTGGGAGAGTGAAAGCTTAAACAATTGGAGAGTGATATGGAACTTGGGTAATTTAGAGAGGAAGAGAGATGGAACGAGTAGAGATGAATGAGAATGTTGAGCATTGCTAGGCTAAGGACTGATAATGGTTTAGTATTGGTGCTGTTTGTTTGCCTCTTAATGCTTCTTAATGGACTGTCTCTTATTCGCTAAGAGGCATAATGCTGTTTGTTTTGTTTTTTGTTACCTCTGAAAGCCTCTTAATCGGTAAAGACGAAAATGAAATCTTAATAATTAAGAGTACCTCTTAATGAATTTTTTGCTAATTTTTTATATAAATATATTAAACAATATTATGCACTCATTTTTATTAAATTGAATATTTAAAATTATTAAATAAAATTTTACCCTTTAAAATTGTAAAATAGTGTCATTAAAAACTGACTTACTTTTAGTTATCAAACAATTTTTAGATTGATTCTCATAACCATTAGGATGATCTAATTTATTAAGACATCATAATCATTGAGATCTTAATTCCCAGATTTATCAAACACAGGGTGGTGTTTGATTGCATCTTAATGTATCTTAACAGTTTACCTCTTAATACATATTAACAACCCACATCTTTATATTAAGAGATCCTCTGAATAGTTTAGACTCATATTTGTATCTTAACTATTTAGAGGACCTCTTAACTCTGAAAGATATGAGTTATTAAGATGCATTAAGAGGTGAACTCTTCAAATACGATGAAAAAGCTACCACTACTTAGGTTGTGTTTGATAAATTTGGGAATTAAGATGCGAATGATAATAAATTAGAAAAAATTTGATAAAAATTTAAAATAATAAGTAAAACTCAATAAATGTATATGATAAAAGCTTTTACCAAAAAACAATTCAACAAAAATGACATAATCTTATGAATAATCCGATAAAAATAGCAAAAAAATCAGATGTAAACAAGCAGTTAGACAAATGACTCTAGCTCATGCTTTATCAAGAATGAGTCACCACTCATATATAATATCTAATACATACCTACCATGGTATTACAATTACATGTCTGTATAAATTTCTTCCAATACCCACATTAATTTATGTATACTTAATTTCATGTAATTCCAATATTAACCAAAATTGGATGTTATACTTTTATAACTATTTATAAAATTATCCCACTAATTATGGACTTATTCCATAATTAGTTTGACATTTTTTACATAACGAACGTTACATTTAATAATAAATTATTTAAATTATACAATTAATATTGTATAACCAAATTTGTTTCTTCCTCCCATAAATTGTTTCGAGAAAATTTATTGAACTTATGCATTTCATCATAAATTAAATATTAATTTAATTTATTTTTGGCATCAATATTCCTTTACATTGGAACCTCATTTCATATTAAATTTGGGAGAAGGTTCAAAAATGCCCTTGACGTTTATCGCGATGTCTACCGAGCACTCTATACTTTTTTTTGTCCAAAAGTACCCTTAACGTTACACTTTTTGGGCCACCCGTGCACCTGCCGTTAATAGAAGACAAACGAGGTTAAAATTGGTTGACGTGGCAGACACATGGAGGCTTAAAGGAGACGGTTCAAAAATGTCCCTAACACATGTAAATATGTCATTTAATCAAAACAAAAAAAAATACTAAAATTCAAAATAAAACAAGCATAACATATTTACATCATTTAATCAAAATACTAAAATTCAAATTATTTTGATATTAAAAAACGTTAATATTTTTTAATATTTTTGATATTAAAAAAGCGTTAATATTTTAAAAATATTAAATTTTTTGATATGAGGTTAATATTAAAACGTTAATATTTTTTGATATTAAAAATATTAAAAATGTTAATATTTTTTATATTAAAAAAGCGTTAATTTTTTATATTAAAAAGCGTTAATATTTTATTAATATATTTTGATATTAAAAAAGTTAATATTTTTTAATATTAGTTGATATGTTAAAAAAGCGTTAATATTTTTGATGATGTAATTAGTTGAATTTTAAAAATATTATTTAGTTGAATTTTAAAAATATTCAAAAATTCAACTAATTCAAAATAATTAACGTTATTTAGTAAAAATATTGACGTTAATTATTTTAGTTGAATTAACGTTAATTATTTTGAATTAGTTAAATTTTTGAATTTTGAATTTTAAAAATATTAATGTTAATCATCAAAATAATAAAAATATTAGTTGAATTTTCAAAATACTAAAAATATTAACGTTAATTTTGTAATATTCATTGTTAATTTCGATAACGTTATTTAGTAATATTAAAAATATTAGCGTTAAAAAAAATTGATAACGTTATTTAGTATTTTGAATATTAACGTTAAAAATATTATATCAATTAGTTGTATAACGTTATTTAGTATTTTGAATTTTAAAAAATTATTTAGTATTATGATTTTAGTAATTTAAAATTTTTATATCAATTAGTATTTAGTATTTTAATGATGTAATTTGAATTTTTGTTGTTTTGATTAATTAACAAAATAATTTGAATTTTAGTATTTTATTATTTTTAATTTTTTTTTTTAGTATTTTAGTATTTTAGTTTTTTTTAAATTAGTATTTGATGTAAATATATATGTTATGTTTTGAATTTTAGTATTTTGATTAAATGATGTAAATATGTTATATAAATTGTTTTATTTAATTAGTTGTTTTAATTAGTTAACCAAATAATTTGAATTTTAGTATTTTGATTAAATGATGTAAATATGTTATGCTTTTTTTATTTTGAATTTTAGTATTTTTTGTTTTGATTAAATGACATATTTACATGTGTCAGGGGCATATTTACGTTTGTCTTCTGTTAACGACAGGGGCACGGGTGACCCAAAAAGTGTAACGTTAAGGGTACTTTTGGATAAAAAAAAGTATAGGGTGCTCGATAGATATCGCGGTAAACGTCAGGGGCATTTTTGAACCTTCTCCCTATTAAATTTATATTCGTTTGACATAATATAATATACTAATCCATTACATAAATATATTACATTTGTTTGTAATATATAAAATAACGAGTTTAATTAACTCTCTCATTTTTATAAAAATAAAACACATACATTAATATTTTATGAAACTTTACTCATTTTAAAAAAAAATAAAGTTTCTAATATTTTAAAATTTTAAATATAATTATTATTTTAAACTTATTTTTAAAATAATATTATATTTTAAAATATTAAAAATTTGGGTTGGTTTAAACTGGGTCGGGTTTGGTCAAAATAGGCCTTGTTGAGGTTAAATTGGGCTGAAGGAACGAAAACGCCAACAAAATGTCACTTTAAAGACCTAATTGACGAAAATTGAACTTTAGGGACGATTTTGAAAGTGAGTGGCATTTTGGAGGGATAAAAGTGTTATTCAGCCTTATGCTGAGGAGTCGTAGAGACTTGAACCTTGTCCTAGGTTAACAAGTATTTCTACTGTATCCTTGTCATAAGACTATGGACAAATCTTATTGTACGCTAAGTGATCAGCCTTTTGTACTCTACGTCGTGCACAACGTATTAACGCATCAGCGTAGTTCATAACTATAGTCTCCGATAACATGTCACCCATTATAGGGTTGGTCACCTCAGAATTAGTACAAGATTCCGCACCAAAACAAATTGGCTTGTCATAAATCCTTAAAGAACGCTTGAATCTCATAAACATCTTTAAATAATCTTCTAACTGAATCAAATAGCTTAGACTTATATCAACAATTTGTACATCAAGATCGAAACATTTGTCTGGCCAATTCAACTGGCATTGACTTTTCTTTAAAACAGTTCAAAATACTGAAAATCCTTTTATGACTTTGTCATACTACAACATATGTTGACAATCCTATGATCACATCCACATTAGGTTAGACTGCATTGCTGACTCCGTTATTTATCATTTCTACACCATGTCCAATGATGTAGATGATTGTATAAAATACATTTTGATAATCTCAAATCATTTTTGTCTACCCGAAACAATTAGCATAGACATGAATAATATGACTTTAAAACTCATTGGTTCAATAATTTGATCAAATATTTTTCGAAAAAATGAAAATATCTGCACGACATCAATACATTTTGAATTCTAGCATAACTATAAGATTTTGAATATCCTTTTCTCCTTCATCTAACTTCAACTTTAACTTTCTCTATTGGCCCACTATTTAGCAATTCTATCTATTTCTAGCACCATTAATTCTTACTACACTGAATCAATATAGTCTAACAAACTTAATATAAGTTATAAGTTCAGGAACTTGCCACAACAAAATGAGTTTTTTAACTTATCCTAGCAATATGTAATCCAAGAACAAATCAAGGACTGTTCATACGCTGAGGCTCAAAGCATACCATACCATATGATTATGAGTCACAAAACTTACCACTACGATTTTCAAGAACTCGCACCTAATCTTAATATTCTCTAATTATCAAATATAGATATGAGAAAAGAATCACCTTCTCATCATATATATATATATATCATAACGCTATACCGACATTTCAACGATTTTTTAATGTAATAGACCAAGTGGTCGTTAAACCAAACACAAAACCTCTGCCATACAAAGGTTTAACAACCAAACACATTAATATATAGCAGCAATCAACTATTCTCTATCTCAATTCATGAACATAGCAAATATAACTAACTTATATACCTCTTTGTAGCTTGACGTTATGATCAAATCCTTGCTCCAACTTTAAATTAGCTGAGTTAAATTCTTCTTTTGGACTGTACCTTACTCCAATTTCTCTTCAATTTCAGTTACCAACTTCAATCTTTAGAGAATTTGATGAATACTCATGTTTTGGTAGTAGAGAAATATATAGAAACTTAAATAATTAGAGATGGAGATATGGAACTTGAACTGAGAATTGGACTTGGAAGAGACGGATGGAAGAGGAGTTTGAGAATTGTGATTGTTGAAAATTGGATATATGATCCTTAGTCTCTCTCTACCACTATTAGATTGGTCTAGCTTTCTCATGCTTAGTGTCCTTAATTGGTTCAAAATAATGACACCTTAGATTACCAAAAAACGAAGATATGTTGTGTGCATCCACACATTGTTTTATTACAACTTAGCTCATTGGATATAATAAGTCGTTCGACTTACTTACTATCTAAACGCGCTTAGACTTCGCAGCTATATTCGTCTGACGATTCTTCTTTTGATTTGCAAATAAGTTATTTGCAAGTTTGAGCACGACGACCCAGCAAGTCCAACAGTTTACACATTTCATTTTTCACATAGCATACATGTTTGATAATTCATTCATGCTACATACATTTCATGATGTACCTGCCTCAAATATTTCATATCCATTTTATAATGAAACATGCTTCTTATGCTATGTATTAAAATATTTATGCATTATATCAACTTAACAATATATTTCATATTTATATATACATTTTAATCTACCTCATAAATCACATAAATATATAGCACATATTTACTCATACATTCAAGCTCATTGTGCAGAAAACAAGTCAAAGTGACAGTACATAAATTTTGCATGCACGATTGGGCCACATAGGCTATTAAATGCTGCAACAAATTTGTTCAAAGAAGCTTCTTAATGGTGTTCCAATTATGAAAGGTATCAACAAATGCGTGGTTTGCCAAGGCTGTCAATATGGAAAATCACATGTCCTTCCATTTAACAATTCAGAAAATTGAAGGAAGAATCCATTTGAATTAGTTCACGAGGATTTGATGGGACCAACTAAAACTCAAAGTTATAGAGGATTTCATGACATGATGGTGATTGTTGATTATTTCTCAAGGTCCTCTTGGGTGTATTTCTTGAATGAGAAAAGTGAGGCCTTCACAAAGTTCCTGGAGTTCGAGAGCACTATTAAGAGGGATTTTGGCTCAAAAATTGGATGCTTAAGAACCGATAATGGAGGGAAATTCATGTCCAAAGAATTTTTCAAGAATTGTGATGTTAAAAGGGATAAAGTGACAAATGTCTTATCCAAACACTCCACATCAAAATGGCGTTGTTGAAAGGAAAATCGTGCATCTTTCGAGTGCAAGCTTATCTTGGTTACATGGAAAAAATCTTCTGCGGGAACGGTGGGCGGAAGCTATGCAATGTGCTTACTATGTCACCAATTGTTTACCTCCTTGGTTAGGTACTAAATCTCCTTTTGTGTTGTTATACAATGTAAAATCAGATGTTAGTTGTTTTCGTGTTTTTGGTTCTATTTGCTATGTTCATGTTCTAAAAAGAGATAGAACTAAATTAGATTGCAAGGCAAAAAAATGTTTGTTTATAGGCTATGAATCAAACAGGAAAGGGTGGAAGTGTATGGAATTCAGTATCTCACATTTTGTGGTTTTAAGGAAGCCGCAAGGTTTTATTTTGTATGGTTTTACGGTATGGTTTTACATTTTCTAAGTAGTTCTCACATTATGCTTATCGACTAAGGAAGGCTGTATGGTTTGAAACAGGCTGTATGGTCATAAATATTTTATGAGTGCACTATTGTTGTAATTATTTTAAAAAATGTAATAGAATATGTAATTGATCCTAAAATAAATCAGTCAAGGTCTGCCAACTGAACTAGAGGTTAGGTCTAAGTCCCCAACTAAGAATTGATTTTTAAAATAATTTTGTTTTAAAAAATTAATGTTAGTTAATATTTTGTATAAGAAAATTAATATGTTAGTTAATATTGTAAAATAATATGAAATTAATAGTACTGTTTAGATAATAAAGATTTTTCATAATTGCATTATTAAAAATTATATTAATTTATATCAATTTTAAATTTAAAAATAGCTCAAAAGGCTAAATTACATGAATTTATATCGATTCTAAATTTAAATTATCTCAAAAACTTCAAATGGTCAATATTAATAATATATTTTGGACACCCTCTCAACGGGCGTAGTTGTGGGAACACTTTCTTATCTGAACTGATACAGATGATACCTTGCAGGGCATGCAGCAGTTTCCCCCCTTTAGTTTAGCCCCATCCAGCCAAGTGAGGCATGTTGCGCTGCCATCAAATCTCTCAGCCAGCCTTGTCTGTGCGTGCTCATGAATCGCCCTCCGATCTCTGGCCTTGATAGTAAGCATGGCGTTGCAGCTTCCTAACAAGTGCACTGCTAATTCTCAACCATGTAATGAAGAGAGCAATTTTGGAATTAAATTAACGCAATCCACACAATAAAATAGAGAGAGATAAAACAACACAAAATTTAACGTGAAAAATCCTTAAAGGGAAAAACTATTAGCCAAACTTTGAATCTCCACTATATCAATATAATGTGATTACAATAATCCTCTTAAGTTTTATGCCTTAAAACTTGAGGTTTCACAATACCACGACACAACTTTTTAGACGAACTAATAGTTGCGAAACCCTCCTACTCACAATACAACTTTCTGCACGAAATATAAACATTGCAAAAACCATCTCCCTCACACAAGCACAAAATCCAATCACACCATCTCTCAACTATTAGGATGCAATATGACTTTTGGTTGTGATACACTAAAAAATAAACATAACACTCTATTTATAGAATACTCACAATTCTCCTCTTCCTATTCAATATAAAATACTTCCAAAATAATTTTTTTACTACAAATAGATCCTTTCTAATATAAAACTCGTATTAAAAATATGACTCTTTCCAGTGGCGGAATCATATTATTTTTAGAGGAGGGGTCAAAATATATCGGTAAAAAAAATTATTTATTGACACTTGGAGTGCTTTTTTCAAATTCATTTTGCCCAATTATAGTATTTCACAACATTTTATTTCAACCCTTGTTAACCTTTGAGTGGCGAGTCTAATGACTTTATATATATATATATATATATATATATATATATATATATATATATATATATATATATATATATTAATCTTCCCCTTCTAAACTATGGGACAATTAATCAAATTTTGAAGTTTTTAGTCACTGATTAGCTACTTTTATAGATAAATTATAATATTATATATTCAAAAACTTATATTGTGGTTCATGAGATTAATTAGAAGGAATTCCAGCAATAAAAAAAATATAAGAAAGATTTAATAATATTGATAGTATAGAACTATGGTGCACTTATGATCACTATAGTGAGATTCAAAAAAATTGTTTTATTTCTTTAGCTTTTTATTTTTAATTAGTTTACAGAGAGAATTGTTACCGCCTTTTTTTACCCCATTTTGATGATAAAGCAAAATCAAAGAAAAAAACAAAGGAGAAAAGAAAATACATAAAAAAAAGGAAGGAAAAGGAAATCAAATAACCACCAAATATTACAGGGTGGGGGGTCATATGACCCCCTAGACCCCCTAGTTCCGCCATTGACTCTTTCTTTTCATAATAACAATTCTTTTTCTAATAAGATTTTCCTCCCTCGACTTGAATCCCTAAATACTTTAATTTTATCTTTGAATAGGATTCAAGTAGTATTTCAACAATTTCTCCACCATCCACATCATCCGCAATATCACAACATTAATTCGCATTATACGCTACATCTGCGTCATTCTCATTATCCTCATCTTTCGCATCATGCGCAACCGTATAATCTGCATCATTTGTATCTTTTGCATCATAATCACTATCATCATCATCTTCTTCTAATTCAACATTATCATCTTTTATAATAGCATATATCATCATTAATATTGTTGTCTTTCATATTCATCAGCATCTCCATCATCTAACGACTGCAACGGTGATCCTCCATAAGAGAAAAAACTCTTATTCGTCAACATCATGACGAACATTGAATCCAACTTGCTCAATCTTTATTCTCTCTATTAATTTGTCACAACAATGCGACTAATTCCCCTCTACTTTGGATCCAATCAACCTAGCTCATGATACCACTTGTTGGGAATTATCATGCTCATCTAAAACCATATATTGACATAAAATGTTAACCTAGTAGGTATATGGTCTATTAAAGCATATATGTCCTCATTTTTTTTCTTTGTGTTCAAATGTGGGATTTTACTATTACGCAGTACCTCAACATAATTTTTTTTTATCTTTTGATAGAAGCACTCCTCCTTTAGATCCAGATTTCAAGCAGTATAAAATGGACAATCAATTTAGGCAGTTTGTAGAAATGAGTTGAATTTCAGATGATCTATGGTATGCAAATATACAATTACAACTATTCGTTATATAAATACTATAATTCTGTATACGTGCACACCTAGAGAGGGTACATGTTTAAATCAGCAGGTATGTTTGTCTGCTTTGGCTTTGGTGTCTGATTTAGTTTAAGTTCTTCTTCAGTTACTATCAAACAGGATACTCAGTCTGCTTATGTGTCTGAATTAATATATATCTTCAAGCGAGGAACAAAACAAAATATGCAGAAGTATAAAATGTAGAATAAGAAAGCTGATAAAATAAAAATCTTTTACGTGATTCAACCCCTATCTTCTAATCTAGTGGCCTAATCCATGTCCAATACTAATTGGTATTTGAGACTCCTTTTATTAATTTAAACCGTTGAAACACAATACAAGTACTCCTTGTTCAAAGTAGTTTTGTACTGAGTTGGACACGACTGCCCCCTTGCACCTCTACAATCTTTAAAGCTTTCTTTGAACAATTCTTATCCACTACTGGATCGTCCAAGCCAAACAAGACTTTAACTCAAATTTTAATACAAAGAAATATGATTACAAAGTACTATGTTTTTCCAGCCAAAAAGAATTAAAAAATTGCTGAAAATAAACTTTGAAGGCTCTTGATGAAAGTATCTCTGTATAAAGATTGATATTAACTTCAAGTGTTCTACCTTCTTTAGCCGTGAAGGAAGAGCATGTATAATGAAGAAACTAACAACTATAAAAAAAATTTAGCATGAAAAGCTCAGACCACAGTTGGAAATATCATAATTTTAGCAATCTATTTTGTCCAACGAATGTAAGATATACTTCAAATCAGATATTTCAAAGATATGGCTTTCAAAGTAGACTGAAAAGCTTAATTAAAGGAGGGAAAGAGTCTATCTGATAAGATTTGAAATATTCCAACTCTAAACAGATTGCATAGCTAATATAGTTAGCTTAATAGACTCTTATTCAAATTAGCTTTCATATCATTACTTTAATTCTTGACAGAATATATTAAAAAGATCTTTCCAGCAATAAAAACTGTCTTGAATTCAAAACCTTTGAGCTATAGAAACTACTATACATTCCTAAGTGTTTCCTTAAGGGCCTAGATCCAGTAAGGAGTTTCTAATAGACTATATATCCAATTTAGCCAACATGAAATCAGCTCATTCTATAACAAACCAGCCCAAACATATTAAACTTGTCCATTAACAGACTATGTACACAAGCATATTGTCATCATTAAAATCACAAAGAATATAAACTAACAAATACAACTCATTTTTATAGGACTGTCTGATTCAAATTGCTGGAATCCAAACCTGTTTTGTTTCATTAAAGTATCTAAGGCTATAAAATCAATCGCTTCCTTATTTAAGTCCGGTCTGATAATTTGATTGTTCTTGCTGCAGGTGAAATTCTGAAGTAAAAGGATGGAAATGTAAAGCCAAGAAGAATTTTAGGAATAAATGTGTGTGGGGAGCTATTCTAGGCTTGTCCATATTACAAGTTCTAGTGCTGCTAGATATAAAGTTGTCAATTGCTGAAATTATGTACTACTAATATTTAGTTTCTGTTTCTTATTTCTAGTCTCATTTATAATTATGGTCGACTTTTTTCGTAATCTTGGCTGACATACATTTCCTAAGATCAACTTATGAGCATGAAAATGTCCATGCTTTGATTTGAAATTGGGATGGTTTTAATCTTGTCATATTTTTTGCTTTATGTGTTCTCTATCACTTTTGTCTCGGTGTCATGCTAATTTACATTCTTAAAACTCACTTATAATTTTAGATCTAGAAAAAACGAGAATACTGATGAAGCTGATGACCGACGGTGCCTAATGATTCCAATTTTCCAAGGCTATTAGCCTTGCAGATGATTCCTCCATACCAACAGATTAGACTAGTTATTGGACTGATGAATAACTAGTCCTTTTTGATTGCGATATGTCCTTTCATATTAGTTGCCTTGGTCAAGATAATATTTACTCAAATATTAATATTTTTGAAATGAATAATAAATGGGTTCCACATTTGTATGAGAGAAATTTTGTAGAAATATCAGTTTATAATTGTAGAAATAACAATTTCAATGGTTGTGTAGCAATTGCGATATTAATATTTTTTTTAATTTGTCGGTGAACCAGCTACTTGAATGTGCACCCTTTAAATTTCTATGTTGTGTTTGGTGATTGATACTACCTTCATTCCATAATAATAGTCGTTTTAATTTTATGCATATGAATTAAGAAAGTCATTAATATTATCATTGAAGATTTAAAATTTGTATGAAATTTCATCACTACCTTTTTATGGGAAGTTGAAAACTATTAATACAAGGGAACAAATTTATTGGGACAATGAGAGAAGTTAGGAGTAATATAGAAAAATAAATAATTTATTCTCCTAGAAAATTGTAAACGAAAAATAAATTGAAACAATTTTTTTTTATATAAAAAGTCAATTATGTAACAGAATTGTACTACCTATCCCACATCAATTTATCACCAGTGCAGCGCACACCTGTGTAGACTGGCCCAATAAATATCCCAACAATCTCTAACCTGATACTTGGGTCTATCGAACCATAATCTCTGATATCAATTGTAGTATAATTGTACGATCCATCCCACATTCATCACCAGTGCAACTACACCTGTGTAGACTGACTCAATAAGCATGTTGGACCACCTCCTTACCTAAAAGGCTAACCTATTAGGTTGAGACTCCACCATACTTACTAACACATCTACACTCTTGAATTTATCCAATGTGAGATTTATGTGAAATATTCCAACATGTCGTGTGTGCTTCACTGCACAATAAGATCAAACATGAAGCTGACACACACCCCCTAGCCTTGAGCAACTTAAAGTCTCGAAAAATTCACTTGGATTTGGATGTGAAACTTGTAATTTTTACCTACAAAGAAGTCGTGCTATTATGTCAGGTACAGTCAGGCACAGATGGGACCCACATCCACTCCACTTGATGTATTCGCCTGTCAAAAATCATCCACATGAATTCGACTATGAAGTGTGCTCAATATATATAAATCCGAATTATTGGTTCTATCATTGTCGCGATTGTGATATGTCCTTTGTGATGATGTTTACTAAAATATCAAGTTTGGGGCTACCGTTAAAATTAACAATCTGCACCCCACCACCTCACATTTGTTCAAAATAAAAGAAAGATAGCCTCATGTGGCAGTTGTGGTACTGAGAATATTGACATTAAGGAATCAGTTCTTGAATGTGCGCCCGGTAAATTTGTTATCTACAAAATGGGAAAAAGCACTTTTACCCTATCGTAGTTGTAGTGTTTTAAGTAATTAGCCACTGTACTTTTAAAATATTCAATTAGTCCACTGTACTTTTAAAAAATGAAAATTCAGACCATTCCGTCCAATTTCTTGGACGGACGTCAAATAAGTACACACGTGGCATTGAATTTTTTTTCAAAAAATCATTATTTTTTCAAAATAATATATTAAAATCATTGATTATGTGGCTTTTTCTTTTCCTTTTATCTCTTTTCCAAATAATACAAATAATATATCAAAATTTTTGTATCAATGAGATCTATTACAACATTATATTAATTTCTACAAAATTTAAAAATAAAAATCATAAATTACGTGGCAAAAAATAATTAAAATAATAATAAAATTAAAATAAATATTTTAATTCATTTTCTTGATTTGTATTCTTTTCCTTATCTCTTTTCCTTTCTTTTAATAATTAGTTTTATTTTAAAAATTAATACTAATATATATTTTAATGATATAAAAAAAGTAAGTACATAATTAACATAAAATAGAAAATTTGATACAATTAGCAAAAATTAGTTAAACAAATGACATAAAAATTAAAATTAATTATACAATCAAAACCTCATTATTTTTTTTTAAATTTTTCTATTCCTTTATTTCTTTTCCTTTCTTTTAATTATTTTAATTCTAAATAATATAAATAATCAAAATATTCATCTTTGGCTTATCCTTTTTTTTTATTTTATATTTTTGTTTTTATGTTTAGTTATTAAAAAGTTTTAATATTATTTGTATTATTTGGAATTAATTTTAAAAGTAAAATAATTATTAAATGTAAGGAAAAGATAAAAGAAAAGAAAAATTATATAGAAAATGAATTAAAATATTTATTTTAATTTTATTATTTTTAAAATGTACTTTAAAAAATGAGTTGGAAATATTTATAATATGTATAATATTAAAATAATAAAAAGTTAAAATATGTATAAACTTAAAATAATAAGATAAAACAAATCTTCACACCATGTAAACATCTTTTTCTCAACGATCAAAACAAAATCATCGCATCTGTAATCTTCTCATAAAGATACATACATAAGTTTGGGGTTCTTCTTCACAGTTAAAAAACAAATCATCAAACCCTATAATCTTGTCATAGCATACGTCACATAAGTTTGGGGTTTTCTGCCATTGAAAAGAAGAAAACTAAAATTTAAAAGAAGAATGACACAACTTTAATGGTCAGCCACAAGACCCTCGCATGACACTCACACATCCACCGGCATTGCCACACCCACAACCATCATTGCCGCCAAGGCTACAACTGAAAGAAAAAACCTCTCCCACCATAATACCAGTAGGAATATTGATCTCCCTTGCTCCTGGAGAATTTACAGGCACCTCTGAAGCCTCTCGCATGCAGATCCGTTAAGAAAATCTGAGAACACATCAAGCTCATATCTTCTTTACACCTAGATCTGAGAGTTTTTGGACTTGTGGATTTTTGTTTTTGAAAATCTGATGAGATTTAGAAAATTAGAAGGGGTTTTGAAATTAACACTATAAACTTAACCCATGTGCTTAACTTCATAGAAGTGAATCAACCCATATTTTGTGATGGAATCAAATAAGTGGTTTGAATTGATTTTATGGGTTGAAGATGAAGAAGAATCTAGAATTTTATGGGTTGAAGATGAATAAGAGGAAAGAGAAAAAAATTATATAGAAAATAAATTAAAATATTTATTTTAATTTTATTATTTTAATTATTTTTTTGCTACATAAATAATGATTTTTATTTTTATTTTTTTTGTTAAAATTAATGTAATGTTGTAATAGATCTCATTGAAACAAAATTTTGATATATTATTTGTATTATTTGGAATTAATTTTAAAATAAAAATAATTATTAAAAGAAAGGAAAAGATAAAAGGAAAAAAATTATAAAAAAATGAATTAAAATATTTATTTTAATTTTATTATTATTTTAATTATTTTTTTTACCATATAATGATTTTATTATTTTATATTTTTGTTGAGAAGAAAAAATTATAAAGAAAATCCATTAAACAAGCATATACCACATAATTTTTTATTTTTTTTCAAAAAGCCACGTAAGCAACCCAAGCTTTTTGAAAAAGCCACATAAGCAACCCAAGTAGATTTGTTAACGTCGGTTACTCAAATTAGACGGAATGGCTTGATTAAACATTTTTTAAAAGCATAGTGGGTCAATTGAATATTTTAAAAGCACAGTGACTAATTGCTTAAAACACGACAACCACAATGGGGTAAAAGTGCTTTTTCTCTTTACAAAATCTATCGTCGAGATTCGTAACAGTAGCGATGCGTGATGTGACGAACCCAAAATCAGGACCAACTTAATCAATTATTAAGACTAACTTATTCTCGACCTTGTGCGTTTAATACAATATATATTCAGCTTTACATCATACAAGGATGAAATAATAGCTGAAAATGCAAATAAAATAAATTTTTTCTTTCTTGTGTTCCCCGAATCGCAACCTTTATGATCCCCTATATTAGCAAAGTAAGTGAACTATAAAAGTTCAAGTACCAATGCTTATCATTTTTATATACTGCTATTCTACTTGTATAGTTCTACATACAAACATTCACCACAATACATCTCATTTCAAAATAAACATTTTCTTATTTATTGAATATCTTCGATTATACATAATTGCCAACCTATCATGTCAACATTATCAACTTCTAAATTAAAGAAAGTATTATTCTTTCGTATATCAATCAATCCTCATCATCCGGACAACAAGTAATATCTCAACATGTCATTAACCTGCAAAAAGTTTATTTTTGCAAGATTGAGCTCGACAGCTCAGCAAATTCAATAGTTTTCATGCATCACATAACACATAAGTTCATGCTCAATTCATAATCATACTAAACATGCATTATAACCTCGAAGGATAAGATTTAGCATATCACAAATCATGTTAAGACTGAGTACCAAAACTCAATCCGTTTAAGTCATAAGTTGACTTTCATACTTCAATGGCATAGTAGGTAAATCATATAATCATGTCAATTTCATATAACAAATAGGAACTGGAAGACTTGCCTTAAGCTTCTTCATAGCTTTAATCACCCCTTGATCTTGATCTTCTTCCTCTCCCTTTTGATCCGGCTAACTCTCCCTCTTTTCTCTCTAATTTTCTAGAGTTTCTCCTCTTAATTTTGGTGAATTGGCGAGTACTAAGTGGAGGAGGAAGGGCCTATTTATAGATAATTCAAGACTTAGCCCCTAAGTTTCGTGTTTTAACAAGCTTGACACCTCGTGCTAAATTAAGCTTGACAATGCTTATTGTAAGACCCCAACTTTTATAAATAAAGATCAATTTTTTTCTAAATATCATTTTTGAATATTAAGGAGTGAATTTGTTATAATATTATAGTTGTGAGTAATATTTACAAATTTTGTAAAGTAAGCAAGTTGTTATAAAATATTTGGTTGGGAAATATTCGTTTTATCAGGGAATATTCGTACGATGGCACAATCATTAGTGGACCCTACAACGGAATTACTATCGGAGTTAGAAAACGACAGAAATAACTTTTTATAAAAATAAGGCAAAAGTTTTACCGTTAACTGTTGAAATACCTGGTGATAAAAGTACAACAATACATGTGGTTGCATAGTAGCACACGGTATTGTACAGTATCTTTGATTATTTATGCTTACGTAAGAAGTCACTCAGTTTTGTTCAATTATTGTCACAGTAATTGTTTCATAGTATCTCATATTATTGATTCAATTATTGTCACAATATTTTATATTATTAAATCAATAATTGAGACGACAAAGTTATTCATATTATTATTTACCTTATTGACGATGTCTAGAAAGTTCTGTCAAGAAAAGGGAGTTGGTCACCTAATTACGCGCCAATAAGGAGAAATCCTTATCGGAAAGCCCCTTCTTTCCTGAGAATGATCTGGTTGTTAATATTGCGAGTTATAATATTAATGATGAATGTTATTAAAAATGTGTTTAGTGAAGCCAAGTGAATTGAGATAAATAGAAGAGATTTTATGAAGTATTTGTTGTAAATTTGGCTTATTACATAGACCCTCACTTTCTCATTTTTCAAAATCATCGGTAGAAAGTTATCTCAGTTTTTCTTATAACTTATATATATATATATATATATATATATATATATTAGTTTTGTTTTTTTTATGAAAAACAGAATATATTATATTTTATTTGTATAGTACATCATAGTGTTGTATAGTACTACATAGTGTGTGCATAGTGCTGTATAGTAAAATCAAAAAATTTCGTTGAATTAGATACGTGAATTACTTCGTGAAATTTCTCCTCATGCAATTTCCGTGATTTTCTAAATTCAAATAGTATCCTGCCATTCTCCTATAAATAGGATGCTTAATTTAGAATTGAAAATCACACCAGAATTAGAGAATTCTTCTTCTATAATATTGAGCATATTTCTTAGAGTTTAAGGAAGTTTGAGTGTAGAAAACAGTACAAGTTTTCTTCAAGAATATCTCCGCCCTACCAGTCAAAAATACTCTCTTTTTAAGGTAAAGGGTATTATTTATTTCATATTCGCCATTTATATTATTATTTTTAAAGATTCGTAAGGAATTTTATTTTCGTTCAATATTCGTAAGGAATATTATTTTCGTTCAATATTCGTAAGGAATATTATCTTCGTTCAATATTCGTAAAGAATATTTTTTCGTTCAACAGTCGTAAGAGATATTATTTTTGTTCAATATTCGTAAGAAATAATATTTTCTTCTATACTCTTGTAGTATGTAAAGTAATATTATTTCGCTTTGATTCTAATTCTACACTCATTTTGTTAAGTATTGCTTCTATACTCCTTGAAATTAGTAGAATAACCTTGAAATTTGCGCTTCATCTAGTATCGTTTTACAAGGATATTTTTCTGAACATTCTTGTTAAATTTTAAGCTTTTCATGCTGGAGTTTTATTCATGGGTACTATTCATACGCATTTAACACTATTCATACGCATTTACACTATTCATTCATGTCTTATTCACTTGAGTACTATTCACCCGGGGTACTATTCATGATAAAAATTGATTTCTTTTCTGTCCAAATTATTTTTGATACATGAATATTATTCTTGAATTTTACGCAGTTATCATGTTGACAATTTGGACATTTTTAAACTCTAGATAAATTTAAAGTCTTTAATATTTATCCTTGATTTCGTTTGATTGATGCTTATATCATTATCATCATCCTCATGCTTATATTGTGATAAAAGTCATCTTTGACCCGTACTGCATAGATGGACTGTTGATTTGTATGATTATGACTATGTATCGGTATAATCATGACCATTGGTGATAATACGAATATCCTTGGCCCGTAGTGCATTAATGATTCGTGGATGTGATAATAATGAATATCCATGGCCCGTAGTGCATGGATATATAATTCAGTGATGTGGATTATTTATTGAGCTGAGTCTCAGCGATAAAATTGATGATAAACTTTTAAATCATAGAAGATAGTAGATATCATTCTCTACTTGCCTCTTCTAATGGATTGTTTGTTCCGCTGTAGTTAAACTTGTTATCTTTTGTATTCTATCAGTTTAACACTGTTGAAGGCTAACGATAATTTATTCTGCATTATCTTAGTCATAATATTTTTTACTAGGCTAGTTGATCTCACCCTTTGCTTTCATTGTTCTCTTCAGGAAATGAGAATATAGCTGGGACTAGTCGGGGAATGAAGTGACGGTCCAGATGGTTGCTTAGTAGTCCTCGCTATTATGTGAAATAGTGTAATAATAATTGTAATGAGGACTTCATTTGAGTTTGGATATTGTCTAGGAGACAATATTCGTGTTAAAACTCTCAGCTTATGTTACACTACAGTTGTATAATTAAGTTTGTATTTGTATTCTGTACCATGTATTTGACGACTCAGAATGAGTGATGTATACCTATTTTGGGGGCGTCACACTTATAGTCAGCCACCTCGTGCTAGGTTTTTAGCTTGACAAGGCTTATGGTTAGCCACCTCGTGCTAGGTTTTAGCTTGACTCGTGCGAGGTATTAGTTTGACAATGCTTATGGTCAGCCACCTCGTGCTAGGTTAAAAGCTTGACAAGGATTATGGTTAACCACCTCGTGCCAGGTTAAAAGATTGACAGTGCAACTTGTAACTAAAAATATCTTCTAAGTAGCTTGGTCAGAATTTTTGGTTGATTGCGGGGCTGATTAGTGGCAACCTACTTGTGTCGTGCTTTAGATTTTGACTAGTTATAGAAAACCAAATCCATGTCCTTTAATCCGATTGGTCGAATGTGGTTTCTTAGTCACTTAATCATTAAGCCTAAGTAGCTTACAAATTACTTAACTTGGAAGCACGACAAATCACTATATCAGTTTAAGCATGACAAAACGTCTTTTCATAAATATATCGAGAAGCTTGATGAGTGAGTTTTATACCCATAATTGAGTGCATTTGAGCTTAATCTTTTGGATGTTTTTAAGTGTTTGTGTCTATTCATGCATGTTTTACGTTGTTTTATAGGAATTGGGACAAAAGTTACTTGGATCGACGTTTGGGGTTGCTAGATTCGCGTTTCGGCTTGCCATTTACATATCACCCACTTCAGGGCCAATTTCAGTATTTCTCTAGACCTTATTTCGAAACACTCAAAGAATGTAAGTTGTAGATCTACTTCTCTTCTTTCTGAAACATCTTGAATCATCAAAATCAGAGTTCAGACGAAGAAGTTATGGCCATTTTTCCAAAGGACGTCAGAGCAGAAAATTCCAGAAAACCTTCCAGCGCGGGGGCACCCATTTCTAGGCCATTTCTAGCTACTGGGCACTATAAGCGAAATCCCATCGCTGTGAGCAAATATTTGAAGCACTGGGACGGGCGTGGTCAAGCTTGGACGCGTTTTGGGGTGAATTTTGACACTCTTTTTACTCCAAATTGGATTGGGTTTGTTCCTAAGCTAAAAATTGGACATGTAACCTATAAATATATGATGTGAGGCATAGAATAAGGGATATTACACAGATTAGATTAGAGATACACTCCATTAGATTAGAACATAAACCCTAGTTCTTATTATTTTTGGAGATTGAAGCAACTTGGAGACCATTGAAGAAAAATAGCAGGAGCTTGAGGAAGATGGAGATTTGCTGACAACAGATTTATTCTCTTCTCTTATCATACTTTTATCTTTTAATGTCTATTCAATTGTAGATTCTTGATTTTAATTCAATGACTATGAACTAATTCTTTCATTAAGACTACAATTGAACCTTTTATGTCTATAAATTAGTTATTCGATTTATTCCAATTAGTTCTCCAAGGGAGGCGGCTTAGCGAAACGAGGCAGGAATTTTTGAATGTGATGTCGAAAATAAAAAGAAGAGATTGGATGATTGCCCGCAGAGTGAATTGTTTATCTTGTCTTGCGCTTATTGTTTAATTATTTGATTAGTAATTACCTGGTTACTCTAGAAGGATTCGGGAGAGGAGATCTAGGGTTAGAACTGGACATGATAACATGTATGCTTAATTATTTGCATGATGAATAATTAGGGTCGTGAATTGAATAATAATATATGTTCACTGCATGTAATAAGTTGGGAATTGGGATTGAAAGAGTTTAATTTAATTGTCTTGAATAGGAATATAGCAAGATTAATTGGATTAAATAGAAGTTAATTGATCACTTGGAAAAGGGCTTTTGACACTTGAAATTCCTGTTAACAATTTATTAGGCATAATAATTGGGATAATTGGATAATTAGTTTATAGTTCATAATTGGGGATATTATAGTCTTAACCTTTATTTATTTGAATTCATTTATAAAGCAATTCAGTTTAATTAGTTAATTTAGTTTTCTTAATTAGAAAAATCACGATTTGAGATTGTTTAAATAAAATTAGTTTGGTTAAGAACTAGTACTTGGTGATTTTTATTAAATAATTCTCGTGGGAACGATACTCTATTTTCACTTTATTACTTGTTGATCGTGTATACTTGCACATATTCATTGATTGCGAAATCGACTAACAAAGCTCGTCGGTGAAAATATTTTTAAGCTTGACGTTTTTCTCTAAAAATATTTTTATTTCGTCTATGAAACCGCAACACATACACATAATCACATAAACACATAAACACACATACTAGGTCTTAATTCGACCTTAAATCTCATAAAGTCACATTTACACACAATAATATCCATAAAATTTTATCTTATTAGATATTCATATTCATGAATCCAAATAATAGATTACACGAATTATCTGGTTGTTACAACATAGCACAACTTATATTCACTTATGCAATCCAATTTTCATAATTTATCGCATAATAAGAATTTTATATATTAAATTTTTATTTTAATATTTTACGAAAACTCGGACTGTCACAGGTGAACCATTTCATTCTTCTAGTTGTAATTTTTATAGTTGTTTAATGTGTGAATTGTTGTTCTTTTAAATTTATAGTTGGCTATTCACTAAAAAAACCACATTATGAGTACAAATTTTATTTCCATCCCATGTTATACATTGTTTCTAATTGTAATGTAATATTGATTTACAAATTTAAATAGATAAATCTAATACCTATAAATAGATATACCTGATACATGGATATAGGAATAGGACAGAAAAATAGAAGAGATAAAAACGGACAGCAAATCTGAATTCATATTTGATCAAAATAAAGTTTTTCTAACATTCTTATCTTATCAGAACTGCAATGAAAGCGCGCTACAAATGATCGATTTGACCCGCAAATTGAATGCTCTACAAAAAATGAGGGGTCAAGTGTCTGTTCCCACTACCTTCCTTAAAGCTATGTAAATTATTGGAGCTGGGGAAAAAATGACGATATATATAGTAAATTAGTACTCCCTCCGTTGTCCCATGATAAAAGTCTTGGTGAATTTTTTACGCATATTAAGAAGAGGAATGAAATGACAAAATTGTCCATAATAATATGTCATTAATTATTTTCAATATAGATGAGAGAGAGTGACTTTCTAGCTATTCAATTTAAAATGTTCTCTCTCCATACTTGTTCCAAATCAATATCTATCTCACCCAGAACACAAGCTTGTTCCAAATCAATATCTTGCTCGTTATCATTTCTTTAAATGTCATTTTTGCCAAAAGTATTGCAACGGCATATTCTATTATTGTGAGCTTTGCAATTTCTACATTGATATCGTGTGTGCTTCACTGCCCAATAAGATCAAACATGAAGCTCACACACACCCCCTTAAGCAACTTAAAATCTTGGACTGCAGTTTCGGATTTGGATGTGAAACTTGCAATTTTTACCTAAGTAAAAGGCGAGCTATTATACCACGTACAGTCAGGCACAGATGGGACCCACATCCACTCCACTTGATGTATCCGCCAGTCAAAAATCATCCACATGAATTCGACTGTAAAGTGTGCTCAATATATATAAATCCGAATTATTGGTTCTATCATTGTCGCGATTGTGATATGTCCTTTCATGTTAGATGTCTCCTTCGTGATGATGTTTACTCAAATGTCAAGTTTGGGGCTACCATTGAAGTTGACAATTTGCACCAACACCACCTCACATTTGTTCAAAATAAAATGAAGAATGTCTCGTGTGGCAGATGTGGTACTCGGAATATTGACATTCGGACACCAGTTCTTGAATGTGAGCCATGTAAATTTGTTATCTACACTTTCTGTCGTAAAGATTTATAACAGTAGCGATGGGTGAACCATTGGATTCTTCTAGTTGTAATTTTTATGGTTGTTTGATCCGTGGAGTGTTGTTCTTCAAAATTTATAGTTAGCTATTCACTAAACAAAACAACATATATTATGAGTACTAATTTTCTGTCCATCCCATGTTATATATTGTTTCGAATTGTAATGTGATTATTGATTTACATAATTAAAAGACAAATCTAGTACCTATACATGAGACATGACAATAGAGGATAAATCTGAATTCATATTCTAAAATATCATAAATAGGCATCTGATGAAAATGAAATTTCTTTAGTCTTCTTATTTTATCAGTCCCAGAATGAAATCGCTACAATATAAATTGAATGCTCCACATAAAATTTCAAAATAATTTCAATTATTGGAGCAACTGAAAAAAGCAGAGAAAAATATTATTGGAGCAACTGAAAAAAGCAATGAAAATGTTGTTTGGATTCTAGTTGCTTGTGTGTTTTACTTTTCTTTTATTTTAATTTTTTTTCCTTTGTGGCTCTTTAGTTGCTTGCTTGTTTGATCTGTAGCTAGGTTGTCATGGACCATCATTTTGAATTCTCTCACACGGGCTAATGTCGATAAATACAATTTAAATTTAAAATTGAAGTGTCAATAAATATAATTTAAAATTGTAGTATGTATCATTTAGTATTATAATTTGACTATAAATAGTATATATATACTACGAATGGTAACAATACATTGAATATTAAAATTAAATAATTACATTTTCAAAAATTGAGAGTTATAATAATTAGAGACAAGATTGTCACATTATTTATTTTAAAAGGTTATTTTTAATATAAAATAAAATATTTTATTTTCCCTATTTCTTTTTTTTTTCCTTTTCCTTTTCCTTTTTTACCTATTCTTTTTCTTTTTCTTTTCTTTATTTCTCCTTTCCCTTTTTCTTTTCTCTTATCATTTAATACCATACATTTATTAAGTCCAAGGTGATAGCGTAGTAGCTTGGTAAAGGCATCTTCTTTTATTGAGTCTAATTTCAACCGTCGCCTAGGATTAAAAATATATTCCTAGATACACTACGTTGTAATAATATAAGTTCTCAAAATAAATAAATAAATATTTACTACAACTTAAGTAGCTAAAAAGAATATAGATGGATAGAGTTGGGAAGCCAAGGTTTTTTTTAATTATATAATAATAGATTAGGTTAATCTCTTTTTTCTTTTTAAGAAAGAGATTTGTAGGATAAAACCTCACGTTATTACTACTTACCTAATAATTCATTATTTATAGGATTAAATATGGAGTAAAACTACATGTTTAATATTTACAAATTTTACAAATAATTTTTTTTTGTAGAATGGATTAAAGATTATTGCATTGTAATTTAGTATAAGACTATAAAGAGAGAATATGAGTTTGGTTTGGTTTTAGTTTGCGTAAAATGGTTATGGGTCCAAATAAGAACTAAAACCACATTATTCATTTTTAATATGATTTGTATGGTTTGAAATCAAATAGTTATAGTTTTAATATAGGGGTACCCATATTTTACTTTTTGAGAGTTATGTACTTTCTCTCTTTCCATCTTCCTTTAATTAATAATCTCTCTAATATTTTTTTTAATACATTATCTTTCTAAAATAGATTAATATATTTTCTATCACTAAAAATTGTTGTGTTTATCTAAACAAATTAATTAGTATAAGTTTGTCAAGTTTAACATAAGGAGTTGGGCGCAATTCAAATGTGGCTATCAAATTCTGGGTCTCTTTTTTGCTTCAATTTTCTTATAGGAGGGAATGTATTTGTTGCTTTGGCAGGCAATCCATTTGTTTCAAACTAGCTTTTAAAATTTTATTTTGAATTTATAATTTATTTTATTTTATTTATAATTTTGTTGATGACTCAAACTAGCTTTTAAATTTTATTTTGAAATTACATTTAAATTTGACATAGTTTTAAATTTAAAGTTAAACATGATTTTGAAAATAATAAATATAATAACTAGAAATACTTTAAGATTTTTTATATTATATGATTCCAAGAAAATTTTATACGATTGAATTGAATTATATAATATTTAAACTTAAAAGTGTTTCAAATTATCTATTAGAAAATTAATATTTATAGGAATTTTTATTTTCGAGAATTGTCTATTAATATTCTCATTAATAAAGTCTAATATTAATTAATATTAAAATTGTTGCATGATAACCTCATTTTTAATAATTACAAAAATATTACGTTTAATGTATATTACTGAATAATCATTCATTGATTCATCTCCCAAGTTTATGGTATTTTATAATGCTTAACTCTCTTAGAGGTGATCCATATGGGATCTTCTCCAAATTAAACGATTAATTTTCAACGTAATTAGTGATGTAAGATTAGAAAAACTTTTTAACACAGCTACATGACATTCTTCAAGCACTAACTTGCAAAGAGAAGGAAGCTGAAACTGTGGAATTAATCTTGATTAATTTGGGACATCGACTTATACTAAGCTCACGAAAGTGAGGGAATTGTGCACATATTTCCCCACCAGTAGAAGCAAGAGAAGACCATTCCTCCCATTCAGGCGTGCACTCAATTGTTAGTCTCTAGTGACTGAAAAGGAAAGTTTGAAGAGTTATATATCATCCTTGTAGAATTCGATACCTACACTTCTTAGTTTGAAAAGTTAGAAAATTCAGTGAGGACAGATGTGCCCCCTGCCCCAGCCGTATATCCGCCTCTGACTAATGATATATATCTCGGACAACTGATTTGGAGTCGATATGTGTTGGGATATTTCACATAATTTCACATTAGATAAATTCAAGAGTGTAGATGTGTTAATAAGTATGGTAGAGTTTCAACCTAATAGGTTAACCTTTTAGGTAAAGAGGTGGTCTAGTATATTTATTGGCCAATCTACACAGCGCTGCATGGTGATCATTTATGTGGGATGGTGAATTCGTAGGCCTCGTGGGTGGAGCAAGTACAATATGGATAAAATTAAATTAGTTAATTAATTTGAAAACTAAATTAATTGGAATGTGTTGACTAATATTGGGTCAAAACTAGTTAAACTAGTTTCAACCCATATTTCTACTTTTTAATATTGGTCTAAAACTAAACTAACCCATATTATAACAACTAGTTAATCAACCCATTAAAACCCAAATGATTTTAGTTAACTATATAGTTTTCAACATTAATTGTCAAGTCTACTCATAGTAATGTGGGTAACTAGACAACTTTTTTTTTATTTTATCTACTCAAATGTTTAGTTAGTTCTATTGTACAAATGGTCATTTCATAATAGGTTCCTTCTAATTCCCTTCCCGACCCTTTTCCTATATTCCTCCCTAGGATTAAAATGGACTAGATTTATTATATTGTAATAGTGTGAGTTTTCAAAAACAAATAAATATAGATTTATATGTTAATTATGGTAGTAAGAATATAGACAAAAAGAGTTAAGAAGCCAAGTTTTTTTTTACTTTTGTTGTTTTGTTTTACATTTTTAATTATATAATAATAAATTAGGTGAATCTCTTTTTCCCTTTTAAGCTAGAGTTTTGTTTCTAGCCAAATTTTAGGAGAAAAGAGAGTTGTAGGACGAGGACCAAAAAGTATTGTTGTTGGACAAAGTGTTTGAACATAAAATTATCATGTCATTTCTATTTAATTAATAAATTATTATAATCTCACATTTCTAAAATTAGAGATACATTTGTAAAACGACGAATTTTAAGAATAATTTTTATGTTTTCAAATCTAACCTTAGTATATTACCTAGGAATTAGACTGTTCTTCCTCCTCCTGAGCTCGCCCTCTGCCTCCTCCATTCTCTAACGCCGTCAATCTCTTCTTCCCTTCGTACGTAGTACCGGAGGCATAGGTAGTACGACTAGTATGTATATACAAAGACTTTGGTAATAGGCTTTGCTTAATATGTTGAGGTCTTGGTGTTACAACTTTCACACGATTACTTGCCAATTATATTTTAATCCTCCTCTATCTCCTTGTTTTTATTTTACCCGTACTCACATACTGAGATGGAGCAACTGAAACACTTTAGCCATGAGCATCCATTGATCCTCGACAGGGATCATGCTCAGGAGTGTGTTAATTGTTGTGGGTGCAATAAATCAATACTCATAGGAGACTCAGCATATAGTTGCAGCATTAGAACTAATTGGAGTTGTGGTAATTTCTTTCTGCACAAAACATGTGCAGAATTACCCCAAAAACTTGAATATCCTATACATCAACATCACCGTCTTACCCTGATTCACGTCCACAGTATGATAACAGGGAGTGCATTTGTAATGTCTGCTCCGTCGATGACTGGAAGTGGTTCACCTATCAGTGTGTAAGTTGTCAGTTTGACCTTTGTTTGACATGTGCTTTGCAGGAATTCAGATTCCATGAAGTGAAGGACCGCAACTTTCAGCATGAAGCCCACAATCACCCATTAACTTTAATGCCTAGGGAAGCCTTGTTCAGCTGTGATGCTTGTGACACAGAAACTAAAGATTTATCCTACTTTTGTACCACCTGTCTATTCTGGATACACCAGAGTTGTGCCTCTGCACAAACCATCCTCAAATGTGAATTTCACGAAGATCACCCTCTCATCCTAGCCTATTCTCTTCCCGAACAATATCGTAGTTTCTTGCAATATTGCAGTATATGCACCAACATAGTTCAAGAAAACTATTGGATTTATTATTGTGCGGATTGTAGATTTTTTTCCCATATCAAATGTGCTACTAAAACAAAGACAGTAGAACCTTTGATTTTGAGGTTCGCGACCATCCTCTCTTGTCATGTTTTTTTCTTTGTGTTTTATCTGTCACTTTTGTCTTGGTGTCTTGCTACGTACTTTACATTCTTAAACAAACTCTTGGTTTCAGATCTAGCGAAAACGAGAATATTGATGAACCTGATAAGCCTAATTTGGTGCACTTACCAGTGCCAAATGAAGCCTCACTGAGTTCATTAATACACCAATTTGTCAAGGTTTTAAGCCATGCAGATGATTCCTCCATACCAGCAGATCAAATCAGTCATTCAACTCATAAAGATCATCCACTGGTACTTTGTGGTAATGAGAGTAATACTGAGATGAAGTATGATGAAATGCTATGTGACGGGTGCGTGCAACCTCTCTCAGTTGATACATTCTATGGTTGTGTGCAGTGTAATTACTTTCTACATGGATGTTGTGCCAAGCTGCCACTCGAACTGGAACACCCTTCGCACCCAGAACACAAGCTATATTTAGATAAATTCAATCGGCCTCTTCTATACTTTACATGTGATTTCTGCAAAGGGTATTGCAACGGTATGTATTATTGTTGCCAATCTTGCACATTCTTTATTGATATCGTGTGTGCTTCGTTACCCAGCAAAATCAATCATGATTCTCACAAGCACCCGCTTAAGCAACTGAAACTCTCAGACTGCAGTGAGAGAGAGTTTAAGTACACTGGTTTTGGGTTTGGATGCCAAGATTGCGGTTTTTATCTAAGTAAAAACCGAGCTATTATGTCAGTTACAATAAGGCACAGATGGGATCCGCACCCACTCCTCTTGATGTATCCTCCCGTCAAAGATCATCCACATGAATTCGACTGTGAAATGTGCTCCATATATATAAATCCAAATTATTGGTTCTATCATTGTCGCGATTGTGATATGTCCTTTCATATTGGATGTTTCCGTGATGATTTTTGGTCAAATGTCAAGTTTGGGGCTACCGTTAAAATTGACAATCTGCACCCGCACCGCCTCACATTTGTTCAAAATAAAAAGAAGAAAGCCACGTGTGGCAGTTGTGGTACTGGGGATATTGGCAAATGGAGAGATGTTCTTGAATGTGCGCCCTGTAAATTTGTTATCTGCTCTGTCGTGCAAAATTGTACAGTAGGCACTGGCGGAACTAGGGGGTCCAGGTAAGGGTGTTAAGCCAGAAATGAAACGATCTTTCATTTTTGAGATCGGTTCAAAAATATGATTCAAAACTTCGAATTCAAGTTGATTCGAGTCGAATATGATCCATATTCGTTTTACATTTAATGATACACGAGAGTGAATTCGAGATATCAAGATTCGTATATTAGGGTTCGAGTATTTCATTTTTCTCAAACCATACTCGATAATACGCCGATAGATCATATTCGAATCTTTCATTACATCCATACTAATATGCTAAATATGTGATATTTGTATCAGTCTTTATAATTTATAGTGTAGTATTAAATTGTGTAAGCTTGTACTTGAATAAATCAGTGAATTGATTGTCAATTCGTATTAGAGCATTTACAACAGTTTCTTTATCTCTATCCCTACTCTACAATGTTATTGAGTCATTCTGTAGGATATGAATTCAATTTTTTCCACTATGTACCCAACATGTTCCTTATATTGATTCCTTTAATATTAAATTTTGAAATTTAAAATTTAAAAGTTAAAATTTGAAAGTTCCAACAATCAAATTTTTGAACGTTGTAACTATTTTTTATTTAAAAGTAATTGTTGTTTAAATTTAAAAATTACAATTATTTTAATTTAAAAATAGATATTGCTAGAAATCAAAATGTGCAACGATCATTATGTGTTTATGAGAACTATAATAATATTATTTTAATTATAAAATAATAAAATTTATAATTAGTAGTAATATTTTTTACAAAAATGATCAAAATCAAAATTTGACTGATTTTTTTTTTTTATAGTTCTCTTTCTTCTCTAAATCCTCTGTTTAAAAAATAAAAAAATAAAAATGAGTGAATTTAATAGGCCTACCAAAATCAGCAATTAAGTGAGATAAGATCCTTTAACCAACATAAAATCGCAATAAATAGGGTGTGAAATGTCATTTTACATAAATAGGGAGCGCTCTTTTAATTCCTTCACTCCGAGGAGTCAAATCATATATAGGGATTAAAATATAGAATTATATAAGGATAAGGAAACTGTTGGATACTAATTTATTGATATATCTTCAAATATGGGGATAGAGAGTCTATTGAGAAAACTGTTGTGAATGCTTTTACATTCTTTGTAATTTTTTTACATAAATAAAAGTAAAAGCCTTATATATATATAAATATTAGTTCAATAATCAATTTAGTATGTAGTGGTTCAGTATTAAACAAAATAGTTCATATTCGAAACTCGATTTGAAGGCTCGTGAGTAACTCGTTTTGTAAACGAGTTAAGTACTTATGAGCCGAGTATATAGGTCCGAGTAATGATCCGAATCGAATCTGGCA
Organism: Panax ginseng; assembly: GCA_020205605.1. Taxonomy (NCBI): domain Eukaryota; kingdom Viridiplantae; phylum Streptophyta; class Magnoliopsida; order Apiales; family Araliaceae; genus Panax; species Panax ginseng. The sequence continues at coordinate 28,809,525 of CM035141.1, forward strand.
CAAAATTAAAAATTCCTTATCGAATTCGAGCTCAATTTTTTCGAGTCGAGCCGAATCTGAGCATTAGAGTGTTCGCTGAGATTCGACTCGTTTTCACCCCTAGGTTCAGGGGGGTCATATGACCCCCAACCCTGAAATCTAAAGCATGTTAATTTTAGTTAAATTTGATCTTTGTTATGAGATGGTATTAATTCATTTGCTTCTTCATGTCCTTCCACCTATAATAAATTAACAATATTATTATAAGATAAAAATAATGTTAAATAAATTTGATAATTAATTAATTAATATTGCACTCATTTGTCTTACTGATTTAATCATACTTTAGTATCATTTTTTTGTAAATGAGAATAACTTAATTTATTTTTTTGCTTTGAGTGGCTCCTCTTAGTTGTCTCCAAGGAAGATGATCAGAACCACAATATAAGGTTTTGAATATATAATATTATAATTTGTAATCTATCCATAAAAGTAGCTAATCAGTTGACTAAAATTTCAAAGTCCGATTAATAGTCTCATAGTTCGGAGGAAATATATATATATATTTAAAGCCATTAGACTCATAACTCAAAGGTTGATAAGAGTTGGAATAAGATGTTGTGAAATATTATAATTGGGCAAAATTAATTTGAAAGAAGCACTCCAAGCGTCAATAAATAAATTTTTTTTACTGATGTATTTTGATCCCGTCTAAAAATATTCTGGTTCCGCCACTGACAGTAGGGATGGGTGAACATTGGATTCTAGCTTCTAGTTGTAATTTTTATGGTTGTTTGATCTTTGGGTTTTTGTTCTTTTATATTTATAGTTAGTTTTTCACTAAAAAAACAACATATAATCTGAGTGGAAATTTTTGTCCCTCTTCCATCTCATCCTTTTATTTCATGTTATATATTGTTTCTAAATGTAATGTAATTATTGATTTACAATTAACTTTTCAATTAAACAGATAAATCTAGTACCTATACATGAGAGTATGAGACATGATAATAGAGGAGAAGGACAGTAGATTTGAATTCATATTCTAATTCTAATACTCTCTCTCTCTCTCTCTCTATATATATATATATATATATATATATATATATATATATATATATATATATATATATATATATATATATATATATATATATATGAGCAAAGTGAAATTTCTTTAGCATTTTTATTTTATCAGTTCCAGAATGAAAGCGCTACAGAAACTGAATGCTCTACATAAAATGAATGGTTGAGTGCCTGATCCCACTGCCTTCTCTAGGGTAATTTCAATTATTGGAGCATCTGAAAAAAAGCTATAAAAAAATGTTGTTTGGATTCTAGTTGCTTGTCTGTTTTACTTTTCTTTTAGTAACAGTAAATAAATTGGCATAAACATTATTGTTTACATGTATGTATGGTTGGGTATCATTGTTGCGATTGTGATATGTCCTTTCATATTGGATGTCACCTTCGTGAAGATTTTTACTCAAATATATCAAGTTTGAGGCTACCGTTAAAATTGACAATTTGCACCCCCACCACCTCACATTTGTTCAAAATAAAATGAAGAAAGCCTTGTTTGGTAGTTGTGGTACTGGGGATATTGGCATTGGGACAACAGTTCTTGAATGTGCTCCCTGTAAATTTGTATTCTGCTCGTCGTGTCATCGACAAGTATAATTGTTTGATAGTCAAAATCTTCTATTCTTCATTCTCTGTCTTATCTTTTATTCCATGGTATATGTTTTTCTAAATTTAACTTAACTATTAATTTACAATGAACTTTTTAAATAGATAAGCCTGATATATTTGAATATGAGACAGAACAATAGATGAGATAGAAAAACGGACAGAAAATCTGAATTTAAATAGCACCTGATCAAAATAAATTTTTTTAGCATTCTTATTGTTGGGCCATAATACTTTAGACATGTTGGATAGGTCTTGAAAGTAGTGGGCCATTTCATTGGTCCCACCCAGTGGGTGGATAATATCTTTATTTGGGGCCTATGTAGTATTGGGCCGGACAGTGGGCCGAATCATTTGGTGAGTATGGTTCCACTTAGGCTTTGTCCGGTGATGATTATGGGGATAGAACTTTGACTGTCAGCTCTGCCTTAAATTTATTGAGGATTCGACAGGGCTTAGTCGGCAAAAGGTTGTGGGCCCGAAAAATCAGTTGCATACAGGACAAATCAGACTTTGGAGTATATGTTAGAAGGATCACACACAATCTAAAGGTAATTGATAATTTTATCTCTCTCAATACACTAGATATTTATTTCCTCCATTGTTAACCTTGTGATCGCCTGTACTGACTCTCACGCTGGAGCTATCCCCCGACGGTTAAGCCATCAAGCTTTGGGTGTTGACTTGTTGAACTGTGCAGGATATCGGATGCGTCTTACGTGATTGAGACGTGAGAAAAGATCTTGGCGTTAACATTGGCGCTAGAAGGAGGGCTGTGTTCTAGTGCTTTTGAGTTTTCAATCACAAGCTTTTAGTTGTTCTACGTCGGAAGATGGTGAGGAGTAGAACTATTACATCGGAGGGACAGCCGATGGCTATAAACTCTTCCATACAACGTATTTCTGTCAGGGATATCCTGGGTCCCTCAAAGAGTGCTCATGACAGCACGGCTTCCAAGCATGATTCAGGAGGTTCTCGTTCGAGAGCTCATGGTGAAGCCAGAAGAAGATTAATTTATGCTGCTATCAAAAAACCTGATCATGATCGGAAAAGGGTAGAAGGCACACTGCTTAGAACCCTACACCGAGATGTTCAAATTGACAGAGTGTCCAAGCTAGCCAAGATGGCCGAAGAAGATGATAAACTTTTAGAAGTTCTTCTGAAACAACAAAAAGAAGCCTATACAATCTGAAGATACATCTCGAGGCCGACCTCGGGATAGACGAAGACCCAACAACCATTCTCCTGATTAGCCGAGGAGGGTACTCTACCCTATTGGTTCTCGGGAGTATGGTCGAAGTAGATGTAGATGAAAACCCAACAACCATTCTCTTGATTAGCCGAGGAGGGTACTATGCCCTATTGGTTCTCAGAATTATGGTCGAAGCAGATGTAGATGAAGACCCAACAACCATTCTCCTGATTAGCCGAGGAGGGTACTCTGCCCTATTGGTTCTCGGGATTATGGTCGAAGCAGATGTAGATGAAGACCCAATAACTATTCTCTTGATTAGCCGAGGAGGGTACTCTGCCCTATTGGTTCTCGGGATTATGGTCGAAGCAGATGTAGATGAAGACCCAACAACCATTCTCCTGATTGATCAAAGAGGGTACTCTGTCCTATTGGTTCTTGGGATTATGGTCGAAGCAGACGAAAAAGCCGATCCAGGGAATACACACCTAAGCATACAAAGAAGGTACACCGCCTTGAGTATTCTCAACACAATGATAGAGTTCTCCACCGAGGTAGATCCTGAAGTCACACTCCCGAGAATCCACTGAGGGCACACCGCTCTGTGGGTACTCGTCTTTGGAGAAATCCGTCCAAAGTTGTAGAAAAGGGTGGAAATGGTCGAAGAAGGCTAAGACGTTCCAGTGTACTTCGGAATGTGAAGACGCCTTTCAAAAAATAAAAACCTATTTGTCTTTGGCGCCTTTGTTGGTGAATCTCTCTCCTACTGAAACATTATACTTGTATTTGGCATCTAGTTCGTTGGCAGTGTGAGCAGTTTTGGTGCGTGATGATGGGGGTAAGTAGCGCCTGGTTTACTAGGTAAGCCATGTCCTTTATGATGATGAAATAAGCTGAAGATAGTTAGCGAGAAGCTGAAGAGTCTGACACAGCCGATGTAGTACTTCGGCAGAAGCAGAGTTCATGGACGCTGTGTGCAAATGGATATTCTTCTTCGGATAATCAGTGTAACAGGCTATCAGGTTCAGATTCAGAGCAGTCGATCATAATGATGACTCCATTACTAATGCCTTGTCAAAATTGGCTATTACCAAAGTGAACACCTTTGCTGGATTGATGGCGATCTTCCTTCGGGGTTTGACTCCATCCTAAGCTGATTATGCTCTTTGGGAGGTTCATAAAGACATCTGTGGCGACCATATGGCTACGAAGTCATTAGCCTACAAAGTACTTCGAAGTACGTGAAGAAGTGTCAGAAGTGCCAGCTCAATAGTCTGATCCCACATCAGACACCAGAAGAGTTATATTCGAATCTATATCCTATACCTTTTGCTATCTGGGGGGTAGATATACTGGGTCCATTGCCTAAGAGTATGCTAGACACCAGTTTGTGGGATCGAGGTTTGAAGCATTCTTAAAGGATCTGGGGATTCAGCACACAAACTTCATCGGTGTTAGGAGGTTCGGGTGGACTCGCTGGCTATTTGATGGTAGCCTTTTTGGCAGGTGGTCCTTATGAATTTGTCAGGCCCTTCATGGTAGGCAAACTTCATCGATGTTAGGAGGTTCGGGTGGACTCGCTGGCCATTCGATGGTAGCCTTTTCGGTATGTGGTCCTTATGAATTTGTCAGGCCCTTCGTGGTAGGCAAACTTCATCGGTGTTAAGAGGTTCGGGTGGACTCGCTGGCCATTCGATGGTAGCCTTTTTGGCAGGTGGTCCTTATGAATTTGTTAGGCCCTTCGTGGTAGGCAAACTTCATCGGTGTTAGGAGGTTCAGGTGGACTCGCTGACCATTCGATGGTAGCCTTTTCGGCAAGGGGTCCTTATGAATTTGTCAGGCCCTTCGTGGTAGGCAAACTTCATCGGTGTGAGGAGGTTCGGGTGGACTCGCTGGCCATTCGATGGTAGCCTATTTGGTCAGTGAAATCCTGTGAGTTTGTTAGGCCCTTCGTGGTAAACAAATTCCCTATGATGCAGATCCACCTCACACTTCAGTAACGAATAAGTATTGCATTACTTTATTACTTGATTTTGTTTAAGTGTTGAGTTCGGGTCGCATTCTTACTTGATCTTATTTGTTATATGACTTGCTTAATTGTTCACTAACAGTTTAAGTTAAGTTTAAGAAAGAGCTTGTCCATTTTTCAAGTTGATTGAACTTGTTAATCATTTCATTGATATCTAACTGTTTACAAAGGAGATATGAGTCTTTACAGGGAGTCCTAAAGCTACGAATGGAACAGTATCTTTAAGCTTCCTTATCATCTTCGCTGTCTGAAGAGTTGAGGAGAGCCGGGTTTATTTTGGCCACTACAAGTTTGGATTTGTATTTACTTCGGCAGACCTCGTACCCTTCAGAATACATGTGGACAATTTCATTGTTCAACTCGAAAAACTTCCTATAATTTACTTCAATCTCCTTGCGAAGATGGTTAGTTAATGGTGGGCCCAAATCCCTGAGAGCGCAGAGTTCTCGAAGTTCTTCTTCAAGCTTTTGACGATAGGCCATATGCTTTGCTTCTTTAGCTTGGATATCTTTATTTTGCTTCGACAGAACTGAGTTGGATTGGGCCAGATCTTCAGTCTTTTTGTCAAAATTTCATTTTTCTGAAGCAGTTCGACATTTATATCAGTGAAAACTTGATGAGTGGCCTTGGACGTCTTCAAATCTTCTTTGGTTTGAGCAAGATCTTTCCGAAGGCACTCATTGTAGAAGAGAGCAATGTTAAGATTGCTTCGCTCCTTCGCCAAGGCATACTTATGTGTGGCATTCTCTCTTCGAGCGGCTTCCTCTTCGACTTCGACTTCTTTGTATTTGGGACGGAGGCGTCTGAAGATAGCATTTGCCTGCGGATGATAAATGTTAATCAATCAATTGAAATTGATGGGCCGAGATGTAATTGGATAAGTTAAAAAGCAACCTACTTTAGCTTGGTACTTCATTCCCTCGTCGATCAGGTCCATTATAGAACTGTTGCCGAACCAATGGTCATCGGTATCACGGACGAAGAAGTGGTAGAGCTGAAAAGGGAAATTCTCATTGAATTTTGGCCAAAGAGTGGGGGATCCCATGACTTCGGGCCTAGATTCTAAAGAGTTTTGTTTTCTTTTACGATCATGTTTGGGTGTTCGCTTTATTTGTTCTTCGGGCTCTTCATCAGAAATAATAATTTCAACCGGAATGACTGGCGGAAGATCGGTTTCTGCAGGAGGTATTTGTGGTTCTTCGGCAGCTGGAGGAGTTATTTGGATTTTCCTCTTTTTGGCACGAAGGACTCGGGTCCATTCGTCAAGGGGCATGTCAAGGAGGCACTCATTGTATGTCTGTATAAGGGGGTGTTTGGGTTTTCGACCAGCTTACTTTCTTTCTTGAAGAAGTGGCTTGTCCCTTCCGATGGGAGTTGATTCTATGGATTGAGCTTCTTGAGTTGAAGTCACTTGATTGGTACTTACAGTAGAGGTCGTGATGATGAACTCGAAAAGAAATCTATCTGGATCCCTTGATCATTCGGCGTCGGTTGAATGAGGACCTTTACACTCTTTCATTAAACATCCTATTTAATAAAAGATAGAAGGCGATATTGGTAATATCTTGTAAACGTGTTGGGTAGGTCTTGAAAGTAGTGGGCGATTCATTGGGCCCACCGATGGAGTGGATAGTATCTTTATTTGGGGCTATGTAGTATTGGGCTTTGACGATTAACCATTGCATTAAGTGAGTATGGTTCCACTTAGGCTTTGACCGGTGATGATTATGGGGATATAACTTTGATTGTCAGCTCTGCTTTATATTTATTGAGGATTGGATAGGGCTTAGTCGGCAAAAGGTTGTGGGCCTAGGAAATCAGTTACATACAGGACAAATCGGACTTTGGAGTATATGTTAGAAGGATCACACACAATCTAAAGGTAACTGATAATTTTATCTCTCTCGATACACTAGATATTTATTTCCTCCATTGTTAACCTTGTGATCGCCTGTACTGACTCTCACGCCGGAGCTATCCCCCGACGGTCAAGCTGTCAAGCTTTGGGTGTTGACTTGTTGAACTATGTAGGATATCGGACGCGTCTTACGTGATTGGGACGTAAGAAAAGATCTTGACGTTAACACTTATCTATCAAACCCGCAATGAAAGTGATATAACAAATGAATGCACTAAAAATGAATGCTCTATAGAAATAAAGGGTCGAGTGTCTGATCCCACTGCCTTCCCTAAAGTTATGTCAATTTTTGGAGCAACTGGAAAAAAAAATGAAAAATATTGTTTGGATTCCAGTTGCTTGTTTGTGTTACTTTTATTTTTCTTTCAATTATTGGAGCAACTGGGAAAAAAATAAAAATGAAAAATGTGCAAAAGTTTTGGTTGTCTGTCATACAACGAGTCTCTTTCTTTTCGCTTTTTTTGCACATGGCATGTCACTTCCTTTCATGATTTACTAATTCAAAAATAAATTTGAAAGTCATATTTCGACTATGAAATTTTCGATATATATTATATATACAGTCCGCTTCGTACCGCATGCAAATAACTTTTAGTAACAGACTATTGGGAAGTTAAACCAAATTCTTGATTGTCTACATTCATAGATTAATTTGGTTATTTGAATATCTCTAAACAAGTGTTGAAACATTTAATATTTTGTATTGGGTATATCAATGGTTATTAGAAATCTCTAAAGTTTTATTCTTCTAAGCTATGTATTCTAGAATGCTCTTGGTTGTAATCACTTTTATGTTCAAGAGAGAAATAGTCAGAACAAAAGTTGAGTTTATATAAATTACTTTTCTCCTTCTTTGAGACTACAAATTGATATCAGAGCTAGTTAAAAGAAAAATATCAACTGCCTCTAAAAGTACTGGAAGAAAAGAAAAACTCTTGACAGAGAGTTGGCTCGTGCGAAAGTAACTGCAAACAGGGTGGCAGTAGTTGTAGCTAATGAATGGAAAGATGCTAATGACAAAGTGATGCCTGCAAAACAATGGCTTGAAGAAAGAAGATTCTTACAGGAGAGAAGCAGCAACTACGGGACAAGCTCACTATAACTGAGCGAGTTACAAGATCTGAAGCACAGTTAGAATAAAAATTTTGAAGCCTTATTTTAAAGAAACAAGTTTGTTATTCATATAAGTGGCGGGTCCTACCTTATAATAAGGATCAGAGTAACGTGGTGATGGCAAATTCTAATAACACGACTTCACTTATTCCTCGATTTGGTGGAGAAAATTATGATTATTGGAGAGACAATATGATGTTATTGCTCAAGTCAATGGATCTATGGAATATTGTGGATGAAGGATAGGATACAAAAAACGAAGATGCTTTGACACAAGCGCAGAAAAATAATTTGAAAGAAAATCGAAAGAAGGACAGCAAGACGTGTTTCCAAATTTATCAAACAATTGAGATGTCGGTGTATGAAAGAGTTGCTAAAGCTAAAAGTTCAAAGGAAGTGGGAGGAGATTATTGAAGTTACATACAAAGGTGTGGAAAAGGTAAAAAGATCGCCTCCAAACCTTAAGAACAAAATTTAAAAATTAGAAATGAAAGAGAATGAAAGTATTTGATTATTTTACAAGAGTTAATTCAGTTGTAAATCAAATGGCATCCAATGGTGAAGTTTTAGATGATGAAAAAGTTGTTGCAAAAATTCTTCGTAGTTTACCACCAAAATTTGATTATGTTGTGGTAGCTATTGAAGAATCAAAAGATCTATCATCTCTTACTATTCAAGATTTGCAAGGGACCTTGAAGGCTCATGATGCAAGGATAAATCAAAGAAATCCTTCTCCTCTTCCTCATCAAGCTCTTAAATCCCAAGTTTCATTTACAGGAGGCCATGGTTTTCACTATGGTCGTGGTCATGGAGGTAATGGCAACTTCAGAGGAAAAGACTTTCATTTTTAAGGCAGAGGAAGAGGTTATGTAAAAAAAAATGATTCAAATAAAGGTGGAGAAAATATGATCAAAAACTTCTAAAGAGGAAGAGGTCGTGGTTATCAAAGAGGTCGTGGCTATCAAAGAGGAAGAAGTCGTGGCTATTTTGAATGTTATCATTATCATAAACCCAGTTATACATATAAAGAATGTCATTTTAGAACGGAGGAAACACAAAATGAGACCGGATTGATGCATGAAATCAAAACTGATGAAAAAGATGTGCAAGATACTCTGTTGTTGGCATTTCAAGGTGATGATAAAGATGATGTTTGGTATTTAGGCAATTAGTGCAAAACAAACATATATTGAAAACAAGAACTTATTTTTAGAATTGGTTGAATCTAACCATGGACGGGTAAAAATTGGAGATGACAGAGCCTACAAAATTCAAGGTGTTGGTGAAGTTATTTTTCAAACAAAATCTGGAAAAGTGGAGAAGATGTCTGAAGTTATTATGTTCCTAGTTTAAAAAATAATTGGCTTAACACTGGTCACTTTTTGAAGAAGGGGTTCGATATTCATTTTCATGATAATGCTTGTTTTTTGTCGAAGAGAAATCAGCTGATAGCAACAATTGGAATAACTTCAAATAATCTTTTTCCTATAAAACTTTAGCTTACTAACATTTCTTGTTTCACTACTATTGATAAAGGAATTTTCAAGTTGTGGCATGACAGGTATGGTCATTTAAATTATGATAGGCTAAAATTGCTAGCATCAAAGAAGATGGTTGAAGGACTTTCTCAAATTAATCAAACAAATCAGATTTGTGAAGCATGTCAACTTGGAAAACAACATAGAGAACCGTTTCCTCAAAAATCTTCGTGGAGATCAAAAAGGCTGTTGAAATTAGTTCATTCAGATTTATGTGGACCAATCTGGAATTACTTCTCATGGAGGTAACAAATATTTTATTACCTTTGTTGTGATTTCTCGAAAAAGTTTGGCTTTATTTTCTCAAAGAAAAATCAAGATAGTTTCAAGCTTACAAGGAATTCAAAGTTGAAGTTTGAAAAATTTTACAGTTGTCAAATTAAAATAATAAGAATGAAGCGAAGTCGTGAATATCTTCGAATTGAGAAGTATTGCAAAAATGATGGAATTAGGCATGAATTGACAGTAAGGCATACACCACAACAAAATGGTGTTAGTGAAAGAAAAAATCAAACCATCATGGAAATGGCAAGATTGTAAGACCCCAACTTTTATGAATAAAGATTAAATTGTTCTCGAAATATATTTTTGAATATTATGGTGTGGATTTGATATAATGTTATAGTTGTGGGTAATATTTACAAATTTTGCAAAGTAAACAAGTTGTTATAAAATATTCGATTGGTCGGGGAATATTCGTTTTAACAGGGAATATTCGTACGACGACACAATCATTGGTGGACCCCACAAACGAAATTATTGTCGAAGTTAAAAAATGGCAGAATTATCTTTTTATAAAAATAACGACGAAAGTTTTACCGTTAAACTATTGAAATACCCGGTGGTAAAAGAATAGTAATATGCGTGGTTGCATAGTAGCACACGGTATTGATTATTGATGTTTACGTGAGAACTCACTCTGTTATACTCAATTATTGTTACAGTAATAGCTTCATAATATCTCTCATATTATTGATTCAATTTTGTCACAATATCATCTGCATAATATTTTATATTATTAAATCAATAATTGAGACGACAAAGTTATTCATATTATTATTTGCAATATTGACGATGTCTAGAAAGTTCTGTCGAGAAAAGGGGTTTGATCACCTAATTGCGCGCCAATAAAGAGAAATCCTTATCGGAAAGCCCCCTCTTTCCTGGGAATAATCTGGTTGTAAAATATTGTCAGTTATAATATTGATGATGAATAAGTTCGTGTTGATTAAAGATGAAATTGAAATTTTTATTGTGTTGAAATTATTAGTGTTAGTGGAAATCGTCATTTATTTCGATAATAATTGATTTCTGGAGGTTAAATTGACCAATCAGATAATCGGATAAATGAACAATTAATTTCTATTAGGTCACATGCATATAACTATTTGTTCACATGAATGGAACTATTGATTCACATGCATGCACTATTGATTCAAATGTATGTACTATTAGGGGAGGTGGTGCAAGTTTGATAATACTTATAGGACTAAATTAAAAATGGATGAAAAGATGAAAGTACTATACTGTAATAATTCGAGCCCCAAAACGTACAATTATCGAAACTATGTTTTCCTATAAATAGAAGCTCATTCTTCTTTTATTTCTCACCAATTCACTAAGACTCACAAGAGCAATTATAGAGAGAGAAGCTATAGAGAGAAAGAAGAAGAGTATTCTGCTACTTCACTATTCTAGTATCCAGTCTTATTCTAAGGTAAGGGATATTATTTTTGTTCAGTTTTCGTAAGAAATAATATTTTCTTCCATACTTTGTAGTATATGAGTAATATTATTTCATTTCGTATTCCTATTCCTATTCTACACTCATTTTGTTAAAGTATTACTTCTATATTTTGTGAAATTAGTAGAATATCCTTGATATTTGCGCTTCATCTAGTATCTTTTCATGAAAATATTATTATGAGCATCTTTGATAATTATTGATCTTTTCATGCCGGAATACTATTCACGGGGCACTATTCACAAAGTACTATTCACGGGTACTATTCATAAAGTACTATTCATAAGTACTATTTACAAAGTACTATTCATGGGTACTATTCTGAAAGTACTATTCATGGGATACTATTCACTCGGGGTACTATTCATGTCAAAAATTGATTTCTTTGCTGTCCAAATCATTTTTGATACAATATTATTCTTGAATTTTATTCTATAAAGCAGTATCATGTTGACAATTTGGACATTATTGAATTCTGAAAAAATAAAATTATAAATCTTTAAAAATTTATCCTTTGTTTTCTTTTAATTGAATTCTTATATTATTGTCATCATCATCATGCTTATATTATGATGAAAGTCATCTTTGGCTTACGTGCATAGATGGACTGTTGATCGGTATGATTATGACCTAGGATTATTCGGTATATAATCATGGTAATGATAATGATGTAAAAAGTCCTCATTGGCACGTAGTGCATTGATGGATGAGTTGTTGGCATGATCATGACCATTGATGAAAACACGAATATCCTTGGCCCGTAGTGCATGGATAATTCATGGTCGTGATACTAATGAATATATTTGGCCATAGTGCAGGGATGATTCGATGATGTGGATTATTTATTAAGCTGAGTCTCAGCAATAAAATTGATGATAAACTTTTTAAATCATATAAGATAGTAGATATCATGCTCTACTTGACTCTTCTAACGGATTGCTTGTTCCACTGCAGCTAAACTTGATGTTTATTATATTTTATTAGTTTAACACTGTTGAAGGCTAACGATAATTTATTCTGCATTATCTTAGTCATAATATTTCTTACTGGGCTAGTCGAGCTCACCCTTTTGCTTTCATTGTTCTCTTCAGGAAATGAGAATGTAGTCGGGACTAGTCGGGGAATGGAGTGACGATCCGAGATGGTTGTTTTACTAATCCTCAATATTTAGTGTTATAATAAATGTAATGAGGATTGAATTTGAGTTTGGATATTTTCTATGAGACAATATTCGTGTAAAAACTCTCAGCTCATGTTGTATAATTAAGTTTGTTTTGTATTCAGTACTAAGTATTTGACGACTCAAGATGGGTGATGTATACCTATTTTGGGGACATCACAAAGATGTATGCTGAAAATGAAAATTCTAGATAAAGAGTTTTGGGCAGAAGCTGTATCCTGTGTTGTTTACTTGATTAATAGGTCTCCTACAAAAAGTTTAAACAATTGTACACTTCATGAAGCATGATTTGGATTGAAACCAAAAGTTAGTCACCCGAGGACTTTTGGGTGTGTTCCTTATGCACACATTTTGGATGCATTGAGGAACAAATTGGATGATAAAGCAAAAAAGTGTATTTTTATCGGCTATAGTGAAAGGAGCAAAGCTTACAAGTTGTACAATCCAGTGACACAGAAGATAGTTATTAGTAGAGATGTTCGATTTGATGAAAATTCTTCATTTAATTAAGGAGTTGATTTTTCTGAAAATTGGCCAAGTTTTTGTGATACTAATGATGATTCTAAAGATGAAGACGAGCCTATTTCTCCAAGATACTCTTCTCGTGAAAACTCCCCCGAGTCCCCTCAAAGCACTCCTCAAAGAACTCTTCAAAGAAGAACATAGAGCTTAAGAGAAATTTATGAGTCAACCGAGCAAATTGATTCGGATGATACTGTATTTTTTGCTTTCCTTGCAGGAGAAGATCCAATTTCTTATGATGAAACATCAAAAGAAGAAAAGTGGAAACAAGCCATGAAAGAAGAAATGAAAGCAATTGAGAAGAATGAAACGTGGGAGATTACAAATCTGCCTCCGAACAAGATTTCTATTTGCGTAAAATGGGTATATAAAACAAAAATGAATTCAGATGGCTCCATCAAAAAAAACAAGGTGAGACTAGTAGCAAAGGGGTATAAGCAAAAGGAAGAAAAAGACTTCACTGAGGTATTTGCTCCAGTTTCTAGACTTGACACTGTTCGTTTACTTATCTCACTTGCAGCTCAAAATAATTGGAGTATATTTCAAATGGATGTGAAATGTGCGTTTTTGAATGGTTTTTTGGAAGAAGAAATTTATGTTGAGCAACCACCTGGTTTTGTGAAGAAGGGAGAAGAAAACAAAGTTTCCAAATTGAAGAAGGCGTTTTATGGACTGAAACAATCACCAAGGGCTTGGTATAGCCGAATCAATTCAATGCCCGTACGAGCCCACTCTTTACATCAAAGGCACATCATAAGAAAGCTTCATGGTTGTAAGTCTTTATGTTGATGATCTCATTTTTACAGGAAATAATTTGAAAGTGTTGAAAGATTTTAAAGACTCCATGATGAAAGAATTTGAAATGACATACTTGGGAAAGTTACATCATTTTCTTGGTATTGAAGTTCATCAAACCAAGAAAGGAATTTTCATTTCACAAGAAAGTTATGCAAAAGAAATTTTAAAAAATTTTAGAATGGAGAATGCAAATCATGTATTAACTCCATGCATCACAAAGTTAAAATTAAGTAAAGAAAGTGAATTCAAGTTTCTGAATTCCACTTTGTTTCAAAGTTTGGTGGGAAATTTGATATACTTGACTGCAACAAGACCATATATCATATTTGATTTAGTAAGTAGGTTCATGGAGAAACCATACTATAATCATTGGGAGACTGCAAAAAGAATTTTGCGATATGTTAAAGGAACCATTGATTATGGTATTTTTTATCAAGCTAGTATTCTGATTAATCTTGTTGGATATACTGACAGTGACTTAGCAGGAAGCATTGATGATAGTAAAAAGCACTTCAGGCTATGTTTTTAGTCTTGGAAGTGGCACAATTTCATGGTGTTCGAAGAAACAATCTGTTGTTTCTCTTTCTACAACAGAATTTGAATATATCGCTGCTTCTTTAGCAGGATGTCAAATTGTTTGGCTCAAAGGAATTTTGGAATGTCAGAAGCATACGCCGATCTATCCAACAACACTGTTTTGTGACAATAGTTCAACCATTTCAGTAACAAAGGATCCAGTACTTCATGGAAGAACGAAACATATTCGTATTCGATTTCATTTCTTAACAGAGTTGGTAAAAGAATGCCTTATTCAAGTGGAGAATTGCAGGACGGGAGATCAGTTAGCAGATATTTTCACAAAGTCTTTAAGCAGAGAAGTCTTCAAGAGAAATGTTGCAAGTTTGGGAATACTAAGCAAATTTGGTTTACGGGAGGCATTGTTGGGAAGCTAAACCAAATTTTTGATTGTCTATATTCCTAGATTAATTTGGTTCTTTGAATATCTCTAAACAAGTGTTGAAACATTTAATATTTTTTATTGGGTATATCATTGGTTATTAGAAATCTCTAGAGTTTTATTCTTCTAAGGTAAGTATTCTAAAATGCTCTTGTAATCCTATAAATACCAATGTTTGTAATCACTTTTATGTTCAAGAGAGAAATAATAAGAACAAAAGTTCAGTTTATATAAATTACTTTTCTCCTTCTTTATGACTACACAGACAAAACTGTTATTAAACTTGTCGCCATAGGGTCTGAACCAGGCTATAGCGACGGTTCTAGGCTGTTGAAATGGTTCAAACCCTATGGCAACGAGTTTAGCGACGATTTTGTCCGTCGCTAAAGGTTGTTCGCATAGGTAGTTATTGTTTTCATTGAATAAAGTAAAATTAATTCACTATATCATAGTGCTGAGTCTGAACATTACTTTTCGAGCATTTTTTTATTTTAAATATTAAGAAGAAGCCGAGTTAAAATAAAAAAGGTTACAACTTTATAGTATACCTCAAAATGTACTTATGCTTTGGGTTCTGCAAGGAAAATAAAAGGATGAGAGCAATATTTGAAAATACAGTTTTTCACTACAAGTAAAAATATTTCTTTCAACGGAATTAATTCCGGCGGAATAATTTCATCGGAAACTTATTTTTGTTGTAGTGTTTCATGGGATTAAATCTTCAGTTACTAATACTAGCTTCTATTGATGAATCTCGTACCTTCATTAAACCATTAAGTTACAAGGAAAACATAAAAGAGATTGAGTTTACAAAGTGGAACTAGATTTATTAAAAATTTTAATTGTATTTTTAGGTGTAACGCACAAGCACACGGAGGGAGAAAGCTTACGTGGCATATTAATTAGAGCTAGGTGAACATAAAAATTGAACATGAGTGTATTTAAATTTCACCTAAATGAGGTAAAAATACAAATAGGTGAAATTTAAATACACTTTATGTCCAATTTTCATGTTTCAATTTTATGTCCACTTAGAGTTTTTGATTAGTTGGGACTGATTTGGCAATGAGTTCTTCTAGGTGGACATGCGTGTATTTGAATTTTACTTATTTGTATTTTTATCTCCTAATTGGGGTCAAAATACAAATAAGTGAAATTTAAATACACTCTGTCAAATTTCATGTCCACTTAGAGTTTTTTTTTGGCAATTATGAGTCACGTGTAGCTCAAGCGTGGCTGTCATCACAACCCAAAAGAGAGAAAATTTTGGATTTGCAAATTTTTTTAGAGAGATTACAGGAGCAACATGTAGTGCAAGAGCAATATGTGGACAATATTTTAAATAATTTAGCTGCGCTAAGAGTATTAATAACAGTTTTCCTAATTAACTCTTTATCCCGAATTTTGAAGAATACATCAACAAATCATTATTTAACAGTTTCTTTATCCTTATTTGACTCTCTATTTTATTTCATATATAGGATTTTACTCCCCAGTGTGAGGGAATCAAAAGACCATTCTCTATATATACAAAATGACATTTCACACCCTCATTTAAGTTGACAAACTCATCAATCATACACATATTGACATTTTTTAGTACTTCATTTTCAAATTATAAACTTAATATTGACTTTTAAAAAAAATAATTTCAAATTGATATAAATTTATTTAATTTATGTCAATATAATTATAAATATTATAAAAGTACTATTAATTATAAAATTTATTATTTTCAAAATTTAAATGAATCATATTAAATTTAAATTTAAAAATATCACAAATTAACTTTTTAAAAGTTAATATTGATCTTATGTACATTTGTAACTTCAATCCATTCAATACTCTCTCCATAAATTACTTAAAATATAGAAGATGCTATGGAAGACTCCAGCTGGATAGAAGCCATGTAGGAAGAACTAAATCAGTTTGAAAGAAACAAAGTATGGAGATTAGTTTCAAGACCAAAGAGTCATCCTGTCATTGGGACCAAGTGGGTCCTCAGAAACAAGATGGATGAAGACGGAGTAATAACCAGGAATAAAGTAAGACTAGTGGCCAAGGGTTACTCTCAGGAAGAAGGCATTGACTACGATGAGACCTTTGCACCTGTTGTCGATTAGAAGCCATCGAATATTCCTTGCCTTTCTTTGCTCACGCATGAAATTCAAAGTCTTTGGATGGATGTCAAAAGTGCATTCCTGAATGGTGAACTTCAAGAAGAAGTATATGTAGAGAAACCTCCAGGTTTCATCAATCCATCTGTCTCTAATTATGTCTATAGATTAGACAAAGCCTTATATGGTTTTAAACAAGCACCTAGAGCGTGGTTTGAAACATTAACTAACTTTCTTATTAAAAATGGGTTCACTAGAGGTATAGTAGATACCACATTATTTCTTAGAAAGCATAAAGACAAAATCTTATTAGTTAAAATATATATTGATGACATTATCTTTGGCTCTACTGATGAAAAATTGTGTAAGAGATTTGCCAAGCTTATGTAGAGCAAGTTCGAAATGAGCATGATGGGTGAGCTGAATTTCTTTCTTGGATTGCAAGTAAAGCAGACTGATGAAGGAATCTTCATAAACCAAGCCAAGTACATTAAAGACTTACTTAAAAAGTATGGCATGGAATCAGCCTCTCCCATGAAAACCCCAATTGCTCCAGCAACCAAGCTTGACAAAGAAGAAAAAGGTAAAAGTATTGATATAACTTAATACGGAGGTATGATAGGCTCTCTTACATATCTAAGCGCGATGAACCCGGACATAATGTTTGCAACATGCATATGTGCTAGATTTCAAGCTAATCCTAAGGAATCACATTTAACTGCTGTAAAAAGGATTTTCAGGTACCTCAAAGGCACACCTCACTTAGGGCTTTGGTATCCCAAGAAGTCCTCGTTTGAACTAACAGGATATACAAATGCTGATTTTGTAGGCTGCAAAATAGATAGAAAAAGTACTAGTGGCACACAATACCACTTTGGGAAGCAGACTTGTGTCTGGTTTAGCAAGATGCAAAACTTCGGTATATCTACATCAACAATGATGAGTACATTGATCTTTGGCATTTGTTGTGCTCAAATCTTATGGATGAAAAATTAGTTAGCGGTATGGGTTTGATTTCAAATCTATACACATTCATTGTGATAACACAGAGTTCCATACTTGATAACACACAATCACGTAAATGCATTCTAGGACTAAACATATAGAAATAAGGTATAATTTCATTAGGGATCATGTGCAAAAATTGAACCATATCTTTACAATATATCCTACTAAAAATTAACTAGCGATATCATTACAAAGCCTCTAGATGAATCCAGTTTAATAAATTAATAAGTGAGCTAGGCATGCTAAATTTACAACCATAAAATATATGCTCTAGTTTGTGCTAACCATGCGAGATATAAATGCTATGTTAAAATCGTCGAGCATGACCAAAGGAAGTCCATAATCGTAGAGTTGCAGTGATATGAAAGACCACGATCGCAGAGCTCCATCAACAGAACAAAGAAGCATCTTCAACAAATTCAAGCACTCTATCTGTCAAGCCCCTCAGGGACAAACCTGATCCTTAGATCCTTTTAAGAGATTGGCCCTTCCAGAGCTACCTTGATTCAGAAGAAATGCTCAGTCAAAATTTATCACAAGGACCAGGGCAGACAATGTTCGTAGAGCAGACTCAGCAGTGGATTTAACGATCGTAGTGAAGACTCAACGATTATAAAGACTACCTCAACAAATATAGTGCTACCTCGACGATCGTAGTCATCCCAAGGAATACATTAGCTCAGGAGGAGCTAAGGGCAATTCAGTACATTCCACTTCAGTTAAAATCATGGAGCCAAGCAGAACATGACACATGCCCCACTAAGAAAATGGAGAGGAGGGAAGGTACAAGTACAGTTTGAAAATATCTTTTTGAAATCAGAAGTTCAAAAAGCTTGTTCCTCTCTCTCCCTCTCTCTCTCTACCAGCAGAAACCCTAGCTTTTAAAATCGTTCAACCATCCTCAATGCAAAGAAATTAATGGCAGCTTCAAATGTCATCACTGGTTACCGACTCTGTTTTGATGAGTTCAAGACAACTGATCCCAAATTTCACAAAACTTTATCTCTGATAAAGAAATCTGGTCTTGAAGAGGCTCTGGGTACAAGCACATGGATCTACCCTAAGCTGATAACAGAGTTCTTCAGAAATGGAACAATTGAGAACGATGTCATCACCACAAGGGTCAAGGACGTGGAAATTAAACTCAAATATGAGGATATAAACCTATCCCTAGGTTTTAAATCGAAAGGATTTCCATTCATACAGGGCATCGATTTTCATGAAGGTTTAAAGAAGATTCATCACAAGAAGTTTTCGACTGTCAGAGGGTACAAAAAGAAAGAGTTCCCCCAAATGTATGAATTCTTGGCTGACATTGTTGGGAAATGCATATGCTGCAAGAGCTCTGGCCATTACTGTGTGAACGAAGTGTAGCTTAAGCTCATGACAGCAATCAGTTGTGGGATTCACCTCAACTGTGGAGCCTTACTCATCGACTGGATTGGGAAATGGATAATCAGTTCAAAGAAGTCAAAGAGCTCTGGAAAGATGCTTTACAGGCGATTTATAAGCATCATCCTATAGTCAACATTGGGAGATAAGATTGGGGATGATGAAGGAGAATCCATCAATCCAAACAGAAGAATGACCTAGCAGCTGTTTGAGAACTAGAAAAGAAATCCAGCAGAAAATGTCAGGATGATGTCTGAGTCAAGTGGAAGAACATGTGATGCAAAGGAGTCCGGGATTCCAGGAAATATGTCAGTTGTAAAGGAGACTGAAGAAGAAGAAAAAGAAATCAACAAGGAAGAACCGATTGCTTTAATCAGAAAAAACAAGGGTAAAAGAAAAATGAAGGCTCCAATAGCAGAAGAGCCTCAAGGGTCAACTACTGATGTACCTTAAGAGTGTTCTGGCACTGAAACTCTGAGGAACTTAAAAAGAAAATAACAGCAGTCTGAGGAAGATGAAGACAGATCTACCATCTCTCAGCTACTTAAGAAGAGAAAACGTAGTCACAAGTCAAAGAAACCCTCTGTCTCTTCTATCGTAGAGTCTCTACCGATCATAGAGACCAGGGCCGACACCACTCACGAAGAAGATCTGCAATGACTTCTCGGTACGATCAACCATTTAGAGCTGAAGCTAAAGAAAGTGTTGAGGCTGTGGCTCAGCCTAGGAAACCAAGAAGAAAATTGGTCAAGAAGTACATCATTGTCAATGAAGGAGTACTAAAAGAAGAAGACAGAAAGATAGCTACTGAGAAAGGATTACCCGAAGCTGAGAAGGGGCTATTCGAAGCAAGTCAGAAGAACACAACTCAAGTTGAGGGGGAGCTGCCTGAAGTTCTTATCCTAGAGAATGCTCCAGCTGAGGGGGAGCTATTTGAAATACAAATGAATGATCAAGTTGAGGGGGAGCCTCATGAAGTCCCTATATCAGAAGAAGCTGTACCTGAGGAGGAACTGCCAAGATATTATCATGAATCTCGCTCAGTTCCTAAAGAGATTCTAGCTTCAGAAACTGCAGAAATGGAAAGAAGTGAAGCTATGAAAGATGAGAGAGCAGAAGAGAAAGGAAATCAAGTGGAGGTAATTGATGTAGTGGGATCTTCACAAGAAGACATAGAAGAAGAAGAGGATGATGAAGTTGAGATTATAGATGTGGGCTGTGATGGTTATAGGAGAGCCAACTATAATCAACTATTCTCTTATCTACCTATGATGCCTTTTAATAGAGCCCACATTCTAAACTCCTGGGATCACATGTTCTGGACCTTCAAAGTCTATCCAACAATCTCGGTGCTAGCTCATGGATTCCCAGGCAACCTCAACTTTACCCGAAAGCTGATCACCAATGACCCTTCTTCATAAAATGGGCATGAGGTACAAACTATTCCCATCTCTTTCAGGGTTAATCACTGTCCACCATCATTTTTCAACCAATTCTATGAATTACCAAGATGATTGGAAGTGATTCTTCATCCACTCAATCAATTCCCAGTTATAGAATCCTAACATTTTGTAGTTGATGAACCAAATGTGCCCAACTTTATTTTGATACAATCTCCTATCATCTCTCACTCTACGATTACTGATCCAAGCCTAATCGTAGAGTCACATGCTCAAGTCGTAGAGTCACCTCCTCCTGAAGCTCAAATCCACACACCAGCCCCTCTATCAGATATCCCATCCTCATCCACTAATGAGTATTTCAATCTCGACCTTGCTCTCTTCACTTTGCAAAATCAATACACAAGAGCCACTCCTCCAAATAGTCAGCAACTCCTTGAGCTCATATCAGATCTTTCCACCAAAACAGAGTTGTCAGAAGCATCTAAGAAAGTGACCAAAGACATATAAGAAAATATTAAAGTTCACTCTGAACTTGTTCACATGAGGCTGACTCATTTGATTAATGTTACCAATGCTCTCCCAAGCACCCTAAGTTTTGAGCTCACAAAGAAGCTTAAGGAGATCATAAAGGAGATGCTTAAGAGCATAAATGAATGGGATCAAATCCACTTTTAAGCTGCTAAGAAACACAGGGATGCTGTTCTTATTTTACAGAATACTCAGGAATCCCAGAACAACCTTATGATGGAAAGTCTCACGAGTCTACGACTATAATGAAAGAATTCCAAGGATTCTCCATGGGCCAAATAAACAGAATGAGAAAATGTCTGGCCATTCTCCAAAAGAGGAAGCTCTAACGATTCTCTAATTAAAGAGAGGCAGTGAAGACATTGCTCGATCCTTTAATCACTTCAACGAGCTTGTCCAAGGCATGACTCGCCTATCTGACGACATTCGAGCCCTTGATGCTGACATAAAAGGGGAGAATAAAGGGAAAGGAGAAAAGGACAAGGGCAGAGGCAGAGTCACATTCATCACTCAATCATCAAGGAGCCCGCCTACAAGAAAACCTTACCAGCAGACTCCACGATCTGAACAGCAGTAAATTCTCATGGCTCAACCACTAAGAAGTCAAGAGCTAAGCTCATAAGGTGTAACTTCTACACACCTACACCTGCCTATTGGAGATCCTGCGTTCATGAACAGACACGGGAATAATGAACCGCTAAATCAAAGCGAGCTGGAAGATATAACACGAAAAAACGAAGCCAGCAGGAGAAGGAGAGCTTATGAATATGCCAATCCTCCAAGGAACAAAAGGCAAAAGTAATAGAGATAAGTTGAAACTCAATGCTTATTGATGTAACTAAGCTTAACTGTAATATCTGTCTTCACAAACATCAATAAATTCATGCTTATTCTCTAGAGATTTCAGTTGCTCACTAAAATATTAAGTCATATTTACTTTCTAGCAATTGCATCTACAAATTGATAATCATGACACAAATCTCCTTGGTTATGTCAACATCAAATAGGGGGAGATTGTTAGGAGATTGTATATTTAAATTTGATGTTGAAAGTAAATATTCATGATTATATGTAAAGTCCTTCAAGGAATATATGTACAAGGACTTAGTCGTAGATCAAATCTGTTAGGTTGATCTAAGCTTTAATGTTTATAATTCTGTAAATGAATGTATAGATGAAAAGATCAAAGCTGTTAGGTTGATCTATGTCTTGAGATGTAATAAATAGGCTTTAACTGAATCGTAGTCTATCGAGTTGATCAAGATATTGCAGTAACTAAGGCAGAATCGTAGAGCATCAAGAATCGTAGTGTGTCTGCTTTGGAGGGCCTCTCTCGGAATCGTAGAGTGGTCCAAATGTTTGTCGAACCAACTCAGAGATCGTAGTGTGGTCTCGGAAACGTAGAGTCTGCAAGTCAAGCAAATGAAGATCGTAGTATGCCAGCACTTAAGAGAAATCGTAGTGCTCTCGTTTGCTAGTATCGGATCAAGAACCAAGGTGGCTAGACACCACGATGAGAATCGTAGAGCATCATTTGTCTGTATTAGAAACATCGAGCCTTGCCCATTTGTTTAAGAATAAATTCCAACAAATGTGGAATGGATTATAAACGTTGAAGTCCTCGACAGTCCCAATGACACAATAGTCATCCTTAGTATACAACAAAGAAATGTATTGAAGAAGCTAAAGAAAGTACTATGGGGCAGAAGAAAACACATTTTTAGGTGTTAGGTGAGATAGCAGTCTGCTGTGTTAGTGGGCCAGACTGCTAATCAGAAGATGTGCAAAAAGTCTCCATCAAAGCTCAGAAATGTCAAATGCATTTAATGCTTCAACGGATGTCTTTAACAGAAACATTTCAAAGACCTCATATATATAAAACATCAACAGATGATACAACCAAGCAAGCATTTAACAAAACATTGAAGAACACTCAACGTTCAACTCTACGATCTAAAAAGAGAAAGCCTGCTCAGCTACTCAGATCTTTCAAACAAGAGCTTAACGGCAACTGAGTAGCACCAATCAAGAACTCATCAACTACTATCAAGTGAAGTAAGAAGTTCCAAGTCAGAAGGACTTGAAGAGTTCTAAGTGAACTGTGAAGTACCAAGTCTGCTGGACTTGAAGAATTCAAAAGTGAACTGAGAAGTGCCAAGACTGTTGGTCTTGAAGGAATCTGTAAGATTCAGAAAGTGTAAAGATATCCTTAGTAGATTTCCTACTCGAGGAGTAGAAGAGTGGACTAGAAGCTTTAAGTGCTCTGAACCACTTAAAATTGTTGTGTCTCTTACATTCTTGCTATAACTGTTATAACTGTCATAACTGCCTCACTCTTATTAACTCACTATATCTTAAAGGGAGAACAAACAAATCTTAATTCCATTGTGTTTAAATCATTATCAAAACTAACAAAATATTTCAAAAATAATTAAAAATATATATTCAACCCCCCCTTCTAGATAACTATTGTGCCTCTGAGAAATAACAAAAATATTTGAATTTGACTTTTCAAATTCAATATTAATCTTATAAGTTAGATGCTCCAATTAGAATAAGGGTTATGTAGTTGGTTGGAAACTATAAATGGTGGATGCCCGTTGTCAAAATTTGAACATGGAGAATGACTTTATAATGTGG
This sequence comes from Panax ginseng, assembly GCA_020205605.1. Taxonomy (NCBI): domain Eukaryota; kingdom Viridiplantae; phylum Streptophyta; class Magnoliopsida; order Apiales; family Araliaceae; genus Panax; species Panax ginseng. The sequence goes on from CM035141.1 coordinate 28,833,273, forward strand.
TGACAATTGGGCAAATGTGTTATTCAACTTAATTTCATATTAAACTTTCAATATATTTAGTCACTCCTTTAGATATTTCGTTTCAATTCAAGTTATTTACTTTTAAAATTCATTTAGTTTCAACTTTAGTTGGCCACAACAATTTTTATTTAAAAATTCAATCTTATAAGATCATTTTGAAAGTCAAATTAAAATATTTTTAAGCCCAAGTTAAATATAATTGGTTAACAATCCAAAACAACTAATCTTATAAATAATGATATTATATTTAGAACAAAGGGAACACCCTTCTTAATATCATCTTTTTAAGTCATCTAATCATCATGAAAGATACACTTAACAACAGTTACGATGGTTAAATACATATATATTAAACTATCTCACATTATTGATCAATGTGGGATAGTTTTCTACGGGAATGGTTATCATGAAGTGAATTTCATGATAAATTCACCTTATACCCAATATAGTGCTGACACGCAGACGGAGAGAATCAGAGATCACCATCCTGCCTGTGTGTAAGACCCCAACTTTTTATGAATAAAATTTAGTTTTCTCTAAATATTATTCTAAATAATAAGGTGTTGATTTAATATAATGTTATAGTTAAGGGTGATATATGCAAATTATCAGATAAACATTTTTGTTGGGGAATATTTATTTTTTCGAGGAATATTCGTTTTGTCGGGGAATATTCTTTCTATAAATTACTACGACGCCGAAATAATCAATCATTGGTGGACCCCATAACTGAATAACTGTTGGATATAGAAAGCGACAAAAATAACCTTTTTAAAAATTGATGGCAGAACTTTTACCGTTAATTGTTTAAATACCCGATGATAAAAGTACAGTAATATGCGTTATTCCATAGTAGTACACGATATTTTACAATAGCACACAGTATGACACAATAATTCATATTATTGATTCAATAATGGCTACAGTTATAATTGTATAGTATTTCATATTATTAAACCAATAATTATCACGCCATAGTAACTCATATTATTGAAATGATATTATTAGTTAGCACTATTGGCAATGTTTAGAAAGTTCTGTCGAGGAAATGTGTTAGGTTATCTAATTGTGCACTAGTAAGGAGAAATCCTTATCGAAAACACCCCATCTTTCCTGAAAATGATTTGGTTGTCAATATTGCAAGTTTATAATATTAATGGGAAATAATTATTTAAAGATTGAAATGTGCAGGTTAAAAATATTTAATGCGCACAAGTTTATAGAATAACATTTTTCTATTGCATCTCCGATTAATCATCTTGTAAAATGAAAGGACTTCAAGAGCATCCTACAACAGTAGCCTTTACGAGAAAAATAATATCATTTACCTTAATAGGAAAGTAGTTCTGACTGGAATAACGGAGATTATGTTGAGAAAAATCTTGCACTGTTATCAACACTACAAATATTCTTATACTCACAAGAAATACGCTCAAAATTATATAGAAAGAATTTTCTGATTCTGATGTGAGTTTCATTGTTTAACTAAGCAACCTATTTATAGAAAAGTGCTAGTACACCAGGATTGGCAAATTTCACATGCGGATGATTTTTGCAGCATACTTGTTTTGAAAATAAGGTTTTCAAAACCAAGCTTCTCCCTTCCACCATTTCTTCACATGTTTTACTATTTAAACAATTATAATTTATAAAATTATAGTATTATAATAATATATTTGAATGAATATTATATCAGAGAAGATAATTATGCTTCCATAGAAAAATATGTCAAACTTTTAACAATTGTCTCATGCTAAAATTCCTCCATTTATATCAAAATTGAACAAATATTTACTTATCATATTTATCAACAATTTTTATTTTATCAATTATTTAAAACTCTTCAATCTTTCAATAATTATTCCTAATTAATATTATAGAATCACACTATTGACAACCAGATTGTTCCTAGGAAAGAGTGCGCTTTCCGATAAGGATTTCTCCTTATTGACGCGCAATTAAATAACCTAACCCATTTCCTTGACAGAATTTTCTAGACCTTGTCAATAATGCTATCTAATAATATCATTTCAATAATAAGGGTGACAATTATTTATTTAATAATGAGAAATACTATTCAGTTGTTATTGTGACAATTATTAAGTCAATAATATAAAATATTATTCAATTATCACTGTAGCAATTATTGCATCAATAATATGAAAGATTGCACAATTTTTACTATAACAATTATTGAGTCAAACACTGAGTGACTTCTTACGTAAGTATCAATAATCAGAGATACTGTGCACTACCGTGTGCTACTGTGCAATACCGCGTACCACTATGGAACAACGTGTATTACTGTACTTTTATCACCGAATATTTTAACAGTTTAACGGTAACAGTTTTGCCATTATTTTTTTAAAAAGATTATTTTTGTCGCTTTCTATATCCGACAGTTATTCCGTTATGTGGTCCACCAATGATTGCATCGTCGTACGAATATTCCCCGACAAAAAGAATATTCTCCGACCAAACGAATATTCCCCGACACAATGAATATTTTATGACAACTTGATTACTTTGTAAAATTTTTACATGTCACCCTTAATTTTAACATTTTATCAATTAAATTATTTATTGAATAGAATAATACTTATAAGAAAAATTGAATATTTTTATTTCATAAAATTCAGGGTCTTACAATCTCCCATCCTTATAAAAAAAATTCCCCGAAATTTACGTACCTGATAATTCGAAGAAGTGAGAATAACTTGCTTTCATTTCAGATTATATCTTTCCGATCATTTTCTCTGTATCATAATTTCTCCATTTCTCATCTCTTAGATTTTAGATATCATTCCAGAATACAACTTCAAAACAAGGTTAATTGACATATCAAAATTTGTCAACTTTTTAAGTAAGAAAATTCAGCTTAGGTAGGACACACACTAGCGAAGAATATTACTCGTCTCTCCTCCTAGTTCTAGTCTTAGATCTCTGCCAGAGACCATATCCCTAAGCTTTGATACCAACTGTGACGCCCCCAAAATAGGTCTACACAACCCATTTTGAGTCGCCAAAATACATACCACAAAATCCAAATCCAAATCTTTCTATTCCAACTATTAACTGTCATGCAAAATACGACAACACATAAGCTGTGAGTTTCAATACAAATAACAGTACTTACACTCCAAACCAATGATACTTTACATAAAGGTACAGTCGATAACTGTTTTAGGAATTAAAATTTTTTGGAAAATGCTCAAGGAAGCCTTCATACATAGGAGGCCATGCATCTAAGTTATAATAGATATCATAGGACTTGAGAATTAACCTTGGTTGACCCAATTAACCCCAAAGAAGAACAAGAAGATTACTATCCTTTTCATTCCAATGGTGTGTATCTTCTCGCCATATAATTATCTCCATTGTCTCAAACTGAGGATTATATTCCAACCATACTCCAAGATTATATAGATAATGCTCATAGATATAGTCAGCAAATGGATGCGCACAACCATATCTTATGATTACACGAATTTGTATATGGTTAGACATCGTGTATGATAGTGGCAACACACCCTTTAAGCTCTCAATAAAATTATGTCCTCCTCATTCTAATGGGGTGCATTTTTGACTCTTTCAAATTCGGGTTCTCATCACCCTATTGTTGTTCACCAAAATTAACTATTAAATGACGTATAAAATACGACACAAAAATTCTAAGTCCTCAGTACAATTATTGTCACACTATTTTATAATGTATTGAGAAACTTTAATAGTCTCGGACCATCACACTATTCCCATGTTATTTCGCTCGACCCAGCTACACTCTTACTACCTGAAAGGAATTATGAAGTAAAAGGGTGAGCACAAATATCCGAGTAAAGAATATTATTACTAAAGATAATTAAATTATCAATAGCATTCATCAGTAATAAATCAGATATTTAGAACATATGATAGATGATAAAAGTTTTCATCCATAATTACAGCGAGATCAACAATCCATTAGAAGAGTCAAGTAGAACATAATGTCTACTATCTCCTCCAAATTAAAAGTCCATCATTAATATTTCATTCCTATAATACCCATCAACGATTCTTTGTTGTACACAAAATATAGAGAACTTTCATCACATGTCTTCACCTGAAACACCAAAGATTATAGTTAAATTCATAATTCATGTTTATAATCATGTAAATCAACCGTTTCTCCTTGCCACAAAGGCTTAATAGAACTTTCAGTCAATGTCCTTGCCACAAAGGCTAAAGAAACTCAATAATCATATCGTCTTTACACCCTACACCAAAGGTATTCAAATGTAACAACAATGGTCATGATCATACCAATTAATTGTCTATCTTTGCATTACGGTACAAAGATGTTCAACTGTAAAACCAATGATCATGCCAAACAATAATCTATCTTTGTACTACGGGCCAAATATATTCATTTGTATCATCAGTGGTCATGATCATGCCAAACACCTGTCCATCTTTGCACTAGGGCCAAAGATATCAATTAACAGTTCATCATTGCACTACGGGCCAAATATATTCATCAATCAACAGTTCATCTTTGCATTACGGGCCAAAGATAACTTTCAACATAATTTAAGTCTGAGAATTATGACAATGACATAAAGAATGAATCAAGTGAGAGCAATGATAAATATTAAAGATTTCTAATTCAACTTATCTAGAGTTCAAGAATGTCCAAATTGTCAACATGAAGATCATAACATCGATTCAATTTCAAGAATAAGATTCATAAAAGATAACTTGGACAAAGAAAAGAAAATTAAATTTTGTTGTGAATATTACTCATGAATAGTACTATATAAATAGTACCGTATGAATAATACCGTATGAATAATAATATGAAATGAAATAATATAACTTACATAATATGGAGTATGAAAGAAAATGATACCCCTTATGTAAGACCCCAACTTTTTATGAATAATAAGGTGTTGAATTGATATAATGCTTTAGTTATGGGTGAGTGCAAATTTTGCAAAATAAGCAAGTGGTCATAAAATATTCGTTTGGTCGGGAAATATTCTTTTTGTTGGGGAATATCCGTACGTCGGCGCAATCATTAGTAAGACCACATAACAGAATAACTGTCAGATATAGAAAGCGACAGAAATAACCTTTTTATAAAAATAACGACAAAATTTTTACCGTTAACTGTTAAAATACCCGATGATAAAAATACAATGTCGTGTGGTCGCATGAAGACACCTACGGTATTGCACAATATTTCTGATTATTGATTCTTACGTAAGAAGTCACTCAGTTTTATTCAATAATTGCCACATTAATTGTTGCACAATATCTCATATTATTGATTCAATTATTATCACAGTATCATCTGCATATTATTTATATTATTAAATCAATAATTGACACGACACAATTATTCATATTATTAGTTAGCATTATTGGCAATGTCTAGAAAATTTTGTCGAGGAAAGGGGTTAGGTTATATAATTGTGCGCCAATAAGGATAAATCATTATCGGAAAACCCCCTCTTTCCTGGGAATGATCTGGTTGTTAATATTGTGAGCTTATAATATTATTTATGAATAATTATTATGTGGTGGATATTGGTTCAATTTTGATATAAATGAAGGACTTTGGCATGAAATATTTGTTGAAAGTTTGGCAATTATCTTCTCCGATAAAATATTCATTCAAATATATTATTATAATATTACATTTTTGATAATATTATTATAACAATATATAATTTTTAGCATGTGAATAAAAATGGAGTGAATGTTATCATTTTTAAATTCCTTTCGTGCACGTTTCCTTCTCCTACAATCCTTTGTTTTCAAATAGTGTAGGCCCCAACCATTGTAAAATGTGAATTAGGCATTCAATTGCATGCAAAGCCATGTTTCAAAGGTGGCCCCAACCATTGAAAGTGGGAGGAGTTAGACAGAGAGAAAAATGTGGAAGTTAGGCGGAGGAGAAAATAAAAAGGTTAGGCAAGCTGCTTAACTTTTCTCCCTCCGTTGCACTATAAAAGGAAGGTTATCCCTCCTTCCTCAACACACCTTTAAAAAATCAGAAATTCTTATTCTATAGTATTGTGAGTATTTTTGTTGAGTATAGGGATACTTTGAGTGCATCTTTTTGTGCAAGATTTTCTCAGAATAATATCTGATATTCTAGTCAAATTTAGTTTCTACTAAGGTAAAAGATATTATTTTATTGCAATACTCGTAAGAAATAATATATTTTTTCATACTCCATATTATGTAAGAGATATTATTTCATTTCATATTACTAAATTTAAACTTACTATGGTAAGTATTGCTTCTACAATTCCTGAAATGATTAGAAATTCCTTAAGTTTTGCGCTTCATCTAAAATCATTTCACTAGAATATTGGTCTGAACTTTCTTAGTAAATTTTAAACTTTTCATGTCTGGGTACTATTCATACGGTACTATTCATGGGCACTATTCATATGGTACTATTCATACATACATACAGATTATTCAAAAATGTAATTTAATTTTCTTTTTCTCGTCAAAAATTATTTTGATACATGAATATCATTCTTGAATTTTACTTCACAAATAGTTATCATGTTGACAATTTGGACATTTTTGAACTCTGGATAAATTGAATTATAAATATCCAATATTTAGCCTTTATCTCACTTGGTTGATTCTTTATATCATTGTCATCATCCTCATGCTTATATTATGGTTAAAGTCATCTTTGGCCCGTAGTGCATAGATGGACTGTTGATTGATATGATTATGACCAGGAATTATGTATTGGTATAATCATGACCTGTAATGTTACAGACAAATGATGTGGTGAAAGTTCTCTTTGGCTCGTAGTGCATAGATGGACAGTTGTTTGACATGATCATGACCACTGGTGATACTAACGAATATCTTTGGCCCGTAGTGCAAGGATAATTCGTTGATTTGAAATATTTATTGAATGATGTTACATGTATAAAATATTGATGATGGACTTTTAAATCATAGAAGATAATATATATCATGCTCTACTTGACTCTTCTAATAGATTGTTGTTTCCGCTGCAGTTATATTCTAAAACTTGTTGTCTATTGTATTCTATCAGATTTTTTCCCTGTTGAGGACTAAGGATAATTTTTTCTATATTATCTTAGTCATAATATTCTTTACTGGGCTAGTTGAGCTCACCCTTTTTCTTTTAGTTCCATTGTTCTTCTTAGGAGGCGAGAATATAGTTAGGACTAGTCGGGGAGTGGAGTAAGGATTCAAGATGGTTATTATATCAGTCCTCACTATTTCATAAAATAGTGTAACAATAATTGTAATAAGGACTTTATTTGAGTTAGAATATTGTCTTCAAGACAATATTTGTATTAAAACTCACATCGTATGTGTTGTCGTATTTTGCACGACAGTTGTATTACTTAAGTTTGTATTTGGTTTCTGTACCATGTATTTGGCGACTCAGAATGGGTTGTGTTGACCTATTTTGGTGGCGTCACACCTTACTAGTATTGAAAGAAAATAACATCCTTTACGAGAAAAATAATATCCTTAACGAGAAAAATAATATCCTTTACCTTAATAGAAAAGTAGATCTGACTAGAATAACATAGATTATGTGTTGAGGAAATATTGCACTGTTATCAACACTCAAAATATCCTTATACTCACAAGAAATACACTCAATATTATAGAAAAAGAATTTTCTGATTCTGGTGTGAGTTTCATTGTTTAACTAAGCAATCTATTTATAGGAAAGTGCTAGCACACACCAGGATTGACAAATTTCACATGTGGATGATTTTTGTAGCATACTTGTTTTGAAAATAAGGTTTTCAAAACCAAGCTTCTCACTTCCACCATTTCTTCACATGTTTTACTATTTAAACAATTATAATTTATAAAATTATACTATTATAATATATTATAATAATATATCTGAATGAATATTTTATCAGAGAAGATAATTATGGTTCCATAGAAAAAATATGTTAAAGTTTTAACAATGGTCTCATGCTAAAATTTTTCTATTTATATCAAAATTAAACAAATATTTACGTATCATATTTATCAACAATTTTTATTTTTTTAATTATTTACAACTCTTCAATCTTTCAATAATTATTCCTAATTAATATTATAGAATCACAATATTGACAACCAGATCGTTCCCAGGAAAGAGGAGGCTTTCCGATAAGAATTTCTCCTTATTGGCGCACAATTAAATAACCTAACCCCTTTTCTCGACAGAATTTTCTGGACCTTATCAATAATGCTGTCTAATAATATCATTTCAATAATATGGGTGACAATTATTTATTTAATAATGAGAAATACTATTCAGTTGTTACTGTGACAATTATTGAGTCAATAATATAAAATATTATTCAATTATCACTGTAGCAATTATTGCACCAATAATATAAAAGACTGTGCAAATTTTACTGTAACAAGTATTGAGTCAAACACTGAGTGACTTCTTACGTAAGCATCAATAATCAGAGATATTGTGCACTACCGTGTGCTACTGTGCAATACCGCGTACCACTGTGGAACAACGCGTATTATTGTACTTTTATCACCAGGTATTTCAACAGTTTAACAGTAACAGTTTTGCCGTTATTTTTTTAAAAAGGTTATTTTTGTTGCTTTTTATATCCAACAGTTATTCTGTTATGTGGTCCACCAATGATTGCACAGTCGTACTAATATTCCCCGATAAAGAGAATATTCTCCGACCAAACGAATATTCTCCGACACAACGAATATTTTATGACAACTTGTTTACTTTGTAAAATTTTCACATATCACTCTTAACATTAACCTTTTATCAATTTAACCATTTACTAAATAGAATAATAATTAGAAGAAAAATTGAATACTTTTATTTCTTCAAATTTGGGGTCTTACAGTAAAGGATATTATTTTCTTTCAATACTCATAAGGTATATCATTTTCTTTCATACTCCACATTATATAAATGATATTATTTCATTTCATATTCCTAAATCTAAACTTAATATGGTAAGTATTGCTTCTATAATTCCTTGAGGTTTATCCTAATTTATCTAAAATCATTTCACTTGAATATTTGCCTGAACGTTCTTATTAAATTTTAATATATTCATTCCGGAGTACTTTTCATACCAGAGTATTATTCACGATATGATGGAGTACTATTCACGATGAAGTCTAGCATTTTCTGTCCAAATTATCATTGAAATATGAATCTTTAATATAATTCTTGAATTTGAATCCACGTTTTGATCATCATATTGACAATTTGAACATTCTTGGACTCTTGATAAATTAAATCTCTAATGTTTATTCTTGATCTTATTTTTTTTTATTAACCCTTCATATCATTTTCATCATCCTCAGACTTAAATTGTGACAAAAAGTTATATTTGGCTCGTAGTGTAAAGATGAACTGTTTATTGATATAATTATGACCATAAATTTTGTATCGGTACAATCATGACCTTAGGTGTTACAGATAAATGCTTGTGGTGAAACTTCTCTTTGGCCCGTAGTGCAAAGATGGATTGGTGTTTGGCATGATCATGACCATTGGTGATAAATGAATATCTTTGGCCCGTAGTGCAAAGATAAAATTTTGATTTGCAGTATTATAAACGAGAACTGTTGATTAGTGCTACAATGATAAAAATATTGATGATGTGTTTTTAAATCATAGAAGAAAAGTAGACATCATGCTCTACCTGATTCTTTAGATGGATTGTTATTTTCGCTGTAATTTTTGATCTAAAATTTGTTATCTATTATGTTCTATCAGATTTTTCACTGTTGAAGACTAAGAATAATTTATTATTCATTATATTAGTCATAATATTCTTTACTGGTCTATTTAAGCTCACTCTTTTCCATTTTGTTCTATTGTTCTTATCAGGAAATGAGAGTGTAGCTGAGACTAGTCGTGGAATGGAGTAATGGTTCGAGATAGTTACTAGTAGTACTCATTATGTTTTAAAATAGTGTGACAGTAATTGTAATGAGTACTTAATTTGAGTGTGGATATTATTGTATTATATACGTTACAATATTTGTATTAAAACTCACAATATGTGTGTTGTCATATTTTGCACAACAGTTTAATAGTTGTAAATAGGAAAGTTTATATTTTGATTTTGTAGTATGTATTTGGCGACTCAAAATGGGTTGTTTAGACTTATTTTGGGGGCGTCACACTATGTGCCAGCACGACAACACTGCAACACTGCATTGGGTATGAAGTGAATTTACCATGAAGTTCACTTCATGCTAACTAGATCTGTTTTTTACACGAGGCTCTAAACAACAAACTTAATAAAAATACTACACCTTGTTTGGATAAGTAATTGTAATTCTGTAAATAAGTACACCTAGAGGGGGTGAATAGGTGTAACTACCCAAATCTGATTTACAATAGTTAACTTTAAATATACCAGCTACAGCTTATAATCGGATAGATTAACCCTGTCTGTTTTAGTATATGTTTTTCGTCTGTTATAATCAGACATCTAATCTATGTTTGTTTAAGTATATCTTCAAACACGAATTGAAACTAAATATGCAGAATGCATATATGAATCAAAGAAAAGTGCAGAAAGTAAATCACACCAAGATTTGTACGTGGTTCAGCCCCTATCCTCTAATCTAGTAGCCTAATCCATGTCTAATATTGAAAGGTATTGAAGACTCACTTTATTGTTAGCATTATAAACATAGTTGGGTCCTCCATCTAACAGCTTAACCTTTTAGATGAGTTGGTTACTTAACATAGTATCAGAGCTCATGGGTGTGCAAGGTCTTGGGTTCAAATCTTCCCAGCTGCACAATTATCTTTATATTAATTTAATAGTGCAAATGCACTTTAATTTTTCCCTTCTCTATAAAATAAAGTTGCCTTTGAGGGGGAGTGTTTGCATGATATACATTGTTGGGTCCTCCATCTAACAGGTTAAACTTTTAGATGAGTTGGTTACTTAACATTTATTAAATTAATATTCAAAGGATTACACAGAAAAACTCCCTGTACAACAAAGATCGATTCTGACTTGGACATCTCTGCCCCCTTGCACCTCTACAACTTCTCTTACCACGGAGACCTCGATGTTTCTGTTGTACAGACTAACTTTTACAAAGATCCCCAAGCCAACCTAGACTTGTACTTGGTTACAAAAGAGGTGATATGAAGATTACAACGACTTGCCAGTTAACAAGAATTTAAGAGATTACAAACAGAACTGGAATTTAGAATTATAGAAAGCTTTTTCAAAATGTGTTCAATAGTGAATTTCAGCTTCCAGTGTTGTCCTTCTTTTGCCGTGCAGACTGCATATATATAGAATAGGATGGCAACGGCTAGTTCCAACAGTTAGCAAGAATAGTTCAATGAATATTAGTAATCAACCATCTGTTAAAACTAACGGATATAATATATTCAGCATGATAAGAATATAAGATATGTTTATTAAAGGAGTCAAAGAGACACTACAAGAAATTATGGATGTAGTGAAGGAAATATTGTGAAGGAATTCATTCCTTCACATGAGGAGTTTTGTAGCAAAGGAATTGTGAAGGAAAAAAAATAGTGACAATATAATTATTAGCGAAAGAAACATGCTTCACAATTTAAAGTTTTTCTTTCGCAAAATTGAGGTGCCCAAAGGATATTTTGGTGCCACTATATGATGGAAATTTGCGAGAAAAAAAACTATTAATGACATAATTATTACTCACTATATATTATTGTTCATAGGTTTTTTACGAGAGATAAAATTGGTTATTATTTTGTTGTAAATAATTTTTTTAGAATTAATTGTGGTGAATATAAATACAATTAATTTTTTACATTAACAAAGTTATTTTTTAATAATACTTTTTAAGTAACTTACATTATCGACTATTTCTTTAATCAAAGTAAATAAATTTATAATAATTTAAATTTTAAAATTTCATACATTGGCCATGAAAAAAAAGATTTTTTCTGTAGAATAAATTACAAATGCTAAACAAATTATTCATTTATTCTATAAAAATTAGTAAGTTTAATTTATTCTTTAGTTAATTTATGGTATCAGCTACAAGAAAAAACTTATTTCAATTACTTCTGTTCCAAATAAAGACCAAAAACTCGCACGATGCTTACGTCCCAAACGTGTTGACAGTCAGAATAGCATGCCACCGCAGGCTACACCTCAATTGTATGTTTCAAACCCAAGCCCTAAAACTTAAATCCCCAATTTCTATCTCTAACCCAACCCCCAAAACTCAAATCCCCAAATATTTTATTCCCCATTTTAGTTACAGATATAGAGAGAGAAATTCAGAGTAATCGCGGAAATTGTTTAGTATTTCCAATTGAACTACTGGAGCAAGATAGAAGAAGCAAGGAAGGGGCTTTCGATTGTTGGGACGTTGCAGATACAGGGAGAGGAGTATTTTTCAACAATGGCCTTGATCGCAGCTCATTTTTTAGATAATGACCAAAAAGTTGAACTTTTCTTAAAATGGGCCAAATGCCAATTGAATTGGCGTTTGGATTTGAAAATCAAAATTCAGACGCCAATTCAAGTGGCGTTGGACCAAAATTAATTAATTACCTTAATCAGATTATTATAGACGTTTTGTTATAATTTTTTTTAAAAAAATAGACGTTTAAAAAAAATAAAATTAAAAGGCGTAAATGCCTGTTTAAGTGGCGTTTGTTTGGCGTAGGAATTATTTTTTTTAAATAAACAACTTTGCAAAGTTGGGTGAGGAGAGAGAGAAGGTAAACGCCCATTAGACTGACGGTTTTTTTTTTAAAAGCAAAGATGTCAGATGAGAAAAAGTGATGTCCAAGCAAATATTGAAAATGAAAGAGACCTTTGGCCATGCCAGATTCACATGTCTTCAAATGAATCAGACAAAAATATTTTCAAGCAAATATTTTGTCCTTTTTTTGTCATTAGCATTAGAAATGAAAGAGAATATAAGACTATTGGCGGTGCTAGCTCCTTATACTGCAAAAAGAAGAAAATGAGCAAGAAGAATCTATATGTTTTCTTGGATGTATCAATCTATATGTCTTATATTCTTTTTCATTTCCAATGCTAATGACAGAGGAAGGACAAAAAATATATTGATATCACTTGACCTTTCTGGGAAAAGAAAGCATTGAAATAAAATATGTCAGACATATGAATCTAACGCCAATTTAAATGGCCTTTATTTTATTTTTTTATTTTTTTTTGTATCTGTTCAAAATCCTATCTTATAATTAGCTTGGGCATCACTTTTTTCTCCTCTCACTTTTTCTCATCTAATTTTCTTCATTCACTCCTTTATTCTATCTACTAATTCTTACTTCTCTTTCCTTAAAATATTTCCCGTTAGAATTTTTTTCTTCCATCAGCCTTCATTAATTTTGTCCAGAACACCCTAAAGGTATGTATATTAGTATTTGTTGTACTCATTTTAATTTTATTATTAGTATGATTTGTCTCAAATTAAATATTTGTCTATTTTTAAAGTAATGTTATGTGAATGATATTTTTGCAGAATATTTACGATGAGTAGTTATGTTCAAGTAATGTGTTTTTGGGGAGGTGAAGTTTTAATGGAAAATGTAAATGACTTCAGATACTCAATATGTCCGAAAAAAGTTGTCATCATACAACGTAACACCATGTATAACGAGCTGATTCTTAAACTCTATAATGAATTGAGAAAAGACCCATCCCAATGGAATTTCAAATTAAGTTGTAAATATCCAAGTTATATTGTGAATGGGGTGTCCAAGTTTTATAGATTGGGTATTAACAATGACAATGATGTTGATATTATATTGGGTATTCCAGAAAGATGCTACAACAATAATTGTATATTGAGCTTGAAAAAGTTACTTCATCATTAATGGGTTCTGATAATTTTTGTATGGGTCATAGTGGATACACTAATTTGTTAACTCAGCCTAGCCCATTAACTTTCTTGGAGTCAGAAAAGATGAATATGTCATATGGAGGTGCTTCTCAAATGTATCAAACTCAAGACAATGGTGTTGGTGGTAGTGGGCATGGAGGGATGCCATTGAATGATGCACAAAATTATGACCACTTCAACAATAGCAGTGGAGATCATGTTGTTCAGGGGGTCTGCAGTCCAAATAATGTATTAGAAGTTGATACACGTTGGGGTCTTGACCCTGGAAAAGCATTGGTTTCTTCAGCTATCATTAATATTGCTTCACGGGAAGACTTTCCTGATAGCTACGTTGCAAGTAAGATTCCTCCCACCGATGATGAGGGAAGTGATGAAGATGGCTCAGTGCCTAGCCGAAAAATGAGGATCATAATGCATATGTTGGTAATGTCGGTGATGTTGATGTGTCTAACCGAGAACATCAACCTATGACTTCATGGTTTAAAACTAAGGAGTTTAAAAATGAGATAATTAATCACGGTGGTTGTAGGGCAACATTTGATAGCTCTTGTGATGAACTGTACCTTGGTGCTCTTTTTGCAAACAAAGATGTTCTCAAATCAGTAATTGAAGGGGTACACATTAAAGAACGTAGAAATTTTGACACTTACAAGAGCAATGATACAATTTATGAAGTCTAGTGTAAAAGTGAAAAATGCCCTTGGAGGCTTCGTGCATCTAAATTAAAGAAACACAGATATTTTCAGATTACAAGATTGTCGTACGAACACATATGTCAATTTGCAAATCCCTCGCAAGATCATGCCAAGCTTATAGCAAAATTTATTGGAAACACCATCAAATCAATGGTAATTCCTTATCGTCTAGGTTAATATTGTCATCAATAATTTTTGGTACATAGTATAAAGAATCTTATCTAATGTTAGTTATGTGTTTTTTTTATTAATGTAATTAGACTGCAGAAAACCCGAATACCAAGGTGGTGGATATACAATCCATGATCAACAAAACATTCGAATATCATGTGACGTACAAAAGGACATGGTATGGCAAACAGGCTGCAATTGCTGCAATTTATGGCAACTGGGATACATCATATCCACAACTCCCTAGATTCATGACTGCCATTAAGACATACAATCCGGGGAGTGTTGTAAAGATTGAGGCTGATCCGTACGTACTTGGTCAAGGTAAATATGTCTTTAAGCATATAGTGTGGGCATTCAAGCCGGTGATTGATGGTTGGTTATATGCTCGTCCGGTTCTCACCATTGATGGTACTTTTTTTAAAAGGTAAATACAAGGGGAAATTATTGGTTGTAATGGGATTTGATTCGAGAATGCGACAATACCCTGTTGCTTATGCTTTGGTTAATGAGGAAACGAGTGACAATTGGTCATGGTTTTTGAAACTTCTTTGCCAATACGTGTGCAAGCAACGGTGGAAAGTGTGTTTGATTTCTGATCGTGCACAAGGCATAATACAAGCTATGAATGCACAAAAAAATGGGTTCACAAAGACTGCTTTGGGTTCATCGCTTACGCCTTCGTGGGGGGGAACGCCGTGAAGCTCAATTGTACCAACGGTTTACACCTATGAGGGCGGAGAATCACTATTTCTCTTGCTACTGCTATTTCTCCAACAATCTAAAAAGTGATTCGGTTATTAACAAGATGATGAAATCTGCCTTAGACTTGTCTAAAATTGAACACTTTGATGGTACTAATTTTAAGCGATGGTCTGAAGACATACTGTTTTATTTGGAAACCATGAACTTAGATTATGTGTTGTATGTGGATGCTCCTGCTGTTATTATTAATGATGTTACTCCTGCTGCTATTGAAATTGTTGAAAAGTCTGATTCTGATAAATCTGCAAAAAGAGATTATGTTAACGATAATCGTACGTGTCGTCGATATTTGTTACACTATTTGTCTAATTCTCTGTTTGAGATATATTATCCGTATGAAAGTGCTAAGAAGATTTGGGAAGCTTTAAAATCTAAGTATACAGTTGAAAACTCTGGACTTAAGAAATATGTTGCGTCAAAATTTCTAGATTTTAAGATGCAAGATGGGAAATCTGTTATAGATCAAGTTCATACATACCAAACAATTGTGGGGGAAGTCATTGGGGAATGAATGAAAATATGCGAGAATTTCCAAGTTGCTGTACTTATCGAAAAATTACCACCCTCGTGCAAAAATTATAAGATGAACCTCAAACACGAAACTAAAGATTTCACTATGCAGGAATTAGTGGCAAACATCCATATTGAAGAACAAAACAGGGCTAAAGAAAGGGGAGACGTAGTTCCAACTCATATCACAAAGCTAATCTCGTAGAACAAAAGCCACAGTGGAAGAGCCAAAATTATCACCCAAAAAAAACTACGAGAGGAAAAAAATCAAAAATCAATGGGAAGAAAGGATAATAGGTTCAACAATTCCAATCAAATTCGAAACCTTTACCTTTCACTAAAGGTCCTTGCTTCAGATGTGGCGACACGCCATATTATTATGAAGTGTCACTTTCATGAGAAGCAAGATAACAAAAATAATACCTCCAACGCACAGCGGAAATTAAATTTTTAAAGCAATTTTTGAAACCCTAAAAACAGGATCCATGCGACAAACAATTAATTCAGTGGTTTAGATATTATACCGATTATTGAATTTTCCAAACGCTCTCAATCTCCAACGCAATTCCTCACTAGACTACGCTTCTACTAAGATCCACATTTAACGCATTTAAATCGTCGAACGATTCTCGCAATAAAAGGAGTCATGAGACTAGCCACCAAAGGAACAAGATTTTTGAACTTTTCTCTAGTCTCTCTCAGAGCTGGCTAGGGTTTGTAAGTTTTTGATTGTTTTCCTAAGTGGTCGCTATATATCATATATATAGTAGTTAAAAGGTATTAATCAAAACCTAATTTCATAAAATCAATTATATATATATATATATCTTAATTAAGTCTTACTTAATTAATATACATATATACAATTATCCTTTTAATTTAAATTCGTGATTTAAATACTATTAATCATATTAATATATTTAAATCCTTAAAATTTAAATTAATTCCTTTAAATTACGTTCTATGTGTGACCTTATAGGTTATTATTACGCTGGCAATAATTTTAAAATCATATTATAAAATTATAAACAGTGAGCGGCATCTAGTAATGCATCACTGCTACCCAAGTAATAATAAGATCGATGATTCGATGCAACCTTTTTCGTGACCAATGTTTCAATGTAATTTAATCCTTTTAACCTTAATATCCTAGATTAAACTCGAGTCATGGAATGTGTCATACTCTTCATAATTTAATCTGAAGTTTTCTTGATCAATGAGTAGACTATATGAAACAAATCACTATTTGAGCATGACCATGCATTTCATAGTCCTACTCAATCAAGAGGCCTATGGATATCACCCATAATATATAGGATGGTTAAATTCCATCTAGATCACTCATATTTCTCACACGATTCATGATGAACCCAATAATCACCTTTATAGTCCACCCTATTAAAGGTGACATTTGATGATATCAAAGTACATAAATTCTCGTAGTAATATAGCGATTTCGTGCCGGAGGACCATTACATCATTGTCACTATGAGAATTGCTAATGACACTTCGCATAATGCTCCATATAGAATTCTCATGGTGGGTCCGTCCCAAAGACATCGTTTCAATATGTACCTATGCATCGACTTAATATCTCATATATTTATGACCAATGAGATTTGGTCATCAAATAATCCACATATTAGTCTCAATGCATCATTGTTGTCCCATCAACAATGATACTCGATTAGGGACATTTAAGAA
Organism: Panax ginseng; assembly: GCA_020205605.1. Taxonomy (NCBI): domain Eukaryota; kingdom Viridiplantae; phylum Streptophyta; class Magnoliopsida; order Apiales; family Araliaceae; genus Panax; species Panax ginseng. The sequence goes on from CM035141.1 coordinate 28,851,032, forward strand.
CAATGATACTAATTGTAATTATAATCTCATGTTCAAGTCACATACTTGAAACTATATAATTTGTATCACTATTCTAAGGAATTTTATTATGTTAACAATTATATTACGCAAAGAAATAAAACCATAATAAAATTCATTTATTTATTCAATCAAATATAATATCAAAACGTTAAGCAATTATATCAAATAATTGGCCTCTAGGGCATAAACTCTAACAGCCTCCCACTTGCACTAGAGCCAATCACTCATGTATCTAATACCCATGGAACTAGTGTGACCGCTCAGTGCTTCACCGCGACAAAGCCTTGGTCAAAGGATCTCGCAATATTATCATCTTGTCAGCACTCTTCCTATATGTACATCTCCTCTATCAATGATTTCACTGATGAGATGGTACCGCCTAAGTATATGCTTGATCGTTGGTGAGATCTCGGTTCCTTAGCCGTGTAATGGCTCCATTATTATCACAAGATAGAGCAACCGATCAACAATGGTTGAACAACACCAAGTTCAAAGATGAACTTTTTAATCCATACAAATTCTCCTTGGTCAGCATCTAGAAGCAAAGAATATACTCACCTTTCTCTTGTTGAATCACCATCGCCTTCGCTTCAAACTTTTCCAAATTAACAAAGACCACCATTAAGGCAAAACACAAAACCCGACCGAGACTTATAGTCATCATTGTCACCCGAAACCGCATCTGTGGTAACCTTTTACCGCCAGCTCGTTTTCACCTCTCCATATACCAAGAATGAATCCTTAGTCCTTTTCGTACTTTGAGGATATTCTCGATCGTTGTCCAAAGGACCTTCACCGATTCGATCGGTATCTCGCCATCATGCTCAAAGCATACGAGACATCCGGACGAGTACATATCATTGCATACATGATGATAGATCCAATTGTCAAGCATAAGGGATCTTTCTCATACGCTCTCATCATCTTGTGATTTAGGACATTGGGCCTTAGAGATCTTTACACCATGAGTCACGGTAAGTTTCTTTTTCGCTTCTTGTATGTCGAACTGCTTCAACACTTTATCAATATATGTACTTTGACTTAGGCTTAGCATTTTCTCGATCTATCTCTATAGATCCCGATACCTAAAATATATAGCAAAGATCGCCCAAATCTTTCATGGAGAAACATTTTCCTAACCATGTTTTTACAAACTGTAAGGAAGGAATGTCATTCCCAATAATTAATATGTCATCAACATATAATACTAGGAATACAATGTGACTCCCACTAACCTTCTTATATACACAAGGTTCATCTTCATTTTTAATAAAGCCAAATTCTTTGACTCGCTTCATCAAATCAAGATTCCAACTCCGAGAGGCTTGCTTCAATCCATAAATGGATCATCATAAATTACATACCTTTCCAAAGATCCTTTGAGTGACAAAACCCTCAAAGTTGTGTCATATACACATCCTCAAGGAGATTTCATTAAGGAAAGTAGTTTTGACATCCATCCGCCAGATTTCAGAATCATAAAAAGTCGCAATAAAGTAGTAAGATCCTCGATGGATTTAACCATTGCCACCGGAGAGAAGGTTTCATCATAGTCAACACCTTGAATTTGTTTGAAACCTTTTGCTACCAAATGGCCTTTTATAGGTTTGTACATTACCATCCATGCTTGCTTTTTTTCTTGAAACCCACTTGCACCCGATTGGTTTTACCCTTCTGTGGATCAACCAGAGTCCATACTTGGTTAGTATACATGGAGTCCATCTCGCATTTCATGGCTTCAAGCCATTTCTCGAATCGTCCATTCATAGCTTCTTGTAGGAAGCAGCTCATCTTGATCTATGAGCATCACATCGCCATTTTGAGTCACAAGATATCCATAATATCTCTCGTGCTCTTGGCGTGTCCTACCAGATCTACGAATGACTTGTGTAATTTGAGCAGTTCACTTTCCACAATATCTTGTGGTTCCTCGCCACGCTCCAACTCAAAGTTCAATGATATTTTGTGGTTCTTGAATTTCTTCGAGTTCTACTTTCCTCCCACTCGCTTCCTTTAGAGACAAATTTTCTTTCTAGAAAAATACCACCGAGAGCAACAAACACCTTGTTCTCGTAAGGTTTGTAGAAATAATACCCTTTTGTTTCTTTCTGGGTATCCCACAAAATTACATTTGTCGATTTGGGTCCGAGCTTGTCGTAATCCAGACGCTTTTACTGAACGCCTCGCAACCCCAAATCTTCATGAATGACATACTAGGACGCTTCCCAAATTCATCTCTCATATGGTGTCTTCTCGAACCGCATTTTTAGGAACACTTAAGTGTGAATGCAAATGCCTCTAGGGCATGACCCCGTAAGCTTATCGAAGATCTCAGATGACTCATCATTGATCGTACTCATGTCCAACAAGGTTCGATTCTCCTCTCGCATACACCATTCCATTGTGGTGTTCCAGTGGAGTGAGTCGTGATATAATACCACACCCCTTTAGAAGGTCATCAAAGTCTTGGCTTAAGTATTCACCTCCTCGACGGATCAAGGGCTTTTATGCTTTTGCCAAATTGGTTTTGAACTTCATTCTTGAATTCCTTGAACTTTTCAAAGGATTCGATTTGTGTCTCATAAGATACACATATCCATATCTACTAAAGTCACAAGAAATGTAATGAAGTAATAAAACCTACCTCTTGCTAACGAACTCATGGGTCCACATACATCACTATGTATAAGTCCCAATACATCGCTAGCCCGCTCACATCGTGTCCAAAGAAAGGGGCTTTAGTCATCTTGCCTAATAAACAAGACTCAGATTTCTCATATGATTCAAAATCAAATGAATCCAAGAACCCATCTTTATGGAGTTTGATATGCTTTCTCATTTATATGGCCTAAACGACAAAGCAGAGATATGCTTGATTTGAATCATTTGATTTAAATCATTTTGTATTTATGTTATAGATAGGCATTTCTAAATCAAGAATATAGAGACCGTTAAACAATTGTGCAACACCATAACAAATATCATTTAAGTAAAACAAACAACGATTGTTCTTTATTATAAATGAAAACCTTTCTTCCCAAACAAGAAATGTAAATAATGTTTTTGCTTATAGCAGTACAAAATAACAATCTTCTAATTCTAAAACTAGCCCAAAGGGGCAAAGATAAATGATAAGTTCCTACTACCAAAGGCAACAACTTTTTGCTCCATTCCCAACTCGTAGGTCAACCTCTCCTTTCGCTTAAAGTCCTACTCCTTCTGAGTCCCTCAAGACATTAACACAAATGTGAGAACCACATCCAAAGATCCAATACCCATGATGTAGAAGTAGACAAGTTGACTTCTATAACATATATACCTTAATCAAGTCGTATTTCCTTTCCTTTTCTTCACTTCTTCCAAATAAGCATGACAATTCCTTTTCCAAAGGTCCGTGTTTTCCATGTAAGACATTCACCTTCTTTAGCCACCCCACCTTTAGGTTTTAAAGCCTGCTTGGTTTTGGAATTGGGTTTGGCAAAAGATTTAGATCCTATCTTCTTCTTGCTTTTCCAATTTCCCCTTAGCATTCCCTTTGCACCATCATTATGGGAGCGGTCCTCGCTTTTTCATGTTGTTGTTCTCAGCTTCTTAACATGCTCAACAACTCAAGAAGGGGTTTCTCAATTTCATTCATAAGATAGTTCATAACAAATTGAGAGTAGTCATTGTTCAAAGATTGCAAAACAAGATCATTTGGGCTTCCTGAGTGATTGAAAACCCAACCTATCAAGGTACTCAATATACCCAATCATTTTCAAAGACATGTGGACCAACCGGATCACGCTCACCCATCTTGCAAAGATACAACGCCTTGCTTTGTATCATACCTCTCCGTCGAGCATGCCCTTCAAACAATTTCTCGAGATGCTCGATCATCTCATAAGCATCCATCAACTCATGTTGCTTCAAGCTCAAAGTTCATGGTTGCTAGATGACACAACTCACGCCCGTGAGCATCATCTTGATGCTTCTTGTAAGCATTATGTCCAAGACGCAGTGCAAAGATGTACCGGTGCCGCAGAATGGGCCCATCAAGGACATAAAGCTTGCGCTTTTGTTTGAGGACAATCCTCAAGTTCCTATGCCAAAAAGGAAATTAATTCCACTCACTTTTGTCCTTTTCAAGGACCGATCGTAATGAAAGACTATTTGTGTTGTTGTTGTTTGCCATTGATATCTACAATTTATAAGTGCAAAAATAATAAGTCAAATTACAGAGTTGATATTATGTAATTGATAATAGTACATTCAAAATATACCTCCCACTATTTTATTCAAATCAATAGCCCTCACCATTAATTCGGAAAGCATTTTCTATTAAATCTTTCTAGTGAGACAAGATCCATATTTCATTATGCCTTAAGTTAGCTTTGCTAATCTCTTAAAACATAATTATTTAGGTAGACAACCCTTTGTCAATTATATCATATATAACTCCTGGATAGTTTGGTAAACAACAATTGTTTCTAGTCCATCTAATGGTACCTACCAAACTCTATGCCTCTAAGTCCACAATCCTATTGAGATAACTTAGTTAAGTCGGGCCCAATGATTTTAACAGCTTGATATCACAATTATCCTATCGCATCTTACCTAGATAAATAGGGTACTTTGCTTTGGCAAACCTACATCTATCGATCAAGGTCTTGATGAGTGTTATTCATTGAAGGCATCCGATTTAGACTTAATAATTTAATGAGGGATTTTATTAATTAATTTAGATCTCACCAATTTTAATCTTATTAAGCATGCACATTATTTATCATATCATATCGCATACAAGCATAAATAAAGTGCAAAATTAAATGTGTCACAATTATGGCCCAATCCTCTGTCAATCTTTTCAAGCTAATGAAAGATTGAAGGTCAATCTAAGGTGGTAAAAGATCTTAAAATAAATAACTTCCTTGGATCTTCCTCAAGCATGTGCCTCCTCTCCATCGTCATCTTTCCATCGTGTTCTCCATCTTATCATCTTCATCGATTACAGATTATTACATGACATAAAGAAACCTCGAGTTACATTCGAGGGGATTTAGATGAGAAGAGAATATTACATTAGAATTTATAGAAAGGCACGACATGCAAGCCGTATTTCAAAACCAAAACCACTAACCTATGGGTCAAAAGGCCATAATCAGTACAACATGCATATCACAATAAGCACATAACAATTTATATATAATTAAAGAAAACTATATATAACATATTGGGGTCACGACCATCGTAAGCGCAACGAAGGGGGGTCTCAAGGGGGGTCCATAGGGGGTCTTCTCAAGCAAAGTGGTCCGAAAAAAATTTTTGAACACAATCAGATTGTAAAATTTTTCATATTTAATCTCCTCAAATAGTTTCGTAATCATATATTTAATCCACCAAAATAGTCATAATAATAATACAATACACCCTAGATATATCATATATGTCCAGCTTCAATTAATCATATTAAACCTCAATCAGATACTTCTAATCCAATTAGAACATAAGTTGTATAATCGTTATTACGCCATATAAGATACAATTAATGTAACATCATATACATGCATATCTATTATCGATATTCATAATACCGTAATATGTCGATTACGTAATATCATATACTCAATTAATGTAACATCATATACATGCATATCGATTATCGATATTCATAATACTAGAATATGTTGATTATGTAATATCATATACTCAATTAATGCTCAAAGAAATTGTATCATCATATATCATATATATCGAAAACAATATAATCAATTTCGCACTCCAAAAAATTGTATCATCACATATCATATATATCGAAAACAATTAAACACGTTATCTCGAATTAATCGTTTCAAGTAGCTCGATACCACCGTTGGGTTTTAATTTAAACGCACAAATGAAAAATTAAAATTTTAAAGCAATTTCAAACCCTAAAAACAGATCCATGCGAAAAATAATTAATTCAAAGGTTTTAGATATTATACCGATTATTGAATTTTCTCAAAAGCTCAATCTCCAATGCAATTCCTCACTAGATTACGCCTCTACTACGAGATCCACATCTAACGCACGCAAATCGCCGAACGATTCTCGCAATAAAAGGAGTCATGAGACTAGCCACCAAAGGAACAAGATTTTTGAACTTTTCTAGTCTCTCTCAAGAGCTGCTAGGGTTTGTAAGTTTTTGATTGCTTTCCTAAGTGGTCTATATATATATATATATATATAGTAGTTAAAAGGTATTAATCAAAACCTAATTTCATAAAATCCAATTTATATATATATATATCTTAATTAAGTCTTACTTAATTAATATACATATATACAATTATCCTTTTAATTTAAATTGTGATTTAAATACTATTAATCATATTAATATATTTAAATCCTTAAAATTTAAATTAATTCCCTTTTAAATTACGTTCTATGTGTGTGACCTATAGGTTATTATTACGTTGGCAATAATTTTAAAATCATATTATAAAATTATAAATGCCGTGAGCGCATCTAGTAATGCATCACTGCTACCCAAGTAATAATAAGATCGATGATTCGATGCAACCTTTTTCGTGACCAATGTTTCAATGTAATTTAATCCTTTTAACCTTAATATCCTAGATTAAACTCGAGTCATGGAATGTGTCATACTCTTCATAATTTAATCTGAGTTTTCTTGATCAATGAGTAGACTATATGAAACAAATCACTATTTGAGCATGGTCATGCATTTCATAGTCCTACTCAATCAAGAGGCCTATGGATATCACCCATAATATATAGGATGGTTAAATTCCATCTAGATCACTCATATTTCTCACACGATTCATGATGAACCCAATAATCACCTTTATAGTCCACCCTATTAAAGGTGACATTTGATGATATCAAAGTACATAAATTCTCGTAGTAATATAGCGATTTCGTGCCTGAGGACCATTACATCATTGTCACTATGAGAATTGCTAATGACACTTCGCATAATGCTCCATATAGAATTCTCATGGTGGGTCCGTCCAAAGACATCGTTTCAACATGAACCTATGCATCGACTTAATATCTCATATATTTATGACCAATGAGATTTGGTCATCAATCAATCCATATACTAGTCTCAATGCATCATTGTTGTCCCATCAACAATGATACTCGATTAGTGACATTTAAGAACAATGATACTAATTGTAATTATAATCTCATGTTCAAGTCACATACTTGAAACTATATAATTTGTATCACTATTCTAAGGAATTTTATTATGTTAACAATTATATTACGATAAATATAAACCATAAAAAATAAAACCATAATAAAATCATTTATTTATTCAATCAAATATAATATCAAAACGTTAAGTAATTATATCAAATAATTGAATAATAAGAATGCTTTGCCTTAGATTAGGACATGTGAATGTAGCTTCTATTAAAAAATTGAAACAACTTGAACTTATACCTAATCTTGCAAATACTCTTAGTTTAACAAATGTGAAATTTGTGTAGAAGCAAAACATGCTAAAAACCTTTTAAAAGTGTTGAAAGACAAACTAAGCTACTTGAAAGTTAATTCACAATGACTCTTTTTAAAAATACTATGAGTTAAGAAATATTATATTTCTTTTGTAGATGATATGTCTAGATATACTCGAATTTATCTACTTTCCTCAAAGATGAAGTGGAAGAAATATTTATTAAATATAAAGCGGAAGTTGAAAATCAGTTAGAAAGGAAAATTAAAAGACTTAGATCTGATCGTGGAGGTGAATATGATTCGGGAAGTCTTAAAAATTTTTGTGAACTAAATGGAATAATTCATGAAACTTCTCCTCCTTATTCTCCACAGTCTAATGGAATCGCAGAAAGGAAAAATAGAACACATAAAGATATGATGAATGCAATGATAATTAGTTCTGGTTTACCTTCTAATATGTGGGGAGAAGCTTGTCTTTCTGTAAATCATATTTTAAATAGAGTTCCACATAAAAAGATAGACTCTACATCATATCATTTATGGAAGAAATATGCACCTAATTTGGGGTATCTTAAAGTGTGGGGGTGTCTAGCTAAAGTAGCTATACCGGAATTTAAAAGGAATAAAATTGGACTTAAAATAATGAATTGCATTTTTATTGGATATGCTTCTAATAGTGTTGCTTATAGATTTTTGGTAATTAAAGATGCAACTAATAATTATCAAAATAATTCAATTTTGAAAACAAAGAATGCAGAATTTTTTGAAAATATATTTCTAATGAAAATTAGAGATGAGGGCAATCCTTCTTCTAGTAAACCTCTTAAAAGGAAAGATAAAGATCCTGTACCTGCATCTACTAGAAGTAAAAGGCAACATTTTGAGAAAACTTTTGGTCCAGATTTTATAACTGCTTTCATAACTGAAGATGACCCTAAAACTTATGAAGAAGCAATGAAATCAATTGATGCAAATTTTTGGAAGGATGCTATTAATAGTGAACTAGAATCTATTATGTCTAACCATACATGGGAACTAGTTAACTTGCCTAGAGGATGTAAACCTATTGAATGCAAATGGGTGTTTAAAAAGAAGTTAAAAGCTGACGGGTCTATTGATAAATTTAAGGCAAGACTTGTAGCAAAAGGGTTTACTCAAAAGGAAGGTTTTGATTATTTTGATACTTACTCACCAGTAACTAAATTAGCAACTATAAGAATTTTAATTGCTTTGGCTTCTATCCATAAATTGATAATCCACCAAATGGACGTTAAAACTGCTTTTTTGAATGGAGAGTTAAATGAAGAAATATATATGTGTCAACCTGAAGGGTTTGTTGTTCCTGGTGAAGAACAAAAAGTGTTTAGACTTGTAAAATCTTTGTATGGTTTAAAACAAGCACCAAAACAATGGAATGACAAATTTAATAAAACTCTCGTCTAATAATTTTGTGACAAATGAATCTGATAGTTGTGTCTATAGTAGATTCAATGGAAATTGTGGTGTGATTATTTGTTTATATGTGGATGACTTGCTAATATTTGGTACTGATGAGAAAGTGGTGAAAACTAGTAAAGAGTTTTTATCTTCTAAATTTGACATGAAAGATTTAGGAGAAGCGGATTTGATTCTTGACATGAAAATAAACAAACATGCAAATGGTTTAGTTTTATCACAGTCTCATTATGTGGAAAATATTTTTAAGAAATTTAATTTCTTTAAGGAAGAGCCATTAGGAGCCCCTTATGACTCTAGTGTGCATTTAAAGAAAAATAAAGGGAATGATATTGCACAAATTGAATATGCTAGAATCATTGGTAGTGTAATGTATTTAATGAACTGTACTCGGCCTGATATAGCATATGTCATTAGTACACTTAGCAGATATACACATAATCCTTCTCAAGATCATTGGAATGCATTGTCACGACTAATGAGGTATTTAAAAGGAACAGTTAATGTAGGTGTACATTTTAGTGGTCATCCTAGTGTTTTAGAAGGATATTGTGATGCTAATTAGGTATCTGATAATGATGAAACAAACTCCACTAGTGGTTATGTGTTTACTTTAGGTGGAGGAGCTGTTTCCTGGAAATCTGCTAAACAAACTTGTGATAGGAAATTTATTGGCTGATATACCATTGTGGTATAAGCCAATTCCTTCTATTTCTCTGCATTGTGATTCTCAAGCAGCTATTAGCAGGGCAATGAACCATGTTTATAATGGAAAACAGAGACATATTCGCTTGAGGCATAACATTATACGAGGACTGATCAGTAATGGAGTTATTTTCGTGAAATTTGTAAGGTCTGAAAAGAACCTAGCGGATCCGCTTACTAAGGGATTGAATAAAAAGGTAGTCCAAGAAGCATCCAGAGGGATGGGACTATTGCCAACATCTTGAGTAAATAATATATGATGGAAACCCAACCCATGTGATTGGAAATCCCATGAATTGGGTTCAATGGGTAATAACAAGCCATGTAATTATTTAATTAAAGCACTACAATTATTTATATCTCTCCCTGTGTGTATGTGGTGCTTACTGATAAATTGTGTTAGGATGAATCATTTAGATTCTTAATGAAACTCATAGCCCTAAAGGGTGGTGTATGTCAGTATACACTTGATGGGTTCACCTATATAAAGGTGGAAGTGTGGTAGCTTCTATGAGAGTCTTTAGCTAACTCTCTAGAGCATTTATGAAAATCGGGATATGGCGCATGGCTGGGGGCCATTGAATCATGACTTGTGTGGATTCAGGTTTTTAGATATGTGTGCAAGTTCAATTGGTTGTACCATAGATATTGGGTTCTATAATATAGTTCACCTATAATCTACAATCATGAACTTGTTCCACTAAGTGTCGATTCAAACCTACAAGGTATCGACTTTATGTATCTAAAAACCATTGCCCTTCTTACTTCCTTTCATTTTTTTCTATCTCTTTGATAATTTTGGACCATGTGGGGGATTGTTGGTGTGATGCTCCAAAATTCATAGTTTTGTCAAAGTCCCACATTGGCTATTTTTGGAACTCTCATGGTACATATTAGCACTTGTTGCTATGGGCTTAGTAATTTGGTTGTGTAAAAGGGATGGGCTCGCGCACATGAGGACGGCTAAGGAATTGGGCGAGGCCAAGCTTGGTTCTCGGACTTTCGATCAGAAAACCTAAGTGCGTGTGTGTGCGGGATACGCCCGCGCAGGGGGGGTGCCGATCCGAGCAATTATGCCTTGCAGGTGCACCCAGGAGACCGTAGCCGTTTCTCATATTAATTCCCAGCGTAAACATACCAGTCTGTTATGCAGAGAAAGTACACAGAAAAATTTGTTCTTCCCATACACATATATAATCTGTTTATACAGTCCCTCTCTTCCTTATCTCTGTTCTGGGCAATCCACAAAGACAAGTCCGTAGCCTTCTTCTGCGAGTACACGCAATTGAAGGTTCGCCGTTGAATCCTGGAGGGTGAACGCCGTGAAGCTCAATTGTACCAACAGTTTACAACCTGTGAGGGCGGAATCACTTTTTAGGACAAAGAAACTTTCTTCTACGCCTCGGTTTTCTTCAATTTCCAGCTAAGTTGTTCCGATTTTGTTCACCTGTTAATCTTGTTAATACTGCTCTTGCTACTGTTATTTCTCCAACAGATTGTAATTTATATTTAACAAAGTAAAAAAGACAAGGGTGAAACTGTGAACTGTGTTAAGTTTACTATAACATTACCGAGTTGTTGGTGGGTTCCGGTATGACAATTTCTGGGGGCGTGAAGACTTTGGAAGCAGGGGGTTTATGGCAGGAATGAGTTCAGAAACCAGGGTGAGTTCTCAAGCTGACCAAAGGGACGCAACATCGAATCTAGCTATTAGCGAGTTGATCAGAATTAAAGTGTCAAGCTGGGGTTAATAAAAGTGGGGTGTAACTGGTCTGAGTATGACGTTTTGTCAACAAATAACTTTTTGATAGCAGAGGTTTTTCTTCTTATAGATTTCTTTTAGGCTTTACTTATATTTTATTTTTGTTTCCCTTCAAAATCTTGGTTAGAGGTATAGTTGCATAAAATAGCAAGGTATTTTGGTGAATCTTAGGGCTTTTTTTTTGAATGACATGAAAAGCTTTTTTTGTTAGTATTTGTATTGTTTATATAGTAATTAAGGTAAACATTTCTTCTCTCCCTCTCTTCTACCATTCAAGTGCACAAAACACGTGTGCGCACACTTAACTGGCCACAATTACATGCGTTTGTGTGGATTTCGAGGAACAAGTTTAGCCGATGAATTTATTGCATGTTGCTCCCTATTTTTTGGCCTTATGATTTCTATTAGTATATCTTAAGGGATTGTACCTAAGTTGTACTAGAGATGTTATCTGAAATTGATAAGTATACGAGTGAAGCCACTTCACTCGTATATTTGAGTTATGATCCTTTGACACATTGAAATTGGCTTTACAAGGAATAAACAGTTTAAGTAACAACCATATAATTTTTCTCTTTATAATGTCTTGAGTCAGTTTAATAACTCGAGTTAGTGTTGGGTTTGTATATAGCGCGAACATGCAATCAAATTACACAAAAAGTGCGGAAGCGCGATAAAATAGGAATTTAAAATTTTCATACAAACCCATCACTAAGATCATATATGTGCATAATTATCAATCAAATAGAAAAAAGATGGAGAACAGATTCATACCGTTGTAGAAACTAACTTCCTCAGGTACGAGTTCACGTCCAATCCTTTTCGCGTTCAACTTGAATTCACCGGGTTTGATTCCTTACTTTGATCAACGTTAGCTACCCAAGTGTTTGGCCTCTAGAGGTGATCCACCAAGGAAGAACAAATATTCAAGAAGATTAGTGTTTTGCTCAAACCCTAGTTTTTCTATCTCTATAGAAAAATGGCGTACTATCCAACTATTGGAATCACATAATCTTTTCCACACTGATAATATAAGACTCTTCTTATAAAGATATTAGTTAACCCTTCTAATTTAATTAGAAGTAGGGTTATATTTAATTAATTCTTTTAATTAATTAAGCTCCTACTCTTATTAGGGATAATTAATTAAACTCTTTTAATTAATTAAGCTCCATAATCTTATTAGGGATAATTAATTGAAATCTTTTAATTAATTTGTCTCCTAATCTTATTAGGAATAAATGAGAGTACTTATATTAATTAATTCTCAAACTCCTTTAGGAATTAAGTAATAGTAATAGTAATAATAATAATAATAAGACTCCTCTTATTAATTTATATTTAATATTTCCAAAATATTAAATAATAAATATTAAGCTATTTAATTTATTATATCACCAAAGATTAAATTAAATACACTTAACTTATTATTATGATTATGTCATTTACTTCTTAAATACATATTTTTCCTTTTGCGGTGTGACCCTTTAGGTTCTTCATATTAAACCGGTTGTGAATAAATCAATTAGAACAATTCTAATCTTATTTAAATAAATAAATTAAACTATTAATTTATTTAAATAATATTTATTCTACAATAGGGATAAACCTCCCTAGCGATTAACGACTTTCCAGATAATATAAATTTTAACATTAATCATAAAAGAACATTTGAGTAAATAGTTACCGTACAATTCAATCCTTACACCATATAATGTCCCAATTAAATATAAGACATGAAAATATTACTGTCAAGTCTTATTTTATTTAATTATATGTATTTCGACTCTTAAATGCACAAATCCAAATAATGCAAATTAGAAACTCCTTTCTAATTTCATTCTGCCTTGACCAAGAACTATTGAGTTGTCATTTATCGAATCACATATGACATTTCTCTTCTTTTACTAGAAGCGGTAGATTCTTTACTGATCATACATTATCTCCATGTACAACTTATTATACTCAAGCATACCCTTTGATATACCCTAAGGGTCTTAATGAATAAATCAAAGTATAAATCATCATACACAAGATACTATGATGATCTTAAGTCCAAGGATTACTTGTACTACTATAACTATAGGAATTCCTATTGACATGCAAGTAAAACTTTATTAGGTATTTCTTAGCGAGCCACGTTCAGTGAAAAAGCTCTTCTACGGAGATCCTACCAAATTAAACAAAAGCTCCTCTACGGAGGATTATATCAAATGCAAAGGTGAATTAACTCGTATGTTTCTCTTCAGTTATTTGAGTTGTTTTGTGTCGTGTTTTTACTTTAGTTTTGGCATCTCTTTTGTGGTTATTGATAAGTAGGTTTTATACCTACTTGTCTGGTATCTATTACTTGAATTATTTACTTAATCTCATGTTTCGTAGTTACTTTTTATACATTTTATGTTATTTTGTAGGCGATGACACGGCATTGGCATAAAGAAGCAAGTGAAAGCAATTTGGACATCTTTTGGACTAAAATATGCAAGCAAATGCAAGAAGGGAATATTGAAGGATTTTTAACACCAAGTTGGATGCATGTTCTTGGCTTAGAACTTGGATTTTATTTTAGAGCTTCCTCTTAGCTTTCCGGAACATCTTAAATTGTCTCAATCGGAGTTCGGATGCAAGAGTTATGGCCTTTTTATCAACAAAGATCAAAGCTAAGAGTTGTCATGCTTGCCATTTACACAGCATCTACTTCAAGCTCGATTTCCGCCTTGCTCCAGCCCGAATCTGTCAATTGTTAAAGAACGAAAGTTATAGATCTAGTCGATATCTTCGATTTGATAGGTGGCATTCCCCGTAACTCCTAACGGATCAAAAATTATGCCTGTTTTACCAAAGGACGTCGCAGCAGAAAATAGAGTAGCGCGGACCACGCTACCCAAGACTTAGACGCAGCACGGGGCACGCTACTACACCAGCGTCTACTGTTCTCCCAGCGCGGACCGTGCCCAAAATGGCCTAGGGGCAGCGTGGGACGCGCTAGGCGGCGGGAAACATCTTATTTAGGTTATTTGATGTCCAATTTGAGCTAGAAAATGATTCTTAGTTGCCTAACTTGCTTCGGTGTCCATTAGAACTATAAATACATGATGAGAGGCATAAAAGAGGGAGATATAGGCTATTTTTGAAGGATTCCATTAGATTAGATTAGAGTAAATTAGATCAAAACCCTAGTTCTTGTTAGATTTGGAGATTGAAGCAACTTGGAGACCATTGAAGATTCAAAGTAGGAGCAAGGAGGGAGCATCAAATCTACAGACAAGAGATTCTATCTTCTTATCTTCTTCTATCTTTATCTTTTAATTATTATTCAATTGTGGATTCTTAGTTTTAATTCAATAATAATAAACTAATTCTTTGTTTGAGATTACAATGGATCTTATTGTGTAGTTTATTTTAATATGTTTCGTTATCAATTATTATGTTCTATTGTGAGGATTGTCTATTGTGATTTGGACTTAATTGCTTAATTTCCTAGCTAACAATTACCGTGATAATCTATTTGAACTCGAGAGATGAAATATTGATTTAGATCTTATCATGATAACATGTGTTTGTGATTTCTGCATAGATGGAATTCATGATTCGTGTTTAGGATAGAGATATGCATTTACGCCATATGTAATCTTATAAAGAACTTGTGCTTTAAATCCTTTTTAATTGTAATTCACATAGAGATATAGTGGATTAGTTAATTAGGGTGTCTTGCTTAATTCTATCATCTGTGGATTTAAGTGAGTATGAATATTATGCACCGAGAGGTGGTTTTATATGCTTTAGTGTTTTTGATTAACAATTCAAGATAGAAAATAATTGATAAGAAGTGTGTTAACTTAAATGAAGCAATAAATAAAGTTGTGATCTTAAATCTCTGTAATCTTAATTTAATTAGTGGTAATTAGAATTAGTGTAATTAAATAATTTAATTTATATAATTTGAAATTCATTCGTTTAAATAAGATCGAGTTGAAGTTACTGTTAAGTACTTGGTGATTTTTATTAAACAATTCCTCGTGGGAACGATACTCTACTTTCACTTTATTACTAGTTGACCACGTATACTTGCGTGTTGTGCGTAATTAGATTTTACCCAACAAGTTTTTGGCGCCGTTGCCAGGGAATTAGTTTAATATCTCTTTGCCAATATTAATTTCAATCAAATTAGTCTTAATTTAAGTATTTTTATTTTTATTTTTAATTCTCTTCCTATATTTCTCTCTTTTCAAGTACCATGGATGACTTTGCGTATCAATGGCCATACACGAACATGACTCAACCAAGGGAAACAGGGATTGATGGACTTAATGCATTTTCTACAATGTCAGCACAGATTGAAGAACTTTCGAGGAAGTTTGACCTTTTTACAGCCCAAAGGAGTCGAAGGATGGCAGTTATGTGTGACTATTGTGCTGGCAATCACCCGAGTAATCAATGCACCATCAATCTTGGGCCGGTACAGTATGGTGGTAACTACCTCAATCAGTATGCATATGATAATTATGATCAAGTTTGGGGGTATCACTCGGATTCTTCATGGAGCTATACTTATGAAGACCAATACTCTACTCCAAATCCAACATACACGCCAGAATTCTCATATCCACCTCCAATGCGACAAGAAGACAATTTAGAGTTGAAGGAATTCATGTTAAGGATTATAGCAAACCAAGAGGAGAGGATGATGATTCAAGAAATATCGAGCCACAATTTTCAGCACCAGATGGAACAACTCATCACCACTTCAACTCATGGTCCTCAATACATGGATTCCAAAACTGAGACAGATAATTCAAGTTTGGAGGATTTGTGGTTCAAATTTGTAGCATCAACTAAGGAGAGGATGATTAATCAAGAGAGGTCAATTCAGAATCAAGAGATAGCAATTCAAAATCTTCAAAATAAGATAGATCAATTGACCAAAGCCGTAAGCAACCTTCCTCGAAATAATTGGTGTTATGATGAGGATTCCGAGATTGATGAAGCGCCCGAACCAAATCTGCAACTGGATGAGCCACAAGATATAGGAAGTGTGGAGACAATTGGGGATAATGAAATTGAGGTCCACGAAGATCTAAATGGGTCTCCACCGAAGATCAAAGAGTCGGTCAGATTTGCAAAATCATGCCCACTTGGTAGTCATGTCGTCAATGAAGCCGTGGTGGGAAGAGAAAGAGAAGATAGATGAAGAGCCCATTGTGTTTGACACACTTCCATGCCCAAATATGATCACAAACACAATGGACATAGCACCAAGTCATTTGCCCTTCTTCATGGAGATTATACCGAGTCAGAGCATGTTAGGTGACTTGGATGCTATGGCCATCGCTTGTGGGAACCTTCCAAAGGATTATTTTCTACTGATGGATGGAGGATTCCTCAATTTTCGAAGAGGAATTGGATAGTGTTGATCAGATAAAGTCTGGCTGAAAGACTATAAATCAAGCGCTCATTGGGATGCAACCCAAGTTTAATTTTTATTTTTAGTTTTTTTTAGGTTTCATATTAGTTGATAGAATTTTTTTCATTTTTTGTAGGATTTAATAAGCTTGCTTCTATCATATTCACAGGTTAGTCAAGTCCAACTCAAGTGTGGTGCCCGATTCATTTCAATGTGTTTAACCTATTCTTCAAACTTCGCATACAAGGAGATAAATTGCTATATGTGACGCCCCCAAAATTAGGTATACGTCACCCATCTTCTTCTATCTTTATCTTTTAATGATTATTCAATTATGGATTCTTAGTTTTAATTCAATAATAATGAACTAATTCTTTGTTTGAGATTACAATGGATATTATTGTGTAGTTTATTTTAATATGCTTCGTTATCAATTATTATGTTCTATTGTGAGGATTGTCTATTGTGATTTGGACTTAATTGCTTAATTGCCTAGCTAACAATTACCGTGATAATCTATATGAACTTAAGAGATGAAGTATTGATTTAGATCTTATCATGATAGCATGTGTTTGTGATTTCTGCATAGATGGAATTCATGATTCGTGTTTAGGATAGAGATATGTCTTTACGCCATATGTAATCTTAAAAAGAACTTGTGCTTTAAATTCTTTTTAATTGTAATTCACATAGAGATATAGTGGATTAGTTAATTAGGGTGTCTTGCTTAATTCTATCATTTGTGGATTTAAGTGAGTATGGGTATTATGCATCGAGATGTGGTTTTATCTGCTTTAGTGTTTTTGATTAATAATTCAAGATAGAAAATAATTGATAAGAAGTGTGTTAACTTAAATGAAGCAATAAGTGAAGTTGTGATCTTAAATCTCTGTAATCTTAATTTAATTAGTGGTAATTAGAATTAGTGTAATTAAATAATTTAATTTATATAATTTGAAATTCATTCGTTTAAATAAGATTGAGTTGGTTACGGGTTAGTACTTGGTGATTTTTATTAAACAATTCCTCGTGGGAACGATACTCTACTTTAACTTTATTACTTGTTGACTACGTATACTTGCGTGTTGTGCGTAATTAGATTTTACCCAACAGTTATAGCTTGAAAGATGGGTAGAAGCTGTTAGAGATTATGAGGTCTTTGAGGAGGGAACTTCTGGGGACAGTGAGATTGTTGAATCTCTTTCTCATGCACAAGACGCACTTAAAATAGTAGTGAATGCTAATGTATTTTTTCTCTCTTAAATAAGAGTAGAAAGCTCATGAAGCAATCTTGAAAGTGATGAACCTTTCAAGGTATGTCCAATGAGCTCTATTGTCTTTGTTTTGTTACACCTGGCTAGATTAATTTACATTTTTAGTCTCATTATATTGTTTGTGGCATTTGATGGTTTATTCCTTGCACCAAGTCCATTGTGTGCAATGTTGCTCAGAAACATGCATTAGGGGAGTGGACAACTTGGACTCAACTTTGTGACATGTTACATCTGCCAGTACGTTCTAGAATTTTTCTACATAAAGTTTAATTTTATAATTTTCTTTCATTTTTCCTTAAGTTTTTGTGTCATTTTTAAACAGGTTAGAATCGTGATTGATGGCATTTAACAACTATGAATCAATTGAGGTGTTTACTCATAGTTATATTTTTGTCTTTATCCTTAATTAATCTCTCTCTCGATTTAAGTTCACCAGTTTCATTTTTTCTTATTCCTCATCTCATTAAAATTAAATTTCAGTGTTTCTCTTGCATCATGAAGTTTACAGGCCCAATCTTGATTTCCTTAAAGAAAATGATGATGAAGTTGACGTAACATGACACACTTTATTCATTCTAGTTCGTTGTTATTCATACAGTTTTGTTAAGTTAATAAATTTTATAGGTACTACGGTCTTTGGGAGACCAAGATACAATAACAAACTTTATAGTTATCGTGACTCGAGTATTATCTATTTATATGTGAGTATTGATTTTATTAGCTCTTTATGCATTAACTTATCAATTAGTTTGAAACAAGTATGAAAATATTATTTTATTTACTTAAAATATTAAATTTAATGTTTCTTCTAGAGAATAATAATAATAATAAAAAATATAAAATCATCGATTTGAAAATCAATTATAATTTCTAATGAATTTTGATTATTTAGCAAATAATTTTTTATTTACAAAATTATAATTTGTGAAGGAATTTTTCTCTCACTAAATTGAAGAAAGATTCTCAAATTATAATTAGTGAAGGAAAATTTTCTCTCGTTAAATAAATTTGTTCTTCACAATATGTTATTTGTGAGGGAATAAAGTTATTCACTAATTTCAAATAGTCATTCTTAAAATATTATTCATGAAGGAAACCAATCTTTCACTAAATAATAATATTCCATTACAAAATATAATTTGTGAATAAAAAATTATTCACAATATATCCTTCACAAAAAGTATTTAGTTACTACTTAGCTTAATGATACCCAATTATATTGTGAGAATTGTGAGGAGGTCAGATCACGGAAAATGATCGTGCCAAGGAAATATTTTTTCGCAATAAATGTCTTGTGAGTGATATATTATGTTTTGCGAAGGATTTGTCCGTCACTAGATGCTATTTTTGGTGTAGTGATATCCAAATATAAGGTTGTTAAAGTCCTTACGTTAATCACCTTTAATAGCTGAAAGAAAAACTGCAATTCAAATTACACACATATTTCTTAGCTTGAACAACTCCTTGAAAATCTCCAATCCACAATTGAATTGGTTTCATAGCTTAAACAGACCAAACTGTTTTAAAAGTATATATTAGAGAAGATATTACCAGCAATAAACGAAAACCAAGTTGCTGTAAAACTCTTTGGACGAGAAAAAAAAACAATTTATCCAAATTAACTATATCATCATTTATTCAATTAGCCCAAAATATAATCGCTGCATTCCACCATATTTAACCATCACAAATTCAATTCAGCCCATTTAATAACTCATATACTTATGTATATTGTAATCATTAAAATTACAAATATATAAAACTAACAGTAATTAGACTTGGAAGGAATTTATAATATAAGTAATTAGTTGGTGTAAACATAGATGTGACTCCAACAGTAAAATATAGTGATGCTAAATCTCCACCAACCCAAATCTGGTATACTACGATCGGGCAAATTCCGGTTCAGATTCCCATCGAAACAATCCCCTTACCCTATACTCTTTTCGGATCATCTGGTCGGATCTCCGAACGTCAACGACCTCCGACGGACTAAGATCATATAATTGAGAGGGAAATCATCTCCACATTCGATTACAGGTCTGAATTATATCTCAATTTTGTTGTATCATCAAGTATTTAAGCTTCTTTGCCTATAAATTTGCGTGGTTTTGGAATGTGGCACTGAAAATTGGTGGATTCCTTTTGTTCTGGAAATTTTTGAACTTTAATTGGAAGTAAATCAGTAAATGTTGTGGCTGATGATTATGAGTTTATGCGTACAATTCAGGTTTTCATTTTGGTATTGTGGAAATGAAATGTTTTTTGTACAATATTATTATGTGTATTTATTTGATCAGTTTCTATACTAAAGTTCTAAATTTTGAAATATTTGGATGAGAGAATTCAAAAAGTACATGCAAGAGGGAATATATATGGTCGTGTAGGCATTTTCAAGATCCGGGAAATATTAAGCAATTCTATTTCGGAGTGCTTTCTTGTACTATAATGGATTGCTATTAATGCTAGTGGTTATTCTGAACTCCAAAAAGAGAGTGAAGGACAGTATATGAAAAGTAAAAGATTGTGAAAGGTAGAAACTATAGGAGTTTTTTCAACTAGTTGGACTGGTGTTTATTTTATATTCTTTTTCCATCTCATTTTCTAACTGGACGCCTTTTCTTAAATGTTTTGCCTTTGTTTCCAAACAAAAAGGAAATTGAGAAACTTAAACCATGAAATCAAATTACTTTACATTCTATTGTATTCCCCTCAGTTTCAAATATAAAATTATTATTGACTTTATGAGGTTAATTTAAAATATTCTTAAATTTAAAATTGATATCATTTTTTTAAATTTTAATTAGTCGACACAGTGATAAATATTATAAATTATTTATAATTTATTGTTTCATTATAATATTAAAATTTAAAATGTCTTATTTTGACTTTCAAAAATAAACAATAATTTTATAATTTCACTTTCAAAACTTCTCTTTCTTCTGTTAAGTAATCTTCTAGTTCAAAAGCCAAAAAATAAATAAATTTGGTAGATAATAATTCCCTGAAATGAAGGAGCCCACCGAGAGTACACTGTACACATGACGCACACAAAGTAGGGAAAGGAGGAAGAAAATAACAAAAAATCGTAAAGCCAACTCACCCCTATGTAGTTGCCGACTAAATCATTCCAAGGAAACTATGTCAATTATTTACTTCTTTTTTTTTCTTTTTTTTTCAAGATATGTCAATTATTGTTTATTTTACATTTCTAAAGCTATGCCAATTATTGGAGCAACTGAAAAAAAATGAAAAGTGTCGGATATATATATATATATATATATATATATATATATATATATATATATATATATGAACAATGATCCATAGCATCTATTTATTATGGATCAAAAAATGGAATATACTCCCTCCGTTCCTAAAAGATTATCGTTTTAGAAGAAAAAATGAAATATACTCCCTCCGTTCCTAAAAGATTATCGTTCATATTTGATATCGTTGGCAATTGAGGGTAAGATTTGGTGGAGTGTGCTATAAATGGTTTGAAAGTATCGTGCAGATTAAAATCTTTCTTTCAAATGATATTCTTGTTAAATTTAATTTGTTCGTTTTGTCGCTTGTTCGAATTTCGTTATTATTTCACATAATTGTTTCCTGTGAAATAAATATATTAGTTTTATTTTGGAGTTGATACATATGACTCGTATTTGTACTCTTTGAATTAGGTTATCATGTTTAGTACTATTTATTTTTGATAATTGTAGAGCGATACATGTTGCTACCTTCTTTTTGAGACCTTGTGACTATAATCGATTTGGTTCAACATGTACATATAGAACCCTTTTGTTGGTATTTTTTATCGCATGTGTTTGTGACATGATATTTTTGTTAGAATATACCGTAGGGTATACTGAAGCTATAACCACCGTGGGGGTACCACAGCATGTCGCTTCTTGCACGAGAGGCATGACACTTTCCGTGGCGAAAGTGATTAGTCCACTGCGTCTCCATTTTGTGCCCGGAGAAGCGGGCCATTTGGTATTTTGTTGTTCGGGGCGTATGGGTTAACCCTAGTTTTTACTTACTCATGGATTGGTGATGTTGTGCCAAACACACTATCCGATTTGCATACATTTGGATTCGCGATCCAATGTGTGATTTGCTGTGTGGCATTATTTTGGTTGCTGTGTGGGCATCATTCGATTTGCTCGTGGCATTAGTTTGACTTGCATGTGTGGCAAGATATATTTTTGAGCTCATTTGGTGTGAAATAACTCCGGTACCGCTTGTTTGATTTTATTATTTTATTGATTAGTTTTGTTGGTTTTGTTCGGGCCTCAAGTCATTGAGTTAGTTACTTGATTCGTTATTTCTTTATTCTCTTATTGGTTTCGTCGAATTATGTTAATTCATATATATTCCATTCGCATCCTTGGATATTACATTTTCGTTCGTTAAACGTATTTGCACTCGAGGCTTGTTCAAGATTTTTGTCTCAACTATTTTCGTATATCGATTTGTATATCTTTTGTATATCTCATCCGTCTTCGGGAAATTGGCTCATGTCTTGTGTTTTTCTTCCCAAGTTTGCGAGGGGTGATTCAGTATTAGTGTGATGAGAGTTTTGCCTTCACCG
The DNA here is from genome assembly GCA_020205605.1 of Panax ginseng. Lineage (NCBI taxonomy): Eukaryota > Viridiplantae > Streptophyta > Magnoliopsida > Apiales > Araliaceae > Panax > Panax ginseng. The sequence goes on from CM035141.1 coordinate 28,873,693, forward strand.
CTTAGGTTGATTCAAATTTTAAGTTTTGATTATTTTGACTCAGTTTAGAGAATTGTACTTATTACTTTATTGATGGATCACCACTATATTTTGAGGTTGTTAGTGCTCTGCTTATTTATTTTGAGGTTTGTTGTGTTTTGCACGTGACCTCCCTTTCCTTTTCGGTAAGGGGGTGTTACACCTACATTCTCTCATTGTCTCAAGAAATTCTCTCTTGTATTAATAGTTTTCAACTTTCCATAAAGGGGTAGTGATGAAATTTCAAACAATATTTTTTTGGTAAATGATACTTTCTTAATCCATGTGCAAAAATCTTAAACGACAATCTTTTAGGAACAAAGGTAGTAACATTTATACGTCCCATTACAAAAATTAAAGGTTGCAACCTAAAGCGACCTAAAGTTGTTGACGGTGTTAAGTAGTGTCTTTGTATCCATGAAAAGAATCCAAGTTGAAAAATAATTTAATTGTTAGATTAGTTGTTGACTAAAATAAGAAGATGTGATCCTTAATTTGATTAAGACAATAAATTGTTTTTAATCCATAATAAGAATGAATTAGAAAGAGTACTATAAATAAGGCTACGAGGGAGTTATTTTTTACAGGAGAGAAACTTGATAGCAAGAAGGTACCGAATAAATAAATTGAGAAAATTATAATTTGTTGCTTGTGGATATCCGCCGCCATGTCCGAAAAAATAAATTGAGAGAATTATAATAGATGTGACTCCAACAGTAAAATATAGTGATGCTAAATCAAAGCAAGTTCTATATTCATCAAGTTTCGTAATTGGTAAGGTTTCTTAATCACAACACAGTATTTAATTAATGGAATCTATTTCACACATTTTCACACTTCAATATTGTATTACAAGTGGTTTTAATGTCCAATCAAAGTTATTTAATTAATGCAATCTTTTTCACACATTTTCACACTTTAATATTGTATTACAAGTGGTTTTAATGTCCAATCAAAATGGACTTTTGTGATCAAGTTTTCTATTTGTTTATCTAATTTTTTGATCTGCGTGATCAAACAGGAAAAATATTTTATATTAAATATCTGTAATATATTTGAAGAACATAAACAAAGACTAGATAATTACATATCAGCTTCCCAATTTTCATCTCTCTATTTCTCTCTTTCTCTTTCACATATTACTTTTCATTTTCTAATTACATATCATTTTTCAAACCATCTTTTTTGTGTTCAAGATAAATACAATTTGTCCTATATACATATATGTACAAAGACTTGGTGGTAGACTTTGCTTTATATGATGAGTTCTTGGTGTTAAAATTTTCACAATTCTCTTGCCAATTGTAATCCTCTTCTCTTTATATCCTTGTCTTAATTTTAACCGTACCCACGTATTGAGATGGAGCAACTTCAACACTTTAGCCATGAGCATCCGTTGATCCTCAACGTTGAGGATCATGCTCAGGAGGATGTTAATTGTTGTGGGTGCAATAAATCAATACTCATCGGTGAATCAGCATATAGCTGCAGCACTAGTAGTCATACCATTGATAATACAACCCAAGGTGATTGTGACAATTTCTTTCTACACAAAACATGTGCGGAATTGCCCCAAGAACTTGAATATCCTATGCACCAAGATCACCCTCTTACCCTGCATTCACGTCCACAGTATGATAGCCGTACCTGCATTTGTGATGTCTGCTGCGTCAAGGGTTGGAAGTGGTTCACCTATCAATGTGTAAGTTGTGAGTTTGACGTTTGTTTGACATGTGTTTTGCAGGATCGCAGCTTTCATCATGAATCCCACAATCACCCATTAACTTTAATGCCCAAGGAAGCCTTGTTCAGCTGTGATGCTTGCCGCACAGAAGATAAAGATTTATCCTACTTTTGTAACACCTGTCTATTCTGGTTACACAAGAGTTGTGCCTCTGCAACAACCACCCTCAAATGTCAATTTCACGAAGATCACCCTCTTGTCCTAGCCTATTCTCTTCCCGAACAATATCGTACTTTCTGGCAAAGTTGTAGTATATGCAACAGAAAACTTTTTCCGAACTATTGGATTTATTATTGTGCAGATTGTAGATTTTTTGCTCACATCAAATGTGCTACTTCAACAAAGACGGCAGAACCTTTGACGTTGAGGTTCATTATCTTGCCGTCATATTTTTATTTTCTGTGAATTTTTGTTTTCATTCTAACTTGGCTTCTTTCTACTTGCTAAAGATTCTTAATTAAACTTTCATTTTTTCTTGGTTTCAAATGTAGTGAAAATATGAATATTTATGAAGGTGGTGATGAGAAAGATGAGCCTAATTTGATGCACTTACCATTACCTGATGAAGCCTCGCTTGGTTTATTAATACACCAATTTGTCAAGGCCATTAGTCTTACAGATGATACCTCTACAACAACAGATGATTATATCAATCATTGGGCACATAAAGATCATCCACTTATCATTTTTCATGAATTTAAAATGAATAATAATGAGATGAAAAATGAGGAAATGCTATGTGACGGGTGTGTGCAACCTCTCACCGACGATCCATTTTACGGTTGTCTGCAATGTAAATATTTCCTGCACAAATATTGTGCCGAGCTACCAAAAGAGTTGAAACATCTATCTCACCCAGAACACAAGCTCGTCGCAAATCAATATCCTACTCGTTGTCATTTCTTTAAATGTGATTTTTGCCAAAAGTATTGCAACGGTATATTCTTTTATTGTGAGCTCTGTAATTTCTACATGGATATCGTGTGTGCTTCACTGCCCAATAAGATCAAACATGAAGTTCACACACACTCCCTTAAGCAACTTAAAATCATGGACTGCAGTGCAAGTGCGTATAAATATTCAGGTTTTGGATTTGGATGTGAAACTTGCAATTTTTACCCAAGTAAAAGTTGTGCTATTATGCCACGTACAGTCAGGCACAGATGGGACCCACATCCACTCCACTTGATGTATCCGCCTGTCAAAAATCATCCACATGAATTCGACTGTGAAGTGTGCTCAATATATATAAATCCAAATTATTGGTTCTATCATTGTCGCGATTGTGATATGTCCTTTCATAACGGTTGTCTCCTTCGTGATGATGTTTACTCAAATATCAAGTTTGGGGCTACCATTGAAGTTGACAATTTGCACCCACACCACCTCACATTTGTTCAAAATAAAAAGAAGAATGTCTCGTGTGGCAGTTGTGGTACTGGGTATATTGGCATTCGGACAGCAGTTCTTGAATGTGCGCCTTGTATATTTGTTATTTGCACTCACTGTCGTCAAGATTTGTAACAGTAGCGATAGGTGAACTATTGGATTCTTTTAGTTGTAATTTTTATGTTTGTTTGACCCGTGGACTGTTCGTTTAAATTTATAGTTGGTTATGCACTTAAAAAAACAACATATATTATGGGTACAAATTTTCTTTCCATCCCATGTTATATATTGTTTCGAATTGTAATGTGATTATTGATTTACACAATTAAATAGACAAATCTAGTACCGATACAAGAGACAGGACAATAGAGGAGATGATAAATAGGCATCTGATGAAAATGAAATTTCAGCATATAGTTGCAGCACTAGTAGTCATACCATTGATAATACAACCCAAGGTGATTGTGACAATTTCTTTCTACACAAAACATGTGCGGAATTGCCCCAAGAACTTGAATATCCTATGCACCAAGATCACCGTCTTACCCTGCATTCACGTCCACAGTATTGGAGCCGGTCTTGCAGTTGTAATGTCTGTCTCATGGATTGGAAGTGGTTCACCTATCAGTGTGTAAGTTGTGAGTTTGACGTTTGTTTGACATGTGCTTTGCAGGATCTCAGATTTCATCATGAATCCCACAATCACCCATTAACTTTAATGCCTAGGGAAGTCTTGCTCAGCTGTGATGCTTGCGACACGGAAGATAAAGATTTCTCCTACTTTTGTTACACCTGTCTATTCTGGTTACACAAGAGTTGTGCCTCCGCAACAACCACCCTCAAATGTCAATTTCACGAAGATCACCCTCTTGTCCTAGCCTATTCTCTTCCCGAACAATATCGTAGTTTCAGGCAAGATTGTAGTATATGCAACAGAAAACTTCATCCGAACTATTGGATTTATTATTGTGCAGATTGTAGATTTTTTGCCCACATCAAATGTGCTACTTCAACAAAGACGGCGGAACCTTTAACGTTGAGGTTCATTATCTTCCCATCGTACTTTTATTTTCTGTTATTTTTGTTCATTCTAACTTGGCTTCTTTCTACTTGCTAAAGATTCTTTATTAAACTCTTTTTTTTTCTTGGTTTCAAATGTAGTGAGAATGAGAATATTTATGAAGGCGGTGATCTCGATTAGCCTAATTTGATGCACTTACCATTACCTGATGAAGCCTCACTTGGTTTATTAATACGCCAATTTGTCAAGGCCATTAGTCTTACAGATGATACCTTCATAACAATGTATTTATTATATCAATCATTGGGCACATGAAGTGTGAAAACCCAAAAATAGATATATACATCACCTCTTCTCGAGTTAATACAATACACTCTGATGTAAACAACTACAACTTTATTATTACAACAGTAAAACTGTGAGTTTAAATACAGATATTGCCATCTAAACAATATCCACATACAAATAAATCCTCATCATAATTATTGATACATTATTTTACAAAAATGGTGAGGACTACTAAACAACTCTCTAAAACCTTCATTCCATACCCCGACTCGTACTCGCTACATTCTCGCCTCCTGAGAACAAAAATGGAACAAAAAAGAAAAGGGTGAGCTTTCAACTAGCCCAAAAAAAATATTATGACTAAGATAATATACAACAAATTATCGTTAGTCTTCAACAGAAAAAATTTAATAGAATACAATGCATAACAAGTTTTAAATCAATACTGCAATGAAAAATATTAATTCATAGAAGAGTTACGTAGATGATGAAATCTACTAATATCTATGAATTTAATAATCCATCATCAATATTTTTATCCTCAGTAACATCAATTAATATATATCCGGAATTATATATTCATCCTCAGCACTACTGAGCCAAGGACATTCACCACCAAATAATCATGTTCATCTAAACACTGCTCATCTTTGCACTACGCCAAAGATATTCATCGAAATCATTCATCTTTGCACTACAGCCAAAAGATATTCAATAATATCATCATTTAAGATCGAGGATGATGAAAATATATATATATTTTTTTAAAAACGAATCCAAAGGAAACAAAATGACAAGGATTAAGGATTAAGGATTCGTATTTTGTTTTATCCACGCCCAAAATACCTCAAAAATAATCATAGTGGTGTAAAATTCAAGAATGATCAAAACATGGATACAATCAAAACTAGTATCCACAATAGATATTTTGGACTTAAAAGAAAAATTTTCATTTTTCGATGAATAAAGTCTTATTCGTGAATAAATACCAGATATCGTAAATAAGAATCTCAGACACCAAAAGTTTCAAATTTGATAAAACTTCGTGATCAATATTTCAAAGATAATGATATTGAAGAAATAATATCATTACGAAAAAAAAAATATCCCTTACTTCGAAAGACAAGATTTAATCGGAATATTGGATATAAAGCTATAACTCAACTTTCACCGTATAGCGATAAAGAATACTCAAAGTATACTCAAAATACTCACAAGAATACGCTCGATAATATAGAGAGAAAACTTCATTTCGTGTGATTTTCAATTCTAACCTAAGCACCCTATTTATAGGAAAATGCTTAGAACACCAAAAGCAGTAAAATTTAATATAATAATATTATTTATACAAATATTATACGCATCATTTGAAATCTGAATTTCAGCTCTCAACACATTTATATCACATGTTAATGATGTCCCCAAACATTCCGTAAACGCTTTTGTTATTTAAATCATTTTAAACTTCCAAAAATCAATTATTTTGAGCTTTTAACTTCAATAATTCATAATAAATAGCCCTTTTGTCGTAAAATTTGAATCTCGTGAGTTTTTATAGGAAATTCAATTCTCTACAACTTTTTAGAAGAAAGTTTTTCCAAATTCCAAATGTAAATTGACCAAATCCATAAACAAAGCGATTTTACAAGCTTATAATCAAATTTCAAATAATAAATGGGGTCCACCGACATGTTTAACATGTTTTAAACATTTATTGCAACAAAATACTCTTCCTCCTCGTATACTCATATATCCCACCTTCGCAGTAAAAATATCACCATTATTATATTATTAAAATATAATAATATATATATTTAAATGAATTATTTTATCGTAAAAGATAAAATTTCAATTTTCAACAATTGTCACATTAAAAATTTCTCCATCTCAGATCCACATAAAATCAATATTTTCCTCATCATATGAATCAATAATTAATTATTCACAAATAATATTACGTAATCACAATATCGACAACCAGCAGCTCCCTGTGAAAGAGGGCTTTTTCAATAAGAATTTCTCCTTAATGGCGCCGCAATTAGGTGATCAAACCTCTCCTTAGATAGAATTTTCTAGACATTGCCAATAATGTTATCTAATAATATTATTCGGATAATATGAATTATTGCTCGATAATGAAAAATACCGTAATGACAATTATTGAAACAATAAAATACTAACAAGAATTATCGTAACCATTATTGAAGTAAAGGCCTTCACGTAAGAGTCAATAATTGGTGCAATACCGCAGCATCGCGGCAACAACGCGTATTATCGTGTGTTTTAACCACCGGGTATTCCAACAACAGTAAATCCAGAATAACTACGCCTGTTATTTTTAAACAACTTATATTTGTCATTTTCTTCCTCCAATCGCTTCCATTATGGGGCCCACACATGGTCATTGCTTCAAATGGCCGCATTTAATATTCTTCTACGACAGCACGAATATTCCACGACCAAACGAATATTCCCCACAACATCAAATATTTTATAACCACTTGCTTATTTTAAAATATTTGCGTATTTTACCCATAACTATCCACATTAATCACATCAACCCTTACTATTTCAAAATAATAATTAGAGAAACTTAAATTTCATTTATTAATTATTTGGGGTCTTACATGAAGATCATCCACTTATCCTTTTTTATGAATTTAAAAGGAATAATAACGAGATGAAAAATGAGGTAATGCTATGTGACGGGTGTGTGCAACCTCTCACCGACGATCCATTCTATGGTTGTCTGCAATGTAAATACTTTCTGCACAAATACTGTGCCGAGCTACCAAAAGAGTTGCAACATGATACTGCTTTGTAGAGTAAAATTCAAAAATGATCAAAAGAATATTTCCATGAAAAGATACTGGATGAAGCGCAAATATCAAGGATATTCTACTAATTTCATGGAGTATAGAAGTCAAAACTTTAACCAACTAAGTATAATAAAGAATTGAATAACAAAAGAAATCACCATGCATGCGATTGCGATGTATTGAAAGTTATTCCAATGTAATAATAATAACGGCCAGTGTCGTGCAAAATTTACAATCGGCTGAGATGTTCCAATGTATAATAAAGATTTTAACCAGTCCTGTAAAAACACATGACATGTGATGTTCCAATGAGAATAATAAAGATTTAACCAGTGTCCGTGTAAAACACACGCATGTGATGTTCCAATGTAATAATAATAAAGAGACGGAACTAGGTCCTGTAAAACACACAGTATGTGATGTTCCAATGTAATAATAGAAGAATGTCACCAAGTATAGGTAAATCACAGATATACAAGTTATTCCAATGTAATAATAAGTAATGGAATAACAACAGCTTCTCTTCATGAATAAGAAAGAATAACACCCTTACATTAGTAGATTGAATATTGCATTAGTGCAAGAATAGAATACTCTTCTTCTTTCTCTCTATTCTCTATACTTTCTCTCTCTCTATAGCTTGAATGAATTCGTGAAAAATAATGAAGCACTAGGCCTCTATTTATAGAAGATTTCTAGCTTAGCACTTGAAATGTGAAAAGGCAAGTGGCTTGACGACTGGTGATGTGAAAAGAAAAGTGGTTTGACGCCTCAGAATGTGAAACGACAATTGATTCGACGCTCACCGTAATATGAAACAGCAAGTGGTTTGACGTCTGTAAAAGTAATTACTATCGACGAAGGTAATTACTATTGATGAAGAAACTCTTAGATGATGACATATGGGCCCCCATAAAATAACCAAACTTACCACAAACGTCTCATAATAGACTCTTTATATACATCAAGGATTGAATAAATATTACCACAAATCATTTTATTTTTAATCAACACATATTTAATATTTCAACAATTATTAATCATTTATAACTTGTCGTCTCAATTATTGATTTAATAATATAACATATTATACAGATGATACTGTGACAATAATTGAATCAATAATATAAGAGATATGATGCAATTCATTATCGTAGCAATAATTAAGTATAAATGAGTGACTTCTCACGTAAGCATCAATAATCAATACTGTAGTGCTACTATGCAACCGCAGCAGATTCTTTGTACTTTTACTACCGGGTAGTTCAACAGCTTTAATTCAGTAACACCTCCTACTATTATTTTCATAAAGTATTTTTGTCGCTTTCTCAATTCGACAATAATTCCGCTAGGGAGGTCCACTAATGATTGTCTTGCATAAATTTAATATTCCCCGATAAAAAGAATATTCCCCGACCAAACGAATATTTTATAACAACTTGCTTACTTTGCAAAATTTATAAATATTACCCACAACTATAACATTATATCAAATTTACTCCATAATATTCAAAAATAATATTTATAGAAAATTCATCTTTATTTATAAAAGTTGGGGTCTTACAATTCAAGTTTCGGATTTGAATGTGAAACTTGCAATTTTTACCTAAGTAAAAGTCGAGCTATTATACCACGTACAGTCAGGCACAGATGGAACCCACATCCACTCCACTTGATGTATCCGCCAGTCAAAAATTATCCACATGAATTCAATTGCGAAGTGTGCTCAATATATATAAATCTGAATTATTGGTTCTATCATTGTCGCGATTGTGATATGTCCTTTAATATTAGATGTCTCCTTCTTGATGATGTTTTCTCAAATATCAAATTTGGGGATACCGTTAAAATTGATAATGTGCACCCCCACCACCTCACATTTGTTCAAAATAAAATGAAGAAAGCCTCGTGTGGTAGATGTGGTACTGGAGATATTCGCATTGGGACACTAATTCTTGAATGTGCTCCCTGTAAGTTTGTAATTTGCTCGCCATGTCGTATAGAAGTGTAATTATTTGATAGTCAAAATATTCTATTCATTCTTGTCTTATCTTTTATTCCATGTTATATGTTGTTTCTAAATTTAACTTAACTATTCATTTACAATTAACTTTTTAAATTGATAAACCTGATACTTGGATATGAGACAGAACAATTCTATCATCTGTGGTTTTATCATCTGATTTGATTAGGGTGTCTTGTTTAATTCTATCATCTGTGGATTTACAATTAGATTTTACCAAACAGTTGTAGCTTGAAAGATGGGTAAAAGCTGTTAGAGATTATGAGGTCTTTGAGGAGGGAACTTCTGGGGACAGTGAGATTGTTGAATCTCTTTCCCATGCACAAGACGCACTTAAAATAGTAGTGAATGCTAATGTGTTTTTTCTCTCTTAAATAAGAGTAGAAAGCTCATGAAGCAATCTTGAAAGTGATGAACCTTTCAAGGTATGTCCAATGAGCTCTATTGTCTTTGTTTTGTTACACCTGGCTAGATTAATTTACATTTTTAGTCTCATTATATTGTTTGTGGCATTTGATGGTTTATTCCTTGCACCAAGTCCATTGTGTGCAATGTTGCTCAGAAACATGCATTAGAAGAGTGGACAACTTGGACTCAACTTTGTGACATGTTACATCTGCCAGTACGTTCTAGAATTTTTCTACATAAAGTTTAATTTTATAATTTTCTTTCAGTTTTCCTTAGGTTTGTGTCATTTTTAAACAGGTTAGAATCGTGATTGATGGCATTTAACAACTATGAATCAATTGAGGTGTTTACTCATAGTTATATTTTTGTCTTTATCCTTCATTAATCTCTCTCTCGATTTAAGTTCACCAGTTTCATTTTTTCTTATTCCTCATCTCATTAAAATTAAATTTCAGTGTTTCTCTTGCAGCATGAAGTTTACAGGCCCAATCTTGATTTTCTTAAAGAAAATGATGATGAAGTGGACGTAACATAACACACTTTATTCATTCTAGTTCGTTGTTATTCATACAGTTTTGTTAAGTTAATAAATTTTATAGGTACTACGGTCTTTGGGAGACCAAGATACAATAACAAACTTTATAGTTATCGTGACTCGAGTATTATCTATTTATATGTGAGTATTGATTTTATTAGCTCTTTATGCATTAACTTATCAATTAGTTTGAAACAAGTATGAAAATATTATTTTATTTACTTAAAATATTAAATTTAATGTTTCTTCTAGAGAATAATAATAATAATAAAAAATATAAAATCATCGATTTGAAAATCAATTATAATTTCTAATGAATTTTGATTATTTAGCAAATAATTTTTTATTTACAAAATTATAATTTGTGAAGGAATTTTTCTCTCACTAAATTGAAGAAAGATTCTCAAATTATAATTAGTGAAGGAAAATTTTCTCTCGTTAAATAAATTTGTTCTTCACAATATGTTATTTGTGAGGGAATAAAGTTATTCACTAATTTCAAATAGTCATTCTTAAAATATTATTCATGAAGGAAACCAATCTTTCACTAAATAATAATATTCCATTACAAAATATAATTTGTGAATAAAAAATTATTCACAATATATCCTTCACAAAAAGTATTTAGTTACTACTTAGCGAATGATACCCAATTATATTGTGAGAATTGTGAGGAGGTCGTATGCGAGCAATCGTGTGAAGGAAATATTTTTTCGCAATAAATGTCTTGTGAGTGATATATTATGTTTTGCGAAGGATTTGTCCGTCACTAGATGCTATTTTTGGTGTAGTGATATCCAAATATAAGGTTGTTAAAGTCCTTACGTTAATCACCTTTAATAGCTGAAAGAAAAACTGCAATTCAAATTACACACATATTTCTTAGCTTGAACAACTCCTTGAAAATCTCCAATCCACAATTGAATTGGTTTCATAGCTTAAACAGACCAAACTGTTTTAAAAGTATATATTAGAGAAGATATTACCAGCAATAAACGAAAACCAAGTTGCTGTAAAACTCTTTGGACGAGAAAAAAAAACAATTTATCCAAATTAACTATATCATCATTTATTCAATTAGCCCAAAATATAATCGCTGCATTCCACCATATTTAACCATCACAAATTCAATTCAGCCCATTTAATAACTCATATACTTATGTATATTGTAATCATTAAAATTACAAATATATAAAACTAACAGTAATTAGACTTGGAAGGAATTTATAATATAAGTAATTAGTTGGTGTAAACATAGATGTGACTCCAACAGTAAAATATAGTGATGCTAAATCAAAGCAAGTTCTATATTCATCAAGTTTCGTAATTGGTAAGGTTTCTTAATCACAACACAGTATTTAATTAATGGAATCTATTTCACACATTTTCACACTTCAATATTGTATTACAAGTGGTTTTAATGTCCAATCAAAGTTATTTAATTAATGCAATCTTTTTCACACATTTTCACACTTTAATATTGTATTACAAGTGGTTTTAATGTCCAATCAAAATGGACTTTTGTGATCAAGTTTTCTATTTGTTTATCTAATTTTTTGATCTGCGTGATCAAACAGGAAAAATATTTTATATTAAATATCTGTAATATATTTGAAGAACATAAACAAAGACTAGATAATTACATATCAGCTTCCCAATTTTCATCTCTCTATTTCTCTCTTTCTCTTTCACATATTACTTTTCATTTTCTAATTACATATCATTTTTCAAACCATCTTTTTTGTGTTCAAGATAAATACAATTTGTCCTATATACATATATGTACAAAGACTTGGTGGTAGACTTTGCTTTATATGATGAGTTCTTGGTGTTAAAATTTTCACAATTCTCTTGCCAATTGTAATCCTCTTCTCTTTATATCCTTGTCTTAATTTTAACCGTACCCACGTATTGAGATGGAGCAACTTCAACACTTTAGCCATGAGCATCCGTTGATCCTCAACGTTGAGGATCATGCTCAGGAGGATGTTAATTGTTGTGGGTGCAATAAATCAATACTCATCGGTGAATCAGCATATAGCTGCAGCACTAGTAGTCATACCATTGATAATACAACCCAAGGTGATTGTGACAATTTCTTTCTACACAAAACATGTGCGGAATTGCCCCAAGAACTTGAATATCCTAGGCACCAAGATCACCCTCTTACTCTTCATTCACGCCGTACCTGCATTTGTGATGTCTGCCGCATGGATTGGAAGTGGTTCACCTATCGGTGTGTAAGTTGTGAGTTTGACGTTTGTTTGACATGTGCTTTGCAGGATCGCAGATTTCATCATGAATCCCACAATCACCCATTAACTTTAATGACTAAGGAAGCCTTGTTCAGCTGTGATGCTTGCTGCACAGAAGATAAAGATTTATCCTACTTTTGTACCACCTGTCTATTCTGGTTACACAAGAGTTGTGCCTCCGCAACAACCACCCTCAAATGTCAATTTCACGAAGATCACCCTCTTGTCCTAGCCTATTCTCTTCCCGAACAATATCGTAGTTTCTGGCAAAATTGTAGTATATGCAACACAAAACTTGTTCCGAGCTATTGGATTTATTATTGTGCTGATTGTAGATTTTTTGCCCACATCAAATGTGCTACTTCAACAAAGACGGCAAAGCTGAGGTTCATTATCTTCGAATTCCCATCATATTTTTATTTTCTGTGATTTTTGTTCATTCTAACTTGGCTTCTTTCTACTTGCTAAAGATTCTTATTTAAACTTTCTTTTTTTATTGGTTTCAAATGTAGTCAGAATGAGAATATTTATGAAGGCGGTGATCTCGATGAGCCTAATTTGATGCACTTACCATTACCTGATGAAGCCTCACTTGGTTTATTAATACACCAATTTGTCAAGGCCATTAGTCTTACAGATGATACCTATACAACAACAGATGATTATATCAATCATTGGGCACATAAAGATCATCCACTTGTCCTTTTTCATGAATTTAAAAGAAATAATAACGAGATGAAAAATGAGGTAATGCTATGTGACGGGTGTGTGCAACCTCTCACCGACGATCCATTCTATGGTTGTCTGCAATGTAAATACTTTCTGCACAAATATTGTGCCGAGCTACCAAAAGAGTTGCAACATCTATCTCACCCAGAACACAAGCTTGTTCCAAATCAATATCTTGCTCGTTATCATTTCTTTAAATGTCATTTTTGCCAAAAGTATTGCAACGGCATATTCTATTATTGTGAGCTTTGCAATTTCTACATCGATATCGTGTGTGCTTCACTGCCCAATAAGATCAAACATGAAGCTCACACACACCCCCTTAAGCAACTTAAAATCTTGGACTGCAGTGCAAGTGAGTATAAATATTCAGGTTTCGGATTTGGATGTGAAACTTGCAATTTTTACCTAAGTAAAAGGCGAGCTATTATACCATGTACGGTCAGGCACAGATGGGACCGACATCCACTCCACTTGATGTATCCGCCAGTCAAAAATCATCCACATGAATTCGATTGTGAAGTGTGCTCAATATATATAAATCCGAATTATTGGTTCTATCATTGTCGCAATTGTGATATGTCCTTTCATGTTAGATGTCTCCTTCGTGATGATGTTTACTCAAATGTCAAGTTTGGGGCTACCATTGAAGTTGACAATTTGCACCAACACCACCTCACATTTGTTCAAAATAAAATGAAGAATGTCTCGTGTGGCAGATGTGGTACTCGGAATATTGACATTCGGACACCAGTTCTTGAATGTGCGCCATGTAAATTTGTTATCTACACTTTCTGTCGTAAAGATTTATAACAGTAGCGATGGGTGAACCATTGGATTCTTCTAGTTGTAATTTTTATGGTTGTTTGATCCGTGGAGTGTTGTTCTTCAAAATTTATAGTTAGCTATTCACTAAACAAAACAACATATATTATGAGTACTAATTTTCTGTCCATCCCATGTTATATATTGTTTCGAATTGTAATGTGATTATTGATTTACATAATTAAATAGACAAATCTAGTACCTATACAAGAGACAGGACAATAGAGGAGAGGGACAGTAGATCTGAATTCATATTCTAAAATATCATAAATAGGCATCTGATGAAAATGAAATTTATTTAGTCTTTTTATTTTATCAGTCCCAGAATGAAAGCGCTACAATAAATGAATGCGGTAAAAATGAATGACCCGCATAAATTGAATGCTCCATATACAATTTCAAAATAATTTCAATTATTGGAGCAACTGAAAAAAGCAGTGAAAATGTTGTTTGGATTCTAGTTGCTTGTTTTTTACTTTTATTTTATTTTAATTTTTTTTCCTTTGTGGCTCTTTAGTTGCTTGCTTGTTTGATCTGTAACTAGGTTGTCATGGATGTCAATAAATACGATTTAAATTTAAAATTGTAGTGTCGATAAATACAATTTAAAATTGTAGTGTGTATCATTTAGTATTATATTTTGATTATAAATAGTATAGAGAACTGATACTTTCAAATATTTTTTGATATTTGTGCATGTAAGGTCTACCTTATAATCAAATCAATATTAATATTTAGATAAAAATGGACTCCACGTGTAAAAATATTAAAAAATATTGTAAAAGTATCGGTTCCTATAGCATACTATGAATGGTAACAATACATTGAACATGGAAATTGAATAGTTACATGTAGATTAAATCATCTTATATATTTTTTTACATATATACATGCATGTAGACCCTTGGGAATAATACAACTACATGATATGAATAGTTTAGTATAATTATTAACATGGCATACATTATATTAATAGAGTTGTTATGCAACTCTTCAATATTAAAGCAGAAATCAACATAATGGAGAGGTTTGAATAAGGAACTCGGGACCGATACCAATCAAAATAACTCAGTTAATTTGCTAGTTGATCATCATTTGTCCTGTTATCAATACCCATATAATAATTCAAGCACTACAAGAAAAAGACTTGAATTCCAACAGAATATATTCCGTCGAAATTAATATATTCTGTCGTCGGAGTTAATTACCTCAAAAATACATAAAGCTTGACGAAATTCTGTCGGAAATATCTACAATTATTGGTGCAAAAAATTTCCGCCAACGTGGACATGCAATAATCTCCTTGCTACTATTTCTGACAAATACTCCATTGAAATTAACTTATGTTTGAAGGAATTAATCTGACAAAATTCCATTAGAAACACTACAAGAAAAAGGCCTAATTCGGACAGAATATTCCGTCGGTTATCAGCCTATTCAGTCGAAAATATATTATTTCTGACAGAATATTTCGTCGGAAATTTCATTGTAATAAAGGTCGTGGGGCTTTATTATGTCGCCAATTTCGTCGGAACTAAATTGTGTCAGCGGAATTAATGACGACGGATTGTTCGTCGGAATAAATTATTTTTGACATATTATCTCCGACGGACTTATTCTTGCCAATAATAAATGGGGGCACGTGCCACGTCATTAAGTCTGACTTCTGACGGATATTCCGTTGGAATTAAGTAATATTACGTCTAAATTACGCTTTTTGTATAAATATTTAAATCTCTTATTGCTGGTGAACATTCCGTCGAGTTTACCTTATTCCGTCGAGGATATCAACTTTTCTTAATACTATTTTATTTTTGCAATTTTCAAGTTTTAAAACTCTATATTTTGTACCTGTAATCTGCTCTATTCCAACAATACATACAATAATTCACTAATAACTACATCCAACAACATATATTATAATCAACTCATAACACAACGCAGTGGCGAAGTTAGAAACTTTCGTTAGTGGGGTCGAAATTATTACTGAATTACAAATAATTTGGCAGGGGTTCGGGTGCAGCGACCCCGAGCTAATTTTTTTAATACTTTATACTTTTGAGTATATATATATATATTACAATGAAAATATAATGAGTAATAATATATAGTATATATACATTATATTGACTCATAATAGACTTTTTTAATCACAATTGTTCATAAGTAAGTAATTCATTATTTATTTTTAAAAATAATATAAATTAGATTTTTATTTAGTTTAAAATATTATAGAGAGAGATACATATATTAAGAGGATATGAGTCATATGTGGTTAAAATTTGATTGACAAAGTTATAAATTTTCAATTTGACCCCGTATAATAGAAAATTTATAAAATTTTTAATGGGGTCAATTTATATATAATACTTAAATTTTTTAAAATTTACCTTACATTATAAAATATTTTTTTTTTCAGTGGGGTCGATTGACCCCTAAAAATTTATGTGGCTTCGCCACTGACACAACATAACTACTTTAAAATATATATATACACACACATGTTTTCTAACAACATATAATGTTAAAAACTGATATAACTTATAAAATACAAAGAATCACACTAAGTTAAAGGATTTACAAAACTAAACTAAAATTCATTGATTTATAAAGAATCAAGCTAACTACAATTGTGACGCCCTCAAAATAAGTCCACACAACCCATTTTGAGTCGCCAAATATATACCACAAAATATAAATACAAACTTTCCTAGCTATTTACAACTATTAAATTGTCGTGTAAAATACAATCACACACATGCTGTGAGTTTCAATACAAATGTTGTACCGTACATAATACGATAATATCCAAACTCAAATTAAGTTCTCATTACAGTTATTATCACACTATTTCACAACATAGTGAAGATTTCTATAGTAACTATCTCGGACCATTACTCCACTACCCGACTAGTCCTAGCTATTCATTTCCTGAGAAGAACAATGGAACAAAAAAAGTAAAATGGTGAGCTCAAATAGCCCAGTAAAGAATATTATGACTAAGATAATGAGGAAGAAATTATCTTTAGCCTTCAACAATGATAAATCAGATAAAATATAATGGACAACAAGGTTTAGATCAACAACTACAACAGAACAAACAATCCATTAGAAGAGTCAAGTAGAGAATGATGTTTACTATCATTTATGATTTAAGGGTCCATCGCCAATATTTTATCCCTGTAACACCAATCAATAATTATGAAAATTAACATTTTATATTTGTACTATGGGCCAAAGATATTCATTTGTATCACCAATGGTTATGATCACGTTAAACAACAGTTCATCTTTACACTATGGGCTAAAAAGAACTTTCACTACAAGCCTTTGTCTGTAACATTAAATGTCAAGATTATACCAATACACAATTTCTGGTCATAATCATACCAATCAACAGTTCATCTTTGCACTACGGACCAAAGATAACTTTCCAGCACAAATTTAAACATGAGGATGATGACAATGATATATAGGATGGATACAAGTGAGATCAAGGATAAATATTAAAGATTTATAATTTAATTTATCAAGAGTTCAAGAATGTCCAAATTGTCAACATGATAACCAATTGTGGAGTAAAATTCAAGAATGATATTTATAATTCATATTTCAAAGATGATTTGGACAAAGAAAAAAAACTAAATTTCGTCATGAATAGTACTCTGACATGAATAGTACCCCGGATAAATAGTACTCTGGTATGAATAGTAAAACGGATGAATAGTACCCCAAAATGAAAATATTAAAATTTAATAAGAAAGTTCAGACCAATCTTCCAGTGAAATGATATTAGATGAAGCGTAAACCTCAAGGAATTTCTAATCATTTCAGAAATTATAAAAGCAATACATACCATAGTAAGTTTAAATTTAGGAATATGAAATGAAATAATATCACGTACATAATATGGAGTATGAAAGAAAATGGTATCCCTTACGAGTATTGAAAGAAAATAATATCATTTACCTTAGTAGGAAACTAGATCTGACTGGTATAACAGATATTATCATGAGAAAATCTTGCACCATAAACTACACTCAAAGTATCCTTATACTCAAAAGAAATACTCACAATATTGTAGTAGAAACACTTGTGTTTTTGGTGTCTTGAGGATGAAGGGTTATCTCCCTTTTTATAGTGCAACTCGGAGGAAAAATTAAATAAACCTGTCTAATTTCTCTGCCTAACTTTCTTACCTAACTCTCATTTTCTAATGGTTGAGGGCCCACTAATTTGGAAAATATAACTTTGCAAGAGAACTTTCAAGCCACCACTTTGGACTTTGGAAAAAGGAGAACACGAAAAAAAAAAAAAAAGAATTCCAATTCAAATTGCTAACCTCCACTCCATTTTATTCACATGCCAGGAAATTATATATATTATTATAATATTACTATTTAAACAATTATAAAATTATAAAATTATACTATTATATTATCACATTATACTATTATAATGTACTATTATAATAATATATTTGAATGAATATTTTATCGAAGAAGATAATATGTTAAACTTTAAACAAATATCTCATGCTAAAATTCCTCCATTTATATCAAAATTGATCAAATATTTACTTGTCATATTTGATGAGTGAGTTTTATACCTACGAATCTGGTATTGTTAAGCTTAATTATTGTTATATTTGAGTATTTTTTTTAGTATCTTTTTATTGGTTTTTGTGTTTATTTCTTGTAAGATGGAGCTTGATGAACAAATTAGTCATTTGGGAGAAAAAAAGAATTAAAAATCATTAAAATTGAAGTTGAGTAGCATTTTTGTAAATATATGGTCCCAGTCCAGCGCCTAGTGCGCTTAGAATGAGTTATTCCTAGGGCCTAGTGCGCTAGTACACGACCAGAGTTGGTTTTTTGACTTTTTTAGCCAATTTGAATGTAATTTGAATTATGATTTCTATTAAGACTAGGATTTATTATTTTTTTAGGGTTAGGAAATTAGGATGCCTATAAATACTTGTTGAATAGCTCCTAGAAAATTTAATTATTTTATCGCAGTGGTTAGAATTCAGAGATGGAACTCTAGTGGAACAAACCCTTTTAACACCAATGGAGGCAAGGAATTGAAGGAGGCTTGACGATGGAAATCTTTATAAGAGTTTTTCTTCTCTAATCTTTTTCTTTACTTGTATTATCCATTGTTGTTAATGAATATTTGGAAAGTTTAAATTAAATTTGCTTGTTATAAAATTAGTATTTGAAAAATATTAAAATTAATTCCTCGTGGGATCGACAACTCTCTTATCATTATATTACATGTTGATCATGTATACTTGCATGTATTTATTGATTATGAAATCAATCAACAAGTTTTTGGCGCCATTTCCAGGGAATTATTTTCTAATATATTCTGAATATTGATTTCAATCAAGTTAGTCTTAATTTAAACTTGTACGTGTTTTGCGATTACGATAAATAGGCTGACAAGATTGCAAGTAATTGCAGGACTTGTGCAAGACTTGGTGTAAACTAGGCCCTTACTGTCACGTTTGTTGTTATTGATTGCAGAATTGGACTACCAAGATTGTAAGTAATTGTGGGACTTGTATAAGACTTGGCGCAAGATGGGGCCTTACTCTCCAATTTTGCAAAATATTGTTTTATTCCAATTAAAATTAAAAAAATTAAAAAAACATAAAAAATATATTAAAAAAATAAATAAACAAATAATTTGGATGTTAGGTAGGTTTAACAATGAAAAGTCTCTCCAAATGTACTAACTCTGAAATTTCTGGTTCACCCAAGTTCAATCTCCTATGTTCTAGTGCTTCACCCCCAGACATGGAAGATGATGAGATGGATGACAATGAGGAGGATGATGCTTGAAACCCCAGGGAAGTTATTTTGTTTTGTTTTTAATTTTTCCTATTTTATTTGACAATGAGGGCATTGTATATATTAAGTTTGGGGGTGCATTCTTCTGGTTGCATGTTTATTTAAGTATTATAGAGCATGTTGCATGATAGTTTTGCGTTTTAGGTTGTGTTTGGCATTTAATTGTATGAAAGTGATAAAAAAATATAGTATCTAATTTTGGCCAATGAAAAGACTGGGTTGACAGTGTTAATTTTAACATAATGGAAAACTAATGCTAAGTAAAGATTTTGACTGTGAAATTAATTATACTTGTCTGAAATTCATGCTAGCAGAACACATTTTCTTGACTATTTTCTCAATCCAAATTCAAATCTTTACATAATCTACTTCTGGTGAGAAATTTATGGATAAAATTTGACAGAGTTAGTAAGCAACTATGAAAATAAAGTCAAGCAATAAATTAACTAAGTTTGAGAGAAATCTTGGGATATCTATACATATAAAAAAAAATAAAAAATTGGCTTAGTTTAACTTTGTGGCCATTGTTACTCAGAAAAGTACGCCCTAAGGGTATCTCTACACCCAGCGCCTTAAAACCAACTGGTTTGGGAGTCGTTGGTGGAAAGTTCGTTACAAGGGTAACTTTGAAAAGCCTAAGAGAGTTTAACATTCCACAGGTCATAAAGAAAAGAAGAAAAATAATAATAAATAATCACTTTACTCATTTAGTTTTGTGGCCTTTGCTACTCGAGTTATTAGATTCGTAGGGGTGTCTCAACACCTAGTGCTCTAAAGCCAACTGGTTTGGAAGTCATTGGTTAAAAGCTTGATACATGGGTAGCACTGAAAAGCCTAAGAAAACTATACATTGCATAAGTCGAGTTTAAAAGTACGATTAATAACCTTTGTTGATACCCTTTTACTTAGAATTTGCTTGCGATAATCTGATTAGATGTATTTACTGATACAGTTAAGTAAAATTGAACTTTCTTTCTACGAAGTTAATTATGTTGGCGATTTAAGTTGTGATTGATCAAAATAGTCTATTTTCACACACACACAGAGAATGGGTGATGACAAACATAATTGATGAAGTGGGTAGAGTTGGAAATATGGCATTGGTTGAATATTTTGTTTGAATATTATATGTTATCTTTGAGGCCTAGTATTGGATGATATTGATAGACACATAATTCATACATTTTATTATCCCTAATTTTATCCTTTTAATTATATTAGTATATTAAATTAATATGTTTTATTTTATTTTGTAGGATTTAATATTTGTTGCAATAAAGTACGCGAAATTTAATGCTCTTATTCATGTAAGGAATATCCAAGAAGAATCCTGTAAGGAGAAGGAAAGAGGTGGAACAATCTTGGTGCGCAAGTCAAATTCAACAAGAGAAAGGAAAGTTTATCTAGAAAATCTCTTTATCTAGAAAATTTTTTTGAGAAGTTGATTGCCACTAGGAAGTTGAAACCTACATGGAAAGGGAACAAAAGTATCCAAGTTTAATGAATCTAAATTATGGTTCAAAGTTATTTTTCCTATAAATAGGTCTCTTATTTTAAAGAGGATGAAGTATTAGGTATTGTATTAGTTTAAGTTAGGAGTATGAGTAGATTATATTACTTCTTCATTGTACGTTCGTTAGATGATCGTTAATTAAAGGGAGTTTTCTTATTTAATTTTAATCTTCTTCTTTTCTTTATTTTAATTAGTTTAATTATTTTCCATGTCTAGCCAATTTCTTTCATCTAGGATAAAGATGATATTAAATAATTATTCATGATAATGTTTTTCATCTCTTCTATTATTATGCTTTTTTGTTTAATTGATTTCACCTTCATGTTTCGTTATTGAAATACCTTCGGTGTATAGTTCTTATGTGATTTTAAATTAATTAAGAGGTTTTGATAGATTATTGTTAACACTACAAGAAAAGGGTCTATCAGCGACCGCGTATCAACGACCGTTGTTGGTCGCAGATAGCTATTAGTGACCGATTGCGGTCGCTGATAGTCGTCGCACAAAATCTAGTCGCTGGGATGCACATTAGCGACCATTACTAGCGATCGACTTATTCGTGACCGATATGAAAGCGAATCAAATGACAAATCACGATCATTAAGGTAGTCAAGATGGTCTAGGGCCAAAGCTGACGTGGTCCACATGGCAGCGACCACCATCAGCGATCGAAGGCAGTCGCTGATACACTCAATATTCGTTCAAATGTCGTCATAATAACTATCAACGACCGTGACGCGATCACGATTATTGATATCTAAAAATGAAAAATAGATTTTGTTATTTTGTAGAATTCCCAAAACACATGCACTGCTTTGTACCGCTTTATCCCAACACACAATCACAACAATATAAAAACAAAGATGCACAACAATATAAACATCCATCGTCCATCGACACATACACCAAACTAGTATTTAAACCTTTAAAAACCAATATGAATTGAATAAATATATACAAATCTAATATTGTTTAAGTAACATACATCACTGTTTTGCAGAATGAATATACAAGTACAAGCTTATCAAATAACTACAAAATAACACTAACGCAGGTACGTCAAGCATCATTGCCTCCTTGATCACCCTGTAATTAACAAAATAATAAAACAAGTTACAAATATAGTAACTATGTTGATACTGGTAAATATTACGACAATATATTCAACAAATTGATTTTATACCTCGTCGCCATCCCCATGTCATTTTGTCTTCTTTGCCGCCGCCATCGCTTCAAAGAAACTCATCAGACTCAGAGCCCCCGGATGCCTGACCAAGATCTTCTTGAAGATCTCGATCTCGACATATAGCTCTCTCACAACAATCGATCGGAGAGGAGTATGAACAATTTGGATGACTCAATGACTGTGAAGACTAGATAAGTAGAGCCGCCGAGCCATCAAGGGATGGGCGCCGCCGTTGTCCTCGACCTTTAATGTAGTTCTTCTTCACAACAGGCGCCTCTCCCATAACTCTTGATCAATAAAGTGACGTGGAGTGCCTTGAGATAACGCCATTCAATAAACATTTATAAGTATCCCGTCATCATGTTAATAATTAAATAGTTAAAAATAAATTATGTAAGCATTGATAAACAAGATCAAGTTGTTAAAACTTATTACCGCTTATCCGGATAAGATCAAAGCGGAACCATCACGGGTGATCACGTACACATCCAGCCAATGGATAGGCTGACCTTGAGACTGAGACTCCTATATAAAAAATAACACAATATTACTAAGTAAAAATGTAATATATTTTCTACAAATTCATGATTGTAAATATATTAAAACTTGTAAATACGCATTCGTACCACTTATATTATATCTTGAATCGGGAAATATCGCCGCCTTACTTGTATGTTCCTTTTTAGCCTTTTCGCCATCGAGTACACCCGAGGATCTGTTGGTTGCGGCGGTCTTTCGCCTTTTCACCCCACTCTCTCCTCTCCATTGGTCGCATATCTCAAATTTATATGGATCGGGTGCACCACCGAGGCTATGCTCGTGCATATAATCCTCTCCCCGCCCGGATGGTCGATCTCGGTATTGTGAAGGGCTTTTTGTCATTCTTTTGTTCAAATTATCCTTGATGCGGACGCAGAATGACTTACGCTTGAAATAATGTCTCGAATCATTTGAAGCTCAAGGCCCTCCCATCTATACCTTTTCTGCAAATAAAACAACAATAATAACATTACTAAACAATTATCCTTAATTAGAATATTATATTATTTGTCATAATTAAAAAAAACATACTTGAAATTCAGCCCAAACAGCATCCTTGTGGGCGATAGGTGTGCTCGCCCACGTAATCACAGGTGTAGACCAATTCTGTAAACATAGCTGTGATATGCACTTGACGATCTTATTATCTGAAAAATCACTATAGTATACAACAATTTACATCAACGATAAGTAGATATATTAAAGCAATTTACATCTAAGTTCTATATATCTTGTATAAATGGTACGAGACGTACGTGCTATTCGGAGGAGGGCGAATCTGAATAAGAATCCGATCATCCGGATTAGTAAGGGCCTTGGGCACATGATTAGGTCCCCTACCCAACTTGCCCTTTTTTTGCGCTGGTTCAGAAGCCATCTATATATTACAAATTTCAAGATGTATATATGAGTTATATTTGATTACATGTATATATGAATATCTAAAATGACAACAAAATTGACAGTGATATAAACATGTATATATGAATGTATAAAATGACAATAAATATGACAGTGATATAAACATGTATATATGAATATATAAAATGACAATAAACAAAAATTGCATTTAAATAGTTAAGTACATAAACATGACAATGATATAAAAAACATGTAATGCTAAACATACATTTCATTTGTTCAAGTGTCTAATTCAGAATCATCTTGTATACATGTTACGATTCATAACCATCATCTGCTTCAGATTCAGTGTCAGATTCAGTCAATAAATCTTCCTCCTCAGTATCAATGTCATCTGACACAAGTATTGACTCATGATCTAATTCATTTGGTTCATCTCCACCATCTAACTGTATTACTTCATTAATGTCGTCCTCCACATTTATTATAGTTTGACTATGAAGCATCTGCTCTTGGTAAATCTCCCCATCAACTACTTCTACACGACTACGCGTGGGAGTATAAATTACAACTTGCCAATCTGTAGGCGGTCTATCCCTTTTCCTAATAGGACTAGGAGTATAGTATACTTGTACTAAATTCAATTTGTAGCATTTATATCAGGCACTTGACTTTACGTCGTGCCATCCAACTCTGATGCGAATAGAGGTCCATGATTCCACGGTACCTCTACGCATACAACATGAGCTTATTAAGGTATAGCATGATTGTAAGCATATGACTTGAGTATACTTGTAACCATATGACTTGAGCATACTTGTAAGCATATGATTAACATTTTAAGTCATACTTATAAGCATATGACTTAAGCATACTAGCTAGTAAGCATATGACTTGAGCTCGTTAATATTATAAATGTTCGCAACTACTCGACCAACAAAAAAATTTCGCCAGAGTCTCCCCTATAATATGGACTAGCCACATGCACAACGACATGTATATTTGGTCATTTCTAGGCACCTACGACATAAACCAAGAGAAATATACAAATTCCTAATATAAATGGATCAATCCACCATTTGTACAAAATGGCAGAATTAATTAGCATGTCTTAAGTGTATTTGTTCATAAGTGTACTGTTGGGGGCATGCATTATAATTGAATTTCTTGGCAGTCCTCTATAATTCTATTATAGACTTGACATGGTACTCAAGTACATGAACATGGTTTTGGTTGTTATATTTGCCATCAAGTACAAGACAGAGGGAATACTTAGCTTTGCTTTGTTATATTTGCCCTCAATTCTACAATGTTTTTTTTCTTTTAATTTTCTCACGCACCACACTCACACACCTAAGAATCAAACCTCACTGAAAGTCTCTTTACGTGTAACACATATTTTCTCTTCTTATTTCGGAATGTAAATTTTCTATTCAAAGCATCGTCGGCAAGTTCTATAAAAGTACGGATATGTTTGTTTGCAAGTATTTATATTTGGATATGATTATTAATCTCATGTATTTTGTTTGTTTTAAATTTAGATTTGAGATTATTGGTCTAGGAATTATAAAATGACTTGATAATCTTAAGATTATAATTATAATCCGAAATTATAATCCTAAGATTAATAATCTTGAATTATAATCTCATAGATTATAATCTCGGGATTATAATCTTTGCAAACAAACACAACCTAAGTGTCTTGTTTATTTTCAAATTTAAACTTAAGACTCTTGACATTCTAATTATAATCCCGGGATTATAATTCTAAGATTAATAGTATTGAGATTATAATCCTTGCAAACAAACATAGTTTAAGTAAGTTTTGTGGTATGACTATGGATGGATGTTGATTTTACATATCAATGAAGAGACAATTCCTACCAAATATATCAATTCTCTTGTACATATAAATATTAGAGGTCGAGGAGAGACAAGAGAAAAGATTGTTGCTGAATTTTAAAAGAACACAAAATTTACACCACTATTGTTTTTATATTGGCATGAAAATATGGCAGATATACACCTAGAATTCCAATAATAAATAAATACATAGATTCAATACCATAAATAAGATTATGAAGTGGTTCACAACTTTTCAATTTTACAATCAAAAGTGGAGAGTATAAAGCATACCAACCAAATTAACTCAATTAATTTCTATTTAATTGAACTTCTGACCAAACCCAAATTTCTTTTTACAACTTGTTATAGATAGGTATCATGAAAATATGAGAGACATACACATACACATACATGCACATAGAAGTCCTATCATAAATAAATACATACATCCAATACAATAGATGAGAATATGAAGTCTTTATTATTATAGAAATGCATGATAATTTTTTGCCCCAATTTTATGACTTTTTTGTAATAGGGGCATAATGGCATGTGATTTGGCAAACAACAGGATAAATTACATAATTTCTGACCACATTGTTAGCAATTATGGCAATGTGGCATGTATATGATATAAATTACTTACTACCAATTAGGTAGAATACCCACACTCGAAGAAAAATGCAGTGGGGAAAAAGTTCAATAACACCCAATCTATATCCAATTCAGAAATAAAGAGAATTAGGGTTACCTGTGGCGGCGACGATGGCGATGGATACGGTAATGATGGCTGGCGGCGTTCAATTTCTCCTCCTCTTCCTTCTCCCTCTTCTCCTTTTACGCTTCTCGCGCTTTTCTTCTCTCGTCTTCTGAAAGAACGAATGCCTGAGTCTGAATAAGTTTTAGACGATCAATGCCAGCCACCACCACCACGGTCGGCCGATTTTTAATAACGTGATTTAGTTAGCGATCGCTTAGCCGTCATTGATAAATATTAATCGCCGAACAACAAACGCGCCAACTTTTGGCACCAATTTTTGGGAGGAAATTCATAATCGTGACGCGTCATCGGTCATTGATATTAAATAAATGACTTAGATTAAATTACTGATGCCGATGTTGGTCGCTATTAGTATTATCAGCGACCAGCCATGCGGTCGCTGATACTATTGGTCGTTATTAGGCCTTTTTCTTGTAGTGTAAGATATGGGTTTTTCATAATCCATGCTTGCTCAAGAAGTTTTGATGGGTTATAGTTAATCCTTAAATTTTCATAGTGTATGTTTGCCCACATTAATTGTAAATTATAAATTAATGGGAAGGGAGATCAAAATCATAATTAAGTTATAAAAATAGAAGATATTGAATTATATGTTATGTTTATTATTTAATAGATTCAGATTCCTAGATTGTTTCCTCATTATTAGTTTTCATATTCTAGTTAATCAATTCTCAATCTTTATTTCTAATTCGCCTAAAATAGACATTAAAGATACATTAAAATTAATCTAGTCTCTGTGAGTTTGACCTGTACTTGTCAGTTCTTTAATTTGACACTATGCACTTGCACTACATAAGTTTAATTTCTTTATTCGTAAGCATATAGTCAAGGTGCATTTGCATTATTGCATTGTTTAGGCAAAAGTAATTGGTTAAGTTTGGGGGTATTTGATGAGTGAGTTTCATACCTACGAACCTGGTATTTTTAAACTTAATTATTATTATCTTTGAGTATTTTTTTTAGTATCTTTTTATTTGTTAGTGTGTTTATTTCTTGTAAGATGGGGCCGGAGGGAAAAATTAGTCATTTGGATGAAGAAAAGAATTAAAAATAATTAAAATTGGAGCTGAGTAGTATTTTTGGAAATATATGGTCCCAGTCTAGTGCCTAGTGCGCTTGAACTGAGTTATTCCTAGCGCCTAATGCGCTAGTACACGACCAGAGTTGGTTTTTGACTTTTTTTAGCCAAGTTGAATGTAATTTGAATTATGATTTTTATTAAGACTAGGATTTATTATTTTTTTAGGGTTAGGAAATTAGGAGGCCTATAAATACTTGTTGAATGGCTCATAGAAAATTTAATTCTTTTATCGCGGCGGCTAGACTTCAGAGATGGAGCTCTAGTGGAACAAACCCTTTTAAAACCAATGGAGGCAAGGAATTGAAGGAGGCTTGGCGATGGAAATCTTCATAAGAGTTTTTCTTCTCTAATCTTTTTCTTTACTTGTATTATCCATTGTTGTTAATAAATATTTGGAAAGTTTAAATTAAATATGCTTGTTATAAAACTAATTAGTATTTGGAAAATATTAGAATTAATTTCTCGTGGGATCGACAACTCTCTTATAATTATATTACCTGTTGATCATGTATACTTGCATGTACTTATTGATTATGAAATCAATCAACAAGTTTTTGGCGCCATTGCTGGGGAATTATTTTCTAATATATTCTGAATATTGATTTCAATCAAGTTAGTATTAATTTAAACTTGTACGTGTTTTGCGATTGCGATAAATAGGCTGACAAGACTGCAAGTAATTGCGGGACTTGTGCAAGACTTGGTGTAAACTAGGGTTTTACTCACTCTTACTGTCCTGTTTATTATTATCGATTGCAGAATAGGACCGACAAAATTGTAAGTAATTGCGGGACTTGTATAAGACTTGACGCAAGCTGGGGCCTTACTCTCCAATTTTGCAAAACATTGTTTTATTTCAATTAAAATTAAAAAAACATAAAAAATATATTTAAAAAATAAATAAACAAATAATTTGGATGGTAGGTAGTTTCTTGTAGGACACTTCTGTGTAGAATGTATATTGAAATGTTGTTGAGGCGGCGCGTTTGTGGGATTGAGGTAGCAAAATAACAATTTTACCCCTAACCGGGGTTATCTCCGGTTATGGGCTGATATAGCAGTCGTTGCTCAGGGTTATCTATAAGATTGGGCAACTGCAAGTGTTGAACGTCCTCAGGGTTGTCTCTGAGGTGTGTCTGTCCTCACGGGGTTATCTCCGGGCTTAGGAATGAGTGTTTTGGGGCTATCACCGAGTGTTGAAGTTGATCGCAGGGGTTTGAAACAAGTATTTCTGGGGTTATCTCCGGAACTGCAAATGCATGCCTCAGGGTTGTCTTTGAGGTCTGAACTGCATCTCTCAGGGTTATCTCCGAGATTGAAACTGCAACTCCCGGGGTTATCTCCGGGATTAGGACTGAATGTCTCGGGGTTGTCTCCAAAACTGAAAAGACTGCTCCGGCGTTATCTCCGGAACTGGAACTGTATTCCTTAGTGTTATCTCTGAGGTTGAAAACTGAAGCTCAAGGGTTATATACGGGACTGGCATTGAATATCTAGGGGTTATCTCTGAGATGGCAAACTGAGTATCCCGGGGTTATCTCCGGGATGGTGCTGTTTTGACTTCCATGGTTATCTCTGGAACTGCAAATTTGCCCTCCTGCAAGGTTAGTAATAGGAATGCAAAACAATTTCGAGTGTCTACAACCACTAAAGTTAATCATTGTCATATCAAGCCATAAAGCCATTCGTTTATTGAAAAATGGATGCCAAGCTTTCTTAGCCCATGTTACGATTTTAAACAAAAATATGTCAGATTTAAATGATATTTCTATTGTTAATAAATTTCCTGACATATTCCCCGAAGAACTTCGTCTTGGCCTACCCCTAGAGCGTGAAATCGAATTTAGTATTGACCTTGAACCCGGTACAAAACCCATTTCAAAAACCCCATATCGAATGGCTCCTATTAAACTTCAGGAGTTAAAAACCCAACTATAGGAGTTGGAACCCGAGACTCTATTTGGTGACTTCCTTTGTGGAATGCACTGAAGCCAAAATCTGCGTAGGGGACGCCATATTTGTGCGGTGGTAAACTGATAAGTGTCATTGTGACGTGCTATCCAAGGTTGGGATATGAGTCACAGTTGAGAGCAACCTAAGTCAGTAATCGAAATACATAGCTTTCTAGGCTTAGTTGGTTATTTTCGAAGATACGTGGAAGGATTTTCTTGAATTGCCACTCCATTAACTCAGCTGACTCAAAAAGATACAAAATTTGGATGGAGCGAGTAATGTGGGAAGAGCTTCCAAAAACTCAAGAGGAAACTCATTTTATCACCTGTTTTGACAATACCATCCTTAAAAAGCGAACGTAGTAGCTGACGCGTTGAGCCGAAGATCATATGTGGGTACGAGTGCGATATTGTCAAACACAAAGACCCATTTCGTATGACTTACAAATGATGGAGATAGAGTTAAAGACTCTATGGACCCACGTGATGATGTCAAATATACGAGTAGAACCGACTTTAATCAATAAAGTTAAAGCTGCTCAAGCTACAGACTCGAAGCTGATGAATATGAAGAAGAAAGTACACGAATGTGTTATTCTAGAAGCAAGAGTCGATGAAAAGAGGAAATCTCAAACCGCGATTCATTGTTCCATTTGAAATCCTCAACCGAGTAGGAACTATGGCCTATAGACTCGCCTTATCGTCAAGTATGTCTCGTGTTCATAACATTTTTTACATATCTATGTTTCAAAAATATGTGGAAGACCCAAACCACATTATTGAATTAGAACCAGATGAGATAGCGGAAGATTTAACGTATTAAGAGTTACCTGTTAAAATCTTGGATAAGAAGGAACATATTCTACGCTCAAAGGTTGTACATCAAGTCAAAGTTTTATAGAGAAACCATGATATTGAGGAAATGACTTGGGAGTTAGAATCAAAAATGAAAATAAGGTATCCTCACCTCTTCGACATTCCAGGTACATACATTAATTTCGAGGATGAAATTTCATAAGGAGGGGAGGTTGTAAGACCCCAATTTTTTATGAATAAAGATTTGATTTTCTCTAATTATTATTTTAAATAATAGGTGTGATTTGATATAATGGTATAGTTATGGATGATATGTGCAAATTTTTTAAAGTAAGCAAGTTGTCATAAAATTTTCGTTTGGTCGGGGAATACTCGTACGACGACACAATCATTGGTTGACCCCATAACGGAATTACTGTAGGATATAAAAAGCGACATAAATAACCTTTTTATAAAAATAACGGCAAAACTTTTATCGTTAAACTGTTGCAATACCCGGTGATAAAAGTACAGTAATACGAATGGTTGCACAGTAGCACACGGTATTCAAACTCTTGAAGATCTATTAAGACTCTGTGTCCTAGACTTCAAAGGGAGTTGGGATAAGTATTTACCATTGGTGGAATTCTCCTACAACAACAGTTATCAGACAAGTATAGGTGTGGCTCCATTCGAAGCATTGTATGGACGAAAGTGTCAGTCTCCAATATGTTGGGATGAGGTGGGTGAAGTAACATTGTTGGGACCCGAGTTGGTACGCATGACTACGGAAAAGATCCAAATGATTCGACAACGTATACAAACGGCACAGGATCGACAAAAGAGTTATGCGGATCTTCATCGAAAGGACGTGGAATTTAGTATTGGGGATCATGTATTGTTGCGTGTGGCTCCATAGAAGGGAGTTACAAGATTTGGGAAGAGAGGAAAGCTCAATCCACGATTTATTGGTCCATTTCAGATTCTTGAACGAGTAGAAAATGTGGCCTATAGACTCGCGTTACCTCCAAGCATGTCTCGTGTTCATAACGTTTTTCACATATCTGCTTCATAAATATGTGAAGGACCCGAACCACATTATTGAGTTAGAACCAGAAGAGATAGCCGAAGATTTAACGTACGAGGAGGTACCTGTCAAGATCTTGGATAGGAAAGAGCATGTCCTACGCAATAAGGTTATACCACAAGTTAAGGTTTTGTGGAGAAACCATGCTATTGAAGAAATGACCTGGGAGATAGAATCAGAAATGAAAAAGAGGTATCCTCACCTTTTCGAAACACCAGGTACATACGTCAATTTCGAGGATGAAATTTCATAAGAAGGGAAGGTTGTAAGACCCCAACTTTTTATAAATGAAATTTAATTTTCTCTATTTATTATTTTGAAATAGTAAGGGTTGAATTGATTAATGTGGTTAGTTATGGGTAAAATGCGCAAATATTTTTAAATAAGTAGGTGGTTATAAAATATTCAATTTTGTCGGGGAATATTCGTTTGGTCGTGGAATATTCTTCTTTGTCGGGAATATTAAATGCTGACCAGCCTTTGTCTTTTAATGGGCCCCATAACGAAAAAGCGATTGGATGAAGAAAATGACAAGTATAAGTTGTTTATAAATAACTGGCGTAGTTATTACTGAATTATCATTTGTTGGAATACCGGTGGTTAAAACACGATGTCGTGTTGTTGCAATGGTACACGGTATTGCACCAATTATTGATTCTTACGTGAAGGCACTACTCGATAATTATTACGATAATTATTGTTCAATAATTTATTTTATTGATTCAATAATTGCTACGTTGATATTTTATATTCTTGTTGTTTGATAATTGTCACTATATCAAATATTTTCCATTATCGAAGCAATAATTCATATTATCCTAATAATATTATTAGATAACATTATTGGCAATGTCTAGAAAGTTCTGCATCAAGGAGAGGTTTGGTCACCTAATTGCGTGCGATGAGGAGAAATCCTTATTGAAAGCCCTCTCTTCCTGGAACCTGCACGGTTGTCAATATTGTGATTACGTAATATTATTTGTGAATAATTAATTATTGATTTATATGATAAGGAAAATATTCATTTTATGTGGATATAGATGGACAAATTTTTTTTTTAAAGTGAGAATTGTTAAAATCGATATTTTATCTTTTTGATAAAATAATATTTAATTATATTATTATAATATAATAATGATGATATATTTTACAATGAATGTGGGATATATGAGTATATGAGGAGGAAGAGTATTTTTGTTGCAAAAGTTGTTTAAAACATGTTAAACATGTTTGTGGGCCCATTCTTGATCGAAATTTGATTATAAATTGTAAAATCGCCTGGCTTGTGGATTTCGATCAATTTACTGTTTGGAATTTGAAAAAACTTTCTTCTGTAAAGTTGTAGATAATGGAATTTCCTATAGAAAGACATAAGGTTCGAATTTTTCTGACAAAAGTGTGACGCCCCCAAAATTAGGTATACATCACCCATCTTGGGTCGTCAGATACATGGTACAGAATTCAAATACAACTTACTAATACAACTGTCGTGTACAATACGACAAAATATAAACTGTGAGTTTGAATACAAATATTGTCTACTAGAGAGTAAACAAACTCAAAAGGAGTCCTCATTACAATTATTATCACACTATTTCACAGAATAGTGAGGACTACTAATGTTATCCTCTAGACCATCACTCCGTTCCCCGACTCGTCCCAGCTATATTCTCATTTCCTGAAGAGAACAGTGAAAGAAAGGGTGAGCTCAACTACCCTAGTAAGAAATATTATGACTAAGATAATGCAGAATAAATTATCATTAGTCTCCAACAATGTTAAACTGATAAAATTTAATAGACATCAAGTTTAACCGCTGCGGTAATGAATCAAGCATCCATTAAAAGAGTCAAGTAGAAAATAAAATCTACTATTTTTTATGATTTAAAAGGTTTTTCATCACGGTTATCGCTGAGACTCAGCTTAATAAATATTCCATATCATTGAATCACCCATGCACTACGGCCAAGGATATTCTTTAGTATCACGACCACAATTATCCATGCACTACGGGTCGAGAATATTTGTGTATTCATTAATGGTCATGATCATGCCAACAACTCATCCATCAATGCACTACGGGCCAATGAGGACTTTTTTCCACATCATTTGTAACATTACGGTCATGATTACACTTAATAATCCACAGTCATAATCATACCAAGTCCATCTATGCACTTCTGAATACGAGATAACTTTCAACATAATATAAACATGAGGATAATGACAATGATATAAGAATTCAATAAAACAAGTTCAAGAATTAATTTATCTAGGAACTAATAACGTCCAAATTGTCAACATGATCTTTGCTTTGTAGAGTAAAATTTAAGAATGCTCGAGAAGAATATTTCCATGAAAAGATCTTTGGATGAAGCGCAAAATATCAAGGATATTCCACTAATTTCATGGGGTATAGAAGTCAAAACTTTAACCAATCGAGTATAATAAAGAATGGAATAACAAAAAAATCACCATGCATGCGGTACTTTGCATAGATAGGTTATTCCAATGAGAATACTAAATAACGGAACCAAATCGGGCAAAATTACTTGCAAGCGGGATGTTCAGCAATGAATAATAAAGAATGGAATAACAACGAAATCACCATGCATGCGGTACTTGATGTATGCGAGGTTATTCAAATGAATACTAATGAGGGAGGAATCGGAATCAGGTCCGTAAAACGCAAACGACGGATATTCAGCAATGTAATAATAAAAAGCGGAACCCGGTCCGGCGTAAAACGCGCATGAACGAGGATATTCAAATGAAATAATAAAGATGGAATCAGTCCGGTAGAAAAAGCGCATGCATGAACGAGGATATTCCAAATGAGAATAATAATAAAGACAAAATAATAGAAGAATGTCACCAAGTATATGGTGGTAGTCCGCGATATCTTGGTTAATCCAAAGAAATAATAAAGAATGGAATAACGAAGTTCTCTTCATGAATACAAAAAGAAATAATATCCCTACTAGTAAAAGAATGTAATATAAGAGTAGTTAAGTAGCGAAAACTTTTCTTTTTCTCTCTATAATTTTCTCTCTCTAGAGTTTCATTGAATTAAGTAAGAAATAATGAAGGAATGAGCTTATTTATAGGGAAATGGAAGGGCCTTTGTTCAAGTCTGAAATAATTTTGCGAATTATTTCTTGAACCAACTAACAACTAAATCAAACAACTAACCAATAAGATTTCAACAAAAATTAAAATATAATACATATATATAAACACATGTTTTCAATTTATATATATCAATATTATATATACCACTAGATTTTTTCCCCCCATATCCAACATCAATCCCCACCCTCCCAAAAAATCAATTTCACTACACTCTTACACATCACTATCACACTACCACTTTTCCACCATTTTCCACTCACACACACATCACACACCTATCACTTTCACATATCACTTTCTCCCACCATATACTCAAT
This sequence comes from Panax ginseng, assembly GCA_020205605.1. NCBI lineage: Eukaryota > Viridiplantae > Streptophyta > Magnoliopsida > Apiales > Araliaceae > Panax > Panax ginseng. The sequence goes on from CM035141.1 coordinate 28,908,692, forward strand.
ACATACATATACTTCCATACGTATACTCTTCCATTTCCAAAATCATTTTTCCAACACATATGGGCCCCACATGTGGGCCCCACCTTTAAATTTTCTACCGATTATTTTGAAAAATGGGTAAATAGGAATCCATAAAATAAGCAAACTTCATAAAAAAAATCACCTTAATAATTTTAACAACATTTATCATCTTTATTACAATTCACAATATTAATCGACTAGGTCGTTCCCAGGAAAGAGGGGATTTTCCAATAAGGATTTCTCTCACATTGGCCGCCTTGATTAGGTGACCAAACCTCTCCTCGATGAAACTTCTGACATCGTTAATATTGCAAATAATAATATTAATAATTTTGTCGTCTCAATTATTGATTTTAACAATATAATAAATATCGACAATAATTGAATCAAATAACGTGAGATCTTATGCAACAATTACTATAGGAATAATTGAACAAAACCGAATGACTTCTCACGTAGCATCAATAATCAATACTGGTAAGTGCTACTATGCAACCACGCCGTATTCTTTGTACTTTTACTACTGAAGGTAGTTCAACAAGATCAACCAGGTAAAACTTACGCGTTATTTTCATAAAAATATTTTTGTCGCTTTCTCAATCAAATGAATAATTACATTATTGGGTCACCAATGATTGCTTGTAGTTGTTAATACGAATATTCCTCGCTAAAACAAATATTCCCAGACCAATCGAATATAATATAACAACTTGCATACTATGCAAAATTTATAAATATTACCCACAACTATAACATTATATCAATTTCACTCCATAATATTCAAAAATAATATTTATAAAAAATTCATCTTTATTCAAAAAGTTGGGGTTTTACAATCTCCCCTTCTTATGAAATTTCACCCTCGAAATTAGGGTACGTACTTGGTATGTCGAAGAGGTAAGGATACCTTGATTTCATTTTAGATTCTAACTCCCAAGTCATTTCCTCAACATCGTGGTTTCTCCACAAAACTTTGACTTGAGGTATAACCTTGGTGCGTAGAATATGTTCCTTCTTATCCAAGATTTGAACAGGAACCTCTTCATACGTCAAATCTTCCACTATTTCGTCCGATTCTAACTCAATAATGTGGTTCGGGTCTTCCACATATTTACGTAACATGGATATGTGAAAAATGTTATGAACACGAGACATACTTGGCGGTAAAGCGAGTCTATAGGCCACAGTTCCTACTCAATCAAGGACTAAAAATGGGCTGATGAATCGAGGATTGAGCTTTCCTCTCTTTCCAAATCTCGTAACTCCTTTCCATGGAGCAACACGTAACAACACATGATCTCCTATATCGAATTCCACGTCCTTTCGATGAAGATAGCATAACTCTTTTGTCGATCTTGTGAGGTTTTTATACGTTGCCGAATCGTTTGAATCTTTTATGTAGTCATACGTACCAACTCCGGTCCCAACAACGTTGCTTCACCCACCTCATCCCAGCATACTGGAGAACGACATTTTCTTCCATACAACGTTTCGAATGGAGCCATGCCAATACTTGCTTGATAACTGTTGTTGTAGGAAAAATCCACCAATGGTAAGAACTTGTCCCAACTTCCCTTGAAATCAATGACACAGAGTCTTAATAGATCTTCAAGAGTTTGAATAGTCCTCTCCGACTGTCCGTCCGTCGTCGAGGATGATATGTCGAAGCTAAATCATAATCTGCGCCCATAGCTTTACTGCAAACTAACCCAAAATCGTGAAGTGAATCTTGGGTCTCGATCAGAAACTATGGATACTGGCATACCATGCAGTCTTACAATCTCGTTTATGTACATACGAGCAAGACGTTCAAGTGTATAAGTTTCTCGTATCGGTAAGAAATGAGCAGACTTGGTTAATCTATCAACAATGACCCAAATCGCATCTATACCTTGAGAAACCTTAGGAAGACCGATAACGATATCCATGGTAATGTGTTCCCACTTCCATTCTGGAATTTCAAGTGGTTGCAATGGACCTTTTGGTACTTGATGCTCCGCCTTGACTCGTTGACATGTTACACACCTTGAGATAAACAACGCTATTTCTCTCTTCATATTACCCCACCAAAATGTATGTCGAAGATCATGATACATTTTGGTACTCCCAGGATGGATTGCAAACGGTGTGTTGTGCGCCTCATCATGATTTTATACTTTAAATCAGGGTCGTTAAGAACACAAAGTCTGGAGTTGACTCGAAGTATTCCTTCTTCATCGATTCTTGCTTTTGGCATAGCATCTTCTTACACTTTCTTCCTCATATGCATCAGCTCCAGGTCTGTAGCTTGAGCAGCTTTAACATTATCAATTAAAGTCAGTTCTACTCGTACATTCGCCATCATCACATGGGTCCCTAGAGTCTTTAACTCTATCTCCATCCTTTGCAAGTCACACAAAATGGGCCTTTGTGTTGACAATATCGTACTCGTACTTGCATATGATCTTCTACTCAATGCGTCAGCTACTATGTTCGCCTTTCCAGGATGGTATGATCATAATCTTTCAACAGTTCAAACCAACATCTTTGTCGCATGTTGAGTTCCTTTTGAGTGAAGAAATATTTCAGGCTTTTATGATCCGTAAAGATCTCCACCTTCTCCCCATACGAGTAATGCCTCCAAATTTTAAGTGCGAAGACCACAGCTGCTAACTCTAGGTCATGAGTAGGATAATTCCTCTCATATTCTTTGAGTTATCGTGAGGCATAGGCTATGACTTTCCCATGTTGCATGAGAACACATCCTAACCCTTTGCCCAAGCATCACTATAGATGACAAATCCTCCGAACCGGATGGTATTGTCGAGCAGTCTTTGAAATGAGTCTCCTCTTGAGTTCTTGAAAACTCTTCTCACATTCTCTCTCAAACCGAACTTTGTATCTTTTTGAGTCAATTTGAGTTAGTGGAGTAGCGATTCGAGAAAACCCTTCTACGAATCTCCGATAATAACCAAATAAGCCGAGAAAGCTACGTTTCTTGATCATTTGATTTAGGTTGCTCCCACTTTTGAATAGCTTCAATCTTTGTTGGGTCAATGATATTCCATGACTTGATACCACGTGCCCAAGGAATGCTACTTCCTCAAGCCGAACTCGCATTTCTTCAACTTGGCATAAAGCTTATATTCACGAAGCTTTTGGAGTATCGACCTCAAGTGTTGCTCATGATCTTCATGGCTTTTGGAATAAATAAGGATGTCATCAATAAAGACGACCACAAAGTGATCCAAATATTCCTTGAATACTCGGTTCATCATATCCATGAAGGCGGCGGGGCATTAGTCAATCCAAATGACATGACTAGAATTCATAATGCCCGTCTGGGAGTTCGGAAAGCCGTCTTTGGAATGTCATCGGTTCTAATCTTCAATTGGTGATATCCGAACAAAGATCAATCTTTGAAAAGAATTTGGCTCCTTGCAATCGGGTCAAACAGGTCATCAATACGTGGCAATGGGTACCTATTTTTTGATGGTGACATGATTCAACTCCCCGATAATCAATACAAAGTCGCATACTCCCATCTTTCTTCTTCACGAATAGAATGAGAGCACCCCAAGGAGAAGTACTAGGATGAATAAAGCCAATGTCTAACAATTCCTGCGGTTGAGTCTTTAACTCCTCGAAGTTCAATAGAGCCATTCGATATGGGGCTTTAGAAATGGGTTTTATGCCGTGTTCAAGGTCGATACAAAATTCAATTTCACGCCTGGGGGTAGGCCAGGAAGTTCTTTAGGGAATACGTCAGGAAATTCATTAACAATAGAAATATTATTCAAAACTGACGTATTTTTGTTTAGATCTGTGACATGAGCTAAGAAAGCTTGACATCCGTTTTTCAATAAATGAATAGCTTTATAGCTTGAGATGACAGTAATTGATTTTAATGGTTTGGTTGCTTGAATTCGCATAATAGGTCGATTAGGAATATGAAAGCTAACAACCTTACAAAAACAATCAATTTTGGCATGATGAGTAGTTAACCAATCAATCCCTAGAATTACATCAAATGCAAGTATTTTTAATGAAATAAGATCGACAGGTAATGTATGGGTACCAACTTGAACCAAATAAGACTTATAAACCGTGGATGTAATGAAGGTTTCTCCCAACGGAGTTTCCACAGATAAGTCAAAGTCTAATTTCTTCGGAGTCAAATTTAATCGTTGAGCGCAAGTAGGAGAAATAAAAGAATGGGTAGAACCGGTATCAAATAAGGTATAGACTTCGCTAGAGTTTATGATAAGCTTACCCGTGATGACCTCATTCGGGTTCCTTGCTTTCTGGGAGGTCACTACAAAGCTTGACATCCGTTTTGGGACGGATATATTGTAAGACCCCAACTTTTTATAAATAAAGATTTAATTTCTCTAATTATTATTTTGAAATAGTAAGGGTTTATTTGATTAATGTGATTAGTTATGGGTAAAATGCACAAATATTTTTAAGTGGTTATAAAATATTCATTGTTGTAGGGGAATATTTGTTTGGTCGTGGAATATTCTCATTTGTCGGGAATATTAAATGCGACGGTATGACAAGAACTTTTGTAAGCCCCATAACTTGAAAGCGATTGGATGAAGAAAACAACAAGTATAAGTTGTTTATAAATAACGCCGTGTAGTTATTACAGCTTAATACTATTGGAATATCCGGTGGTTAAAAACACACGATGTCTGGCGTTGTTGCAAGAGAAGACACCTGATATTGCACCAATTATTGATTCTTACGTAAAGAAGACACTACTCAATAATTATTACGATGAATTCTTGCTCAAAGATTTTTATTTTATTGGTTCAATAATTGCTACGTTGATATTTTATATTATTGTTGTTTCAATAATTGTCACCGCCTGATATTTTCATTATCGGATCAATAATTCATATTATTTGAATAATATTATTAGATATAGCAATATTGGCAATGTCTAGAAAGTTACGCTCTAAGGAGAGGTTTGGTCACCTAATTGCGCCAAGAAGAGAGAAATCCTTTTGGAAAGACCCCTCTTCCCGGAACTACTTAGTTGTCATTATTGTGATTACGTAATATTATTTGTGAATAATTAATTATTGATTTATATGATGAGGAAAATATTGATTTTATGTGGATATATATGGAGAAAATTTTAAAGTGACAATTGTTAAAAATTGATATTTTATCTTTTCCGATAAAATAATATTTTATTATATTATTATAATATAATAATGATGATATTTTTACAATGAATGTGGGATATATGAGTATATGAGGAGGAAGAGTATTTTTGTTGCATTAAATGATTAAAACATATTTTGTGTGTCGGTGGACCCCATTTCTTGACCGAAATTTAATTATAGCCTGTAAAATCGCCCGTTTGTGGATTTCGGTCAATTTCTGTTTGGAATTTGGAAAAATTTTCTTCTGCAAAGTTGTAGAGAATGGAATTTCCTATGGAAAGAACACGAGGTTCGAATTTTTCTGATAAAAGGGCTATTTATTATGAATTATTGAAGTTCCGAATTAATTGATTATTATTTTTTTGGAGTTTTAAATAACTTTTATATGAAAAACGTTTTGGCAAGTTTGGCACATGTGTATTGATATATTTTGGATCAATGAAGGTGTGCGAAAAGAATTTATAATATATATATTATTATTATATTAAATTTTACGCTTTGGTGTTCTAAGCAATTTCTATAAATATGGTGCTTAGGTTAGAATTGAAAATCACACCGAAATCTGAAGTTTTCTCTCTATATTATCGAGCGTATTCTTGTAAGTATTTTGATACTTTGAGTGTTGCTATCTGATTAAAGTTCCTTTCAAGACTATATCCAATTATTCTAATCAAATCTTGTCTTTTGAGGTAAGGGATGTTATTTTCTTCAGTAAATGATATTATTTCTTCAATATCATTATGCTAAAATATTAGTCCAAATTTTTTTCAAATTTGAAACTTTTTTTCATGTAGGGTTAATATTCATGAGTTCTTATTCATGAGTTATTATTCACGAGTTACTATTCATGAGTTACTATTCACGAGTACTATTAAATGAAGCATGATGATTTTTCTTGTGGAATTTCTATCTTTTGGTGTCGAGTTACTATTCACGATATCGGCCTTTATTCACGATATCTGAGACTATTCACGAATACGACACTATTCACAGAAAAATTAAATTTTCTTGTCTGTGTCCAAGATTGTATGTTATGATTCCTATCTTTAATTGGATCTATGTTTTGGTCTTCATTCTTGAATTTTACTCCACTCTGATTATTTAAGAAGTATTTTTGAACTTGAATTGTGTAAAATACGAATCCTTAATATTTGTTCTTTTGTTTCACTGGATTCGTTTTCTTTAAAATATTTTTCATCATCCTCAGTCCTAAATGATGATATAATTGAATATCTTTGGCCTGCAGTGCAAAGATGAACGATTTTCTAATGAATATCTTTGGCCTGTAGTGCAAAGAAGAATGATTTTCTGATGAATATCTTTGGCCCGTAGTGCAAAGATGAACAGGTGTTTAGATGAACATGACCAACTGATAAATATCTTTGGCCTGTAGTGCAAAGATGAATATTTGATTCAAGATGTATATTGATTGATGTTACAGGGATAAAATATCGATGATGGACTTTTAAATTCATAGATGATAGTAGATTTCATTCTCTACTTAACTTTCTAATGAATTGTTGTTTCACTGCAGATTGTTCATCTAAAACTTGTTGTCTATTGTATTCTATCGATTTTTTTCTCGTTAAAGACTAAGGATAATTTGTTGTACATTATCTTAGTCATAATATTCTTCTTCGGGCTAGTTGAGCTCACCCTTTTCCTTTTTGTTCCATTTTTCTTCTTAAGAGACGAGAATATAGCGGGAACTAGTCGGGGTGGATTAATGGTTCAAAATAGTTGTTTTAGTAGTCCTCACTATTTTGTATATATAGTGTATCAATAATTTTAATGAGGACTCCTTTTGAGTTTGTATACTCTCTATTAGACAGTATTTGTATTTAAACTCAAAGTTTATGTGTTGTCGTATTTTGCACGACAATTGTATTAATGAAGTTGTAGTTGTTTCTGTACCATGTATTTGGCGACTCAGAATAGGTTGGGTGGATTGGACCTATTTTGGGGGCGTCACATATATTATCTGTTTTGAATTGGGTTTGATTTTGAGTATACACACATGTTAATCAGTAAGTGTTTGATTTATGTTATTTGGGTTTGATAAAATTTAGGGTTGATTTATGTTATTCAGTAAGTGTGTGATGATGATGTTTGATGTAGGTATATTTGTTATTTCTGACAGAATTCTTGACAGAATTTCTGTCAGAATTATTCAATTCCAAAATTTGTGGGCCCTGCATGTTTAATATATTTCTTATGTTTCCAATTATTAAAAGAAACTAAGTACCATTTACTTAGTTTTTTAATTAGTACTAAAATAAATTAATTGATATAAAATAATTTAAATTAATGAAAATAAATTATATATTATAATGTAATAATAAATAAAATAAAATAAATAATTTAATTTTAATTTAATATATTATATATAATAAATTAAATAAAATAAATAATAAATTAAATAATTTAATTTTAATTTAATAAAATAAAATTTTAAAAATAATTTAATATAATTAAATGTAACTTAATTAAATTAAATTAAATAATATAATATAAAAAAAAAATAAATAAATAAATAAATTTAAATTAAATTAATTTAACTAAATTAAATTAAAGTAAATAAAATATAATATAATACAAAATAAATTAAAATTAAATAAATTAAAATACATAAATAAATCAAAATAAAATTTTTTAATTAAGTTTAATATAACTTAATTTACCTAAATTAAATTAAAAGTGAAAAAATAATATATTATAATATAATACGAATAAATTAAATATTCTAATATAATATTTTATAAATAAAAAATTAAATTAAATTAAATAAATTAAAGTAATTAAATTATAATATATTAAATTAATTCAAATAGTTGGAAATAATACAATATAATGAACTAAGTAACCACTGCTACATAAAATAACGTAAAAATAAATTTTAAAATAAACTTAGTTTACTTAGTAGCATTTACTAAACTGAGTAACACGCACTTCGTAAAATAAACTGAGTAGCACGCACTTAGTAAAATAAACTAAGTATCACTTAGTTTTTTATTTGCAAAATAAACTAAGTAGCATTTGTTTAGTTTGCCGCAATATTTAAAAAACTTAATAAATACTATATGTATATATATATACATATGTAAGACCCCAACTTTTATGAATAAAGATTTAATTTTCTCTAAATATTGTTTTGAATAATAAGGTGTGGATTTGATATAATATTATAGTTGTGGGTAATATATACAAATTTTGCAAAGTAAGAAAATTGTTATAAAATATTCGATTGGTCGGAGAATATTCGTTTTATCAGGTAATATTCGTACGAAGGCACAATCATTGGTGGACCCCACAACAGAATTACTGTCGGAGTTAGAATTAAAATGACAGAAATAACTTTTTATGAAAATAACTGCTAAAGTTTTACCGTTAACTGTTGAAATACCCGGTGATAAAAATACATTAATACGCATGGTGGCATAGTAGCACACAGTATTGTACAGTATCTTTGATTATTGATGCTTACATGAAAAGTCACTCAGTTTTATTCAATTATTGTCACAGTAATTGCTGCATAGTATCTCACGTTATTGATTCAATTATTATCATAATATTTTATATTATTTAATCAATAATTAAGACGACAAAGTTATTCATATTATTATTTGCATTATTGACAATGTCTAGAAAGTTCTATCGAAGAAAGGGGTTTGGTCACCTAATTGCGCGCTAATAAAGAGAAATTCTTGTCAGAAAGCCCTCTCTTTCCTGAGAATGATCTGGTTGTTAATATTGTGAATTATAATATTAATGATGAATGTTATTAAAAATGTGGTTAGTGAAGCCAAGTGAGTTAAGATAAATAGAGGGGAGTTTATTGAAGTATTTGTTATAAATTTTATTTATTATATGGACTTTCACCTACTCATTTTTCAAAATAGTGTGTTTTATGAGTATGATAATATATATATATATATATATATATATATATATATATATATGATGAGTCACGAGGGAGGGAGGGAGGAGGGAGGGAGGAGGCGGCGCTAATCCAAGGCGGGGGGACTAATTAAGTCACAGTATACTTATGTTATTATATATAACATATGTTATATATATATACTTATGTTACTTATGTCACGGGTATATATATATATATATATATATATATATATATATATATATATATATATATATATATATATATATAATAAAATGTAAATTTTTTATATAAAATGAATACTTTTTATAAAGTTATTCGTTTTATTAGATTATAAATAGAATATATTATATTTTATTTAAAGTTGGGGAACTAATTAAGTCACGTATACTTATGTTATTATATATAACATATGTTATATATATACTTATGTTACTTATGTTATATATATATATATATATATATATATATATATATATATATATATATATATATATATATATATATATATATATATTTTTTATTATTATTATAATATTAATAAAATAATTTTTTTTATATAAAATGGAATACTTTTTATAAAGTTATTCGTTTTATTAGATTATAAATAGAATATATTATATTTTATTAAAAATTTTTGTTTTATTAGAATATTTTATTGCATAGTGTTGCATAGTAAAAATTAAATTTTCAACAAATCAGCCGGTGCGTTGCCCGTGAACTTTTCCTTACTGTGCATTCAAATAGTATCATGCCATTCTCCTATAAATAGGATGCTCAATTTAGAAATGAAAATCACACCAGAATCAGAGAATTTTTATTTTATAATATCGAGCGTATTTCTTTTGAGTTTAAGGAAGATTTGAGTGTAGAAAATAGTGAAAGTTTTCTTCAAGAATATATCCGCTATACCAGTCAGAATTACTTTTCTTTTGTTAATGAGTATTATTTATTTCATATTCGCTTACGATATTATTTTTCGTATTCGTAAGGAATATTATTTTCGTTCAATATTCGTAAGGAATATTATCTTCGTTCAATATTCGTAGGAATATTATTTTCGTTCAACAGTTGTAAGGGATATTATTTTTGTTCAATATTCGTATGAAATAATATTTTCTTCCATATTCTGTAGTATGTAAGTAATATTATTTTATTTCAGATTCCGAATTCTACACTCATTTTGTTAAGTATTGCTTCTATACTCCTTGAAATTAGTAGAATATCCTTGAAATTTGCGCTTCATCTAGTATCGTTTCACAAGGATATTTTTCTGAATATTTTTGTTAAATTTTAATCTTTTCGTGCCGAAATACTATTCACGGGATACTATTCATGAAGTACTATTCACGGGGTATTATTCACTCGGGTACTATTCACCCGGGGTACTATTCATGACAAAAAATTGATTTCTTTTCTGTCAAAATTATTTTTGATACATGAATATCATTCTTGAATTTTACTCCACAAAGCAGTTAACATGTTGACAATTTGGACATTTTTAAACTCTGAATAAATTTAAAGTCTTTAATATTTATCCTTGATTTCGTTTAATTGATGCTTATATCATTGTCATCATCCTCATGCTTATATTGTGATGAAAATCATCTTTGACCCGTAGTGCATAGATGAACTGTTGATTGGTATGATTATGACTAGGAATTATTCGGTATAATCATGGCATGTAATGTTACAAATGATATGGTAAAAGTTCTCATTGGCCCGTAGTGCATTGATGGACAGTTGTTGGTATGATCATGAACATGCGTTCTCTTCGACCAAGGGTGCAAAGATGAATTGTTGTTTGCAATGATCATGACCATTGGTGATAATAACGAATATCATTGGCCCGTAAAGCATGGATGATTCGTAGATGTGATAATAATGAATATCCTTGGCCTGTAGTGCATGAATAATTCAGTGATGTGGATTATTTATTGAGCTGAGTCTCAGCGATAAAATTGATGATAAACTTTTATATCATAGAAGATAATAGATATTATGCTCTATTTGACTCTTCTAATGGATTGATTATTCCGCTGCAGTTGTTGATCTAAAACTTGTTGTCTATTGTATTATGTCAGTTGTTATACTGTTGATGACTAAGGATAATTTATTCTGCATTATCTTAGTCATAATATTCTTTACTGAGCTAGTTGAGCTCACCCTTTTCTTTCATTGTTCTCTTCTGGAAATAAGAATATAGCTGGAACTAGTCAGGGAATGGAGTGATGGTCCAAGATGGTTGCTATAGAAGTCTTCACTATTCTATAAAAATAGTGTGATAATAATTGTAAGAGGACTTATTTTGAGTTTGGATATTGTCTAGGAGACAATATTTGTATTAAAACTCACATATTATGTTTTGTCGTATTCTGCACGACACTTAACAGTTGTATAAATTAAGTTTGTATTTAGATTATGTACCATGTATTTGGCGACTCAGAATGGGTTGTGTATACCTATTTTGGGGCGTCACAACATATATGTATTATACTTTGAAACTTAGAAACTCGTTTGACAAGTAGGAGTGAATGTCGAATAGTAGTCCCCATATATATTTCAAATAACAGTTCTCATAAACTAAGTAGCAGTTACTTAGTTTTGCATTGGTAAAATAAATTAAGTAGCATTTGCTTAGTTTGCCGCAATATTCAATAATACTCTCTCTTCGATCTTCAATACACTCAATTACAACTATACATTTTATATTACATATATTATTCTATTAACCTGCAAATATGTAGACCGCTTTAATTGTGCTGGCTAGGGGTATGCTGATGACAATAGTTACAAGGTGTAGGAACAACGTAGTTGGCATCAACATGGTATTATGCAAGTTATCACCCAAGTCAATATGAAGAAAACATTAATTGCGTTGGCTTTCATCATAATCCGTCCCCGCAACCGCATTTTGAGACATTTATAAGTTTTCCTTCCCCACTTAAGCTTCATACTTAATAGTATTACATCTTTTTTCATTTTAAAACAGAAAATGCATAAATTGCAATGAACTACATAGGAATAAGCAAAGAAGAGCAACTAATTAATCAGTCGGTTGTAGAATTTGTGATTAGAATTCTTAGAAGTTCTAGAGGTCTTGAGTGGACAACGAATACCGCAATGAGTACAGCGAAAGTAAGGTGGAAAATACTTTAACCCATCGCCATATTTTATGGGTACAAGGTAACTCTTTATGTGACGCGACGGCTTAGAGTATTCTCCACCTTCCATTTTTTGCCCCCGTTGCGGTATAAGTTGTCTACTCAAGACCTTTGTAACTTCTAACAATCCTAATTTCATGTTCTAGAATTGACCGTTTAGTTAGTTTCTCAACTTTACCCATTCGTATATAGTTCATTGCAATTTATGCATTTTCTATTTTAAAAGGATAACAGTTGTAATACGTTTAAGTCGGAAGATTAAGTGGATAAAGAGAAGTTATAAATGTTCCAACAAGCAGTTGTGGGGACGGATTATGAAGAAAGCCAACGCAGGTATTGAGTGGTGGGCCTGCTAAGGGGGTTCTGAGCCATTACATTCCACCATCCCCACTTCCCTAATTGAGTTATCTCGAGATGAGGAGCTAAGACTATGGGTCAAGTCTCAGGATCACCCTACTAGTAGTACCGGTAGGTATCAAGTGGTTGGTCTGCCGAGGATACCCACATATACACTACCTGGAGGTAATAATATTATTTCTGTATGTTTCACGGAATTCTCATAACTTATCTAAACTTATTAATTATTGACGATAGTCGTGTTATATTTTTTTTTTGTAGGATCTAACCAGCACCATCGTCCGAGAGCTCCTATTAGTCCATCTCATATGGGCGCTAGCTTGTACGACGAGTTATTCTAGAGGCTGATCGCGGCGGTGTCGGATAGGTTCCATACCGATCTGATTTTTCTTCGTCAGCATTTGCCTAACAGGACTCGTCTTCACCAGCTCGTTCAGGAGGTTCTAACTGGGGCCTCCACAGAGAGTACGGGCTTACCGCGAGAGCAGTTCGACGCATTGGCCGGCGAGATGCTAAAGGCAAGAATATTACTCCCTCCATTTCTACTTAATTAACGTTTTAGAGAACAAATTTTGTTTCTAATTATTTGACGTTTGTAGATTTATAGGAGATATTGATTATATTACTTCCTAAATTACCCCTAAACATTTAATACTCTCCTTAATTCTCTCCTACTTTTTCAGGCTATTTTTCTCCCTATTTTAATATCTTAATGGTATACTCTCTTTCCCTCTCTTATAATTCCTATATTTTCTCTATCCTAGCTTTAACAATATTTCTCTCTCATCTTTATCATCTACAATTTAGCTTTTCAGTTATTTATGCAAAGGTGTTTTTGGTAATACGTAGTTATTTTAGTGGAGTTTTTATAGGAGTTTTAACTTCCTTAATAATAGTGTAAAGCTCTAAAATGTCAAATAATTGAGAATAGAGGGAATTTTAGTCGAATATAACAAAAAAATATATATAATTTCATATTTTATCATTTGCCTAAAAAGTAATAGTCTAAAATATTTTGCAGAAAACAAAACATGTGCTCCCTAATTAAAGACACCACAAAATTAATTTTACATCCATAATATGAACACGGACAAGAATCCATTACAGAAGCAAATGTTTTAGCATGATATTGACAAGCACACGTGTACAGCTGGAATCTTGTTTTAGTTCTTTTCTTTTAAACCATGCTTCTTTAGCAATGCCGTCTACACGGTAAGTTTCCTCTTCAACCATTGGACCTCACTCCACTTTGAATATAAAAACACATATTCTGTCCAAAATTAAGAAAGTCTAATTTCATGAAATAATTAGTTTTTGAATTTTGTAATAAAATTGAGTTTAATAACATTTTGTAATTAATTTTTGTACTAACAATATTAAAATTACATAAATCTAAATAAATTTAGAATTGTATAATTTAATTTTAAATTTTAAAATTAATTAAAGTTTATTTGGTTACTAGTGTCCATAAGTTTTACAATAATAGCATTTTTACATTTTATTGTACCTTACAATTTTTGGTAAGGTTTGAGAATTAAATAAGTTACATATAAAATAGAATATTTCTAAAATAACAAAATTAAATGCGCTTAAACCATGGTTTTAAAACTCGGATTATACTACTGGTTAGACCAATAATTCATCTATCCAGTACTTTTTTCAATTTGATGATTGACCCGACTCTAAAAATATTGGTTTGAACAATCAAATGTACAAAATATACTAATGCACTAAACGTATGTAAGACACCAACTTTTATGAAATAAAATTTTAATTTTTTTTATAATTATTATTCTAAACAGTAAGGTGTTAAGTTGATAAAATGGTAAAGTTGAGCGGATATGTGAAAATTATAAGATAAAATATATATCGGGGAATATTCGTTTTGTCGAGAATTAGGTAAAGTACGACGACGCCAAAACAACGAATCATTGGTCGGCCCCACAAATTACATAACTCTCGGATACCTAAAACGTCATAAATAACCTTTTAATAAAAAAATATTGTCAACAATACTATTACCTTTAATTGTTTAAATATTAAGTGATAAAAATACAGTAGCATGCAGTGTTACATTGTAGCACGCAGTGCCGTGGCACACAATATTGCATATATTTCATAATTATTAACTCAATAATTGTTACAATAGCAACTACACATTTTTTCATAGTATTAAATCAATAATTGTCACGACACAATAACTCATATTATTTGATACGATATTATTGGTCAGTTAACATTATTGACAATGTTTATAGAATTTGGTTGAGGAAAGGGTTATTTGATTGTGCAGTGTTTATACGGAAGACCCCCTCTTTCCTAGAAATGATCTGATTATTAATATTGTGAATTTATATTATTTATACTAAAAATGATTTAATGTTGAATAGTGAGCACCAGTCTACTGTAGCAAACACGTGAATTTAAGGATGTCTCAATTGTAAGACCCCAACTTTTTATGAATAAAAATTTAATTTTCTCTAAATAATATTCTAAATAGTAAGGTGATAATTTAATAAATATTATAGTTATGGGTGATATGTGCAAATTTTATAAAGTAAACAAGTTGTCATAAAATATTCGTCTTGTCGAAAAATATTCGTTTGGTCGGGGAATATTCGTACGACGACGCAATCATTGGTGGACCCCACAACGGAATAACTTTCGAATATAGAAAGTGACAAAAATAACTTTTTTATAAAAATAATAGCAAAACTTTTATTGTTAAACTATTGAAATACCCGGTGATAAAAGTACAATAATACGCGTTGTTGCACAGTAGCACACGGTATTGCACAATATCTTTGATTATTAAAGTTTACGTAAGAAGTCACTCAGTTTCATTCAATAATTGCCACAGTAGTTGCTACACAATATCTCATATTATTGATTCAATTATTGTCACGGTATCATCTGCACAATACTTTATATTATGAAATCAATAATTGACACGACATAGTTACTCATATTATTATTAGCATTATTGGCAATGTCTAGAAAGTTCTGTCGAGAAAAGGGGTTAGGTTATTTAATCGTGCGCCAGTAAGGAGAAATCCTTATTGGAAAGCCCCCTCTTTTCTGGGAATGATCTGGTTGTCAATATTGTGAGTTATAATATTAATGATGAATAATTGTTGAAAGATTAAAAATGTGTTGATTGAAGATAAGTGATTTGTGGTAAATATTTATTCAATTTTTGATATAAATAGAGCGATTTGTCATGAGGCATTTGTTGTAAGTTTGACTTATTATTCCATAGGGAGATGTGATAATTTTTCAGATCGTCGGTTGAAATTTTAATAGTAAATCAATATGGACCGTTCATTTTAATATTAATAGATCTGGACCGTCCGTGAATCAGTTACTATTTAGTCCATTCTCCTATAAATAGAAGCTCATTTCTTCCTTCTTTCTCACCAATTCACTAAAACTCTAGAGAGAAAAACTATAGAGAGAAAGAAGAAGAGTATTAAGCTACTACACTATTGCAATATCCAATCTCCTACTAAGGTAATTGGTATTATTTATTTCATATTCGTAAATGATGTTATCTTCTTTTATATTCGTACGTGATATTACTTCATACTCATATATAAGGGTTGTCCTTCGTATTCATTCTTTATTAATATGTGGTTATAACCTGTTTACGCGGATTACCGCATGCTTGGTGAATAAACCTTCATATTAATTCTTTATTAATCTGATGGTATAACTTGTCTACGCGGATTACCACATGCCTGGTGAATAACCCTTCGTATTCATTCTTTATTAAGTTGTGGAAATGATCTGTCTACGCGGATTACCGCATGACGGGTGAAAATCTATTTGTAATTTCGTATATTCTTTCATACTCATATTGGATATCATTACTTTTGTACTCATCAAGAGATGTCGTTTTCTTTCATATTTTTCTATTTATGGTACGAAATTATTGTTTGTTTCCATAACCTTATTATTAAATGGTGAAAATCCCTGAAATTAGTAGAATATCCTTAATAGTTTGCGCTTCATCTAATATCATTTCACTGGAATATTGGTCTGAACTTTTTTATTAAATTTTAATATATTCATTTGAGGTACTATTCATTCAGGGTACTTTGTATTTATGAAGTCTTATTCATTCAAGAATATTCATTTGGGGTACTTATTCATGCTTAGAGTACTATTCATGCATTTTAATTTAGTTTCTTTTCTTTGTCCAAATTATCTTTGAAATTTGAATCTTAAATATCATTCTTGAATTTTACTTCACAATTGGTGATCATGTTGATAATTTGGACATTTTTGAACTCTGGATAAATTAAATTATAAATCTCTAATATTTATCATTGATCTCACTTAATCCATTCTTTATATCATTATCACCATCCTCATGCTTATATTGTGGTGAAAGTCATCGTTGGCCCGTAGTGCAAAGATGGACTGTTGATTGGTATGATTATGACCAAGAATTGTGTATTGGTATAATTATAACATTTAATGTTACAGATAAAAGTTTGTGGTGAAAGTCTTCTTTGACCCGTAGTGCATATAGATGGACAGGTGTTTGGCATTATCATGACCACTGGTGATACAAACGAATATCTTTGGCCCGTAGTGCATAAATAATTCGTTGGTTTGAAATAATTATTGATTGGTGTTACAAGGATAAAATATTGATGATAGACTTTTAAATCATAGAAGATAGTAGACATCATGCTCTACTTGACTCTTCTAATGGATTGTTATTTCTGTTGCAATTGTTGATCTAAAACTTGTTGTCCATTATATTTTATCTGATTTTATCATTGTTGAAGGATAAAGATAATTTATTCCTCATTATCTTAGTCATAATATTTTTTTACTAGGGTAGTTGAGCTCATCCTTTTTCTTTTTTGTTCTATTATTCTTCTCAGGAAATGAAAAGTGAAGTAATGGTCCGAGATAATTACTATAGAAGTCTTCACTATATTGTGAAATAGTGTGATAATAACTGTAATGAAGGCATAATTTGAGTTTGGATATTGTCTATGAGACAATATTTGTATTCAAACTCACATTATGTGTCGTCGTATTTTGAACGACAGTTTAATAGTTATAAATATGAAAGTTTGTATTTGAATTTTGTACCATGTATTTTAATGACTCAAAATGGGTTGTGTGGGCCTATTTTGGGGGCGTCAAATCAATAATTTTCACACCATCTCATATTATTGAACCAATAATTATCATCGTAACAAGGATAGTAATGAAAAGTTGCATAAATGGTAGTCGCGGGTATTAAGTAGTTAGATACACTCATTATTTGAATAACGGTAATACCCGTGATATTAATACATTAAGTCAATAATGTAGAAGTCAGATAATATAATAATAACTGATGAATGATATAGATTAAAATTAATCTTGAAAAATTATGAATAATGATTAATAAATTATAAATACTTATAATGGATGGATATGTGTAAATCATTATGATTAATAAATTAAAGATAATGATAATGGATTAATTATGTAAAATCATTATAATTAATAAATTAAAGATAATGATAATTGATTAATATGTATAAATCATTATGAATAAATAATGATAATGGATGAATACATGTAAATCATTATGATTAATAAATTAAAGATAATGATAATAAATTATTATGTGTAAATTATTATGAATATATAGATTAAAGATAATGATAATGGATGAATAATATATTGATAAAATGTGGTAGATGTTTGGTTATAAATAGTGGGCTTAATATAAGGAGTTTCATAAATTCTTGTTTATTCTTCCTTCTACCCTCTGAAATTTTCTTAGTGCAACTATCTCTTGGAGAGTACTAAGACTACCTCAAGTTTTAGTTAGAGTGCAAGAATTGTTCAAGTTGACCAACTTCATAGAAAGCAACATTTAATCACATGCTAAGATAAGGGGTATAATTTTCTTTCATACTCGTAAAGGGGATATACTTTTCTTACACACTTGTAAATGGATATCATTTTCTTTCATACTCGTAGGCGATATAATTTTCTTTTATACTACTAAATTTATGGTAAGAAATCATTATTCATTTCTACAAATTTACTATTAAATGATGAAAATTACTGAAATGATTAGAATTTTCTTAATAGTTGATACTTCTTCATCTAATATCATTTCACCTGAATCTTCCTATTGAATCTTAAATATTTATATATTTAAGATAATATTTATATCTAATATGGCGAACCTTATATATTGTTCTTGAACTCTAATCGATTTTCTGGATATCGTGTTAACAATTTGGACATTATTGGACTCTGAACAAATTAAATTATAAATCTCTAATATTTATTCTTCATCTTATTATTTTGATTATTTTTGTCCATTCATCATATCATTGATTTTTACTAACAATCAAGACTAAGTTGTGGTGAATGTCTTTGACATGGGTGCAAAGAAAATATAATTGTTGAATAACTTTAGCATGTTTGGCAAAGACACATGATGAAAATTCTCTTTGGCCTGGGTGTAAAGAGTAATTGTTGATTAACACGATCATTACCATTGGTGTTACAATTGGGTCTGGGTGTAAAGATGAATTGTTGATTGATATGATTATGACCAATGGTTTTACAAATGAATATCTTTGGATTGAGTACAAAGATAAATTGTTGATTGGTATGATCATGATCATTGGTGGTACAATTGAATATCTTTGGTCTGGGTGTAAAGATGAATTGATCGGCATGATTATGACCAAGAACTGTTAATTGATATAATTATGAACATGAAGTGTGAATTGGTATTGTGACGCCCCCAAAATTAGGTATACATCACCCATCTTGAGTCGCCAAATACATGGTACAGAATTCAATTACAACTTAATAATACAACTGTCGTGTACAATACGACAAAACATAAACTGTGAATTTGAATACAAATATTGTCTACTAGAGATTATACAAACTCAAAAGGAGTCCTCATTATAATTATTATCACACTATTTCACAGAATAGTGAGGACTATTAATGCACCATCTAGAACCATCACTGCTCTCGACTAGTCCTAGCTACGCTTCTCATTTCCCGATGAGAACAAAGGAAAGAAAGGGTGAGCTTAACTAGCCCAAAGAAGAAATATTATGACTAAGATAATGCAAAATAATTTATCGTTAGCCTTCAACGGTGTTAAACTTATAAAATATAATAACTATCAAGTTTAAGCTGCAATGAACAAGCAATCCATTAGAAGAGTCAAGTAGGAATAAAATTTACTATCTTCTATGATTTAAAAGGTTTTCATCACTTTTATCATTGGGACTCGACTTAATAAATAATCCACATCATCGAATCACCCCGCACTACTACCAAGGATATTCTTTAAGATTCACGACCACGAATTATCCATGCACTACGGCTTAAGATAATCATGTTTTCATCAACGGTCCTGATCATGCCATAAAATAATTCATCTTTGCTCTACGGCCAAAGAGAATCCATAGCCATAATCATACCAAAAACTGTCCATTAATGCACTACGGGCCAATGAGAACTTTTTTTCACATCATTTGTAACATTACGGTTATGATTAATCCCTGGTCATAATCATACCAAGTCCATCTATGCACTCATGAGCCACGTATGACTTTCAACATAATATAAACATGAGGATGATGACAATGATATAAGAATTCAATAAAACAAGTTCAAGAATTAATTTATCTAGAACCGATAACGCTCAAATTGTCAACATGATCTTTGCTTTGTAGAGTAAAAATTCAAGAATGCTCGTAAGAATATTTTCATGAAAAGATACTAGATGAAGTGCAAATATCAAGGATATTCCACTAATTTCATAGAGTATAGAAGTCAAAGTTTTAACCAGCTGAGTATAATAAAGAATGGAATAACAAAATAAATCACCATGCATGCGATAAATCACACGCACAAAGTTATTCCAATGTAATAATAAAGGATGGAACCGGTCCCAAGAACGCGACGTAAAGGATATTCCGATAGAATAATAAATAATGGAACCAGTCCCAAGCATAAACGCACGTGATAGGATATTCGACGAATAATAAATAATGGAACCAGTCCCACAGAACGCAAAGACAGGATATTCAACGTAATAATAAATAATGGAACCAGTCCCAAGAGAAACGCATGCATAAGATATTTCACGTAATAATAAAGAATGAAATATTAGAAGAATGTCACCATGTATAGGGTAGCTCACAGATACAAAGTTATTCCAATGTAATAATAAATAATGGAATAACAAAAGTTCTCTTCATGAATACAAAAGAAATAATACCCCTTTACCGTAAAAGAAACCTAATATAAGAGCGCGAAGAAGTAGCAGAATACTTTTCTATAGGTTCTCTTATAATTCTCTCTCTAGTTTCAAAAGAATTAAATAAGAAATAATGAAGGAATGAGCTTCTATTTATAGGAAAATGGAATGAATAGTAACTAATTCATGAACGGTCGGATTAATTAATTTACTATTAAAATGCAAATCCATATTGGTTTACTATTAAAACTTAAAACAACTATCCATCTTGATTTACTATTAAAACTTTAAACCAAATGATCCATATTGATTTACTATTATAACTCCACCAGCGGTCCATATTGACTTACTATTATATCTTCAACCAACGGTCTGAAAAATTAGCACATCTCCTCATGGAATAATATTGTATCCAAATATCTGAATGCACAATACTAGAGTGAATAGTAACTGGGTGAATAGTAACTCGTGAATAGTAACTCATGAATAGCAACTCGTGAATAGTAACTCATGAATAGTAACTCGTAAATAATAACTCGTGAATAGTAACTTGTGAATAGTAACTTATGAATAGTAACTCGTGAATAGTACTCCGACACGAAAAGTGTCCCGAATACCCGATTAAACAATATATCATATTATGCAGATGATACTGTAACAATAATTGAATCAATAATATGAGAGATATGATGTAGCAATTACTGTAGCAATAATTGAGTATAACCGAGTGACTTCTCACGTAAGCATCAATAATCAATCTTGTGTGCTTCTTTATGCGACCACAGCCATATTCTCGTACTTTTAACACCGGTGTTTCAACAGTTAACAGTAAAACTTTCGTAGATTATTTTCATAAAGTATTTTTGTCGTTTTCTCTATCCGATAATAATTCCGTTGTGGGGTCCACCAATGATTGTCTTGCTGTATGCGAATATTCCTCGTTAAAAGCGAATATTCCCCCACCCAATCGAATATTATATAACAACTTGCGTACTTTGCAAAATTTATAAATATTACCCACAACTATAACATTACATCAAATCAACACCATAATATATAAAAAAAAATTATTTCGAGAAAATTAAATCTTTATTCATAAAATCTGGGGTCTCACAGGTATAATCGTGATATTTTGTATTACAGGCAAAGTCAGGTGGTGAAAGTTCTCTTTGACCTGGGTGCAAAGAGGAACTGTTGATTGGTGTTACATGGATAAAATACTGATGTTGAATTTTTCAATTCGAGAATATAGTAAACATTATGATCTAATTGACTCTTTTAATAGATTGTTCATCCTGTTGCATTTATTTGTTGAAAACTTATATTATCTACCATATATTTTAAATATCGTATTTATTATTGTTGAATACTATTGATAATTTATTTATCTTAGTTATAATATTCTTTACTGAACTATTTGTGTTCACCTTTTTGCTTCACAATTTATTTCAAAAAATAAGAATGTAGTTAAGGCTAGTAGGGAGAAGAACAAAGGTATGGAGTAATGTTTCAAGTTAGTGGTTATCCTCATCAAGTTATAAAATAGTGTGAAAATAATTGTATTGAGCACTTAATTTGGGTGTGAATATTGTCGTACTATTTACGACATAATAATTGTACTGAGAACACATGTTACTGTATGTTCACAACGTTTTAATAATTGATTTTGACGAGAATTTGTGATTATAATATTTATTTTTGACAATTTAAATTGGATGGTATTAGACCTGAATTTGGGAGCGTCACAACATACTCCTATCCAAGGTTCTCAGAACCGGACCATTCATCGAACCAGAAAAGGTACTGGGTGGATGGATCACTGGTTCAACCAGTGGTCGAACCGTTATTGACTCAGTGACGTCATTAATATATAAAAATATATATTATTAGTAATTAATAAAAATTTAAAAATCTTGTTTTTCATGAACTAAAACATAATAAAGACGAGTTACAATATTAATTACAGTATTTCATTTTAATATTAATTTTTTTTGGTAAAAAAATAAAAAATAAAAATCGGATCAACTGGGTCAATTAACCGGGTTTTCTAGTTGAACCACCGGTTGGTCTAGTGGTCAACGAGTCAATTCAGATTTTGACCAAAATTGAGTCACTAGGTCAAACCGGACCGGAAGGTAGACTGATTCCAATTTTTATCGATTCAACTGTCGGTCCGGTTCGATCGAATCCGAATTTTAAAACATTGCTCCTATCAAACAAGCCCTAAGAAAAGAGAAATAATATATCTTGTGATTCTATGTATTAACCTTTTTTTATTGTCAGTCACGTAAATAATTAATAATGATAATTTTTTCAATCAGATATATAAAATAATGGGTTAACGTATAGCTTAATAAATTAATATATGTCACAATTATAATTCGGAATTTTTTTTTTGTAATTTACAACAAAATTTTTAAGAAAAAAATTATTTTAAAACTTATATTATAGGACATACTAAGTATTACAACCTCAATTCCAAAATTAGAGATACAATTTGATTTTTTAGTTCAAACGATGACGTATTAAACTTCAAAATTAGTATTATTAATAAAAATTTAAAATAAAATAAAATTTGTAATTAATACTCCCTCTGTCCCAAATTAATTGCTCAGTTTTGACTTTTTAAAGTCAAATTGACCATTTTTAAAACTAATCTTTTACTATTTTTGCTAAAATATAGGTGAAGAGATTATAACCAAAAGAAAATATATACAATTTATTACTAATCCCAATTTTTATAATTTTAGAAATATATTTATATATGTTTAATTCTAAAAATAGTCAATTTGACTTTAAAAAGTCAAAACTAAGCAATTAATTTGGGACGAAAGGAGTAATTATTATTATATACTATACGATTACAATAATTATATCAATTAAAAATTAAATAAATTCATATTAATTTAAAAATTAATATGTTACAATTTACCCTTAAAAATTAAATTTTATTTCTAATTTTAAAAGAGATTCACGATTATTAGTACACTAAGTAACACGGACCTAATCTAATCAGACATATTCTAATCCCACTATCATATCATCATCCCCATCACCAATTACGAGGGCAATTTCGTCATATCAACGAAAAAGCCAAAAAAGAAATGCCTGCTACGCGTCTCTTTATCAGATTCATAATCCAATCGCCATTACTGACCACTTTCTCTCTCCTCACTCCCATAAAACTCCCTCCCTTGTCCATCCCCTCCCCCAAATTTTTCCAACCCCTCTCTAAAAAAATCGCACCTTTCTCTTTGTAAAAAATGGCTCAGAAAACGGAAAAAGAAGAAAAGGAATTCAAGGTCGTACCTGAAGCTTTAACTCTCTGTATCAACAATTGTGGAGTCACCGGCAATCCGGCGACCAACAATATGTGCCAGAAATGTTTCAACATCACCACTGCCTCTTCTTCCTCTTCCACCGCCGCGATCGGAGTGAAATTCTCCGAGAAAAGTCGTATCTCTATTAGGTCGCCGGGGAGGATTTCCGATGCGGCGGAGGCGAGACTAGATCTGAGGATGCTGGATCGGGCGTATCGGTCGGCGACGGCTGAGGTGAAGGATGATATGATTCCGGCGCCTAAGAGGGAGGTGAATCGGTGTTCCTGTTGCCGGAGGAAGGTCGGATTGACTGGAATCCGGTGCCGATGCGGAGAAATGTTCTGCTCGGAGCATCGGTACTCCGATCGGCACGATTGCAGCTACGATTATAAAGCGGCCGGTCGGGAAGCGATTATCCGAGAAAATCCGGTGGTTAAAGCTGCTAAGATTGTTAGAATTTGATTTGTTTAATATAATTATAGACACCTGAAATGAAAAAACAGAGAGATCCAACCTCGATCTCTCGTTATCTCTCAGAAATGATTGTTCTAGTTATGGATTGAAAGAGAGAATTCGTGCCAAACTTTCTGTTTTTTTTTAAATTTATTATTTATTTTTCTTAATTTAATTTAATCTTGAGATTGTGCTGTCGATTGCAGTATATTTAAGATTTAATTGTTTCTGATTATACTTTTTCACTTGGATGCTAATTCTCGAAGGCGTATATGAAATATGCACGAATGAAAAAAGACTAAATTTCAATTTGCCAAAAAATACTCATTATAGTTGCTCACTTTTAAACATTTGACAGTTGAATTTTAAAAATCATTCTCCATTATCCATCCCTCATTCATTCAAATAAATTATTCCAAATTGAAATACTAACTTTTCTTCAAATTGCTTATACAAAAATGTGAGAAAGAAGGGATAAATCTTAGTTTTGCAAATGGTGAAAGATGGTGAGATGAATCATTATAGCCATGAGCCATCAAAATTAAACCCAACTGAGGAAGGAAGAGACCCAATGAGAAAATAAAAAAGAGAGAAAAAATAATTGGGCAAAGGGTTAAAAAAGCTCTGGGATGTTTATTTCGATGTCCCACTTGTATTTTAAATTATTATTTTTTTTCCAAAAGTACCTTTAACGTTATATTTTTTGGGTCGCCCGTGCCGTTAACAGAAGACAAACGAGGTTAAAATGTGATGACGTAACAGACTTAAATATAAAATATATTCTAAATAAAATAATATATATCATTTAATCAAAACAAAAATACTAAAATTCAAAATAAAAAAATGAATAACATATTTATATCATTTAATCAAAATAATAAAATTCAAATTATTTTGTTAACTAATCAAAACAACTAATTAAATAAAATAAGTTGTATAACATATTTACACCATTTAATTAAAATACTAAAATTCAAAACATAACATATTTACATCAAATACTAATTTAAAAAATACTAAAATACTAATTAAAAAATACTACAATACTAAAAAAAACAAATTTAAAAAATACTAAAAATATTATTTAGTATTATGATTTTAGTAATTTAAAATTTTATATCAATTAGTATTTAGTATTATGATTTTAGTATTTTAATGATGTAATTTGAATTTTTGTTGTTTTGATTAATTAACAAAATAATTTGAATTTTAATATTTTTTTTTAATTTGAATTTTTTAGTATTTTAGTATTTTTTAATTAGTATTTTAGTTTTTTTTTAATTAGTATTTGATGTAAATATGTTATGTTTTGAATTTTAGTATTTTGATTAAATGATGTAAATATGTTATACAACTTATTTTATTTAATTAGTTATTTTGATTAGTTAACAAAATAATTTGAATTTTATTATTTTGATTAAATGATGTAAATATGTTATGCTTTTTTTATTTTGAATTTTAGTATTTTTGTTTTGATTATATTTAAGCCTGTCACGTCATCACATTTTAACCCCGTTTGTCTTCTGTTAACGATAGGGGCACGGGCGACACAAAAAATATAACGTTAAAGGTACTTTTGAAAAAAAAAAAACTAGTTTAGAGTGCTAGTGGGACATCGGGGTAAACATCAGGGACTTTTTTGACCCTTTACCCAAAAATAATTCAAAGTCTTCTTTTTTGTTATTATTTCCGCATGGCTTCCAACCCACATGGATCGATCATTTCAGTAAAAGTCCTTTGTTTTTTTGGGCAAAAATTGTTAGATAGAGGGCCCAACAATATATATCATGCTAACACTCCCCCTCAAATGCAACTTTTTTTTTATAGAGAAGGGAGAAATTAAAGTGCATTTGCACTATTAAATTAATAGAAAGATAATTGTGCAGCTGGAAAAATTCGAACCCAAGAGCTTGCACACCTAGAGCTCTGATACCATGTTAAGTAACCAACTCATCTAAAAACTTAAGCTGTTAGATGGAGGGCCCAACAATGTATATCATGCTAACAAAAATCTTCTTCTTTTTTTTTTCTTCTTTCTCCTATGTGTTCTTTTCAATTTTTTATTTTTTCATGTTACCGATGCAG
This sequence comes from Panax ginseng, assembly GCA_020205605.1. Classification (NCBI taxonomy): domain Eukaryota; kingdom Viridiplantae; phylum Streptophyta; class Magnoliopsida; order Apiales; family Araliaceae; genus Panax; species Panax ginseng. The sequence continues at coordinate 28,935,400 of CM035141.1, forward strand.
ATTGACGACCGTTACATAAAGTTAACAGAATGACTTAATTAAGAAATTTTAATTAATTTCATTTGATTCTGTTTATTCTTGTTAATTATAATCAACTCAAACCCCTATCTTTACTTATTGTTAGAAATATTAGAATATATTTAGGTAAGATGACACATGCTTACTGTTATATTGAGTTTAAATTTCGTAGAGTGAAGTAAGGTTTATTTTTGGGAGTGTAACGACAACTTACCACACATCATTACTGCGAGAATGTTTATGATTAGTAGCAATTCTAATATCAAATTCATCTTTGTGTGCATAGACTTTGTGAAAATTTTCAACTTCTTCCAACTTAAAGAACAATCGATCAACATAAGAGATTATCTTAAGTTTGCTACTTTGAGCATCATTAATAAACTTAAATGCACTCGTACAATCTAAACTAGCAAGAGATTCAGAAGAACTAGATAAAAATATCTTTATAACGGGCATGAAAGTTATTGATGAACACTTATCAATATTATGCACAAACAACTACTTTCTTCAAAGCTCAACAAAGTCTCTCTAAAGCTAAATTTATGCAGTTGCTTAGAAATGAATGCATATGGAGTAAAATTTTATAAATCAAATATGAATATCCAGATCTGGGTTTTGTTTATCGTCTAACCGCTACTCCTACTAGTTAGGCTATAAGATGTTATATTGATGATAAACGTCGTCATTTAGTCTCGTCAGTAGTAGTAACATGGAAAAATCCTACTAATCTTCGAGGGCAACATAATCATTATAGTGGTCGTTGGTAAGAGTTTTTCTAACCGCCAAAAGGAGGCACATGCCCAAGTTGATCTCGGTCATTAGATCTCACATTGAACGGTGAGAGTTCTGTTTGCTGAAATAGTGTCCATAGCAAATATTTATTATGGTGTATATATATATATATATATATATATATATATATATATATATGGATCACTATTTTATTAACCAAAACTACGTCTTATTAAGTGCAGGACACACAAGCTCGTGTGTTTCTAAGACACTCTCCCTTTTTCTTTCTCCCTCTATATATATAATATGTATAAAATACACGATGATGATGACGACGGTTCTTTAGACTCTGATGACGGTGAAAGCCACATATAGCCCAAAAACTCTATCCCCATAACCAATGTGTAATACATGCAATTGTGTATATATGTAAGACCCCAACTTATTATAAATAAAATCGATTTTTCTCTAATTATATTTGTGAATAATAAGGTATTAATTTGATATAATTATCTGGTTATGGGTGAAATGTGCAAATTTTGCAAAATATGCAAGTGGTTATAAAATAATCATTGTTGTTTGGGAATATTCGTTTGGTCGTGGAATATTCTTGTTGTCGAGGAATATTATTAAATGCAGCCGTATGATTATTTATGGGCCCCATAACAAAATAAGCATCGGATGATGAAGAAAACGACAAGTTTGAGTTTTTATAAATAATTCACGTAGTTATTCTGAATAACACTTGTTGGAATACTCGGTGGTTAAAATACGATGTCTACGCGTGGATGCACAAAGATTATTGATGAATTATTGATCCTTACATAAGAAGGCACTACTCAATAATTGTTTACGAGTTAATTCTCAATATTTTATTTTATTGATTCAATAATTCTTTGCGTTGATATTTTATATTATTGTTGTTTCAATAATTGTCATCGCATAATATTTCCCATTATCGATTAATAATTCATATTATTTGAATAATATTATTAGATAGAATTATTGACAATGTCTAGAAAGTTCTCATCGAGGAGAGTTTGGTCACCTAATTGCTTGCGCCAATAAGGTGAAATTCTTATTGAAAGCCCTGCTTTCTCAGGAACTACTGAGTTGTCATAAATGTGATTCTGTAATATTATTTGTGAATAATTAATTATTGATTCGTATGATAAGGAAATATTTATTTTATGTAGATATAAATGTTGGATATATTTATTGTGGTTAAAAATGAAGGAGTTAATGTTGAGGTGTTTTATCAGTATTTTGTCTGAATGAAGGTATTAAAAATTAAACCAAAGTTTTGAGATATATTGTGTGAGATATAATTTTAATCCGACCGTTGGATCGTTGTAATTTTTGGATATGTTATACATATATAAGTTGAGTATATGTCCACAAATTTTGAACCGTTAAAATGAACGATATGATTTGTTATGAATTTTAAGAGGTGGTGATTCGTAAATTAGGTTTATAAATGATTTTGGTGGAAAATTCTAGAATTGAGTGGGCCCCACTTGTGGTTGGTGAAGAAATGTGCTGAATTTATTTCAAATGTGGTGGGTGGGAATAGTAGCGAGGTAAAGCCATCGGGGTTGCAGGTCAAGTCTGCTAACATTTTCCTATAAATAGAGGCTAATTTAGAATTGAAAATCACACCGTAAACAAGTTTTCTCTCTTTCTCTCTCTAGATTATTGAGTGTATTTTGTGAGTATTTAGATACTTTGCGAGTTTCTATTCATCAGTGCAAGTTTCCTTCAGCCTTATACCGATATTCCGATCGTAAGATCTTGATATTTTGAGGTAAGGATGTTATTTTCGCTCGTATATGATATTATTTCTTCAATATCATTATGTCAAGTATTGATCTGAATTTTATCAAATTTGGAACTTTTTGTGTCGGGGTTACTATTCACTTATACGACACTATTCACGTATACGACACTATTCACGAATACAACACTATTCACCGAAAAATGAAATTTTCTTCTTTTTATCCAAGATGTCTATTATGGTTACTATGTATCCATGTTTTGATCTTTATTTTTGAATTCTGCTTCAAAATTGGTATTTATGAAGTATTATTGATCTTGGATAAACTGTTATACGAATCCCTACTATTTGTCCTTCCGTTTCAATTGGATTCGTTTTCTTTAAAATATTTTTCATCATCCTCGGTCCTAAATGATGATATTACTAAATATCTTCTACCAGAAGGTGCAAAGATAAATGATTAATCGATGAATATCTTTGGCCCATAGTGCAAAGATGAGCAGTGTTGAGATGAACATGACCCATTTGGTGATACAAATGAATATCTTTGGCTGTAGTGCAAAGATGAATATTTGATTAAAGATGTATATTGATTGTTGTTACAGGGATAAAATATTGATGATGGACTTTTAAATCTTAGAAGATAGTGGAACTCATTCTCTACTTGACTCTTCTAATGGATTCTTTGTTTCATTTGCAGTTGTTGATCTAAAACTTGTTGGCTATTATATTTTATCGATTTTTTCTGTTGAAGACTAACGATAATTTGTTGTATATTATCTTAGTCATAATATTCTTTACTGGGCTAGTTGAGCTCACCCTTTTCCTTTTTCTTCCATTTTCTCCAGAGGTGAGAATATATGGCAGAACTAGTCGAGGTACGGAGTGATGGATCTAGAAAGATGTTTTAGCAGTCCTCACTATTTCAGAAAATAGTGTTTGAATAATTGTAACGAGGACTTATTTGAGTGTGGATATTGTCTGAAGACAATATTTGTATTTAAACTCACAAAGATGTGTTGTCGTATTTTTTGCACGATAATTGTATTATTGAAGTTGTAGTTTGCTTTCAGATCATGTATTTGGCGACTCGTAATGGGTGTTGTATACCTATTTTGGGGGCGTCACAGGTTGGTATCAAAGCTTAGGGATATGGTCTCCATGAGATCGGGAATAGAACTAGGAGGGAGAGATGAGTAAATCCTTCGCTAGTGTGTCTTATCTAAGCTTATTTGTTGATGTCACCATAATATAGAGATATTATGTGATATGTTAATTTGTTTAATTAACCCTTGTTTTATAGTGATTTAAGAATGGGTCATTTGTTGAGAACGTTAACAATGGAGTGTATGAGACCGTGGAACAACCTTTAGTTACAAACCAGAGAACGCATGCAGCGAAGGCAATAATCCTCCTGTAAACAACACTACCGAACAAATGATGAATGATGGGATGTTCAGAAGTTTTTTGCATTTTATGAAAAACCAGACGAGGGAAACTCGTGCACAGAATACGGGTGGAAATTCTAGCAATGCGCGGCTTGTCAAAGCCAAGCAGGTTAAAGAGTTGGGACCACCAGAATTTAAGGGAAAGCCGGATCCCATCATGACAGAAACGTGGGTCAAGCAAATTACCAAGATATTTGATGTCTTGGGATGCACGGAGGAACAGAAGGTTCCATTCGCCACTTTATGTTCCGCGGTGAGGCAGACTACTGGTGGGAGTCTCAGGAAGCGTACCCAACCAAACCAAGACTCAAAGATGTCTTGGGAAACGTTTGAGAACTATTCAATGACAAGTACTTTCCCGAAAGTATTCGTCTATATGAAGGAGGTGGAGTTTATCGATCGAACAAAACAACATGATGTGTTCGAAGACGAGGCAAATTTTGCAGAGTTATCCAGGTTTGCACCTCATTTGGTCTAAAATGAGAAAGAATGACGAGGATGTTTCTGAGAGGTCTAAAGCCCGAGATTCTGCAATATCTTATATCTCATAAATTTTCTTTATATTCAGATGCTGTAAATAGGGCTCAATTATTAGAGCGAGATAATGAGAATGTTCAACCGAGGGACCACAACCAGGGTCATACCGGTGACAGCAGTCATCAGAGCGATGATAACCAACGAGGAAGGAAAAATACGAACAAAGGCGGTAACCACTCTGGTGGTCATCGTGGCCATGATAATAGGAGAGGTGAGTCAAGTGGAAATTTCAGAAAGAGGAGATTCAACAATGATGGGAAGATATCAACAAAGAAGACCAAAGACCAACAACAAATTCTAGGGAGAAAAACGACCGCGTAGATTACAAATGCGGGAAAGAGGGACATATCAGCTCAAACTGTCCACAACAATCCAAGGTATGTTACAACTGTGGAAAGGAAGGCCACATAGCTCAGGATTATTTTGTAGCAAAACCAAGTTCAACAGGGATGGTGACTCCAAGGGCTGTCCCGGATAAGTCGAAATCAGCGGTTCCTGGAAGAGCGTTTGTCGTGACTGGCCAAAACGCGAGGAACCCGAACGAGGTGATTACGGGTAAGCTAATCTTGAACTCTTACGAAGTTTATACCTTACTAGGGGAGGAAAACGACCGCCGTAGATGTTACAAATGCGGGAAAGAGGGACATATCAGCCCAAACTGTCCACAACAATCCAAGGTATGTTACAACTGTGGAAAGGAAGGCCACATAGCTCGGGATTATTTTGTAGCAAAACCAAGTTCAACGGGGATGGTGACTCCAAGGGCTGTCCCGGATAAGTCGAAATCAGCGGTTCCTGGAAGAGCGTTTGTCGTGACTGGCCAAAACGCGAGGAACCCGAACGAGGTGATTACGGGTAAGCTAATCTTGAACTCTTGTGAAGTTTATACCTTACTAGAGATACTGGTTCTACCCATTCTTTTTATCTCTCCGCCAGTGCTCAACGTTTAAACTTGACTCGGAAATTGAACTTTGACTTATCTGTTGAAACTCCGTTGGGTGAAACCTTTCTTACATCTACAGTTTATAAATCTTGCATGATCCAAGTTGGCACTATCACATTACGTGTTGATCTTATATCTTTAAAGATACTTGCTTTTGATGTGATTTTAGGAATTGATTGGTTAACCACTCATCATGCCAAAATTGATTGTTTTCATAAGGTTGTTAGTTTTCATATTCCTAACCAACTGTCATACAATTCAAACAACTAAACCACTAAAATCGATCCACTATCATATCAAGCCATAAAGCTATTCGTTTATTAAAAAACGGATGTCAAGCTTTCTTAGCCCATGTTATGGATTTGAACAAAAACGACAAGTCGATTTGAATAATATTTTACATTGTTAGAGAATTTTACGATGTATTTCTGAAGAACTTCCGGCCTACCCCCGAACGTGATGTTGAATTCTTTATTGACCTTGGTAGGGTACAAAACCCATTTCTAAAACCTCATATCGAATGGCTCCTATTGAACTTCGAGGAGTTAAAAGTCCAACTACGAGAATTGTTGAACATAGGTTTCATTAAATCCTAGTACATCTCCTTGGGGTGCTCTGCTTTATTCGTAAAGAAGAAAAGACTCGGGAGTATGCGACTTTAAGATTGACTACCGAGAATTAAACCATGTCGCCATCAAGAATAGGTATCCGCTACCTCGCATTGATGACCTGTTCGACCAGTTGTAAGGAGCACAATTCTTTTCAAAGATCGATCTTTGTTCTGGATATCATCAGCTGAAGATTAAAACTGAGGATATTCCAAAGACGCCTTCGAACTTCTATGACGGCATTATGAATTCTTAGTCATGTCTTTTGGATTGACTAATGCTCCTGCTTCTTTCATGGATATGATGAACCGTGTATTCAAGGAATATTTAGATCAGTTTGTTGTTGTCTTTATTGATGACATCCTCATCTATTCCAAAAGCCGTGAAGATCATGAGCACCATTTGAAGCTGATACTTGAAAGGCTTCGTGAAAACAAACTTTATGCCAAGCTAAAGAAATGCGAGTTCTAGCTTGAGAAAGTAGCATTCCTTGGGCACGTGGTGTCAAAACATGGAGTATCTGTCGACCCGGTGAAGATTGAAGCAGTACAAAGTTGGGAGTAACCACACGGAAAAAGCCGTAGTAGGTGACACAATAGGTATATCATCACCCATATTGTTAATGCAAAGGCCCATTTTATATGACTTGCAAAGGATGGAGGTAAATTAAAGACTCCAACTTTATTATTACAATAGGTAAATCACCCATTCTCGAGTTTTAAACAAAGGTACGATATAACTACCGTTATTGTTAAATAAACTGTGATATCCATTGCCATCTGACAATCCACAAAATAAATCCTCATCATAATTATTGATACATTATTTTACAAAAATGGTGAGGACTACTAAACAACTCTCTAAAACCATCATTCCATACCCCAACTCAGTACTCGCTACATTCTCGCCTCCCGAGAAGAAAAATGGAACAAAAAGGAAAGGGGTGAGCTCAACTAGCCCAAGAAAAAATATTACGACTAAGATAATATACAACAAATTATCGTTAGTCTTCAACAGGAAAAATCTAATAGAATACAATAGACAACAAGTTTTAAATCAATATTAGCGAAAAATATTAATTCATGTAAGAGTTACGTAGAGGATGAAATCTACTAATATCTATGAATTTAATGTTCATCATCAATATTTTTATCCTCGTAACATCAATCAATATATATCCGAATCATATATTCATCCTCGCACTACAAAAGGATATTCACCATATTCATGTTCATCTAAACACTGCTCATCTTCGCACTACGGCCAAAGATATTCATCTCATTCATCTTCAGACTACAAAAAAGATATTCATCAAATCATTCATCTTTGCACTACAGCCAAAGATATTCAATAATATCATCATTTAAGACCGAGGATGATGAAAAATATTTTTTTAAAAAAACGAATCCAAAGGAAACAAAATAACAAGGATTAAAGATTAAGGATTCAGTACTTTGTTTTATCCATGTCCAAAAATACCTCAAAATAATCATAGTGGTGTAAAATTCAAGAATGATCAAAACATGGATACAATCAAAGCTAGTATCCACAATAGATATTTTAGACTTAAAAGGAAAATTTTCATTTTTCATGAATAAATGCCGTATTCGTGAATAAGATCAGATATCGTGAATAAAGGCCAGATACGTGAATAAGTAACTCAGACACCAAAAGTTCCAAATTTGATAAAAACTTCAGATCAATATTTCAAAGATAATGATATTGAAGAAATAATATCATTACGAAAAAAATAATATCCCTTACCTCGAAAGATCAAGATTTAACCGAAATACTCGATATAAAGTCTATTAAAGAACTTTCACCATATAGCAATACTCAAAGTATACTCAAAATACTCACAAGAATACACTGATAATATAGAGAGAGAAAACTTCAGCTTACGTGTGATTTTCAATTCTAACCCAAGACCCTATTTATAGAAAATGCTTAGAACACCAAAAGTTAGTAAAATTTAATATAATATAATATTATATATATAAATAAATCTCTACGCCATCCTACCATCTGATCTCAAACACCTAACACATGTCCATAAACAATAAAAAAAACGTTTTTCCTATTTTAAATATTTTAAACTTCCAAAATCAATTATTTTAGAGCTTCAAACTTCAATAATTCATAATAAATAGCCCTTTTATCGAAAAAATTTGAATCTCGCGAATTTTTATAGGAAATTCAATATCTACAACTTTGCGTAAGAAATTTTTCCAAATTCCAAACAAAAATTGATCAAATCCATAAACCAAGCGATTTTACAAGGCTATAATCAAATTTCACCAATAAATGGGGTCCACCGACATGTTTAACATGTTTTAAATATTTATTGCAACAAAAATACTCTTTCTCCTCATATACTCATATATCCCACATTCATTGTAAAAATATCACCATTATTATATTATTAAAAATATAATAATATATATTTAAATGAATTATTTTATCGTAAAAAGATAAAATATTAATTTTCAACAATTGTCACATTAAAAATTTTCTCCATCTATATCCACATAAAATGAATATTTTCCTCATCATATAAATCAATAATTAATTATTCACAAATAATATTATAGTAATCACAATATCGACAACCGTGCAGCTCCTGTGATAGAGGGGCTTTCCAATAAGAATCTCTCCTTATCTGCAAGCAATTAGGTGACCAAACCTCTCTTGATGTAACTTTCTAGACATTGCCAATAATGTTATCTAATAATATTATTCAGATAATATGAATTATTGCTTCGATAATGGAAATACCGTAATGACAATTATCAAAACAACAACAATATAAAATATCAACGCAACAATTATAAAACCAATAAAATAAAATACCGAATAAAGAATTACTATAACCATTATTAAGTAGTGCCTTCACGTAAGAATCAATAATTGGTGCAATACCGTGCTCATGCCAGACATCGTGTTTTAACCAATTTGTATTTTAACAAAGGTAAATGGTAACAACTACGCCTGTATTTTATAAACAACTTATTCTTGTCGCTTTCTTCCTCCAATCGCTTTCTTATGGGGCCCACACATGGTCGCTACTGTTGTTTAATATTCCCCAAAGATTTAATATTCCACGACACCAAACGAATATTCCCACGACCAAAATGAATATTTTATAATCACTTCGCTTATTTGAAATATTTATGATTTTACCCATAACTATCCACATTAATCACATCAACCCTTACTATTTTAAAATAATAATTAGAGGAAATTAAATTTCATTTATTAATTATTTGGGGTCTTACAACCTCCCTTCCTTATGAAATTTCGTCTCCTCGAATTGACATACGTACTCTGTGTTTCAAAAGGTGAGGATACCTCGCTTTCATTTCGCTTCTAACTCCTTCGTGTCATTTCCTCTATAAGATGGTTCCTCCACAAAACTTTAACTTGTGGTATGACCTTCGTATGTAGGACATGCTCCTTCCTATCCAAGATCTTGACAGTACCTCCTCATACGTTAAGTCTTCTCTATCTCATCCTGCTTCTAACTCAATAACGTGGTTCGGGTCTTTCACATATTTACGGGCGCACGTATATAAAAAACATTATGAACACGAGACATACTTTGGAGGTAACGCGAGTCTATAGGCTACATTTCCTACTCTCCACAAGAATTTGAAATGGACCAATAAATCGTGGATCGAGCTTTCCTCTTCCCCAAATCTTGTAACTCCTTCCATGGGAGCAACTCGCAATAATACATGATCCCCTATACTAAATTCCACGTCCTTTCGATGAAGATCCGCATAACTCTTTTGTCGATCTTGTGCCGCTTTGTATACGCTATCGAATCATTTGGATCTTTTCTTGTAGTCATACGTATTTAATCTCGTCCCAACAATGTTGCTTCACCCACCTCATCCCAACATATTGAGAGTGACACTTTCGGCCCATATAATGCTTCAATGGAGCCACACCTATACTTGCTCGATAATCGTTGTTGTAGGAGAATTCCACCAATGGTAAATACTTATCCTAATCGCTTCTTGAAGTCTAGGACACGAGTCTTAATAAATCTTCAAGAGTTTGAATAGTCCTCTCGATTGTCCGTCTGCTTTGAGGATGGTATGCCGAATCAATCGTAAACTGCACTCCATAGCTTTTTGCAAGCTAACCCAAAATCTTGAAGTGAATCTTGGGTCACGATCCAAACTATGGATACCGGCATGCCATGCAATCTCACAATCTCATTTACATACATACTGATCAAGACGCTCAAGAGAATAAGTCTCCGACGGCAAGAAATGAGCGGACTTGGTTAATCTATCAACAATAACCCAAATAGCATTTATGCCTTTAGAAACCGTGGGAAGACCCGTAACGAAATCCATGGTAATGTGTTCCCCAAAATAGGTATACAACACCCATTCTCGAGTCGCCAAAATACATGGTATAGAAAGCAAACTACAACTTTGATAATACAGATATGTCGTGTAATATACTTACAATACAAACTGTGAGTTTGAATACAAATATTGTCTTCTGATAATATACACACCCAAATAAGTCCTCATTAATTATTCATACACTATTTTACGTAAATAGTGAGGATAAATAAAACATCTTCCTAGAACCATCACCCATACCCCCCGACTCGATCCTCGCTATGTTCTCACCTCCCGAGAAGAAAAATGGAACAAAAGGAAAAGGGTGAGCTCAACTAGCCCAAGAAGAATAATATTATGACTAAGATAATATACAACAAATTATCGTTAGTCTTCAACAGGAAAAATCTAATAGTAATACAATAGACAACAAGTTTTAGATCAACAAATGCAATGGAAATAAAGAATCCATTGTAAGAGTCACGTAGAGAAAGAATTCTACCGCCTTCTAAGGTTTAAAAGTCCATCATCAATAGTTTATCCCCGTAATAACAATCAATATACATCTTTAATCATCTTTGCACTACAGCCAAAAGATATTCATTTGATCACCAAATGGTCATGTTCATCTCAACACTGCTCATCTTTGCACTACAAAAGCCAAAGATATTCATCGCTTAATCGCTCATCTTTGCACTACAAAAGCCAAAGATATTCATTTATATCACCATTTAGATCGAGGATGATGAAAAACATTTTAAAGAAACGAATCCAAAGGAAACAAAATGACAAGGATTAAGGATTAAGGATTCGTACTTTGTTTTTTACCCATGTCCAAAAATACTTCAAAAATAATCATATTGGTGTAAAATTCAAGAATGATCAAAACATGGATACAATCAAAGCTAGTATCCGTATTAGATATTTTGGACAAAAGAAAAAATTTTTATTTTTCTATGAATAGTAGCCAGATTCGTGAATAAAGGTCGATACGTGAATAAAGGCCGATATACGTGAATAAGAACCCCACACACAACAAGTTCCAAATTTGATAAAAAAAGTTCACCAATACTTCTAAGATAATGATATCAAGAAAAAATATCATTTAAGAAGAAAATAATACCCTTACCTCAAAATAACCGTATTTCGATCGAATTTCTAGATAAAGGTCGATAAAAACCCGCAGACCAGATAGCAACACTCAAAGTATACTCACAAGAATACGCCGATAATTTAGAGAGAGAAAGAGAAAAACTTAGTTTCGTGTGATTTTCAATTCTAACTTAGCCTCTATTTATAGAAAATGTTAACGCCAAAGGAGACTAAATAATAAAATTATTATTATTCTTATTCTTACTTCTACGCAACAAGCTAGCCACCAATTTCTGAAAATTTTCAAAGAAATTTCATGTGCATTCAACACCTACCAAAAAAGTGGGTCCCACCCATTAATTTAATAAAAATTATTTTATCTTCCTAAACTTCAATAATTCAGAGAAAATAGCTCTTGCTTATCGAAAAATTCAAAACTCATAACTTTTCATGGGAAATTCCATTCTCTACAACTTTGCGTAAGAAAGTTTTTCCAAATTCCAAATGTAAATTGACCAAAATCCATAAACTGATTTATTTTACAAATTATAATCAATTTTCTATTAAGAATTGTGTCCACCGACACACAAAAAAAAACATGTGTTAAACATTTAATGCCATAAAATACTCTTCCTCCTCATATACTCATATATCCCACATTCATTATAAAATATCATCGCTAATATATTATTAAAATAATATATTTAAATGAATTATTTTATCGTAAAAAGATAAAATATTAATTTTCAACAATTGTCACATTAAAATTTTTTCTCCATCTATATCCACATAAAATAAATATTTTCTTTATCATAATAATCAATAATTAATTATTTAAAAATAATATTACGTAATCACAAGATCGACAACCAGCCGCTCTCTCAGAAAGAGGGGGCTTTCCAATAAGGATTTCTCCTTACCTACGCCAAGCAATTAGTGACCAAACCTCTCCTTAGATGTAACTTTCTAGACATTGCCAATAATGTTATCTCGATAATATTATTCAAATAATATGAATTATTGATTTGATAATGGAAAATACCGTAAATGACAATTATCAAACAACAAAGAATACAAAATATCAACGCAAAGAATTATCAATCAATAAAATATAATATCAAATAAGAATTCATCGTAATAATTATCGAGTAAAGGCCTTCACGTAAGGATCAATAATTCAATAATATCGCGTAATACCGCAGCGCATCGCAAAAACCACGCCAGACATCAGATTTTAACCACCGTAACCCAACAAAGGTTAATTCAGTAATAATTTACGCCGTTATTTATAAAACTCAATCTTTGTCGCTTTCCTTCATCCAACCGCTTTTCCGCATGGGCCCACTAATGATCAAGCACTGGCCAGCATTTGAGATTCCCGACAAAAAGAATATTCCACGCACCAAACGAATATTCCCGGTAATAATGAATATTTTATAACCACTTGCTTATTTTGTAAACTTTGCACATTTCACCCATAACCAAAGAATTATATCAAATTAACCCTTATTAATTTAGAATAATGAATAAAGGAAAATTCAATTTTATTTATAATAAGTCAGGGTCTTACAACCTCCCTCCTTATGAAATTTCGTCCTCGAAATTGACGACGCACTGGTATATCGAAAAGGTGAGGGTACCTCGCTTTCATCTCCGATTCCAACTCCCATGTCATTTCCTCAATCGCATGGTTTCTCCACAAAACCTTAACTTGTGGTATAACCTTCGTATGTAAGACATGCTCTTTCCTATCCAAAATCTCAACAGTATCTCCTCGTAGGTTAAATCTTCACTATCTCGTCTGGTTCTAATGCAATAATGTGGTTCGGTCTTTCACATATTTACGAAGCATAGATATGTGGAATACATTGTGAACACGAGACATACTGAGGTAACGCGAGTCTATAGGCTACGCTTCCTATTCGGCCAAGAATCTCAAATGGACCAACAAACCTTGATCGAGCTTTCCTCTTTTCCCAAATCTTGTAACTCCTTTCCATGGAGCAATACGTAATAATACATGATCTCCAATATTAAACTCCACGCCCTTTCTATGAAGATCAAGATAACTCTTTTGTCGATCTTGTGAAGTTTGAATACGCTTGTCAATCATTTGGATCTTTTCTCGTAGTCATGCGCATTTAATTCTCGTCCCAACAATGTTGCTTTCTCCCACCTCGCCCCAAAGATATCGAGAACGACATTTTCGGCCCATACAACGCCTCAAATGGAGCCATGCCTATACTTGCTTGATAACCGTTGTCAGAGAGAATTCCACCAAAGGGTAGGTACTTATCCCAACTTCCTTTGAAATCTAGGACACGTAGTCTTAATAGATCTTCAAGGGTTTGAATAGTCCTCTCGATTGTCCGTCTGCTTGAGGATGGTATGTCGAATCAATCAGAACTGCGCTCCATAGCTTTCTCGCAAGCTAACCCAAAATCTTGAAGTGAATCTCGTCACGATCCAAAACTATGGATACCGCATGCCATGCAATCGCATAATCTCATTCACGCATATACGAAAGCAAGACGCTCAAGGGGATAAGTCTCACAGACGGTAGAGAAATGGGCGACTTGGTTAATCTATCAACAATAACCCAAATCAGATCTACGCCTTTGAGAAACTTTGGGAAGACCTCAGAATAAAATCCATAGTAATGTGTTCCCATTTCCATTCCTAATCTCAAGTGGTTGCAATGGACCTTTTGGCACTTGATGCTCCGCTTTACACGCCGACAAAGTTAAACATCTTGAGATAAACTCCGCAATCTCTCTCTTCATATTGTTCCACCAAAATGTATGTCAATATCATGATACATTTTGGTACTCCTGTGATGGATTGCAAACGGGTGTCAGTGCCTCCATCATGATTTTATGCTTCAAATCGTAATCGTTAGAACGCAAAGTCTAGAATTGACTCAAGTATTCCTTCCTCATCAATTCTTGCTTCTCGAATAAAGACCTTCTTGCACTTTCTTCTTCATTTCAGATCGCCCTGTGTCCGTAGCTTGAGCAAGCAAATTTAACTTTATCGATTAAAGCTCTGCTCTACTCAGATATTCGCCATCATCATGTGGGACCCTCGAGTCTTTAATTCTATCTTCATCCTTTGTAAGTCGATAAAATGGGCCTTTGCATACGACAATATTGCACTCAGATTTGCATATGATCTTCTACTCAATGCGCCACCACTACGCTCGCTTTTCGTGATGATATCAATAAGTGTGATCGTAATCTTTAATAGCTCAAGCAAACGCCGCTGCCGCATATTGAGTTCTTTTGGGTGAAGAAATATTTGAGGCTTTTATGGTCCGTATAAATCTCCACTTTCTCTCCATACAAGTAAGGTTCCATATCTTCAACGCTGAATACGATCACCGCTAACTCTAGATCATGAGTAGGATAATTCCTCTCATATTCTTTTCGAGTTGTCGTGAGGCATAGGCTATGACTTTCCCATGTTGCATGAGAACACATCCTAACCCCTTGCCGTAAGCATCGTCAGAGATAACAAATCCATCCGAACCAGATGGTATTGTCGTAACAAAATAAATGAGTCTCCTCTCGAGCTCTCGAAGCTCTTCTCGCATTCCTCGCCCCATAAGAATTTTGCATCCTTCCGAGTCACCGAGTTAATCTGAGTAGCGATTCGAGAAAATCCTTCCACAAATCTCCGATAATAACCAAATTAAGCCCGTAAAAGTCACAGATTTCTGGCCACCGACTTTTGCTGTTCTAACTTTGTATTGCTTCAATCTTCACGGTCAACAGATACTCCTTGTTTTGACACCACGCGCCCAAGGAATGCTACTTCTCAAGCCGTAACTCGCATTTCTTCACCTTGGCATAAAGCTTGTGTTCACGAAGTCTTTGTAGTACCAAATTTCAAATGGTGCTCATGATCTTCACTACTTTTGAATAGATGAGGATGTCATCAATAAAGACAACAACGAACCGATCCAAATATTCCTTGAATACACGGCTCATCATATCCATGAAAGCAAGCAGGAGCATTAGTCAATCCAAAAGACATGACCAAGAATTCATAATGCCCGTATCGAGTCCCGAATGCCGCCTTTGAATATCCTCGCTTTTAATCTTCAAATTGATGATATCCGTAACGAAGATCGATCTTTGAAAAGAATTGTGCCCTCAGAATCGGGTCAAACAGTCATCAATGCGAGGTAGTGGATACCTATTCTCGATGGTGACATGGTTCAATTCCTCGAGTAATAATAAAAGTCGCATACTCCCGCCTTTCTTCTTCTTTACTTAATAAAACAGAGCACCCCAAGGAGACGATTAGACGAATGAAACCGATGTCTAATAATTCCTCGTAGTTGGACTTTTAACTCCTCAAGTTCAATAGAGCCATTCGATATGGGGTTTTAGAAATGGGTTTTGTACCTTCAAGGTCAATAAAGAATTCAACATCACGCTCGGGGTAAACCAGAAGCTCTTCAGAAATACATCAGTGAATTCTCTAACCACGTAAATATTATTCAAATCGACTTGTCTTTATTCAAATCCATAACATGGGCTAAGAAAGCTTGACATCCGCTTTTCAATAAACGAATAGCTTTGTGGCTTGATATGACAAAGGATCGATTTTAGTGGTTTAGTGGTTTGAATTGTATGACAAAGTTGGTTAGAAATATGAAAACTAACAACCTTACGAAAACAATCAATTTTGGTACGATGAGTGGTTAACCAATCAATTCCTAAAATCACATCAAAAGCAAGTATCTTTAAAGAGATAAGATCAATGTAATGTGATAGTGCCAACTTGGATCATGCAAGATTTATAAACCAGTAGATGTAACGAAGGTTTCACCCAACTGAGTTTCAACAGATAAATCAAAATCTAATTTCTCCTGAGTCAAGTTTAAACGCTGAGCACAAGCAGAGAGAGATAAAAGAATGGGTAGAACCGATATCTAGTAAGGTATAAACTTCGCAAGAATTCAAGATTAGCTTACCCGTGATCACCTCGCTTGGGTTCCTCACGCTTTGTCCAACACGACAAACGCTTCTTCCAGAACCGATTTCGACTTATCCGGATGTACCTCTTGGAATCACCACTCCTCGCTAAACTTGGTTTCGCTGATAAGACAATCTCGAGCGATGTGGCCTTCCTTTCACAAAGCTTGTAACATACCTTGATTGTTGTGACAATTAATGATATGTCCCTCCTTCCCGCATTTGTAACATCTAACCGGCTACCGCTCTCTCCCCTAGCATTTGTTGTTGTCAGCGCCGGTGTCATTGCTGATATCTTCCCGCCATTGTTGAATCTTCTTCTTCTAAATTTCCACTTGAGTCACCTCTCCTATTATCATGTCCACGACATTACCACCGAGTGGTTACCGCTTTGTCCGTATTCTTTCCTCCTCGCAAGTTATCATCGCTCGATGACTACCCCGATTGTGGTCCCCATTGAGTATACTCACTATCTCGCCTAATAATCGAGCCCCGCTGACAACATCCAATACGTAGAAAATTTATGAGAGATAAGGTATTGACGAATCTCTCGTTTTAGACCTCTCGTAAAACATACGCTGCCATTCGCTCCTCATTCTCCACCAAATGAGGTGCAAACTCGATAATTCTCGCGAACCTTGCCTCAGATCGAGACACCGCCATGTTGTTCGCTCGAGTCTAATAAACTCTACCTCCTTCATATGACGAATACTTTCTCGGAAAGTACTTGTCATCAACAGCTTCAAATCTTTCCCAAGACATGTTAAGTGCATCCGTCAGTACGCCTTCACGATTCCCACCAAGAATCGCTTCACCACGAAAACATAAAGGTGGCGAATGGAACCTTCGTTCTCCGCACCCCAAGACATCGAATATCTTGGTAATTTGCTTGACCCACGCTCGCGCTTTGATCGGATCCGCCTTTCCATGGAAATCTTGTGGTCCCAACTCCTTAAACCGCTTGGCAGTGATGAATCGTATGGCTGCCATCATTTCCACCCATATTTTGTACACGAAGTCTCCTCGTCTCGATTTTGCATTTAACTGCAAAAAGCTTCTAAACATCCCGCTCGCTCATCATTTGCTCAATGGCGTTGTTCACAGGAGGAACATTGCCACTGCTGCACGCTTCTCCTCGTTGGTGAGTACTCTGCCTCCACTTCATCTCATAAACTCCATTGTTAACGCTTCACGCAGCCCATTCTTAACATCGCCATAAAACAAGGGTTAATTAAACAAATTAACATATCACATAATATCCTATATTACGACCGACCAACAAATAAGCTTAGTAGGACACACTAGCTAAGGATTTACTCGCCTCCCCTCCTAGTTCTATTCCCCGATCTCCGCCAGAGATCATATCCCTAAGCTCGATATTAACCGCGACGCCCCAAAATAGGTATACAACACCCATTCTCGAGTCGCCAAAATACATGGTATAGAAAGCAAACTACAACTTTGATAATACAGATGTCGTGTAGAATACGACAATACAACTGTGAGTTTGAATACAAATATTGTCTTCTGCATAATATACACACCCAAATAAGTCCTCATTAATTATTCATACACTATTTTACGTAAATAATGAGGATGTACTAAAACATCTTCCTAGAACCATCACTCCATACCCCGACTCGATCCTCGCTATGTTCTCACCTCCCGAGAAGAAAAATGGAACAAAAAGGAAAAGGGTGAGCTCAACTAGCCCAAGAAGAAGAATATTATGACTAAGATAATATACAACAAATTATCGTTAGTCTTCAACAGGAAAAATCTAATAGTAATACAATAGACAACAAGTTTTAGATCAACAAATGCAATGAAACAAAGAATCCATTGTAAGAGTCACGTAGAGAAAAGAATTCTACCGCCTTCTAAGGTTTAAAAGTCCATCATCAATAGTTTATCCCCGTAATAACAATCAATATACATCTTTAATCATCTTTGCACTACAAAAAGCCAAAGATATTCATTTGTATCACCAAATGGGTCATGTTCATCTCAACACTGCTCATCTTTGCACTACAGCCAAAGATATTCATCGCTTAATCGCTCATCTTTGCACTACAAAAGCAAAGATATTCATTTATATCACCATTTAGGACCGAGGATGATGAAAAACATTTTTAAAGAAACGAATCCAAAGGAAAACAAAATGACAAGGATTAAGGATTAAGGATTCGTACTTTGTTTTTACCCATGTCCAAAAATACTTCAAAAATAATCATATTGGTGTAAAATTCAAGAATGATCAAAACATGGATACAATCAAAGCTAGTATCCGTAATAGATATTTTGGACAAAAATTTTTTTTTATTTTTCTATGAATAATAGGTCGATTCGTGAATAAAGTCGATACGTGAATAAAGTGCCAGATACGTGAATAGTAACCCCACACAACAAGTTCCAAATTTGATAAAAAAGTTCACCAATACTTCTAATAATGATATCAAGAAAAAAATATCATTTAAGAAGAAAATAATACCCTTACCTCAAAATAACCGTATTTCTCGATCGAATTTCTAGATAAGGTCGATAAAACCCAAGACCGTAGATAAAGCAACACTCAAAGTATACTCACAAGAATACGCTCGATAATTTAGAGAGAGAAGAGAGAAAACTTAGTTTCGTGTGATTTTCAATTCTAACTTAGCCTCTATTTATAGGAAAATGTTAAACGCCAAAGGAGACTAAATAATAAAATATTATTATTCTTATTCTTACTTCTACGCAACAAGCTAGCCACCAATTTCTGAAAATTTTCAAAGAAATTTCATGCATTCAACACCTACCAAAAAGTGGGTCCCACCCATTAATTTAATAAAAATTATTTTATCTTCCTAAACTTCAATAATTGTAGAAAATAGCTCGCTTATCGTAAAAATTCAAAACTCACAACTTTTATGGGAAATTCCATTCTCTACAACTTTGCGTAAGAAAATTTTTCCAAATTCCAAATGTAAATTGACCAAATCCATAAACCAGACGATTTTACGCCTATAATCAATTTTCTATTAAGAATTGTGTCCACCGACACCCAAAACATGTGTTAAACATTTAATGCCAAAAATACTCTTCCTCCTCATATACTCATATATCCCACATTCATTATAAAATATCATCGTTAATATATTATTAAAATAATATATTTAAATGAATTATTTTATCGTAAAAAGATAAAATATTAATTTTCAACAATTGTCACATTAAAATTTTTTTCCATCTATATCCACATAAAATAAATATTTTCTTTATCATAATAATCAATAATTAATTATTTAAAAATAATATTACGTAATCACAAGATCGATAACCGTGCCGCTCCTGTGAAAGGGGGGCTTTCCAATAAGGATTTCTCCTTACCTGCCAAGCAATTAGGTGACCAAACCTCTCCTTAGATGTAACTTTCTAGACATTGCCAATAATGTTATCTCGATAATATTATTCAAATAATATGAATTATTGATTTGATAATGGAAAATACCGTAATGACAATTATCAAAACAACAAAGAATACAAAATATCAACGCAAAGAATTATTGAATCAATAAAATATAATATTGAATAAGAATTATCGTAATAATTATTG
This sequence comes from Panax ginseng, assembly GCA_020205605.1. NCBI lineage: Eukaryota > Viridiplantae > Streptophyta > Magnoliopsida > Apiales > Araliaceae > Panax > Panax ginseng. Next base: position 28,955,487 of record CM035141.1, read on the forward strand.
AGTAAAGGCCTTCACGTAAGGATCAATAATTCAATAATACTGCAATAACCGCCAGTGTACTTCGTAACCACGCCAGACATCAGTATTTTAACCACCGTAACCCAACAAAGGTTTAATTCCACTAAATGAACAATTTACATCGTTATTTATAAAACTCAATCTTTGTCAAATTATATCAAAGAATTTACCACGCGTATAACCAAAGAATTATATCAAATTAACCCTTATTAATTTAGAATAATGAATAAAGGAAAATTCAATTTTATTTATAATAAGTTGGGGTCTTACAATTCATCTCATACTCTTTAAGTTGTCGAGAGGCATAGGCTATGACTTTCCCACATTGCATGATGAGAACACATCCTAACCCTTTCGCTCAAGCATCATCAGAGATAACAAATCCATCCGTACCAGATGGTATTGTTAGAACAGGTGACAAAATGAGTCTCCTCTTATGCTCTTGGAAACTCTTCTCGCATTCCTCGCTCCAAACGAACTTTGTATCCTTCCAAGTTAGCTGAGTTAATGGAGTAGCGATTCAAGAAAACCCTTCCACGAATCTCCGATAATAACCAGCTAAGCCCAAAAAGCTACGTGATTTCACCATCGCCTTCTGCTTGTTCTAACTTTGTATTGCTTCAATCTTTGCAGGATCAACAGATACTCCATGTTTCGACACCACGTGCCCAAGGAATGCTACTTTCTCAAGCCAGAACTCGCATTTTTTTAGCTTGGCATATAGTTTGTTTTCACGAAGTCTTTGGAGTACCAGCTTCAAATGGTGCTCATGATCTTCACGACTTTTAGAATATATGAGAATGTCATCAATAAAGACAACAACGAACTGATCCAAAAAATCCTTGAATACTCGGTTCATCATATCCATGAAAGCCGCAGGAGAATTAGTCAATCCGAAAGACATGACTAAGAATTCATAATGCCCATACCGAGAGTTCGGGCGCTTTTGAATATCCTCGCCTAATCTTCAAATTTGATATCCGTAATGAAGATCGATCTTTGAAAAGAATTGTGCTCCTTTGCAATCGGTCAAACAAGTCATCAATACGAGGTAGTGGATACCTATTCTTGATGGTGACATGGTTCAATTCCCGAGATAGTCAATACAAAGTCGCATACTCCCGCTCTTTCTTCTTTACGAATAAAATAGAGCACCCCAAGGAGATGTACTAGACGAATGAAACCGATGTCCAATAACTCCCGTGTTGGACCTTTAACTCCTCAAGTTCAATAGAGCCATTCGATATGGGGTTTTAGAAATGGGCTTTGTATCGGGTTCAAGATCAATAAAGAATTCAACTTCACGCTCCGGGGTAGTAGACCGGAAGTTCTTCAGAAATACATCGGAAAAGTCAATAACAACAGAATATTATTCAATTTTGACGTGTCTTTATTCAAATCCATAACATGGGCTAAGAAAGCTTGACATCCATTTTTAATAAACGAATAGCTTTTATGATTAGATATGACGGTGATTGATTTTAATGGTTTAGTTGCACGAATTGAATAACAAAGTTGATTAGGAATATGAAAACTAACAACCTAACGAAAACAATCAATTTTGGCATGATGAGTAGTTAACCAATCAATCCCTAAAATCACATCAAAAGCAAGTATCTTTAAAGAGATAAGGTCAACAGGTAATGTGATGGTGCCAACTTGGATTAGACAAGATTTATAAACAGTGGATGTGATGAAAGTTTCTCCTAACGGAGTTTCCACATATAGGTCAAAGTCTAATTTCTCCTGAGTCAAGTTTAAACGCTGAGCACAAGCAGGAGAGATAAATGAATGGGTAAAGACCGTATCTAGTAAGGTATAAACTTCGCAAGAATTTATAAATAGCTTACCCGTGATCACCTCGTTTGGGTTCCTCGTATTTTGACCAGTCACAACAAACGCTCTTCCAGGAACCGTTGACTTTGACTTTTCTGGGACAGCCTTCTGAATCACCGACCCCGCTGGAATTGATTTCGCTACCGTACAATCTCGAGCGATATGTCCTTCCTTCCCACAATTATAACATACCTTGAACTGTTGTGGGCAGTTTGGACTGATATGTCCCTCTTTCCCACACTTATAGCATATGACCGGTGGTCGTTCTCCTCCCCTAGAACCAAGCATCTTCTTTGGCCGACGCCTTCACATGGTCATTGTTGAATCTCCTCTTCTTGAAATCTCCTCCCAGACTCGCTTCTTCTATTTTCATGGCCATGATTACCACCGTAGTGGTTACCATTTTTTTCGCTTTTTCTTTCTCCATTGGTTATCGTTGTTTTGTTGATCGCTATCTCCGTATGATCCTCGATTGTGGTACCTCGGTTGACCGTACTTTTTATCTCGCTTCTAATAATTGAGCCCTCGCTTTATAACATCCGAATAGAGAAAAATTTATGAGAAATGAGATATTGTCGTATGTCGGGTTTCAAACCTCTCGAAACATCCGCGTCATACGCTTCTTCATTCTCCACCAAATGAGGTGCAAACTCGGATAACTCTCGCAAACTTTGCCTCGTCATCGAGACACCGCCATGTTGTTCGCTCTAATCGATGAAATCCACTTCCTTCATATACGATTTAACACTTTCGTGAAAGTATTTGTCATTAAATAGTTTCAAACGTCTCCCAAGACATCTTTGAGTGCGGTTGGATGGGTAGTGCTTCACGCACTCCCACCAAGAGAGTCTACCTCGCCACGGAACATAAAGGTGGCGAATGGAACCTTCTCGTTCTCTCCGCATCCCAAGACATCGAATATCTTGGTAATTTGCTTGACCCATGTTTCCGCCATGATCGGATCCGCTTCCCTTAAAATCGGGTGGTCCCAACTCTTTGAACCGCTTGGTGTGACAACCCGTGAATTGCTATCATTTCCTCCTATATTTTGAACACGAAGTCTCCTCCTCGTCGATTTTGCATGAACTGCAAAAAGCTTCTAAACATTAAATCGCTCATCATCGTCGATCGGTGATGTTGTTCACAGGAGGAACATTGCCACTGTTGTTACGTTCTCCTCGTTGGTAAAAGTACAGGCATCTCCACGATCTCATTTACTCCATCATTAACATTCTCGGTTGCCATTCTTAAATCCTGCCATAAAACAAGGGTTAATTAAGCAAATCAATATATCACATAATATCCCTATATACTGACCAACTAACAAATAAGCTTAGGTAGGACACACTAGCGAAGGATTTACTCGCCTCTCCCCCTCCTAGTTCTATTCCCCCCTATCTCCGCCAGAGATCATATCCCTAAGCTCGATACCAACCGTGACACCCCAAAATAGTATACATCACCCATTCTGAATTGTCAAATACAAGGTACAGAAATAACTACAACGTTATTGTTACAACATATAAACTGTGAGTTTAAATACAAATATTGCCATCTAGACAATATCCACATACAAATAAATCCTCATCATAATTATTGATACATTATTTTACAAAAATGGTGAGGACTACTAAACAACTCTCTAAAACCATCATTCCATACCCCGACTGCATCTTCGCTACATTCTCGCCTCCTGAGAAGAAAAATGGAACAAAAAGGAAAAGGGTGAGCTCAACTAGCCTAGTAAAGAATATTATGACTAAGATAATACAGAACAAATTATCGTTAGTCTTTAACAAGGAAAAATCTAATAGAATACAATAGACAACAAATTTTAAATCAATATTCGCAGCGGAAAATATTAATTCATAGAAGAGTTACGTAGAGGATGAAATCTACTAATATCTATGAATTTAACAGTCCATCGTCAATATTTTTATCCTCAGAAACATCAATCAATATATATCTCGAATCATATATTCATCCTTGCACTACAAGAGCCAAGGATATTCATCGATTGGTCATGTTCATCTAAACACTGCTCATCTTTGCACTACGGGCCAAAGATATTCATCAGAAATCATTCATCTTTGCACTACAGGCCAAAGATATTCAATAATATCATCATTTAAGACTGAGGATGATGAAAAATATTTTTAAAGAAACGAATCAAGTGTAACAAAATGACAAGGATTAAGGATCAAGGATTCGTACTTTGTTTTATCCATGTCCAAAAATACCTCAAAAATAATCATAGTGGTGTAAAATTCAAGAATGATCAAAACATGGATACAATCAAAGCTAGTATCCATAATAGATATTTTAGACGAAAAGGAAAATTTTTCATTTTTCGATGAATAGTGTCGTATTCATGAATAATGTCAGATATCGTGAATAGTGCCGTATATCGTGAATAAGAACTCTGACACCAAAAGTTCCAAATTTGATAAAAACTTCAGGATCAATATTTCAAATAATGATATTGAAGAAATAATATCATTACGAAAAAAATAATATCCTTTACCTCGAAAGACAAAGATTTCCTACTTTAAATCTTGGATAGAATGCTTAAAAGAACTTGCACCCGTATAGCAATACTCAAAGTATACTCAAAATACTCACAAGAATACGCCGATAATATAGAGAGAAAAATATTGATTTAAATGTGATTTTTCAATTCTAACCCAAGCACCTATTTATAGGAAAATGCTTAGAACACCAAAGCAGAAAATTTAATATAATATTAATATATTATATAAATCTTCTACGCCATCCTACCAGCTGATCTCAAACACCTAACACATGTCCATAAACAATAAAAACGTTTTTCCTATTTTAAATATTTTAAACTTCCAAAAATCAATTATTTTGGAGCTTCAGAACTTCAATAATTCACAATAAATAGCCCTTTTGCCAGAAAATTTGACTCTCGCTACTTTTTATAGGAAATTCTATTATCTACAACTTTGCAGAAGGAAGTTTTTCCAAATTCCAAACAAAAATTGATCGAAATCCATAAACGGGCGATTTTACAAGCTATAATCAAATTTCAGTCAAGAAATGGGGTCCACCGACATGTTTAACATGTTTTAAACATTTATTGCAACAAAAATACTCTTTCTCCTCGTATACTCATATATCCCTCATTCATTGTAAAAATATCACCATTATTATATTATTAAAAAATATAATAATATATTTAAATGAATTATTTTATCAGAAAAAGATAAAATATTAATTTTCAACAATTGTCACATTAAAAATTTTCTCCATCTATATCCACATAAAATGAATATTTTCCTCATCATATAAATCAATAATTAATTATTCACAAATAATATTATAGAATCACAATATCGACAACCGTAGTTCCCCAGGATAGAGGGGCTTTCCAATAAGGATCTCTCTCATCTTGCCGCAATTAGGTGACCAAACCTCTCCTTAGATGTAACTTTCTAGACATTGCCAATAATGTTATCCAATAATATTATTCAGATAATATGAATTATTGCTCGATAATGGAAAATAATCGTGTGTAATGACAATTATTATGAAACAACAAAGAATATAAAATATCAACGCAATGGTTATAAAACAAAATATATCAATAAGAATTACTATAACCATTATTAAGTAGTTCCTTCTTACGTAAGAATCAATAATTGGTGCAATACCCTGTGCTACTGTGTGTTAACCATCGAGTATTTTAACAAGATTAATTGGTAAATAACTACGCTCGTTATTTATAAACAACTTATTCTTGTCGTTTTCTTCCTCCAATCGCTTTCCGTTATGGAGCCCACACATGGCTGCGCCGTCGTACGAATATTCCCCGACAGCAAGAATATTCCACGACCAAATGAATATTTTATAATCATCTACTTATTTGAAATATTTACGTATTTTACCCATAACTATCCATATTAATCACATCAACCCTTACTATTTCAAAATAATAATTAGAGGAAATTAAATTTCATTTATTAATTATTTGGGGTCTTACACACATGATGATGGCAAATATACGAGTAGAACTGACTTTAATCGATAAAGTTAAAGCTGGTCAAGCTACGGACCTGGAGCTGATACGTATTAAGAAGATAGTGCAAGAAGGAGCTATTCCAGAAGCGAGAATCGATGAAGAAGGAATACTTAGATTCAACTCCAGACTTTGTGTTCCTAACGATTCTGACTTGAAGCATAGAATCATGATGGAGGCACACAACACCTCATTTGCAATCCATCCTGGGAGTACCAAAATGTATCATGATATTCGACATACATTTTGGTGGAACAATATGAAGAGAGAGATCGCGGAGTTTATCTCGAGGTGTTTAACTTGTCAACGTGTAAAGGCGGAGCATCAAGTGCCAAAGGGTCCATTACAACCACTTGAGATTTCGAAATGGAAGTGGGAACACATTACTATGGATTTCGTTACAGGTCTTCCCAAAATTTCTCAAGGCATTGATGTGATTTGGGTTATTGTTGATAGATTAACCAAGTCTGCCCATTTCTTACCGATACGCGAGACTTATCCCCTTGAACGTCTTGCTCAGTATGTGCGTGAATGAGATTATGCGATTGCATGGCATGCCAAGATCCATAGTTTCGGATCGTGACCCGAGATTCACTTCAAGATTTTGGGTTAGCTTGAAGAAAGCTATGGGCACGGAGTTTATCTGATTCAATTCGACATACCATCCTCAAACCAGACGGACAATCGATAGGACTATTCAAACCCTTGAAGATCTATTAAGACTCGTGTCCTAGATTTCAAAGGAAGTTGGGATAAGTACCTACCAATGGTGGAATTCTCCTACAACAACAGCTTATCAAGCAAGTATAGGCATGGCTCCATTTGAGGAGTTGTATGGATCTAAAGTGTCGCTTCTCCGATATCTTTGGGGCGAGGTGGGAGAAACAACGTTGTTGGGACCGTAATTAAATCACGCATGACTATAGAAAAGATCCAAATGATTCGACAACGTGTATAAAAGCAGCACAAGATCGACAAAAGAGTTATGCGGATCTTCATCGAAAAGACGTGAAATTTAATATTGGGGATCATGTATTATTACGCGTTGCACCATGGAAGGGAGTTACAAGATTTGGGAAAAGAGGAAAGCTCAATCCACGATTTGTTGGTCCATTTGAGATTCTTGACCGAATAGGAAATGTGGCTATAGACTCGCATTACCTCCAAGTATATCTCGTGTTCATAATGTTTTTCACATATCCATGCTTCGTAAATATGTGAAAGACCCGAACCATATTATTGCGTTAGAAACAGACGAGATAGCTGAAGATTTAACGTACGAAGAAGTACCTGTTAAGATCTTGGATAGGAAAGAGTATGTCCTACGCACCAAGGTTATACCACAAGTTAAGGTTTTATGGAGAAACCATGCTATTGAAGAAATGACCTGGGAGTTGGAATCAGAAATGAAAACGAGGTATCCTCACCTTTTCGAAACACCAGGTACGTATATCAATTTCGAGGATGAAGCTTCATAAGGAGGGGAGGTTGTAAGACCCCAACTTATTATAAATAAAATCGAATTTCCTCTAATTATATTTGTGAATAATAAGGTATTAATTTGATATAATTCTCTGGTTATGGGTGAAATATGCAAATTTTGCAAAATATGCAAGTAGTTATAAAATAATCATTGTTGTCGGGGAATATTTGTTTGGTCGTGGAATATTCTTGTTGTCGGGGAATATTCAGATGCACGGCCAAGTAGCTATCATTGTGGGGCCCATAATGTAATAACCATCGGATGAAGAAAATGACAAGTTTGAGATTTTATAAATAATCTGTTAGTAGTTATTACTGATTAACAATCGTTGGAATACCCGGGGTTAAAATACGATGTCTACGCGCGGGATGCACAGTATTGATGAATTATTGATCCTTACGTACGTGAAGGCACTACTCAATAATTGTTCTGATGAGTTCTTTATCAATATTTTATTTTATTGATTCAATAATTGCTGCGTTGATATTTTATATTATTGTTGTTTCAATAATTATCACTGCACAATATTTCCCATTATCAGATTAATAATTCATATTATTTGAATAATATTATTAGATAGAATTATTGACAATGTCTAGTGTAATAACCGCAAATTTTATGATTTAATATTAATATTTATATAAATAGAGCCTGTGATTTTATTTTAGAAATGCTTGCACGGCATGAGGTGAGTAACTCGATTAAATTAAATTATTTAAATATATCAGTGTAACAATAAATCATTAAAATGATTTGGAAGCTTGTCTGGATGGACTAAATTATTATTATTATTATTTAAGTGAGTAACTTGAATTATGTGAAATAACCCAACTTAATAATAATTATTAAGGTGGTGTATAATTTAGTGTTATTTGGGTAGATTAAATTAATTAGTCTACTGCCATAATAATTAAGTATTTACATGATTATAGTCCAAATAATAGAACCTAGCCATGAGAGTTATTTTACCCACCCATTTATTCTCGCGACCATGTGACATTTTGTTACCCATGTTATTTTTCTAGTAGCTATGAAATATTTTTGTCTACCCATTTTATTTCATTTCTAAGACTATGTAAAAGGGTAATGTAGCCATGTAAGTCTTTTCTCCATCTAATTCTAAGAACCTCATATTACTTTACCACCCAATTGATTTTTTGCAAGCCATATAATGTTTTCCACTACTCAATTTCTAAGCACCTTTACAATTTTTCCACCCAATCGTTGGCGATTAGTACATGAAAGAAGCAAATGTGATGTGTAAGTATTAGTCAATGGGGACTTGGACCTAACTTGATAATTGGAACTTGGCAGCCTTGGGAATTTTTTTTATTATTTCTTTTGGGCAGCATGTACTAGAGCCTTGTGTCTTGAAAAGGGGCTGGCGTGTGACATGGGTTGAGGTTGGTAGTACTTGACATTTTGATGGGATATTAGAACACTAGGTTGCTAAAAGGTTGAGTAGGGAATGGCCAAGACAACTTTAATTATGTCTACACTTTTCTTTTTGGTATATATATATACCAACCCTTGCTCTAGTGTTCCTTTACAAAAAAAAAAAAAAAAAGAAGCAAGAACCAAGTGGAGAAGGTGGTCGACAGCAGTAGATTTCTTTCTTGGCAACCCATTTCTTTTTTTTTTCTTCAACTAAGGTATATAGAAATTAATTAGTTAGATAAAATTCTTCTATTTAAATTCTAGTACACTTTTTTTCTTCTTTTTGTAGTAATATGGATATATTGTGTTTGCTTGTAAATTAGTATGCTAAATTAAATGTGTGCATGCTAAATTAATATTTACCATGTGTTTCAAAATAAATAAATCAATTTTGCATGAATACATAAATTTTGTTTTATGAGAAAAAGAAAAAAAAGGACTCAAGTATGTTTACAGATTGATGATTCGTGTGTCTTTTTTCTTTTTTGTTGATGCTTCATGTTATTGCTTTAGGGTATTGTCTATGCATGGATAAAAAAAAACAAAACAACACCAAGGCATGTTTTCAAAGAGGGGCTACGTGGGTGTGATTATTGGGTGCCCATATTATTTTGTTGTTGCATTGTGGTAGTCAATGAGCATAAAAAAAAAAGAGAGAGAAGAAGCAAGCAAGCATTTGTCTTGGAGGTGATAAGAGGGCGGGTGGGTCCACCTACTAGAGGGTGTTATAGGAGAGATCATGTTGTGTTATAGAAGTACTACTAAGTTATTTTTCTTTGATAAATTCGGCTGCTAGTGAGGTTATGTTGTGTGCATGGCTTGTTGCTATTTTTTTTATTTGCTAGTTCGGCTACTAATGTGCTAGTATTACTACAGGTTAAATTATTTTTCTTATGTGCAATAAAAGTGCTGCTTTAGTTCGGCTGCTAGTGGTGAAATAAAATGGCATGTTGTTATATATATATATATATATATATATATAAATATATATATATATTTTCTTCAAGGATATTTCGGCTGCTAGTGTGTTACTACATGATTAATTTATTATTTTGTTTGGTGCAATAATATGTTGCTACATGTTATTTTTATTTTCATGCAATAAGGATGTGGCTATATTTTTAAGGCTAAATTCGGTTGCTTGTGTGCAAGGAATTAAAGATCCTTTTAGCCTTACCTATTATATAATCTTAAACATTTAAAAAATGTAGGCAATGTGAAGATTTAAAGAGCTATAAATCGGTACACTAAACTAATTTAATAATAACATTAAAACTTTTATTGTGACACTATGTTTATTACTAGTTCGGATAACTAATTGAAACAACAGCTTTAATAAATTAATGTTATGTGCTTAGTTTTCTTATTTGTGAGCATAAATGTGTAGCAAGTAAGAAATGTAGTATTTTATTTTGAGAGACTTGTACCTTAAACTAGGATGACATGCGGTTAATAGCTAAAGTGAGTTGGTTTCAACAAATCGCTAATTTATGCGGCTATATTATTATATTATAGGCGTTATATCGTGACAAGGTGTCAAAGGTAACATAATCGATTTAATGAGGCAAATTCCTTACTTCTTACACTATATACCTTCGAATTGTTGTCTCAAGCAAATATCTGTTTTATTTCGAAAATCATTTATATACCTTGACATTGTTGCAAGCATTGGACTTATCGTTCTTAAATGCATTATAAAAATTTGTCTAAGCCTTTGATTCGACTAGACTATTATTTTGTGTTAAAATCTATCCAAACCAATTGACTTGGTGCGGACTATCGTAAATCATTTATATACCTTGACATTGTTTGTTTTGTCTTATGTTGGTGATTGTAGGATGACTGACATGGGAAGACCTAGTCGAGTAGTAAAAGAATAGCAGCGTGACATACACGTGGTATATGAGGCACCATTGATAGCGGAGCCTACATCAACTGTAGTCCATATCGATGATGATGATGATGAGGAAGAGGAGATGGAGCCAATACCCGAGGAGTCTGATCCTGAGGAGGAGCTTGTGGAGGAGCGTATGGTGGACGAGCCCATGGAGGACTCCGACGAGGCTACTTTCGAAGATAGGATGTTGGGGGAGTATGAGGAGCAGATTTTAGAGTTAGGGTGCGAGTTGAGGAGTTAGAGGTGAGGCTAGGGACGGAGTCCGAGTTCCAAAAGCCGAGGGACGAAGACCACCGGAGAAAGTTAGTGATGCACGGGGAGATAGAGGTGGAGATTGCTCACCGTAGTGAGGCGGGGGATCCGGATGGGGGCTTTGTTTCACGCGAGTGGTGGCTAGGAATGTAGAACTAGCCGGAAATTGGAAGAAATGGAGCAGAGAGGAGTTGAGCGAGAGGACGGAGGAGAAGGAAGCTATTCGTACTCGATTAGAGATGGAGGTAATGGATAGGATCCATTTCAAGAGAAGTGGGAAGGGGCCAATGATAGGGCTAACGATCTAGAAGATGAAGTGAGGTACAAAAGGAGGAAGATGAACAGGATGAACTATGCAAAGTCGCATGACCCATGGGGACATCGATTGATGGGGTGAATCACTACCCTACAGAAAGCGAGGACACGACTTCGGCACACCATAAGCCGAGATTTGGTGGTGCACATGACTCAGAGGGAGTACCAGAGCGCTGTGGATCGTGGGATGATGGATTAAGTCTAGTCGTTAAAAGTTACTAGTTGTAGTTCGTTATGTAGTGTATTATCTGTTGTTGTAAATTCAGTCTTTTATGAAGAATGTGAAATAGTTGTAAACCCCAAAGTTTTGAGTTATATTAGAGGGGTAGTATGTTAATGGTTGTCCCCATCTTTTGTGATATTAGGGGATAAGTTGTGTCATTTATAGAAGTATGCTAGAGATAAACATGTAATGTAACAATTTGGCATATGAATATAAATGACCTTGTTCTGAAATGTATTCTGAAATCTTATTCCTTTTATGGAGAATTGTTTAAGTAATATAATTAGATAATAAAAATGGAAGTTTTGTGATGCAGAAAAATGCCGCCCAGACGTAGACTAACTGCACCGGAAGAGTCGGTTAATGATGAGAGAGGACAAGTAGATCCCATTCAGAGGCTTGTAGATTTGTTAGGGGAGGCTCTTAAGGGAAGAAATGAACAAGTACCACCTGCTTCCCCAAGTAGCTCCGTTACATGAAACTTCAAGGACTTTAAGAGTGTAGGACCTCCTAATTCATGGGTACTATCGACCCTATCGTAAGCATAAACGTGGATCAAGAAATGGAGAAAGCCTTCGCCATTGCTCGTGTGGGTGAAGACCGAGAAAACCGTGTTCGCTACATACATGATGAGGGGTGAAGCAAACTACTGATGGGAAGCAAATCACAGAGAAGCGGGAGAAGGGACTATAACTCAGGAAAGGTTTAAGACTTTGTTCTTCGAGAATTACTTCCCAAAGAGCATGAAGAATAGGATGGAGGTAAAGTTTCTAGAACTAAAACAAGGGGAGATGACAGTGGCACAATGTACGGCCAAGTTCAATGAACTCGCACGATTCGCAACACATCAAGTGAGACATTTGAAGAAAGGAAATCTCGACGCTTGAACTTGGACTAAAACCTTGGTTGTTCAACAAGGTGTCGGCCCTTCAAATCGACTCGCTCGCCACATTATTGGAGAAGGCGATAATTCTTTGAGGGAGGTAAATGAGGCATTGAGCCAATACAACAAAGAGAAGAAGAACAAGAATGCCGGGGGAGAAACTCGTAGAGGTAATAGCAGTGGTGGAAGTTATCTGGGAGAGAGGAAATGGGATAACCGCAATAACAACAACAGCAACAACAACAACACCAACCATCGAAACATCAACCAGTCAGGAAGTTATCAAGGAGGGTTTAAGAAAAGAAGTGAAGCTTGCTCGAAATGCGGGAAAAACCATCCAGGGGAATGCTGGAAGGGGCGCAGCGTCTGCTACAATTGCGGTCAAGAAGGGCACATTTCACTCGACTGCCCAAAACCGAAAAAGATCAAGGGATGTTTCGCGTGTGGCTCAACTGAGCATCAAATCAGGGATTGCCCAAAGAAGGGAAGCAACGAAGGAAGGGGCCAACAGGGAGGGGGCAGCAAGCTGATGATCGGCGGACCAACGCAATCCAACCGACCGACTGCCCGAACCTTTAACATGATCCGGAACCTGTGACGCAAAGGGCGCAAGGGGCGTGGTGTCGAGTATTCTCCCAATCAATAATATAAATGCCTATGTATTATTTGATTCGGGTGCTACCTATTCCTTTGTGTCTGAAGAATTTGCTAATCGACTAAACATACCTCCTGAACATTTAGTAAACTCATTGAACGTAGAGATTGCGAATAAGGAAGTAATTCCCATAGAGTTTTTTTACCGAAACTATTGTGCAAACATTAAAGGTCACGAACTAAACGTAGACTTAATTCCAATTAAACTGGGAGAGTTTGATGTGATATTAGGAATGGATTGGTTATCCGCCCACGGTGCAATAATCGATTGTCAGAAGAAGAGTGTGAACCTTCAGACCTCAAATCGGCCAAAGGTAGTGTTTTATGGTAGCTCATCGCTCAAGCAATCGTGTTGCCTTACGATGCTGCAGGCTAAGAAATTGTTAAAGAAAGGATGTGTAGGTTATTTAGCCTATATAGTGGACACTCAGAAAAAGGGAATAGAAATGAAAGATATACCAGTGGTAAAAGATTTCCAAGACGTGTTTCCAGACGAACTGCCTGGCCTTCCGCCAGACAGAGAATTTGAATTCATAATAGACTTAGCACCGGGAACCGCACCAATTTCGAAAGCCCTATATCGAATGGCGCCAGTAGAAATGAAAGAATTGATGATTCAATTGCAAGAGTTACTAGATAAGGGTTACATTCGGCCAAGTGTGTCTCCTTGGGGAGCACCAGTGTTGTTTGTAAAGAAAAAGGATGGATCGATGAGGCTCTGCATCGATTATCGGGAGTTGAACCGAGTGACAATTAAGAATAGATATCCATTGCCAAGGATAAACGACCTTTTCCATCAACTGAAAGGAGCGAAGTGTTTTTCCAAGATAGATTTATGAACGGGTTATCATCAGTTGAAAGTGCGAGAGGAGGACATACCAAAGACGACGTTTGAACTCGCTTCTGGACATTACGAATTTCTAGTGATGTCATTTAGGTTAACCAATGCTCGACAAAGATTCATGGACTTGATGAACCGGGTTTCAAGCCATACTTAGATAAGTTCGTAGTAATATTTATCGATGACATTTTGATTTATTCAAAGACGAAAGAAAGAAACATAAGAACACCAAGATGGTATTGGAAGCATTGAGAAGGGGAGAAGATGTACGCTAAATTTTCAAAATGTGAATTTTGGATGAAAAGGGTTCAATTTCTAGGACACGTGGTAGATCAAAATGGAATTTCCGTGGATCCCCGCAAAGGTGGAAGCGGTAAATAATCGGAACAAATTGAAGACGCCAATGAAGTTAGGAGTTTCTTAGGTTTAATGGGTACTATCGAAGATTTATCCAAGATTTTTCTAAGATAGCAACCCCCACCACCAATCTAACAAGGAAGATGAGAAGTTCGTGTGGGCGAGAAATGCGAGGAAAGTTTCAAAGAATTGAAGATGAGGTTGAGTGAGGCGCCTGTATTATCATTACCAGATGATACGGGAGGATTTATGGTGTATAGTGATGCATCGCATAGAGGACTTGGTTGTGTGCTAATGCAACATGGCAAGGTCATTGCATATGCCTCACGACAATTGAAAGATTTCGAAAAATGATACCCTACCCATGACTTGGAGTTAGCGGTGGTAGTCTTTGCATTATAGATTTGGAAGCACTATTTGTATGGAGAAAAATGTGAGATATATACGGATCACAAGAGTCTGAAATATATCTTCACACAGAAGGAGTTGAACATGCGACAAAGAAGATGGTTGGAACTAATCAAGGATTACGACTGTGAAATTTTTATCACCCGGGAAAAGCAAACGTTATAATAACGCTTTGAGTAGAAAGGAAGGGAGAAGTTATTCAAATTGACAACTCAAGAGGAATTAATAAAAGAAATGGAAAATTTGGAAATAGAGGTGGAGGAACCAAAAGAAGCAGAAGGAAAATTACTCATGATGAGAGCTCACCCGACGTTATTGGATAGAATAAGGGAAGCACAAGAGAAAGATGAAGAATGTGAGAAGATAAAGAAGAAAATAGTAGAAGATAAGGAAGAAAGGTTCAAAGTAGATAAGGACGGTATATTGAGGTTTGAGGGTCGAGTATGGGTGCCAGCTGTAATCGAACTGAGAGAGGAAATCCTACACGAAGCACACAATACGCCGTATTTTATTCATCCAGGAGGCACAAAAATGTACCTTGATCTTCGACACCATTTTTGGTAGCCTAATTTGAAAACAGAGGTTGCAGAGTGTGTTAGCAGATGTCTTACTTGTCAAAGAGTCAAAGCAGAACACCAGAGGCCAAGTGGACTACTTCAACCGCTGGAAATACCAGAATGGAAATGAGAGCACATTACGATGGACTACGTGGTTGGACTTCCGGTTACACAGAAGGGTTATGATGCCATTTGGGTTATTGTGGACCCACTAACAAAGACCGCTCATTTTCTACCCCTTGTAATAACCGCAAATTTTATGATTTAATATTAATATTTATATAAATAGAGCCTAGAGCATGATTTTATTTTAGAAATGCTTTGCATGGCATGGTGTGAGTAACTCGATTAAATTAAATTATTTAAATATATCAGTGTAACAATAAATCATTAAAATGATTTGGAAGCTTGTCTGGATGGACTAAATTATTATTATTATTATTTAAGTGAGTAACTTGAATTATGTGAAATAACCCAACTTAATAATAATTATTAAGGTGGTGTATAATTTAGTGTTATTTGGGTAGATTAAATTAATTAGTCTACTTGCCATAATAATTAAGTATTTACATGATTATAGTCAAATAATAGAAACTAGCCATGAGAGTTATTTTACCCACCCATTTATTTTGGCGGCCATTATGACATTTTGTTACCCATGTTATTTTTCTGGTAGCCATGAAATATTTTTGTCTACCCATTTTTATTTCATTTCTATGACTATGTAAAAGGGTAATGTAGCCATGTAAGTCTTTTCTCCATCTAATTCTAAGAACCTCATGTTACTTTACCACCCAATTGATTTTTGCAAGCCATATAATGTTTTCCACCTACTCAATTTCTAAGACCTTACAATTTTTCCACCTTTGTTGGCGCTTAGACATGAAAGAAGTTGTTTGTGATGTGTAAAGTATTAGTCAAGGAACTTGGACCTAACTTGACAATTGGAACTTGGCGACCTTGGGAATTTTTTTTTTTTTATTATTTCTTTTAGGCGATGTACTAGAGCCTTGTGTCTTGAAAAGAAATTTGGCGTGTGACATGGGTTGAGGTTGGTAGTACTTGACATTTTGATGGGATATTAGAATACTAGGTTGCTAAAAAGTTGAGTAGGGAATGGCCAAGACAACTTTAATTATGTCTACACTTTTCTTTTTGGTATATATATATATATCAACCCTTGCTCTAGTGTTCCTTTACAAAAAAAAAAAAAAAAGAATCAAAGAACCAAGTGGAGTTAAATGGTGGTGGCAAGGAGTATGTAGAGATTTTTTCTTGGCAACCCATTTCTTTTTTTTTTTTTCTTCAACTAAGGTATATAGAAATTAATTAGTTAGATAAAATTCTTCTATTTAAATTCTAGTACACTTTTTTTTCTTTTTTTGTAGTAATATGGATATATTGTGTTGCTTGTAAATTAGTATGCTAAATTAAATGTGTGCATGCTAAATTAATATTTACCATGTGTTTCAAAATAAATAAATCAATTTTGCATGAATACATAAATTTTGTTTTCATGAAAAAAAAAAAAAAAAAAAGGACTCAAGTATGTTTACTGATTGATGATTCGTGTGTCTTTTTTTTTTTTGTTGATGCTTCATGTTATTGCTTTAGGGTTGTTGTCTATGCATGGATAAAAAAAAAAAACAACACCAAGGCATGTTTTCAAAGAGGGCTACGTGGGTGTGATTATTGGGTGCCCATATTATTTTGTTGTTGCATTGTGGTAGTCACTTGAGCAGCATAAAAAAAAAAAAAAGAGAAGAAAAGCATGCATGTCTTGGAGGTGATAGTAGGGGTGGGTGGGTCCACCTACTAGAGGGTGTTATAGGAGAGATCATGTTGTGTTATAGAAGTACTACTAAGTTATTTTTTTTCTTTGATAAATTAAATTTGCTAGTGAGGTTATGTTGTGTGCATGGCTTTTGCTGCTATTTTTTTTTTATTTGCTAGTTAAACTACTAATGTGCTAGTATTACTACAGTTAAATTATTTTTCTTATGTGCAATAAAAGTCTTTTGCTTTTAGTTCTAAATTTGCTAGTGGTGAAATAAAATGGCATGTTGTTATATATATATATATATATATATATTATTTATATATATTTTTCTTCAGGATATTTCTTAAGCTAGTGTGTTACTACATGATTAATTTATTATTTTGTTTGGTGCAATAATATGTTGCTACATGTTATTTTTATTTTCATGCAATAAGGATGTGGCTATATTTTTAAGGCTAAATTCGGTTGCTTGTGTGCAAGGAATTAAAGATCCTTTTAGCCTTACCTATTATATAATCTTAAACATTTAAAAATGTAGGCAATGTGAAGATTTAAAGAGCTATAAATCGGTACACTAAACTAATTTAATAATAACATTAAAACTTTTATTGTGACACTATGTTTATTACTAGTTCAGATAACTAATTGAGCAACAGTTTAATAAATTAATGTTATGTGCTTAGTTTTCTTATTTGTGAGCATAAATGTGTAGCAAGTAAGAAATGTAGTATTTTTATTTTGAGAGACTTGTACCTTAAACTAGGATGACATGCGGTTAATAGCTAAAGTGAGTTGGTTTCAACAAATCGCTAATTTGTACGGCTATATTATTATATTATAGGCAGTATACGTGACAAGGTGTCAAAGGTAACATAATCGACGAACGAGGCAAGTTCCTTACTTCTTACACTATATACCTTCGAATTGTTGTCTCAAGCAAATATCTGTTTTATTTCAAAAATCATTTATATACCTTGACATTGTTGCAAGCATTGGACTTATCGTTCTTAAATGCATTATAAAAATTTGTCTAAGCCTTTGATTCGACTAGACTATTATTTTGTGTTAAAATCTATCCAAACCAATTGACTTGGTGCGGACTATCGTAAATCTACTGAGATGAACAACCCTCATTGAAGGGGAATTTATATATGGTCGGGAAACCACGCGATGCATTACACGAAGTATGATTAAATGTTATGCATAACGTAGGGTACTTTAGGTCGATCACTGTTGTACTTTCGTTTATATTGGATTACGATTAAATATTGTTAATTCTAGTAAGAGTTCTTAGTCCTTAGTATTTTCTCAAGATTCATTCATGTTGAACTTCGAAATAAATCCTAAAATTGTTGATATGCTTCAGTCTAAAATGACACCTATTGAATACTCTTGATATTTCTTGATATCCTTGAACTACTTATTATTATTATTATTATACCCTTGAAAGATTTAAATACTATAACTGCTTGTCCTTCTGGCTATATTACTTGCTGGGCAAACTTGTTGCTCATTCTTGCTTCCTAAAACATTACAGTTAAGGCAGAGCAAGGCGGTACTTCAGGACAGGACAAGGGAAAGGGCAAGGCGACAGTATAACTTAGTCCTTAGGACTAGAAGTATTATTATTATTATGCTTGTTATGATGTATTCAAGAATGATTAAGTTATGTTTAAGTTAATCACTGAATTGTAGTAGTAATGGTTACGGTACCTTGGGACGCGAATATTTATATTATATCAATGTAAATTATTCTATTATTTCGTTGTTAATGATTTAGTAAGAGATTCAGAATTGTACGTGATGCAATCAATTCGAGATATGGGTGTCCGAATTTTGGGGCGCCACAGTTGGTATCAAAGCTATAGTTATAAACCTTAGGAGCGAGAGCCCTTAGATTATAACTTAGAGAAATTGGAAGGTAGGAAGGGATGAAACTCATATAGAGTTTTCGTAGAAAGAGACTTAGCATGTTATAGAATATAACTTCATTCTATACAATGAACTTATGTTATTTAACATTCTAATGGAGTTGTTGTTTGTTTTGTCTTGTGTTGGTGATTGTAGGATGACTGACATGGGAGGACCTAGTTGAGTAGTAGAGAGAGAGCAGTATATGACATACACGTGGTATATGAGGCACCATTGATAAGCGAGCCTATATCAATCGTAGTCCCTATCGATGATGATGATGATGATGAGGAAGAGGAGATGGAGCCAATACCCGAGGAGTCTGATCCTGAGGAGGAGCTTGTGGAGGAGCGTATGGTGGACGAGCCCATGGAGGACTCCGACGAGGCTACTTTCGAAGATAGGATGTTGGGGGAGTATGAGGAGCATATTTTAGAGTTAGGGTGCGAGTTGAGGAGTTAGAGGCCGAGGCTAGGGATGAGGAGTCCGAGTTCCAAAAGCCGAGGGACGAAGACCACCGAGAGAAAGTTAGTGATCTGCAGAGATGGAGGTGGAGATTGCTCACCGTGTAAGGAGGCAAGGATCCGGATGGGGGCTTTGTTTCACAGGCGGTGGATAGGAATGTAGAACTAGCCGGAAATTGGAAGAAATGGAGCAGAGGGAGTTGAGCGAGAGGACAGAGAAGGAAGCTATTCATACTCAGCTAGAGATGGAGGTAATGGATAGGATCCATTTCAAAGAGAAGTGGGAAGGGCCCAATGATAGGGCTAACGATCTAGAAGATGAAGTGAGGTACAAAAGGAGGAAGATGAACAAGATGAACTATGCAAGTCACTGCGGCCATGGGGAGAGCGATTGATGGGGTGAATCACTACCCTACAGAGCGGGATGACTTCGGCACACCATAAGCCGAGATTTGGTGGTGCACATGACTCGGAGAGAGTACCAGAGCCACTGCGTGGATCGCGGGATGATGGATTAAGTCTAGTCGTTAAAAGTTACTAGTTGTAGTTAGTTATGTAGTGTATTATCTCGTTGTTGTAAATTCAGGTCTTTTATGAAGAATGTGAAATAGTTGTAAGCCCCAAACTTTTGAGTTAGAGGGGTAGTATGTTAATGGTTGTCCCCATCTTTTGTGATATTAGGGGATAAGTTGTGTCATTTATAGAAGTATGCTAGAGATAAACATGTAATGTAACAATTTGGCATATGAATATAAATGACCTTGTTCTGAAATGTATTTTGAAATCTTATTCCTTTTATGGAGAATTGTTTAAGTAATATAATTAGATAATAAAAATGGAAGTTTTGTGATGCAGAAAAATGCCGCCCAGACGTAGACTAACTGCACCGGAAGAGTCGGTTAATGATGAGAGAGGACAAGTAGATCCCATTCGGAGGCTTGTAGATTTGTTAGGGAGGCTCTTAGGGAAGAAATGAACAAGTACCACCTGTTCCCCAAGTAGCTCCGATTCATGAAACTTCAAGGACTTTAAGAGTGTAGGACCTCCGAATTCATGGGTACTACCGACCCTATCGTAGCAAAAACGTGGATCAAGGAAATGGAGAAAGCCTTCGCCATTGCTCGTGTGGGTGAAGACCGAAAAAAACCGTGTTCGCTACATACATGATGAGGGGTGAAGCAAACTCTTTGGTGGGAAGCAAATCAACAGAGAAGGAGAAGGGACTATAACACAGGAAAAGGTTTAAGACTTTGTTCTTCGAGAATTACTTCCTTCAAAAGAGCATGAAGAATAGGATGGAGGTAAAGTTTCTAGAACTAAAACAAGGGAGATGATGGTGGTGCACAAGATGCGGCCAAGTTCAATGAACTCGCATGATTCGCAACACATCAAGAGACATCAAGAAAGGAAATCTCGACGCTTGAACTTGGACTAAAACCTTGGTTGTTCAACAAGGTGTCGGGTCCTTCAAATCGACTCGTTAAGCCACATTATTGGAGAAGGCGATAATTGTTGAGGGAGGTAGCGAGGCATTGAGCCAATACAACAAAGAGAAGAAGAACAAGAATCTTTGGGGAAAAACTCGTGGAGGTAATAGCGGTGGTGGAAGTTATCCGGGGAGAGAGGAAATGGGATAACCGCAATAACAACAACAAAGAACAACAACAACAACAACAACAACACCAACCATCAAACATCAACCATCGGAAGTTATCAAGGAGGGTTTAAGAAAAGAAGTGAAGCTTGCTCGAAATGCGGAAAAAACCATCCGGGGAATCTTTGGAAGGCGCGGCGTCTGCTACAATCATGACCAAGAAGGGCACATTTCACCCGACCGCCCAAAACCAAAAAAAGATCAAGGATGTTTCGCGTGTGGCTCAATTGAGCATCAAATCGTGGATTGCCCAAAGAAGGGAAGCAACGGAGGAAGAAGGCCAATAACAGGGGAGGGGGCAACAAGTCGATGATCGGCGGACCAACGCAATCCAACCGAATCGATTGCCCAAACCTTTAACATGACCCGGAAGGACGCAGTGGGCTGCGCAAGGGGCGTGGTGTCGTATTCTCCCAATCAATAATATAAATGCCTATGTATTATTTGATTCGGTGCTACCTATTCCTTTATTAATCAAGAATTTGCTAATCGACTAAACATACCTCCCGAACATTTAGAAAACTCATTGAACGTAGAGATTGCGAATAAGGAAGTAATTCCCATAGAGTTTGTTTACCAAAATCATTGTCTGCAAACATTAAAGGTCACGAACTAAACGTAGACTTAATTCCAATTAAACCGGGAGAGTTTGATGTGATATTAGGAATGGATTGGTTATCCGCCTACGGTGCAATAATCGATTGTCGGAAGAAGAGTGTGAACCTTCGGACCTCAAATCGGCTAAGGTAGTGTTTTTACGGTAGCTCATCGCTCAAGCAATCGTGTTGCCTTACGATCTTTGCGAGCTAAGAAATTGTTAAAGAAAGGATGTGTAGGTTATTTAGCCTATATAGTGGACACTCGTAAAAAGGGAATAGAAATGAAAGATATACCAAAGGGTAAAAGATTTCCAAGACGTGTTTCCAGACGAACTGCCTGGCCTTCCGCCAGACAGAGAAATTGAATTCATAATAGACTTAGCACCGGGAACCGCACCAATTTCGAAAGCCCCATATCGAATGGCGCCAGTAGAAATGAAAGAATTGATGATTCAATTGCAAGAGTTACTAGATAAGGGTTACATTCGGCCAAGTGTGTCTCCTTGGGGAGCACCAGTGTTGTTTGTAAAGAAAAAGGATGGATCGATGAGGCTCTGTATCGATTATCGGGAGTTGAACCGAGTGACAATTAAGAATAGATATCCATTGCCAAGGATAAACGACCTTTTCGATCAACTGAAGGGAGCGAAGTGTTTTTCCAAGATAGATTTATGAACGGGTTATCATCAGTTGAAAGTGCGAGAGGAGGACATACCAAAGACGGCGTTTCGAACTCGCTACGGACATTACGAATTTCTAGTGATGTCATTTGGGTTAACCAATGCTCCGGCAGCATTCATGGACTTGATGAACCGGGTTTTCAAGCCATACTTAGATAAGTTCGTAGTAATATTTATCGATGACATTTTGATTTATTCAAAGACGAAAGAAGAGCACGCCGAACACCTAAAGATGGTATTGGAAGCATTGAGAAGGGAGAAGATGTACGCTAAATTTTCAAAATGTGAATTTTGGATGGAAAGGGTTCAATTTCTAGGACACGTGGTAGATCAAAATGGAATTTTCGTGGATCCTGCAAAGGTGGAAGCGGTAAGTAATCGGGAACAAATTAAGACGCCAATGTTAGGAGTTTCTTAGGTTTAATGGGGTACTATCGAAGATTTATCCAAGATTTTTCTAAGATAGCAACCTCACGACCAATCTAACAAGGAAGACAGAGAAAGTTCGTGTGGACTTTAGAAATGCGAGGAGAGTTTCAAAGAATTGAAGAGGAGGTTGAGTGAGGCGCTTGTATTATCATTACCGGATGATACGGAGGATTTGTGGTGTATAGTGATGCATCGCATAGAGGACTTGGTTGTGTGCTAATGCAACATGGCAAGGTCATTGCATATGCCTCACTACAGTTGAAAGATTTCGAAAAACGATACCCTACCCATGACTTGGAGTTAGCGGTGGTAGTCTTTGCATTATAGATTTGGAAGCACTATTTGTATGGAGAAAAATGTGAGATATATACGGATCACAAGAGTCTGAAATATATCTTCACACAGAAGGAGTTGAACATGCGACAAAGAAGATGGTTGGAACTAATCAAGGATTACGACTGTGAAATTTTTTATCACCCGGGAAAAGCAAACGTTATAGCCAACGCTTTGAGTAGAAAAGGAAGGAAGAAGTTATTCAAATTGACAACTCAAGAGGAATTAATAAAAGAAATGGAAAATTTGGAAATAGAGGTGGAGGAACCAAAAGAAGCAGAAGGAAAATTACTCATGATGAGAGCTCACCCGACGTTATTGGATAGAATAAGGGAAGCACAAGAGAAAGATGAAGAATGTGAGAAGATAAAGAAGAAAATAGTAGAAGATAAGGAAGAAAGGTTCAAAGTAGATAAAGACGGTATATTGAGGTTTGAGGGTCGAGTATGGGTGCCAAATTTGTAATCGAACCGAGAGAGGAAATCTACAAGACACACAATCGCCAGTATTCGTTTTCATCCAGAGGCACAAAATGTACCGTGATCTTCGACACCATTTTTGGTGGCCTAATTTGAAAAGAGAGGTTGCAGAGTGTGTTAGCAGATGTCTTACTTGTCAAAGAGTCAAAGCGAACACGAGGCCAAGTGGACTACTTCAACCGCCGGAAATACCGTAATGGAAATGGGAGCACATTACGATGGACTTCGTGGTTGGACTTCCTACATACGGAAGGGTTATGATGCCATTTGGGTTATTGTGGACCGACTAACAAAGATAACTCATTTTCTACCCATCAAGATTCGATTCAATTTGAACCAGCTTAGAAAATTTGTATGTAAAGGAAATCGATCGCGACATGGAGTGCGGTGTCGATTGTCTCCGATCGAGATCCGCGTTTCACGCCAAAAATTCGGAAAAGTTTGCGAGAACGAATGGGAACTCAATTGAGATTAAGTCTCGCTTATCACCCTCAAACGGACGGGCAAAGTGAACGAACCATACAAACGTTGGAGGACATGCTGAGAGCTTGCGTGATGGACTTCAAGGGGAATTGGGACGACCATTTACCATTAGTTGAGTTAACTTACAATAATAGCTATCATCATGCGAGTATCGGTATCTTGCCGCCATATGAAGCTCTTTACGGAGAAAGTGCGAGAACACCATTATGTTGGGACGAAGTCGAAGAACGACGACTTTTGGGACCAGAATTAGTTCAGCAAATGGCCGACATGGTAACAACAATAAGGGGCAGATTGGTAGCTGCTCAAGATCGCCAAAAGAAGTATGCCGACTTGCATCGTCAGAACCGAGACTTTGAAGTCGGTAGTTTTGTGTTTTTGAAGGTATCTCCTTGGAAGGGAAAGATCAGATTCGGAAAGAAAGGAAAATTGAGTCCGAGGTTCATAGGGCCATTCGAGATATTGAAGCGAGTGGGCGAAGTGGCATACAAAGTTGCCTTGCCACCCGAACTGGAACACATCCACAACGTGTTTCACATTTCCGTACTACGTCCGTACAAGTCTGACTATAGACACGTGATTTCCTATGAGCCCATTCAAGTAGAGAAGAATCTGGCATATGAAGAAATTCCTGTTCAGATAATAGATAAGAAAGAGCAAGCGCTAAGAAACAAAGTTATATCTTCTCAGAAAGGTTGTTTGGCGGAACCACGATGTCGAGGAGGCCACATGGGAATTAGAAGATAGGATGAGGAGAGACTATCCCCATCTTTTTGTGTAACCTTGTATCAATTAGGAGGATGGAATTTTTATAAGGGGGGGATGTAATAACCGCAAATTTTATGATTTAATATTAATATTTATATAAATAGAGCCTGTGATTTTATTTTAGAAATGCTTGCATGGCATGAGGTGAGTAACTCGATTAAATTAAATTATTTAAATATATCAGTGTAACAATAAATCATTAAAATGATTTGGAAGCTTGTCTGGATGGACTAAATTATTATTATTATTATTTAAGTGAGTAACTTGAATTATGTGAAATAACCCAACTTAATAATAATTATTAAGGTGGTGTATAATTTAGTGTTATTTGGGTAGATTAAATTAATTAGTCTACTGCCATAATAATTAAGTATTTACATGATTATAGTCCAAATAATAGAACCTAGCCATGAGAGTTATTTTACCCACCCATTTATTTTGGCAGCCATGTGACATTTTGTTACCCATGTTATTTTTCTTTCTAGCCATGAAATATTTTTGTCTACACCCATTTTATTTCATTTCTATGAGCCTATGTAAAAGGGTAATGTAGCCATGTAAGTCTTTTCTCCATGTAATTCGGCAACCTCATGTTACTTTACCACCCAATTGATTTTTGCAAGCCATATAATGTTTTCCACCTACTCAATTTCGGCAACCTTACAATTTTTTCCACCCACTGTTGGCAGTTAGTACATGAGTAGCAGCTGTGATGTGTAAGTATTAGTCAAGGGAACTTGGACCTAACTTGACAATTGGAACTTGGCGACCTTAGGGAATTTTTTTTTATTATTTCTTTTTAAGGCGTATGTCTTTAGAGCCTTGTGTCTTGAAAAGGGGCTGGCGTGTGACATGGGTTGAGGTTGGTAGTACTTGACATTTTGATGGGATATTAGAATACTAGGTTGCTAAAAAGTTGAGTAGGGAATGGCCAAGACAACTTTAATTATGTCTACACTTTTCTTTTTGGTATATATATATATATCACCCTTGCTTTCTAGTGTTCCTTTACAAAAAAAAAAAAAACAGAAAGAACAAGAACCAGTGGAGAAGGTGGTCGACAGCAGTAGATTTCTTTCTTGGCAACCCATTTCTTTTTTTTTTCTTCAACTAAGGTATATAGAAATTAATTAGTTAGATAAAATTCTTCTATTTAAATTCTAGTACACTTTTTTTCTTCTTTTTGTAGTAATATGGATATATTGTGTTGCTTGTAAATTAGTATGCTAAATTAAATGTGTGCATGCTAAATTAATATTTACCATGTGTTTCAAAATAAATAAATCAATTTTGCATGAATACATAAATTTTGTTTTATGAAAAAAAAAAAAAGAAAAAAAAAGGACTCAAGTATGTTTACAGATTGATGATTCGTGTGTCTTTTTTCTTTTTTGTTGATGCTTCATGTTATTGCTTTAGGGTATTGTCTATGCATGGATAAAAAAAAAAAAACAACACCAAGGCATGTTTTCAAAGAGGGGCTACGTGGGTGTGATTATTGGGTGCCCATATTATTTTGTTGTTGCATTGTGGTAGTCTATTTGAGCATAAAAAAAAAAAAAAAAAAAGAGAGAAGCAAGAAGCAAGCATGCATGTCTTGGAGGTGATAGTAGGGCGGTGGGTCCACCTACTAGAGGGTGTTATAGGAGAGATCATGTTGTGTTATAGAAGTACTACTAAGTTATTTTTCTTTGATAAATTAAATTTCTAGTGAGGTTATGTTGTGTGCATGGCTTGTTGCTATTTTTTTTTTATTTGCTAGTTCTAATTTCTACTAATGTGCTAGTATTACTACATGTTAAATTATTTTTCTTATGTGCAATAAAAGTCTCGCTTTAGTTCTACTGCTAGTGGTGAAATAAAATGGCATGTTGTTATATATATACATATATATATATATATATATATATATATATATATATATTTTTTTCTTCAAGGATATTTCGGCTGCTAGTGTGTTACTACATGATTAATTTATTATTTTGTTTGGTGCAATAATATGTTGCTACATGTTATTTTTATTTTCATGCAATAAGGATGTGGCTATATTTTTAAGGCTAAATTCGGTTGCTTGTGAGCAAGGAATTAAAGATCCTTTTAGCCTTACCTATTATATAATCTTAAACATTTAAAAATGTAGGCAATGTGAAGATTTAAAGAGCTATAAATCCAGACACTAAAACTAATTTAATAATAACATTAAAACTTTTATTGTGACACTATGTTTATTACTAGTTCGGATAACTAATTGAGCAACAGCTTTAATAAATTAATGTTATGTGCTTAGTTTTCTTATTTGTGAGCATAAATGTGTAGCAGTAAGTAAGAAATGTAGTATTTTTATTTTGAGAGACTTGTACCTTAAACTAGGATGACATGCGGTTAATAGCTAAAAAGTGAGTTGGTTTCAACAAATCGCTAATTTTTATGCGGCTATATTATTATATTATAGGCGTATATACGTGACAAGGTGTCAAAGGTAACATAATCGACGAACGAGGCAAGTTCCTACTTTTTACACTATATACCTTGAATTGTTGTCTCAAGCAAATATCTGCTTTTATTTCAAAATCATTTATATACCTTGACATTGTTGCAAAGCATTGGACTTATCGTTCTTAAATGCATTATAAAAATTTGTCTAAGCCTTTGATTCGACTAGACTATTATTTTGTGTTAAAATCTATCCAAACCAATTGACTTGGTGCGGACTATCGTAAATCTACTAAGATGAACAACCCTCATTGAAGGGAATTTATATATGGTTTGGGAAACCGACGCGTGCATTACCCAGTATGATTAAATGTTATGCATAACGTAGGTACTTTAAGTGATCACTGTTGTACTTTCGTTTATATTGGATTACAATTAATATCTTTATAATTCTAGTAAGAGTTCTTAGTCCTTAGTGACTGCTCAGTACTCATTCATGTTGAACTTCGAAATAAATCCTAAAATTGTTGATATGCTTCAGTCTAAAACGACACCTATTGAATACTCTTGATATTTCTTGATATCCTTGAACTACTTATTATTATTATTATACCCTTGAAAGTTTTAAATACTATAACTGCTTGTCCTTCGGCTATATTACTTCTTTGGGCAAACTTGTTGCTCATTCTTGCTTCCTAAAACATTACGCTTAAAGCAGAAGCAAAGCGGTGCTTCAGACGTGACAACAAGGAAAGAAAGGGCAAGCGACAAGATAACTTAGTCCTTAGGACTAAAAGTATTATTATTATTATGCTTGTTATGATGTATTCAAGAATGATTAAGTTATGTTTAAGTTAATCAACGAATTGTAGTAGTAATGGTTACTTACCTTGGGACGCGAATATTTATATTATATCAATGTAAATTATTCTATTATTTCCGTTGTTAATGATTTAGTAAGAGATTGTAGTTATGCGTGATGCAATCAATTCGATATATTTGAATGAAGGTATTAAAAAATTAAACCAAAGTTTTTGAGATATATTGTGTGAGTTATAATTTTTAATCCGACCGTTGGATCATTGTAATTTTGGATATGTTATACATATATAATTTGAGTATATGTCCATAAATTTTGAACCGCTAAAAATGAACGTATGATTTGTTATGAATTTTAAGAGGTGACTGATTCAGAAATTAGGTTTATAAATGATTTTGGTGGAAAATTCTAGAATTGAGTGGGCCCCACTTGTGGTTAGTGAAGAAATGTGCTGAATTTATTTCAAATGTGGTGGGTGGGAATAGTAGCAGGTAAATCCATCGGAGTTGCAGTCAAGTCTGCTAACATTTTCCTATAAATAGAGGGCTAAGTTAGAATTGAAAATCACACCGTAAAAACAAGTTTTCTCTCTCTCTCTAGATTATTGAGTGTATTTTGTGAGTATTTAGATACTTTATGAGTTTCTATTCATCAGTGCAAGTTTTCTTCAGCCTTATACCGATATTCTGATCAGAAATACTGATATTTTGAGGTAAGAGATGTTATTTTCGCTATATATATGATATTATTTTTTCAATATCATTATGCCAAGTATTGATATGAATTTTATCAAATTTGGAACTTTTTGTGTCGGGTTACTATTCACGATATACGGCACTATTCACGAAGTCTGACTATTCAATAGAAAAATAAAATTTTCTTCTTTTTATCTAAGATGTCTATTATGGTTACTATCTTTGATTGTATCCATGTTTTGATCTTTATTTTTGAATTTTGCTTCAAAATTGGTATTTATGAAGTATTATTGATCTTGGATAAACCTGTTATACGAATCCCTACTATTTGTCCTTCCGCTTCAATCGGATTCGCTTTTCTTTAAAATATTTTCATCATCCTCGACCCTAAATGATGATATTACTAAATATCTTCTACTGTAGTGCAAAGATAAATGATTAATCGATGAATATCTTTGGCCCAGTAGTGCAAAGATGAGCAGTGTTGAGATGAACATGACAACCTGGTGATACAAATGAATATCTTTAGCTTTGTGGTGCAAAGATGAATATTTGATTAAAGATGTATATTGATTGTTGTTACTGAGGATAAAATATTGATGATGGACTTTTAAATCTTAGAAGATAGTGGAACTCATTCTCTACTTGACTCTTCTAATGGATTCTTCAAGCTCACTGCGAGTTGTTGATCTAAAACTTGTTGGCTATTATATTTTATCGTATTTTTTCCTATTGAAGACTAACGATAATTTGTTGTATATTATCTTAGTCATAATATTCTTCTTCTGGCTAGTTGAGCTCACTCTTTTCCTTTTTTGTTCCATTTTTCTCGGAGGTGAGAACATAAGCAGGAACTAATGGGTGCGGAGTGATGGTTCTAGAAAGATGTTTTAGCGATCCTCACTATTTTTGTAAAATAGTGTTTGAATAATTGTAATGAGGACTTATTTGAGTTTGGATATTGTCTAGAAGACAATATTTGTATTTAAACTCACAAGATGTGTTGTAAATTTTGCACTTGACAATTGTATTATTGAAGTCGTAGTTTGCTTTCTGTACCATGTATTTGGCGACTCAAAATGGGTGTTGTATACCTATTTTGGGGGCGTCACAATATACGTATATTTATATTTTTTAATTATAATCAATAAAATGATGAGTATTGTAAATTATCTAAAAGGTATATAGTTATTGTAAAATTTATTATTTCATAATTTTTAATAAATCATTTTAAATTTAAATTTAAAAATATCTAAAATTAATATTTAAAAAGTAATAATAATCTTATAATCCGAAAAGTATTAATCCGTCACAAATTTGATTAAACTTCTCATGAAACAAATTTGATTCATTCCAAACTTAACATACCGCACTATTATATGCTTCCTTTAGATTGAAAGAAATAAAATTTGTGAAAAAATGAAATAGAAAAGAGTCGGTCAGCTGGAATGAAGTATTTCATACTCTCACTTAAATAATAAAATTCATAAATTTGACATAAATGATAATGGTTCATTCCATTCTAATAGAGCAACTAAACACAATAATGAGTTTTTGCTGAAAAATCAACAATCTCGCTTGACCGATTCTATTACATTCCCTGAAGTGAATGGAACCTTATTTGATAATCATAGAGGAAATTATGGTTGTGGTAGTGGACGTGAAAAGAACAATCAATATAGAAAAGGGAATGTACTCGTCGTACTCCTAAACATTTGGTAGATTTGTACCAAGACTCTATAAAAGAAAAAGAAATGAAATTGAAATAAATTTTATTGATCATAATGATCCTGAAGATCCCATGAATTATTTTGACTTTCAAATGGAATGGAAATAACTAATTTTGATATCTATGGTTTCCTTGATGATATGTTGATAGAAATGTTCATATCAATTAATTATTTTTATTTCATTATATTATGACATTATAATAAGTAATTTTATTATATGTTTTATTTATGTTTCAAGTAATAAAGTTAAATTTATGATTTGCATATATGAAGTTGTATGGGCCAGAAGCTCATCAAACTTAATTAAAAGATATAGAAGAACGATTATTCATCAAACATAATTGAAGACTCTTGAAGAGTGATTATTCATTAAACTTAATTAAAGTCTCTAGAAGAGCGATTATAATGTTGTCAAAGGGCACACAAATTTGTATTGATGATTCTTTATATTCTTCTGTGACAGGCAGAAATTTGCTCATCTTTAAGGATATAAGTTATAATAGTTATTATATTAAAATCAATAACGAAGGCCATGAAGCATTTCTTTATATTACTTCAATATTATCGAGCCAGAAGCTCATATTAGAAAAATTGTATATTTTCTCTTCGGGGTTATATTATACTAAAATGAGAATAGTTGAAACAAATGTTGTAATACACCAGAAGTGTGCAATACACCAGAAGTGTTCGGATCCAAATATTTTTATGATTTGTCATAATTATTTAGGATCAATAATGATGCATTGAATTATTGAAAACTCCCATGAACATCCCTTAAAGAACCAGAAGATTCCTTTACCTGTTGATTATATCAAAGTAAATTAATTACCAAACAATCACATTTAATTATTGTTATTTAGTGTTCATCTTTCTAAGAAAGAATTCAGAGTAAAAGTTATCATTGGCCGTAGTGCATTGATGGACAGTTGTTGGCATGATCATGACCATTAATGAATACACGAATGTCCTTGGATGTAGTGCATGGATAATTTGTTGTCGTGATACTAAAGAATATCATTGGCCGTAGTACAGGGGTGATTCGATAATGTGAATTATTTATTGTTGAGTCCCAAATGATAAAAGTCATGAAAACCTTTTTTAAATCATAAAAGATAGTAGATTTTATTCTCTACTTAACTCTTTTAATGGATTGCTTGTTCCGCTGTAGTTAAACTTGATGTTGTTATATTTTATCAGTTTAACACTGTTGAAGGCTAACGATAATTTATTCTGCATTATCTTAGTCATAAAATTTCTTCTATCGGGCTAGTTGAGCTCACCCTTTCTTTCTTTCACCGTTCTCTTGAAATGAGAACATAGCGAGGACTAGTCGGGGAACCAGAGTGACTACCCAAAGAATAACATTAGTAGTCCTCCTATTACGTGAAATAGTGTGTTAATAATTGTAATGAGGACTCCTTTTGAGTTTGTATAATCTCTAGTAGACAATAATTGTATTCAAACTCACAGCTTATGTTTTGTCGTATTGCATACCTACAAGCAGTTGTATTAGTAAGTTGTATTTGAATTTTGTACAATGTATCTGACGACCCAAGATGGGTGATGTATACCTAATTTTGGGGGCGTCACATGATGTATATATAATTTTGGGGGCGTCACAACTAAGATAATGTAGAACAAATTATCATTTGTTCTCAACAGGGAAAAATTATAGGGGTTCGACATAGAAGTGCACATCGAAAATAGAACAATTTAAACCAAATTCGAAACCCTAAACAGATCCATAATGAAAAAACAGCTTATTTCAAGTGGTTAGAAATTATACCGATTAAGAAAGCGATTAAGCGATGCGGTTGAATCTCCAACGCAAATTGAACGAATCAAGGCTCTACTTAGATCCACACGCAACGCTCCACGAATCGTCATACAATCTGCAGAAGAAGGAATCATGATACTAGCCACCAAGGATGAGGATTTTTGAAACTGTTTTCTCTAGTCTCTCTCTAAGAGCGGCTAGGGTTTTTGTTTTGATTAACTTTCCAAAGACGCTGATATATCATATATATATATCAATAAATTGGAATTAATCAAAACCCTAATCTAATTAAAATAAAATCCGAATTTATATATATTATATCTTAATTAAGTCTTACTTAATTAATATATATACATATACAAAAGCATCCTTTTAATTTAAATTAAGTGATTTAAATACTATCAATCACATTGATATATTTAAATCCTTACAATTTAAATTAATTCCCTTTAATAACGTTCTTTGTGTGTGACCCTATATAGGTTATTATTACGTTGACAATAATTTTAAAATCATATTATAAAATTATAAATGCGTTGAAATGCGGCATCTAGTAATGCATCATCGCTACCCAAGTAATAATATGATCGATGATTCGATACAACCTTTTAAGTGACCAATGTTTCAATGTAATTTAATCCTTTAACCTTAATATCCTAGATTAAACTCGAGTCATGGAATGTGTCATACTCTTTCATAATTTAATCTGAGTTTTCTTGATCAATGAGTAGACTATATGAAACAAATCAATATTTGAGCATGGCCATGCATTTCATAGTCCTACTCAATCAAGAGGCCTATGGATATCACCCCAATATATAGGATGGTTAAATTTCATCTAGATCACTCATATTCCTCACACGATTCATGATGTACCCAATAATCACCTTTATAGTCCACCTATTAAAGGTGACATTTGATGATATCAAAGTACATAAATTCTCGTGTAGAAATATAGTGATTTCAGATCGGAGGACCATTACATCATTGTCACTATGAGAATCGCTAATGACACTTCGATGCTCCACATAGAATTCTCATGGTGGGTCCGTCCAAAGACATCGCTCTTTCAGCACATACCTATGCATTGACTTAATATCTCATATATTTATGACCAATGAGATTTGGTCATCAGTCAATCCACATACTAGTCTCAATGCATCATTGTTGTCCTATCAACAATGGTACCCGACTAGGGACATTTAAGAGCAATGATACTAATTATAATTATATAATCTCATGTTAAAGTCACATACTTGAAACTATATAAATTGTATAACTATTCTAAGGAATTTTATTATGTTAACATTTATATAACGCAGTAAATAAAACCATAATAAAATCATTCATTTATTTAATCAAATATAATATCAAAATGTTAAGTAATTATATCAAATAATTGGCCTCTAAGGCATAAACTCTAACAAAAATCTGATAAAATACAATAGACAACAAGTTTTAGATCAGCAACTGCAGCGGAACTAGCAATCCATTAGAAGAATCAGGTAAAACATAATGTCTACTATCTCTTCCAAATTAAAAGTCCATCATTAATATTTCATCCCGGTAATACCCAACAACAGTTCTTTTTTGTGCCCAAGACAAAGAGAACGGTCATCACCTGTCTTCACCTTAGTAGAAGATTGGATACTGCAATAGTGAAATAGCAGAATACTCTTCTTCTTTCTCTCTATAGTTTCTCTTGTGAGTCTTAGTGAATTGGTGAGAATGAAAGAAGAAATAAGTTTCTATTTATAGGAGAATGGACTAAATAGTAACTGATTCACGGACGGTCCAGATTGATTTACTATTAAAATAGACAGTCCATATTGATTTACTATTAAAACCACAACCGACGGTCCAAATTGATTTACTATTAAAACTACCACCGACGGTCCATATTAATTTACTATTAAAACCACCACCGACGGTCCAAATTGATTTACTATTAAAACCACCACCTACGGTCCAGATTGATTTATTATTATAACTTCAACTGACGGTCTGAAAAATTAGCACATCTTCTCATGGAATAATAAGTCAAACTTATAACAAACGTCTCATGACAAACCCCTCTATTTATATCAAAAATTGAATAAATATTTACCTCAAATCACTTATCTTCAATAAACACATTTTAAATATTTCAACAATTAGTCATCATTAATATTATAACTCACAATATCGACAACCAAATCATTCCCAGGAAACAAGGGGCTTTCCGTTAAGGATTTCTCCTTATTGGCGCGCAATTAAATGACCTAACCCATTTCCTCGACAGAACTTTCTAGACATTGTCAATAATGAAAATAATAATATGAATAAATGTGTTATCTCAACTATTGATTTAATAATATAAAATATTGTGCAGATGATACTGTGATAATAACTGAATCAATAATATGAGATATTATGCAACAACTACTGTGTCAATTATTAAATGAACTGAGTGACTTCTTACATAAGCATCAATAATCAGAGATACTGTACAATATCGTGTGCTACTGTGCAACCACGCGTATTACTGTTTTTTTATTATCGGTATTTCAACAGTTAACGGTAAAAATTTTGCCGCTATTTTTATAAAAAGGTTATTTATGTCGCTTTTTATATCCGACAGTTATTCCGTTGTGGGGTCCACCAATGATTGTGTCGTCGTACGAATATTCCCCGACAAAAAGAATATTCCCGACCAAACGAATATTCCCCGACACAACGAATATTTTATATCAACTTGCTTACTTTGTAAACATTTTCACATATTAACCTTTTATCAATTTAACCATTTACTAAATAGAATAATAATTATAAAAAAATTGAATATTTTCATTTCATAAAATTCGGAATCTTACAACAAGCATTTCCCGGACCATCAACAACCACCTTGTCCCCAAGGTGGAATTTGACTGCGCCTTTGCATTCTCTATTCCCTTTTAGTACAATTATTTCTCCTGGGTCACAATTGAATCCTAAAGATTCACTCCATGCTGTCTTGCCACTCATAACATCATGATACTCCAATTCTTTTGTAACAAGTTCCCTTCTAAAACATATATGGAAGCCTGCTTTGCTATCCCTGAGCACCAAATAATTTTCATGTTTCACCTTATCTTTTGCCTTAAGTATAGCCACAAAATATTTGGAAGTCTGCCACAAAATTTAAGACTCTTGCTGTGAAATATCCGCGAATACTTCAATGATACCATCTGATTGCTCTACGTAAAATTTGACAACCGAAAATTGTAACTCAGTTACGATAACATACAACCGCCTAACTTTAGTTCTCATAGCGGCTTCACCCAAGAAGATGATCTCCAT
Organism: Panax ginseng; assembly: GCA_020205605.1. NCBI lineage: Eukaryota > Viridiplantae > Streptophyta > Magnoliopsida > Apiales > Araliaceae > Panax > Panax ginseng. The sequence continues at coordinate 28,991,040 of CM035141.1, forward strand.
ATTTGACCAAATGAAGAGAATGATGAAATTCTGAGTCAATAGCCCCAACGATTTATGAACAATTTCCATGTACTTTTCTCCCTCAAGGCAAAATTCATGAAGTCTCAATTCATTAACATCACCCAAACACCAAAAATTACAGCCAAATAGCATTGTGCAACCATCATAATACAACAAAAATGGTTTTAAGACATTGCTAAAATAAAATTCAGTGCTCTCAATTTTTTCCCTTTCACCCTAATATAACCCATTTTCCTTCAATTTAGATCCAAGAATTCTCAACTCTTCCAGGTATTTTTCAAAAGCTTGACACCCACAATCATTTATAAGTGATGAGGAAATAAAAGGAGCAAACACAAAGACATGACCAGAAGAAATGAGAGAAAAAGGACCAATGGAATTAACCTTCATGCTTTGCTCTAGCTCAATTTCCTCATGGTATACAAATTCCTTTTTGATTTCAGAATTATCTTTAGCTTTAGTTGGCTCAGGAATTTTTTCAAACACCTTATCTACAAGGCACAACTCTTGCCATTTGGCCAAAACAATGGCCCTTTGTAAGGAATTTGGACGCCACAAATTCACATAGTTCCTGATTTCTTCCTTCAACCCAGCAACAAATTGACTCACAACCCAGTCTTCATCAAAGCTTTCTTCACTCTAAGTCTCTGCCCAACATTTCAACTGCAAGAATGAAGTCTCATACTCAACTATGGAGTTGAATTGTTGGTGATACATGAAATAATTCATCACATATTCGTTGTACACCAACTCAGAATTCTGAATCTCCCTTGATGTTAAGACTCGTTGGTTCTTTGTTTCGTAGCTTTGAAATTGATCCACGAAATCAGTAGTGTCTTCCGATTGTGTGATAATTGCGTCCATGGACTGTTTGTTGTTTTATTCCATCATGGAATCTCTCAAATAACACTGAAAAAGTTGAGACTAATCCTACCCGTTGACTGAAAACACCTAAGAGAATTAATCCTAACCTTCCATTATATTTAATACTCCTCTTAATTATGTAATCTGTAACATACACTTTGTATAAACTTTTTCGTGACAAATATTGTAATAGTGATCTATTTTACGATATGAACAGAATGAGCTAGGATCCGAAGGTGATTAATTTGTCCAGAAATTTACAACTTTTGATGGTGGTTAGTACAAAAGCATAACTATGTTGTATCCCCAAAAGACACAAGTGATGCATACATAGGAGAACTCTTGCTCCTCCGCAATACTGTAAGCATCACACAAGAAAAATATGTGTTAAACTATTTTTCTTTGTGCTTATAAGCTAACTATATTTTTTTTGAATGCTTGTTTTATAGGTCGAGCCTTTGAGATACATACCTCTATAAACCCCCCCCCCCCCCCCATATATATATATATATATATATATATATATATATATATATATATAAGTTTTAGGTTAAATGGCACTTTTGTCCTTCCAAGTTGTCACTCACTTTCAAAGTCATCCTTAAAGCTCATTTTTCGTCACTTATGTGACGCCCCAAAATAGGTCCACACAACCCATTTTGAGTCGTCAAATACATACTACAAAATTCTAATACAAACTTCCCTATTTACAATTATTAAACTACCGTTCAAAATACGACCACACATACTTTGAGTTTGAATAAAAATATTGCATCATACATAATACAACAATATCCAAACTCAAATTAAGTCTTCATTACAGTTATTATCATACTATTTCACAACATAGTGAAGACTTCTATAGTAACTATCTCGGACCATTACTCCACTCCCCGACTAGTCCCAGCTACACTTTCATTTCCTGAGAAGAACAATGGAACAAAAAGGAAAAGGGTGAGCTCAACTAGTCCAGTAAAAAATACTATAACTAAGATAATGACGAATAAATTATCTTTAGCATTCAACAATGATAAAATATAATGGACAACAAGTTTTAGATCAACAACTGTAGAGGAAATATCAATCCATTAGGACAGTCAAGTAGAGCATGATGTCTACTATCTTCTATGATTTAAAAATCCATCATCAATATTTTATCCCTGTAACACCAATCAATAATTGTTTCAAACCAACTAATAATCTATACACTACAGGCCAAAGATATTCATTTGTATCACCAGTAGTCATGATTATGTCAAACACCTATCCATTTATGCACTATTGGCCGAAGAGGACTTTCACCACAAAACTTTATCGGTAACATTAAAGGTCATGATTATACCAATACACAATTCCTGGTCATAATCATACCAATCAATAGTTCATCTTTGCACTACGGGTCAAAGATGACTTTCACCAGAATATAAGCACGAGGATGATAACAATAATATAAAAAATGAATCAAGTGAGATCAAGGATAAATATTAAAGATTTATAATTTAATTTATCCAAAGTTCAAAAATGTCCAAATTATCAACATGATCACCAATTGTGGAGTAAAATTCAAGAATGATATTTAAGATTCAAATTTCAAAGATAATTTGGACAAAGAGAAAAAAACTAAATTTCGTCGTGAATAGTACTCCGACATGAATAGTACCCCAAATGAATAGTACCCCAGATGAATAATACTCTGGTATGAATAGTACCCCAGATGAATAGTACTCCGAAATTAAAAGATTAAAATTTAATAAGAAAGTTCAGACCAATACTTTAGTGAAATTATATTAGATGAAGTGCAAAACTTAAGGAATTTCTAATTATTTCAGGAATTATAGAAACAATACTTACCATAGTAATTTTAAATTTAGGAATATGAAATGAAATAATATCACTTATATAATATGAAGTATGAAAGAAAATGATATCCCTTACGAGTATTGAAAGAAAATAACATCATTTACCTTAGTAGAAAACTAGATCTAACTAGTATAATGGGTATTATCCTGAGAAAATCTTGCACTATAAGTTACCCTCAAAGTATACTTATACTCAAAAGAAATACTCATAATATTGAAGTAGGAACACTTCTGTTTTTAGTGTTTAAGGATGAAGGTTTACCTCCCTTTTTATAGTGCAACCTCAGAGGAAAAATCAAATGAACTTGCCTAACTTTGCCTAAATTTTTTTCTCTCTTTGCCTAACTCACTTTCTAATGGTTGAGGGCCCACATTTTTGAAGATGAATTGCAGGAGGAATTCTCAACCAACCAACTTGGAAAAAAAAAAGACAAAGGCTATACTACTTTTGAAAACAAAGCATTCAAATACAATTTGCTCACCTCCGTCCCTTTTATCACATGCTTATATATATATTATAATAATAATAATATTATTTAAAAAATTATAATTTATAAATTATAATATATTTGAATGAATATTTTATCGGATGAGATAATTATAATTCCACAGAAAAATATGTCAAACTTTCAACAAATATCTCATGCTAAATTCCTCCATTCATATCAAAATTTGAAAAAAATATTTACCATACATAATATTTTTAATCATCAATTATTATTCACAATTAATATTATAGAATCACAATATTAACAACTAGGTCATTCTCATGAAAGAGGAGGCTTCTTATAAGGATTTCTCCTTACTGAAGCGCAATTATATAACATAACCCCTTTCCTCAACAAATATTTCTTGATATTGTCAATAATGCTTATTTAATAATATCATTTCAATAATATGAGTTATTGTGTCGTGATAATTATTGATTTAATAATATAAAATATTATGCAGATGTTACTGTAACAATTATTGAATCAATAATATGAGATACTATGTAGCAACTAATGTGGCAATTATTGAATATTGAGTGACTTCTTACGTAAGAATCAATAATCAGATATACTATCTAATATCGCGTGCTACTGTGCAATAATGTGTATTACTATAATTTTATCACCGGGTATTTCAACAGTTTAACGCTAAAAGATTTGCCTTTATTTTAGTAAAAAGGTTATTTCAGTCACTTTATATATCCGACAATTATTCCGTTATGTGGTCCACCAATGATTGCGCCGTCGTACGAATATTCCACAACCAAAAGAATATTTTTCAACAACTATTTATTTTGTATAATTTGCACATATCACCCATAACTATAACATTTATTAAATCAATACCTTACTATTTAAAATAATATATAAAGAAAGTCAAATCTTATTCATAAAAAGTTGGGGTCTTACAACATCCCCTCCTTATGAAATTTCGTTCTCAAAATTGATGTACGTAGCTGGTATTTCAAAGAGGTGAGGATACCTTGCTCTCATTTCAGATTCTAACTCCCAGGTCATTTACTCAATATCATGGTTTCTCCATAAAACTTTGACTTAAGGTATAACCTTTGAGCGTAGAACATGTTCCTTCTTATCCAAGATCTTGACAGATATCTCCTCATACGTTAAATCTTCCGTTATCTCGTCTGGTTCTAATTCAATAATATGGTTTGGGCCTTTCACATATTTACGCAGCATAAATATATAAAAAAAATGTTATGAACACGAGACATGTTTGGCGGTAAGGCGAGTCTATAGGCCACAATTCCTACTCGATCGAGAATTTCAAATGGACCAATAAATCAAGGGTTGAGCCTTCCTCTCTTCGTCGATTCTTGCTTTTGGAATAGCACCTTCTTCTTCATATTCATCAGCTCTGGGTCTGTAGCTTGAGTGACTTTAACTTTATCGATTAAAGTCGGTTCTACGCATATACATCATCACGTGGGTCCTTGGAATCTGTAACTCTATCTTCATCCTTTGTAAGTCATACAAAATGGGCTTTTGTGTTGACAATATCGCACTTGTACCCGCATACGATCTTCTACTCAACGCGTCAGCTACCACGTTCATTTTTCTATGATGGTATTAAATGTTATGGATGTAATCTTTCAACAGCTTAAGCCAACGTCATTGCCGCATGTTGAGTTCCTTTTGGGTGAAGAAATATTTGAGGCTTTTATGATCTGTGTAGATCTCCACTTTCTCCACATACAGGTAGTGTCTCCAGATCTTTAATGTGAAAACGACTACTTCCAACTCTAGATCATGAGTAGGATAATTCTTCTCATATTCTTTGAGTTGTCGTGAAGCATAGGCTATGACTTTCTCATGTTGCATGAGAACGCAACCTAAACCTCTGCCGGAAGCATCGCTGTAGATGAAAATCCCTCCGAACCTGATGGTATTATCAGAACAGTTGTTAAAATGAGTCTCCTCTTGAGTTCTTTGGAAGCTCTTCTCACATTCCTTGCTCCATCCGAACTTTGTATCTTTTCGAGTCAACTGAGTTAATGGAGTGGCAATTCGAGAAAATTCTTCCACAAATCTCTAATAATAACCAGCTAAGCCTAGAAAGCTACGTATTTCAATTACTAACTTAGGTTGCTCCCAACTTTGACTCATATCCCAACCTTGGATAGCACCTCACAATGGCACCTATCAGATTGCCACCGCACAAAGACGGCGTCCCCTACGGAGAGTCTGGCTTCGGTGCATTCCACAAAGGAAGTCACCAGATAGAGGCTCAGGTACCTATTTTTTATGGTGACATGGTTTAACCCCCGATAGTCAATGGAGAGTCACATACTCCCATCTTTCTTTTTTACGAATAAAATAGGAGCACTTCAAGGAGATATACTAGGACGAATGAAACCAATGTCTAACAACTCCTATAGTTGGGCTTTTAATTCCTGAAGTTCAATAGGAGCCATTCGATGTGGAGTTTTGGAAATGGGTTTTATACCAGGTTCAAGGTCAATATAAAATTCAATTTCACGTTCTAGGGGTAGGCCAGAAAGTTCTTCGAAAAATATGTCAGGAAATTTATTAACCACAGAAATATCATTCAAATCTGACGTATTTTTGTTTAAATCGGTGACATGGGCTAAAAAAGTTTGACATCCGTTTTTTAATAAACGAATAGCTTTATGGCTAAAGATGACAACGATTGATTTCAACGATTTGGTTGCTTGAATTCTGATAATAGGTTGATTAGGAATATGAAAGCTAACTACCTTACAAAAACAATCAATTTTAGCATGATGAGTAGTTAACCAGTCGATTCCTAAAATTGCATCAAATGCAAGTATTTTCAAAGAGATGAGGTCAACAAGTAATGTGAGGGTGCCAATTTGAATCAAACAAGATTTATAAAAAGTGGATGTAATGAAGGTTTCTCCTAACGGAGTTTCAATAGATAAGTCAAAGTCTAATTTTTCAAGGATCAAGTTCAGACGTTGAGCACAAACAGGTGAAATAAATAAGTGGGTAGAATCGGTATCTAATAAGGCATAGACTTCGCAAGAGTTTATGATTATCTTACTCGTGATAACTTCGTTCAGGTTCCTCACTTTTTGGGAACTTACAAAAAAAGCTCTCCCCTGAACCACCGAATTTGACTTGTCTGGGACAGCCTTTGGTGTCATCATTATTGTTGGACTTAACTTTCCTGCATGACAAAATTGAGCTAAGTAACCATCTTTTCCATAATTGTAACACATTTTGGGTTACTGCGTATAGTTTGGACCGATGTGCCCCTCTTGTCTACATTTGTAACATACGACTGGTGGTCGTTCTCCTTCCTTAAAAATGGGTGCTGGTGCTGGTGTTGGTGTTGGTGCTGCTGCCGATGTCTTTCCGTCATTGTTGAATCTTTTCTTTTTGAAATTTCCACTTGACTCATTTCTTTTATTATCTTGGCCAGGATTACCACCGTAGTGGTTACTATTTCTGGCATGATAATTTCCTCCACACTGGTTATCATTGTTCTGATGACCGTTGCCATTAGTACGACTATTATCGTGATGTAGGTTGTTGTCTTTTGGTTGAACTGTCTCATTATCTTGTTCCAATAATTGAGCCCTATTCACCACATCTGAATACAAACAAAGTTTATGAGAAATGGGGTATTAACGAATTTCAGGTTTTAAACCTCTCAAAAATATTTATGTCATTCGTTTCTCATTATCCACCAAATAGGGTGCAAACTGGGATAATTCCGCAAAATTGGCATTGTATTGTGATACAGACATATTTTTCCATTCTAGTTTGATGAATTCCACCTCCTTCATATGACAGGTACTTTCTAGAAAATACTTGTCGTTGAACAATTCATGGAACTTCACCCAAGACATCTTTAGTGCGGAAAGGCGAGTACGTTTTACAGATTTTCACCAGTATTCTGCCTCTCCACGCAATATAAAGGTGGCGAAGGAAACTTTTTGCTCCTCTGTGCATCCCAGGACATCAAAAATTTTGGTGATCTGCGGAATCCAAGCTTCGTCCTTAAGTGGCTCTGGCTTTCCCAAAAACTTCGGTGGTCCCAACTCCTTGAATTGCTTGGCAGTGACCAGTCGCGAGTTACCATTGTTTCCACCTGCATTTTGAACAGAAGTCTCTTTAGTCTGGTTTTGCACAAATTGTATAAAGCTCCTAAACACCCCATTGTTCATCGTTTGGTCGGTGGTGGTGGTGTTTACAGGAGGATTATTGCCTTCCTGATACACATTATCCTGGTTATTAATTGGCGGTGTCTCTATGGTCTCATATGCTCCATTGCTTAGATTTTCATATGTCATTCTCAAATACTGCCACAAAACAAGGGTTAATTAAAGAAATTGGCATGTCACTTATTATCCCTATATTTCGACCGAACAATTAAATAACGAATAAGCTTAAGTAGGACACACTAGCGAAAGTTTTACGTGTCTCTTCCCTCCTAGTTCTAATCCCATATTTCTACCAGAGATCATATCCCTAAGCTTTGATACCAGCTATGACGCCCCCAAAATAGGTCCACACAACCCATTTTGAGTCGTCAAATACATACTACAAAATTACAATACAAACTTCCATATTTATAAATATTAAATGTCGTTCAAAATACGATCACACACACTGTGAGTTTGAATAAAAATATTGCATCGTATATAATACAACAATATCCAAACTAAAATTAAGTCTTCATTACATTTATTATCACACTAGTTCACAACATAGTGAAGACTTCTATAGTAACTATCTCGGACCATTACTACACTCCCCGACTAGTCCCAACTACACTTTCATTTCCTGAGAAGAACAATGGAACAAAAAGAAAAAGGGCGAGCTCAACTAGCCGAGTAAAAAATATTATGACTAAAATAATGAGGAATAAATTATCTTTAACCATTAACAATGATAAAATCAGATAAAATATAATGGACAACAAGTTTTAGATCAACAACTGCAGCGGAAATAGTAATCCATTAGAAGAGTCAGGTAGAGCATGATGTCTACTATCTTCAATGATTTAAAAGTCCATCATCAATATTTTATCCATGTAACACTAATCAATAATTTTTTTCAAACCAACGAATTATTTATGCACTTCAAACCAAAGATATTCGTTTGTATTATCAGTGGTCATGATTATGTCAAACACCTGTCCATCTATGCACTATGGGCCAAAGAAGACTTTTACCACAAAACTTTATCTGTAATATTAAAAGTCGTGATTATATCAATACATAATTCATGGTCATAATCATACGAATCAACAGTCCATCTTTGCACTACAGGCCAAAGATGACTTTCACCACAACATAAGCATAAGGATGATAACAATGATATAAAGAATGAATCAAGTGAGATCAAGGATAAATATTAAAGATTTATAATTTAATTTTTTCAGAGTTCAAAAATGTCAAAATTGTTAACATGATCATCAATTGTGGAGTAAAATTCAAGAATGATATTTAAGATTCAAATTTCAAAGATAATTTGGACAAAGAAAAAAAAAACTAAATTTCGTAGTGAATAGTATTTCGGCATGAATAGTACTTCGGATGAATAGTACTCTGACATGAATAGTATCCTGGATGAATAGTGATCAAACTGGGTCGTGTTGGGTCAAAATTGGTCGGGTTGGGGACAAATCGGGTCGGAGAAACGAAAACGCCATATAAATGCCACTTTAAGGACCTAAGTGACGAAAAATAAACTTTAGGGACGACTTTGAAAGTGGGTGGCAACTTGGAAGGACAGAAGTGGCATTCAGCCATAAGTTTTATAACCGTGCAAAGTATGGAAACAACTTAAAATTTTGTTTACCTTCAAATAAAATCATTATAATACGTTATTTTAATTCACTGATTAATAGATTGAAAACAAAAATGCATACCTTTTTATCTAATAGGATTGTATTCCCTCCGTCCCATGATAAAAGTCTTTATTACTATTTTGGATAGTCCCATGTTAAATGTCTATTTTTCTTTAATAACCAAACTTTTACACATATTTTTCTATTATACCCGTAGCATTAAATATCTCATACTTTTCTTATTCTAATTCTCTCTCCATATTTAATGACATTATTATGGACAATTTTGTCATTTCATTCATCTTCTTAATATGCGTGAAAAGTCCACCATGACTTTTATTTTAGGACGGATGGAGTATTTGTGTTGACATTGTATTTACCCTATATATTTAAAATTCTAGTGACTTTGACTTTGATAATAAAATCTTTTTTTCCTAAATGTAGTTGATTCAATGGAACATGTTGTTCATCCATATTGAACTTAATAGGATTTTAGTGTGTCATTTTGAAATTTAACTAGGCACACTTAGAAGGGGGGTTGAATAAGTGTAGGAGGAATCTATGGCCAACTTTTAAAAACTATTAATTTCAGGCTACTAAAATGATTGAAATCAGTTTACTGAATTAATATATCCTTTTGAATAAAATACTTGATGTTAAAGAATAATCTAAATATAATGCAAGTAGTCAAATTAAGATAATTAATTAGCTTATGTGATTTTAAGTAAAGCAAATAATAAAATCAACACCAAGATTTTTACGTGGTTCAACTATTACCCTCTATGATAATAGCCTAGTCCACGTCCAATACCAACTAGTATTGAGACTCACTTTATTTATTTCTTTATAAATAAATACAGATTACAAAATGATTCTAACAAAAATTAATTAACAATTAATTTCTCTTGAGCTCTCTTGCCTCCTTGTGCACCTATGCACCCTTAAAGCACCTTTTGCTTCCTCGAACTCACGTTTGTAAACTACTTTTCTAATCCACGAGTGATTAAAACCTTTAGACTACACTTAGTCTAACAATAGAAAAATCAATACAATATAGAGGTCTATGATCAATGCAAGAATAATCAATTTAACAATTAAAGGCTCAACTATATGCAATGATCAAGTAACGCACAAAATAAGCAATTAATTTCTTACCGAATATCACCTCAAATAATGCCAGAAATTAGACTGCTTAGGTTCTCAAGAATTGCACTCAGTAATTCAATTTGCTCAATAACAATAATAAGTGCAATGATCATTCGTGAGTTGTGTATTTCAAGATATGCAAACACTAATTTATAGCCATATAATATTACCGTTAATTAGGATATGTCTTGTTTATTCAAATATTCCAACAGTAAACAACTCCAACGACAAAGGTAATACTTATCCAAATAACAAACCAGCTTATATTTAGTGTTTGAGATAAATATAACCAACCCTTTATGTAGATAACCCACTTTTAAAAAAAGCTTTGACTTTATCTTTCTCTATTTCCAAGTGGCGTAAGACACCAAAAGGTGTAACAGTCTTTTTCATTTTTCCAATACTCAAGTTTACCCCAAGTTCCAAGATAATCATTATCATTCCTTGAGACCCGCACATGCAACAAAGTCTAGCTGCCATCCTTTAGTTATTCTAGGAAATCATGATTACATGCATACATATCACAATCCACCTTTTTAGCTATATATCCACATGTAATCCAAGTGTGTGAATTAAATATATTTTGCATGCTAAACATGTAACATGGATAAAATATTTTTCATAAAATCATTTAAAAAAACATTTTTCATTTAAGACATATAATAATAATGCAAATAATGTCCTAGAGCCTTTAAATAAAAAACCAATTATTATGCAATTGACCTTACATTTGATTTTTCCTAGTAAAGAAAAATTCTTCACCCACTTGAAAATGTTCCTTATCATCATACACCTGAAATACCATAAAACAATTTAGCACAATAATAATTCATCATCAAAACTTAAGGATTAAATATGACTAGGTCAATATTCTCCCCCTTTTGATGATGACAACCAAAAACTTTTAATTCCCATAACTCCCCCTATGTTCATGCATATCATATAATTAGCTCCCCCTAAATATATGCATTATATCATTTCAGGAATCATAATAACTAACTGATATTCAAATTTAATTTCAGTAAATTGAAATCTTAAACCCCTATTATCTGGGCAAGTACCTGCAATCATGTTTGTTTCAACATTTATCAAATATCAAACTGCTAACATAAATTTAAAACTTTAAACAATCGTCTGTGAAACCACAAATTCAAAAAAAATTCCATTAAACCCAAAATTTCTCCCCCTTTGTCATCAACCAAAAAGAACAGAGCCGTCATTCGAGTTCTACCACTGCTGCACGTTGAGCATCACGTTTAGTGAAGTAAGGACGATGTTGGGCACGATGAATCCTCTTAGCAAGGGTAAAATCAGTAGAAAATTGAGGAGGTCTTGGAATGAAAGTCCCAGGGGGTAAAGGTACGTCAAGGAATTCGCCTTGATACTCTGCCAACCAATTGTAGTGAACCCATTCCGTTACTGTAGAATGTTTACACTGCATATGGAGCTTCGATCCCACATCATTGAAATGGTTAGACATAAACTCGGCCAATTCTCCTACCTGATTACTGACAAACTTGATCTCCTGACTTAACTGACAGGAATTCCGATTAAGCCTTCGCTGCATAACATCTGCCAAAGTAGTGGTTTGCAGCTCAAAACCTGCTTGTAAGTCGATAAACTCATCTTCAAGATTGTTATACAGTTTGTTAATCTCGGGGGCTTCCAAAGGCAATTTGCATTTTTCCAACAGGGTCATACGGTTATGAAGGCTAGTCATTTTAGTCTGCATTTTTTCTTGATTACCAAGAACAAGTTTCAATATATCAATGATTTCAGAAGAAGATTTATTATGGTGCTGAACGGGAGATGAAGGAATTGAGACTGGAGGAGCAGGAGTTTCAGAAGGTATATGAACAAACATACCATCAATTAAATTGATACGAGACATTTTCAGGGAGCTGACACTCATAGAATCAGTAACCGAAACAGAATTTTCATCTTCAAAAGAAATTTTAAAATGTTTAAACAGGGTAGTGAGAGTAGCACTATAAGGCAAACACGTCTTGATTTTTTGCAAACATGTGGTCATATGATGAAGCATTAGTTGAGACAAATTAAAAGACACACCTCTTAAAATCAGAGCAACAATAATCAAATCCTGATATGTAAAATCTGCTCCTCCACCTAAACGAGGCAACATATTGTATCTAACAAGATGATGAATGACACAAGACATAGGAAAGACATCAACAGTTTTTGGAGTGAAAACATCAGTCAACAAAGTGTTGTTCATCACAATTTGAAGTTGTTCAATAGGAGTGAAATGAAAATGAACAGCACCTTTCTTCGTAAAAGGACAAACACCAGACTATGGAACATTCAAAATACTACCAAAATCGACGACTGTGAAATACAACGATTTTCCTTTGACAAAAGAAGTATAAAAATCACCATGACATTCGAGATTTGTGTAAAATTGTTGGACAAGACTAGGGTATGCCACAGAGGGAGGAAAAAGTATTGAAGAAAAACCACAAGATTCAAACAAAGGTTTTAAAGGAGATTGTTGAAAACAGATCTGATCAACAGACTTCTCATACACAAATTGTTTTGGAAAAATTATGGTTTTAAAACGAACCTCATACGCGTTACTGCGAAAATAGTTTCCAGGCAGATCAGAAGACAGATTAGGGTTTACCGAGATAGGAGGAGGTGAAACTTCCAGCTTGGAAGACTGAGTCTGATTTTGTCAGTGATGGACTGAAAGTGGAAGCATCAGACGCCGAAGAGTCCAAGTACTCTGTCTCGGACGACACAACCTTCTTCATTTTCTTTTTCTGGCGAGATGGTCCAGCAGTAGAGTAGGGAGGAACAATTGGTTGTTCGTCATCGAAATCCATTATTGATCTCTTGTGTGTATGAGTTCTCATAGAGATTTGAAGATTTCAGATGAAGAAGAAAAATAAGAGAGAGAGAGAGAGAGATAATCAGATTAAATCTAAGATATGAAGAGAATAAAAGATATAGAATAAAAAAAATGAATGCATGTATCTCCCAATGCTTTACGTCTCTCAAGGCTTTACGTTTCTCAAGAACCGCAGCTAACTCGTCGTTTCAATTTTCAAAAAACAATGATGAGATGTACGCTCACGACTCCCTAGAAAACTCTTCAGTTGTCCGGTCTTTTCGGTTTGCAAAACTAATTATGATATAATCCTTGATTCTCGCGTTCAGGAATTAAGTGACCAGCCAAAATCATAATTATCCTAATTAATAATTGTTAATACGATATACGTGCAATTCTAGGAAAAAAAATTGTGCAGTACACATCCCAAGTTCTCTACGTAACATGCAAAATCTATCTTCACTCAAAGGTTTAGTAAAAATATCTGCAATTTGATTTTCAGTTGGGATAAAAAATAGTTTAATTAAACCTTTTGACACATTGTCTCTTAAAAAATGATGCCTTACTTCTATATGCTTTGTACGTGAATGCAACACAGAATTTTTGGATATATCTATAGCACTTGAATTGTCATAATAAATAGGCACACAATCACATAATATGTCAAAATCACATAGAGTTTGTCTCATCCATAAAATTTGTGAACAGCAACTTCCTGCAGCTAGGTATTCACCCTCAGTAGTTGAAAGAGCCACTGAGGTTTGCATTTTACTATGCCATGACACGAGACTTTGTCCCAAGAAAGTACAAACACCACCCGTACTTTTTCTATCAATTTGACCTCCTGCATAGTCAGCATCTGAATAGCCAATTAGTTCAAAATGATTGAAAATTGGATAAAACAACCCTAAATTTATTGTACCACTTAAATATTTCAAAATCCTTTTAACAGCATTTAAGTGTGATTCTTTTGGTTTAGCTTGAAACCTTGCACATAGACAAACATTATACATTATATCGGGTCTAGAAGCAGTTAAATATAATAAACATCCAATCATACCTCGATATTTTGTTATATCTACATCAATACCTTTCTCATCAGTGGTGAGTTTTATTGATGTGCTCATTGGTGTACCTTTCGAGTTAGATCCTTCAAAGCCAAATCTTTTGAGTAGTTCTTTTGTGTATTTGGTTTGATGGATGTAAATTCCATCCTTCGTTTGCTTGATTTGAAGTCCCAAAAAGTAGTTGAGTACACCCATTAAGCTCATATCAAATTCTTTATGCATGCACTTGGAAAGCCACTCACAAAGGAAATCATTATTAGCACCAAATATTATATCATCTACATATATTTGACAATAATAATATCGATATTTTTATGCTTAATAAATAATGTAGAATCTATCTTACCTCTAACAAACCCATTTGATAAGAGATACTTACTCAATCTTTCGTACCAAGCCCTTGGAGCTTGTTTCAAACCATAAAGAGCTTTCTTTAGCTTGTACACATGATTAGGATACTTTTCGTGTTCGAATCCAGGAGGTTGCTTTACATATACCTCTTCATTAATGTATCCATTGAGGAAGGCACTCTTTACGTCCATTTGATGAAGCTTAAACTTTTTGTAGCAAAGCAAAGCTAACGTAATTCTAATTGATTCCAAATTTGCTATTGGTGCATAAGTTTCATCATAGTGATCCTTCCTCGTTGATTGTATCCTCGAGCTACCAATCTAGCTTTATTACTTAATGATTGCTACCAGTGCTCATCAAGTTTGTTCTTGAAAACCCATTTTGTACCAAATGATGGAAACATATTTGGGAGGAGACATAAGTTCCCATACTTGGCACCTCTCAAATTGTTGAAGTTCTTCTTTATGACGCCCCAAAATAGGTATACAACACCCAACCTATTCTGAGTCACCAAAAACATGGTACAAAAAACATCTAAAACTTTATTACAACAATTATCGTATTTGTGAATAGTGTCGTATACATGAATAGTGCCATATACGTGAATAGTAACTCGACACCAAAAGATAGAAATTTCACAAAACATCATCATGCTTCGTGAATAGTACTTTCGTGAATAAGAACTCGTGAATAAGAACTCATGAATAAGAACTCATGAATAAGAAACTCGTGAATAAACTCATCATGAATAAGAACCCATGAATAAGAACCCCGATATAAAAAAGTTCCAAATTTGATAAAAAGTTCCAACCAATATTTCGGCATAATGATATTGAAGAAATAATATCATTTAAGAAGAAATAACATCCCTTACCTCAGAAAGAATAGTACTTCTGACTGGAATACTGGATATAGTGCTAAAAGAACTTGCATTGTATAGCAATACTCGAAGTACTAAAATACTCACAAAAATACGCTCGATATATAGAGAGAAAGAGAGAGAAATCTTTAGTTTCTGGTGTGATTTTTAATTCTAACCTAAGCACCCTATTTATAGGAAAATGCTTAGAACACCAAAACAGAAAATTTAATAAAATAATATTATTTATATTACAATTTCTTACTCCCACTTATCAACTGATCTCAGCCACCTTGCACATGATAAAGATGCCCACAAAACAAACAAAAAACGTTTTTCTTAATAAACATAATTAAAACTTACAAAAATCAATTATTTCGAAACTTTGGAACTTCAATAATTCATAATAAATAACCCTTTTATCAGAAAATTTGAATCTCGCAATTTTTTATAGGAAATTCAATTCTCTACAACTTTGCAGAAGAAAGTTTTTTCAAATTCCAAATGTAAATTGATCAAATCCATAAACTATTGATTTTTACAGTGCTATAATCAAATTTCAGTCAAGAAATGGGGTCCACCGACACATAAAACATGTGTTAATCATTTAATGCAACAAAAATACTCTTCCTCCTCATATACTCATATATTCCACATTCATTATAAAAATATCATCATTATTATATTATAATAATATAATAAAATATTATTTTATCAGAAAAGATAAAATATCGATTTTCAACAATTGTCACTTTAAAAATTTTCTCCATCTATATCCACATAAAATGAATATTTTCCTCATCATATAAATCAGTAATTAATTATTCACAAATAATATTATAGAATCACAATATTGACAACCAGGCTGTTCCCAGGAAAGAGGGGGCTTTCCAATAAGAATTTCTCCTTACTTGCGCGCAATTAGGTGACCAAACCTCTCCTTGAAAGAACTTTCTAGACATTGCCAATAATGATATCTAATAATATTATTCAAATAATATGAATTATTGATCTGATAATGGGAAATCATGCGAAGGACAATTATTGAAAGCAACAATAATATAAAATATCAACGCAAAGAATTATTGAATCAATAAAATATCGAATAAGAATTACTGTAACAATTATTGAGTAGTGCCTTCTTACGTAAGAATCAATAATTGGTGCAATACCGTGCTAGCATCGTGCAACAACGCCAGACATCGTATTTTAACCACCGGTATTCCAACAAAGTGTTAATTGATAACATAACTACGCCGTTATTTATAAAACTCCTTTTTGTCATTTTCTTCATCCGATGCTTATTCTCATATAGGCCCACCAATGGTTTTATTGCCATCGCATTTAATATTCCCTACGTAAAGAATATTCCACGACCAAACTAATATTTTCCGGCGGTAAAGAATATTTTATAACCACTTGCATATTTTGAAAAAAAATTCATATATCACCCTTAACTTTAACTTTTATCAATTTAACCATTTACTGAATAGTAATTATAAGAAAAAATTGAATACTTTTATTTCATAAAATTCGGGGTCTTACATTCTTGCATTGCCAATAGCCAGTTCTCATCAATTATAGCATCCTTTGCATTCTTTGGCTCAACCTGTGACAAAAATGCAAAGAATGCACAGTGATTTTGTAAACCTCTCCTTGTGGTTATACCTTTATTGATATCTCCAATAATATTTTATGGAGGATGATTCTTGATGTATCTAGCTGTTCTTGGCATTTGGATATTATGCATAACTTCCTCTTGATCATGAGACTCATTTTCAGCATCCTACAGATCTTCAGGTTCACGTTCATGTTGGTCATTCATTTCAGGTTGCTGAATTTGTTCGTTCGGTCTCCTGATTTGTTCATTTCGGTTTGCTAAAATGTTGACTATCTCCAAATTACCTGCATCATCTTCACTTTCTTTTGGAAGATCATTATTAGTCTCATTGAAAGTAATATGAATAGATTCTTCTACACATGACTTTTTAATATTGAAGATGCGATAAGCCTTACTATTTTGAGAATAACCAATAAATATTCCTTCATATGACTTAGCATCAAATTTTCCCAAATTGTCACTTGTATTTAGAATGAAGCATTTAGAACCAAATATTTTGAAATAACTTATGTTGGGAATTTTATTATTTAAAAGCTCATATGGTGTTTTCAAAATAATAGGACGAATGAGTACTCTATTTAAAACATAACAGGATGTACTTACAGCCTCGGCCCAAAATTTCTTTGGAAGCTTACTTTCTTGTAATAGAGTTCTAGCTGTCTCTTGTAGAGTCCTATTCTTCCTTTCCACCACCCCGTTTTGTTGAGGAGTCCTTGGTGCTGAGAATTCATGGCTAATACCTCTTTGATCACAAAAGGTTATAAAATCTTTTTGAAACTCAGTGCCATGGTCACTTCTAATTCTAATGAGTTTGAAACTATACTTTGTTTCAAGTTTTCTTATTAATCTTTCAAACTCTTTAAATGCTTCATCCTTAGTTCTCAAGAATAATACCCAAGTGTATCTAGAGAAATCATCTACTATTACAAAAGCATAAAACTTACCGTTTATACTAGAATGTCTTTCTGGTCCAAATAGATCAAGATGAAGTAGTTGTAAAGGAGAAGAGGTTGATACCATGTTCTTTGCCGTAAATAATGTTCTTACTTGCTTTCCGAGTTGACATGGAACACAAATTCCCTTCTTTTCATATTTGATTTTTGGCAACCCTTTGACAAGATTCTTTGAGGATAATTTCTTGATTAAGTCCATGTGAACATGTCCCATCCTTTTGTGCCACAAATTAGCCTCATCTTGTACAGATGCTAGACACAATTCTTCATCCTTTTCCAATTATCTCGCATTTCGATTATCTCCAAATGTAACTGTACCATTTTTCTTCTTGATTTTTAGCTCCACGAACTTTGTTTTGTCACCAGTCATGTGACGAGTGCATCCGCTATCAAGAATCCATTTTTGAGATGGAACTCTTGCTTTTAAACATACCTGTCAATAAAAGATAGTTCATCTTTTTGGTACCCATATCTTTTTGGGTCCATTTAAGTTAGTAGCAAGTAAATCACTCTTTTTAATCCATACCTTTTTAACCTTATTTCGTTTCTTAAAGCAATTTATATCTAAATGACCTTTAATACCACAATGTTTACAAGTTGTGAAAGGAGAGCAATAATTTAAACTAAAACGTGATTTTGAGTTTAACATTTTCATATTACTCTTTTTATGCATAAAATTAAAACCAATTCCTTGTCTTTCAAAACTAGGTCTTTGTTTTCCTAATATAACATGTTAGTTCCTAGTAGGCACAAGTTATCTAGAAGGGAGGGTTGAATAGATATTTGAAAATCTTTTCGTTTTAACTTGTTCTTAGATAATGATTAAAACTTTGCGGAATTAGTATTTGTTTTAATCTACTTTACCAAGCAATGGAGTTATGAGCGAGTAAGGAAGTTATAGAAGATATAGCAGTTATAGCATGAATGTAAACGACACAGTTGTTTTTAAGTGGTTCAGAGCACTCAAACCTCCTAGTCCACTCATCTACTCAACGAGTAGGATATCCACTAAGGATGTCTTTTACAATCTTCTCAATCACACAGATTCCTTCTAGACCAGCAGTCTAGGAACTTCTCTAGTTCATTCTTGAACTCTTCAAGTCCAGCAGACTTGGCTTTCTTACAGTTCACTACGAACTCTTCAAGTCCAGCAGACTTGGTATACTTCTTCAGTTGATTGATAGTTGTTGAGTTCTTGATGGTTGCTACTCAGTTGCTGTGTAAGCACTGGTTCGTTAAGAACTGAGTAGCTGAGCAAGCTTTTCAATATCTCAGATCGTAGAGTTGAGCTTGAGAGAGATGTTCACGTTGTTTGATTTATGCTTGTTTATTCTCTCTCATCTGTCTGATCTGTATATATGTGATGTTGAAAACTATCCGTTGGATCCATCCGTTGTGACATTAAATGCATCTAAACTTTCTGTACTGTGATGGAGACATTTCTGCACATCTTCTGAATTCTACATTCTGGCCCACTGACACTGCAGGCTGCTTTCTCACCTACCACCTGAAAAGGTGTTTTGTCCTTCTTACCCATAGTACTATCCTTAGCTTCTTCAATACGCTTCTTTGTTGCATACTAAGGATATTTCATACAACTGGGATCGATGAGTACTCGCAAAGATCCGGGATCCATTTCTCACTTGTTGAAAACACAGACATGAGGCTCGACGTTTTCGACACGAGATGATGATGCTCTACAATTTGGATCGTGGTGTTCTATTTATTTAGATCGTAGTGTCTTTTACATCCTTGCACACTACGATGCTATTAGTTGAGAGCACTACGATTTCCCTTTATCCTTCGCGACACTACGATCTTCTCTTGCTCGTGTTATCGACTTCTACGTTCTTTAGAGCTCACTACGATCGCTGACCAGTAAACTTCATGTTTCTTCAAAGACACTACGATCGTGGAGTTAGCTCAAGAATCGTTGGGACCAAATCTACGAAATTGAAGAGTCTCCTTCAAGGCGTGCACACTACGATCTTCGTGCTCTACATTTTCTCTTCCTTGACTTCAAGAATGTTGATCAAATTGATGCACTATGATTTCTTCAAGACTAATCTATTACATCTTAAGATCAACCTAATAGCTTTTGATCTTTCTATCTATACATTCTTTAGAATGATACATCGTTGAAAGCTTAGATCAACCTAATGCTTTTGATCTATCACTAAGTCCTTGTACACATATTCATTTAAGGACCTTACAAATAATCATGAACACATGCATTAAAACATCAAATCATAATATGCATTCTCCCAACAATCTCCCCTATTTGATGTTGACATAACCAAGGAGATTTGTTGTCATGATTATTAGTGACTAGATGCATTTGCAAGAAATTTAAACACTGACTTAGTATTTCAAAGGAGCAATCAAATTTCTAGAGAATAAGCATGAATTTATTGATGATCGTAAGATATTATAATATAGCATTACATCAATAAAACATTAAACTCTCAACTTATCTCTGCTTTTCTTGGTCTCTTCTATGGAGGAGGATTGGCATACTCTTCAAATTTCTTCTTTTCCTTTGAGCTTCCTCATTCCTTGCTAACTCTTCCAAATTTCGCTTAGACTTAGAATGGATTCTCTTCATGTCTCAAGCATTGAATGCAGGATCTCCAATTGGCATTCTTATGCGTACCGTAGACACGTCTTGTGAGCTAGGAGTTGGCTCCTTGTGACTCAGAGGAATAGCTATAGGCATGAAATTGACTTCTCCCTCTTTCTTGAGTTTCATGACCTCTTCCTCTGCCTTGGCCTCCTTGACCTCCTTGACCTCCCTTCCCTTTATTATTCTCCCCCTTTATGTCAGCATCAAGGGTTCGAATATCGTCAGACAGCCGATTAACTCCTTGAACAAGCTCATTCAGTTGGCTTTGGGTTTGAGCAATGTCCTCTCTATTCTCTTTGATCTATTTTTCAGCTCTAGCTTCTTTATTTTGGAGGACTGTCAGAATCATATCATTATGCTTCTCCTGATTAGCATAAGATTTCTGGAAGTCATAAACAGAAACTTTCAAGTTGAGGATATTGTTCAGCATAATTTGATGTTGACGATCTTGGTTTTTCTGTATTTCAAGCATAGCCTCTCTTTGTTTGGCAGCAACCTGGAAATGGATCTCATCTTTGTCTGATATACTCTTTAGAATCTCTTTGATAATTTCCCTTAGCCTCGTAGTGAGCTCAGTATTCATTGTACTAGGGAATTTATTAGCAGCTTTTATCATTTGATTCAGGCGGATGTTGAGGAGATCAGAGTGGGATTCCAGACTTGCTTCGATGGACTTGATCATCTGCTCAGAGGTTTTTTTTAAGTCATCCTTGGTAGGCAGGCTTGGGAGAGCATTATTTGATTGGGGATTGTCCATTTGAGGGGTTCTTGGTGGAGATTGATCTTGCAAATTGTACAACGCAAGATCAAGACTGAAGTAGTCATGTGATGAGGAGGATGGTATATCAGCTGGAGGGGCTTAGGTTTGGATATCTGGGATAGGTGACTCTACGATTTCAACAGTGGACTCTACGATGTGGCTTGAGTCCGAATCGTAGAGTTGGTGATTTGAGGGAGCAGGTAAGGTTGACTTCTTCGGTTCTTTAGTTACTGTAATTTTGGGATTCTCGCAATCGAAAAACGATTCTTCGGTTGAGAATCACTTCCGACCATTTAGGAAATTCATAGAAATAGCTAAATGAAGATGATGGCAGTGATTAACTCTAAAACTGGTAGGGAAAGTCAATACCTCGTGTTTGTCTTTTGATGAGGAATGGTTGGTAAGCGCCTTTTTGGCGAAGATGACTTTCCTGAAATCAATGAGCTGTTAATCAGATTGCCGGATATTCCTCAAGCTCCGTAACATGTGATCCCATGATTTGAGATTTGAGCTTGATGGTATGCCATCATGGGTAGGTAAGAAAATATTTGGTTGTACAGATAGCTTCTGTATCCATATTTCCCTACACCAGTAATTTCAAGCTCATCATCATCATCATTTTCTTCCTCTTCTTTGGTTTCTTCTGAAGAATCCATTATCTCAATGGCCTCTGGAAGGTTTGGCATTGGTTCATCTCCATCTTGAGCAATGACCTCTTCTTCACCATTTGGGATATTATGAGGTTCCCCCTCACTATGAACATCTTCTTGGAGATTTAGAAACTCCCCCTCAGCTGGTAAATCTTCTTCTAAGTTCAGAGAGTCCCTTCCAGCTGGAACCTTTTCTTGAGCAGAAGACTTCTCCCCCTCAGCCGATGTATACTCGATCATGAGAATTTCAGGAATCTCCCCCTCAGTTAGAGCATCTTCTTCTAAGTTTACTTGGGATAGTTCTACTTTTGCAGCCACACTCTTGGCTTCCTTCTTCAGTATTTTTTCATTCTCAAGAATATACTTCTTGACCAGCTTTCTCCATGCTTTGCTGGTTATAGTCACCACTTCTGGACTCTCTTGAGTCTTTGTTTTGCCACGTTGATCAGCCACTCTTCTTGAAGCAGCTTCTTCCATTCTGCCACACTTGGCCTGGTCTCAAAGAACAGCAGAGACTCTACGATCGAAGACACTCATTGGTCTTTTGGACTTATGACCAGCTCTTGTTCTTCTTTAAGATCTCGTGAAATAGTGGCTTGATCCTCTTGACTTTCCTCTTGTTGTCAGTGTTCCTTAGCCTCCTTAGAGTCTCTATGTCGAGAGTCTCTCACAGAATGTTAGTTGTAGATCCTCGAGGCTCTTCGACTTGTCTTGCCCTTAGCTTTTTCTTCCCCTTGCTTTTTTTCGCGCAGAAGCGGAGGGTTCTCCTTATCTGCTTCTCCTTCTTCTTCAACTTCGCTGACAATGACATTCCTCCTTGAAAGCCCCGCTTCCTTTTGTTCCCCAATTCTCCCACTGGACTCTGTCATCTTCTCATATACTCAGCAGGGTTCCTTTCCTAGTCTTTAAACAACCTATTGTGTCATTCTTCTATTTTGGGTTGATGGCTTCTCCTTCATCATCCCCAATTTTGTCACCCAATGCATTGCGTAAATGATGCTAATGAATCTCCCATACAACATCTTCGGAGTACTCTTTGATTTCTTCGAGCTGACGATCCACTTGCCGATCCACTCGAGCAACACAGCCCCATAGTTGAGTTGTGTGCCATGAACCAAAGCAGACATGAGCTTGAGATGAGCCTCATTTATCGAGTCATGACCTGAACTCTTGCAGCAGATGCATTTCCCAATAATGTCAGCTAGAAATTCATACCTTTGAGGGAACTCCTTCTTTTTGTAACCTTTCACAGAGGGGTTCTTCTTGTGATGCATTTTCTTCAGTCCCTCTTGAAATCTTATGCTGTCTAGAAATGGGTGCCCTGTATTCTTGAAACCTAGGGCCAGATTGACGTCTTCTTCCCTTAGTTTTATTTCAACTCCTCTAACTCGTGTAGTGATGGTGTTGTGTTCGTACACACCATTTTTATAGAACTCCTTCACCAGCTTAGGATAGATGAGCGTATAGGTGTTGAGCGCCTCTTCGAGACCTACCTTCTTCAATAAAGCTAAGATCTTGTGAAACTTAGGTGGAGCGATTTTGAACTCGTCAAAATAGAGTCTGTAGCCGAAAATCACATTAGAAGCAGCCATTGATTCTGTAGTTGAGAAGAGAGATACAACTGAGCTTTCTTCTGATTTAGGGTTTTGCTTTGAGTGAGAGAGAGAGAGAAAGATAATCTTTTGAACTTCAGATTTCAAAAACACGGTTCCAATTTGTACTTATAGCTTCCCTCTCTCTTTTTTGACTTAGTGGGACAGGTGTCGCCTTTTGCTTGGCTCTACGATTTTGACTGAGCATGAATGTATTGATTTGCCCTTGAGTCTTCAGTGCTGAGATGTCCTTAGGATGACTACGATCGTAGAGGTAGTCTTCTGGTTGTTGAGTCGGTTCATCATTCGTAGAGTCTGTCCTACGATCGTCGAGTCTGTCCGGCAGTCGTTGAGTCTGATCACCATTCGTAGAGTATGTCCTACGATCGTCGAGTCTGTCCGGATCCTTGTGATAAGTTTTTGACTAAGCATTCTTTTTAAGGTAACTCAGGAAGGGCCAACCTCTTGGTGATTCAAGGGTTAGGTTTGTCCCTGAGGCACCTCTTAGAGAGATTGCATCGTTATGAGGCTTGTCATCACAGGATTCACTTTGCTTGTTGGAAGGGCTTTAGGTCATCGTCGAGTCTGCACTATGATAGTTGAGTTTTTGCTAAGATCATTGAGGTAGTTGTCTGTTCAGCTCTATGATCGTGAACTTCCCTTGATCATGTCTACAATTTTGAGTACAGCCTTTATATCTGTCATGGTTAGCACAATCTAGAGCATACATTTCATGGTTGAAGATTTAGCATGCCTAGTTCACTTATTAACTTGTTAAATCTAGATTCATCTAGTGGTTTTGTAAAAATATCAGCAAGTTGATTTTTAGTAGGGATATATTGTAAAGATATAGTTCCATTTTGCACATGATTCCTAATGAAGTGATACCTTATTTCTATATGCTTGGTCCTAGAATGCATGACAGGATTTATGAGTTATTGCTATGGCACTTGTGTTTATCACAAAGGTATGAGAATAGATTTTAAATCGAACCCATAGTCGGTAAATTGATTTCTCATCCATAGATTTGAGCACGGCAGCCTACCAAAGAACAATATATTCAAACTTCTGCAGTTGAAGTAGACACTGAGTTTTGCTTTTTGCTAAACCAGACACACAAGTCTGTTCCAAGAAGTTGACAGGTGCCACTGGTACTTTTTCTGTCTATTTTGCATCCCGCAAAATCGACATCTAATGTATCCTATCGGTTCAAATGAGGATTCCTTGGGATACCATAGCCCCAAGTAGGGTGTACCCTTGAGGTACCTGAAGATCCTCTTTACAGCAGATAAATGTGACTCTTTAGGGTTAGCCTGAAATCTAGCACATATGCATGTTGCAAACATTATGTCTGGTCTACTTGCAGTTAGGTATAAAAGAGAACCTATCATACCTCTGTATTGAGTTATATCAATACTTTTACCCTTTTCATCTTTGTCAAGCTTGGTTGTAGGAGCAATTGGTGTTTTCATGGGAGAGGCTGATTCCATGCCATACTTCTTTAGTAAGTCTTTAATGTATTTGGCTTGGTTAATGAATATTCCTTCATCAGTCTGCTTCACTTGCAGTCCAAGGAAGAAATTCAGCTCACCCATCATGCTCATTTCAAACTTGCTCTGCATTAGCTTAGAGAATCTCTTACATAACTTTTCGTTAGTAGAACCAAAGATAATATCATCAACCTATATTTGAACTAGTAAGACTTTGTCTTTATGCTTTCTAAGAAATAGTGTGGTATCTACTCTACCTCTAGTGAACCCATTTTCTATTAAGAAGTTAGTCAGTGTTTCATACCATGCTCTAGGTGCTTGTTTAAGACCATATAAAGCTTTGTCTAATCTATAGACATAATTGGAAAGAGATGGATTGATGAAACCTGGAGGTTGTTCTACGTAGACTTCTTCTTGAAGCTCTCCATTTAGAAATGCACTCTTGACATCCATCTGGAAGACTTTGAACTTCATGTGGGCAGCAAAGGCAAGAAAGATTCTGATGGCTTCTAGTCTGGAAACAGGTGCAAATGTCTCATCATAGTCGATGCCCTCTTCTTGAGAATAGCCCTTTGCCACTAATCTTGCCTTATTTCTGGTGATGACTCCATCTTCATCCATTTTGTTCCTGAAGACCCACTTGGTTCCTATGACAGGATGACTCTTTGGTCTTGGTACCAATCTCCACACTTTGCTTCGTTCAAATTGGTTGAGTTCTTCCTGCATGGCTTCTATCTAACTGGAGTCTTCCATAGCATCCTCTATCTTCTTTGGCTCTATCTGTTACAGGAAGCTTAGATAGAAGCATTCATTCTGAGTCGCAGCTCTTGTTTTAACTCTTGCACTTGGATCTCCAATGATTAGATCTTGAGTATGATCCCTTGCCCATCTGTTCCCTGTTGGGACATCTGTCCTGATGCCTTCCTGTCTTAGGTTTTCAAGGTCTATCTCTTCTTCTTGGAGTGGAGGCTCGTTGTCTTGGATGGACCTCTCTACGATTTCATTATCCTGCTCTACGATTTCACTGTCTGGTACGACGATCGTAGTGTTGAGCTCTACGATTTCACTTGTAGTGTCTGCACTATCGGTCGTAGTGTCTAGAGGCACTGCTTTTTCTAAGTCAGTTTCATCAAAGATGATGTGTATTGAGACTTCGACATTCAGTGTCTTCTTGTTGAACACCCTGTAAGCTTTGCTGTCTGTGACATATCCAAGAAAGATCCCTTTGTCTGACTTGGGCTGGAATTTTGTCGACATCGCTTTCCATTGTTGAGAATATAAAGATGCACAAATTAAAGACATGGAAATAGGCGACACTTGGTTTCCTTCCTTTCCATAGTTAAGTAGGGTGTCCTCTTGATCGTAGAGTGAATTAATGATCTGCTCGTGTAAGCATGCACGGTGTTGACAAATTTTCCTGTAGTACTCGAGCGGACGAATTTGCTGCTAGTAGGGTCCTTCCAGCCTCTATCAGAGTTCTGTTCTTTCTTTCAGCAACTCCATTTTGTTGAGGAGTTCGTGGAGCTGAGAATTTATGACTGATGCCATTGTCTGAGCAGAACTTGTCTATTTCTGAGAAATTGAATTCTCTTCCATGATCACTCCTTATTGCCTTGATTTTCTTTCCTTTCTCATTCATCACCAGTCTGAACATCTTGATTAATTCGGAGCTAGTTTCATCCTTTGAAGTTAGGAAGAATACCCATGTGAATCTGGTGAAGTCGTCGACTACGACTAGAGAGTATCTTTTGCCTCCAAGACTAGCTGTTGGGATTGGTCCAAAAAGATCCATGTGAAGCAGCTGCAAGGGTTTATCAATGGAATTGGCAGTCTTGCTCTTGAATGAGCTTCTGGTTTTCTTTCCTAGCTGGCAGGCGTTGCATGGCCTTTCCTTCACAAAGTTGAACTTGGGTAGGCCAGCTACGAGATCTTTTGATGCCAGTTTGGACATGTTTTGAAGTTTAAGTGAGAGATACCTTCTATGCCATAGCCGCACTCATTTCCTCGGATGCTTTTTCCAGAAAACATATTGTCTCATCAGAGCTTAGTTGACCAAGATCTACTATGTAGACATTTCCTTTTCTTGTTCCGGTCAGCTTTATGGCAGATGTCTTCAAGTCTCTGACTAGACATTGGTTGTTGAGAAATGTTACTTGGTGACCCTTATCGCAGAGTTGGCTGATACTTAGAAGGTTGTGTTGGAGTCCTTCCACATAAGCTACTTTGTTGAAAGATACTGCACCATTTCCAGCAGAGCCATATCCTCTTGTCTTGCCCGAGCCGTTATCACCAAAGATAACTGAGGGACCCTCCTTTTCTACATAGTTGGATAGTAGAGCTTTGTTCCCTGTCATATGCCTCGAGCAACCACTGCCCAGATACCATGTTGAGGTCGTGGAGCTCTTTTCCTGTCAAAACATTTGAACCTTCATTTTGGTACCCATATTTGCATGGATCCTTCTTTGTTAGTGCCTTTGAGGACCCAAATTTGTCTAATCTTGGGTCTCACATGCATGGAATTATAATAACACTTTGTAGCCCTATGACCATATTTATTGCATATGAAGCATCTATTATAATGCATGTCTGTGTGTGTGTGGTGATTCATCTTCTATTTGGACTTGTGTGGTTCCTTAGTTAACCTTCTGTTAAACTGATTCTCTTTCTTCCACGTGTCCTTAGGTTTCATAAATAGTGATGAGTGTGCCTTACCTCTCTCGTACCTTCCAGCTTGATTCAGTAGAGTTGATTTTGTTTGACTCTCACGATTCTTTGAGGTTGGTAAGTAGAGATTGGGTTACTTCTTTTCCTTGATGAAACCTGCACCAAATGAGAGATCCTTTACTTCTCTCGAGTATAACTAGAGATAATAGAACAAGGTTGAACTGGTCCTTCCAACTGTGAGGATTTCACAAAAGCAATGCCTCTACCAAAACTTGAGACATTACTAGTGCTAGTTTTTATTGTCTTTTCCACACTTAACTCTGAGATGGATTCCCCAAAGCCTAAGCCTGTTCTGTCGAATGTGCTTCTCTGACTAAAGAGCAGGCAGTCCATGGATGATGAGGATATGTTCCATGCAGAGATAGTCTTCTCTAGATCCTCAATTTTAGAGGTTAGCTTAGAGAGGTTAGCTTAGACTCTCTTTGTGCATGATGTGTGTTTGTCTGTTTTAAAGTTTCATTCTCAGCTTCAAGCTTGGAGAGAAGATTAGTACTTAGAAGGGGTGTTTCAAGCTCTTCTTGAACTTTCTTCTTCTCCTCTTGAAGAAGTGAATGATCTTTAGACAAGACTCTGAACCACTTCATGTATTGATGTAGGTCAATGGTTATGCCATGCAAAGCAGTTCTTAGGTCACTTATATCTACATCAGGAGAATTAAAATCAAATACCTCATCGATACACACATCATGTATGTTTAGGCTTTGTTTGTCCTTTGCATGTTTGGCCATTAAGCACAGATTGGCCATATGTGGTTCTTCCTCATCTCCGGAGTCTGCATTTGAGTCATTATCTGAATCACTCCACGATCCTCCGGCAACCAGGCCTTTGTCTCTTTTCTGAGGCCTCTTGGTTCCTTTGTATTCTTTCTTTGCATGAGATTTCTTCTTTAGCTCTTCTTTGATAGGCTTGTTGTAGTTGGCAATGAAATGACCAAGTTTCTTGTAGTTGTAGCATAAATCATTCATTTGTTCCTGGTCGACGAAGTTGTTTTCTTTCTTTGGCTTCTTTGGTTCCGCTTTGTCGCATGAACCTTCTTAGTCTCTTTTTACCAAAGATAAAGAAAGTCATCGCCATCGCTTCATCATCATCGTCGAGTCAATCTCTTGATAACTTTTGATTCACTTTCATTTGCCTTGAGAGCAACACCCTTATCCTTTCTTCTTCCTTCTGATAAGGTTTCAACGCGTTGGGTCAACTCCAGTTCATACGTCAAGAGATTTCCATACAATTGTTGAACTCATCATCTCATTAAGATTCTTTGATTCTCTTATTCTTTGTGGTCTTTGCATCCCACACCTTGGTAGGGCTCTCATGAACTTTATGGTTAGATCCTTGTTAGATAGATCTTCCCATACCGTAGTAGAGAGTTGAGTAGACTGTTGAATCTTTCATAAGTTGCGATCACATTTTCTCCCCGCATACGAGCGAACATTTCATATCACGGTGTCGGGAGAGACCGCTTGTTCTCTCGACTTCTTCTGGCCTTCCTTCATGCATAATCAGCAGTGCTTCCCAAACATCCTTAGCTGTTTTGCTATTTACAACATTTTCAAACAAATCGTCCTCTAAGGATTGGAACAGGATGTTCTTTGCCTTTTTATCAAGTCGATGCTCTCTCTTCTCTGTGGTCATCCATTCTTCTTTCATTTTTATTTGTACTCTGTTTGGATCGTCAATGGTTGGTGCAAGCTTTGTTGGTATATAGGGCCCATTAAGAACAGTCTCAAATAGATCTTCATCTATTGAGTCCATATAAGCTTGCATCTTGACTTTCCAGTTAGCAAATTTATCTTTGTTGCACATTGGTGGCTTGCTGCCTCCCCTGGTCCTGGATTCGCTTTGTACGAGTGCCATTTGGATCTACTAAAGCGTGAAAGCTGTAAAATAGAACCTGCTCTGATACCAATTGTTAGTTCCTAGTAGGCACAAGTTATCTAGAAATGGGGATTGAATAGATATTTGAAAATCTTTTCGTTTTAACTTTTTCTTAGATAATGATTAAAACTTTGCGGAATTAGTATTTTTTTTAATCTACTTTACCAAGCAATGGAGTTATGAAATGAGTAAGGCGCTTATAGCAGAGATATAGCGCTTATAGCATGAATATAAACGACACAGTTGTTTTTAAGTGGTTCAGAGCACTCAAAGCTCCTAGTCCACTCTTCTACTCAACGAGTAGGATATCCACTAAGGATGTCTTTTACAATCTTCCTATTACATGCAGATTTCTTCTGAACCCCAAAGAATCTAGGAACTTCTCTAGTTCACTCTTGAACTCTTCAAGTCCAAAGAGACTTGGCTTTCTTTACGCTTCACTATTTAACTCTTCAAGTCCAAAGAGACTTGGTATACTTCTTCATTGATTGATAGTTGTTGAAGTTCTTGATGGTTGCTACTTTCGATTCTTTGTGTAAGCCTTTGGTTCGTTAAGAACCGAGTAGTGAAAGCAAGCTTTTCAATATCTCAGATCGTAGAGTTGAGCTTGAGAGAGATGTTCACGTTGTTTGATTTATGCTTTCTTATTCTCTCTCATCTGTCTGATCTGTATATATGTGATGTTGAAAACTATCCGTTGGATCCATCCGTTGTGACATTAAATGCATCTGAACTTTCTGTACTGTGATGGAGACATTTCTGCACATCTTCTGAATTCTACATTCTGGCCCACTGACACTGCAGGCTGCTTTCTCACCTACCACCTGAAAAGGTGTTTTGTCCTTCTTACCCATAGTACTATCCTTAGCTTCTTCAATACGCTTCTTTGTTGCATACTAAGGATATTTCATACAATCTGGGACTGATGAGTACTGCAGCATCTGGGATCCATTTCTCACTTGTTGAAAACACAAATTATGAGGCTCGACGTTTTCTGACATGAGACAGATGATGCTCTACAATTTGGATCGTGGTGTTCTATGATTTAGATCGTAGTGTCTTTTACATCCTTGCACACTACGATGCTATTAGTTTAGAGCACTACGATTTCCCTTTATCCTTCGCACACTACTATCTTCTCTTGCTCGTGTTGTTGACTCTACGTTCTCGAGAGCTCACTACGATCGTTGACCTGTAAACTTTATGTTTCCTTCAGCACACTACGATCGTGGAGTTAGCTCGAAGAATCGTTGGGACCACTCTACGAAATTCAAGAGTCTCCTTCAAGGCGTAATACTACTATCTTCGTGCTCTACGTTTTTACGCCTTTAACTTCGCAATGTTGATCAAATTAACACACTATGATTTCTTCATGACTAATCTATTACATCTTAAGATCAACCTAACAGTTTTGATCTTTCTATTTATACATTCTTTAACAGAATGATACACGTTGAAAGCTTAGATCAACCTAACAGTTTTGATCTATCACTAAGTCCTTGTACACATATTCATTTAAGGACCTTACAAATAATCATGAACACATGCATTAAAACATCAAATCATAATATACATTCTCCTAACATAACATTTAGATTTTCTTCACCTTGAACAAATTTAGCAAGAGATGATTTTAGTGAGTCTATTTCTTTTTGAAGTTCATTATTAGGACATGTTTTAATAGGAGATTTATCACTAAATGCATCAATACACACATCTCTCATTTTTAACTCATTAGTCAATTTTTGGACTTCACTATTCAAGAAATTTACCTTGTTGAAAAGTATTTTGTTATAATTATCTAAATAATCAATCTTAGCAGTCAAAACTTTTTCTTCTTGACATGTGGATTCCTTTTCAATTTCTTTCTTTTCATCTATTAGTGAATCTACTTCATCCATTAATGTATTAACTAATCCTTTTAAGCTCGCATTCTTTTCTCTTAAATTTTTATTTTCTTGTTCTAAAGAATTTAGTTCATTAGGAAATACCTTATTCGATTCACCTTCAATTCCCACGAAACATACTTGTGCTATCTCATCTTTATCATCGATCTCCACTTCGGATTCTTCATCACTCCAAGTAATAAAGGCTTTATTCTTTTTGTTGTCTTTGTAGTTGGTCTTCCCTTTATTCTTTAGTTGAAAACAATCTTTCTTGAAGTGGCCAGGACGTCCACATTCGAAGCACGTCTCTTCATTTTGCTTTCCTTTGAATTTATTTGAATTGAAGGTATTTCTCCTCTTGTTTTTCCTTTGTAGTAACCCCTTGAGTTTCCTTGACATCATTGCTATTTCTTCATCGGAGTTATCATCAAGTTCCTCTTCATTATCTGCAGTAAGAGCTAAGACCTTTCTTCGAGGAGTTTCCTCCTCATCATCATATCTCTTTAACTGATGTTCATATTCTTCTAATTCACCAAACAAGGTTAAAGTATCCATGGAAGAAATAGTAATAGAATCTTGAAGAGTAGTGATTTTAGAAGCAAACCTTTTGGGCATAGCCCTAAGCAACTTACGATTGATCTCACTTTGAGGGATAGTCTTGTCTAGCAATTTCAAGGAGTTTATAAGGACTACAAATCTTGCTTGAGCTAGCTTGATGGTTTCATCTTTTTCGAGCTTGAACATTTCATAATCGTGCATAAGCATGCTTAGCTTGACTTCTCGGACTTTTGAAGTACCTTCATGACTTACCACTAAAGTAACCCACGTCTCTTTGACAGTGTTGTATGAGGAGACTTTATCTATCTCGGATTGTACCATACCGCTGAGAAGTGTGTTCATAGCCTTTGAATCATATGAGACCATGTAGATTTCGGTGGAATCCATTTCTAGCAGAATCTTTGGTGTCCCATCATCTCTTCGTGGAACAATGGTCCGTTTCTCCACAACCCACCATTCCCAAGGATCTCTTTTAGATAGATCCTCATTCGAATTTTCGGTTGTAATTTTTCGTGCTAAATAGCAAAGGAGGTCTATTGGTTGATTGACCTTCTTGATTGTTGTTTCCGAATCATGCCATACGTCGAATCTTTCCCTACAAGTCATCTTTAAGACCAAGATAAGTAGAGCCAAGCTTTGATACCAAATGAAATTTAACTAGGCACACTTAGAAGGGGGTTGAATAAGTGTAGGAGCAATCTATGGCCAACTTTTAAAAACTATTAATTTCAAAGCTACTAAAATGATTGAAATCGGCCATCAATTAATATATCCTTTTGAATAAAATACTTGATGTTAAAGAATAATCTAAATATAATGCAAGTAGTCAAATTAAGATAATTAATTAACTTATGTGATTTTAAGTAAAGCAAATAATAAAATCAACACCAAGATTTTTACGTGGTTCAACTATTACCCTCTATGATAATAGCCTAGTCCACGTCCAATACCAACTAGTATTGGAGACTCACTTTATTTATTTCTTTATAAATAAATACAGATTACAAAACAGATTCTAACAAAAATTAATTAACAATTAATTTCCTTGAGCTCTTCTTGCTCCTTGTGCACCTATGCACCCTTCAAGCAAGATTATTATCATTCCTTGAGACCCGCATGCAGCATTGCTTTAATTATTCTAGAAATCATGAATGTATTTTTTCGTTTTTAGCTAAATCCAATACATTTTGTTGCGTTGCTAAAGGTGCGAAATTTGGCTTTCGTCTTGAGAGACATCGATCCTTTAGCAACAAAATGTATTGTTGCGTTGCATAATTAAAATTTCGTTGTTAAAAAACCCCATTTCATTGCAAAAGCCTCGCTAATTGGCAACGAAATGAACTCTTTTTTTTTTTGCAACGACCATGCATTTTCGTTGCAATTGATACCATTTTGCAACGACATTTTTCGTTGCGAGAAATTATGAAAATTGTTGCCTAAGCTTTAGCTTTAATTTTTCGTTATGAATGTAAACTTTTTAAGCAACGATTATCGTTGTTAATTATATTATTTGGCAACGACATTATCTTTGAATCATCAATGAAAATGTTTATTCTTGGTTATTTTTCAATAAGAACGAAAGTCGCCGATTAACAATCTACATTATATGTTTTTTGTTTCTTTATATATGTGCAAAAGAAAAGTTGATATGATTTGCAACGATAAAAAATGTTACCTTTTATGTTAGTATTAGCAACAATATCCTCTCCGTTGTTATGAGGTTAATTTTTCGTTGCCAAATATTATAATTTTAATGCCATTAGCAACGAAAATTTATTGCTAAATGTATAAAAAATTATTGCTATATTAAAACTTGTTCAATACTTTGATAACGAATTATATTGTTGCCAAATCAAAATTTGACACTTTTTATGTACCTGACTGGCTCAATGTCCCCATAGCAAATAATGACAAAAATATAAAAAACTAAATATTATTAACTTAATAAAATCATCCACTACATAAGCATTCATTATCTTTACAATTAACCATCTAAAACTACCACAGTTCTTCAATCAAAGTATATATCTACATATATAGAAAGAGTACACTTTAATAATTTCATCTCGTCTTCCGTAAACGTAGCACGAAAATTTGATACCCAGTATTGTAAGGAAGGTCGTAGAAGCAGTCTTCCTGTACATATTTAAAAATAATAGCAAGTCAAGAAAATAAAGCAAATAGGTCACCATATGCACTTAGTGCCAAAATCAATACACAAAGACAATAGATTTGCTACGCGGTACTAATGTACACCGTATTGCTCATAAGCAGAAAAGGACAAATAGGCAATCACAATATCATTTGCTATAAATCCAAATAGAAAAAGAACCTTCAGTGCGACTATATGATTGCTTTGTTACAAGAAAAAATTAGAATCTTAATCGGTCATTTCATGAACCTTCAGTGCGACTATAAATGTTGACATACATATACTTTTGCAACATAACACCACCTAAATTTATATAGCTTCCACATGGTAATCACTTCCGTGTCATGAGAAAGGAAAAAGCAGAGCATGAGAAACGAACCTTAGCAAAAATTTTAGCAGGCAATATTCCAGTTTCTTCTCGCAATTCCATAATTGCATCATATGTTGGCTCCTCACCGTCTTCAATTCCTCCCTAAAATAAAAGCTCAAAAATGAGCGGTTACAATTACTTGGAAAAATTTATAAAAAATATGAGATTCTTATAGCATCATCTTTCAAGAATTACCCAAGTGAGGTCATGAAGAACTGCATGTCTAGGTGCCAACCCTCTCAACAACTAAGAATCAAGAAGGCACCAAGCCTCAGCAATATTTAGGTGTACCATATGAAAATTATATGCTCAAATCCGAAAGAAATGCATACATAACACATCACCTGAGGCATCTGCCATGCTCATGGAACTTTCAATCTCTAACCCACAAAGACCAGCAAGTTAATCATATAAAGGTTATTGTTCTTCCTTGCTTATAACTAAGAATAGATAACTCCCTCCATTGGATTGCTATTTCTTCACCGATCTAACCTCTCATAGACTAAAATGAGGTCATGATGCCCAAACTCAATCAGAACATAAAAGTAAATATAATGCACATCTAAAAATAAACTATTATCAACAACATAAAACCAAGATTTAGAAACATAGTTACCCTAAATTCAGATAATCAAGACCAACAATTAATGTGTAATTGACAGTTTTACATGTCCAAGAAAATCTTACAGTAGTATAATTCAATAAAGACAAACCATTCTAGAAGCAGAAAGACAAAAAGAAATACTGATGTGAGTACTAAATGCTATTGTTCCTGCACGTACAAATACTACAAATACTGATGTGAGTACTAAATTTTTATTTCTTCAATTCAAGAACTTATATTATGAGTATGAGGAAATGCATGATTCTGCTAATGCAGTAGTACTATTTAGTACCATGTTAATTTGAATCAACATGCTTTCAGAATTTTATCCCATGGAGGGAGGCATTAGAAATATTTGAGAGCGCGCTAAACATTGCCAACCTTGGTATCAGCTTGATTTTGTGTTCCATTATCTAAGGCATCTAAACCAAGTGGTTGAGCTTCACATATAAATAAATGTCTGATGAGTAATAAAGCTCAGCGGAAAGAGGTGCAACAGGTCATCTTTTGGCCAGGAGGGCTATTAATTTTCTTTGTAATAGTTGATTTTGTTTATGTACTTTTAGTTCCAGTATATGGTTTTATTTCTGGGTGTAATCCTCTATGTAAGACTTGGCTTTGCTATATTTATATATGTTCATGCATATTCTAAAAAAAACCATGACCCAAAGAAGTCTAAATGCATGAAGTCAGATGACAATAATCAATGAGTCACTATAAAAGATGATTGATTTTTTTTCCCATTTACAATTCCTCACTGCTTGTCAATCATCAACTGCGGTAATGACTTGCAACTATGTAATAGCCCGCACAGAATATGGATGGCTATTTGCCTTCACAATGAAACAAATGTGTTGCAGCCCATACCACTGAATTTGAAAACCTCTGTACAATTACAAGGACTGCCTGTTTGGTATAGCAAGTATATTTAGTCTGTTATGTGTCACATGCTCAAACAAGAGGCATAATTTAGAGTCTTCTAATGATCGGGTCCATCTGTAATATTGCAAGTTATTTTTGGCCTCAATGCAGGGACGGAACATGGAAAGATGGTGGTCATTGTGATACTAATACGTCACCAGAAACTAACTACACAAAACTGGAACCTGAGCCATGGAACAATCTGTTTATTTCTGAAGTAGTCAAACAGATAGAAAGTGCAATGAGAAAGGCATACTTCTTAAACATCACATATTTGACAGAGTTTAGAAAAGATGGACACCCTTCGAGCCATCGTGAGCCAGGAACTCCAGTAGATGCACCACAAGACTGCAGCCATTGGTGCTTACCTGGAGTGCCAGACACTTGGAATGAACTTCTCTATGCTCATCTTTTGTCAAAGGGCTTCAGAACCACACTAAATTGAATAGAGGTTACCTTTTAAGAAAGAACTTTGGTTTTATGAGCGGTATAAGAACTATTCATTTGCATTCTCAGTGGGGTTCACTTCAGTGGTTTCCATTTCCTTCACCTTCTCGAGCTGCCTCAGGAGATCTAACCTTTCTGGTCCATATGTGGACGGAATCTGGCAAAAGAGAGAATTTGTATGAGCATGTGATTGTGCTCCATTTAATTCAAGAATTTAGACAAAAGCACAGCATCAGAAAATACTCACCATTGCTGGCACACATCTTTGAATTGCGGCCAACATTGCCGCATGCCCCACTGCAGTAACCTACAGGATACATTATATGGCTCAGTTGCAATGTATATTTACGGTACATCAGTTGAGCCCCAAGAGAAACACCGCATACAGGGAAAATTTTATTTCCTGTCATCACTAATTCAAATTTATCCCAGCTTCTAAATTAATGCCATCAAACAAGTCTAAATGCATGAAGTCAGATTCTATAGTATTTACCATTGCCATGTTGCATATTCTAAATAAAACCCAAAAACTATTAAAATATTTTAACAACATTTTATATAGCTATCAAATACCAAAAAATAGGCTAAATGCATGACATCAGATTCTATAGTATTTACCATTTCCATATTGCATATTCTAAATAAAACCCAAAAACTATTAAAACATTTTAACAACATTTCATATAGCTATCAAATACCTTCTTATTAAATTCATTTCCAAGGAAAATAAATCACAGATAGGATGGAAAGACAAAATAATAAGTTTACCGGTTTAATCTAACAAATGTAAGGCTGATAAGAGGGCTGATTAGTCTTATGCTCAAATATATAAAATTACCCAAAATATTATTAATAGAAATATTATTAACCGTTAGTAGGGTTTTTACCCAACTTACATCCGTGACATATACGCCGTGAGGCCTTCTCTAGTAAAAGGAGTTACATTATTATTATGGGCATGAATGTGGTGCTTGAAGCTTATTGTGGTAACTCAATCTCAAAGAACTAGCAGCACCAGGAGTGGGTTTTAAAATCATTAGAGTGTGTTGCAATATCTATTTTAGAAGTGGATCACAATCCAAGCTATATTTGATTTTATGTCACCAAAACCAGAGGATGTGATTTGATTTTATTCGAAGTGACCAGATTTGATTACAAGAACTGCTTTGAGCAACAAAAGGATACAGTAATATAAGTACTCCCTCCATTCCACAAAAAGATTCCAGTTTGCACAAAAGAAAAATTCCACAAAAGGAGTTCCATTTTATTAATAGTAGTATAAAATGACAAGACGACCTCAAGTCTGTCGTCATGATTTCATTATCACGCCACTACTACTTGGCTAACAATTTTTTTATTTTAGGGGTAAACATGAAACAAATGTACATCCTTAACATTCGCAAATGGAAGTCTTTTTGTGGAACGGAGGGAGTATAATACAGATCATGTGCCTAGCTAGCAAGTGGCCTGCTGTTAGTGTTTGAGAAGTAGCAAGAACACGTACTCAAGTAAATCATCCATAAGCAAACACGTACTCAAGTAAGTCATGTAAATTTCATGGACTATGTAACGCCCCAGAACTTCCTTTACCAATAGACATTACTCAAGAAAATTCACTCCCATTCTGTTGGCTTCCTCATCAGATTTTAATAGATCACCAAATTTAGAAATGCCGACAAGAACTATTATTAAAGAAGTGGTGCAAGTCGTGCAACTTGTGGAAATTGAGAATATTATTTTTCTACTTTAAGTTGTAACAAGGTATGTAGCATGCATGCAGTAATGCTATACAATAGTTGTCTTGGCTAATGCCTCTCTATTTCTTCAAAACATTATCTGGGACAAAAGATATTTCATATCTCAGCTAGCATATTATTCTTAATATATCATTTTTGCATTTTCACAAATACCTTACATGCATACATTGAAAATTTTCATATTTCATGAAATCAATGTATATATAAACATCCTCCATAACCAATTCACCTTATTTCTTCTGAACCCTTCATGGTTCCTCATCAATTAATTTTCCCACAACCAATTTCAGTCACAATTCATATATTAATTAACTGGAAATTTTAAACAAAACTAATTCCTTGAATAAAAATACTTCAAAATTTTAATTGAAGTTTAAATGACTTACATCTTGATTAAAGCTTAAATTAAGCTTCCTCCTTGGTGTAATCTGCTCACAATCTTCTTCAAATCAAATTTTGAATCAATAATTTCTACTATTTTTCTAACTTTGAATATGGGATTTTGTGTGCAGCAATTACACATCCGTGAACTCCTCTACTTGCTAATTGCTTTCAATTTTATGAAACTTATGGCAACTAGGAGAAGGAAGGCATGAAAGAGAAGGAACGGATTGTAGGTCAGGGGGAGAATTTTTTTTTAGGACAGATAAAAGAGAGCAGGAGTAGAGAATGAATAAGGTATTGCCTTAAGAAATTTACATGAAATTAATATGAAGGGTAGCCGGCGTCGAGAGTTCGAGAGTTCGAACTTCGAGACTTGAGGCTTGAGAGATCTCAGATCTGAGACTCTGAGACTGAGAGTTCGAGAAGACGAGACTGAGAGTCTGGAGTACTGATCTAAGAAGACGAGACTGAGAGTTCTGATCTGAGAAGAGACGAGACTGAGAAGTGAGAGGCTTGAGAGAGATCTGATCTGAGAGACTCAGTCTGAGAGTGTCTTCTAGTAATGAATGGGCTGAGACGCTGAGTGCTGAGAAATTAGTAAACTACTCCCGGGTTGGGGCGGTCCGGTGCACCTATTTTTCTCTTTTTTTTCTTTTTTTTTAATCATAATTATGAGAATAATAAATAAAAAATAATAGAGCAAGTTTGAACAAAAAACAATAAAAGAAAGTATATTTTTTATTAAAAAAACACTATAAAAACAATTAACAACTCCCTCCGTCCCTAATGTCCCTAATTATTTTTGTTAGTTTAGAGTTTTTTATTTGTCTCTAATTATTTGACATTTATTCAAATCTAAGAAAATTAATGATAATTTTTCTAAAATTATCCCTCATTACTCTATCTATTTTTTTGATACTTTACTCTTTCTCTCTCCTTATCCCAATAAAACTCTCTTTATTTCAACAAAAGATTTAAGGGTATTATTGACAATTGAGTATTATATTTAATATTTTCCAATCATTATCTTAATTCTTGTGTCCATTTTTAAAACGTCAAATAATTAGGAATGAAGAGAGTAGTAAATTAGTAATTAAGTAAAGTGTTGTTCGGTTATTCGGTTTAAAGTAAAAATCGTACAAACTAACCGAAAACCGTAAAAAAATTCGGATATAACCAAAATATCAAAAATAACCGAAATATCAAAAAATTTCGATTAAATTATTTCGGTTCAGAATTCGGTTATATCCGTTTTTTGCTCAGTCCTATTCTCTCATGGAGATTTAATTTTAACATGATCTCCATTTTGCTCTTTCAAAAGCAATCTTGATTCCACGGTGACTGTCTCATCATCATCATCATCATCTTCTTCTTCTTCTTCTTCTTCTTCTTCTTCTTCTTCTTCTTCTTCTTCTTCTTCTTCTTCTTCTTCGTATTCATCATCTTCAAAATTATTATTATTATTATTATTATTATTATTATTATTATTATTATTATTATTATTATTATTATTATTAATGTTATTGTTATTATTATTACTATTATTATTAATGTTATTATTATTATTATTATTATTATTGTTGTTGTTGTTGTTGTTATTATTATCACTATTATGGGATAACTCACTTTTTGGTCACTGTTCTAATGTCCGGTTTTCATTGTGGTCACCGAAACTTTTTTTATTACAATCGAATAACTGTACTCTCAAAAATTACAAAATGGTCATTTCGTTCGATTTTCGTCCAAAAATTTGACGGAAATGCTGACTGTTCATATTGACCCATTATTTTTGTTGACATGGCCCGTTATTTGTCGGCGAGGCGTGAGCTTGCAGCTTTTAAAAATTTCTTAAAAGAAAATTTTACTAACTAGTGTCAAACTCCGCACCTCCACAAAGTAAAACCTTATATTCCAACAAAAACCAATAGACCAACTAAATTTATGCTAAAATTTATGTAACACTAATATTTAAACTACCTAGCATGTTTATATGCATGTGAAGATGAGATAATAATAATAATAATAATAATAATAATAATTATAATATAATACTAAATTTTAAATAATAATTAAAATTTTAAATAATAATAATTATTGTAATAATTAAAATAATAATAATAATAATAATTAGTTCCATTATAATTAGTTCTTTCTCATTATATAATGA
Source organism: Panax ginseng (assembly GCA_020205605.1). Classification (NCBI taxonomy): domain Eukaryota; kingdom Viridiplantae; phylum Streptophyta; class Magnoliopsida; order Apiales; family Araliaceae; genus Panax; species Panax ginseng. The sequence continues at coordinate 29,031,880 of CM035141.1, forward strand.
TCCGAAATTCTCATTATATAATGATCCGAAATAGTAGATGGTTATTTGTTTTTTGAAACCAGTTGATTGTTATTTAATATCAGTTGGATAATTTTTATTACCTTTGTAAACATGTAAATTCTGAGTTACTTATGTCATTATTTTACGGTACCAAAAAAATAAAAAATAATTGCACTTTACAAGATGCTTTTTGAAGGCTTCACAGGACACTGTAAAAAATTAAATTCCAAGATAAAAAAATGATTCAGACCGATCCAAAGGAACAAGGCTTTACAATTTGATGACAAAGTTCCATCCAAAATTGAATATAAAACTGGCACTTCTTGGTTCAGGTTTCACTTTGCTTTAATAATTATTGTAATAATTAAAATAATAATAATTAGTTCTAATATAATTAGTTCTTTATAATTAGTTCTTTATATATAATGATCCAAAATTCTCATTATATAATAATATTTAAAATTTTAATTATTATTACAATAATTATTATTATTAAAAATTTTAATTATTTAAAATTTATTATTATTATTACAATAATAATTATTACAATTATTAATATTATTATTACAATTATTACAATTATTATTATCTCATCTTCACATGCATATAAACAATGCTAGGTGATTTAAATATTAGTGTTACATAAATTTTAGCATGATAGGTAGTTGATTCAGTGGCTTTTGTTGGAATATAAGATTTCTAGTTTGGGGAGGTCTAGAGTTTAACACTTATTAGCAACATTTTCTTTAAGAAAATTTTTAAGGCAAGCCTTCTGCCCTCCACGTCAGCAAAAATAACGGATAAATATGCACAGTCAACATTTTTGGACGGAAATCGAATGGAATGACCATTTTGTAATTTTTGAGAGTACAGTTATTCGATTGTAACAAAAAAAAATTCAGTAACCACAATAAAAACCTGGACCCTAAATAATAATGTTATTATTACCAAAAATGGTTTATCCCTTTATTATTATTATTATTATTATTATTATTATTATTATTATTATTATTATTATTATTATATTATTATTATTATTATTATTATTATTATTATTATTATTATTATTATTATTATTATCTTAATTTAAGGCAACATGTTAATAAATAGTCATTACAAAAGTTGTATAAAATATGCAATTAAAATAAAAATTGTTGCCAATGAATGTGGTCCATATTAGGCAATCTAAATATAGCAACAAAAAAACTTCATTGCCTTACGATGAGGAAAAATCAAGGGATTATAAATTTTGCAACGAATTTCTAACGAATTTTTTTTCCAAATTTTGTAATTACTTATGAATTTTGTTGCAAAAAGTGAAAGCCTGACACAATCTGCAACGAAGGACAAGTTTCGTTGCTAAACATACACTTTTAGCAACGTCTTATAAAGTCGTTGCCTGAAAAATCGTTGCTAAAGCCCCGCAACAAAAAAACTTTCGTTGCCCACAATGACGGAAAATCAAGTTGTCGAAAATTTTGCAACGAATTTCTAACGAAATTTTTTCCCGCTAATGAATTAGCAACGAAATTTTGCAACTACTTATGAATTTCGTTGCAAAAAGTGAAAGCACGATACAATCTGCAACGAAGGACAAAATTCGTTGCTAAACATATACTTTTAGCAACGACTTATAAAGTCGTTACTCGAAAAATCGTTGCTAAAGGCCTATTTTTTTGTAGTGACATGTAATCCAAGTGTGTGAATTAAATATATTTTGCATGCTAAACATGTAACATGGATAAAACATTTTTCATAAAATCATTTAAAAAACATTTTTCATTTAAGACATATAATAATAATGTAAATAATGTCCTAGAGCCTTTAAATGAAAAACTAATTATTATGCAATTGACCTTACATTTGATTTTTCCTAGTAAAGAAAAATTCTTCACCCACTTGAAAATGTTCCTTATTATCATACACCTGAAATGCCATAAAACAATTTAGCACAATAATAATTCATCATCAAAACTTAAGGATTAAATATGACTAGGTCAACACATTTGGTGTGTAGAATGAGAATGAGATATGTTATATTAATTAGGTTCATGAATCATAAAAATAACGAAAAATACTAAGATACGAAGATTTTTACACAATTCTTAATAACAAATAATACATTGTATCTTTAATAGTAAATGTATATCAAAATTTTCTAAAAAATTTAACTTTAGAGTTGAGTCAACTTTTGAGAATACCAAAAGCTATGACCATAAAGATAGGAAATAAAAAAAACAAATTTTTGGGCTAATGAGTCACCAAACTAATAACTTGATGTTTGTCTCGTTATATCATGGTATATATATATATATATATATATATATATATATATATATATAAGAGAATGATTCTTAGCAATCATTTATTATGAACACTATTTATCAACTAGATCTCCAATTGTCCAATAGCAGATCTAATGACTTGAGAATAGGCCCGACCGTTAGTCCTTCTAGGGGTCAGCGCAACTCCTACTAGCGATCACAGAAATCAGGGACGGAGCCAGGATTTGTTTTTTGGGGGGCCAAAAAAAATTTTAACATCATAAATATATTTATCACTAAAAAATAAAATTTTACTATTACAAAACATATTTTTACTAAAACAAAAATAATATAGTAATATAATTTGCTTTGACAAAGATAATAAAACATAGCAAAAAAAAGTCTTTTAAAACATATCAAAACTTCGTCAAAACTTGGGGGCCGTAGTCTTACAAAATTTTCAAAACAAACAAAATGTACAAGTGAGTTTTATAAAATTTTCAAACTTTGGGATGAATCTTACAAAAATTTCAAACCTTGGGGAGGCCGTGGCCCCCTGCAACATCCATGTAGCTCCGTCCCTGAGAGAAATGACTAAATTGTTATCAACTTTATTTGGATTTTCAAAGTGGCGTCGTTTTTCCTGGCCGCTAGTAGGACATTCGACAGTCGACTTTAAAATCAAATTTAATCTGGTTGATGCTATCGTGTGTTTAAGATGTTTGTTTATCATTGATATCACTCAACCTTTTTTTTTTGCAAATAGTTTTAATTTATGTTGGTTGAGGCAATATATGGAGTCTGTTTTAGGCCTTTCATTTCATTCGATTATTAGAATAATTTATGTCTCGACCATAGTAATTAAGATGTAATATTTAATGGTCTATTTGTAAGTAATTTCAATCAATTGATATATGTTTATTGATAAATTTCGTTGTTTACTTTAAAAAAACAATTAAATACATAAGTCTGGAATTTGGGTGTAGTATGAAATATTATCACCGAGTTCAAGTGTTAGAGATGACTTATGCTCCGCTTATTAGCTAATTTAAACGCAATCATGCTCTTGCTTATTTGTAATTCTATTTTGATGTAAGAGAAGTATTACCGCGGTTAAGGGCGTAAACGAATTGAGTCGAATCGAGTATTAAATTGCTCAGAGTTGGTTCATAAAATTTATCGAGCATAAAATAAAGTTTGATTGAGGCTCATTTAGTTATCGAGTCGAGCACGATTTTGAATCGAGCCCGAGCAGTTTAAACTTTTCGAACGAATATGATCCAAGTATCAATAGAAAATTAAAATTTGAGGAGGTTCGAGTAATTTATTGAATTTTAAAATTTGTTCATATTTAACTCATTTATATTTTGACTGAGAAATTTCGAATCGAACTTTTAATCGAAATGAAGATTTAATCGTCAATCGAGTTCATTCATTTTGCTTTAGCCTTTACTCGTGGTCTATTCTAGTCTGGCATCCACTACCATTTTGAGTTTAATTCAGAAATTAGTTAAGAGATTTCATATAGTACAAGGTACCAAGGATCAGATGATTGAAGATGTCAAATTTTTAATTAACCAAACTATATTAATTTCAGGGAGTTATATACAGATAATTGCATAATTGTCCCACCTTCTATTTTCTATTTATCTTCCTTACAGAACTTGTATATCTATAATTGTCGTCTGCGTGATAAGGACATTCCAGAATTCAGTTTATCCTCATTGGAAGAACTGTATTTACAGGGAAACAATTTCGGTGAACTTCCTTCCAGCCTTAGTCAACTATCCAATCTAGGATTACTCTACTTGAGTAACTGCAGGTTTCTAACAATAATCAAGAAACTTCCTCTTAAGCTAACGATGTTAGATGCAAGTGGTTGTACATCATTGAGAGTGGTGAGAAATTTATCAAAGTTGAGATGCTTGATGAGATTAAATCTTTCAAATTGTGTTAAATTGGTTGGAGTGTATGACTTGAAGAAACTCAATAAATTGCAAGATGTTTACATGACAGGTTGTATTTATGTGAAAATTAAAAACAAATTCTTTTAGGTTGTTATCTCTCTCCCAGCCTCTCTCCTTTATCTCTATCTCTCTTTGTATCTTACTCACTCATATCCTAATTTCTATGTTATAGTCATTTGTTATGACTACGATCGTTTAGTCATTCATGAGTCTACGATCGTTAAGTCATGACTCTGCGATCGTTTAGTCATGACTCTGCGATCGTTTAATCATGACTCTATGATCGTTAAGTCACAACTACAATTGGTTAATCATGACTCTACGATCTAAGTCATTACTCTACGATCGTAAAGTAATGATTCTACGATCGTTAACTCATTACTCTACAATCGTTAAGTCATTACTCTACGATTGTTTAGTAATGTCTCTACAATCGTTTAGTCATGACTCTACGGTCATTAAGTCATAACTCTATGGTCGTAGAGTAATCCAGCTGAAGTTTAAACCAAGTCCAAAATTATGTAAATTGTTATACAACACAAACTTTACTTTAAAATATTTTGTAAGCTTCGAGCACTTCAACCTTCACTCAACGATTATAAAGTTTTCTTCAAGCACTTCACTTTACAATAGTAGAATGACTTCAGACTTCACTCAACGATCGCAAATTTCTCTTCAAGCACTTCACTCTACGATCGTAGAGTGACTTCAGTCATCACTCAACGATTGTAAAGTACTCTTGTTCGCACTATCGTAGAGTGACTTCAGCCTAACACATCAGTGTTGGTGTTTTGTGCTTTATGTCACTGCAAAGTGCAACAGTGCATACTATTGCCTTTGCATCATGCCTTGCATTTCTTTCATTAATTAGTTGATTTGAAAAAAATTCAATTTCTTCCCCTATATTGGAATATAGATGGCCTCATAGCTGACATAGATGTTGTTGAAGCTTGAGTATTTCCTTGACTTTGAGTATTCATCGTGGCTGGAGTACTTTTTTGGAGATGGCCTCAAAGTGCTGCAGTGCATATTAAAAGATGCAATAGTGCAAACTATACATAATTAACTCCAAAAAATTGCACAAATTCCATGTATTCTGACTTGCACAAATTCCCTAAGAACCTGGTTTTGATAGTCCATTGACCGTTACTCCTACTTGCGGCCAGGTAAAACAACAGCGTGTTAACAAAAATAATAATATTACCAGCCTGCTATTTTAATTAATTTAAATATTTTAATTGTAATTTTATATAGTTTTATTTAATTTTTACTGAGCAACAGAATAAATCATGAATTTCACACTGGTAGTTGCATCGAGGGCAACCAATTCAGCCACTGATTCCCCTCAAAGATTTTCTTGCACTGGCTTTATAGAAAGAAAATGACGGGTGAGTTCTAAATAGCACTCCATCTCTTTCACAAAAATACTCCTCTTTTTAGACATCCTTAATATTTACAAATGAAACATGAAAGATTCAACTATCCACAACATTTTTGTGTCAATTTTGCACTCGCAGGGTTGAAATATTTTAAAGCTTTGTACCATATGACTAATGCAGTTTAAATGACTAATTCAAGTGGCTAAATTAATAAATACACCAATATCATTCCCATAGAAGCCCTAAAAGCTCAACAACAATTTAAAGAAAATATTTGCTTAAATACTTGCATTACATGAGACAAGGAGTAAAAGTGTAATTGACAAAAGTAAAATCTGGTCACAATATGCCGGATTTTTACTAGTGACTAGCTCGGTAGATAACATTATAAAGAAAATCTACGCTCCATCAGGCTGAACAAATGGATTTGCTATCTCGTCCGTTCCATCGGTAGGAGAAACAAGCATCACAGCTGTTCCTCTACAAACCTGCAGCAGAAAAAAGCAGCAACCCATTCTTTCATAAACAAGTGAGCAATTTTTTTTAAAGATATTTACAAATAGAAGGAAAAAGCAAACAGAAACCCTTGCTATCTTTCAAATGTATGACATCATATATGTGTCACGCTTTTACATGCATTTACATGACCACCAATCCACCATACAAGTGGTAAATGGTATGAAAACAAGAAGGAATGATGAAGGATGATATGAATCATGTTCTCTTTCTCATAATTGAGGCTATTTTGAAAATACCTGTGAAATTTCCATCAGATTTAACAAACTACAAAAAAAGTAAAGAGGTTACACAGGCTTGTGCCCTTCAGTAATTTGAAAATCCAGCAAGATGTGTATATAATCTCAGTCCCTAAAAGAATGACTAATGGTACAAAAAAAATTTACCCCCAAAAGGATGAGATAACATGTCATTTAGTGGGGTCCATTAGTATAAAAAAAATAGAAGTACTCATCACTTTTTATAATCTTGTGGGGCCACTAAGGATAAATTTGATACTTTTTCTCTCTTTTTACTTTTCTTAATATGTGTGCAAATTGTACTTTGCTCATCCTTTTAAGGACGGATTGAGTATATTTATAACAACTATCTGCGCTTGAAACATAAGAGACAATTATAAGCTACCAAAAAGTTCAGTTCAGTGACTTGTAAATGTGATGTTTGTATAGATAGAGTAAGAAAGCATACGATCAAGCCCAGGCGCCTGGTTTGGTCTGTCGTCTTCAGTGGATCATCTGCATCTGAAGTACATGAATAGAATAATAAATTAGATTGGTTGTATTATGTACCGTTAATCATTTTATCAACATGGAGTCCTACAACTACAAGTAATCTAGTACAAATGCAAAAATGCGACTTTTTCTACGTAACTGTATTACTCCTTACATTCTCTGCCATAACTCGGTAATTCATTTTATTATTTACTTCTAGTTTTATAAATACTTCGGTAGTCCAGAAAACTATGCATGAACGAGTCCCCATTCATAGCAAATGGTTGTTATAGATACTATTGTTATAGATACTATTCCAGCAATCAGGAACCTAATCGTTTATCTCGATAATGAATGACCGAGATTTGACTCATTTTCTCCCCTGCCGCTTGTTGCGGCAGCACTTGTTGCGGCACAGCTAAAGACCAACATGCCCCAACAAGCTGTTGCGCAGCTTGTTAAGATTATTCATTAATTACTAATAACCCATATAATTTAGACCCAACATAATATACAGTCCAATTAAAATGCCGCAACAAGCTGTTGCAGCAACAAAAGAGCTCTTTGAGATTAGTTCATTTATTAGTTACTGACTTAATTAATTTTGTTTTTCCTCTCTTTTTATTATAAAGCCCACGCTTTACTATATTAAGATTATTCATTAATTACTAATAACCCATATAATTTTGACCCAACATAATAAACAGTCCAATTAAAATATTTTAAAATAATAACAAATTTAAATATTATTATTATTTATTGGGTATTACATCTAATTAAAATTACAAGCAAAAATCCAAACGAAAAAATAACACACGTGTATCATACATTCAACAATAATGTTGAAGAAAGTGTAACACGTAAAGCAAATGACACCCACTAATTTTCGTTCACTCTTGGATTTTTGCTTGTACTTTTAATTAGATGTAATACCCAGTAAATAATAATAATATTTAAATCTATTAGTATTTAAAATCATTTTAATCAGACTGTGTTGGAGTGTGATTATTTGGATCTAGCCAAGGTGTAACCTAATTTATTTAATGGGCTAGATTTGGTGTTGACCCATAATATATATTTATTTTGACAGTGAGAGAGTCCTTATTAAAGTAAGATTGTACTTCCTTATTTTGTGGGATAAAAAAGTTTAATTTGGGAAGGAATCTATCCGTCATTAATTGCAAATATAAGATGATTCTGAAAAGGACTACTACTCCTAATTGGATTCAACAGTTATAAGTGATTTTGAAAAGGACTCCTACTCCTAATTGGATTCAGCAGTTATAAGGTGATTCTGAAAAGGACTCCTACTCCTATCTATAAATACAACAAGAAGCAAGGGATTGAGGAGACAAGACTCAATAGCATACGACACAAATAAACACTTGGTACTCTCCAAATTATTATAGTGGATTTCTCTCTCCGTGATTTTTTTTCAATTAGGTTTTCACGTAAATTTTTGTGTTCATATTTTATATCTCTTTGTTTATATTTATGTGAGTGTATTTCATGAGTTTGATTTCACAACAATACAATCAACTTGTTAGCGCGATTTTGGCCTACTTTTTTTGGTGATTTCGTCAGGCGTACAAAATTTGGCGTTAACAAACTGTATATTATGTTGGGTCAAAATTATATGGGTTATTAGTAATTAATGAATAATCTTAATATAATAAAGTGTGGGCATTATAAAAAAACAGAGAGGAAAAACAAAATTAATTAAGTCATTAACTAATAAATGAACTAATCTCAAAGAGCTCTTTTGTTGCCGTAACAGCTTGTTGCGGGGGAGAAAATGAGTCCAATCTCGACCATTCATTATCGAAATCAACGGCTAGAATCATGGTTGCTGGAATAGTGTTCATAACAATCGGTTATTATAGATGGGGACTCGTATATATATATATATATATTAGTATAAGCAGGATAATCTCCACCCAGTGACACTAAATAAAAATTTGTACAATCGTAATTTGTTAAATCGTGAATTGTATTAAACCCTGAATCATGTATTGTATCGTAAGATACAAAAATACATGCAATACTCTATAGTAATATATTTAAACATATAGAAAGCTCATTTTATTGGCAAAAGTATATTGGCTTAATTGTAATGTTAAAGTAATCAACTAAGAGCCTACGTACAAATTTTAAATATTAAAATTATAGTTTGAAGAGTTTAAATTACAAGCTTAATCAATATTCAGTATTGTTTAAGTAATTATTAAGAAACAAGAGAAAAAATAGCTTATTTAAATTATAAGTACAAACTCAACGTGAAATTAATCCCCAAATTGGAAGTGTACAGCAAAAGACAACTCCAAAACTATGTATTAATGTCTCCATATAAGTATGAGGTTGAAAACAGTAAGAACTCCTAGAAAGCATGTTAAGAACTATTATATAGATCGAGTGACCACTTCTTCTAAATTTTTTCCTTTTTTGTTTTTTTTTTTTTGAGGAGGGGAAGAAGACTATAGTGTGTTATTTTAACTGTTATCAAATTCACCTCTAACTCAAAAATGCCTTGACCGTATCATAAATCGTATCGTATTGTAGAATACACGTAACGTATTGCAAGATATAACCAAAACAGATATTTGATAACCAAAGGCACAGCAGATTAGTGGACTAACAAAATTATTACACGTGGATGACCCATTAACATTAAACTGATATCCTTTTTCCTGTTCCACCACACATTTAGATTGACTGATGGAAAGGAAAAGGTAGTCTGAATGCATGCATAGTTGCATTGCATACACTACAGCAACAATCAAACAATGACAATTATTGATAAAACGTAGTCTTCTTACCTCTAATAAACTCTACAGCTTCATCCAAGACCAGGTTCAGTAGTTGATCATATCCTTTCAGCGTCCCTGTTACTGTATGACAAAAAGTTACTCAACTGGTTATCAGACTGAATACACAGACATACTTCAACATAGGAAAATAACCATGTATCATTGGTTACAGTGCTAGAAGTTAGCAAGATAGATAGGGGATTTAAAATATATAATAATATTTTTATGGGAGAAGAGAATGTGGTACTACAAAGAAGATGGAGGACAAGAAGTCCCCAAAAGAATACAAATTAAACAAGAAAGCAAAATTCATAAAAAATTTAGTCTTGGCTCAGTAAGAAGATGATAGTATATAGCAAAACAAGGAAGTGTTATTGAGTTGTAAACATCGGAATCAAAAGTTCAAGACCTTTCAAAGATGCTAGTTAATGAGATAGCGGATAATTCTATGAGCTATCAATATTTTGCCAGAGGAGAGCGAGTAAGAAGAAAAAATTGAATGAAGAAAGACTCGATAATATAAAATGCCATCACAAGAATAGTTGGCCCCAATTCATCTCAAACAGTATTAGAATGACTTAATTGAAATGTTAAAAAAATACTTTAGTGCCTAAGCTATCAAAATTTTAAAGATATATAGCTTAGTTAGAGCATGACCTTGGCCATTGGTCGCTTTTCCCCAAACTCTTTCTTAGAAACATCTTCCACTTGTTTCCTTCATCAGACGACCCTATACACTTTTTCCTATAAGTACAATTTAGCCAACCACCAGAGTGGGATAACCTAATTACAAAACAAAAAAAATCAGAGTTACCATATACTCTCTCATAGACTAGTTAACTACGTATTGGTACTTGCGTATCCAAATAGGTTTGGGTACTCTTACGTACCAATATTCTAAAATTAGAGTACCAAAAATTTTTTTTGTTGTTTAATTATAATTGCACAAATATCAATACTATAAATTAGTATTTGACGCTCAAACATTACATTTGTACTAAAATATTCATAAAATAATCAACTTGTTGATTCAACTAAAAATCTTATATAAAATTTAGGTTTATTACATTTAGATTCTAAGAGAATTCTCAACTATAAGAACTTATATAAAGATACCCTAGTGTATCGTGTTTTAGCTATATAGAGTAACGCGTACCCGTATTCGTACCGCGTACTGAAACGTACCATGTTTCAGTGTTGGGGAAAACTCTATACCGCAAACTATCCCAAATCAAGACAAAATATAGCTAAACCAAACAATACAGCACCTACAAAAATAGTTGTACCCCCAAAAAGATCCCTTAAGAATTCCACAAAAAGGCTAGTGACACAAGGATAGACCTTGTGAAGCCAAAAGGAAAGCGTACTCAGCATAAAAAAATAAATTAAAAGTTTGATGGCCAAGAGCTCCACACCCTCAACACAAATACTCCTCATTTCCCAAAAAATGGACCATATTACGAATAATGGGAGCTACATCCCATCTCTACCTCTTAAAAATATTGACATTTTTGCCCCCTCCATAATATCTACCAAAGATGATGCAGAATCATATCCTATTTAGTATGACCACTTTGAAACTCAACCCCCCCCCCACCCCACCCCACCCCACCCCACCCCACCCCACCACTCCACTTTTTCTTTTCCAAGCACTCAAAAACTGGCCAAAGGAACCTGGCATCACCCATGCTAAACCCCACAAAGAGAACACCATGGCACATAACTGACTTACAACCTCACCAAGAAGCAACAAATGATCTATCAAATCCCAATCTCCTTGACGCATATAGCATCCATTTACCAAAAATCTACCCCTTCTACATAAAAAATATTGGGTCAAAATCCTCCTATGCGCTGCTATCCAAGTAAAGAAGCCACTTCTGCAGAAACCCCACTTGCCAAATACTCCGCCACAGAATGCCGAAGTAGCCCTACCACACAAATCCTTATAATATGATTGAACCAATATTCAACCAGAATATACAGGGGTTATTAAAAATGCAAACTGCCATTTAACCATCAGAGGATACAGAGTTGCATGTACTATAAAGAGATTATGTTGATACTTCACATCCTTGAGCACTTTCTGGAAGAATGCCAGGAAAGACGACCCAAACAATCAACAAAGCCATAGTTTTCTTGTCTGACATGAGCACCTAATGGTTGATTCAATGAGTTCTCCATCAACTTCTTTATCTCCCTAAATAAAGCCTCCAAAGATGTAAATCCCAATCAAATGCGACATTGATGACCACCCAACATACAATGACTGACTTTTTTGTGAGACAACGATCCGCAGTTGACGTGTATCGTTTCTAAAACAATGAAAAAACCTTACATAACAAAGACTTTTCAAAAGGAATGTCGCTGAATCCAAACTAACCACATCGAAGGTACAGACATCAACACAGAGTTTTTCACCCTTTTATCGACTCTCAAATGCATAATTTTTAACATTAACATTTGTGAGCCTGATTAAAAGCTACCTCTATCAAAATATTATGTCAATAGCCACTTTTTCAAAGCCCAAGTGAGACATTTTTATAATTCATTTAAGTTTTGAAAACAATAAATTTTAAAATATTCATAATTGTACTCATAAAAATTAAATGGATACATATCAATTTTCAATATGAAAGTGTTCCAAATTGAAATTTAAAAAGTATATTGAAACGGATGGAGTACATATGAATACAAAGACAACAATTATAGCAACAATTTTGAAATAGTAATTTCTAACCTTGTCTTCCACCGGTGAGCTTGACTTGGACACCCTTGTCAACAAACTTAGCTAAATCCAGAACAGTTTCTTTCCTGCCCGACTGAAAATTTAAATTCATCATATAAGACGACAATACCAAAACTAACAACCAAATATTATCGATACTGTGTGTTTGTGTTTGTGTGTTTAGTGTGTGAGAGAGAGAGTATTACCATAATGGCAGTGACACGGATCGACCGAGAGTTGGAGCTCAGAGAGTAGCTTTAATGGCGATGAAGAAAGGGGAGAAGAAAAAGGGTGCCCTAGATTCTCTCTCCTTTTCCCGCTGAAGAGAAAAAGACTGAGATTTTGAGTCTTTGAGAGACATATTTAGTTAAGTGAAAGGATCTCCGGCCCATGTAAAGCCCAATCCTTGCTTGGGCTCAACCAACCAGAAGGGCGATGCTTTGATCGTGGTAAAATCTGCTTCACTGTCCCTCTTTGTGATTTTATCGTGGAACTCCTTTAAATGCTTATAAAGATTTTTACATGTAAGATCACAAAAAATAGACAAAAGACAATTAATCCATGGTTAAATTCAAAAATAATATCTAATGTAGAATATTCAATTCACAAAGATGGTTGATTAAGATTAGGAGTAGCCAATTCTTTCAAAGTCCTATTTCTGTTTAGCACTACCATCTTTTCATCTTCTTTTGATGGAACAAGAGTTTCTTCAATATCTGCAGTTCTCTTCATGATCAAGATTGAAGTCAATAGAGTGAGGGGATTGAGTCATAAAATAAAGATAAAAAGAAAAAGAAAATAATAAAAATAAAAATAAATGAAAATAAAGAATAAATAAAAACAAATAACAATATCTGGCAGTGGCACCAATTTAATGACTAATGGGCTGTTTGTTTAGAGCCGAATACATTTGAATAGCTGAATGACTACGTCAGATTTTTTTGGCTGAATGGTTGAATAAGTGATAAACACGTAATTCATACATTTTGTTATCCCTAATTTTGTCCTTTTAATTATATTAGTTTATTAAATTAATATGTTTTATTTTATTTTGTAGGATTTAATAATTGTTGCAATAAAGTCAAAATCTTGGTGATCAATGGATATTTAATACTTTTATTCATATAAGGAATATCCAAGAAGAATTCTACAAGGAGAAGGAAAGATGTGGAACAATATTGGTGTGGAAGTCAAATTCAACAAGAGAAAGGAAAGTCTATCTAAAAGATCTTCTTGAGAAGTTGATTGCCACTAGGAAGTTGAATCCTACATGGAAAGGGAACAAAAGTGTCCAAGTTCTATGAACCTAAATTAGGGTTCAAAGTTATTTTCCCAATAAATAGGCCTCTTGTTTTAGAGAGAAAACATCACTTGTTATTTTATTTTTTTTAGTTTTTCACTAGTGTAGGAGGGAGAAGATATTTAGAGTTTGTCTCTCTTATATTGTAGTACTAATATTATTTATTTTTGTTTTTAATTCCATGGCTAGCTAAATTTCTAATACCTAGGATTATGATGAAACTAAGTATTTCATAATTATATTTTCTTTCCGTTCCATAATTAATGCCTAATTATTTTCGCCTTCATATTTTCCTCCTTTTTGCATAAATTGCATATGATTTTTATATTGATTATGAGGTTTTGATAAGTTATAGTTAATCATGAATTTTTCATAACTTATGCTTACCCATATTAATTATATGAATCATTATTTTTAAAGGGAAGGGAGAATAATTTGAGAATTGATTTAGGAAATAAAATTATTTATTATGTTAATATTTGGTGGATTCTGATTCTTAGGTATCTTTTCTCATTAATAGTTTCCGTTATTAATTAATAGTTTGCATAATTTAGTTAATAAATTCTCTCCACCATATTTATTTCTAATTCGCCTAAAATAGATATTAAGGATACATTAAAATTAATCTAGTATCTGTGGGTTCGACTTGTACTTGCCAGTTCTTCAATTAGACACTGTGCACTTGCAGTACATAGTTTTATCACATCAAGTTTTTGGCGCCGTTGCCGGGGACTAGAATTAATTTTTATTTATTCCTTAATTTTTATTTATTCGAATTAGCTTTAACTCTAATTTTTTATTTATTATTTTCAGGATTATTGAAGCTGGTCGAAGGAGCGAAAAAATAAAGATTTTGTTCTTGTGTCTTTCTTGATTGCCATTCTCCATATTTTATTTTATTTTAAAAAAAATTAAAAAAAAATAGTTTAGTTTTTTTTATTAATATTTTTTTATTTGTCGCATTCATGCATTCACCCACGTAGAGCACATCCTGTTAGGTTTTTATTTTTTATTTTTATTTATTTTATTTTCTTTGTCAAAAATAAACTGTGGTGATTGCTGGAGGATTGAGGTACGTCAAAATTTCTCATTCTTTCGTAATTCACATAGTTTTAGGACACTTTATTTGTTTACAGTTTCTTTTATTATTTGTGCATTTTCATCTTTAATCTAACAATAAGGGCAAAACCCTTAACAAGATAAGGTGGGGATTACATCACCCTTCCTTGGCCCACAAATAACCCAATTTACATTTTGCATGACCATGACCTAATAAAATCAAGTAGACGTTGGCCCCTAGGACTCTCGAGCTCAATTAGGACAAGAAACTCGAAGAGGAGTATTTTAAATTAATCAAACTACTGGTGTCTAGGCAAGTGGTTCAAAAGGTATACGCCTAAAGATTGTGTGGTTATTCAATTAGTCACCGTTTCTACGGAGAGACTCCCGCCTTTCTTACACTTACCTGGCTAGTGGTGTGATTAATTTCGAATTTGGTGGACCTTGCAGTGTAACTTGGAACAGTTGTAGCTGTCTAGATTTTATTTAGGTTGACCTTAGAAGTAAATTTTTTTATTTTTTTTATTTTTTATTTTTTTATTTTTTTGTGTTTATCTGCTTATTTGTTAAGTAATGTATGCAAAAAAGTGTGGATTAGGGACGAAACATCCCGATTAGTGAGAAAACTTGATTTTTCGGATTTCACTTTAAAAGATCTCACTTTAAGAAAAATGGAGGGCGCACAAACTGTTTCTTTAAGGGATCAATGTTATCCTTCTCGCTCTGCCCAATCTTCGTGTATCAGTCTACCACCGGTAACTGGTAACAATTTGAACTTATGCCACAATTTATAAATATGTTACCTAGGTTCACAGGGATAGAAGATGCATATTTATTTATTTAGGAATTTGAGAAAGTTTGTGCCCTAATGAAAATTCAACAATTGTCCGATGACTCAATTAGGCTAAGATTTATAACATTTGCTTTAAAAGATAATGCTAAAAAATGGTTATATAGCCTACCAAATAATTCCATATCAACCTGGGAGGGATTTGTTGTTACATTTCTAAAAAATATTTTCCAAATCATAAAAGCGCTAAAATTAGAATTACGCAATTCATCAATTTTGCCAACTTGAAAAAGAGTCCTTTTGGAAATATTTTGATAGATTTAAAAATTTGTTATCCCAGTGCCCACACCACGGAATTTACAAATAGAGATTGTGTCAAATAGCTTACGAAAGTTTAGACTATCCCACTAAAACAATGTTAAAGTCAATGTGTCAAGGGGATTTTTTGAATAATGATGAGGAAAAAGCTTGGGAGTTTTTAGAAGACTTAGCAGAAAAAACCATGAAATGGGAAACCACCCGAGAGACCGATAAACCTAGTTCATCTAGGGGTGTTCATATAATTGACAATTCAATTGCTCTGCAAAGCTAAGTTGGCTAGTGTACTTAAAAGACTTGAAGCTTTAGAAACTAGGGACAATCACACATGAACCAAGTCTCAACACCAACACCTTTGTGTCTAAGTAATTCACCAAGCCATGTGATTGATGAATGTTTTAGAGTCATGCCCCAACCTGAAGAATATGAACAAGTCAATGCAATGTTTCAAAGACCTGGGAATGACCCATTTGCACCCATGTATAATTTTGCATAGAACCAAGGACCCTACCCAAATAATTCTTCAAATCAGGTCAATCAATCTCTAAATCAATCTTTTCAACCTTACCAAAAGTCAAATCTTGGTCCGTACCAAAATTCAAGTTCAACAACCCAATACCCACCAGATTTTTCTAATGAAAGTGAGAAGAAACTTAACACTTTAGAGAAGAGCATGGAAACTTTAATGAAATCTCATAATAATTTCGCAAAAACACTAACCAAGCTATTTCTACTTAGAGATCCAAATGAGTCAATTGGTCACTATAGTTAGTGAAAGAGAGAAGGGTAAGCTTCCCAACAAGAGACCAATCCAAAATTTCCGGTCCTAATCAAAAACCTTATCATGCTAATTCACTTGAAAACAACCAAGTCAATCATGTGAATTCTATAATTTCTTTAAGGTCTGGAAATTATTTTAATAATCATTTTGACATTGATAATGAAGAAGAGAAAATTTTAAATGTTGAATCTAACAATCCATCTTCAAAGTCAGACCAGCCTGAAAAGCCCACAAATTCTGAGTCAGTAGTTCCATCTATTAAGCTTGTGTCAAAAAATGATCAAACCAATTCTTCTGAATTAAATGAAAAAGTCTTTAAACCAAAAGCCCCATTCCCTCAAAGACTTATTTCGAACAAGCAGTCAACTCAGTTGGACAAGATTCTAGAAGTGTTCAAACAAGTGAAAATTAACATTCCTCTTCTAGATGGCATTCAACAAGTTCCCTCATATGCTAAATGTCTAAAAGATTTGTGCACACACAAAAGAACCACTCATGTTCTTAAGAAAGCTTTTCTAACAGCCCATATTAGTTCTATCTTGTCATGTCAAGTCCCTGTGAAATATAAGGACCCCGGTTGTCCTACTATTTCATGCATCATAGGTGACGCCTTAATTGAAAAGGCTTTACTTGATTTAGGAGCTAGTGTGAACCTATTACCATTTTCTGTGTACCAAACTTTAGGCTTAGGGGAGTTGAAAAAGACAAGTGTCACACTCCAACTAGCTGACCGTTCCGTTAAAGTGCCAAAAGGAATAGTTGAAGATGTACTCATTAAGGTTGGTGATTTTGTCTTCCCTGTTGATTTTATTGTTCTTGAAACTCAGCCTGTTGTCAATCCCAATGGTCAAATTCCTGTCATTTTAGGTAGACCATTTCTAGCAACCTCTAATGCGTTAATTAATTGTAGAAATGGGCTAATGAAATTGACATTTGGAAACATGACAATTGACTTAAATGTGTTTAATGTGGGAGAGCAACCTAGTGATTTGTTTGACCAGTTTGTTGAAGTGAACATGATTCAGAAAATATCAGGAAATAAACTTACGGGGGAAGATGAAATTATTAACTTTTGTCTAAATTATTTTGGTCAAAATTGGGATGAAACTGAATACTTGAATGAGGTCAATGAGATGTTGGACTCAACAGCCCAAAAATCTTACTCTAGATTGGAACCTATAGTTAAATCAAGTTTGACACATTTTAAGCATTTTCAAGATAATCAAATTGACCTTAAATCCTCTTATGATCATTTTATGTCTACCATGGGTCCATCCGAAGCGTCTTCCAGAAACACTAAATGTGATTTAACAAATGAACCAAAGGTTGTGGACAATGATAATCTTCCATGTTTAGATAATGAGATCATATCTCCCATTTTAGATAATGCACGTGATAATTCAGTGGTATCTAAACATCTTGGTATAACAATTATTCAAAAGGATGAAAATGTTTTAGTGCCCCTTAGTAACGAATTTGGATGGCAAGTTTGGATAGATTTTATGAAGTTAGAATTTTTCAAAAGGAACTATCATTTTTCGTTATCATTCCGTGACTCAATTTTAAAAGAATCAGTCGGGTATGCTCACAATTGTTCTTCTGTTGCAAATTCTAACTATTTCCAATTACCCAGACCTCCTAAAAATCATACGAAATCCACTATAGGTTGTCTGTTTGTATTACTGATCATTTACAATCGCATAGTTTTTAGGATGCTTAAAATTTGTAGATATGTACATTTGTTTTCTTTCTCACCACATTTTCTTGCAGAACAAATGCCCATCGTACGAGGTATAATTCTTTCATATCTTTGTTCTCTATTTTTCATTTGCACATTGAGGACAATGCATGATTTAGGTATGGGGGGAGTTTATTTGTATTATTGTATTAGATTTTTTTTATTTTTTAGGGAAAAAAAATAGAGAAAAAAAACACCCAAAATATATAAATATATATATATATATATATAAATTGAAAAAATAAATAAAATAAAGATTTTGTTTGACTTTTTATGGATTGAATTAATTCTAATAAGTGTTTGTGGAGCAAAACTCATGAGTAAGATTGAAAGATTTAGAACTCTTAAATTTTTGATAAGATACAAATCTTAGTTTGAAATACCATCCGAATTAAAATTAATTTCACAAGCATTTTTGCACTTCACGTTTGCACTAATTCTTAGTTGTGGAGTATAAACCATGATTCTAGTAATTTCAACAAAGGGAAAAAGAAAAAAAAGAATGAAAAAAAAAGTTGAAAAAAAAAAAATAACTGCTTCAATGTCCATTAAACGAAACAACTAGGTATCTAAGCCTCGGAAAAGCATCGATATTCACGCTGAAAAGTGTGATGGATAAAAGCAGCTTGACTAGTCTTGTTTTGTGGCCTTTGTTACTCGAGTAAGTAAGCCCTTAGGGGTGTCTCTACACCTAGTGCCCTAAAGCCATCTGGTTTGGGAGTCATTGGTCCAACGCTCGCTCTACATGGGTAACTCTGAAAAGCCTAAGAAAATGAGATATTGCACAAGTCAAGAATCAAATTTGAAAAAAAAATAATGAAAAAAAAGAAAAGAAAAAATGAGCTTGCTTGATTTTCATGGTAAAAATTCCTACTAAGAGTTACATCATATACACATGCATGCATCATATGGAATTGATTTAATGAAGGATGGTGTCTAAAATGAAGATTGAGTATTTTTGATAAAGTGAAAGTGTGATTTTGAATTTAATCTTGCTTATGTATAATGCCCATAGATATTTAGAAGCTTTCTTTCAATTTCATAATTTGTTGAATCCAAAATTATTTTTTGAATTTGTAGGTATATTTACTGCAAACCCTTACGAGACACAACTCGTCCACTTAGGGTAACTTTGGGGTTTAAAGGCTTGTTGCACATGCTAAGTGCAATCGTGTTTCCTACGAAAATGGGGTAGTGTAATTTTTGTTTAATTTATTTTTATTTTTATTTATTTTACTCGAGGACGAGCAAATCCTAGGTATGGGGGTATTTGATAAACACATAATTCATACATTTTGTTATCCCTAATTTTGTCCTTTTAATTATATTAGTTTATTAAATTAATATGTTTTATTTTATTTTGTAGGATTTAATAATTGTTGCAATAAAGTCAAAATCTTGGTGATCAAGGGATATTTAATACTTTTATTCATATAAGGAATATCCAAGAAGAATTCTACAAGGAGAAGGAAAGATGTGGAACAATATTGGTGTGGAAGTCAAATCCAACAAGAGAAAGGAAAGTCTATTTAGAAGATCTTCTTGAGAAGTTGATTGCCACTAGGAAGTTGAATCCTACATGGAAAGGGAACAAAAGTGTCCAAGTTCTATGAACCTAAATTAGGGTTCAAAGTTATTTTCCCTATAAATAGGCCTCTTGTTTTAGAGAGAAAACATCACTTGTTATTTTATTTTTCTTAGTATTTCACTAGTGTAGGAGGGAGAAGATATTTAGAGTTTGTCTCTCTTATATTGTAGTACTAATATTATTTATTTTTGTTTTTAATTCCATGGCTAGCTAAATTTCTAATACCTAGGATTATGATGAAACTAAGTATTTCATAATTATATTTTCTTTCCGTTCCATAATTAATGCTTAATTATTTTCGCCTTCATATTTTCCTCCGCATAAATTGCATATGATTTTTATATTGATTGCGAGGTTTTGATAAGTTATAGTTAATCTGTAAATTTTTCTTAACTTATGTTTGCCCATATTAATTATATGAATCATTATTTTTAAAGGGAAGGGAGAATAATTTGGGAATTGATTTCGGAAATAAGAAATTATTTATTATGTTAATATTTGGTGGATTCTGATTCCTAGGTATCTTTTCTCATTAATAGTTTCCGTTATTAATTAATAGTTTGCATAATTTAGTTAATAAATTCTCTCCACCATATTTATTTCTAATTCGCCTAAAATAGATATTAAGGATACATTAAAATAGGGGGTCTATTCAATTAAGATTTTTAAAGATTTTTTTTAAGTGACATACTTTTGTAGAATTTGTGGGATTTTAATGACTTTCAAAGACTTTAAAGACTCTTTTAAAATGACTTTTATAGACTCTATGAAATAAATAATGAGACTTTTATAAACTTTTTATCAAGACTATGATAGACTTTTGTATACTTCTAATATATCTTGCAACTTATATTAATTGTTAATTAGCCCATGTGTACAACATCTCTCTCTTTTTTCATGAACTAGAGTAAATCTCATTATATTATTGTGGCATGAGATTTTATATATGTTGAAAGCGTTCATATTATTCTACTCATTTCATAATACATTTGGATACTCGGATACCAATAAAACTTTAAAAACTACTGAATTGATACAAAAAATTAAGCTCAATTTTCATTGAGCTATATATACTTTATGCATATCGTCGCGCTTTTTAGGTCTTGTGAGTATGTTCTTTGGCGATAAGTTTTTGATTAAGAAGCGAGGAAGTATCTTTTTCTCAACTGTTTGCTTACTTAGCATTCCATTACTATCACGCCATCCACGAACTGCAGCATCAACCATGAGTTGTAGCAACTCATTACTCTCTTCTAATGTCCACGAATTATAAATTCCAACATTTTTTCCTTTTCCTTTGTTATTTCCTTGTTGAGAATCTCCCATTTGTAATTACTATGTCATATATACACATCTATCTTAGTATTTCCTTTAGTAATTTATTAGTCTAAACACATAATCATAATCATATATTATACATACTTGGTACTACATATAATCATATAATCATATATGTACTACATAATCATATATTATGTAGTAAGTAGGCCAAAATGTCACATGTTACATTGACATTCATTAGTTTATAAATTTTGTATAATAGCTTCACACAAAAATATAACTATAAAAAGGGAAGAATTTACGTAAAGTGAATGCATGTCTAAACATCCGATTAGAGTTTGAAATAAAGACTACATAATTCAAAGCCAAAGTGGTTAATAATAAGCACATAAATCTTCGAATTTCATGTTCCATCAATTAAGATTCTTTGAATAACATCGAGAAGACTTACGAGGTAAATAAATTAATTAAAATGTGATATACTTGATATTAAATAATTATATTAAATTCAAATGAACAAAGATTAAGAAAAACTATTTTCTCAAAATACTTATAATTTATTATTTATCTTGTTAATATCGAAATTCAATTCACGGAATTGTACATACATAATCATATTTTATACATACATAATCATATATTTTCATATATTAACTGTAACACATAATCATAATCATACATAATCATATATTTTCGTACATAATCATATATTTTCATATAGTTTCATATATTATACATACATAATCATAATCATATATTTTCATATATTTTCAAAAATTAACAGTAATTTCATATATTATACATATATAATCATATATTAACAGTAACACATACACATCATATATTTTCTATTTTCATATATTATACATACATAATCTGTACAATTGATATGAGAGTTTCATGATTTTATCTCACCTTTGTTGAACAAATCTCTTTCCTCTTTCTATTGGAAGCTTTCGAACAACTACTTTTTCTCTCACCAATTCAGATTAGGTTTATTTGTTTACTTATTAATATATCTTGTTAATTCTATTATTATAATAAATCTAATTATTTTTATGGCCCAAATTTTACCAAATCATTTATCCATCACATATTAATATTTATTAGCCCATATAAAATAAATAACTAATTTGACCCAATAAAAGATAGTCCAATTAATAACTAGTTTTATCCACCTTTGTGTTTATTTGAAAGTCTTTAGAAATCTTTAGAGATGAGACAAGACTTTGGATATGGATTGATAGTTATAATTCTTCTTCTAAAGTCTGTCAAACTCTACTATTTGATAGAAATCTTTAAAATCTATGACTTTTTGAATACCAAAATACTTTTATAGACTTTATAAAAATCTTAATTCAATATCACCTAACTTTTAAAGATATTAAAAAAGTTGTAATTGAATATCACTAAACTTTTATAAACTCTTTAAATGTCTTGATTGAATACACCCAAACTTTTAAAGTCTTTAAAAGTCTTTAAAAATCCTAATTGAATACACCCCCCTAAAATTAATCTAGTCTTTGTGGGTTCGACCTGTACTTGTCCGATTTCTTGATTATTAACATCATGCACTTCTTGGTAGTCATATTTTTATCACATGGTTAAATAAGCAGCTGAATAAAGTAAAACAAATTAAAAAATTAAAAAAGTATTAACTATTATATTAAGTAATATTAAATAAATTTACAACAACTTTGAATTTTTTTCAAAGGGGTAAAATAAAAAAATTTGTCATTCAGATGTTTTAGACATGTTAATTATCAAACAACTTTTTTCATTCAGATTCAGATTCAGCTCATTCAGATTCAAATTCATTCACTTTTTATCAAAGACATCCTAAAACCCACATGATTTAAGTGACATCTTAAGGAGTAAGGACCATAATGTTGGGAAGCCATAACACCAAAATTAAAGACACATATATTTACTTTGTTTTAAAATTGAAAAAATATTTCTAGTAAAGTAATAAAATTTACTATAAATAATTTTTTTGACATATTATTACTTATATTGGTACATTGAATACTACTGATATATTTTTAACAAATATTAAGAATATATTTTTTTAACAAAGTTGAAAAATAAATTTGCATGTATGTTTTATTTAAGGGTAAATTTTAAGTTCTCAAATTTTTTATCTCAAATAACGTTTAGTTATTACATTAGTTAGCTATATCTCTTTTGATTAATTATGTCATAAAGTAGCATTAAAAATATTTAATACCACAACATTTGAGACCTAATTTATGATCAATTCTATTTAATAAAATTACTCTTTAAACGTGTTAAATCATTTTTCTCATTGAACCGAGGTCGAATTTACGTTTACATCATTGAAATCAATTTTTTTACAATCAACTCCACAAACTACAAATTTTTTACAATCCGTTACATGTATTTTCTGTTAAATAATTTGACTTTTAACATAATTAAGACATCTGACTGAGAGGCTTTGTCTATGTCATATATTTGTCAACTTGACTTGTCATGTGAAAAATAAAATAAAATAAAATAAAAGCTAAATATTTAATATAAAATACAAATTGTTCATCTTAACTCTCATCCTTATCTCTACTTTTCAGATCCACACATTTATCTTCTTCTCCCCTAGCTTTTTTTCAGTTACCTAAATTGAAAAGTGTCAAAATTAAAAATTAAAAATTAAAATGAAAGATATGAGAAAAATTTATCTGCATATAAGGAATTAAGTTATTAACAATACTATCTTTAGTTATGACCTTTTGAATGAGCTTGTTATGGACTAAGATGACCCAAAAATATACTTTTGAATATCAATTTATTCCGGACTCGTTTCACAATTGCTCACAAATTACGTGGACAATGGATCCGTCATTTGGTTATACAAAAAAAATATATAATAAAATAAAACAAAAAAGACATATGTAAGACCCCAACTTTATGAATAAAGAATAATTTTCTCGAAATATATTTTTGAATATTATGGTGTGGATTTGATATAATGTTATAGTTGTGGGTAATATTTACAAATTTTGCAAAAAGTAAGCAAGTGGTTATATAATATTAGATTGGTGGGGAAATATTACGTTTTAACGAGGGAATATTAAATGCGACAACACAATCATTAGTGGACCCCACAGCGGAAGTATTATCGTAGTTAAAAATGACGAAATTATCTTTTTATAAAAATAACGGCGAAAGTGTTCTGAGTTTAAAGCTGTTGAACTACCGGTAGTAAAAAATCTGATGTCTGGCGTGGTTGCGTAGTAGCACACGGTATTGATTATTGATGCTTACGTGAGAAGTCACTTTCGGTTATACTCAATTATTGCTCTGATAATTGTTGCATCATATCTCTCGTATTATTGATTCAATTATTGTCACGATATCATCTGCATAATATTTATTATTATTAAATCAATAATTGAGGCGACAAAGTTATTCATATTATTATTTGCAATATTGACAATGTGTCTAGAAGTTACATCGAGGAGAGGTTTGGTCACCTAATTACGGCATGATAAGGAGAAATCCTTATCGGAAAGCCCCTCTTTCACAGGAGCGACACAGTTGTTAAATATTGTGAATTATAATATTAATGATGAATAAGTTAAGTGTTGATTAAAGATGAAATGGATAGTTCCATTGTGTTGGAATTATTAGTGTTAGTGAAAATCGACATTTATTTGATAATAATTGATGTCTGGAGGTTATGTTGACCAATCGGGTAATTAACTTAGGATAAATGAGCAATTAATTGCTATTAATTCACATGATTATAACTATTTGTTCACATGTGTGTACTATTGATTCACATTCTTGTACTATTAGGGGAGGTGGTGCAAGATTGATAATACTTGCATGACTAAGTTAAAAATGGAGGTATAGTTGAAGGTCTTATCTTGTAATTAGTTTTTTCACATGATTATACTATTAAGTCACATGAATGAACTATTAATTCACATTATTTACTATTAGGGGAGGTGGTGCAAGTTTGATAATACTTGCGGGACTAAATTAAAAATGAAGAAAAAAGAAGGTATTATCTTTGTAATATTTTGAGCCCCAAAGCGTGCAATTATCGAAACTATATTTTCCTATAAATAGAAGCTCATTCTTCCTTCATTTCTCACCAATTCACTAAAGCTATAGAGCAATTATTATAGAGAGAAATTATAGAGAGAAAGAAGAAGAAGTACTTTACCTCACTATTCCGATATCCGGTCTTCTTACAAGGTAAGGGGTATTATTATTTCATATTATTCATGAAGAGAGTTATTTTCTTTCAATACTCGTAAGGGTTGTTATTCCATTCTTTATTATTATGTTGGAATAACTTTGTCTATCTGATCTGCATACATGGTGAAATTCTTACATTATTCCATTCTTTATTATTACATTGGAATAACTTTTGTCATCTTGATCTATCGCATGCACAGTGAATTCTTGTTTATTCCATTCTTTATTATTACATTTGGAATACACACATGCATGCGGATTACATGACTGGTTCCATTCTTTATTATTACATTGGAATATCACATATGCATGCAGATTCTGCGCGTGACTGGTTCCATTCTTTATTATTACATTGGAATAACATTTATACATGCGGATTACATGCGCTGGTGAATTCTTACATTATTCCATTCTTTATTATTACATTGGAATAACTTTATACATGTGGATTCTGCATGCATGGTGAATGATCCTTATATTCATTCCTTATTAAATTGTGGAAATGATGCATCTACGTGGATTCTGCATGGCGAGCAAAAATCCATTTAACGGTTTCATATATTCTATTATACTCGGTTGGTTAAAGTTTTGGCTTCTATACTCCATGAAATTAGTGGAATATCCTTGATATTTGCGCTTCATCGATATCTTTTCATGGAAATATTCTTACGAGCATTCTTGAATTTTACTCCACAAAAAAGTATCATGTTGACAATTTGGGCGTTATTGATTTACGGATAAATTAAAATTATAAATCTTTAAAATTTATCCTTGAACTTGTTTTATTGAATTATTATGTCATTGTCATCATCATCCTCATGCTTATATTGTGATTAAAGTCATCTTTGGCTTACGTGCGTAGATGGACTTGGTATGATTATGACCGAGGATTATTCGGTGTAATCATGGCCGTAATGTGACGAATGATGATGTGGTAAAAGTCCTCATGGGCACATAGTTCATTGATGGGCGAGTTGTTGGTATGATTATGACCGAGGGATAATTCGGTATAATCATGACCATTGATGATTACATGAATATCCTTGGTAGTGATGCGAGGATGATTCGATTTTATTTATTAAAATTTGAGTCTCGGCGATAAAGTTGATGAAAAACTTTTTAAATCATAGAAGATAGTAGATTTTATGCTCTCTTGACTCTTAAATGGATTGCTTGTTCCATTGCTATTAAACTTGTTGTCTATTATATTATATCGGTTTAACATTGTTGAAGGCTAATGATAATTTATTACGCATTATCTTAGTCATAATATTTCTTCTTGGGCTAGTTGAGCTCACCCTTTCTTTCATTGTTCTCTTGAGGAAATGAGAGCGTGGCAGGGACTAGTCGGGGAATGGAGTGGCGGTCCGATGATAGCATTAGTAGTCCTCACTATTACATTAAATAGTGTGACAATAAATGTAATGAGGACTCCATTGAGTGTGGATATTGTCTAGATGACAATATTCTTATTAAAACTCTTAGATTATGTTTTGTAAGTATTTTACACATTTGTTGTATAATTAAGTTGTATTTGAATTTTGTACCATGTATTTGGCGACTCAAGATGGGTGATGTATACTGTTTTGGGGCGTCACGGTTGGTATCAAAGCTTAGGGATATGATCCATGGTGAGATGTGAGACAAGAACTAGGAGGGAGGGCAGAATTCCTTTACTAGTATGACCTACCTAAGTTTATTTGGTATTTATTTGGTCGGTCGGAGTATAAGGATAATATGTGACATGTCAATTAACCCTTGTTTTGTGGCGATGTTTGAAAATGGCATCCAAAAATGTTGAGATAAGCAATGAAGCACATGAGGCCGTTGAGTCACCAACGATCGATACCGAGGATAATGTCCATCGGGATGGCAATAATCCTCGGAAAACAACAACAAC
The DNA here is from genome assembly GCA_020205605.1 of Panax ginseng. Classification (NCBI taxonomy): domain Eukaryota; kingdom Viridiplantae; phylum Streptophyta; class Magnoliopsida; order Apiales; family Araliaceae; genus Panax; species Panax ginseng. Next base: position 29,059,227 of record CM035141.1, read on the forward strand.
TACCCAATGATGAGCGATGGAATGTTCGGAGGCTTTATGCAATTCATGCAACATCGGTGAGGAGCGGCTCTATCCAAAATGTAGGTGGAAACATTGGAAACTCTCGGATGGTCACCGCTTAAGCGATTCAAGGAGCTGGGACCACGGAGTTTATTGGAGAGCCAAAACCACTTAAAGGCGGAGGCGTGGATAAAGCGGATCACCAAGATATTTGATGTCTTGGGATGCTCAGAGGAGCAAAGGTTCCCTTTGCCACCTTTATGTTGCGAGGAGAGGCGGACTCTTGGTGGGAATCGGTAAAAGCGTACTCGAACTTTGCCGCCTTGAAGATGTCTTGGGAGAAGTTCAAGAACTATTCAACGACAAGTACTTTCACAAAAGTATTAAATCACATGAAAGAGGTAGAGTTCATCAAGTTGGAAGCGAACAATATGGCCGTGTCACGATCTGAAGCTAAGTTTGCCGAGTTGTCTGGGTTTGCGTCTCACTTGGTTGATAATGAGGAGAGAATGATGCGCGGATGTTTCTAAGAGGTTTGAAACTTAGAGATACGTCGATATCTAATTTCTCATAAAGCGTGTTTGTATTGAGATGTTGTAAATAGGGCTCGATTATTGGAGCGCGATAACGAGTCAACTTGACGAAAGAAAAGCGGTAAGAAAAATGATAATACCGGTGGTGGCGATCGTAGAAGCGGTGACAACAAGCGTGGAGGAATCAACATGCGAAATGGTAACCACTTGGTGGTAATCATGGCGAAGACAATAAGAATGGACATTTCAAGAAGAGAGATTCAACAATGATGGAAAGGCGTCGGCACCAACACCGTTTGTTAAGGAAGGAGAAACGACCACCTATCGTATGTTACAAATGTGGAGGGAAGGACACATCGGTCAAAGCTAGCGATCACGATCAAAGCGTGTTATAATTGTGGAAAAGAAGGTCACTACTTGCCCATTTTGTCGTGTGCACCAAAGTCGAAGTCCGGTTTGGGATGGAGGCATCAAAGGGTGTCCCAACACAAGACAAAATCGGTAGTTCAAGGAGAGCGTTTGTCGTAACCTCCCAAAAAGCGAGGAATCCGAGCGAGGTGATCACGGGTAAGCTAATCATAAACTCTAGTGAAGCTTATACTTTATTTGATCTGGGTTCTACCCATTCTTTCATTTCTCTACTTTGCGCTCAACGTTTAAATTTGACTCAGGAGAAATTAGACTTTGACTTATCGGTTGAAAACTCGTTGGGAGAAACCTTCATTACATCCACTGTTTATAAGTCTTGTTTGATTCAAATCGGTAACCTTACGTTACTGTCGATCTTATTTCCTTAAAAATACTTGCATTTGGCGTGATTCTAGGGATTGATTGGTTAACTACTCATCATGCTAAAATTGATTGTTTTAAATAAGGTTGTTAGCTTTCATATTCCTAATCAACCTATTATGCTGATTCAAGCGACCAAACCATTAAAATCAATCATGGTCATCTCAAGCCATAAAGCTATTCGTTTATTGAAAAATGGATGTCAAGCTTTCTTAGCTCATATCACAGATTTAAACAAAAATCGTCGATTTGAATGATATTTCTATTGTTAATAAATTCCTGACGTATTCCCAGAAAGAACTTCTGGCCTACCCCGGGCGTGAAATCGAGTTTGGTATCGACCTTGAACCGGTACAAAACCCATTTCCAAAGCCCCATGTCGAATGGCTCTATTGAACTTGAGAGTTAAAAACCCAACTACAGGAATTGTTAGACATCGGTTTCATTAAATCTAATACGTCTCCTTGGGGTGCTCTGTTACTATTATTGAAGAAGAAAGATGGAAGTATGCGACTTTGTATTTATTATCGGGATTATCGGGAGTTGAATCATGTCACCATCAAAAATAGTACCCATTGCCTCGCATTGATGACTGTTTGACCCGATTAAAATTTTCAAGGAGCCAAATTCTTTTCAAAGATTGATCTTCGTTCGGATATCATCGATTGAAGATTAAAAGCGATGACATTCAAAAAGGCTTGCTTTTCGAAACTTCGATGCGGGCATTATGAATTCTAGTCATGTCTTTTGGATTGACTAATGCTCCTGATGCTTTCATGGACATGATGAGCCAAGTATTCAAGGAATATTTGGATCACTTTGTGGTCGTCTTTATTGATGACATCCTCATATACTCCAAAACCCGTGAAGACCATGAACAACACTTGAAGGCGATACTCCAAAAGCTTAGTGAAAACAAGCTATATGCCAAGTTGAAGAAATCGAGTTACGGCTTGAGGAAGTTGCATTCCTTGGGCACGTGATATCAAATCATGGAATATCTGTTGACCCGGTAAAGATTGAAGCAATTCAAAGTGGGAAGCAACCAAAATCGATGACCAAAATCGTAGCTTTCTCGAACTTAAGTGGTTATTATCGGAGATTCGTGGAAGGATTTTCTCGAATCGCTACTCCATTAACTCGGTGACTCGAAAAGATACAAAGTTTCGGTTGGAGGCGAGGAATGTGAGAAGAGTTTTCAAGAACTCGAGAAGACTCATTTGATTTTTTGTTACGACAATACCATCTGGCTCGGAGGATTTGTCATCTCTGATGATGCTTGAGGCAAAGGGGTTAGGATGTGTTCTCATGCAACATGGGAAAGTCATAGCCTATGCCTCGCGACAACTCAAAGAATATGAGAGGAATTATCCTACTCATGATCTAGAGTTAGCGGCGATCGTTTTTTTTTGCGCTTAAGATTTGGAGGCATTACATATATGGAGAGAAGGTGGAGATCTATCTGGATCATAAAAGCCTCAAATATTTCTTCACTCAAAAGGAACTCAACATGCGGCATGACGATGGCTTGAGTTGTTGAAAGATTATGATCATACCATCGAATACCATCTGGAAAAGCGAGCGTAGTAGTAGCGCATTGAGTAGAGAAGATCATATCTGCGAACGCGAGTGCAATATTGTCAACGCAAAGGCCCATTTTGTATGACTTGAAAAGGATGGAAATAGAGTTAAAGACTCCGGGGACCCATGTGATGATGGCGAATATCTGAGTGGAGCAGACTTTAATCGATAAAATTAAAGTTGCTCAAGCTACGGACACAGGAGGTGATGCGTATGAGGAAGAAAGTGCAAGAAGGTGCTATTTGGAAGCAAGAATCGATGAAGAAGGAATACTTGAGTCAACTCCATCCTTTGTGTTCTAACGATTACGACTTGAAGTATAAAATCATGATGGAGCGCACACAACACACGTTTGCAATCCATCTTGGGAGTACCAAAATGTATCGTGATCTTGACATACATTTTGGTGGAGCAATATGAAGAGAGAGATAGCGGGGGTTTATCTCAAGGTGTTTAACTTGTCAGCGAGTCAAGGCGAGAGCATCAAGTGCCAAAAGGTCCATTGCAACCACTTGAAATTCTAGAATGGAAGTGGGAGCACATTACCATGGATTTTTATTCTTGGTCTTCCCAAGGTTTCTCAAGGCATAGATGCAATTTGGGTCATTGTTGATAGATTGACCAAGTCTGCTCATTTCCTACCTATCGAGAAACTTATACACTTGAAAGTCTTGCTTCGTATGTACATAAGCGAGATTTTAAGGCGCATGGTATGCCGGTATCCATAGTTTACGATCGAGACCCAAGATTCACTTCAAGATTTTGGGTTAGTTTGCAAAAAACTATGAGCGCAGTTCTGATTTAGCTTCGGCATATCATCCTCGAACGAGGATGGGCGATCGGAGAGGACTATTTAAACTCTTGAAGATCTATTAAGACTACGTGTCCTTGACTTCAAGGAAGTTGGGACAAGTTCTTACCATTGGTGGAGTTTTCTACAACAACGGTTATCAAAGCAAGTATTGGCATGGCTCCATTTGAGGCGTTGTATGGAAGAAAGTGTAGTTCTCGGTATCTTTGGGATGAGGTGGGTGAAGCAACGTTGTTGGGACCGGAGTTGGTATATATGACTATGGAAAAGATTCAAAAGATCAAACAACGTATAAAAACCTCACAAGATCGACAAAAGAGTTATCTTGATCTTCATCGAAAGGGCGTGGAATTCGATATTGGAGATCATGTGTTGTTACGTGTTGCTCCATGGAAAGGAATTACGAGATTTGGAAAGAGAGGAAAGCAATCCTCGATTCATTGGCCCATTTTAATCCTCGATCGAGTAGGAGCGTGGCCTATAGACTACGCCTTCTGCTTGAAGTATGTCTAAATGTTCATAACGTTTTTCACATATCTATGTTATGTAAATATGTGAAAGACCGAACCACATTATTGAATTAGAACCAGACGAGATAGAGGAAGATTTAACGTATGAAGAGTTACTGTTAAAATCTTGGATAAGAAGGATCATATTCTACGCTCGAGGTTATACCTCAAGTCAAAGTTTTGTGGAGAAACCACGATGTGGAAGAAATGACACGGGAGTTAGAATCGAGATGAAGTCAAGATATCCTCACCTCTTGATATACCAGTCGTACCCTAATTTGAGGACGAAATTTCATAAGAAGGGAGGTTGTAAGACCCCAAATTTTATGAATAAAGAATAATTTTCTCGAAATATATTTTTGAATATTATGGTGTGGATTTGATATAATGTTATAGTTGTGGGTAATATTTACAAATTTTGCAAAAGTAAGCAAGTGGTTATATAATATTAGATTGGTGAGGGAATATTCGTTTTAACGAGGGATATTAAATGAATGCGACGACACAATCATTGGTGGATCCCACGGAAGTATTGTCGTAGTTAGAAAATGACGAAATTATCTTTTTATAAAAATAACGGCGAAAGTGTTCTTAGTTAAAGCTGTTGAACTACCCGGTAGTAAAAAAATCTGATGTCTGGCGTGGTTGCATAGTAGTACACGGTATTGATTATTGATGCTTACGTGAGAAGTCACTCAGTTATATACTCAATTATTGTTACAGTAATTGCTGCATTATATCTCTCATATTATTGATTCAATTATTGTCACAGTATCATCTGCATAATATTTATTATTATTAAATTAATAATTGAGATGGCAAAGTTATTCATATTATTATTTTCAATATTGACAATGTTTAAAAGTTCTATCAAGGAGAGGTTTGGTCACCTAATTGCGCGCCAATAAGGAGAAATCCTTATCGGAAAGCCCCTGCTTTCACAGGAGCGACACAGTTGTTAAATATTGTGAATTATAATATTAATGATGAATAAGTTCATGTTGATTAAAGATGAAATGGATAGTTCCATTGTGTTGGAATTATTAGTGTTAGTGAAAATCGACATTTATTTCGATAATAATTGATGTCTGGAGGTTATGTTGACCAATCGGGTAATTAACCGGATAAATGAGCAATTAATTGCTATTAATTCACATGATTATAACTATTTGCTCACATGTGTGTACTATTGATTCACATTCTTGTACTATTAGGGGAGGTGGTGCAAGATTGATAATACTTGCATGACTAAGTTAAAAATGGAGGTATAGTTGAAGGTACTATACTGTAATTAGTTTTTTTACATGATTATACTATTAAGTCACATGTAGACCTGGCAAAGCCGACCCGGGTCCGCGGGTATGGCCAGCCCACCCGCCCGTCAAAAATTGGTCTATGGGCTTCACTTTTTCGGCCCATTAAAATTTGGGCCTTTTTTGTAAGACCCTAAATTATTAATAAATAAAATTTAATTTCCTCTATTTATTATTTTGTAATAGTAAGGGTTGAATTGATTACTGTGGTTAGTTATGGGTAAAATGCGCAAATATTTCAAATAAGCAGGTGGTTATAAAATATTCATTATTGTCGGGGAATATTCGTTTGGTCGTGGAATATTCTTCTTTGTAGGGAATATTAAATGCTGACCATGCACACTCTTTTGTGGGCCCCATAATGGAAAGCGATTGGATGAAGAAAATGATGAGTATAAGTTGTTTATAAATAATTTGCCTTGATTATTCTGAATTATCTTTGTTGGAATACCGGTGGTTAAAAACACGATGTCTGCCGTTGTTGCATGAGATGGCACACGGTATTTCACCAATTATTGATTCTTACGTGAAGGCACTACTCAATAATTATTCACGATGAGTTATTGTTCGATATTTTATTTTATTGATTCAATAATTGCTGCGTTGATATTTTATATTCTGTTGTTTCAATAATTATCACTACACAATATTTTCCATTATCGAAGCAATAATTCATATTATCTGAATAATATTATTAGAAAACATTATTGGCAATGTCTAGAAAGTTACGTCTAAGAAGAGGTTTGGTCACCTAATTCATACGTCGATGAAGGAGAAATCCTTATTGGAAAGCCCCTCTTTCTGGGACGTCACGGTTGCAAGATCTTGTGATTCTGTAATATTATTTGTGAATAATTAATTATTGATTTATATGATGAGGAAAATATTGATTTTATGTGGTTATAGATGGAGAAAATTTTTAAAGTGACAATTGTTAAAAATTGATATTTTATCTTTTCTGATAAATAATATTTTATTATATTATATAATAATGATGACATTTTTTACAATAAATGTGGGATATATGAGTATATGAGAAGGAAGAGTATTTTTGTTGCAAACTATTTCTTGACTGAGATTTGATTATAGCCTGTAAAATCGCCTGTTTATGGATTTCGGTCAATCTCTATTTGGAATTTGGAAAAACTTTCTTCTGCAAAGTTGTAGAGAATTGAATTTCCTATAAAAAATCGCAAGATTCGAATTTTTTGATAAAAGGGCTATTTATTATGAATTATTGAAGTTCCGAAGTTCCGAAATAATTGATTTTTGAAAGTTTTAATTATTTTAAATAACAAAAACATTTTTGGAATGTGTGGAGGCATCATTAACATGTGCTAGGGGCTGAATTCAGATTCTTGAATGAGTAGGAAGATGTGGAAAAATAAATAATATTAATTTATTAAATTTTCTGCTTTGGTATTCTAAGCATTTTCCTATAAATAGGGTGCTTAGGTTAGAATTGAAAATCACACCAGAAACTACAGATTTCTCTCTCTTTTTCTCTATAATATCGAGCGTATTTTGTGAGTATTTTAGTACTTTGAGTATTGCTATACAGTGTAAGTTCTTTCAGCACTATATCCAGTATTTCAGTCAGAAGTACTATTCTTTCTGAGGTAAGGGATGTTATTTTATTCAAAAATGATATTATTTCTTCAAAATCATTATGCCGAAATATTGGTGGGAACTTTTTATCAAATTTGAAACTTTTCATGTCGGGGTTACTATTCATGAGTTACTATTCATGAGTTACTATTCACGAGTTACTATTCACGAGTACTATTCACGAAGCATGATGATGTTTTTTGTGAAATTTCTATCTTTTGGTGTCGGAGTTACTATTCACGTATACGACACTATTCACGTATACGACACTATTCACGAATACGACACTATTCACAGAAAAATTAAATTTTCTTTTCTATGTCCAAGATTGTCTGTTATAGTTCTTATCTTTGATTGGATCTATGTTTTAGTCTTCATTCTTAAATTTTACTCCACTCTGGTTATTTATGAAGTATTTTCGAACTTGGGTTATTTAAAGTATGAATCCTTAATACTTGTTCTTTTGTTCCACTGGATTCGTTTTCTTTAAAATATTTTTCATCATCCTCAGTCCTAAATGATGATATTACTGAATATCTTTGGCCTGTAGTGTAAGACCCCAACTTATTATTAATGAAATTTAATTTTCTCTATTTATTATTTTGAAATAGTAAGGGTTGATTTGATTAATGTGGATAGTTATGGGTAAAATACGCAAATATTTCAAAATAAGCAAGTGGTTATAAAATAGCCATGTGTGGGCCCCATAACGGAAAGCGATTGGATGAAGAAAACGACAAATATAAGTTGTTTAAAAATACCACAGCGTTGTTTCTGATTAATATTGTTAAAATACTCGATGGTTTAAAACACGAAGATTACTTTGCAGTATTGCACCAATTATTGATTCTTACGTGAAGGCACTACTACTCAATAATGGTTACGATAATTCTTTATTCGATATTTTATTTTATTGATTTAATAATTGTTGCGTTGATATTTTATATTCATTGTTGTTTCAATAATTGTCATTACACGGTATTTTCATTATCGAAGCAATAATTCATATTATCTCGAATAATATTATTAGATAACATTATTGGCAATGTCTAGAAAGTTACATCTAAAGAGAGGTTTGGTCACCTAATTGCGCAAGTCGATGAGGAGAAATTCTTATTGGATAGCCCCTCTTTCCTGGTGAAGGCGCACAGTTTGTCAATATTGTGATTCTCGTAATATTATTTGTGAATAATTAATTATTGATTTATATGATGAGGAAAATATTGATTTTATGTGGATATAGATGGAGAAAATTTTTAATGTGACAATTGTTGAAAATTGAAATTTTATCTTTTTCGATAAAATAATTCATTTAAATATATTATTATATTTTAATAATATAATAATGGTGATATTTTACAACGAATGTGGGATATATGAGTATACGAGGAGGAAGAGTATTTTTGTTGCAATAAATGTTTAAAACATGTTAAACATATGCTCATGACCCCATTTATTGACCGAAATTTGATTATAAACAAAAATCGCTTGGTTGTGGATTTGATTGATTTACATGCGAATTTGGAAAAACTTTCTTACGTAAAGTTGTAGAGAATTGAATTTCCTATAAAAAGACGCCAGTTTTGAATTTTCTGACAAAAGGGCTATTTATTATGAATTATTGAAGTTCTGAAGCTACGAAATAATTAATTTTTAGAAGTTTAAAATATTTTAAATACGAAAAACGTTTTTTGTCATTATTGAGGGTCTTGCATGTGTTGGAATTTGCTGAATTCAGATCCTTAAAAGTGGGCATTGAAATTATAATATATATATTAATATTTTATTAAATTTTCTGCTTTGGTGTTCTAAGCATTTTCCTATAAATAGGGTGCTTAGGTTAGAATTGAAAATCACACCAGAAACTGAAGTTTTCTGTCTCTATATTATCAAGCGTATTCTTGTGAGTATTTTGAGTATACTTTGAGTACTGTTGCTATACGGTGCAAGTTCAAGTCATAACTTATATCCGGTGTTTCAACTAGAAGTACTGTCTTTCGAGGTAAGGGATATTTTTTTTTTCGTAATGATATTATTTCTTCAATATCATTATCTTTGAAATATCGATCCAAGTTTTTATCAAATTTGGAACTTTTGGTGTCTGAGTTACTTATTCACGCTCTACTAAGACTATTCACGATATCGACATTATTCACGAATCACGAAGACTATTCATCAAAAAATGAAAATTTTCCTTTTCGTCTAAAAATATCTATTGTGGATACTAGCTTTGATTGTATCCATGTTTTGATCATTCTTGAATTTTACACCACTATGATTATTTTGAGGTATTTTTGGACATGGATAAAACAAAGTACTGAATCCTTAATCCTTAATCATTGTCATTTTGTTTCACCGGATTCGCTTTTTAAAAATATTTTTCATCATCCTCAGTCTTAAATGATGATATTATTGAATATCTTTGGCCTGTAGTGCAAAGATGAATGATTTCTGATGAATATCTTTGACCGTAGTGCAAAGATGAACATGTGTTTAGATGAACATGACTAACTGATGAATATCTTTGGCCTGTAGTGCAAAGATGAATATTTGATTCCAGATATATATTGATTGATGTTACAGGGATAAAAGATAGAGCGATGAACTTTTAAATTCATACATAGAAGATAGTAGTTTGCATTCTCTACTTAACTCTTCTAATGAATTATTATTTTCACGCGAATATTGATTTAAAACTTGTTGTCTATTGTATTATATTAGATTTTTTCTGTTGAAGACTAACGATAATTTGTGATATATTATCTTAGTCATAATATTCTTCTTCGGGCTAGTTGAGCTCACCCTTTTCCTTTTTTGTTCCATTTTTCTTCTTCTCGGGAGGCGAGAATATAATGCGTATGCAGTCTGGGGTATGGAATGAAGGTTCTAGAGAGAGTTGTTTAGTAGTCCTCACTATTTTTGTAAAATAATGTATCAATAAATGTGATGAGGATTTATTTGAGTATAGATATTGTCTAGAAGATAATATTTGTATTCAAACTCACAGTTTCTTGTTGTAATAATAAAGTTGTAGTTGTTTACGTACCATGTATTGACAACTCGGAATGGGTGATGTATACCTATTTTGGGGCGTCCACGGTTGGTATCGAGCTTAGGATATGATCTCTGGCGAGATAGGGAATAGAACTAGGAGGGAGAGACGAGTAAATCCTTCGCTAGTGTGTCCTACCTAAGCTTATTTGTTAGTTGGTCAAGATATATAGGGATATTATGTGATATATTGATTTCCTTAATTAACCCTTGTTTTATGACAATGTTTGAGAATGTCGTGAGAATATTAACAAAGGGAAATGAGACCGTAGGGACGCCTGTACTCACCAATGAGGAGAACGTCTGTTGAAATCGCAATGTTCCTCCTGAACAACAACACCACCGAAAGCGGATGATGAACGAGGGGATGTTTAAAAGATTTTTGCAGTTCATGCAAAATCGCATTTGAGGAGACTCGTGTTCAAAATACGAGGAGGAAATGATAGCAATTCACCGGGTTGTCACATCCAAGCGATTCAAAGAGTTGGACCACGAAATTAAGGGAAAGCGGATCCGATCATGGCGGAAACATGGGTCAAGCAAATTACCAAGATATTCGATGTTTTGGGATGCACGGAGGAATAGAAGGTTCCATTCGCCACCTTTATGTTCCGTGGCGAGGCAGACTACTGGTGGGAGTCTGTGAAGCGTACCCATCCAGCCGCACTCAGCATGTCTTGGGAGACATTTCAGAAACTATTTAATGACAAATACTTTCCTGAAAGTGTTCGTCATATGAAGGAAGTGGAGTTTATTAGACTGGAGCAGAATAACATGATGGTGTCCCAGTACGAGGCAAAGTTTGCAGAGTTATCCAGGTTTGCACCTCATTTGGTGGAGAATGAGGAACGTATGACGCGGATGTTTCTGAGAGGTTTGAAACCCGGCATACGACAATATCTCATTTCTCATAAATTTTCTCTCTATTCAGATGTTGTAAACAAGGCTCAATTATTAGAGCGAGATAACGAGTACGGTCAACCGAGGGACCACAATCAGGATCATACCGGAGATAGCAGCCAACAAAACAACGATAACCAGCGGAGAAAGAAAAAGACGGACAAAAATAGTAACCACTCTGGTGGTAATCATGGCCATGAAAATAGAAGAAGCGAGTCAGGAGGAGATTTTAAAAAGAGGAGATTTAACAACGACCATGTGAAGACGACAGTGCCGGAAGCAACTGGTTCTAAGGGAGGAGAACGACCACCGGTCATATGCTATAAATACGGGAAAGAGGGACATATCAGTCCAAACTGCCCACAACAGTTCAAGGTATGCTATAATTATGGAAAGGAATGACATATCACTCGAGATTGTACGGTAGCGAAACCTAGTTCAATGGGGGACGGTGACTCAAAAGATCATCCCCGAAAAAGTCAAAGTCAATCGGTTCTCGGAAGAAGCTTTGTTGTGACCGGTAAAATGCGAGAACCCAAACACGGTGATCACGGGTAAGCTATTTATAAATTCTTGCGAAGTTTATACCTTTACTTGATACCGGTGTTACCCATTCATTTATCTCTCTCCTGCTTGTGCTCAACGTTTAAACTTGACTCGGAGAAATTAGACTTTGACCTATCTGTGGAAACTCCGTTAGAAAAACTTTCATCACATCCACCGCTTATAAATTTTGTTTGATTCAAGTTGGCACCATCACCTTACCCGTTGACCTTATCTCTTTAAAGATACTTGCTTTTGATGTGATTTTAGGGATTAATTGGTTAACTACTAATCATGCCAAAATTGATTGTTTTTACGTAAGGTTGTTAGCTTTCATATTCCTAAACAACTGTTGTGCAATTCAAGCAACTAAACCATTAAAATCAATCACCGCATATCTAATCATAAAGTTATTCGCTTATTGAAAAAGCGGATGTCAAGCTTTCTTAGCCCATGTTATGGATTTGAATAAAGACACGTCAAATTTGAATAATATTCCTGTTGTTATTGACTTTCCCGACGATTTCTGAAGAACTTCCCGGTCTACCCTTAACGTGAAGTTGAATTCTTTATTGATCTTGAACTCGGTCACAAAAGCCCATTTCTAAAACCCCATATCGAATGGCTCTGATTGAAATTCGGAGTTAAAGGTCCAACTACGAGAGTTGTTGGACATCGCCCATTCGGCCCTAGTACATCTCCTCGGGGTGCTCTGTTTTATTCGTAAAAAAGAAAGACTAGGTAGCATGCGACTTTGTATTGACTATCGGAATTGAACCATGTCACCATCAAGAATAAGTATCCTCTACCTCGTATTGATGACTTGTTTGACCAAATGCAAAAGGAGCATAATTCTTTTCAAAAATCGATCTTAGCTTACGGATATCATCACCAAGATTAGAACTAAGGATATTCCAAAGACGCGCCTGAGAACTCCTAGACGGCATTATGAATTCTTAGTCATGTCTTTCGGATTGACTAATGCTCCTATGCTTTCATGGATATGATGAACCGAGTATTCAAGGAATATTTGGATCGCCTCGTTGTTGTCTTTATTGATGACATCCTCATATATTCCAAAAGTCGTGAAGATCATGAGAACCATTTGAAGCTGGTACTCCAAAGGCTTCGTGAAAACAAACTATATGCCAAATTGAAGAAATGCGAGTTCTGGCTTGAGGAAGTAGCATTCCTTGGGCACGTGGTGTCGAAACATGGAGTATCTACGTTGATCCGTGAAGATTGAAGCAATACAAAGTTAGGGAGCAACCGATGTCTGCGGATCAAGTACGTAGTTTTTTGGGCTTAGCTGGTTATTATCGGAGATTCGTGGAAGGGTTTTCTCGAATCGCTACTCCATTAACCCAGCTAACTCGGAAGGATACAAAATTCGTTTGGAGCGAAGAATGCGAGAAGAGTTTCCAAGAGCTCAAGAGGAGACTCATTTCGGCACCTGTTCTAACAATACCATCTGGTACGGATGGATTTGTTATCTACAGCGATGCTTCAGACAAAGGGTTAGGATGTGTTCTCATGCAACATGCGAAAGTCATAGCCTATGCCTCGTGACAACTTAAAGAGAATGAGAGCAATTATACTACTCATGATCTAGAGTTGGCAGCAGTCGTTTCCGCGCTAAAGATATGGAGGCACTATCTATATGGGGAGAAAGTGGAGATATATTCAGACCATAAAAGCCTTAAATATTTCTTCACTAAAAAAGAACTTAACATGCGGCAGCGACGTTGGCTCGAGCTATTGAAAGACTACGACCACACTATTCAATACCATCCTCGAAAAGTGAACGTGGTAGTTGGCGCGCGTTGTAGAAGATCATATGCGTAAATGAGTGCGATGATGTCAAGTATACGCATAGAGCTAACTTTAATAGAAAAAGTTAAGGTTGCTCAAGCCACCGACCCGGAGCTGATGCGTATGAAGAAGAAAGTACAAGAAGGAGCTATTCCGGAAGCGAGAATTGATGAAGAAGGAATACTTCGAGTCCACTCTAGACTTTTTGTTCCTAACGACTCTGATTTGAAGTACAAGATTATGATGGAGGCACACAATACACCATTTACAATCCATCCTGGAAGTACTAAAATGTATCGTAATCTTCGACATACATTTTGGTGGAATAATATGAAGAGAGAGATTGCAAAGTTTATCTCGATGTGTTTAACTTGTCAACGTGTAAAGGCGGAGCATCTATTACCTAAAGGTCCGTTGCAACCACTTGAGATTCCGAAATGGAAGTGGGAACACATTACCATGGATTTCGCTACGGGTCTTCCTACGATTTCTTAAGGCATCAATGCCATTTGGGTTATTGTTGATAGATTAACCAAGTCTGCTCATTTCTTGCCGATACGGGAGACTTATTCCCTTGAACGTCTTGCTAGTATATATGTAAATGAGATTGTGAGGTTTAATGGCATTCCAGTATCCATAGTTTCGGATCGTGACCCAAGATTCACTTCAAGATTTTGGTTTAGCTTGCAAAAAGCTATGGGCACTGGATTCTGATTTATTTGGCCGCATACCATCCTCAAACGGACGGACAATCAGAGAGGACTATTCAAACTCTTGAAGATCTATTAAGACTTTGTGTCCTAGGCTTCAAGGGCAGTTGGGATAAGTATTTACCATTGGTGGAATTCTCCTACAACAACAGTTATCAGGCAAGTATATGTGTGGCTCCATTCGAAGCATTATATGGACGAAAATGTCACTCTCTAGTATGTTGGGACGAGGTGGGTGAAGCAACATTGTTGGGACCCGAGTTGGTACATATGACTACGGAAAAGATCCAAATGATTCGACAACGTATACAAACGGCATAGGATCGACAAAAGAGTTATGCGGATCTTCATCGAAAGGACGTGGGATTTAGTATAGGGGATCATGTATTGTTGCGAGTTGCTCCATGGAAGGGAGTTACAAGATTTGGGAAGAGAGGAAAGCTCAATCCACGATTTATTGGTCCATTTCAAATTCTTGACCGAGAAGGAAATGTAGCCTATAGACTCGCGTTACCTCCGAGTATGTCTCGTGTTCAAAATGTGTTTCACATATCTGTACTTCGTAAATATGTGAAAGATCCGAACCACGTTATAGAGTTAGAATCGGACGAGATAGCCGAAGACTTAACGTACGAAGAGGTACCTGTCAAGATTTTGGATAGAAAGGAGCATGTCCTACGCACGAAGGTCATACCACAAGTTAAAGTTTTGTGGAGGAACCATGTTATAGAGGAAATGACTTGGGAGTGGGAAACGGAAATGAAAGCGAGGTATCCTCACCTTTTCGAAACACCAGGTACGTACGTCAATTTCGAGGACGAAATTTCATAAGGAGGGGAGGTTGTAAGACCCCAACTTATTATTAATGAAATTTAATTTTCTCTATTTATTATTTTGAAATAGTAAGGATTGATTTGATTAATGTGGATAGTTATGGGTAAAATACGCAAATATTTCAAAATAAGCAAGTGGTTATAAAATATTCATTGTTGTTAGGAATATTCGTTTAGTCGTGGAATATTAAATGCTTTTCGGGAATATTCGTATTTACTTGCAAAATGCATGTGTGGGCCCCATAATGGAAAGCGATTGGATGAAGAAAACGACAAATATAAGTTGTTTAAAAATAACTAGTAGTAGTTATTACTGGTTAATCTTGTTAAAATACTAAATGGTTAAAACACAAGAAGATACTCAGTATTGCACCAATTATTGATTCTTACGTGAGAAGGCACTACTCAATAATGGTTACGATAATTACCGCTCATATTTTATTTTATTGATTTAATAATTGTTGCGTTGATATTTTATATTCTTTGTTGTTTCAATAATTGTCATTACACGATTATTTTTCATTATCGAAGCAATAATTCATATTATCTGAATAATATTATTAGATAACATTATTGGCAATGTCTAGAAAGTTCTATCTAAGGAGAGGTTTGGTCACCTAATTAATTCTTGTAAGTAAGGAGAAATTCTTATTGATAGCCCCTCTTTCCTCGAACCACGATTGTCAATATTGTGTTTCGTAATATTATTTGTGAATAATTAATTATTGATTCATATGATGAGAAAAATATTGATTTTATGTGGATATAGATGGAGGAAATTTTAATGTGACAATTGTTGAAAATTTAAATTTTATCTTTTTCGATAAAATAATTTATTTAAATATATTATTATATTTTAATAATATAATAATGGTGATATTTTTATAACAAATGTGGGATATATGAGTATACGAGGAGGAAGAGTATTTTTGTTGTAATAAATGTTTAAAACATGTTAAACATGTCGGTGGACCCCATTTATTGATTGAAATTTGATTATAGCTTTGTAAAATCGCCTGGTTTGTGGATTTCGGTCAATTTACATTCGAATTTGGAAAAACTTTCTTACGCAAAATTGTAGAAATTGAATTTCCTATAAAAATGGCGAATTTCAATTTTCCTACGACAAAAGGGCTATTTATTATGAATTATTGAAGTTCAAGCTCAAAATAATTAATTTTTGAAGTTTAAAATATTTTAAATATGAAATTTTTTTTTTGTCATTATTGTGGGTCTTGCATGTGTTGGAATTTGCTGAATTCAGATCCTTAAAAGTGGGCGTAGAAATTATAATATATATATATTCATATTTTATTAAATTTTTTGGTTTGGTGTTCTAAGCATTTTCCTATAAATAGGGTGCTTAGGTTAGAATTAAAAATCACACCGAAATTGAAGTTTTCTCTCTATATTATCGAGCGTATTCTTGTGAGTATTTTGAGTATACTTTAGTCTTCGTTATTATATATGGTGCAAGTTCAAGTCATAGCTTATATCCTGTTTCAACTAGAAGACTGTCTTTCGAGGTAAGGATATTTTTTTCGTAATGATATTATTTCTTCAATATCATTATCTTTGAAATATTGATCTGAAGTTTTTATCAAATTTGAAACTTTTGGTGTCGAGTTCTTATTCACGTGTACTAAGACTATTCACGTATACAACATTATTCACGAATACGACACTATTCATCGAAAAATAAAAATTTTCCTTTTAGCCTCTAAAATATCTATTGTGGATACTAGCTTTGATTGTATCCATGTTTTGATCATTCTTGAATTTTACACCACTATGATTATTTTTGAGGTATTTTTGGACATGGATAAAACAAAGTACTTAATCCTTAATCCTTAATCCTTGTCATTTTGTTTCAATCGGATTCGTTTCTTCAAAAATATTTTTCATCATTCCCAGTCTTAAATGATGATATTATTGAATATCTTTGGCACCGTAGTGCAAAAGATGAATGATTTCGATGAATATCTTTGGCCGTAGTGCAAAGATGAACATGTGTTTAGATGAACATGACTAACTAATGAATATCTTTGGCACATGTGCAAAGATGAATATTTAATTCGGATATATATTGATTGATGTTACGGGATAAAGATAGACGATGAACTTTTAAATTCATACATAGAAGATAGTAGTTTGCATTCTCTACTTAACTCTTCTAATGAATTATTATTTTCGCTGCGAATATTGATTTAAAACTTGTTGTCTATTGTATTATATTAGATTTTTCCCTGTTGAAGACTAACGATAATTTGTGATATATTATCTTAGTCATAATATTCTTTACTGGGCTAGTTGAGCTCACCCTTTTCCTTTTTGTTCCATTTTTCTTCTCGGGAGGCGAGAATATAAAAGATGCGAGTCGGGTATGGAATGAAGGTTCTAGAGAGAGTTGTTTAGTAGTCCTCACCATTTTTATAAAATAATGTATCAATAAATGTGATGAGGATTTATTTGAGTATAGATATTGTCTGAAGATAATATTTGTATTCAAACTCACGCTTTCTTGTTGTAATAATAAAGTTGTAGTTGTTTCGCATGCCATGTATTGACAACTCGTAATGGGTGATGTATACCTATTTTGGGGGCGCCACATGTAGTGCAAAAGATGAATGATTTACGATGAATATCTTTGGCACAGTAGTACAAAGATGAACAGTGTTTAGATAAACATGACCAATCGATGAATATCTTTGGCTTAGAGTGCAAAGATAAATATTTAATTCCGTATATATATTGATTGATGTTACGGGGGATAAAATATCGACGATGAACTTTTAAATTCATATATAGAAGATAGTAGTTTGCATTCTCTACTTAACTCTTCTAATGAATTATTATTTCATTGCGAAGATTGATTTAAAACTGGTTGTCTATTGTATTCTATTAGATTTTTCCCTGTTGAAGACTAACGATAATTTGTTCTGTATTATCTTAGTCATAATGTTCTTTACTGGGCTAGTTGAGCTCACCCTTTTCCTTTTTGTTCCATTTTTCTTCTCAGGAGGCGAGAATGTAGCGAGTATTAGTCGGGGGTATGGAATGATGGTTCTAGAAGTTATTTTAGTAGTCCTCACCATTTTTGTAAAATAATGTATCAATAATTGAAATGAGGACTTATTTGAGTGTGGATATTGTCTACATGACAATATTTGTATTTAAACTCACAGTTTTTATGTTGTATTAATAAAGTTGTAGTTGTTTCTGTACCATGTATTTTGACAACTCAAAATGGGTGTTGTATACCTGTTTTGGGGCGTCACATTTTTGGCCTGGCCCATTTTTAGTCCAAAATTTAATGATGACTTCGCTTGGTAAACCAAATTTCTACCGATCATTTAAAAAAAACCCTATTCAATTTCTTCTGGTTATGTTCGAGACGAGTACTCTCTAACCGACTTGGCTAAGGCTGTAAGGCTTAATAAAATAAAAGGGACTTTTGAGATCAGATCTAAAACTGAGAGTGAGAGTCCTCAAAGAGACAACGACGAGTCTACCGTCGACGACTGGAAAATCCACAAATCCACACTTCGATCGACCACACCGAGTCACCGACTGTGTAGCTTCTTCCTTTTCGTCCTGAATCTGGGTAATTTTATCTCTCTTCTCTATATATATCTCAGCTTCTTAAATTTTCATTTTTGGTTGAAGGATCGGATCTACCTTTTTGGTTCAAGGTATGTAATTTCCTTTCACTTTTTTGCCCATGGCCGGACGGTTAGGCAGAGATGAAGAAGGTCGAGTCCAGATTGACTGTAACGCCAAAGGTGTCTTGTTTGTCGAAGCGGAATCCGATTCCACGATCGACGATTTTGGTGATTTTCGACCTTCGTTGAACTCCGCGCGCTGCATCTACGGCAATTGATTACTCCGGGATCTCTATATGAATCCTCTGTTTATATCACAGGTACGCTTCTGTTTTCTTGTTTTTTTGCCACTGAATTTAAAATTCATACATGTTTGATAAACTAATTTGAGAGTTTTGTCATTTGTGCATGAGTTGTCTAGTTTGTTCTCATCCCATTTTTGCCTTTTCAGATTTTAGCTGATTCTAAAAGCCTCTACAACCTACTTTTTAATTCTAAAACTCAATAATAAATTTTTAGTAAGTTATATATTTATACACCTTTAATTTGTTAATTTAATGTTCAAATTTAATTCAATTTTAAAAAGCCAGTCCAATTTTTTTACCTAAAAGCAAGGAATTCAATATTTTGTTACTAGCTAATGACTCAAGTAGAAGCACATTATCTTCTACTAAATGTTTTAAGTGTCATAGGAAACAAGGAAATAGATAGTTGAAAGGATCATTTATTTAAACAATTGACCACAACAGTTTTTTTATTTGGGGATTTGGACATTGGTTGAGAAGGGCTAATGATAATCGATTTTCATTAGCAAGCATATCCTGTTATATCCATTTCTAGAATACTTAAGAAGTTAAGATATTAGAAATCCTATGATCAAGTAAAACACCAGATTGGCTGAGAGCCTGAGACTAATGAAACTGGTGGATTATGGATGGATTTTCCAGTGTTGGAATGGTCATGGTGTGTTGTTTATATGCAGTTTCCTGTGTAAGGTATTCCATGAGTTTTTATTTTGCTGTAATTTCAGTTTTTATGAGTTGCCTGTGGTTTAAATCATGAATGTGGTTTAAATCATGTGCAAAGCAGCAATTGAGGTACTGTTATAGAGTAGTCCTTCACTTTGTCTGCTGCTTCTACCATATATAATGACACATTTATGAATCTTTTTACACAAGATGTTAACTGTCAAGCTATTCTTTCGCTAGCAGATGGGATTGCAAGTATGCATTTGAAGCTTATTTTTATTGATGGTGACATGTCAAATGAAATGAATAGACATAATAGTCTTTGTTTGAATTTGTGTAATGTGTACTTTATAATTATCATTTAATATTTATCAATCAGAACACTTCAAATATTAGTTTTTCTCATTTGTATCATTGTATGTATTAGTAATATGTTACTCATTTCCTTCTTGAGCTTTACAGCAAGTATTTACAAATTTTTTAAAAAATAATGAAAAAGCTCATGCATGGCTAGCTTTGCAAACTAACCGACCCACTACCGCTTAATTCCAACCCAAAAAAACTCGAGTCATTTTGGCCCTACTTGCTTTGGGCCAAATTTTACTTGCTTGCCGTGTCTAGTCACATGAATGAACTATTAATTCACATTATTTAATATTAGGGGAGGTGGTGAAAGTTTGATAATACTTGCAGGACTAAATTAAAAATGAAGAAAAAGAGGAAGGTATTATACTGTAATATTTTGAGCCCCAAAACGTGCAATTATCGAAACTATATTTTTCTATAAATAGAAGCTCATTCTTCCTTCATTTCTCACCAATTCACTAAAGCTATAGAGCAATTATTATAGAGAGAAATTATAGAGAGAAAGAAGAAGAGAAGTCTGCTACCTCACTATTTAAGTATCCAGTCTTCTTCTAAGGTAAGGGGTATTATTCTTTCGTATTCATGAAGAGAGTTATTTTCTTTCAATACTCGTAAGGGTTGTTATTCCATTCTTTATTATTATATTGGAATAACCTGTCTATGGAAAGTACCGCATACATGGTGAAATTCTTTTGTTATTCCATTATTTATTATTCTATTGGAATAACTTGTTTGTGCGGTCCATCGCATGCCTGGTGAATTCTATTTTTATTCCATTCTTTATTATTCTGTTGGAATATCCTGTCTGTGCGGATTACGCATGACCTGGTTCCATTTTTTATTATTCTGTTGGAATAACTTGTCTGAACAGGTTACGAATGACCTGGTTCCATTCTTTATTATTCTGTTGGAATAACCTGCATGCAGGCATTACGCACGCTGGGTGAATTCTTCATTATTCCATTCTTTATTATTACATTGGAATAACTCGCCTATATGTATTCATTCCTTATTAAATTGTGAAAATGATCCATCTACGTGGATTACCGTATATGGCGGGCAAAAATCTATTTATGGGTTTCATATATTCTATTATACTCAGTTGGTTAAAAGTTTGACTTACTATACTCCATGAAATTAGTGGAATATCTTTGATATTTGCGTTTCATCCAAGATCTTTCATGGAAATATTCTTACAGCATTCTTGAATTTTACTCCACAAAGAAGTATCATGTTGACAATTTGGACGTTATTGATTTCTGGATAAATTAAAATTATAAATCTTTAAAATTTATCTTTGAACTTGTTTTATTGAATTATTATGTCATTGTCATCATCCTCATGCTTATATTGTGATTAAAGTCATCTTTAGCTTACGTGCGTAGATGGACTTGGTATGATTATGACCAGGGATTATTCGGTGTAATCATGACCGTAATGTGACGAATGATGTGGTAAAAGTCCTCATGGGCCTGTAGTTCATTGATGGACAGTTGTTGGTATGATTATGACCAAGGATAATTCGGTATAATCATGACCATTGATGATTACATGAATATTCTTGGTCGTGATGCAGGGATGATTCGATTTTATTTATTAAGCTGAGTCTCAGCGATAAAGTTGATGAAAAACTTTTTAAATCATAGAAGATAGTAGATTTTATGCTCTACTTGACTCTTCTAATGAATTTCTTGTTCTGCTACAGTTAAACTTGTTGTTTATTATATTCTATCAGTTTAACATTGTTAAAGGCTAATGATAATTTATTCTGCATTATCTTAGTCATAATATTTCTTCTTTGGGCTAGTTGAGCTCACCCTTTCTTTCACTTTATTCTCTTGAGAAAATGAGAGCGTGGCTAGGACTAGTCGAGGGAGCAGTGGCGGTCCGAGATGATAGCATTAGTAGTGTGACGCCCCCCAAATTAGGTATACATCACCCATCTTGGGTCAATGATACATGGTACAAAATTCAAATACAACTTACTAATACAACCGTGCAGTATAATACGACAAAACATAACTGTGAGTTTGAATACAATTATTGTCTACTAGAGATTATACAAACTCAAAAGGAGTCCTCATTACAATTATTAACACACTATTTCACGTAATAGTGAGGACTACTAATGCTATCCTCCTCGAACCGTCACTCTGTTCCCCAGACTAGTCCCTCGCTATGTTCTCATTTCTCAAGAGAACGGTGAAAGAAAAGGTGAGCTCAACTAGCCCAAAGAAGAAATATTATGACTAAGATAATGCAGAATAAATTATCGTTAGCCTTTAAAAAAGTGTTAAATGATAAAATATAACAACATCAAGTTTAATCTGCAATGAACAAGCAATCCATTAAAAGAGTCAAGTAGAGAATAAAATCTACTATCTTTTATGATTTAAAAGGTTTTTCATGACTTTTATCGTTGGGACTCAACTTAATAAATAATTCACATCATCGAATCACCCATGCACTACTAGCTGAAGGATATTCTTTTAGTATCACGACCACAAATTATCCATGCACTACAACCCAATGACATTCGTGTATTCATTAATGGTCATGATCATGCCAACAACAAGCATCCATCAATGCACTACGGGCCAATGATAACTTTTACCACATCATTTGTAACATTACGGTTAATGATTACAATCAATAATCCCCGGTCATAATCATACCAAGTCCATCTATGCACTTACAAAAGCCACGAGATGACTTTCAACATAATATAAACATGAGGATGATGACAATGATATAAGAATTCAATAAAACAAGTTCAAGAATTAATTTATCCAGAACTAATAATGTCCAAATTGTCAACATGATAACGCTTTGTAGAGTAAAATTCAAGAATGATCGTAAGAATATTTCCATGAAAAGATCTCGGATGAAGCGCAAATATCAAGGATATTCTACTAATTTCATGGAGTTTAGAAGTCAAAACTTTAACCAACCGAGTATAATAAAGAATGGAATAACAAAAGAAATCACCATGCATGCGGTACTTTGCATGAGCGGGTTATTCTAATGTAATAATAATAACGGAACCGTGTCGTGCAAAATTTTCACCGAAGGGGATGTTCTAACAGAATAATAAAGATTTTACCAAGTCCTGTAAAACACACGCATGTGATGTTCCAAATGTAATAATAATAAAAATTTTAACCAGGTCCTGTAAAACACACGCATGTGGATGTTCAACAATGAATAATAATAAAGATTTTAACCGAGTCCTGTAAAACACATGATGTGGATGTTTCAACGAATAATAATAAAAAGATTTTAACCAGTCCCATTGTGAAACACACGACGTGATGTTCCAACGAGAATAATAGAAGAATGTCACCAAGTATAGGGTAAATCACAGATACAAAAGTTATTCCAATGTAGAATAATAAGCGATGGAATAACAACAGTTCTCTTCATGAATAAGAATAATAACACCCCTTACATTATTAATAATAGATTGAATCTCGCGGTGAGTGTAGTAACAAAATACTCTTCTTCTTTCTCTCTTATTCTCTCTATACTTTCTCTCTCTATAGCTTGAATGAATTAAGTGAAAAATAATGAAAGCACTTAGGCCTCTATTTATAGAAGATTTCTAGCTTAGCACTTGAAATGTGAAAAGGCAAGTGGCTTCGATTGAATGATGATGTGAAAAGAAAAGTGGTTTGGCGCTTTTGTAATGTGAAACGAAAATTGGTTCGGCCTTTTGTAATATGAAAACGACAAGTGGTTTGACGTCTGGTAAAGGTAGTTACTATTGACGAAGGTAATTACTATTGATGAAGGTAATTACTATTGACGAAGGTAATTACTATTGACGAAGGTAATTACTATTGATGAAGAGACTCTTAGATGATGACATATGGCCCCCCCATAAAATAACCAAACTTACCACAAACGTCTCATAATAGACTCTTTATATACATCAAGGATTGAATAAATATTACCACAAATTATTTTATTTTTAATCAACACATATTTAATCTTTCAACAATTATTAATCATTTATAACTTTTAAATCTCAATTATTGATTTAATAATATAACATATTATACGAGATGATAATGTGACAATAATTGAATCAATAATATAAGAGATATGATCGCAATCAATTATCAGAGCAATAATTGAGTATATAGTGAGTGACTTCTCACGTAAGCATCAATAATCAATCTGCCGTAATATACTATGCAACCACGCCAGACATCGTATTTTTACTACCGTAGTTCAACAGCTTTTTCAATAACAACACCTCAAGTTATTTTCATAAAAAGTATTTTTATGTCGCTTTCTCAATCCGATAATAATTTCGCTTAGGTCCACCAATGATTGTGTCGTCATCGTCACGAATATTCCCCGACAAAAAGAATATTCCCTACCAAACGAATATTTTATAACAACTTGCTTACTTTGCGAAATTTATAAATATTACCCACAACTATAACATTATATCAAATTTACTCCATAATATTCAAAAATAATATTTATAGAAAATTCATCTTTATTTATAAAAGTTGGGGTCTTATAAGTAGTCCTCACTATTCTGTTAAATAGTGTAACAATAAATGTAATGAGGACTCCATTGAGTGTGGATATTGTCTAGATGACAATATTCTTATTAAAACTCTTAGATTATGTTTTGTCGTATTTTACACGACTGTTGTATAATTAAGTTATATTTGAATTTTGTACCATATATTTGACGACTCAAGATGGGTGATGTATACCTGTTTTGGGGGCATCACACATAATTATATGTAGATTTGGCAATATAGTTAGTTAATTGTTGGGTCAAACCATATTAACTGAAACCAAATGGGTTGGTTAACCATTTTTATTTATTCAGGTTGATTAAAGTTTGGACCCATATTTTTTAAAACAAATATAGTTCTGAACTAGTTAACCATTTTTCAACCCATATTCCATGGTATCTAACAACTAATGCGTATATTACGCAATTAATGGAGCAACTTTCATGAATCATGCGCACTATCAAATCAATTCATATCCGGTTATCCCTATATATTACTATCACCAATATTTGAATTTAAAGTC
Organism: Panax ginseng; assembly: GCA_020205605.1. Lineage (NCBI taxonomy): Eukaryota > Viridiplantae > Streptophyta > Magnoliopsida > Apiales > Araliaceae > Panax > Panax ginseng. The sequence goes on from CM035141.1 coordinate 29,084,217, forward strand.
AAACACATACTTATTTCTATTGTGAAAGTCCAATAATAATCTAGGAGAGGGGTTGAATAGATTATTACCGATTAAAAAATTATCATAGGCCTTTTTGAATTTTTGGATAATTAATTTGCAGTGTTAGAAATTAATATGCAAGACAGTAAAAAATTCAATCACACAATGCACAGAGATTTGTCTGGTTCACAACATACATCCCGGGTATGCTGTTACATCCAGTCTCAAGCTCCTCTCCAGGACTTGAGATCCTATTACAATCTACAATAAATACTCATACAACAGGCGGAGAAGCCTTTACAAAGTTTTATAGACAAAATTTCAACTGTTCCTAACTAATCTATCTTGGACAGCAAGCTCCTCGCTCCCTCCTCAAGCTTAGTTCTACTTCTTTTGAGTTCAATTCTATTCTATGATCTGGTCTTGGTCGAAGAATTACTCGTCTTTCTCACATGTACATAAAATAAACTAACTCTGACCTTTTCTCTTTTTACAAATGATTTTATAACAATTTGCTTCTCAAATAAGCAGATAAGAATTTAGTACAGATTGATGCTTCTCAAATAAGCAGATAATAATTAAAGAGCAAATATATTTATAAAAGTTCAAAGACTTTTATACTTGAGAAAATATGCTTCTTAGTAAGCAGATAATAATTTGTGTTTTGATCAATAGTGCTTCTGTGTAAGCAAATATGTAAATTATGCACTGTTATAAAAGTTAAATAACTTTTATATTTTGTGTGAAAAGATGCTTCTTGAATAAGCAAATAAGTCAATTTTATCTTTTACTCAAAAATGCTTCTATTTAAGCAGATATATAATTTAATGCAAATTTATAAAGAAATATTTATTCTTTATGGAGTAAAGTAAAAGTCACTTTAAGTTTAAATAACTTTTAGAGTGCGAATGCTTCTGAGTAAGCAAATAAGTTATATTAAGCTTTGAATCAAATATGCTTCTATTTAAGCAGATATATTCACTTAAGTTTGTGAAATAAAAGTTTAAATAATTTTTATATTATGCAACAAGTATTTTATGAATAAATGAATTTATGATCAAATACTTGTGATGACAGATATCAAGTATGATAAATAAATTAGTTAAGCAATACTTGATATAACAAATATTATTATTTAACTCAAACAATATATAAGAATATTTTATCTATTATGTGAACTTTTATAAATAATGTCACTTAGTACTATAAGGAATCGTACGGTTCGAATTCCTCTTGGTAGAGGTGTATCTCCAGAGTAGCATGCTGGCGTCTAAGTCTGAAAAAATTTATAATTTCACAATTGATATTTATATAAATATTTTCAATAGATCGATCGATTCTCAAATCCGAGTTTGGATGACTACTCTTTTGGGAGCGAAGATCTCAAAGGTCGCTTTTGAGCTATCAAGTGTCGTATTTATTTTACGATATTTATATAAATAATATCAATAAAAGGTTATCAAGACTAAGGAATCGTGATACGTTCAATTTCTCTCCGTAGAGGTGTATCTCAAGTAGCCTTGCTATACGCCAAGTATCTTTTTATTTGATAAATAGATGAAATATAGATATATAGAATTGTGTATAACAATTTATATTCGTATATCTATAAATATAAATAAGCAAGAGATAATTCAAATAAATAAATCAAATAACTTATCTCAATATGCTTAGACCAATTTCCTCTTCTCTAATGATCAGAACTTTTGTAAGAAGAGATAAAGAAAGCTTTTTAGAGAGAGTATGTGAGAGAGAAATAAGCTTTTCTTTGTAAGTGAATTGGCAAAATAAAATGAAAGAAATTCCTCCTATTTATAGATTTTTGAAATTAGGGGTAAAATGGTAATTTTTGAAATATGATTTTAAATGAATGGCTAGGATTGCTTTAATTCAAAATGATTTGTTTGGATGAAAAGATGAGCCACAATCAATGTCAGCCCACTCTCAAAAGTTCCTACTTTTTCTTATCAACTTAGTCATTAAATGTAGTCAAATGAATTCAATTTCTGTGTGGCTTCTTGTCCCAAAAAAAAAGACATGGTTTTGGTCTAAAAAATGTTGCCAGCTCATGCATGCTTTGTAAGACCCTGAATTTTATGAAATGAAAGTATTCAATTTTTATAATTATTATTCTATTTAGTAAATGGTTAAATTGAGAAAGGGTTAAAGTTAAGGGTGACATGTGAAAATTTTATAAAGTAAACAAGTTGATATAAAATATTCGTTGTGTCGGGGAATATTCGTACGACGACATAATCATTGGTGGACCCCACAACGGAAGTATTGTCGTAGTTAGAAAATGACTGAAATATCATTTTATAAAAATAACGGTGAAAGTTTTACCGTTAAACTGTTGAACTATCCGGTGATAAAAGTATAGTAATACGCATGGTTTCATAGTAGCACGCGGTATTGTATATTATCTTTGATTATTGATGCTTATGTGAGAAGTCACTCAGTTATACTCAATTATTGTTACAGTAATTGTTGCATAACATCTCTCATATTATTGATTCAATTATTGTCACAGTATCATCTGCATAATATTTATTATTATTAAATCAATAATTGAGACGACAAAGTTATTCATATTATTATTTGCAATATTGACAATGTCTAGAAAGTTCACCAAGGAGAGGTTTGGTCACCTAATTGCGCCAATAGGAGAAATCCTTTATCTGAAAGCCCCTCTTTCCGGGGAATGATCTGGTTGTTAAATATTGTGAGTTATAATATTAATGATGAATAAGTTCGTGTTGATTAAAGATGAAATTGATATTTCCATTGTATTGAGATTATTAGTGTTAATGGAAATCGACATCTATTTCGATAATAATTGATGTCTGGAGGTTATATTGACCAATCGAGTAATTAATCGGATAAATGAGCAATTAATTGTTATCAATTCACATGCTTATAACTATTTGTTCACATGTGTGTACTATTGATTCACATGCATGTACTATTAGGGGAGGTGGTGCAAGATTGATAATACTTGCATGACTATAAAGATTTGGCATTTTTTCTACTAAAAGCACGAAGGAAAAAAAATATCTACATGCAGCAGAACCATCCCAAATAGCCGAACTCTAGGGGGAAATCAATGTTTAGACGAAAAAATGAAGTTCGGGAGGAGCAGTTACTATTTGGATCGTAACTTTTGATCCGTTTGGAGTTTCGGGGCCCATAATATATCAAAACAAAGCTAGCGACGAGCCCTACAAACATTATTGCCTATGGCCATGACATATGCCATTATAAGTCCAAAAAAGGCTCCAAAGGATGCTTTTGGGCTGTCCGAAGTTATTTCAAAATTATTTTGGAAATTTTTTCTTGCATAATTATGATTCCTAACTCTTTCTGACATCATTTCTTCTTCTTTTCAGGTGTTTTGAAGCTTAAATCTCAGACTTTCCTCTTTGCCATGGTGAGCACTTCAAGTTCTAATGCCTACTTTCCTTGCTCTTTAGATCCCTTATGCTGAATTCATTTTTCTTACAAGCCCTCCCCGTTGAACATTCTGCAGACTTGGGAACAACCAAGGAGGCCCCGTTTCTCAATGATTGGGGAAGGGCTCCCCTCCTTTGGTCTTTTCGACGTCTTTTGGATGCAAGTCCAGACCTATGACCGTACAACTTTTCCTCTACCATAGAAGGAAGACTTGTTTCTATATCCAACGGCTTGTGGAAGTTGGGATGACTTTTCCCATTTTGATCACATTCTCCTTCACTTCTTCTCTTATTCATTTAACCACCTTCAGGAATGGCAGTATTGGACCGACGAGATACTTGTGAATGCTGATTATGTGGATATACTAAAGAGAAGGCTAACATTCTACGTTGCATCTAGATATGCAGGGACATTTGTATCCAACAGGACCATGGTGCTCCTCTACATGCATATTCATCACTTCTTGGGGGGAATACACCTCTACTTTGGAGGATGCCTATGTCATCTATCAGTAAGCATTTGCCCCATGCGCGTGAGTCACGCCTTTGGTGAGATGATCCCGCAATTTTTTTAAGTGTTGAAGTCTTGATTCCAGTTTCTAAACACTTCGTGGGGCTTGATGTTTTTTGCAAGCCTCGAAAACGAAAGTCCTAGGAGAGGGAACCTCTAGGAAGCAAACCCTAGGAGGGCGAGCTCTAAAGGAGCTCTTCCGGGATATCTTGGAAAATCTTCGATCTAATCCTTCACCACATGATGTAATCCTTCGAGTCTTGATGCTAAGAATTCTTTGTCTGATGTAAGCTCGGATGGTCTGTTGTGGGTGGTGCAGCACTTTCTTCACGCCTTTCTATAACTTTTTCACATGACAATTTTGAGAGTACCGATGAGACTCTTGCTTCTTTGAGAAGGAATCCTTCTGAGACTATTGTTGATGTTCATCCTCCCAAGGAGGATTCCTCCAAGTTGGTGATTGCTTGGGTGGGTATTGTGGACATGTCTCCTAACTCTCCTTGGACATGTCTCCCTTTCATGCTAGGTTGGATCTCTTTATTTTCAATCATCATGTTGTTGCACTTCGTTCAGAAGTCACTTCACGTCACCATGAGAATGACTTACTTTATGTAAAGCTTTAGGAGGTTCAAGATGCCATGGATAAATTGAAGACCAAGCTTTTGGGAAATTGAGTTAGCTGCCCAAGACCTTGAAGGCCTGACAGTCTTGAAGGTCTGCTAGCCTCGAAGGTCTGATAGCATTAAAGGCCTGATAACCTCGAAGGCCTGATAACATTGAAGGTCTAATAGCCTTGAAGACCTGATAACCTCGATCGAAGACCTGATAGCATTGAAGGCCTGATAACCTTGAAGACTAAGCTTTAATTATTCTCCTCTCTTCAGTTCGACAGGTCATGACCTTTAGATCATGAACTTTCGTAGTTTTTCTATTTCTTGTATCAAAAAATTCATGTACATATATTTCATTAATCAAATTGTAGTTTCTTTTATCCTTATGGATTGCCTTTAATTTGAACGATTCCTTAAAACTCAATATTTAACATTGGATCTTAAGTTATCCAAATTAATACTCCAAGACAACAATAGGTATTATAAACAAGTAACCGTGAATTTTTTTTTAAAAAATATGTATATATATTTTCTACAAACTAACACTTGAATTTATACTTCTTTTTTTTAAAGAAATCAGGAAAACATTCAAGTATAAGTGAAAGTTTGTCAATTCATTGATAATCATATTGCTTTTAACGAAAAGCATAACGTTTCATATAATAAATCTTGCTTTTATCGAAGAAAGCGTAACGTTCGCCACTTTTAGAGATAAAGTGCAACTTTCTTGCTTTTGTCGAATGAAGCATAACGTTCGCACGGATCCCAGCAGAGTCGCCAAAGAAATGTGGGCCAGAAAATCGTACCTTGCTAGTTAGGATTTCGTGTTGGCTGAGGAGGAGAGAAATCCACGAAGAGCACAGAATTGGTTGATTGATTAAAGAGGGGAGAAGAACAAGTGGGCGATTACTCCAACGACACATGGCAGAACTCCTAGAATCCGGGAACCATATTAGTGTAGCAAGGATTCCAAGAGCCTTCTTGAGTGCTTTGAGTTGAGAGAATGTCCAAACCTTTTAGTGCTTTTAGATGGAATATTCTTAGAATGGAAGGGGTATTTATAGAGTTTCATGGATTTAAGTAGTCACATGTTAGGCACATGTTTTTCAAAAATTTAAAATTTATCTTTTGTGGCCCAACAAAATTATATAATATAAAATGATGAATATTTTTATTTCTTATATTAATGAACTTCACTAAATAACATATTTACCCTTTATTTTAGTCATCCTGAAAAGAATTTTTCAAACACAAATTATTTAATTTACGAACGCTACGTTTGAAACTCAAACACAATGAATACGATGTGTTTAGAAATCCAACACTGCAAACATTATCGTCTCAAAAAGATAGTAGCTGAATAAAATTATGGTCTTCAAGTTTATTATTCTAATTCCATTAGAATGGATAACAATATTGTTGCACAAGAAATTCAATAATACTACTAGTATTCAATTTACAAAAAAGTAAAACTACAAAAAAGAATATATGAATTCTTTTTGGAAATTCAAAACCAAAAAATTGTTTGAGTTTTTTGTAGGTCACCGTGGAGCCAAAGAGACTATTGATGAAGTCACTGGTATGCGCCCATTTTCTCCGACCAAGTCCGAGACTCCAAAATAGCTTTGATATCCGGCCCATGATCCAACTCATATCGGGCCTCTTATCCGGATCCTCTCCAACGCATTCCAACCCGACACGTGTCGCCTTCTCCACAATCTCCTCCGGATCATGAATCCTTCAATGCTTGTCCATCCACCGTCTCAACCCACCACCGCCATCGTCTCTCTCACCTTCTCGCCGCTTCAATCACCAAACCCTAGTATAAACTCCACCACAAGTTAAGGTTTTATGGAGAAACCATGCTATTGAAGAAATGACCTGGGAGTTGGAATCAGAAATGAAAGCGAGGTATCCTCACCTTTTCGAAACACCAGGTACGTATATCAATTTCGAGGACGAAGTTTCATAAGGAGGGGAGGTTGTAAGACCCCAACTTATTATAAATAAAATTGAATTTCTCTATTTATTATCTTGAAATAATAAGGTGATAATTAGATATAATACTTTGGTTATGGGTGAAATGTGCAAATTTTGCAAAATAAGCAAGTGGTTATAAAATAATCATTGTTGTCGAGGAATATTCGTTTGGTCGTGGAATATTCTTTTTATCGGGAATATTCATACGACGGCGCAGTCAATTGTAGGCCCAATAACGTAATAACTACTTGATGAAGAAAATGACAAATTTGAATTTTTATAAATAACAGAAGTTGTTATTCAATTAACACTTGTTGAATACCCGGTGGTTAAAATACGATGTCTGCGTGGATGCACAAATTATTGTTGAATTATTGATTCTTACGTAAGAAGGCACTACTCATAATTGTTACGAAGAATTAATTGTTCAATATTTTATTTTATTGATTCAATAATTCTTTGCATTGATATTTTATATTATTGTTGTTTCAATAATTATCACCGCATGATATTTCCCATTATCGATTAATAATTCATATTATTTGAATAATATTATTAGATAGCATTATTGGCAATGTCTAGAAAGTTCTCACAAGGAGAGGTTTGGTCACCTAATCAAGCTACCAAGAAGAGAGAAATTCTTATTGAAAGCCCCTTTTCTGGGAACGGCACGTTGTTATTATTGTGATTCTGTAATATTATTTGTGAATAATTATTTATTGATTTATATGATAAAGAAATATTTATTTTATGGAAGGAAATATTTATTTTTTTTATGTGGTTATAATTGAAGGAATTCTGCAGGAAATTATTTGTTGAAAGTTGGTAATTATTTTTTCCGATAAAATATTTATTCATATACATTATTATAATATATTATAATTGTTTAATAATATTATTATTATAATATATAAGCATGTGGTAATTAGAAACGGAAGTAAGCAAGATGTTTTTGAATACCTTGTTGGTAACATATATGGTTTGGTTGGTGGAAATGGTGGGTGAGAAAGTTGCCTGCAAATTCTAATTTTTTCAAATGTATTACAAGAGCATTGTTGTTTTTTTTCAAAGATGAGTCATGCCTTGTTTTTTTTTCAAAGCTGGTTGGTTTCCTTTCTTTCCTGCAACTCATTTTTCAAAGTGTGGCCCCAACCATTTAAAATGAGAAAAGTTAGGAATTTAGGAATTGAATTGCCTGCAAAGTTTTAGTGTGGCCCCAACCATTGAAATAAGGAGAGTTAGGCTTGAAAATTTGGCAGAGAGGTTAGGCAGAAAAGTTAGGCAAATATGTTTAACTTTTTTCCTTCTGTTGCTATAAATAGGAGGTAACCCCTCCTTCCTCAATCACACCTTCTAATCAGAAATTCCTATTCTATATTATTGTGAGTATTTTTCTTGAGTATAAGAATATTTTGAGCGAAATTTTTCTGCAAGATTTTCTCATAATAATATCCGATATTCCAGTCAAATCTAGTTTAACCAAGGTAAAGGATATTATTTTATTTCAATACTCGTAAGAAATATTATTTTCATTTATACTCCATAGTATGGAAGGAATATTATTTCATTTCATATTCCTAAATTTGAACTTACTATGGTAAGTATTGCTTCTATAATTCCTGAAATGATTAGAAATTTCGTTTCATCTAATATCATTTCATAGGATTATTAGTCCGAACTTTTATCAAATTTAGAACTTTTCATGACCGCAAGATCGCTTATAATTCATTGCTTCATGGGTAATTGATCACTTGTATCGTCCCATAATTCTTATTCACGGTGCTTTGTTTATAGTTATCGCTTTCACTCACGGTCTTTTCACAAAAAGAAAAAAAATTATTTTTTTCTCTTCCAAGTTATCTGTTGTGACCCTTATTCTTTAAATTTAATCCATGATTTGATCTTCGTTCTTGAATTTTACTCCACTATAGTTTATTATGGAGTATTATTGAACTTGGATAGACTGAAATATGAATCCCTAATATTTGTCCTTCTGTCTCACTGGATTCGTTCTTTAAAATATTTTTCATCTTCCTCGGTCTAAATGATGATATTCTTTGAATATCTTTGGCCCGTAGTACAAAAAATGAATGATTAATCGATGAATATCTTTGGCCCATAAATGCAGAAGATGAGCAGTGTTGAGATGAACATGACCAATTTGGTGATATAAATGAATATCTTTGGCAGTAGTGCAAAGATGAATATTTGATTCAAGATATATATTGATTGATGTTACAGGATAAAATATTGATGATGGACTTTTAAATCTTAGAAGATAGTAGAATTCTTTCTCTACTTGACTCTTCTAATGGATTGTTGTTTTACCATTGCGATTGTTGATCTAAAACTTGTTGTTTAATATATTTTATCGATTTTTCCTCGTTGAAGACTAATGATAAATTGTTTTATATTATCTTAGTCATAATATTCTTTTTTGGGCTAGTTGAGCTCGCCTTTTTCTTTTTTTGTTCCATTTTTTCCCAGAGATGAGAACCTAAAGAGAAACTAAATGTGGGGTATGGAGTGATGGTTCGTGGATAGATGTATTAATAGTCCTCACTATTTTATAAAATAGTGTATCAATAATTATAATGAGGACTCCTTTTGAGTTTGTATACTCTATTAGGCGACATTTGTATTCAAACTCACATTATATGTGTTGTCGTTTATTTTACCGACGATAATTGTATTACTGAAGTTGTATTTATTTCTGTACCATGTATTTGGCGACTCATAATGGGTGATGTATACCTATTTTGGGGGCGTCCCAAATAATGCCTATATTGCTCTGTCCTTCTAACCACTAATCTAATCCCTCAATCAATTCCCAAAACGAGCCGCCTCCGCGAGTCTTCTGCCTCGGGACACGTGGAGGCTTCTCCCGGGTCTAGCACATTTATTTCTGACTTTTCTGTCTTCATTCGATTAGGTTATGTGAACCATAATTTGCTCATTTAATGAGGTCGTGGAACCCTAATTGTGCATTTAATTCAATTAGGTCATGTAAACCCTAATTTTGCACTTGGGCTGAGAAGATGCAATTTGACTTTTGAGGTCAAACAATAACATATTAAACTTTAAAATTGGTATGATTCGTAAAAATTTAGAATGAAATAAATTTTGTGATTAATAATTTTTTTATTATATTGTATACAATTATAATAAATGTATTACCTAATATTAAATAAATTCACATCAATTTAAAATTTACTATATTGTCGTTTGACCTCAAAAATCAAATTTTATCTTTAATTTAAGAATGAATATAGTATTAATTAGGGAGTACCGATATATGAGTGTGTCAGGCCATTTGGCTATTACATCAAATTAAGGGATTGTTTGATTTAGCGCTGAATGACTAAATAATTTTTTTTCAATATTAATTATTATATTAAATAATATTAAATAAATTTATAATAATTTGAATAATTTTAAAAAGGTAAAATAATAAAAATTTATTATTCAGATATTTCAGATATGTCAATTATTAAATAACTTTTTTTATTAAGATTCATTCAATTTTTATCAAGCAACTCTTAAATCTGTGCTAATTTCAACTTTAATATAAAACCATAGCTTATGTGTTGAAATTTAGTGAATTATCAATTTTATATAAAAGGTGGTCTCACCATGAAAATATTGATCAAAAGGAAGATCACATGGGAACATGCATGGTCTGCATGAGGAACTTGACCTTTGTTTGATTTTGCCCCAACTTTGTTCAGAACGTTGCAATTGTTTAATGCACACGGGCCAGTACTGCATGTGTTTCTTCCAACTCCCTTACTAATTAATTACTTGCGTCTTCTTCTAGAATCTAGATATACAATCTCATTATTAATACTAGTCGTGTGTAAATTATACTCATTCCATATTAAATATCTTAATTTTTTTTAAATATTTTAAAATAAATATTCTATTTCTATATTAATAACTATATTTATCCTATTCTTCCTTTTATACCCTCATAATATATTTAATACTTATTAAAAATATGAGAGTTACAAAAAATGTACTGAAAAGAATTAAATGACATAGAAAAGAGTAATTATAAGTCATAAAAAGTGAAAAAATAATTATTGGGGTTATTAAAATGACAAAGTAATTATTTGGGTCATAGAAAAGTAAAAAAGCAATTATTGGGGTCATTAAAAATAAAAATAATTATTAGGGTCATAGAAAAGTAAAAAAAAAATTACTTCAATTATTAAGTACTCCATTTGTTCCTAAATAACTGATGTTTAAGGATGTTACACGCATATTAAGAAAGTATTTAATATTTTAAAATATTCTTAATTAATAACCTATTAAATAATTTTTCAGCTTTAAAATAAATTTCTTGAAGTAATGTTAAATGGAGTATAGTTTAAAGAATATAAAAAATTAACTTTGGAAAAGAGAAAGAGTGAAAAATAATTAAGGTGAGTATTAATGAAGACAAGGGTAAAATTGGAAAAAAGTAATAAAAACATATTAATTTCTTAAAACATCAAATATTTTAGAACAAAATCATTTTTTTAAAACATCAGTTATTTAGGAATAGAGGTAGTAATCGAAAAGAGTAATTTAGGTAAAAGAAAATTTTATTAATCAATGTGCCAAAATTAATTATGACGTTTATTTTGGAACGGAAGGAGTATGATGTAAAATTTAAAATAGTAAATAAAAAGTTATAAAAATTAATATTAAAAAAATAAAATAATAATATATTTAAAATTATTGGGGTTAAAGAATAAAAAATATATATAGGTGGACTAATTATGTGACCCTAAATCACCCTGCCACGTCAGCCTCAGCCTCCTCACGGAATTTAATACAAATTTAACCATAAAATTCTCGTAAGAAATTTTGTGCCTACTTATTTTATTTTATTTTTTGTTCTAAAGTAGTTTCTAACAAGTCCCATTATATGCGTTCCACTCAGCATATGATACGAGTCGTGTCTATCACTAGTTTGACTTATAAATATTAGCAGCGGATCTTACGCGTGTTGTGTGTGTAAATTAAGTTTAGTTAAAATAAATATTTTATAAAATTTAAAGAATTAAATGTAAGTATAAAAAATTAATATAAAAATGATAAAATTGAAATTATCTTAAAAGTTAAAAGGACATTTTTAGAAGTTAAAATAACTTTAGAAAATTGTTTACTCGAAGTGTCTCTTCGACATTATTTAGGGTTGTAAACGAACTGGACTATCTACGAGTCCGATCCGACTAGATTAATTTGTCCAAACTTGTCTCAAAGTTCGTTAACGAGTCGAGTTCAAACAAGACCTTTTAGTCCATTTAGTTAAGCAATTAGCCGAGCTCAAATAGTGTGGTTTCGGCTCGTTTAAACCCGACTCGTTTAATAATTATTTAATTAAAATTTTATTTTATTTATATAAAATATATAATACAAAAAAATATTTTACTAATATATATTTTTTCTCAAAAAAGTGAAAAATAAAATTAAGAAATATTGCAAAAATAAACAGGTCACACTTAAGCTCGACTCGACTCGGTCCAGCTCAAACTCGAGTCCGACTAATTTATAAACGAACCAAGTTCGTATATAAAATTTCAAACTTGTTTAAAGTCCAGCTCGACTCCTTTAACTTTTAAATAAGCTAGAGTTTGGGTAAGCTAAAGAAAGGGTGATCACCATTAATAATAGTTAATTTGTTATTTTTAAAATAAATATGAAATATAAATATATTTTCAAAGTTTATAAAAATTTCAAACCGATTTCTTTTTGTGAAATTACAAGAACACGATATTTAATTATTTCAGAAGAACACGTAATTTACCAAATGAATTGAGAAATTTCCTTAATTTATTGTTCATCATAGTGCAAACAAACTTTCACATGCACACACGACGTCGTTATCCTATGCAAAACATCTCTAAACAATAACATTAACTTTTCCTTGTCTCATAATAACTCTAGCAAGGACAAGTACGAGGAGGGTGTCCTCATAAACAGTCATTATCCTCAAACGACGTCGCATCAATTCGATCCAACGGCAAACCCTCCGGGATTAAGCCACAAAGATTATTATGACTTAGGTCCAAGTGCCCGATATACATAGCGGACGATATCGTATGTGGTATCAACCCCTTTAACTTGTTGAATGATAAATCAATTGCTAAAAAGTAAGTTTTCAAGTGAAAAACATCAGGTAAAAAACCTTCGAGAGAGTTTCGGCTTAAATTAAGGATGTTTAAACCGGTATTACTTAATAAACCGGCCGGTATTTCTCCCGATATTTGGTTACTATCTAGGTTTAGAGTTGAAAGAACCGGCATTGACCCGATTTGAGACGGAATTGAACCGGTTATCCGGTTCATGGACAGATCTAAGTCTGCGAGTCGGTGAATATCAGCGAGTGAACTCGGGATTGACCCTGTGAGTTGGTTTCGGCTCAGTAAAGCTCGGCTCATCATCTTGAGCTTGCCGAGATCGGCCGGAAGTTCGCCGGAGATTTGGTTGTTGCTAAGATCGAGGTGCTTTAGGCTGGCTAGGTTAACGATCGAGGCAGGGACTGAACCGGAAATTGCATTGTAGGCTAAATTAAGAACGGTGAGCTGCTTTAGTTTCCCGATATCGGCCGGAATTTCGCCAGAGATTTGGTTTCCGATTAGATCAAGGATTCGGAGGTCCGTGAGAGAAGATAGACAGGCCGGAATCTCGCCGGAGATGCTCTTCCAGTCGGCTACAACGAGTGTGCTGAGCCTGTCGAGGCTGCAGACTGAAGGTGAGATCGAACCGGTCATGTAGCCGGAGCGGCCGGCTTTTTCTAAGATCGGGTCTTCGGATTCGCCGCGTAGGGAAATATCGGAGACCCGGCTGGTGGTCGGGTCGCAGCTAACGCCGTACCACTGGTTGCAACAGTCATTGCCCGTCCACGAGTTGAAGATGCCTAAGTATGGCTCGGAGAGGGCAGCCTTAAAGGCTAGTAAAACTGCCTGGTCTGCTGGCGGGCAGGCATTAACGGTTAATGTAACGGCTAGTAGCACTAGTGTGACCAATCCGGTCAGTCCCATATTTCTCTCTCTAAAAAATGTATGTATTTCCTCTCTCTAAAAATGTATGTGCTTTCTCTGTCTGTGAGAAAGAAAGGAGATAGAATTTAGTGAGGTATATTTTCAGTGGGGAGTTTAGAGATGACAATGGAGGGAGGGAGTGGGTGAGTGAGAGTGTGTGGTAATATATATGAAAATGGACAAATAATGCACCTGAAGATGGGGATTAATTACGGTGGCAGTTGATATGACCATGCAGAGTGAAGGAAGGAAAGGAGGGGTAAGTAGGAAATGAAACGCATTACATATTTAACTTTAACCGTATGATATTGTTTTTATGGTTAAGGCAAGTTTACTTAACTAACAAGTAAGAGAAAGCTAAAGAAAGTACACTCTTTCAGTACACACAAACAAAAAGGAAAAGTAGTTCTAGTGTCATAAATTTATATCGAATTATTTATATAATAAGTAATTAAAAAAATAAATATAAATATTTGTAATATATATTATTTTTTTATAAAAAGAATCTCAGTTGCTACAAAAATTCACAAGAGTTGTATGTTTTTTATGGTAATATAAAACAATATTATTTATTTTTATAACATTATTATATACAAAATAAATATATATTCTTAATTTATAAATTTTACAAATGAAAATCTTTTTACGAGAAAGATCGATGAAGCATACAAGAAGTACGCCGAATAAACCTTCCCTAGATTTGGTTTGTTTTCTTGCGGTGATATTTTTTGACTTACATTCGGAATCTCATTTTTTAAGGCCTTTCAAATCAAGGGTATCCATTTTGTAATTTAAGTAGCCTAATTAAAAAGTAAGCTGATGTTTAATTGGTCTTTACTCAAAAATTATTTAAATAAGAGGTAATTGGGAAATCGACATCTTTTATTAATTTATTAGAGCATTTTAAATATGCATCAAATTCGATTCTCATTTTTTATATGAGTAATTTGTTTTTTTTTTGTATTGGAACCTTATACATAAGCTCGTAAAAAAAACAAACAGTTCGGACTCGATTCGTAGTCACTCGACTAAAAGTTCTATTCGAGCTCGACTCGAAATATAAATGGTTCAAATATGAGCAGATTTTAAAGTTCGATAAATTACTCAAACATCCGCAAATTATAATTTTCTATTAATACTCATATTCGTTCGAAAAGTTCAAACTGTTTGGGCTCGATTCTTGATCGTGCTCGACTCAGTAGTTAAATGAACATCAATCTAATCTTATTTTATACTCGATAAATTTTGTGAACAAAATCTGAACAACTCAATACTGATCAGCACGTCAAACTGTCTTAATTCATCAACATGTTACGAAGCTCTAATCTTCGACGTGTCATCATGACTTGGTAAATTTTCTTATTCACTAAAGTTTGATTAATTATTGTAACTTTTCATGATTAGTGTTAACTTATTGATATTGTGATTGTATAAATGATTTATTCATGCAATTATAAAGAATGTGAAATATGGTTCTTAGATAGATAGTTATGTTCTTTTAATTGTACAACTATATAACCCCAAAATATTTGACTCCAATAAATTATTAATGGGATTATAAAGAAGGTGAAATATAGTTCATACGATTTAATTATATAATAACGATGTAATGATCATGAAAACTTTGGATCAATTTGATCAAAAGGAGTAATATAATTATTTCATAATTGTTTAATTTAAATCACTGATCATATATGTTCAAATTATCTAATGGTTCTTTAATATTTAAGAATAAATTCGTTATGTGATTCGATTACTCTTATAATACGTTTTAATTAAAGGAGTGGAATGAACGAGAGAATGAAATGAAAATTAGTATATTTGACGATCATTTCGGCAGATAAACCATTCCGATAGAATAAAAATTCTGAACCCTTTCATTTATTCGATCCAAACCTGGGCTAATCTAATCTGGTGCATTGTCCCTAATATGAATATGAACCCTGCTTAAACTTTAGTGTATTTTCTACATATATTAGGTAAGTATACTATACACTGGCAAAAAAATTAATGTACTACTGGAAAAATTATTTTTGTTCATGTTATTTAATAGTATTTCTGAATAAGCATTCGGGATTATTTTGGTTTGTTTAAAAAATAATTAATTACTCCCTCCGTCCCAAAATAAATGTCTTAATTGGTTTCGGTATGTTAATTAATAAATTTTTTTATACCTAAATTACCCTTTTTGATTATTTATTAATTGAAGTATTTGTTCGCTTACCCCAATAACTGCTCTTTCATTTTTCTATGACCCCAATAATTATTTTTTCATATGTCATTTAATTTTCTAGATATATTTTTTTATAACTCTCACATTCCCAATAAGTACATTAAATAGATTATGAGAGTATAAGAGGAAGAATAGGATAAATATAATTATTAATATAGAAATAAAATATTTATTTTAAAACATTTAAAAAAAGAAATTATGAAATTTAATATGAGAGGGAGGGAGTATGATTTTATCATATGCATGTTTTCCCTTTAACTCCTGAAATGATTTCGTGAACGCGGCACCTGATTTTTTTTTTCTTCTTCTTATAATAAAAAATTGGTGGCACGTTTTTACTAAAAATTGCAATTATCACGTTACGTATTTTCTCTAATTAATCACATAATTCAAAATTTTATTTTAGCACTATGGTGTCTTATTACTAGACTAGACCTGAACCCACACCATATATGGTGTGCTAGCTAAGTAAACTTATTTTGACTAATTAATAGGTAAAAACTTTCTAGGTAGATGTGTACGTATAAACTTTTAAATATATTAAATTAAAAATTAAAAAATAATATATATTGCAAATGTGTATCGATTGATTTATTGTCTGGTGGAAAAAAAAGAGTCTACGTGCACATGAGTAATATGCCTAATATATAAGCACTCGTAGAAAGAAAAGAGAGAAACAAGTGGGAGATGTGAGAGAAATAGAATAGTGATTGTACTTTTAATTATTATTATTTTAATTTTTTTAAGAACTGTTATTTTTACACGTAAAAAATAATATTTTTATTATTTATGTGAGAGAGAACTTGTAAAATTATCCATTCTACTTGTGAAAATATCAATATTTTTTTTTTACAAACTATATATGCTATTAAATTTTAATCTTAGAGGTCAGGACTATGTCTGTCTGCAAACGAATGAAATCGTAAATTTTATAATTAATAACATAATAAAATAAATCGAGCGTGACTCCACTTTGGATTACTTATAAAGTACTTGACAAATAAATTTAATTGATATGGCAAAATTCAGCATAAATTGTGACTTGCAATATTGGAATGAATGTGTATTAACTTTGTACAGGCCGTTTAGGCAAAAAAATAGAAAGAAAATAAGATTTAGGCAATTAAAAAAGAGAAGCAATTTCCTGATCAGACATGTATGCTTCGCACCGGAGATTAGCATCTTCAAAGGGTGTCCAACCCACAGAGTTTCCATAGACATGAGTTGTACAACATGCATTTCGTCTTTCATCTGAATTTTTTATTCAAAAGTTTTCTCTTAATTTCTTAAAATTATCGCGACATTCTCTCACTCTTCTTCTTCTTGTCTTCTTCATGTTACTGATAATTTTCATTCCCTCCTCCTGCTGAAATTCATCCCATGCAACAATAAGATGATCCCGGTGACATATAAAACTCCAATTAAGGTGTCTTGAATTTACAGCCCTCCACAAGCACCGGATACCATACTCATATATATATATATATATATAATTAAAACACAATTCATGTTATTATGTATTTTGTTCTCTAAAAAATCTATTATTACGGAATGGAATGGAGGAAGAATTACGCAACTAATTAACATATAAATATACTTACAACTCCGTGACGATATAAAGCTTCTGCATTTACACTTTTACACTTAAATCCCATGAAACCATGAGGAATTTTTGTAAAAAAACTTGTTGGAGTATGAACTTATCCTCTGTGACTTGGTTTAAAATCTTGCAACTGCATGCATGTAAAAATTTGCTCATAAGTTAAAGAAGCTAGTAATATTATAATTTTAACAGTATAGTATCACACTGCAAGAAAAAAGTTTTATTTTCGACGGAATTAATGTCGACTGAATGTATTCAGTCGACTTTAATCTAAGTCCGACTGAATATTATGTCGACATTAAGTCAATCGGTGGTAATTTATCCTCGACGGACATCAGTCGAATTTAAGCCCTCCTCCTTGGCGTGAAGGTTTTCCGCCAGCACGAATATAAAGTCGACAAAATATGTGTTATCCTCGACTGAGTAATCCGTCGACATTAGCTTATGGTCGACAGACATAACCTCGACGGAATTCCGTCGAGAATAATCCTTAAAAACCTAATCAGATTGTTTTCTCCAGCGCTTCCATCGTCACTCACTCTCAGTTCAGTTCAGCTCTCTCACTCACTCTCTCTCACTAAAACTCCCTCATTTCAGTCCACCCACACCACCACCTCGCCGGATTCAAACCACCGCCTCTGACGACCACACCTCCGATCCGACCACCATCTCCGGCCACCGAATTCTTACTGTGACGACTACTCCGACGACCACGCCTCTGACTCTCTTTTTCCAGTCCCTTTTCTCCTCTTGTAATTAAAGGTATATACTGAAATTGCTAATTTTTTTAGCTAGGGTTAATATTTATTGTTGGGCTTCTACGATAAACGCATGTTGAAATTAAAATTTTAAAGCAATTTTCAAACCCTAAAATAGGATCCATGCGAAAAATCAATTAATTCAGAGGTTTATAGATTATACCGGATATAAAAAAAATGAGAATCAAACCGATCGAGCCTCGAATCTCAACGCAATACAAACCGATTATGCCTACTAGATTCACATCTAACGCCGCATCAACCGTCGAACAATTCTCGCAATAAGAAGGACTTCATGATTAGCCACCAAAAAGGAATGGATTTTTCTGAACTGCTTTCTCTCTAGTCTCTCTCTAAGAGCTGGCTAGGGTTTTCAATTATGATCTCACCCTAAGTAGTCGCTATATATCATATATATAGTAGTTAAAAGGAATTAATCAAATCAAAACCTAATTTCATAAAATCCGAATTTATATATATATATATATCTCTTAATTAAGTCTTACTTAATTAATATACATATATACAAATATCCTTTTAATTTAAATTGTGATTTAAATACTATTAATCATATTAATATATTTAAATCCTTAAAATTTAAATTAATTCCCTTTAAATAACGCTTACATGTGTGTGACTCTATATGTTATTATTACGTTGGCAATAATTTTAAAATCATATTATAAAATTATAAATAAATGAAAGCGGATTTAGTAATGCATCATCGCTACCCAAGTAATAATAAGATCGATGATTCGATGCAACCTTTTCGTGACCAATGTTTCAATGTAATTTAATCCTTTTAACCTTAATATCCTAGATTAAACTCGAGTCATGGAATGTGTCATACTCTTCATAATTTAATCTGAGTTTTCTTGATCAATGAGTAGACTATATGAAACAAATCACTATTTGAGCATGGCCATGCATTTCATAGTCCTACTCAATCAAGAGGCCTATTGATATCACCCATAATATATAGGATGGTTAAATTCCATCTAGATCACTCATATTTCTCACACGATTAATGATGAACCCAATAATCACCTTTATAGTCCACCCTATTAAAGGTGACATTTGATGATATCAAAGTACATAAATTCTCGTGTAGTAATATAGCGATTTTAGGCTCGGAGGACCATTACATCATCATGTACTATGAGAATTACTAATGACACTTTCGTGATAATGCTCCATATAGAATTCTCATGGTGGGTCCGCCCAAAGACATCGTTCTCTAACATGTACCTATGCATTGACTTAATATCTCATATATTTATGACCAATGAGATTTGGTCATCAATCGATCCACATACTAGTCTTCAATGCATCATTGTTGTCCCATCAACAATGATACTCGATTAGGACATTTAAGAACACCGATACTAATGATAATATATAATCTCATGTTCAAGTCACATACTTGAAACTGTATAATTTGTATCACTATTCTAAGGAATTTTATTATGTTAACAATTATATTACGCAAAGAAATAAAACCATAATAAAATCATATATTTATTCAATCAAATATAATATCAAAATGTTAAGCAATTATATCAAATAATTGGCCTCTGTGGCATAAACTCTAACAAATACCACTTGCACTAGAGCCAATCACTCATGTATCTAATACCCATGGAACTAGTGTGACCGCTATGCTTCTCACTGCATGACAAAGCCTCGGTTAGTGGATCCGCAACATTATCATCTGTCACACTCTTCCTATATGTACATCTCCTCTATCAATGATTTCACTGGATGAGATGGTAGCCTAAGTATATGCTTGGATCGTTGGTGAGATCTCGGGTTCCTTAGCTCGCGTAATGGCTCCATTATTATCACAAGATAGAAACAACCTGATCAACAATGGTTGGAACAACACCAAGTTCAATGATGAACTTTTTAATCCATACTGACCTCCTCTTCATTTGCACTAGAAGCGACAATATACTCACCTACCAGTTGTAGAATCGCCATCGCCTCTTGCTTCAACTTTTCCACCAATGAAGACCACCATTAAGGCAAAACACAAAACCCGACCGAGACTTATAGTCATCATTGTCGTCCCGAAACTAACATCTGTGGTAACCCTTTACCGCTAGTTCGTCTTCACCTCCATATACCAAGAATGAATCCTTAGTCCTTTTCGTGTACTTCGAGGATATTCTCGATCGCCGCCTAGTGACCTTCACCGGATTCGATCGGTATCTGCTTTCGTCATGCTCAAAGCATACGAGACATCCTGGACGAGTACATATCATTGCATACATGATAGATCCAATTGCCAAAGCATAAGGGATATTTCTCATACGCCCTCATCATCTTGTGATTTAGGACATCGGGCCTTAGAGATCTTTACACCATGAGTCACGGTAAGTTTCCTCTTTCGCTTCTTGCATCTTCGAACTGCTTCAACACTTTATCAATATATGTACTTTGAATTAGGCCGAGCATTTTTCTTGATCTATCTCTATAGATCTTGATACCTAAAATGTAGGCAAAGATCGCCCAAATCTTTCATGGAGAAACATTTTCCTAACCATGTTTTACACTGTAAGGAAGGAATGTCATTCCCAATAATTAATATGTCATCAACATATAATACTAGGAATACAATGTGACTCCCACTAACCTTCTTATATACACAAGGTTCATCTTCATTTTAATAAAGCCAAATTCTTCGATCGCTTCATCAAATCAAGATTCCAACTCCGAGAGGCTTGCTTTCAATCCATAAATGGATCGCCGCGACTTACATACCTTTCCAAAGATCCTTTGAGTGACAAAACCCTCAAAGTTATGTCATACACATCCTCAAGGAGATTTCCGCTAAGAAAGCGCTTTTGACATCCATCCGCGATTTCGTAATCATAAAAAGTTTCGTAATAGCAAGTAAGATCCTCGATGGATTTAACCATTGCCATCGGGAGAAGGTTTCATCATATTCAACACCTTGAATTTGTTTGAAACCTTTTCTACCAAAAACCTTTATAGGTTTGTACATTACCATCCATGCTCGGTTTTATTCTTGAAAACCCACTTGCACCCGATTGGTTTTACCCTTCTGTGGATCAACCGAGTTCATACTTGGTTAGTATACATGGAGTCCATCTCGATTTCATGGCTTCAAGCCATTTCTCGAGAATCTGGTCCATTCATAGCTTCTTGGTAGGAAGCGTGCTCATCTTGATCTATGAGAATCACATCGCCGCTTTTGAGTCACAAGATATCCATAATATCTCTCGTGCTCTTGGCGTGTCCTACCAGAATCTACGAATGACTTGTGTAATTTGAGCGAGTTCACTTTCCACAATTTCTTGTGGTTCCCGCCATGTTCCAACTCGTTCAATGATATTTTGTGGTTCTCGAATTTCTTGAGTTCTACTTTCCTCCCAATCGCTTCCTTTAGAGACAAATTCTCTTTCTAGAAAAATACCCGCTCGAGCAACAACCACTTTGTTCTTAGAAGGTTTGTAGAAATAATACCCTTTTTTGTTTCTTTTGGGTATCCCACAAAAATTATATTTGTCGATTTGGGTCCGAGCTTGTCGAAATTGAGACGCTTTTACTTAACGCCGCAACCCCAAATCTTCATGAACGACATACTAGGATGTTTCCCGGTCCACATTTCATATGGTGTCTTCAACCGTCTTTATAGGAACACTAAGTTAAGTGTGAATACATCCGCCTCTAGGGCATGACCCCGTGGCTTATTGGAAGATCTCGTGATGACTCATCATTGATCGTATTCATGTCCAACAAGGTTCGATTCCTCCTCTCGTATACACCATTCCATTACGGTGTTCCAGTGGAGTGAGTATGATATAATACCACACTCTTTTAGAAGGTCATCAAAGTCTTGGCTTAAGTATTCACCTCCTCGACGGATCGAAGGGCTTTTATGCTTTTACCAAATTGCTATTGAACTTCATTCTTGAATTCCTTTAACTTTTCAAAGGATTCGGATTTGTGTCTCATAAGATACACATATCCATATCTACTAAAGTCATCGAAGAAATGTAATGAAGTAATAAAACCTACCTCTTGCTAATCTAACTCATGGGTCCACATACATCACTATGTATAAGTCCCAATACATCGCTAGCCCGCTTCATTGTGTCCAAAGGAAAGGGGCTTTAGTCATCTTGCCTAATAAACAAGACTCGCATTTCTCATATGATTCAAAATCAAATGAATCCAAGAACCCATCTTTATGGAGTTTGGATATACGCTTTCTCATTTATATGGCCTAAACGACAAATTACGGAGATATGTCGGATTTGAATCATTTGATTTAAATCGTTATGTTATAGATAGGCATTTCTAAATCAAGAATATAGAGACCGTTAAACAATTGTGCAACACCATAACAAATATCATTTAAGTAAAACAGATAACCATTGTTCTTTATTATAAATGAAAACCTTTCTTGTCAAACAAGAAAGCGAAATAATGTTTTTGCTTATAGCAGTACAAAATAACAATCTTCTAATTCTAAAACTAGCCCAGTGGGCAAAGATAAATGATAAGTTCCTACGGCCAAAGTCTGTGAACTTTTGCTCTATTTCCAACTCTCGTAGGTCAACCTCTCCTTTCGCCAAAGTTCTACTCCTTCTGAGTCCCCGCACATTAACACAAATGTGAGAACCATATCCAGATATCAATACCCATGATGTAGAAATAGATAAGTTGACTTCTATAACATATATACCGAATCAAGTCGACTTCCTTTTCTTTTCTTCACTTCTTCCGAGATAAGCATGACATTTCCTTTTCCAAAGGTCCGTGTTTTCCACGTAAGTGACATTCACCTTCTTTAGCCACCCCACCTTTAGGTTTTAAAGCTCGCTTGGTTTTGGAATTGGGTTTGGCAAAAGATTTAGATCCTATCTTCATCTTGCCTTTCCAATTTCCCTTAGCATTCCCCTTTTGCACCATCATTATGGGAGCGGGTCCTGCCTTTTCATGTTGTTCTCGGCGAGCTTCTTAACATGTTCAACAACTCATTAAGGGGTTTCTCAATTTCATTCATAAGATAGTTCATAACAAATTGAGAGTAGTCATTGTTCAAAGATTGCAAAACAAGGTCGGTTTGGGCTTCCTGAGTGATTGGAAAACCCAACCTATCAAGGTACTCAATATACCCAATCATTTTCAAAGACATGTGGACCAAATTGGATCACGTTCACCCATTTTGCGTTGATACAACGCCTTGTCAGATCATACCTCTCCCGTCGAGCATGCCTTTCAACAATTTCTTGAGATGCTCGATCATCTCATAAGCATCCATCAACTCATGTTGCTTCAAGCTCGGCGTTCATGGTTGCTAGCATGACACAACTCACATCCAGAGCATCATCTTGATGCTTCTTGTAAGCATTGTGCTCGCATGACGTAGTGCGATGATACCGGTGCCGCAGGAATGGGCCCATCAAGGACATATATCTTACGCTCTTGTTTGAGGACAATCCTCAAGTTTATATGCCAGTCAAGGAAATTAATTCCACTTAGCTTGTCCTTTTCAAGGACTGATCGTAATGAAAGACTATTTGTGTTGTTGTTGTTTGCCATTTGATATCTACAATTTATAAGTGCAACAATAATAAGTCAAATTACAGAGTTGATATTATATAATTGATAATAGTACATTCAAAATATACCTCCCACTATTTTATTCAAATTAATAGCCCTCACCATTAATTCGGAAAACATTTTCTATTAAATCTTTCTAGTGAGCCAAGATCCATATTTCATTATGCCTTAAGTTAGCTTTGGCTATTCTCTCAAAACATAATTATTTAGGTAGACAACCATTTGTCAATTATATCATATATAACTCTTGGATAGTTTGGTAATCAACATTTGTTTCTAGTCCATCTAATGGTACCAACCAAACTCTATGCCTCTAAGTTCACAATCCTATTGAGATAACTTAGTTAAGTTTCCAGCCCAATGATTTTAATAGTTTGATATCACAATTATCCTATCGCATCTTACCTAGATAAATAGGGTACTTTATTTTGGCAAACCTACATCTATCGATCAAGGTCTTGATGAGTGTTATTCATCGGAAGGCATCCGATTTAGACTTAATAATTTAATGAGGATTTTATTAATTTAGATCTCACTAATTTTAATCTTATTAAGCATGCATATTATTAATCATATCATATTGCATACAAGCATAAATAAAGTGCAAAATTAAATGTGTCACGCTTATGGCCCAATCCATCGTCAATCTTTTCAAGCTAATGAAAGATTGAAGGTCAATCTAAGGTGGTAAAAGATCTTAAAATAAATAACTTCCTTGATCTTCCTCAGCACGCGCCTCCTCTCCATCATCATCTTTCCATTGTGTTCTCCATCTTGACATCTTCATCAATTACGATTATTACATGACATAAAAAACCCTCGAGTTACATTCAAGGGATTTAGATGAAAAGAGAATATTACATTAGAATTTATAGAAAGGCACGACATGCAAGCCGTATTTCAAAACCAAAACCACTAACCTATGGGTCAAAAGGCCATAATCATGCACCATGCATATCACAATAAGCACATAACAATTTATATATAATTAAAGAAAACTATATATAAAATATAGGGGACACGACCATCGTGCGCTTTCGACGGGGTCCATGGGGGTCTCCCACAGCGGTGGTCCGGGGCAATACCGGGAAAAAAATTTCGAACTACATTACAGATTGCAGAAATTTTTCCATATGAATCTCTCAAACAGCTTTAATCATACATTTTAATCCACCAAAAACACCCATAATAACAAATCATATATGTCCAGTTTTGATTTAATCATATTAAAACGAATAACAAAGACACCCGAAATTTATCATATATTTCCGATTTATTTAATTATATTAAAACGAATAACAAATACACCAAGAATTTATCATATATTTCAGCTTCGATTAATCATATTAAAACGATTCTTCATGCTTCTAATCGATTAGAATAGTTATATTGTTATTCCACCGATTAAAGATATCGATTAACAATATCATCATATATATTACCATAATACACATACAATCTAATATCATATATTCAATTTTATATCTAGAACATACATCATCATCATATATCATATATATCGAATACAATTAAAACACGTAATCAATTAATCTTTTTGCAAGTAGCTCGATACCACCGTTGGGCTTCAAAGACATGAAAACGCATACAATGAAATTAAAATTTTAAAGCAATTTCCAAACCCAAAAACAGATCCATGCGAAAAATCAATTAATTCAGAGGGTTTAGAGATTATACCGTATATAAAAAAACGAGAATCAAAATCGATCGCCTCGAATCTCCAACGCAATACAAATCGATTGCGCCTACTACGATTCATTATTTAACGCCGCATCTAACCGTCGAACGATTTCTCGCAATAAGAAGGACTTCACAGATTAGCCACCAAAAGGAATGAATTTTCTCAAACTGCTTTTCTCTAGTCTCTCTCTCAAGAGCTAGGTTTTTCAATTATGATCTCACCCTAAGTAGTCAAGTATATATCATATATATAGTAGTTAAAAGGAATTAATCAAATCAAAACCTAATTTCATAAAATCCGAATTTATATATATATATATATATATATATCTTAATTAAGTCTTACTTAATTAATATACATATATAAATTATCCTTTTAATTTAAATTGATGATTTAAATACTATTAATCATATTAATATATTTAAATCCTTAAAATTTAAATTAATTCCTTTTAAATAACGTTCTATGAAAGTGTGACCCTATAGGTTATTATTATTACTGGCAATAATTTTAAAATCATATTATAAAATTATAAATAGTGAGCTGCATCTAGTAATGCATCATCGCTACCCAAGTAATAATAAGATCGATGATTCGATGCAACCTTTTCGTGACCAATGTTTCAATGTAATTTAATCCTTTTAACCTTAATATCCTAGATTAAACTCGAGTCATGGAATGTGTCATACTCTTCATAATTTAATCTGAGTTTTCTTGATCAATGAGTAGACTATATGAAACAAATCACTATTTGAGCATGGCCATGCATTTCATAGTCCTACTCAATCAAGAGGCCTATTGATATCACCCATAATATATAGGATGGTTAAATTCCATCTAGATCACTCATATTTCTCACACGATTAATGATGAACCCAATAATCACCTTTATAGTCCACCCTATTAAAGGTGACATTTGATGATATCAAAGTACATAAATTCTCGTGTAGTAATATAAGCGATTTCAGTGCCTGAGGACCATTACATCATTGTCACTATGAGAATTGCTAATGACACTTCGCATAATGCTCCATATAGAATTCTCATGGTGGTCCGTCCAAGACATCGTTCTTCTAACATGTACCTATGCATCGACTTAATATATCATATATTTATGACCAATGAGATTTGGTCATCAAATATCCATCCACATACTAGTCTCAATGCATCATTGTTGTCCCATCAACAATGATACTCGACTAGTGACACGTTTAAGAACAACGATACTAATGGTAATATATAATCTCATGTTCAAGTCACATACTTGAAACTATATAATTTGTATCACTATTCTAAGGAATTTTATTATGTTAACAATTATATTACGCAAAGAAATAAAACCATAATAAAATCATATATTTATTCAATCAAATATAATATCAAAATGTTAAGCAATTATATCAAATAATTGGCCTCTAGGGCATAAACTCTAATATTTATTCTACTGATTTTGACTGGAATTGGTTTAATAAGTTACAATTGCATCTGATTTGGTGTTGTGACGCCCCCAAAATAGGTATACAACACCCATTCTGAGTCGCCAAATACATGGTACAGAAATAACTACAAC
This sequence comes from Panax ginseng, assembly GCA_020205605.1. Lineage (NCBI taxonomy): Eukaryota > Viridiplantae > Streptophyta > Magnoliopsida > Apiales > Araliaceae > Panax > Panax ginseng. The sequence continues at coordinate 29,111,257 of CM035141.1, forward strand.
TTTATTAACACAATTGCCGTGCAAAATACGACAACACTTAAACTGTGAGTTTAAATACAAATATTGTCATCTAGACAATATCCACACTCAAATAAGTCCTCATTACAATTATTCATACACTATTTACAGAATAGTGAGGACTACTAGAACAACTTCTTGAAACATCATTCCACACCCCGACTAGTACTCGCTACATTCTCGCCTCCTGAGAAGAAAAATGGAACAACAAGGAAAAGGGTGAGCTCAACTAGCCCAGTAAAGAACATTATGACTAAGATAATATAAAACAAATTATCGTTAGTCTTCAACAAGGAAAAATCTAATAGAATACAATAGACAACAAGTTTTAAATCAATATTCGCAGCGGAAATAATAATTCATTAGAAGAGTTAAGTAGAGAATAAAATCTACTATCTTCTATATATGAATTTAAAAGTCCATCATCAACAGTTTATCCCTATAACATCAATCAATATATATCTGGAATCAAATATTCATCTTTGCACTACAGGCCAAAGATATTCATCAGTTGGTCATGTTCATCTAAACACCTGTTCATCTTTGCAATACGGGCCAAAGATATTCATCAGAAATCATTCATCTTTGCACTAAAGGCCAAAGATATTCAGTTATATCATCATTTAGGACTGAGGATGATGAAAAATATTTTAAAGAAAACGAATCCAGTGAAACAAAAGAACAATTTTTAAGGATTCGTACTTTAAACAATCCAAGTTCAAAAATACTTTATAAATAACCAGAGTGGAGTAAAATTCAAGAATGAAGACCAAAACAAAGATCCAATCAAAGATAGAAATTATAACAGACAATCTTGGACACAGAGAAAATTTAATTTTTCTGTGAATAGTGTCATATACGTGAATAGTAACTCCGACACCAAAAGATAGAAATTTTACAAAAAACATCATCATGCTTCGTGAATAGTACTTCGTGAATAGTAACTCATGAATAAGAAACTTCGTGAATAGTAACTCATGAATAGTAACCCCCGACATAAAAAGTTCCAAATTTGATAAAGATTCCCACCAATATTTCGTAAGAAATGATATTGAAGAAATAATATCATTTTTGAATAAAATAACATCCTTACCCCGGAAAGAATAATACTTTCCGACTAGAATATCGGATATAGTCTTTGAAAGAACTTGCATAGTATAGCAATACTCAAAGTACTAAAATACTCACAAAAGTACGCTCGATATATAGAGAGAGAAAGAGAGAGAAGATTTCAGTTTCTGATGTGATTTTCAATTCTAACCTAAGCACCCTATTTATAGGAAAATGCTTAGAACACCAAAGTAGAAAATTTAATATAATATTAATAAATTATATATATATATTCCTACGCCAACCTTTGAATGTTGGAATCCCACATTTTTAACAACAAAATGAGCCCACCAAAAATGTTTTTGTTGATATAAATAATTAAAACTTCCAAAAATCAAGTATTTCGGAACTTCAGAACTTCAATAATTCATAATAAATAGCCTTTTGCAGAAGAAAGTTTTTCCAAATTCCAAACAGAAATTGACCAAAATCCACATACGGACTATTTAACAGGCTATAATCAAATTTCAGTCAAGAAATGGGTCCACCAACATGTTTAACATGTTTTTAGTATTTATTGTAACAAAAATATCCCTCCTCCTCATTTACTCATATATACCACATTCATTATAAAAATATCACCATTATTATATTTTTAAAATATAATAATATATTTAAATGAATTATTTTATCAGAAAAAAGATAAAATATCGATTTTCAACAATTGTCACTTTTAAAATTTTCTCCATCTATATCCACATAAAATGAATATTTTCCTTATCATATAAATCAATAATTAATTATTCACAAATAATATTACGAATCACAATATTGACAACCAAAAGTGCGCTTCTCGAAGAGAGGGGCTTTCCAATAAGGATTTCTCCTTCTCGGGCGCGCAATTAGGTGACCAAACCTTTTCTTGAGATGTAACTTTCTGGAACATTGCCAATAATGTTATCTAATAATATTATTCGATAATATGAATTATTGCTCGATAATGAAAAATACCGTGTAGTGACAATTATTGAAACAACGAAGAATATAAAATATCAACGCAACAATTATTAAATCAATAAAATAAAATCTTTGAGCGATTATTACCGTAATAATTATTGAGTAATGCCTTCTTTACGTAAGAATCAATAATTGGTGCAATACTGCGCGCTTCTTTGCAAACAACGCCAGACATCGTGTTTTTAACCAACGGGTATTCCAACAAAGGTTAATTGGTAATAACTATGCTGTTATTTATAAACAACTTATACTTGTCGCTTTCTTTCATCCAATCGCTTTTCCGCATGGGGCCCATAAAACATCGCTACTGGTCAATATCTAATATTCCAAGACAAAGAAGAATATTCCACGATCAAACGAATATTCTTTACAACAATGAATATTTTATAACCACCGCTTATTTAAAATATTTATGCATTTTACCCATAACTAACCACATTAATCAATTCAACCCTTACTATTTCAAAATAATAATTCGAGGAAATTAAATTTCATTTATAAAAAGTTGGCCTTCTTATGAAATTTCGTCCTCGAAATTAACGTACGTACCTGGTATTTCGAAAAGGTGAGGATACCTCTTTTTCATTTCTGATTCCAACTCCCAGGTCATTTCTTCAATAGCATGGTTCCTCCACAAAACCTTAACTTGTGGTATAACCTTGGTACGTAGGACATGCTCTTTCCTATCCAAGATCTTGACAGGTATCTCCTCGTACGTTAAATCTTCGGCTATCTCGTCTGGTTCTAACTCAATAATGTGGTTTGTGTCCTTCACATATTTACGAAGCACAGATATGTGAAAAACGTTATGAACACGAGACATGCTTGGAGGTAACGCGAGTCTATAAGCTACATTTCCTACTCGTTCAAGAATCTGAAATGGACCAATAAATCGTGGATTGAGCTTTCCTCTCTTCCGGAATCTTGTAAATCCCTTCCATGGAGAAATACGTAACAATACATGTTCCCCAACATCAAATTCCACGTCCTTTCGATGAAGATCCGCATAACTCTTTTGTCGATCCTGTGCTGTTTGTATACGTTGTCGAATCGTTTGGATCTTCTCTGTAGTCATTCGTACCAACTCTGGTCCCAACAATGTTACTTCTCCCACCTCATCCCAGCATATTGGAGAGCGACACTTCCGTCCATACAATGCTTCAAATGGAGCCACTCCTATAATTACTTGATAACTGTTGTTGTAGGAGAATTCCACCAATGGTAGGTACTTATCCCAACTCCCTTTGAAATCTAGAACACAAAGTCTTAATAGATCTTCAAGGGTTTGAATAGTCCTCTCTGATTGTCCGTCCGTTTGAGGATGGTATGCCGAACTGAATCGTAAATTCGTGCCCATAGCTTTTTACAAGCTAACCCAAAATCTTGAAGTGAATCTTGGGTCACGATCCAAAATTATGGATACTGGCATGCCATGCAATCTTACAATCTCATTTACATACATACTAGCAAGACGTTCAAGGGAATAAGTCTCACGTATAGGCAAGAAATGGGTTGACTTGGTTAATCTATCAACAATAACCCAAATCGCATCTATGCCTTGAGAAACCTTGGGAAGACCCGTAACGAAATCCATAGTAATGTGTTCCCACTTCCATTTCGAAATCTCAAGTGGTTGTAATGGACCCTTTGGTACTTGATGCTCCGCCTTTACATGTTGACAAGTTAAACACCTCGAGATAAACTTCGCGATCTCTCTCTTCATATTGTTCCACCAAAATGTATGTCGAAGATCATGATACATTTTGGTACTACCAGGATGGATTGCAAACGGTGTGTTGTGTGCCTCCATCATGATTCTATGCTTCAAGTCAGAATCGTTAGGAACATAAAGTCTGGAGTGGACTCGAAGTATTCCTTCTTCATCGATTCTTACTTCTGTAATAGTACCTTCTTGTACTTTCTTCTTCATACGCATTAGCTCCGGGTCTGTGGCTTGAGCAACTTTAACTTTTTTGATTAAAGTCGGTTCTATGCGTATATTTGACATCATTGCATGGGTCCCTGGAGTCTTGAATTCTATCTTCAACTTTTGTAAATCACACAAAATGGGCCTTTGTGTTGACAACATCGCACTCTCGCTCTGCATAAAGATCTTCTACTTAATGCGTTAGCTACCATGTTCGCTTTTCCGTGGATGGTATTGAATGGTATGGTCATAGTCTTTCAATAAATGAGCCAACGTCGTCGTTCTCTGAGATGTTGAGTTCTTTTTGGGTGAAGAAATATTTGAGGCTTTTATGGTCGGAATATATCTCCACTTTCTCCCCATATAGATAGTGCCTCCGGATCTTTAGCGAAAAAACAATCTGCCTGAACTCTAGATCATGAGTAGGATAATTCCTCTCATATTCTTTAAGTTAATCGTGAGGCATAGGCTATGACTTTCCCACGCTGCATGAGAACACATCCTAACCCTTTTCCCGAAGCATCATTTGAGATAACAAATCCATCCGAACCGTATGGTATTGTCGTAACAAAAGCTAAAATGAGCCTCATCTTGAGTTCTTGAAACTCTTCTCGCATTCCTCGCTCCATACAATTTTGTATCTTTACGAGTCAACTGAGGTTAAGCGGAGTAGCGATTCGAGAAAATCCTTCCACGAATCTTCGATAATAACCAGATAAGCCCAGAAAACTACGTACTTCGATCACCGTCTTCGGTTGTTCCCAACTTTGTATTGCTTCAATCTTCACCGGGTCAACAGACACTCCATGTTTTGACACCATGTGTGTGACAACCCCAAAATAGGTCCATTCCACCCAACCCATTCTGAGTCGCCAAATACATGGTATAGAAAATAACTACAAATTTATTACAATAATTGTCGTGCAAAATACAACAACTCATGTGTTGTGAGTTTTGATACAAATATATATATCAACTGTGACTCTTAACACCAACTTGGGTAGCACGTCACCATGACATCTTACATAAAGGTATAGTCAAAAACTGTTTTAGAAATTAAAATATTTGGGAAGTGCTCAAGGAAACCTTCGTACATGGGAGGCCATGCGTCTAGGTTATGATAGATATCATATGGCCACAGAATTATCCTTGGTTGACCCAATAGACCCCAAAGAAAAACGAGAAGATTACTATCATATTCTTTCCAATGGTGAGTCTTCTCTTGACATATCATTATCTCCACTGTCTCTAATTGAGAATTATACTTCAAACAAACACCAAGATCATATAGGTAGTGCGCGTAGATATACTCAGTAAGTGGATGTGCACAACCCTGTCTTATAATAACACGATGTTGTATGTCTTTAGACATCTTGTATGATAGTGGCAAAACACCCTTCCACGTTGAGTTCACCTCACCCTATTCGGTTCACCAAAATTAAATATCAAATGACGTATATAATATGACACACTTATCTAAAGTCTCAATAAAATTATTTTCATACTATTTAGGGACAACCTCAATAGCTATAGACCACCGTTCTATTCCCCTGTTATCCCCCGCTCGACCCAGCTACACTTTTATTACCTGAAAGGAATTGTGAAGTAAAAGGGTGAGCACAACTAAATTCAAGAAAGAATATCATGACTAAAGATAATTAAATTATCAATAGCCTTCATCAGTAATAAATCAGAGATTTAGAACATATGGTAGTTGATAAAACTTTTCATCCATAGTTGCAGCGGAACGAGCAATCCATTAGAAGAGTCAAATAGACTATAAAGTCTATTATCTTCTCCATGTTAAAAATCCACCAACAATGTTTTATCCCTGTAACGTCAATCAATAGTTCCTTTCCACAATTATGTGAATAACTCATAATCATAATTGTGATTCTAAATTCCTCTTCACACCCAGGACGAAGATAATTTTCATCACCTGTCTTTACTTGAAACATCAAAGATCATGGTTATACCAAATCACAGCCTCCTCGCTTATAATCATACTAATAAATTCATCTTTGCACTACGGGCCAAAGATATTCATTATCATTTCATCTTTGCACTACAGGCCAAAGATATTCAACAACAGTTCATCTTTACACTACGGGCCAAAGATATTCAACAACAGTTCATTTTTGCACTACAGGCCAAAGATATTCAACAACAGTTCATCTTTGCACTATGGGCCAAAGATATTCAACAACAGATCATCTTTGCACTACATGCCAAAGATATTCAACAACAGATAATCTTTGCACTACAGGCCAAAGATATTCAAATCTCAAAGAAATACATAATCATTTCAGAATTTATATAAACCATAATTATAACCATGTTGATCAATTCACCTTTGCACTTAAGCTAAAGATATTCAATTATAAATTCAATGGTCATGATCATACCAGTCAACAATTCAACTTTGCACTACTGGCCAAAGAGAACCCATAGTCATGATCATACCAAAAATCTACCCATCTTTACACTCAAGTCAAAGAGAAATATCATCATTAGGGTTATAAAAATGTTATATATAATAGTAAAATCAATATAATCAAAACATCTAGATTTAATCTCAAGAGTAATATTCATAAATCAACTATAATTTGGTTAGAAAAAGAAACCAATTTTGTCATGAATAGTAACTTGTGAATAGTAACTCGTGAATAGTAACTCATGAATAGTAACTCGTGAATATTAACTCGTGAATAGTAACTTGTGAATAGTAACTCATGAATAGTAACTCGTGAATAGTACTCCGTATTCGTACATAGTACCGTATACGTAAATAATGTCATATACATAAATAGTGCCATATACATAAATAGTGTCGTATACGTAAATAGTGCCGTATACGTGAATAGTAATCCCGACTCAAAAAGGTAGAAATTCCACAATAAGATCCATACTAATATGTCAGTATAATGATATTGAAAGAATAACATCACTATGAAGAATATAACATCCCTTAATATCCCTTACCTCAAAAGAGCAGCACTTCTGACTGAATATCGGATATGACGCTGAAGGAAACTTGCACTGATGAATATCAACTCACCAAATATCTAAATACTCACAAAAATATGCTTGATAATATAGAGAGAAAGAAAACTTGTTTCTAGTGTGATTTTTAATTCTAACTTAGCCCTCTATTTATAGGAAAATGTTAGCACGCCGAAGCAGACTTGACCTGCTACCTGATGGCTTTACCTGCTACTATTCCACCCACCAAAAATCAGCCATCTTCCCCAACAACCAAAAGTGGGGCCCACCCATTTCTAGAATTTTCCACCAAAATTATTTATAAACCTAATTTCCGAATCAGACACCTCTTAAAATTCATAACAAATCATTCGTTCATTTTTAACGGATCAAAATTTGTGAACATATATTCAACTTATATATGTATAACATATCCAAAAATTACAACGATCCAACGGCCAGATTAAAAATTATAACTCACACAATAAAGCTGTAAGAACACTGATTTGATCTTTTGATACTTCCAATCCGACAAAATAATGATAAAATACCTCAACATTAATTCCTTCATTTATAACCACATAAATAAATCCATCATTTATATCCACATCAAATAAATATTTCATTATCATATAAATCAATAATTAATTATTCATAAATAATATTACAGAATTACAATATTGATAACCGTGTAGTTTCCGGAGCAGGAGGCTTTCCGATAAGGATTTCTTCTCATCATCGCGCCGCAATTAGGTGACCAAACCTCTCCTCGATGTAACTTTCTAGACATTGCCAATAATGCTATCTAATAATATTATTCAAATAATATGAATTATTGATCCGATAATGGAGATATCTTTATGATGACAATTATTGAAACAACAATAATATAAAATATCAATGCAAAGAATTATTGATTCAATAAAATAAAATATTGAACAAGAATTATCGTAATAATTATTGAGTAGTGCCTTCTTACGTAAGAATCAATAATTAAAAAATATTGTGCAATACCATGTACTATCGCCAAGAACTACGCCAGACATCAGTATTTTAACCACTGTGTATTCCAACAAAGGTTAATTAGAATTGATTACGCCGTTATTTATAAAAAATTCAAGTTTGTCATTTTTTTCATCCGACGCGCTTATTCATTATGGGGCCCATAAATGATTGCTTGTCGCCGCATTTAATATTCCCTTTACGTGTAAAGAATATTCCACGACCAAACGAATATTCCCCGACAACAATGAGTATTTTATAACCACTTGCGTATTTTGAAAATTTTCATATATTACCCTTAACTTAAACCTTTTATCAATTTAACCATTTACTGAATAGTAATTATAAAAAAAATTGAATACTTTTATTTCATAAAATTCGGAGTTTTACAATCTCCCCTCCTTATGAAATTTCGTCCCCGAAATTTACGTACCTGGTATTGCAAAGAGTTGATAATACCTTGTTTTCATTTCAGATTCCATCTTCCCTGTCATCGTGATTTCTCCATTGCTCATTTCCTGTATTTTAGATATCATTCTAGAATACATCTTCAAAACAAGGGTTAATTGAACAAATTAACATATCACATAATATCCCGATATTATGACTGACCAACAAATAAGCTTAGGTAAGACACACTAGCGAAGGATTTATTCATCTCTCCCTTCCTAGTTCTATTCCCCGATCTCCGTCAGAGATCATATCCCTAAGCTCTGATACCAAATGTGACAACCCCAAAATAGGTCCATTCCACCCAACCCATTCTGAGTCGCCAAATACATGGTACAGAAAACAACTACAACTTTATTACAATAATTGTTGTGCAAAATACAATAACTCATGTGTTGTGAGTTTTGATACAAATATATATATATCAACTGTGACTCTTGACACCAACTTGGGTAGCACGTCACCATGACATCTTACATAAAGGTATAGTAAAAAACTGTTTTAGAAATTAAAATCTTTGGGAAGGGCTCAAGGAAACCTTCGTACATGGGAGGCCATGCGTCTCAGGTTATGATAGATATCATATGGCCACGTAATTATCCTCGTTGACCTAATAGACCCCAAAAAAATGAGAAGATTACTATAATATTCTTTCCAATGGTGAGTCTTCTCTTGACATATCATTATCTCCACTGCCTCTAATTGAGAATTATACTTCAAACAAACACCAAGATCATATAGGTAGTGCGTAGATATACTCGATGAAGTGGATGTGCACCGTCGACGCCGGGATTTTTGGATGTCCTTTCACACTTGTTCTTTGGTGTTCTCTCATTTTAGGTGAGATTTGTTTGAAAAAATAAGTGAAAAGGTTCGACATGTATAATGTCGATGATGGGACCGTTAAGAGTCGCCAGTTGGTTTTTTAAATGGTTGTACTAACACAACCGAGAAAAGGTTTGCACATTGACCCAGTGATGTGACACCGATATACTGGTCTGAGCAAACCAAGATTCATTTAGGGTCCGGGACTTGGTTATGTGGGGGGAGGTGTTAGGCACTTCTGACATCCGTGTTACCACGGTGACCCTCTTTTCAAGAAACTATTATCTGAGTGTATGTGTGTGTGGGTGTTGGTCAATGTGCTGTTATATGAAAGTTGTGTGAGGCCTCTTTCGAACCTATATACACAGGATTTGAATTTATGTTAAAATTCAGTTTTTAGCAAGATATGGCAATGATGTTTTATAAAAGAGGTTTTTCAAACCCTGCTACTCAATAAGAATTGAGACCTTTTACACTTCCATTTTTATTAAGTGATCGGCTTGATTGATTTTATTTGACTTTGACGCGAGGGCATCCGTATTTAAAATAATATACAAAAATAATGCCGACTTCCTCGTGGGTATGGAAACCATCTAAGGAAATTCGTACATCGCAGAATAATTTACAAGTCGCCATAACCCGAAAATGTCCATCACGGAACCTAATCTAGATCCAATGGGATGAATATGTGATCACATGATTCCTAGGCTCTCATAAGATACTACAGCTTTATATGAAAGCGATAGCAAGTATATATATATATAAAAAGTCAGAAATATATATATATATATATATATATATACAAGATCACCAACCACGAAAGCACCTCCATGGGGATCAAAATGTAAATAAAGTCATTAAAGCTATCAACCACCACAGAGGAAACTCCAAAGTGACGAAATGTAAATAAAGCTATAATACGGCCAACCACCACGGAGGAAACTCCAAAGTGATGAATGTAAATAAAACTCAGAAAGCGATCAACCACCACGTAAGTAAACTCTGTGTGGGACAAAATATGTATATATATATAAAAGCAATAAACGCATTCTGATGTAAAATCTGTGCTCATCGAATGAGTTCACCACGCTTCATATATATAAGTATATATATATATATATATATATATATATATATATATATATATATATATATATATATAAAAGCTTAGTAAACGATCGCAATCAAGTCTAGGCTCATCAACAAAGTCCGACACACAAACTGATATATATAAGTATATATATATATATATATAAAAGCGAGTAAATGCACTGCATCAAGTCTAGGCTCATCGAACAAAGTCCGACACACAGCTTGATATATATATATATATATATATATATATATATATATATATATATATATATATATAAGTGAGTAAATGCTCCGCATCAAGTTCAGCTCAATCGAGGCATAACTCGATAATGTTAGTCAATATATATGTAAATATATATATATATATATATATATATATATATATATATATATATATATATATATATATATATACAAGTTGAATGAAACCACTGATCAAGTCCGGCAAAAGCAAGCAACACGACTCTCAACGTGTAGAAGGGTGTGTGTAAAGATGAAGAGAAGACTCTAAAGTATGTGAGAAGGCTTACAAATAACCGATAAAGAAGGCTTCTATATCTTTAGAGTGGTAAAACAGAGCTTTGTGGGTACAAAAGAGGCTATATATGAGCTCATAGGTGTTTAAAAGTGGGAAAATACACTCAGTATGGGCGAGTCAGAAGCAAATCATGCGGAGGTTTCCCAGTCTTTTCTCTTAGAAAATCAAAGACCCCAAGCCCCATATTTATAGAGGTGGAGCCATGCAGGTTTACCTACTGCACCTAGTAAAGAGTGTGTATTTATGGTCGCCGGGTGCCCCGGCAATGTGGGTCCCGCCGTGTCAAGACGTGACGCCGCTGCTCGCTTTCTTTCATAACTAACTTTCAATCCGGGAGTCCGATGGAAGCGTGCCATACCATTCCTGAAAGATCTTTCCGAGAGATACAAAATGATATATGATTTGACCTTTTTTGATTCCAAGAAGATGGGTCCATGACCGAAATGGCATTCTCGGGTTTCCGTCAGGCAATCCGGTGAGCCGTTTTGTGTAGTTTGCGCTTCGTAGTTAAGATATCGCTCTTGTGGAACTTCCTTTGAATTATTTTGATTTGAAATGAGTCTATTTGATTTGAAGTGAAGTTGAGTTAGAAAAATGACCATTTTGCCCCTCCCGAGGTTATCTCCAGTTTTCGCGCAATTGTTGCAGTCGTTTCTCAGGTTTATCTCTGAGGTTGGCTTGTTGTTGACTTTGACTATCCTCAGGGTCATCTCTGAGGTTGTCTTGACCTATTCCCATGGTTGGGACTGAGACTGGATACCTCGGGGTCATCTCCGAGATTAATCGGTCTTCTCCGGTGTGTGGTCCGGTATTGGTTACTCCTAGATTGCGATCCGGGGTTTGATGATGAACTTTCGGTAGTATCCGGTATGGATTTGGATTGTCTTTTAGGGTTCCCTCTTAAAAGACGAATTTGTCCTCCTCAATGTTAGTAATAAGAAAAGAAAATTTCGAGTGTCATAGATGCCCTCTTTATCATGTTCATGCAATGCAATGGAATGGACATGATAAAGATTAGTAGACACTTGAAACATGACAAGGTATTTTCAATGATGTAAATCGCAATGTAGTGAATGTTTATGATGAATATGATAATGTTTTCGCAAATCGCAGTTCAAAAATCGCACATCGTATTTCGCACATCGCTTTTCGCATTTGGCCAAATCGCACTTCGCAACTAGCACATCGCATTTCGCATATCGTATTTCGCATATCGCATCGCAAATCGCATATCGCATATCTCAAACCGCATATCGCATATCACAATGTAATGAATATTATGATGAATGTTAAAATGTATTCGCAAATCGCTTTACCTTTTACCGATCATTGCTGCTGCAGATGCTGGTGTTGACTCCAATGGTTTGGCATTTAATCGCTGATGCTTATTTGATGAAGATAAGTTGAGATGTTTTCCACATCTCTGATGGGGATGACGTTCTGAAATCATCAGACCCTCCCGATGTATTCGCTGGTAGTTTGCAACGGTGCGTATCATGCTGATCGCCAAAATTTTTCGATTCCCACTCGAACGGTAGTATACGAAGCTTTCATCGCTGAACTATGTTGATGTCGCGCTGTATTGATAGCAATGGTTTAGAACACCAGATCTTCCGATACCTTCGCTGAAGTAATATTCCATGGATTACTTCACTAGACTTCACCTGATGTTACGTTAGATTGATGACAACCACCCGATGTCTCACCCTTCTTGAGGTGATTCGGAGTTTCATTTCGCTGTTGGGTACTTGTGCCCCATTTCCTTAAGCATTTGATTCGTAACCCGGCTGAACAGATGACTTGAATGTCGCTGAAATCCCTGGAGGGTGTAATTCATTCTTTCGCTACCCAGATTTGACCATCGGTGTAGAGGCCTTAGCTTGTGAGGACTTAACGCATGTTGATGGTGTAGATTTCATTCGCTAGGCCTTTCGTTGTTGACCTTCTACTTCTGAGTTAAGAACATTTTTGATGAGAAGTTTGATCTCGCCTTAAACTTCTTCCATTTCTTGGAATTGGAAAAATGCCCTAGTCCTTTCGCATGTTGATGCTGAGGGTTCATATGAGAAACTCTCTTTGTTGATGAAGTCGTGAGTGAATAATATCTGAATCGCCATTGAGATGATGATAGACCATGCTGATGGCGTTGACTGGTGAATTTTCCACTTTAGGATGGTTGATAAATGCCCCAGTGTTGAGTTGTCGTTGCTTCCGAGATTGCCCCAATCTTGTTGTAAGGGACCCACTATTCGGTTGTCGCCAATTTTGAAATTACCCCAGCCTTGCTTGTTGTCTGGGATAGTTTCTTTGACAGATGAGCTGATAAGACGCCGAGATCGCAAGAGGCTTTTACTGCATCTATCCGGTGAACAGTAGTGGATGTGGGCTTTGATGTTGATGTTCTTTTTCGGTAAAGATGTCGCTTTGTTAGAGAGATGATGCTCTAACTCATAGGGATATCGTTGTCTTTGAATGGATGACGTTATATCCACCCGAGATATCGCATGTAGTTGGCGTGTGAATCATTGGCTCGTGTAGAAACCCTTGGGTAGAGATCACAGTGTTACCTCCTTCTTCCGAGAGGGAATCCATGTTGGACTTGATAGCCTAGATATACATTGATTTGTAGATGGGCTTGTATTTCCCGCATGCACTAGCTTAGCCATTTTGTCATGTATGCGATACATATTGTATATATCAAACAACATTATATATGGCAGGGAAATATATGTTGATTCACTTCCCTTTTAGTTGTGCCTTGCTACTTGCTTGATAGTCGCTTGTTCCTCTAGGACTTTGTGATCTGGATGTATTCTGAACTCCTCCTCGATGGATGGACAAAGGAGATGTCTTAGGATTTTCAGAATGGATCGTCGATCTGTGTGTATTCCATACCATCTTTGGTGTCTTGGGACTTGTTTCTGTATGTGGTTATGGATAGGAGTATGTTTGTTTTTGCTGTGGTGAGATCGGACCATATAACATGGCTGCCTACGTACTCCCATGTATTGGTGAGATCAGGTCGACGTAGTTCACCCTGCAGGGTGAGTTGAAAAACGTGATCCCATAAGCAGGTCAGACTACGGGGAAGAGAAATTTTGATCCTAGGTTGAGGATAAACTGGAGGTGTGAAAAGTTTGATCCCATATATGGGTAGCCAAACTGCAAACGTAAGAGGTTCAATTCGCGGTGGGATGACCTAAGTGGTATAATCGTAGTGAAGCCAGGCTGCTGGCTTGAAAGGATGTTTCCCTGAGGGGAAAAGCGTGGAAAGGAGTTGTATGTGGTAAAGGGTTAAAGAACCGGAATGACTGGTGATCTGATGATCCAAAACCAGGATGTTCGCTTGATGGTAACCTTAGACATAGTATCGTTTCACGGTGTCCGACATGATATGTTGTGGAAATTTATCGTCGTCCATTTCCTGTAATCTGAAAGCGCCTCTTGTCAATACCTCATTGCCAATAACCGGGCTTTCCCAGTTCGGGGAAAATTTTCCTTTAGTCTGAGCTTGGTTGTCAATGATCTTATTCAAAACCAAGTCGTGTTGTTTGAACTGTCGTAGTCAGACTTTTTCGTTGTAGGATCTTCTTTATAAGTAGAAGGCCACCATTTAGGCCACATACTTTCCCATGGATTTCATCTATAGTCTCCGAGCTTGGTCTTCGCCCAAACATCTCGATGAGACATCGCTCGCATCTCTTTCATAGAGTGCATCTCCGCCGTGTAGAATTTCATAGCCTAGTCGATGGATCCGCCTTTTCTTCGCTTCTGCTTTCTCACGGTGTAGATTTATCTTGTAAGTGCTTTCATTGATATGCCGATATCAAGGGTGCCGGATGAGAGGTAGCTCATCCGATACTTTTCCAATATAATTCCCATAGCCGGGGCCTCAGCGTGGAGATCGCGACGCTTTCGCAAGTGATCCTCGTTCAATATGTGAATCAAGGAGGCCAAAGTTGCTAATGCATCCGCAAAGTCATTCCTATTACGAGGAATGTGGAGGAAGGATTTTTCTTCGAACTCTGAAGCCATTTGTAGAACTTGCTGATGGTAAGGCAACAACTGTAGAACCCGTTGAAGAGGTTTTTTTTTTTCTTTTTCTTTTTTTTTTTAATTTTTTTTTTTAATTTTTTTTTATTTTCTTTTTTCTTTTTTTTTCTTTTTTTTTCTATTAGATCGTGGAAAAGAGCCACACGGCTCACTGATAGGTAGCTCCGGCATTGATGAGGCCGAATGACAATCGTCTCAGTAGCAAAAGGGCTCCCAAGGCGTGATGAATGAAGTTTTTCATGATCATCTTCAAAGAACTATGATTTGATGGTACCCATGCGAGCAATCAAAGAAAGGAGTACATGTCGTAACGAACAGTATTGTCAATGAGTATGTGGATGAACCATGACGTGAAAGCTATCTTTGAGGTAAGCTTTATTCAAATCTCTCGCAATCTACACAAACTCGCACCTCCCTTCCGTGTTTTAACACGACGGACTATGTTGATAGCCATTCAAAGTTAAGTTGACACCATGATGATGTTTATTGAAATTGTTTCACAATTTCTTCTTTAACTTTAACTCCCACTCGTGTTTTAATCGCTGAGCTTATGCCTCGAGTGGCTTGAATACCCTTTGATGGGAAGCGATGAATGATAATGTTCGTATATAAACCGACCATGTCTTCGTGAGACCATGCAAACACATCCCGGAATAGGGTCAATAGAGTAACCATGTCATTCCTTTGGTTTTGAGTGAGGTCTGTACTCAATTTGGATTTGTTTGGGGATTTCTAAGGTTCCGAGGTTCGAAAGAGGTGGTTTGATCAAGATTTGGCTTGGGTTTGTCTTCGACCCATTCTTTGATCTCCTGAGGTATCTCATAGTCCTCTTTTATTTCCATCAAGTCTGAGTCCAACTTTACATCAAAGTTACAGTCCTTGTGGAGAATAGGCACCTCATCAGCAAATACCGGCACATCTAAATTCAGAGTCCTGAAACAAAATATGCTTTCACTTAGTATATAACACTGTTCAATCACACAAAGTGTTAGCCTGTAATGACAAAAGTAATTGCTAATACTGTTCAGAAAAAGTAAGTAGTTATTTCTATCTACAAGGTAGATAGAGTTTCTTCCCTATTTACCCTCGTCGGCAAATGCAAGGAGTGTTGCTTCAATTATCGAGGGCAAAGTTTTGGTGAACTGCAGTTATGGAGGGGCTATCATCAACCTCCTTCTCCCGAATGATGACCATTACGTCTGGGCAATCATCGTCTGGGATGTATCTGTTTGAGAAGTGTTTATTTGGGTTTTTATTTGGTTTGACCAACCATTGATGGTCGCCACGCATTCCTATCAAGAGGAGATCGTGTCTTTCGTAGTTCAAAGCGCTGGTTTGAAAAGGTTCAAAGGGGTAAGTAGTGGTAGAGAGGTAGAGATATTTTTTTTTTTATTTATTTATATGCATGGAAAATAAAAGGCATCCTACGAAGAAAGTGATACCGTTCCAACACTTTCTGGAACTCACACCTTCATCCCCTGGATCTACATCTTCTCGGCTAGTTGAGGCCTGATAGTCTAGTTGTCGATGGTTATGTCGCCTTCAGGGCTCGTGATAGAGGTTACCCTTGATTCTCGAATGTCTTCGCCAGGGCCATAACTCGATCGCTTCTCGATTCAAGACATTCCTTAGGGACGCTTGATATGGACGATTGCAAAAAGGATGAACTCGGATTCTTTAATGGGTTGGATTCTCCGGACAATCTCACCACCTTTTTTCTTCATCTATTCCTTCGCTTTCTTCATGGGTTTCAAAGGATTCAACCATGAAATCTCCTCGAACTGTTGTCGCATTTCTTGCAAAGAACTTTCCTTTTTGGTTTTTTCTTTCCTCGAAAGGATTAGTATTTCCTTCGTGATCATCCAAGGTGATAAAATCGTGAACGTGGTTGATATCTTGGAACCATAGGACGCTTTGATGTTGGCGGGGAATCTCCTTTGGGGATGTCTTTGTCTCCTCTCATCATTTCTTGCATTAGATCACCCACCTTGTGTTCTCGGCAGAATTGTCATTCATAGCCTTCACCTCATTTGAACCGCCTGCCTCTCGAATGGACATCTTAAGCTTTTTATTTCTTTTTCGCCTTTTTTGGTCATGGAAATTCTATATCCAAATTTCTCCATTTTCAATGAGATCCTCGGATTTTATGTCGCAAAGACCAAAGATTCTTCATCGATGCCCAAGTGAGTTAGAATGGTAGAGACATATCTTGGTGGAATCATAACTCTTTATCTTGGGTTTTATAGAGGCGCAAAGAACTCAAGAATCCTTCCTTTGATTATCGTAAAGTGTAGCATTTCTTCTTTGGATTTGCTCGTAGGGTGAATTTTCTACTCTTTTGAGGTTGTTTGATCTTTCATCTTTGAGAATTCGCATTCCCTCGATTGGTTCTTTCGCTGGCGAGATCTTCTAGCAATTTTATCAACCCCCTTTTCTTGTACTTTCAGCCTGCTTTGATCTTCTTCATATAGCTGGCTCATCGTGGAGTCCTTTTTCTCTTGGCTTTTTGATAGTTGAGTGAAAAATTACCTTGTTTCCTGATGTTGGCGCATTAGCAGCTTAGCCAGCAGGTTTACTTGATTCTGGATCGCATCCAATTTTTTCATTACTGGCATACCCTCCTCCGAGTTTTCCCACTCTAGGACATTTGTTATGTGCTTTTGGGGGTATTCCTCCATTCTTCATATGTACTTACGAATTGGATACATTTCAGCACTTCCTGACCCGATCATGTTTACTTCTTCCGTATCATATAACAATGGAAGGTTGGTGTTAACATTTTGTTGGTCAGGTTGTTCGACCACAATACTGCCACTTTCGATCAGATTTTGAATCTTATGTTTTAAGGACCAACAATCCTGTGTATCGTGTCCTGGAGACCCAGAGTGGAAAGAACATCTCTGGCTTGGATTGTATCTTTTGCTCCCTGGTTCTAGAGGTGGAGCTAGTTCGGTAATTTTCTTGTGATCCATTAATATCGCCAATACAAGTTCAAGGGAATCGCCCAATGGAGTGAATACCCGATTTTTCGTTCTTTCAAATTTTCTTTTCCTGTCTGGGTATTGGTTGAATGCAATTGTTGTTGAGATGGCGATTGTCTTGCATTTTCCAAATGGGGGACCAGATTGGCCTCTAGCTTGCCCCTCGCATAACAAGGGATACATCTTTATTGCCTTTATTGGGTACCCTCGGGATCACTCGCATACTTTCCATCAGATATGTTTGGCGATCGCTTCCAAGGCAAAGAAGTCTTTAATCTTGCTCGCCTTGAGCCCATCTCTCCGCCATTTCATACTGTTTGATCATTTCTCAAATGGCTTTCCTATGCCTCGCTAGGATCCTCTCATAGTAAGTGAGCCTCTTGATATCAATAAATGTCATTACCATCTCAATTTCATCATTGATGGAATGACTTGTACCGCTAGATTTCTCCACCTTTGGGCATATTCTCGGAAAGATTCAAGATTTTGCTTTTTCACTTTAGTCACTGATATCGATCTGGTGCCATTTGTGATTGAAAAAACAGATTGATTTAGAAAGCGTGTGCCAATTCTTCCCGGCCAGAATTTTGGCATTGTCAAGTCAGCATACCAGTTTTAGCTTCTCTAGTGAGACTCTTTTGAAAAAGTTGCATTCTCGAGGCTTTCATTTTCAAAGATAAGACCCCAGCTTAAGCGATGTACACTTTTAGGTGCGATAGGGATCGCATTTCCCCATCAGACTTTTCAAAATCTGGGACTTTGAATTTGGTAGGATATTGAGCCACTGGGAATATACAAAAGATCCGAATATGTGACACTCCCCATAATTTCCGGTCCCCTTTAATTGACCGGATCGTATCCTCCATTTGTTGGACTTTTTTTCTTATATCCCCGCCGATCATCCACGAGATTTGTGATTTCTTTATTGGAATGAGATTTAGGTATCCGGGTTTCCAACTTTTTACCAATGCCCCGACCGCCTTTAGTGTGAAGGACTCGTCGAGAGTAGGCATTGTCCGGCCCTCGTATTTTTACTTTGTTCTTTTAGAAAGACAACCAATTTTGCTATCCGATTCCTTAATCCTTCAAACTCCTCTCGAAATGAGTAGGATCAGTCGGCCCTGGCAGTAGCCATGCTTAATCTGGTGGGATCGAGGCCTTCTTGACTTTAAACGGTAATCGGACCGATTGCTTCCCTCATGCGAAAGACTTGCATAGTTTAGTCTTTAGGGAATGTGTATAATAACATGCTATGTGATGTGTCCATTTTAGGATATTTATCCTCGCAAAACGGATGTCACCGCTTGTAGATGCTAAATATGTATGTGTACACATTTTTCATATTTCTCATTACATGGAGATATATATGGAATGTAATTACAAGTAATTATGTTTACAAGTAATTGAAATGAGAGCATGAAGAGACTTTCCTCCGTTTTGGGTTTATCAGAGGGTGACCTATCTTAGGTTACTCTCGCGGCTTTTTGGTATGAAGGTTCCCAAATCATCGCAATCTACTAGAGCGGGAAGTTAATCCTAGGTCTTTCAACTGAAGCGAATTTGGGTGGTGCCTTTCTGAGCCTCGGAGAATTAGTCTTCTCACGAGTCCAAAGAATCAAACACCGATGGGATAGCCTCCCTGGTGGAGGGACCACACAACATACATTCACATACATCGCGGCTCTCACCGTATAAAATGATGACATGTGCGAAGCACTAATATTATATGCGCTTATAAGCGGGCACTAACATCACACGCAGATATGATGCGAAGCACTAAGCTCAAACAAGACATGCATTCGTACACATTCATCCAATGTAAATGCAACATCCACACACAAGCGGATATGAGCTTTGAAAAGATTGTAGTAGCGGCTTAAGTCCTCTTACTTTGAGTCCCCAGCAGAGTCGCCACCGTCGACGTCGGGATTTTTTTGGATGTCCTTTCCGTTACTTGTTCTTTGGTGTTCTCATTTTAGGTGAGATTTGTTTGAAAAAACAAGTGAAAAGGTCTCGACATGTATAATGTCGATTTATGGTACTTGTTAAGAGTCGCCATTGGTTTTTTAAATGGTTGTACCAACACAACCGAGAAAAGGTTTGCACATTGACCCAAATGATGTGATATTGATATACTGGCCATGAAACCGAGATTCATTTAGGGTCCGGGGACTTGGTTATCGTGGGGAAGGTGTTAGGCACTTCAACATCCGTGTTACCACTTGGTACCGCCTCTTTTCAAGAAACTATTATCTGAGTGTATGTGTGTGTGGGTGTGGGTCAATGTGTCATTATTATATGAAAGTTATGCGAGGCCTCTTTCAAACTATATATACGTGGATTTGAATTTATGTAAAATTCGCTTTTTAGCAAGATATGACAATGATGTTTTATAAAAGAGGTTTTTCAAACCTCGCTACTCAATAAGAATTGAGACCTTTTACACTCCCATTTTTATTAAGTGATCTATTGATTGATTTTATTTGACTTTATCGCGAGGCATCCGCATTTAAAATAATATACAAAATAATGCCGACTTCCTCGTGGGTATGGAAACCATCTGAGGAAATTCAGACATCGCAGAATAATTTACAAGCTGCTTACAGCTGAAAATGTCCATCACGGGAACCGAATCTAGATCCAATGGGATGAATATGTGATCACATGATTCTTAGGCTAACAAGATACTGCAGTTTATATGAAAGCAGTAAGCAGGTATATATATATAAAAGTTGTAAATATATATATATATATATATATACAGACAAGATCACCAACCACGAAGCACCTCCATGGGGGATCAAAAAATAAATAAAGCTGTTAAAAGCTATCAACCACCACATAGGAAACTCCAAAGTGACGAAATATAAATAAAGTCAGAATATTTTGCCAACCACCACGGAGGAAACTCCAAAGTGGACAATGTAAATAAAGTTGTAAAGCGATCAACCACCACTAAGTAAACTCCAGTGGGACAAAAATATGTATATATATATATATAAAAGCAATAAACGCATTAGGATGTAAAATCTGTGCTCATCGAATGTAGTTCGACCACGCTTCATATATATATATATATATATATAAGCGAGTAAACGCACTTTGGCCATCAAGTTCAGGCTCATCGAACAAAAGTCCGACACACACGGTTGATATATATAAGTATATATATATATATATAAAAAGCGAGTAAATGCTCCGCATCAAGTTCAGGCTCAATCGAGGCATAACTCGATAATGTTAGTCAATATATATATAAATATATATATATATATATATATATAATATATACAAGCTAAAATGAAACCACTAATCAAGTCCCAAGCAAAAGCAAGCAACACGACTCTCAACGCGTGTAGAAGGGTGTGTGCAAAGATGAAGAGAAAGACTCTAAAGTGTGTGAGAAGGCTTACAACTAATCGATAAAGAAGGCTTCTATATCTTTAGAGTGGGTAAACATGACTTGTGGGTACAAAGAGGCTATATATGAGCTCATAGGTGTTTGAAAGTTGGAAAATACATCGATGGGCGAAAGTGCAGAGCTAATCAGGCAGATTTCCCGTCTTTTCTCTTAGAAAATCAAAGACCCCAAGCCCCATATTTATAGAGGTGGGAGGCTGCAGTCTACTGCATGACACCTAGTAGCAGTGTGTACCTTACTGCCGCCGGGTGCCCCGGAAGCAAAGGTGGGTCCCGCCAGGTCGAAAGATGACGCTGCGTTGTTCGCTTCTATCGCTCATAACTTTCAATCTGGGAGTCCGATGGAAGCGTGCCATACCATTCCGTAAAGCTCTTCCGAGAGCTACACAATGATATATGATTTGACCTTTTTGATTCCGGAAGATGGGTCCATGACCGAAATGGCATTCCTGTGTTTCATTAAGCAATCCGGTGGCCGCTTGTGTAGTTTCATATCCAAGTTGAGTTGGAAAAATGACCATTTTGCCCTCCCGGTTATCTCCGATTTTTATGCATTTGTTGCGCGATGCGTTTCTCGTGTTTATCTCGAGGTTGGCTTCTTTGTTGACTTTGACTATCTTCGTGGTTATCTCGAGATCGGGCTTCGACTTATTTCCATGGTTGGATCGAGACCGGATACCTCGGGGTCATCTCCTAGATTAATCGGTCTTCTCCTGTGTGGTCCCAGATTGTATCTCGCAGCCTTTGGGGTCATCTCCAAGGTTGGATTTGGTAACTCTCGGATGCGATTCGGGGTTTCATGATGAACTTCCTAGAGTATCCTAGTGATGGATTTGGATTGTCTTTCAGGGTTCCCACTTAAAAGACGAATCTGTCCTCCTACAATGTTAGTACCAATAGAAGAAAATTTCGAGTGTCTACATGCACAACACTATCTTATGATGACGCGAGGTTGTATGTCTTTAGACATCTTGTATGATAGTGGCAAAACACCCTTCCAACGTTGAGTTCACCTCACCCTATTCGGTTCACCAAAATTAAATATCAAATGATGTATATAATACGACACACTTATCTAAAGTCTCAATAAAATTATTTTCATACTATTTAGGGAGAACCTCAACAATATATGACCATCGTTCTATTCCCTTGTTATCCTCAATCGACCCAAATACACTTTTATTACACGAAAGGAATTGTGAAGCAAAAGGGTGAAACACAACTACCTCAAGAATTTAATATCATGACTAAAGATAATTAAATTATCAATAGCCTTCATCAAGAATAAATCGTAGATTTAGAACATATGGTAGATGAAAAAAATTTCAACCATAGTTGCAATGAACGAGCAATCCATTAGAAGAGTCAAATAGACTATAAAGTCTATTATCTTCTCATGTTAAAAATCCACCAACAATGTTTTATCCCTGTAACATCAATCAACAGTTCCTTTCCACAATTATATGAATAACTCATAATCATAATTGTGACTCTAAATTCCTCTTCACACCCAGGACGAAGATAATTTTCATCACCTGTCTTTGCCTGAAACATCAAAGATCATGGTTATACCAAATCACAGTTTTGTTTATAATCATATTAATAAATTCATCTTTGCACTACGGGCCAAAGATATTCATTATCATTTCATCTTTGCACTACGGGCCAAAGATATTCAACAACAATTCATCTTTGCACTACGGGCCAAAGATATTCAACAACAGATCATCTTTGCACTACATGCCAAAGATATTCAACAACAGATCATCTTTGCACTACAGGCCAAAGATATTCAAATCTCAAAGAAATACATAATCATTTCAGAATTTATATAAACCATAATTATAACCATGTTGATCAATTCACCTTTGCACTTAAGCTAAAGATATTCAATTATAAATTCAATGGTCAAACCAGTCAACAATTCAATTTTGCACTACTGGCCAAAGAGAACCCATAGTCATGATCATACCAAAAATTTACCCATCTTTACACTCAAGTCAAAGAGAAATATCATCATTAGGGTTATAAAAATTTTATATATAATAATAAAATCAATATAATCAAAACATCTAGATTTAATCTCAAGAGTAATATTCATAAATCAACTATAATTTGGTTAGAAAAAGAAACCAATTTTGTCATGAATAGTAACTCGTGAATAGTAACCCATGAATAGTAACTCGTGAATAGTAACTCGTGAGTAGCAACTCATGAATAAGAACTCGTGAATAGTACTCAGATTCGTATTATACATACCGTGATATCGTAAATAATGTCATATATCGTTAATAGTGCCATATACATGAATAAAGGTCGTATCACGTGAATAGTAATCCCGACTCAAAAAGGTAGAAATTCCACAATAAGATCCATACCAATATGTCAGTATAATGATATTGCAAGAATAACATCATTATGAAGAATATAACATCCCTTAATATCCCTTACTATCCCTTACCTCAAAAGAGCAGCACTTCTGACTGAATATCGGATATGACGCTGAAGGAAACTTGCACTGATGAATATCAACTCACCAAATATCTAAATACTCACAAAAATATGCTTGATAATATAGAGAGAAAGAAAACTTGTTTCTGGTGTGATTTTCAATTCTAACTTAGCCCTCTATTTATAGGAAAATGTTATTGACGCCAAAGCAGACTTGACTTGCTACACTGATGGCTTTACCTGCCATCGCTCCACCCACCAAATATCACCATCTTCCCAACAACCAAAAGTGGGGCCCACCCATTTCTAGAATTTTCCACCAAAATCATTTATAAACCTAATTTACAATCACCACCTCTTAAAATTCATAACAAATCATTCGTTCTTTTTTAACGGATCAAAATTTGTGAACATATACTCAACTTATATATGTATAACATATCCAAAAATCACAACGATCCAACGGTCAGATTAAAAATTATAACTCACATAATAAAGCTGTAAGAACATTGATTTGATATTTTAATACCACCAATCCGACAAAATACTGATAAAATACCACAACATTAATTCCTTCATTTATAACCACATAAATAAATCCATCATTTATATCCACATCAAATAAATATTTCATTATCATATTAATCAATAATTAATTATTCACAAATAATATTACAGAATTACAATAATGATAACCAGGTAGTTCCCAGGAAAGAGGGGGCTTTCCGATAAGGATTTCTCCTTACTGGCGCGCAATTAGGTGACCAAACCTCTCCTTGGCAGAACTTTCTAGACATTGCCAATAATGTTATCTAATAATATTATTCAAATAATATGAATTATTGATCTGATAATGAAGATATCATGGCAAAGGACAATTATTGAAACAACAATAATATAAAATATCAACGTAGCAATTATTGATTCAATAAAATAAAATATTGAATCAGTAATTATCGTAATAGCTTTATTGAGTAGTGCCTTCACGTAAGAATCAATAATTAAAAAAATAAAAATCAGTAATACCGTGTGATAACTTTCTATGCGCTGCATTCACGCCAGATTCTTGTATTTTAACCACCGTGTATTCCAACAAAGTGTTAATTGAGAACGATTACGTCGTTATTTATAAAAATTCAAATTTGTCATTTTTTTCATCCGACGGTTATTCTGTTATGGGGCCCACAAATGATTGCGCCGTCGTACGAATATTCCCCGACAGAAAGAATATTTCACGACCAAACGAATATTCCCCGACAACAATGAGTATTTTATAACCACTTGCGTATTTTGAAAATTTTCATATATTACCCTTAACTTTAACCTTTTATCAATTTAACCATTTACTGAATAGTAATTATAAGAAAAATTGAATACTTTTATTTCATAAAATTCGGGGTTTTACAATCTCCCCTCCTTATGAAATTTTGTCCCCGAAATTTATGTACCTGGTATTGCTAAGAGTTGAGAATACCTTGCTTTCATTTCAGATTCCATCTTCCCTGTCATCATGATTTCTCCATTGCTCATCTCCTGTATTTTAGATATCATTCTAGAATATAGCTTCAAAACAAGGGTTAATTGAACAAATTAACATATCACATAATATCCCGATATTATGACTGACCAACAAATAAGCTTAGGTAGGACACACTAACGAAGGATTTACTCATCTCTCGCCTCCTAGTTCTATTCCCCATCTCCGCCGAGATCATATCCTAAGCTCGATACCAAATGTGACAACCCCAAAATAGGTCCATTCCACCCAACCCATTCTCGAGTCGCCAAATACATGGTACGTAAAAAAACAACTACAACTTTATTACAATAATTGTCGTGCAAAGTACAACAACTCATGTGTTGAGTTTTGATACAAATATATATATCAACTGTGACTCTTGACACCAACTTGGGTAAAGACGTCACCATGACATCTTAAATAAAGGTATAGTCAAAACCTGCTTTAGAAATTAAAATCTTTGGGAAGTGCTCAGAGAAACCTTCGTACATGGGAGGCCACGGCGTCTAGGTTATGATAGATATCATATGGCCGCGTAATTATCCTTGGTTGACCTAATAGACCCCAAAGAAAAATGAGAAGATTACTATCATATTCTTTCCAATGGTGAGTCTTCTCTTGACATATCATTATCTTCACTGTCTCTAATTGAGAATTATACTTCAAACAAATACCAAGATCATATAGGTAGTGCGCGTAGATATAATCAGTAAGTGGATGTCCACAACCCTGTCTTATGATGACACGAGGTTGTATGTCTTTAGACATCTTGTATGATAGTGGCAAAACACCCTTCCAACGTTGAGTTCACCTCACCCTATTCGGTTCACCAAAATTAAATATCAAATGACGTATATAATACGACACACTTATCTAAAGTCTCAATAAAATTATTTTCATACTATTTAGGGAGAACCTCAATGACTATAGACCACCGCTTCTATTCCCCTCATATCCCCTCGCTTCCGACCCAAATACACTTTTATTACCCGAAAGGAATTGTGAAGCAAAAGGGTGAGCACAACTAGCTCAAGAATCTAATATCATGACTAAAGATAATTAAATTATCAATAGCCTTCATCGAGAATAAATCGAGATTTAGAACATGTGGTAGATGAAAAAAATTCAACCATAGTTGTTTTGAACGAAGCAATCCATTAGAAGAGTCAAATAGACTATAAAGTCTATTATCTTCTCCATGTTAAAATCCACCAACAATGTTTTATCCTCAGAACATCAATCAACAGCCTTTTCCACAATTATATGAATAACTCATAATCATAATTGTGACTCTAAATTCCTCTTCACACCTGTGATCGAAGATAATTTTCATCACCGTCTTTACCTCAAACATCAAAGATCATGGTTATACCAAATCACAGTTCCTGTTTATAATCATACTAATAAATTCATCTTTGCACTACGGGCCAAAGATATTCATTATCATTTCATCTTTGCACTACGGGCCAAAGATATTCAACAACAGTTCATCTTTGCACTACGGGCCAAAGATATTCAACAACAGTTCATCTTTGCACTACAGGCCAAAGATATTCAACAACAATTCATCTTTGCACTACGGGCCAAAAATATTCAACAACAGATCATCTTTGCACTACATGCCAAAGATATTCAACAACAGATCATCTTTGCACTACAGGCCAAAGATATTCAAATCTCAAAGAAATACATAATCATTTCAGAATTTATATAAACCATAATTATAACCATGTTGATCAATTCACCTTTGCACTTAAGCTAAAGATATTCAATTATAAATTCAATGGTCATGATCATATCAGTCAATAATTCAATTTTGCACTAATGGCCAAAGAGAACCCATAGTCATGATCATACCAAAAATTTACCCATCTTTACACTCAAGTCAAAGAGAAATATCATCATTAGGGTTATAAAAATGTTATATATAATAGTAAAATCAATATAATCAAAACATCTAGATTTAATCTCAAGAGTAATATTCATAAATCAACTATAATTTGGTTAGAAAAAGAAACCAATTTTGTCATGAATAGTAACTCATGAATAGTAACCCATGAATAGTAAATCGTGAATAGTAACTCGTGAATAGTAACTCGTGAGTAGCAACTCATGAATAGTAACTCATGAATAGTAACTCGTGAATAGTACTCCGTATTCGTACATAGTACCGTATACGTTAATAGTGCCATATACATGAATAGTGCCGTATACATGAATAGTGCCGTATACGTGAATAGTAATCCCAACTCAAAAAGGTAGAAATTCCACAATAAGATCCCTACCAATATGTCAGTATAATGATATTGCAAGAATAACATCATTATGAGAATATAACATCCCTTAATATCCCTTACTATCCCTTACCTCAAAAGAGCAGCACTTCTGACTGGATATCGGATATGACGCTGAAGGAAACTTGCACTGATGAATATCAACTCACCAAATATCTAAATACTCACAAAAATATGCTTGATAATATAGAGAGAAAGAAAACTTGTTTCTGGTGTGATTTTCAATTCTAACTTAGCCCTCTATTTATAGGAAAATGTTAGCACGCCAAAGCAAACTTGACCTGCTACCTGATGGCTTTACCTGCTACTATTCCACCCACCAAAAATCAGCCATCTTCCCCAATAACCAAAAGTGGGGCCCACCCATTTCTAGAATTTTCCACCAAAATTATTTATAAACCTAATTTCCGAATCATTCACCTCTTAAAATTCATAACAAATCATTCGTTCATTTTTAACGGATCAAAATTTGTGAACATATATTCAACTTATATATGTATAACATATCCAAAAATCACAACGATCCAACGGTCAGATTAAAAATTATAACTCACACAATAAAGTCAAGAGAACAATCGATTTGATCTTTTAATACCACCAATCCGACAAAATCTTGATAAAATACCACAACATTAATTCCTTCATTTATAACCACATAAATAAATCCATCATTTATATCCACATCAAATAAATATTTCATTATCATATAAATCAATAATTAATTATTCATAAATAATATTACAGAATTACAATATTGATAACCGTGTAGTTCCCGAGAGAGGGGCTTTCCGATAAGGATTTCTCTTCTTGGCAGCGCAATTAGGTGACCAAACCTCTCCTCGATGTAACTTTCTAGACATTGCCAATAATGATATCTAATAATATTATTCAAATAATATGAATTATTGATCCGATAATGGAGATATCAGGCGATGACAATTATTGAAACAACAATAATATAAAATATCAACGTAGCAATTATTGATTCAATAAAATAAAATATTGAACGGTAATTCATCAGAATAATTATTGAGTAGTGCCTTCACGTAAGAATCAATAATTAAAAAAATCATGCGTATACTGGCATGCTCTTTAACTACGCCTACGTGTATTATCGTATTTTAACCACCGAATATTCAAACAAAGGTTAATTGATAACGATTACGCCGTTATTTATAAAAATTCAAATTTATCATTTTTTTCATCCGACAGTTATTCTGTTATGGGGCCCACAAATGATTGCGCCGTCGTACGAATATTCCCCGACAGAAAGAATATTCCACGACCAAACGAATATTCTACGACAACAATGAGTATTTTATAACCACTTGCGTATTTTGAAAAATTTCATATATTACCCTTAACTTTAACCTTTTATCAATTTAACCA
Source organism: Panax ginseng (assembly GCA_020205605.1). NCBI lineage: Eukaryota > Viridiplantae > Streptophyta > Magnoliopsida > Apiales > Araliaceae > Panax > Panax ginseng. The sequence continues at coordinate 29,140,268 of CM035141.1, forward strand.
TTTACTGAATAGTAATTATAAGAAAAATTGAATAATTTTATTTCATAAAATTCGGGGTTTTACAATGTGCCCAAGGAATGTTACTTCCTCAAGCCAGAACTCGCATTTCTTCAGCTTGGCATATATGTTATCACGAAGCCTTTGCAGTACCAGCTTCAAATGGCGTTCATGATCTTCACGGGTTTTGGAATAGATGAGGATGTCATCAATAAAGACAACAACGAACTGATCCAAATATTCCTTGAACACACGGTTCATCATATCCATGAAAGTAGCAGGAGCATTAGTCAGTCCAAAAGACATGACTAAGAATTCATAATGACCGTCATCGGAGTTCGGCGAAGCTTTGGAATATTCTCGCTCTAACCTTCAAATGATGATATCCGAATCGAAGATCGATCTTTGAAAAGAATCATATCCTTGTAATCGGGTCAAACAGTCATCAATACGAGGTAGCGGATACCTATTCTTGATGGTGACATGGTTCAATTCTCGATAGTCAATACAAAGTCGCATACTTCCGTCTTTCTTCTTTACAAATAAAACAGGAGCACTCCAAGAAGATGTACTAGGACGAATGAAACCGATGTCCAATAACTCCTGTAGTTGAACCTTTAACTCTTGAAGTTCAATAGGAGCCATAAACTAAGTACCAGGTTCAAGGTCAATAAAGAATTCAACTTCTCGTTCTGGGGGTAGACCGGGAAGTTCTTCAGGAAATACGTCAGGAAATTCTATAACAACAGAAATATTATTCAAATCTGACGTGTTTTTGTTCAAGTCTATGACATGGGCTAAGAAAGCTTGACATTCGTTTTTCAATAAACGAATAGCTTTATGGCTTGATATGACAGTGATTGACTTTAATGGTTTGGTTGTGTGGATTCGCATAACAGGTTGGTTAGGAATATGAAAACTAACAACCTTACGAAAATAATCAATTTTAGCATGATGAGTGGTTAACCAATCAATCCCTAAAATTACATCAAATGCAAGTATTTTCAACGAAACAAGATCGGCAGGTAAGGTGATGGTTCCAACTTGAATCAAGCAAAATTTATAAACAGTAGAGGTAACAAAAGTTTCTCCTAACGGAGTCTCAATAGATAAGTCAAGGTCTAATTTCTCCAGAGTCAAGTTTAAACGTTGAGCACAAGCAGGAGAGATAAAAGAATGGGTAGAACCGGTATCTAATAAGGTATAAACTTCGCAAGAGTTTATGATTAGCTTACCCGTGATCACCTCGTTTGGGTTCTTCGCACTTTGAACAGTAACGACAAACGCTCTTCCAGAACCGTTGACTTTGACTTTTCTAGGACTGTAAGATCCCAACTTTTTAATGAATAAAATCAAATTTCCTTTATTTATTATTGTGAATAATAAGGTATTAATTTGATATAATATTTTGGTTATAGGTGAAATGTGCAAATTTTGCAAAATAAGAAAGTGGTAATAAAATATTTATTGTGTCGGGGAATATTCGTTTGGTCGTGAAATATTCTTTCTGTTTGGGAATATTAAATTTACCACAGTAACCATTTGGGGGCCCCATAACGGATAACCGCTTGATGATGAAAAAACGACAAAGTTTGGGTTGTTATAAATAACGGCAGTAGTTGTTACAATTAACATCGTTGGAATACCCTTATGGTTAAAATACGATGAATACGCGTGGTTCGCACAAAGAAGATTACGGTATTACGCATGTATTGTTGAATTATTGATCCTTACGTATAAGGCACTACTCAATAATTATTACGATAATTATTGCTCAATATTTTATTTTATTGGTTCAATAATTGTTTGCGTTGATATTTTATATTATTGTTGTTTCAATAATTGTCATTGCACTGTATTTTTCCATTATCAGATCAATAGTCCATATTATTTGGAATAATATTATTAGATAGCATTATTGGCAATGTCTAGAAAGTTCTGTCAAGAAGAGGTTTGGTCACCTAATTGCGCGCCAGTAAGGAGAAATCCTTATCTGAAAGCCCCCTTTTCCTCGAACTACCGGTTGTCATAATTGTGATTCTGTAATATTATTTGTGAATAATTAATTATTGATTTATATGATAAGGAAATATTTATTTGATGTGGATATAAATGATGGATTAATTTATGTGGTTATAAATGAATGAATTAATGTTGAGGTGTTTTATCAGTATTTTGTCGGATTGGAGGTATTAAAAATCAAATCAGGGTTTTTGAGATATATTGCGGGGCTTATAATTTTTAATCCGACCGTTGGATCGTGGTAATTTTTGGGTATGTTATACATATATAAGTTGAGTATATGTCCACAAATTTTGAACCGTTAAAAATGAGCGTATAATTTGTTATGAATTTTAAGAGGTGACTGATTCAGAAATTAGGTTATAAATGATTTTGGTGGAAAATTCTAGAATAAGTGGACCCCACTTGTGGTTGGTGAAGAAATGTGCTGAATTTTATTTCAAATGTGGTGGGTGGGAATAATAGTAGGTAAAGCCATCAGGTTGCAGGTTAAGTCTGCTTCGGCGTGCTAACAATTTTCTAAATAGAGGGCTAAGTTAGAATTGAAAATCACACCAGAAACAAGTTTCTCTCTTTCTCTCTCTAGATTATTGAGTGTATTTTGTGAGTATTTAGATACTTTGTGAGTTTCTATTCATCAGTGCAAGTTTCATTCAGCCTTGTCTTAGAATTCCTATTGTAAGTAAATCTTGCCTTTTGCAAGGTAAGGGATATTATCTTCTTCTTAAATGATATTTTCTTCAATATCATTATGTCGAAGTATTTGTATGAACTTTTTGTGTCGGGGTTACTATTCACGTATACGGTACTATTCACGTATACGGCATTATTCACGAATACGACACTATTCACCAAAAAATGAAATTTTCTTCTTTTTGTCCAATATGTTTATTATGGTTACTATCTTTGATTGTATCCATGTTTTGATCTTTATTTTTGAATTACGCTTCAAAATGAGTTATTCGGAGTATTATTGAACTTGGATAAAACCGTAATCTGAATCCCTAATATTTGTTCTTTTTATCTTATTGGATTCGTTCTCTAAAATGTTTTCATCATCCTTAGTCCTTAATGATGATATTGATGAATATCTTTGGCCGTGGTGTAAAGATGAATGATGATATTATCAATATCTTTCATTTATAGTGCAAAGATGAATGATTACTTGATGAATATCTTTGGCCCAGTAGTGCAAAGATGAATGATTACGATGAATATCTTTGGCCCAGAGTGCAAAGATGAAATGGTGTTGAGATGAACATATTGATCGGTGATATAAATGAATATCTTTGGCACAGTAGTGCAAAGATGAATATTTGATTAAAGATGTACATTGATTGATGTTACAGGGATAGAATATTGATGATGGACTTCTAAATCTTAGAAGATAGTAGAATTCTTTCTCTACTTGACTCTTCTAATGGATTGTTGTTTCACTGCGAGCTTGTTGATCTAAAACTTGTTGTTTATTATATTCTATCAGATTTTTCCCTGTTGAAGACTAACGATAATTTGTTGTATATTATCTTAGTCATAATATTCTTTACTGGGCTAGTTGAGCTCACCCTTTTCCTTTTTGTTCCATTTTTCTTCTCAAGAGGTGAGAACATAGCAGGATCTAGTCGGGGTATGGAGTGATGGTTCTAGAAAGATGTTTTAGCAAATCCTCACTATTTTTGTAAAAATAGTGTTTGAATAATTGTAATGAGGACTCCTTTTGAGTTTGTATAATCCCTAGTAAACAGTATTTGTATTCAAACTCACAGTATATATGTTGTCGTATTTTGCACGACAATTGTATTACTGAAGTTGTATTTGTTTTGCATCAAGTTTTTGGCGACTCGAGAATGGGTTGGGTGGAATGGACCTATTTTGGGGTCGCATTTAATTGGTATCAAAGCTTAGGATATGATCCCACCGAGATGTGAGACAAGAACTAGGAGGAGAGAGACAGGGAATTCCTTCGCTAGTATGACTTTGACTAAGTTTATTTGGTATTTAATTGGCTCGGTCAGTAGTATAGGGATAATATATGATATGTCAATTAACCCTTGTTTTGTGACAAGATTTTGAAAATGACATCCGAGAATGTTGAGAATAACAATGGAGCACGTGAGACCGTTGAGTCACCAACGATCAATACCGGTGATAATGTGCATAAGGATGACAATAATCCTCGTGTGAAACAAAGGCACCGACCAAATGATGAACGACCATGACGCTTAGGAGCTTTTTAGAATTCATGCAACACCAAACGAGAGACTCTCCTGCTCATAATGTAGGTGGAAATAATGGCAACCCACGGTTGGTCACCATTAAGCGATTCAAGGAGCCGAGACCACCGAGTTTTTGGGAAATCCGAACCACTTACTTTCAGAGACGTGGATAAAGCGTATCACCAAGATATTTGATGTCTTGGGATGTTCCGAGGAGCAAAGGTTCCTTTGCCACCTTCATGTTATTGCGAGAGAGAGCGCGATTCTTGGTGGGAATCAGAAGAAAGTACTCAATCTGCCAGACCAAGATGTCTTGGGAGAAGTTCCAAGAATTGTTTAATGACAAGTACTTTCTCGAAAGTATTTGTCACATGAAGGAGGTTGAGTTCATCAAGTCGGAGCAAAACAATATGAACGTGTCGCAATCTGAAGCTAAGTTTGCGGAGTTATCCCGATTGCATCCCATTTGGTTGATAATGAGGAACGAATGACACGAATGTTTCTACGAGGTTTGAAACCCGAAATACGTCAATACCTCATTTCTCAAACTTTGTTTATATTCGATATGTTGTGAATAAGGCTCGATTAGTGGAGCGTGATAATGAGCCACCAAACCAAGGATAACGAGCAATAACACGATAATAATCGTCTTTGGTGGCAACATCCATCGAACAATGATAACCATCGTGGAGGAAATTATCATGCCGAAATGGTAACCACTTCGGTGGTAATCATGGCCAAGATAATAGAAGAAATGATTCAAGTGGAAATTTCAAGAAGAAAGATTTAACGATAACGGAAGACGTTGGCAACAACACCCCACAGACCAAAGAACAAATTCTAGGGGAGGAGAACGACCGTCAGTTAGATGCTACAGATGCGGAGAGGAGGGACATATAAGTCCAAATTGTTCACAGATTTCCAAGAAATATTTTAGTTGTGGAAAAGACGGTCACATAGCTCGATTTTGTCCTATAGCGAAATCAAGTCCAGTTGGGACGGTGGCACCAAAGGAGGATACGGACAAAACGAAGTCGGTGGTTTCATGAAGAGAGTTTTTCGTGACTTCTCAAAAAGCGAGTGACCCGAATGAAGTTAGCACGGGTTAGTTAATTATAATTTTTTGCGAAGTCTATAACTTATTAGATACCGGTTCTACCCATTCTTTTATCTCTCTTGCTTACGCTCAACGTTTAAATCTGACTCCGAAGAAGTTAGATTTTGACTTATTGGTTGAAACTCCGTTAGGAGAAACCTTCATTACATATGCTATCCAAGTCTTAGATGAAAGTCACAGTTTTGAATGATATTTCTATTGCTAATAAATCTCCTGACGTATTCTCGAAGGACTTCTTAGCCTACCCCTAGAGCGTGAAATCAAATTTTGTATTGACCCCAGTACAAAACCCATTTCTTAAACCCTAAAATATTTTCTTCACCCAAAACGAACGTAACATGCGCCAAAGACGTTGGCTCGAGATATTGAAGATTACGATTATACCATTCAATACCATCGTGGGAAAAGCGAACGTGGTAGCTGACGGGTTGAGCAGGAGATGGTATGCATTTACAAGTGCGAATATACAAACCTACGTGAAGATAGTAAATATAATGATTAGAACAAGCGATAAAGTTAAAGTTGCTCAAGCTATAGACCCGAAACTGATGAATACGAAGAAGAAGGTGCAAGAATGCGTTATTCTAGAAGTAAGAGTTGATGAAGAGAAGAAAGCTCAAGCCTTCGATTTAGTTGAAATCCTCGATCGAGTAGGAACTGTGGCCTATAGACTCGCCTTAACGCTAAGTATGTCACATGTTCATAACGTTTTCACGTATCGATGTTACGTAAATATGTGGACGACCGAATCATATTATTATCAGTTAGAACCAGATTTAGATAGCGAAGATTTAACGTCGAGGAGGTACACCGCGAAGATCTTGGATAGGAAAGAAAATGTCCTACGAGGGTTATACCATAAGTTAAGGTTTTGTGGAGAAACCATGCTATTGAAGAAATGACCTGGGAGTTAGAATCGAAATGAAAACGAGGTACCCTCATCTTTTTAAACACCAGTATCGTCGCGTCGATTCGAGGACGAAATTTCATAAGGAGGGAGGTTGTAAGACCCCAACTTTTTAATGAATAAAATCAAATTTCCTTTATTTATTATTGTGAATAATAAGGTATTAATTTGATATAATATTTTAGTTATGGGTGAAATGTGCAAATTTTGCAAAATAAGCAGTGGTAATAAAATATTTATTATTAATAGGAAATATTCGTTTGGTCGTGGAATATTCTTTCTGTCAGGGAATATTCGCATGCGACTGCACGGCCTACCATTTGGGCCCCATAACGGATAACCTGCCGGATGAAAAGAAACGACAAAGTTTGGGTTGTTATAAATAACGGCGTAGTTATTACTGAAGTAACACCTTTGGAATATCCGGGTTAAAATAAAAATACGATGTCTGGCATGGTTGAAGATGGCACCAGGTATTACCTGCAGTATTGTTGAATTATTGATCCTTACGTAACAAGGCACTACTCAATAATTATTATAGTAATTACTGTTCAATATTTTATTTTATTGGTTCAATAATTGCTGCTTTGATATTTTATATTATTGTTGTTTCAATAATTGTCACTGCACGGTATTTTCCATTATCAGATCAATAGTTCATATTATTTGGAATAATATTATTAGATAGCATTATTGGCAATGTCTAGAAAGTTCTGTCAAGAAGAGGTTTGGTCACCTAATTGCGCGCTAGTAAGGAGAAATCCTTATCCGAAAGCCCCCTCTTTCCTGGGAATGGCCCGGTTGTCATAATTGTGATTCTGTAATATTATTTGTGAATAATTAATTATTAATTTATATGATAAGAAAATATTTATTTGATGTGGATATAAATGATGGGTTTATTTATTTGGTTATAAATGAAATTAATGTTGAGGTGTTTTATCAATATTTTGTCGGATTGGAGGTATTAAAAATCAAATCAGGGTTTTTGAGATATATTGCGGGGGTTATAATTTTTAATCCGACCGTTGGATCGTGGTATTTTTTGGGTATGTTATACATATATAATTTGAGTATATGTCCACAAATTTTGAACCGTTAAAAATGAGCGTATAATTTGTTATGAATTTTAAGAGGTGACTGATTCGAAAATTAGGTTATAAATGATTTTGGTGGAAAATTCTAGAATAAGTGGACCCCACTTGTGGTTGGTGAAGAAATGTGTTGAATTTTATTTCAAATGTGGTGGGTGGTAATAATAGTAGGTAAAGTCATCAGGTTGGAGGTTAAGTCTGCTTCGGCGTGCTAACAATTTCCTATAAATAGAGGGCTAAGTTAGAATTGAAAATCACACCAGAAACAAGTTTCTCTCTTTCTCTCTCTAGATTATTGAGTGTAATTTGTGAGTATTTAGATACTTTGTGAGTTTCTATTCATCAGTGCAAGTTTCCTTCAGCCTTGTGCCGATATTCCGGTCAGAAGTATTGTCTTTGTAAGGTAAGGGATATTATCTTCTTCTTAAATGATATTTTCTTCAATATCATTATGCCGAAGTATTGGTATGAACTTTTTATCAAATTTGGAACTTTTTGTGTCGGGGTTACCATTCACATATACTTGGTCTTATTCACGATATCTGATTATTCACTTAATACGACACTTTATTCAACGAAAAATGAAATTTTCTTCTTTTTTGTCCAAGATGTCTATTATGGTTACTATCTTTGATTGTATCCATGTTTTGATCTTTATTTTTGAATTCTGCTTCAAAATGAGTTATTCTGGAGCATTATTGAACTTGGATAAAACTGTAATACAAATCCCTAATATTTGTTCTTTTATCTTATTGGATTCGTTCTCTAAAATGTTTTTCATCATCCTCAGTCCTTAATGATGATACTTGATGAATATCTTTGGCCCGTAGTGCAAAGATGAATGATGATATTACTGAATATCTTTGGCCCGTAGTGCAAAGATGAATGATTACTTGATGAATATCTTTGGCTCGTAGTGCAAAGATGAATGATTACCTGATGAATATCTTTGGCCCGTAGTGCAAAGATGAACAGGTGTTGAGATGAACATGACCGACTGGTGATACAAATGAATATCTTTGGCTTGTAGTGCAAAGATGAATATTTGATTAAAGATGTATATTGATTGATGTTACAGGGATAAAATATTGATGATGGACTTCTAAATCTTAGAAGATAGTAGAATTCTTTCTACTTGACTCTAAATGGATTGTTGTTTCCGCTTACGATTGTTGATCCAAAACTTGTTGTCGATTATATTCTATCAAATTTTTCCCTGTTGAAGACTAACGATAATTTGTTGTATATTATCTTAGTCATAATATTCTTTACTGGGCTAGTTGAGCTCACCCTTTTCCTTTTTGTTCCATTTTTCTTCTCAGGAGGTGAGAACATAGCAGGATCTAGTCAATATGGAGTGATGGTTCTAGAAAGATGTTTTAGCGAATCCTCACTATTTACGTAAAAAATAGTGTTTGAATAATTGTAATGAGGACTCCTTTTGAGTTTGTATAATCTCTAGTAGATGATGTTGTATTCAAACTCACGATTATATGTGTTGTCGTATTTTTGCACGACAATTGTATTCTTGAAGTTGTATTTGTTTGATGCACCAAGTTTTGGCGACTCGAGAATGGGTTGGGTGGAATGGACCTATTTTGGGGTCGCCACAGGACACCTTTTGAGTCACCATCCCATTGGACTTGATTTCGCTCTGCATGACAATCTCGAGCGATATGTCCTTCCTTTCCACAATTATAGCATACCTTGAACTATTGTGGACGATTTGAATGATATGTCCCTCTTTCCACATTTATAGCATACTGACCGGTGGTCGTTCTCCTCCTTAGAACCGATTCTTCTTTGGTCTTTGACGTCTTCACATTGTCATTGTTGAATCTCCTCTTTTTAAAATCTCCCCCCGACTCGCTTCTTCTATTTTTATGGCCACGATTACCACCAGGAGTGGTTACTTAAAGCTTTTATCTGAATGTTTTCCTCCCATTTGTTTTTATTTCTCCGATGATCTTTGCCAATTTGTTATGACCACAGTTGCGATCCTTTGGTTGAACGTACTCGCTATCTCGCTCTAATAATTGAGCCCTGTTGATAACATCTGAATATAAAGAAAATTTATGAGAGATAAGATATTGCCGAATCTTGGGTTTTAAACCTCTTAGAAACATCATCGTCATTCGTTCTTCATTCTCTACCAAATGAGGTGCAAACCTGGATAACTCTGCGAACTTCACCTCGTATTGGGACACCGTCATGTTGTTTTATTCTAGTCTAATAAACTCTACCTCCTTCATATAGCGAATACTTTCAGGAAAGTATTTTTCGTTGAAAAGTTTCTGAAACGTTTCCCAAGACATACTGAGTGCGGCAGGCTGGGTCCGTTTCACAGACTCCCACCAGTAGCCTGCCTCGCCACGGAACATAAAGGTGGCGAATGGAACCTTCTGTTCCTCCGTGCATCCCAAAACATCGAATATCTTGGTAATTTGCTTGACCCACGTTTTTTCGCCATGATCGGATCCGACTTTCCTTTTAAATTCGTGGTCCCAACTCTTTGAGCACTGCTTGGTAAGATAAGCCGCGTTCTTATCATTTCCACCGTATTCTGCATACGAGTCTCCTCGTCTGCGGTTTTGCATGAACTGCAAAAAGCTCCTAAACATCCCATTGTTCATCGTCTGCTCAGTGGTGTTGTTTACAGGAGGAATATTGCCTTCCTGTTGCACGTTCCCCTGGGTGGTGATTAAAGGTGTTTCCACTGTCTCATTAACTCCACCGTTAATATTCTCAGCTACCATTCTTAAAAACTTCCATAAAACAAGGGTTAATTAAATAAATTAACATATCACATATTAACCATATACTTCAACTGACCAACAAATAAGCTTAGGTATGACACACTAGCGAATAATTACTCGTCTATCCCCTCCTAGTACTATTCCCCGATCTCCGTCAGAGACCATATCCTTAAGCTCTGATACCAACTGTGATGCCCCCAAAATAGGTATACAACACCCATTCTGAGTCGCCAAATACATGGTACAGAAACAACTACAACTTTATTAACACAATTGCCATGCAAAATACGACAACACTTAAACTGTGAGTTTAAATACAAATATTGTCATCTAGACAATATCCACACTCAAATAAGTCCTCATTACAATTATTCACACACTATTTACAGAATAGTGAGGACTATTAGAACAACTTCTAGAACCATCATTCCACACCCCGACTAGTACTCGCTACATTCTCGCCTCCTGAGAAGAAAAATGGAACAACAAGGAAAAGGGTTAGCTCAACTAGCCCAGTAAAGAACATTATGACTAAGATAATATAAAACAAATTATCGTTAGTCTTCAACAGGGAAAAAACTAATAGAATACAATAGACAACAAGTTTTAAATCAATATTCGCAGCGGAAATAATAATTCATTAGAAGAGTTAAGTAGAGAATAAAATCTACTATCTTCTATATATGAATTTAAAAGTCCATCGTCAACATTTTATCCCTGTAACATCAATCAATATATATCTGGAATTAAATTTTCATCTTTGCGCTACAGGCCAAAGATATTCATCAGTTGGTCATGTTCATCTAAACACCTGTTCATCTTTGCACTACGGGCCAAAGATATTCATCAGAAATCATTCATCTTTGCACTACAGGCCAAAGATATTCAGTTATATCATCATTTAGGACTGATGATGATGAAAAATATTTTAAAGAAAACGAATCCAGTGAAACAAAAGAACAATTTTTAAGGATTCGTACTTTAAACAATCCAAGTTCAAAAATACTTCATAAATAACTAGAGTGGAGTAAAATTCAAGAATGAAGACCAAAACATAGATCCAATCAAAGATAGGAATTATAACAGACAATCTTGGACATAGAAGAGAAAATTTAATTTTTCTGTGAATAGTGTCGTATTCGTGAATAGTGCCGTATACGTGAATAGTAACTCTGATACCAAAAGATAGAAATTTCACAAAAAACATCATCATGCTTCGTGAATAGTACTCGTGAATAGTAACTCGAGAATAGTAACTCATGAATAGTAACGTGAATAGTAACTCATAAATAGTAACCCCGACATGAAAAGTTCCAAATTTGATAAAAATTCCCACCAATATTTTGGCATAATGATATTGAAGAAATAATATCATTTTTGAATAAAATAACATCCCTTACCTCGTAAAGAATAAGTACTTACATTCGAAATCTTTGGATATAGTCTTTGAAAGAACTTGCCAGTATAGAAATACTCAAAGTACTAAAATACTCACAAAAGTATGCTCGATATATAGAGAGAGAAAGAGAGAGAAGATTTCAGTTTCTGGTGTGATTTTCAATTCTAACCTAAGCACCCTATTTATAGGAAAATGCTTAGAACACCAAAGTAGAAAATTTAATATAATATTAATATATTATATATATATATTCCTACGCCAACCTTTGAATGCTGGAATCCCACATGTTTAACAACAAAATGAGCCCACCAAAAACGTTTTTGTTGATATAAATAATTAAAACTTCCAAAAATCAATTATTTCGGAACATCGAAATTTCAATAATTCATAATAAATAGCCCTTTTATCAGAAAAATTTGAATCTTATGTCCTTCTATAGGAAATTCAATTCTCTACAACTTTGCAGAAGAAAGTTTTTCCAAATTCCAAACAGAAATTGACCGAAATCCACATACGAATGATTTAACAGACTATAATCAAATTTCAGTCAAGAAATGGGTCCAACAACATGTTTAACATGTTTTTAGTATTTATTACAACAAAAATACTCCTCCTCCTCATTTACTCATATATACCACATTCATTGTAAAAATATCACCATTATTATATTTTTAAAATATAATAATAAATTATTTTATCAGAAAAGATAAAATATCGATTTTCAACAATTGTCACTTTTAAAATTTTCTCCATCTATATCCACATAAAATGAATATTTTTCTTATCATATAAATCAATAATTAATTATTCACAAATAATATTACAGAATCACAATATTGACAACCAAGCAGTTCCCAAAAGAGAGGGGGCTTTCCAATAAGGATTTCTCCTTACTGGCGCACAATTAGGTGACCAAACCTCTCCTTAGGCAGAACTTTCTAGACATTGTCAATAATATTATCTAATAATATTATTCAGATAATATGAATTATTGCTTCGATAATGGAAAATCTTGTGTAGTGACAATTATTGAAAACAACGAATATAAAATATCTACGCAAAGATTATTGAATCAATAAAATAAAATCTTTGAGCGAAAGAATTCTTTGTAACAATTATTGAGTAGTGCCTTCTTACGTAAGAATCAATAATTGGTGCAATCTGCAAGTATCTTCTTCGCAAGTCTGACGCTATTATTCGTGTTTTTTAAATCCACCGTATTCCAACAAGGTGTTAATTGTAGTAATAACTACGCCAATTATTTATAAACAACTTATATTTGTCGTTTTCTTCATCCAATCGCTTTCCAGTTATGGGGCCCATAAAAGACTAGCTATGGCAAATCATTTAATATTCCCGACAAAGAAGAATATTCCACGATCAAACGAATATTCCCCGAATAATAATGAATATTTTATAACCACCTGCTTATTTAAAATATTTACGCATTTTACCCATAACTAACCACATTAATCAATTCAACCCTTACTATTTCAAAATAATAAATAGAGGAAATTAAATTTTATTTATAAAAAGTTGGGGTCTTACAGGTGTCATGTGTTAATATATATCATAATCTGGAGTTATAGGGTTTAATAAGTTACAATTGCATGTATCTAATTTTGTAAGTTTGGTAGTATAATTTGGGGTCAGCAGTATAATTTGTATCTGATTTGGTTCTGTTTGGCTAGTGAATTTGATGTATCTGAATTTGGTTCAATTTTTATGCCTTTTGTTGCCATATGAAGTGAAATGCAATGTGATAAACTTATAATTTGCAGTGTTCTAATTTCTTCCTTTTCCAGCATTGTGAATTTTAATTTGTGAATCAATTGAAGACTTCTCTTATTTTGGTTTTGAATATTAATTCCTACGGAATTCTATGGAAGATATAGATGATAATAAATAAATATTTAATTAACTATATAAAAGACAATTAGGACTTAGTTTGTCACTAAAACTAAGTAGTAATACTAGAAAACTTAAATAAATTAATAAAATAATACAAAAAAAATACTAGGAGATTTAAATAAGTTTAATAAATTATATAATATAATATAATATAATAAACTTTAAAATAAAATAAGTTTAATAACATAAAATAAATTTAATAAAATAAAATAAATTTACTTTATTATTTAATATAATATAATTAAAAATAAAATAAAAATAAAATAAAATAAATTTAATTTAATATAATAAAATAAATTTACTTTATTATTTAATATAATATTATAAAAAAATAAAATAAATAAAAATAAATAAATAAATAAAATATAATTAAATAAAATTAAGTACAGTTAAATACAATTAATAACTAAGTAGCATTTGCTTAGTTGGGATGCAATATTCAATAAACTAAGTAGCACTTACTTAGATTTTCATTAGCAGAATAAACTAAGTAGCACTTACTTAGTTTTTCATTGGCAAAATAAACTAAGTAGCATTTGTTTAGTTTGAATGATATGATCTAGTTCCCATAATAAAATATGGGAACCAGATCATATCGTTCAAACTAAGCAAATGATATACTTAGATTATCTTGATGAAGACATACATGTTTTGGAGGTGTCAACTTAGAAACCCGTTCGACGTTCACTCATTAGGAATGAATGTCGAATAGTCCCCAGTTTGGGACTGTTACTGTATGTTATGTCTCTCAGTACTTAGGTCGGTGCCAATGTACATGGTGTGTTTTTATAAATTATTAGGAACTTTCAGCTGTTGTCTCTACATGTTCTCCGAGTGCATACTTAGACTAAGTTTTCTTGGTCTATTTCGTGTACTTGGAGACCATGTGGAGGTTGTTGGTCGATTTAGCTATTGCCAAATCGCGCGCAAGCATACGCGATCCACAAGTAATATAAGTAAGTAGAGTGTCGAACCCACGAGGACAAAGTCTTAAAAGAAAACAAATACGAAGGCAAAGTCGTTACAAATCTTATCTAAACAAATAGAAACAAGTGGTTGGTTAAGCTATATGATTAAAAGCTAAAGAATAAGAGAAGTTGTTGTGCTGGGAAGTCAAGATAGGATTACAATACCCCTAATGCATCGCCTAATCTCCTAAATTTCCAAATTATCAACGAATCAAAGAATGGTCAACCGAGAACAGAAATTACGCATAAGCTTCTGTCGAAGGACAACTGCACATCCCTAGCCCGATAAATCACAATATGTCTATTGGTGAAAATAGCTAGGCCAAGGTCATTAAGCTAATTCTCAAGGTCGCACAGGGCAATAAAGATATGTCTATCCTATTAGCAATATAACAAATACTTCATAAAAATCCCTCAATATTTTTAACAACATTTATTCATCAATAATATAACTTTTAATATTAACAACCAGATCATTTCCAAGAAAGAGGGGGCTTTCTGATAAGGATTTTTTCCTATTGGCGCGCAATTAGGTGACCAAACCCCTTTCCTCGATAGAACTTTCTAGACATCATCAATAATGCAAATAATAATATGAATAACTTTGTCGTCTCAATTATTGATTTAATAATATAAAATATTGTGACAATAATTGAATCAATAACGTGAGATACAATGCAGCAAGTACTGTGATAATAATTGAATATAACTGAGTGACTTCTCACGTAAGCATCAATAATCAATACCGTGTGCTACTATGCAACCATGCATATTACTGTACTTTTATCACCGGGTATTTCAACAGTTAACGGTAAAACTTTTGCCGTTATTTCTATAAAAAGTTATTTCGGTTGTTTTCTAACTCCGACAGTAATTCCGTTGTGGAGTCCACCAATGATTGCGAAATTATACGAATATTCCCTGATAAAACGAATATTCCCCAACCAATCGGTTGTTTCGGTTGTTTTATGACAACTTGTATACTTTGCAAAATTTATAAATATTACCCACAACTATAATATTATATCAAATCTACACCTTAATACTCAAAAATATTTTGAGAAAATTATTCTTTATTCATAAATTTTGGGGTCTTACAACCTCCCCTTCTTATGAATCGTCCTCGAAATTGATGTACGTACCTGGTATGTCGAAGAGGTGAGGATACCTTGTTTTCATTTCAGATTCTAACTCTTGAGGTATAACCTTTGAGCGTAGAATATGTTCCTTCTTATCTAAGATTTTAACAGGTATCTCCTCGTACGTTAAATCTTTAGCTATCTCGTTTAGTTCTAATTCAATAATGTGGTTTGGGTCGTCCACATATTTACGTAACATCGATATGTGAAAAACATTATGAACATGCAACATACTTCGCGGTAAGGCGAGTCTATAGGCCACAGTTCCTACTCGATCGAGAATTTCAAATAGACCAATAAAATTGAGGGTTGAGATTTCCTCTCTTCGTCAATTCTTGCTTCTAGAATAACGCCTTCTTGCACCTTCTTCTTCATATTCATCAGCTCTAAGTCTGTATCTTAAGCGGCTTTAACTTTAACAATTAAATTCGGTTCTAATCGTATATTCGCTATCTTCACGTAGGTTATTGGAGTCTTTAATTCTATCTCCATCTTTTGTAAGTCGTATGAAATGGGTCTTCGTGTTAACAACGTCACACTCGTAACCGCATACGATCTTCTACTAAACGCGTCAGCTACCACATTCGCTTTTTAGGATGATATTGAATGGTATGGTCGTAATCTTCAACAGCTCGAGCCAACGTCTTTGGCGCATATTACGTTCGTTCTAGGTAAAGAAATATTTAAGGTTTTAGAAATGGGTTTTGTACCGGGTTCAAGGTCGATACAAAATTTGATTTCACGCTCTGGGGTAGGCCAAGAAGTTATTCGGGGAATACGTCAGGAAATTTATTAACAATAGAAATATCATTCAAATCAGACGTATTTTTATTTAAATCCGTGACATGGGCTAAGAAAGCTTGACATCTATTTTTCAATAAACGAATAGCTTTATGGCTTGATATGACCGTGATTGACTTTAGTGGTTTGGTTGTTTGAATTCGCATAACAGGTTGGTTAGGAATATGAAAACTAACAACCTTACGAAAACAATCAATTTTAGCATGATGAATAGTTAACCAGTCGATTCCTAAAATCACATCAAAGGCAAGTATTTTCAAAGAGATAAGATTGACAGGTAACGTGAAAGTGTCGATTTGAATCAAACAAGATTTATAAACATTGGAGGTAACGAAGGTTTCTCCCAACGGAGTTTCAACAGATAAGTCAAAGTCTAATTTCTCCAGAGATAAACTTAAAAGTTGAGCGCAAGTAGGAGAAATAAAAGAGTAGGTAGAACCGGTATCGAATAAGGTATAGACTTCCTAAGATTGTATGATTAACTTACCCGTGATAACTTTATTTGGGTTCCTCGATAAACGCTCTCACTTAATCTACCGGCTTTGACTTGTTTGGGACATTTTTTGGCGTCACCATCCTAGCTGGACTTGACTTCACTACACGACAAAATTGAGCTAGGTGACCTTCTCTTTCGTAATTGAAACACACTTTGGGTTCTTTGCGTCAGATTTTGATGGATGTGTCCTCCCCGTCTCAGCATTTGAAACATACTGACCGTTGATCGTTCTCCTTCCTTGAAACGGGTCTTTGGTCTTTCATCTTTTCATCATTATTGAACCTTCTCTTTTTGAAGTTGTTCTCAATTAGTTCACCTTTCCTATTATCTTGGACATGATTACCACCGAAATGGTTACCATTTTTGGCGTGATAATTTCCTCCACGATGGTTATCGTTGTTCCGATGGTCATTGCCACCGGTACGACATCTGAATATAAACAAAGTTTGTGAGAAATGAGGTATTGATGTATTTCGGGTTTCAAACCTCTTAGAAACATTCGCGTCATTCGCTCCTCATTATCGACCAAATGGGATGCAAACCGGGATAACTTCGCAAATTTAGCCTTGTTTTACGATACGGTCATATTGTTTTGTTCCAGCTTTATGAATTCCACCTCCTTCATGTGACGAATACTCTCAGGAAAGTACTTGTCGTTGAACAATTTTTGGAACTTCTCCCAATATATATTTAATGCGGCAAGTTGAGTACGTTTTACAGATTCCCACCAATAATCTGCCTCTCCTTGCAACATGAAGGTGGAAAAGGGAACATTTTGCTCCTCTGAACAATCCAAGACATCAAATATCTTGGTGATCTGCTTTATCCACGTCTCTACCTTAAGTGGTTCTGGCTTTCTCAAAAACTCCGGTGGTTCCAGCTCCTTGAACTGCTTAGCGGTGACCAGCCGTGAGTTGCTAGTGTTTTCACCTGCATTTTGAACACGAGTCTCTCTCGTTTTGTTTTGCATGAATTCTAGAAAGTTCCTAAACATACCATCGTTTGTCATTTGGTCGGTATTGTTGTTTACATGAGGATTATTGTCTTCCTGATGCACATTATCCTAGTTATTGATCGTTGGTGACTCAACGGTCTCATGTGCTTCATTGCTTACCTCAACATTTTTAGATGTCATTTTACTGTCACAAAATAAGGGTTAATTAACATGCCACATATTATTCCTATATTCTGACCGACCAATTAATAACAAATAAGCTTAGGTAGGTCATACTAGCGAAGGATTTACCCGTCTCTCCCCTCCTAATTCTAGTCTCACATCTCAGCCAGTGATCATATCCCTAAGCTTTGATACCAACTGTGACGCTCCCAAAATAGGTATACACCACCCATTATGAGTCGCCAAATACATGATATAAAACTCAAATACAAACTTAATTTATACCACTGTTAAGTGTCGTGCAGAATACGACAAAACATAAGTTGTGAGTTTTAATAGAAAAATTATCTCCAAGACAATATCCAAACTCAAAATAAGTTATCATTATAATTATTATCACACTATTCTTATAAAATAGTGAGGACTACTGTGACGTCCCCAAAATAGGTACACATCACCATCTTGAGTCGCCAAATACATGATACAAAAATCAAATACAACTTTATTATACAACAGTCGTGTATAATACGACAAAACATAATCTAAGAGTTTTAATAAGAATATTATCATCTAGACAATATCTACACTCAATGGAGTCCTAATTACATTTATTATAACACTATTTAACAGAATAGTGAGGACTACTAATGCTATCATCCGGACCGAATCACTCCATTCCCCGACTAGTCCAAAGCACGTTCTCATTTCTGAAGAGAACGAAGAAAAGAAAGGGTGAGCTCAACTAGCCCGAAGAAATATTATGACTAAGATAATGCGAGAATAAATTATCATTAGCCTTCAACAATGTTAAACTTATAAAATATAATAAACATCAAGTTTAAGCTGCGGTGGAACAAACAATCCATTAGAAGAGTCGAGTAGAATAAAATCTACTATCTTCTATGATTTAAAAGGTTTTCATGACTTTTATCATTTGAGACTCGACTTTAATAAATAAACCACATCATCCCCACTTCTACTGCCGAGGATATTCATTAGTATCACGACCATAAATTATCCATGCACTACGGGCGAGGATATTCGTGTATTCATCAATGGTCATGATCATGCCAACAACGTCCATCAATGCACTATGGCCAATGAGAACTTTTACCACATCATTTGTAACATTACGATCGTGATTATCTGAATAATCCTCAGTCATAATCATACCAAGTCCATCTATGCACTCATCTGAGCCCCACATATGACTTTCAACATATTATAAACATGAGGATGATGACATGATATAAGAATTCAATAAAACAAGTTCAAGGATAAATTTGAAAAGATTTATAATTTAATTTATCCAGAAATCAATAACGTCCAAATTGTCAACATGATATTGCTTTGTGGAGTAAAATTCAAGAATGCTCTGAAGAATATTTCAATGAAAAGATACTGGATGAATCGCAAATATCAAGGATATTCTACTAATTTCATGGAGTATAGAAACCAAAACTTTAATCAACTGAGTATAATAGAGTACATGAAACCGCAAATGGATTTTTTCCGCCATGTGGTAATTCACGTAGAAAGATTATTCTAACAGAATAATAAAAATGGAACCAGGTCATGCGTAATTCGCACAAACAGGATATTCCAACAGAATAATAAAGAATAGAACCAGGTCATGTGTAATCCACACATACAGGATGTTCCAACAGAATAATAAAGAATGTAACCAGGTCATGTATAATCCGCACAAACAGGATGTTCCAACAGAATAATATAGAATGGAATAACAACAGAAATTCACCGGGCGTGCGATGAGGCCAGCGGGACATATTATTCAATGTAATAATAAAGAATGGAATAACGAAAGAATTTTACCATGTATGCGGTACTTGGCATGGATGACATATTATTCCAACATAATAATAAAGAATGGAATAACAACCATTACGAGTATTAAAAGAAAAGAACTCTCTTCATGAATACAAAAGAAATAATACCCTTACCTCGAAAGAAGATCGGATCTCCGGAATAGTGAGGTGGCGAAATTCTCTTCTTCTTTCTCTCTATAATTTCTCTCTATAATAATTGCTCTATAGCTTTAGTGAATTGGTGAGAAATAAAGGAAGAATGAGCTTCTATTTATAGGAAAATATAGTTTCGATAATTGCACGTTTTGGGGCTCGAAATATTACAGTATAATACCTTCCTTTTTTTTTCATTTTTAATTTAGTCCTACAAGTATTATCAAACTTGCACCACCTCCCCTAATAGTAAATAATGTGAATTAATAGTTCATTCATGTGACTCAATAATATAATCATGTAAAAAAACTAATTACAGTAAGTACATGAATGTGAATCAATTATACACACATGTGAACAAATAATTATAAGCATGTGAATTAATACCAATTAATTGCTCATTTATCCGATTAATTACCCAATTGGTCAATATAACCTCCAGACATCAATTATTATCGAAATAAATATCGATTTCCACTAACACTAAAAATTCCAACACAATAGAACTATCAAATTCATCTTTAATCAACACGAACTTAATCATCATTAATATTATAACTCACAATATTAACAACTAGATCATTCTCAGGAAAGAGGGGGCTTTACGATAAAGATTTCTCTTTATTGGCGCGCAATTAGGTGACCAAACCTCTCATTGACGGAACTTTCTAGACATCGTCAATATTGCAAATAATAATATGAATAACTTTGTCATCTCAATTATTGATTTAATAATATAAAATATTATCACGGATGATCTTGTGACAATAATTGAATCAATAATATGAGAGATATTATGCGGCAATTCTTTATGCTTAATAATTGAGTATAATTGAGTGACTTCACACGTAAGCATCGATAATCAATCACCGGTAATACTCTTATCGCAACCACACATATTCTTTGTTCTTTTACCACCGTGGTAGGTAGTTCAGCAGTTTAGCGGTAAAACTTTCGTAGTTATTTTTATAAAAGATAATTACATGCGTTTCTAACTACGACATAATACTTCCGTTATTAGAATTCTACCAATAATTGTCTGTAAATGCATTTAATATTCCTGTTAAAACGAATATTCCCCAGGCAATCGAATATTGTATAACCACTTGATTATTTTGTAAAATTTGTAAATATTACCCACAACTATAACATTATATCAAATCCACACCATAATATTCAAAAATATATTTTGAAAAAATTATTCTTTATTCATAAAAGTTGGGGTCTTACAACTACTATAGCAATCATCTTGGACCATCTATCCATTCTCTGACTAATCCCAGCTATATTCTCATTTTCTAAAGAGAACAACGAAAGAAAATGGTGAGCTCAACTAGCCCAGTAAGAAATATTATGACTAATATAATGCAGAATAAATTATCGTTAACCTTCAACAATGCAAATAATAATATTAATAACTTTGTCGTCTCAATTATTGATTTAATAATATAAAATATTGTGACAATAATTGATTCGATAACGTGATATACTATACGTGAAAATCTTGTGATAATAATTGAATATAAGCGAAGTGACTTCTCACGTAAGCATCGATAATCAATCTGGTGTCTTTCTTATGCGACCACGGGTATTATTATACTTTTATCACCAAGTATTTCAATAGTTAACGGTATAACTTTTCGTAGTTATTTCTATAAAAGTTATTTACGTGGTTTTCTAACTCAAGCGATAATTCCATTGTAGGGTCCACCAATGATTCTTGTAGTTATATGAATATTCCACGATAAAAGCGAATATTCACGACCAATCGAATATTTTATGACAACTTGTTTACTTTGCAAAATTTATAAATATTACTCACAACTATAATATTATATCAAATCTACACCTTAATACTCAAAAATATTTTGAGAAAATTAATCTTTATTCATAAAATTTGGGGTATTACAACTGCTCACAATAAAAATCGACATGTATTTAAATAAAATCTATATTTTTAAGGGAGATCAAGATGAATATTTATTTTTGAATTCTTGGGGCCATATTTATTTATAAAAAATATATTTAGAATTAAATTATTTGTTTTAATTTTACACTACTTCAGACAGTGACAAAGTTAGGAATTTTTTTCAGTGGGGTCAAAATTAATACTAAGCTATAAATAATTTGGTGGGGGTTCGGGGGCAGTATGTAAGACCCCAACTTTTATGAATAAAGATGAATTTTCTATAAAAATCATTTTTGAATATTATGGAATGAATTTGATATAATGTTATAGTTGTGGATAATATTTATAAATTTTGCAAAGAAATGCATGAGTTGTTATATAATATTCGATTGGTGGGAATATTCGCTTTTAACAGGAATATTCGTGACACCCTGACACAATCATTGGTGGACCCTACAACGAAATTATCGGATTGAGAAAACGATAAAAATACTTTATGAAAATAACAGTGGAAGTTTTACCGTTAATCGTTGAAAACACCCGTGTTAAAAGTACAGATAACACAGTGAGTAGTTGCGCGTGGCACACGATTTCATTATTGATGCTTACGTGAGAAGTCACTCGATTTTGTTCAATTATTGTTCGATAATTGCTTCGTAGTATCTCACGTTATTTGATTCAATTATTGTCAATATTTTATAATCAATAATTGAGATGACAAAGTTATTAATATTATTATTTGCAATATTAACGATGTCAGAAGTTACATTAAGGAGAGGTTTGGTCACCTAATTGCGCGCCAATGGGGAGAAATCCTTATTAGAAAGCCCCCTCTTTCTTGGGAACGACCTGGTCGATTAATATTGTGAATTATAATAATGATGATGAGTTTTGTTTTATTAATATTATTAATGTAATAAAACAAAAAAGCTTTTTATATAAAACAGAATACTTTTATAAAGTTATTCGTTTTATTAGACTAATAGTAAAATCTTTTTACATAAAATGTAATACTTTTATAAAGTTATACATTTTATTAGACAATAATTAGAATATATTATATTTTATTATGCATAGTATTTGTATAGTAAAATCTTTTTATAAAGTTATTCGTTTTATTATATTATAAATAGAATATATTATATTTTATTGTAAACTAATACTGACCGTCCGTTTAAAAGTAAATCAATCTGAATTTGTTCATGAATTAGTTATTATCACGATCCATTCTTACATAAATAGAAGCTCATTCCTTCATTATTTCTTACAAATTCAACGAAACTCTAGAGAGAAACTATAGAGAGTTCTTCTTCTATAATCTTGGCGTATTTCTTTAGAGTTTAAGAAAGCTTTGAAACGTAGTCTGAGTTTTTTTTTGAGTATATCCTCGCCTCTACCACTCAAAATACTCTTCTTTTACTGATGTAAGGGATATTATTTGTTGTACTTTCGTTAGGGGTATTCCTTATTTCTTATTGGTGAAATTCTTTTGTTATTCCATTCTTTATTATTCTTACATTGGAATAACTTTTGTATCTGTGAATACCTATACTTGGTGAAATTATTACATTATTCCATTATTTATTATTACATTTGGAACATCATATACGTGTGTTTACGCACGACTTCGGTTACTCGTTGTTTATTATTTTGTTGGAACATCACATGCGTGCGTTTACTGCATGACACGATTCTATTATTTATTATTACATTGGAATATATCCTGTTTGTGCGTTTATGCATGACTGATTCCATTATTTATTATTACATTGGAATATCCTGTTGAGTGCGTTCTGGCGTGACACAATTCCATTATTTATTATTACATTGGAATAACCAACATCGGTTAATTCTATCGCATGCACGGTGATTTCTTTTGTTATTCCATTCTTTATTATACTCGGTTGGTTAAAGTTTTGACTTCTATACTCCATAAAATTAGTGGAATATCCTTGATATTTGCGCTTCATCCAAAGATCTTTTCATGGAAATATTCTTACGAGCATTCTTGAGTGTTACTCTGAAAAAGTATCATGTTGACAATTTGGACATTATTAGTTCTTGGATAAATTAATTCTTGAACTTGTTTTATTGAATTATTATATCATTGTCATCATCCTCATGTTTATATTATGTTGAAAGTCATCTGTGGCCTGTAGTGCATAGATGGACTTGGTATGATTATGACCAGGAATTATTCGGTGTAATCATGGCCGTAATGTTACAAATGATGTAAAAAAGTCCTCATTGACCGTAGTGCATTGATGGACGGTTGTTGGCATGATCATGACCATTGATGAATACACGAATATCCTTGGTTTGTGTTGCATGGATAATTTGTGGTTGTGATACTAATGAATATCCTTGGTAGTAGTGTCTTGGGGATGATGTGGATTATTTATTAAAATTTGAGTCTCGGCGATAAAAGTCATGAAAAACCTTTTAAATCATAGAAGATAGTAGATTTTATTCTCTCTTGACTCTTCTAATGGATTGCTTGTTCATTATGATTAAACTTGATGTTTGTTATATATTATTAGTTTAACACTGATTGAAGGCTAATGATAATTTATTCTCGCATTATCTTAGTCATAATATTTCTTCTTTGGGCTAGTTGAGCTCACCTTTTTGCTTTCATTGTTCTCTCCGGAAATGAGAACGTGGCGAGGGACTAGTCGGGGAGCAGTGATGGTCCGGATAATAGCATTAGTAGTCCTCACTATTCTATGAAATAGTGTGATAATAAATGTAATGAGGACCCCATTGAGTTTGTATATTGTCTAGATGACAATATTTGTATTAAAACTCACAGTATATGTTTAGTCGTATTTTACACGACTGTTGTATAATTAAGTTGTATTTGAATTTTGTACCATGTATTTGACGACTCAAAATAGGTGATGTATACCGATTTTGGGGGCGTCACACAGTAACCCTGAGCCAATTTTTTTTTATTACTTTTCTACTTTCGTGTCATGCACACACACACGCACACATATATAATGACTACACTATATTGACTCATAATATATATTTTTTTTAATTACAACTGTTTATAAGTAATTAATTTATTAATTATTTTTAAAAATAATATAAATTAGATTATTATTTAGTTTAAAATATTATAGAGAGATATACATATATTGAGAGGATGAGTCATATGCGGTTAAAATTTGATTGATAAAGTTATAAAATTTTAATTTGACCCTGAAAAATTTATAAATTTTAGTGGGGTCAATTTATATATAATACTTAAAATTTTAAAATTGTACCTTATATTATAAAATAATTATTTTTTTCAGTGGGGTCAATTAACCCCACAATACTATATGTAGCTTCGCCACTGACTTCAAACTATTTTATCTCATGATGAGAGATTAATAGTCCTTTAAATAATCATATATACTATTTTTTTTGTCATTTAAGACTAATTAAAATGAACAATATAATCTGAGGATGAATTCATCTCATTTTAAGTTATCAAATGGCTTTATGAGATAAATAGTCCCATATTAATGAAGGGACTAATAGTCTTGCTTCAAAAAATTAAATTGTCCAAAATAATATTAAATTAAAACAAAATCTAATTTCAAATATATTTTTTTGCAAGAAACATGATATCTCCTTATTTATCAACCCCTAATATTTGTCACCCATTAAATTATACTTGTTATTGTTTTTAATTTGCACATAAAATTGTAAGTCATGCCAAGCCGTATTTTGCCAAGCCGTTTGTTTAAATTTTTTTTAGCCAAGCCGTACCGCTTGTCCGTTCTGACGGGTAAATGGGTCCGGAGTCCGGACTTCCAACCTAATAAAACACATGCGATTGATGCCGAAGTCTCCTTCTCTAAACGGCGAGTCGTCTTTCTACCGACGGAAGAAGTTGTGATAGCGGTACGATTTATGATATATAAATACGCATATGTATTTACACAATTCATTCTGCGATCTTTCTGTTTATGGTTTTGGAATTTTCGATTTGATCCATCAAAATATTACTACAATTTAAGATCGAGTTGTCTCTAATTCTAATCAAAACCAGGTAAAAGAGAATGTTTTTCTCAGATTTAGTTTTTATAACGCTATATTGAGATATTGTTTTTTCATATTAATCAGATTTTGATGGCTTCTGATGTCCCTTTTGATGTTTTCATTTTAATTATTAGGTTTTATTTGATTACGTAAATTCGTCTCTTTTTTTTGGTGTTGTTTTTTTTTTTTGGAGAATTAAACAATTGTATAAGTTGTGTACTCAATCGTTCTTAGGAATTGGGGCTCTGGTAATGATTTTTCTAGGAAGCTTATAATTAGTTAGTTTTTAGAATGAATCCAAGTCATAGGTATTATCAGTTTTTATGTTATTATTAGGCTGGTTGTGAATTGTTTTGTTGAGGATTTTTGAAGATTTAGTTTTGATTAAATACTCAGTTCTAACAATTGATGTGACTGAGATGATTTGTCCGGCCTATCTCAAGACAGTTTCCTAGATAGCAGTACACCCCGGATTAATTCCTAAATTGGAAGTATGAACAATTTTCTAGGATACATTAGCTTTTTGCAACTCTATATATCAAAGAATAAAATAAAAATATTAGCTTGTTCAAACTCTATATCCTAGTCAGGATTGAAATTGTGCTATAATAGTACATAAGATCCTACGCTTACACTATCTCTATCCAGGAAAAAGAGTCATATCTACTTCACAATTTGTTACGGGAATATGACTCTTTCTTCCAGACAGAGTGAGTATTTAATAGATTGATTCCCATCGGGACTAATTAAGTTGAAAGAGCTTGCCATAATTTTAGGACATTGATTGATATCAGTTAGGAAATAGAGATGGGGGCTTTGGAAGGAGAACAAGTCCATTTTGGACTAATAATTTTACCAGCTGTGTAGTATTTATAGATAATATGGAAATGCTGTATTGTTTTTCATTTTAGCAGTCGTACAACTTGAAGAAATACCTCCTGGCTGGATTTTCATCTCCTAATCTATGGTTGAGATACTTGAAAACTTTTTCCGTTGTTTATTGATAGATAAACTTGAAATTTTCTTCGTGTCAGCACTCTTGATATGCTTTACCCATGCAATGTTAAGGGTCTCATAATGATTGAAATTTTTATTCAAGAACTGAACTAATATATTTAAAATTTTTCTTGCATTGAGGTGTTGTAGCTTCTTTGTTTGTTCTGCACACTTGGTTTTAGTGGGTGCATACCCATTCGTCTCTTTGTTTTTCTTTCATTCACTTCTTTCCTTTTTTCTTTGTTCATCGAAAATATAAAAGTGGCGTTTATTGTAGTCACTGTGATCAACTTTGCCCCCTCTTTGTCTAAATAGCTTGTAAGCTTACTTGTCAAGCAGTGAATTTTTTTAAGCAGTTAAAAGAACCTTGGCCTTTTGCCAATGGAGAAAGGAACAGCTTCTACGCTATTTGTTAATGATGGATCATTCATGGAGAGGTTCAAACAGCTTCAAGAGGAAAAGGAGAAAGGTGCCGCAAGATCGTCCCCAACTGTATTGGCGGTTGCAACTCCAAAGCCTGTTATTAGTAAGACTGGATCGGTTTCAAAAGTTAATGATTCTCGCAAACCCACTACAACTGCTTCTAGTGGGAAACTTGCATTCAGTTTGAAACCGAAGTCGAAGCTTGTGGCACCCCCTGTTAAATTAGATGAAGATGAAGATGAAGATGAGGAGGAAAAGGATACTGGATATGCATCAGGTAATGGACCAACGAAAAGGCAGAAACTGGGACAGGCTGATGCCTCTGTGCAATCATCAAAACAAGTTGATGTTGGTAATTACTTCTTATATACTATTATTTCATCTGGTTGATTTGGGAGTTTCAGTTTTTGGGGAAAATCTGGTTGATAGCACGTGGTGGCATACTGCATTGCATATGTAAATACCTATAAGTACATGATACCTACAAATATATGCGGGTGCTGTTGCATATGCACTTAATAGCTGCTATTATATATAAGGTGCTTGAGTAAGTTTATATACTCATTCATTCTCTTGTTCATAGTTTTTATGGTTTATTGCTTGGCTAACTTATCAGTTGTCTTTCTTTCTAAAAGTATTCCCCACCCATTTTGTATAGTTAGAAGTGTTTTCGACACCTGTCCATTTGCTCGTCTTATCCTTCTACTATTACCATGGTTCATGAGTTCGTATTACTCCATTTGGTCAAAACTATGAGGTATGTAGATGTAGGTCTGTGTTTGTGCGTGTGCGCGCATGCCTGTGCGCATTGTAAGCGTGTCATTCATCCAAATCCCCTGTTTTATCTTTCCTATCCTTTTTCCATATAAATTTAAATAAACGTACGACTCCTTAATGGGGGATTAATTATTTGTGGTCTGAAGCAAGTCCTCATGTTAAACTGCTGTTTGTTGCTGTGTTGCAAATAATATTAGAAGTAATATAAATTAAGAATTTGTCCCCTTCATCGTGAGCTCTGCTACTCTTGAACTGGAGGATGAAGAGGACAAAGGATTCTTGAATTACTCTTATCTGATGTATGCAGCTTAAACCTTAAGTCTATATCGACAATGGTGGAAAGAGATGTTCAATGACTGATTTGGGAAATGTTGGACGCCTACTACAAGAGTAATTTGCATCCTTTGTTCATGTTCTAGGTATTAATCAGTTCTTTAAGTGACATGCAGCACCACTATCCCCAAGCGATCCTACAGTGAAGAAGGTTGCAGACAAATTAGCAAGTTTTGTGGCAAAAAATGGAAGGCAGTTTGAGCATGTCACACGGCAGAAAAATCCTGGTGACACCCCTTTTAAGTAAGCACACACACCCTTCTATATTTCTCCACAAGCAGGCTCATAGTTATACTGTGATTTTTTATAGTCATAGTGTTTAATGTTAATCTATGTGATATATGTGCGTCTGTGTTCGTATATGCACATGCGTAAATGTTGAGGAGAGAAGAGGGGCGAAGGTAAATTTGAAAGTTGTTAACGCAACTCATTTTAAGTTTTTGTTCCAACAACCAAAGCTAAACTAGTTTCAGAACATAAGCTTGTGATTAGATCACACAGTTAAGATTTATTCAGAGAATTTTCTTAGTCTTTTGTACACAACTTGCTTTAAACATTTTTTTTCTGCTGTTTGCTTATTTTAAAAATCTTTTTGAATAAGAGATATATGTGCTAATAGTAGTAGTTACTACATCAAACATAGGTCTTGCTTAATCATAATAAAAATATAACAAGAACGGGAATATGTAATTTGTTGGCTTTACATCTAAAAATATAAAGATTACTTCAGATTTACTATCTTGGTGTCATATTGTTTTAACTTAAATCTGGATAACAAAATCATTTAAAGGAAGCGACTAAACTACCATGGAATAGTTGCATTAGTTTTTCTAAGTACATTATGGCTTTTCCTAAAGACCCCCACCCTCTCTCCCCGGGATGTAATGCGAAAAATTGTTCAATAAATGTCGCTGATAATAATAAAGGAGAGAACTAGAATTAGGGTGTATGTTGCTTGCAAAAAAAAAGTTAGAGTTCGTGTTTTACTTCTATTTATTTATTTGTACCTCAAATTTTGCACACAATTATGTACCCGTTTCTGTGTTTTTCAGGAATCAAAACTTTAGCTCATTATATTTGCAAAAAAAAAAAGTAAAAAAAAAGAAAAAAAAAAGAGATTGATGTTTGTACTTCCATGTGGTGTGGTTTTCATTTAAATACTTCTTCAGCCTTCTTATTGTTGAAGATAATAGAACTCTAAATAGAACAATTAATGGGAAAGTTTGTTAAAAAGAATTGGTATGTAGAGTAAACTACAATATAAATCTGTTCATAAATTCTTCTAATCTCTAACACTAGCTTTGTCATTCTCTTTGATAGTAATTTTAGTTTGTGTAATTGTTTAAATGTTTTGTGCATGTGGATTACAAGTTGCAAGTGGGAATCAAAGTTTGCTTTTGGGGTCTTCAGATTTTATTCGGATTTTCTATGTAATATTTAAAAGTTTGATAGTTTAGAAGTCTGAAGAAAAACTAATGTTTATCAAAATTTGAAGAAGATGCAACATCTAAATATTTGCTGTGGCCGCTGCTTTTAGTTTCCTGAAATTTCTCTTTAAACCACAAGTTAGTTGCTGTATTATGAAGAAAGCTTTGACAGTTTTCATGGAAAGCAGTAAAATTGAATGTCAGAAAAACAATTGAACTCATAATTTCTTTCATGTAAATAGAAGGATTCTCTGCATCTGGCATTTTCTACTTCCCTGTTTGCAGTGTCTTGGATATATTGTTCACCTTTCCTTTTATTGTCGCTTTGCCTTATTTAAGATTTTAATGTAACTGTACTTGCAGGTTTCTATTTGATGAAAGTTGTGCTGATTACAAGTACTATGAGTTTCGGCTTAGTGAAGAGGAAAAAGCTCTGTCGCAATCTGCGGATTCCCAAACATCACAGAGTGGTCTGTTCATTAGTGTTTACATTTCCATTTCAGTCTAATACTCTAGTATTCCATGTACAATTTTTCAATCTTTTTGAATTAAACCTTTTTGGGAGGATAATCTGAGTAGCGGGTACCTCGTGGGGTACCTTGTTGGACTTCGACCGCATACTCTACCCATAGCTCCTTCATTTTTGCCTAGTGAGTTTTGCATTTAGTGTTAACTGAAGCCATACTTTTTCATCTGGGACATACTAGTTGTAGAGTTGCTTTTTTTTTTTGAGGTCTGTAAGATGTTATTCATTTGATAAAAATATCGACCAACGATAGGACCTTGTAAGACTATTTGGACCAAATGTGCCATTTTTGTAGGACGATTAGTGCTTCCTTTGTCCTTTTCTTCTGCGCTTGCTTGGTTGTTGGTGCTAATTAGGTATTGTAAATGTTGTATTGAATGACTATTTGAATCTATAGCTATATAGTAATGTTATAACGTGGTCACCTTATTGCCGTAGGTGCAAGCTCTGCAACTCCTGATACAACAGGCATTTCTCAAAAGTCGCATCAGCAACAATTGAATTATCAAATTCCTGCCTCAGCTTTATATGAAGCCCCTGAGAATGCAAGAACTTCTATGACCGCAGCACAGACAGCTTCAACAGGAAGATCTGGATATGGTGCGCGAATTTTTTTTCCCAGTTGTGATTATATATATGTTCTATAAGATTCCAGATTAGATACTTTTAACTTATGTATCTCCATGATTTGACCTGATTTTGATTTATAATCATGAAAACTCGTGTTAGTGTAGGCGCAAAGCCACCCTCGTTCAATTGTGTGCAGCCACAATTGATTTGATTGAGTTAAATATTTATTAAAATTATAAGATAGACACTTTTACATCTACTGAAATACTACTGTTTTTCTTAAATTATTAATTTTATTTTTTGTGTACTGAAAATTTGTTAGAAGACAAAAATCAAGTATTGCTATTGGATAAGATTGAGTTGAGTATATACACCCGTAGATATAGTGTTAGAAATCTAGTGCAAGACGATTTTTTCTCTTCTGTTTTATTATAAAGTAAATTGTATTTCTTATAACCCAAATAAAACGGGAAGACACCTTTGCTACTACTTAACCTTATGATTTGTTTATAAAAGAAAAACTTCACGTCATACTTGAATTTTTTTTTTCATATAGTTCTAAGAATAAAGTAATAAAAGAAAAATACGTGAAGAATTGTTATTGTTAATGTATTTGATTAAAATAAACCTTTTTTGGTTAAATAAAAGTAGTTTAGCCCCCCAGTGGTGGAAAATCCTGGCTACACTAAAAAGGTGGAGCATAACGATCATTATAAATCCTACAATATGGAGAAGACCACGATTTCCAAAGTATCTTATCATCTCTTTGCTCATAGTTGTTAAGGCACAAGGTGCACCCTCAGCACAAATGCCCTTTGGAGCCTAGCGCAGGCGCAAGGCGAGTGCCTTTTTGCAATGTGGTGCTCCTGATGCTGATCGCCTAGATTTGTGCCTTGGGCTTAAGCTTGAAAAGCCACTGCTTTATTTACCAGCACCTCACCTCGCTAAAGAAAAGCAAAAATGTTGTGTCACGCCACGCCTCACCTTGATCCTAGATGCGCCTTTGACAACCATGTTCCGTGTCTAGGCTTTTCGTGCATAATCCCAAGGCACAAGGTAGGTGATGAGTGTCTAGGCGATCAGCATGAGGAGCACAACATATTTGCATACAAACATAGCCTTGGTGTTTGCTCCCGGCTGGAGGTGGTAGCAAGGTGGTGATCTATGTTCATGAAGGCCCGCACGACCTTGATAATGGAGTATGAAGTGTAAGAAGTCTTATATATGATGGTGTTATTGATTTTCTGTCACTGCTCCTTGAGACAACGGGCCAGTGTTCAGAACTGTCATTTTTGACTTGCAGCAGTCAATAGTGAAGACGATTCAATTTAGGGATATGGTGTAGGCCGAATTTTTTTCTAAATAAGCTTTCATAATAACAGTCAGCTTATCCTGCGATTCAGAACGCATTTCTTGTGCGAGATGGAGAGCGTAATACACTCAAACATACTTGATTTTATACATATCCAAGAACAAAATAAACCCACATTCTCAATTATTAATGTTGTATAGATTTTCTATCTTATTTGACTATATTGTATATGTTCATTGTATATAATGCGAGAGTATTTAGTTTGCATGTTAGTATTAACTCAACATAAGAATCATTTCAATCACAATATATCAAATATCAGGGGCCTGATTTTTAGTAATTTTATTTTTCTTGACTTTTCTATGGTTGTAGTTGAATCTAGTGCTCAAACCTCTGCCGATCCCATAGCAATGATGGAGTTTTACATGAAGAAGGCTGCGCAAGAAGAGAGGAGGAGACAGCCTAAACAGTCAAAAGATGAGATGCCTCCACCTGCATCCCTTCAAGGTTCAGGTCAGTCCGGATTATATGTTTTTCTGGGAACATGTTTGTCTTTGAGCCTTTATAATTGGCATTTTGGCAGTTAACCTCCTAGAGAGTTCATTCAATGTTTATACTAGTATGTATATCTCATCTTATTGTATAATAATTGTAGGCCCTGGCAAAAGAGGCCATCACATGGGTGATTATATTCCCCCTGAAGAGCTCAATAAGTTCATGGCTACCTGTAACGATGTTTCTGCACAGAAAGCAGCCAAAGAGGCTACAGATAGGGCAAAAATACAGGCAGATAATGTAGGGCACAGACTTTTGTCTAAAATGGGTTGGAAAGAAGGTATTCTAATCTCCTGCCTCTCTTTTTTCCTTCATCTCGTTCTCTTTGTTGGTGAAATTTGTGTAGTTGGTTTCCAAGAAAGATTGACGTCCTGATCATATTATCATCACAGTAGCATAACAATCACTGACTTCTCTCCTTGTGCATCAGTCTTTAAGACTGCTTTTTTGTGATTCTTTTCTTAAATTTATTCAGAGGCATTGTAGAGTCTCTTGTATGCAATGCACTAGAGTCTCTTTGATGGCCAATATTTCTTCGACTTGGGCCAAGTCAACTTTGGGTTTTACTTGAATGCAGATTTGCATGATCTTATTAGAAGATATATCTATATCTATATATTTATATGTATATTTTACTGTTTTGGCTCTGAGATAAATCTCTGCTTTCTTTCAAGTGTGACTTTAAATTCGTTAACTGTTGTGGTACATAGAGGGGATATGCTTGCTCCTTAACGTTGTGGGGTTATACGTAAAAAAGCCCATCCAACTGTGTATATTTCACTCTGAGGATGACATTTTAGATGCACAATCCGGGCCATCTGGACATATTTTGATTTAAAGCATCATCTACTGTATTAGGGAAAAAAGAAGATAACTTTAGGAGTTGCTTGTTTGACTAAAAAAATGATATTCTAGACAAACTACCTTTTGTTACAAGATATATGTGATGGTTTGCCCTTTCATTTTGTGCCACACTGAAGGTGAGGGTCTGGGGACTTCAAGAAGTGGTATAGCAGATCCGATTAAGGCAGGCAATGTGAAAATCGACAACTTGGGAGTTGGAGCTTCTCAGCCTGGGGAGGTGACTCCTGAAGATGATATATATGAGCAGTATAAGAAGCGAATGATGCTTGGTTACCGTTACAGACCTAATCCAATGGTATATCCTCCTATTTCTTTGTTTTATTAGTTCTTCACGTGTTGATAATTCTGTTTACATATCTGTTGTTTTATCGGATGTAGAGAGAGATACTTGTTTCAGGGCTAAAGAATACCAATTTTCAGATTCTAATGCCGCTTTTTTTTTTCTTCATTTGATTCTTACAGAACAACCCCCGGAAAGCATACTACTGAGCGACTCATGTAAACCCTCCATAAGTTAGGGTTTTAGCTGGAGAAATAATACAGTATGAACTTCTTGTTGTACTAGAGCAAGCCAAGAATTTGTCTTTTATTGGAGAAGAAATTGGTTTTGAGATTTATACACTACTCTGCTTGCAAATGCCACACTTGTCTATTTTGAATTGTTACACATTTATCTTTCTTCTCATTCTTACTATCCATTTTTTGTATCTCAGCACTGCTCCTAAATTTTTATCCGATATCAAGGGTATATTTGAAAATATATAAAATTTTCAAAAGTAGTCGTTTTATAGATCCATCTTTAATTTTAAAAACAAAAGATTGCACACAAATTACATAAGAGGATTAATTTATGCTTTTAGGTTATCTGCGGGCAAAGGCTTGTACTCAAAAAGAACATATGGACTTGCTTCTTTAATTATCATATGCAGTTGATTGTTAAGAATTATAATGTTTCTCTTATACACTTAAGAACTTGGGAAGGGGACTAAAGTCACCCCTAACCATAAACTAGTGCTTATCAGGATGGCTTTACTTGGAGTCCCTTAGTTTTAATATTTTATTAAGTTAAATAAGTCGAGTTTAAAGTGAATTTATAATGCTATCTTTGTTTTATTGAGTAGTGAAAATCGATTTGAAATAATTTTAAATTAGAAATTAAGATGATTCATTAAATATTTATGAAATATTATAAGTTGAGATAATTTATAATATTTATTGTATTTACTTAAATTAAAGGATTTCATATCAAATTTAAATTTAGAATTGTCTTTAATAATTTTATGTTTTGGAAGGGATGGAATATTAGAAAGTTAAAACATATATGCTCAAGGGCACCATGCGAACAATTGGGTGGTCCAATTTACAGCCCTACATAAAGCCGTACATAGAACTTGAGCACTCCTTTCTTATTCGCACTAAAAATCGAGGTTGATTCCTGTGGTGGATGAAATAATGTATCTATTTTATATGCCTAGTCTAAACTTTTGATTTTTAGGAATTCCATAACAAAAATTAAAAGGATTTTGACTTTGATAAAATTTGCATGCCATAATAACTTCAAATAATTATAATTTCTAGGTAAGGCTGTAAAATGAACAATTAATTCGGGCTCGATTTATACTTGTTCGACTTGAAATATATATGATTCAAATATGAGCAAATTTAAAGTTTGATAAATTATTCGAACTTCTCAAATTGTAATTTTCTATTAATACTCAGATTATATTCGTTCGAAAAGTTTAAACTGCTCGGACTCGATTTGAGATTGTGCTCGACTCGATAGCTAAACGAGTCTAAATCAAAATTTATTTTATACTCGATAAATTTTGTGAACCAAATCTGAGTAACTCAATATTCGACTCGATTAATTTATACCCTTATTCTATGTACAAATCACTTGATGCGTGTGGGGGTGTGGGTGTGAGTGTGGGTGTGAGTGTGGGTGTGGGGTGTGGGGTTGTGGCGGGGGGGTACACACACTAATGAAACAATCAATTAAAAGTCAACAAAATATACAGATCTAAGTCGAGTTGTTATTTAGTATTCAATGTGAAGAATGAAAATTAAATTATTTTGAGAAACCCACACTCAAGTTTGAATAAATCTATCATCCATAATCAATACAGTAATAATATATAGTATACACGCAACAAATATAAACCGGAAAATTTTCATTTTTTAGTTATCTTTTGAAGTGTATGCCCACTACAACGAATGACTAAAATCATGAACTGAACGAACAATGCTCTCAGTGGTAATTTGAACTACGTTATTACGAGTACCAAATATATACTCCACAGTCCGAATAGCTACAAAGCTTTCAAGCTTTCACAAGTGACTTCTAGTGGCTTATAAGACTTTTCCTTGTTTTCTTTTTGTGTGTTGTTCTTCCCAAAATAATCATCCCTCTCCTTTTTTTTATACTAGATAGAGGAAAAGTAACTTATATATTAAACAATAGTTAATATATATATATATATATTTAATATATATATATATATATATATATATATATATATATATAACGACTTCTATGTTTAATATATATAACTCCCATATATAACTCCATGATTTTATCCGATGCTGTCTCTAAACGAACCATGGGGATCTTAACTAAAACGGATAAAACTGCCAATATAGCGATTTTATCAGATTTTTAAGTTGATTTTCTATGCTTTATAGTGATTTGATAAAATCGTCATTATATATATATATATATATATATATATATATATATATATAACTCCCAAGATATAAATGGAGAGGATTATTCACATGTTCATTGTATTTAGACAATGAACCATGTGGATATCCACCAAGTCGACCGTTCCATGGGCGCACCGGTTTGGATCCAATAACCAACATCTCCCACTCGCCCATGGCGAGGAAGACGTTGTTATCATATAAGCCAATAAAGTCTAAATATATAAGCTAAAAAATTTGTTTAGTTATCGAACCGTGCGACCGCTGAGTTTACCTGCAATACGAGAGCTCTAAATTAAACCCGTTAGGGCCAAAATAGAAACATCAACCCTTCTAACAAAATATGTAATGCAGGAGCCGTCAAGCTAAACTGGTTAAGGTTTGCATTGAAGCTACAAACTCTCAAACTCAGAGTACCCCAAACTAACTTTAATTTTCACCTAGTTAAGTATCTCTGATCCACTCAGAGTGACGTACTTAAACCCTTTAGGCCATTGTTTGTTTTACATCTCACTTATTGCTATATCGTTTCCAAAAACGTCATAGTTGTCGACAATAAGTGCAGAGCATGGTGAAATTAAGTTATCTTTCCTTTGCCCTAATGTTACTCAAATCTGAATCAACTGCTTTCCCAAAATCATATAGTCTCATAGTCCGGACTTTAGGAAATGAAACTAAAGTAGAACCATTAATTCATCTCTTTGTAACATAGTCAAAGATCACAAAGAGTGCTTAATTAAAGGATCAAGGAATACCTTTTCCTTAAAAGGACAACACACAGTGAAAAAGAAGGGATTCATTTTCTCACCTCCTTTATTTTGTCGCTAAAACTCATGTTATATTTTCACAATGTACTAATTAAATAGTCTTGTTGCGTGAACTAGTCTTGTTGCGTGAACTCTAGTCTAGTCACTCCTCGAGTACCTAACTTCAACCTTTCAAATTTCTCGCTTTTCGAAGCGCCATTTTTGAAATTTTAGGTTCATATAACATGTCACAGCAGACAATCTCACTATTGTGAGCATATGTCTTGTAGTCATGCCGTGCGGATCTTAGTTCAGACACTCCTCGAATGCCTAACTCAAATTCTTGAATTGCTTGCTTCTTTAAGCGCCAACTCTAAGATTTAGCATTCGATTATTTACCAGGTTAATATGGATAATGGAATTTACCATATTGGGTTAAACACACTTAACCTCATCTTGGTTCTAACCAAGGCGATATATTAAAAATATCATTTTTCTCGCACTAAGTGTCAATTGATCGCTATCTGAAGCGTAAATAACTCACTATCCAAAGCACAAATTAAATGAAATATCTCATCTTCGCTCGTTTTTCAGTGCCAATTGATTGTTATTTAAAATATCAATTGCTCGCTATACAAAGCGCCAAATGTGATTGCTCGTGTGAGAGAGCCAATCAACCTGTTAGACATATAATTCTAGAATACATATATAATATATAATTATTGTTAATAACTCCGTGAACTCAATTTATCATATGCCAATAAAGACAATGTGAGAAATAACAAGTCTTTTGCATTAAATGATAAATAATTCCAATACAATATTCAATGGTATGAATTTCTAATATAAGCCAAATAATAAGTGATACATCAAAATGTCATAAGTAAATTAAACCCTAAGAAGTCCTAAAGAGCGAACATGTCTCTGAAATGTATCTCTAGGAATCAGTTTCGTTAGGGGATCAACAATCATCTGATCGGTGGGTAAGTACTTTAGTACTACTTCATTATTTGCTACATTCTCTCAAAAAAAGTACATCTTCAAATCAATATGTTTTGTCTTGCCATGATACTTGGGATCCTTGATAAAATCAAGTGTTGCTGCGTTATCACAAAAAGCTGTCACAGGATTCGAAACATGAGGTACATCATTAAGATCTTTAAAGAACCTCCTTAGCCATAAGGCTTCTTGGACGGCTGATGTGCATGCTACAAACTCTGACTCCATCGTGGATAAAATAACACAAGTTTATTTCTTGCTTAGCCAAGTGATGGCACCTCTATTTAGCAAGAATGCATATCCTGTAATGATCGAGAATTTTCTGAATAATAATTAAATTAATGAAAGTTGAATATTTATTTGAATAAATATTGTTGTGACGAGGGATATATTAATTAAATTAAGTTAAGTATGTGACAACTATGTGATATGGAGATTTTAATGAAAAGCTTAATATAAGCTTGTGTGATAAGCCTTGTGCGGCATGAGAATGAACGTAGTGACCATCTAATTAAAATTGCGAAGGAAGGATTTAATATGATGTTTAATGAGTGGTATTGTCATTTGGGATTGATTACGTGCTATGTGAAATCACTTGGGTAATGGAAACTGGAACTGACAAGTA
The DNA here is from genome assembly GCA_020205605.1 of Panax ginseng. NCBI lineage: Eukaryota > Viridiplantae > Streptophyta > Magnoliopsida > Apiales > Araliaceae > Panax > Panax ginseng. The sequence goes on from CM035141.1 coordinate 29,178,987, forward strand.
GTTAACCTAGTTTGGCACTGCTAGGAAGCAACACAGCTGCACCGGTGGCCAGACTTGGAAAAGTCAGTTTATTACTTTGGAAACACTATGGAACATTATTTTAATGTGTGACATTATTAAAATCATGTGTTAAGAGTAAATTGAGTGGTATAAATTAATGAGTAGTAAAATAGAATCTTGGGTGAAATTCTAATACAGAAAGAGTTAATTAACTGTGTATCTCTGAAATTCGAAAGAAAGTTAAATAAACATTTGATATTGAATATCATTATAATATTGAAGTGAACACCCATTACGAGTCGCCAAAATACATGGTATAGAAAACAAACTACAACTTTGACAATCTGAGATGTAAGTGTAGAATACGACAATACAAGCTATGTGAGTTTGAATACAAATATTGTCTTACAGACAATATACACACCAAATAAGTCCTCATTAATTATTCATACACTATTTTACGAAGTAGTGAGGGCGGATAAAACATCTTCCTAGAACCATCACTCCATTACCCAGGCTTCGATCCTGCTATGTTCTCACCTCACGAGAAGAAAAATGGAACAAAAAGGAAAAGGGTGAGCTCAACTAGCCCGATAAAGAATATTATGACTAAGATAATATACAACAAATTATCGTTAGTCTTCAGAGGGGAAAAATCTAATAATAGAATACAATAGAAACTGACAAGTTTTAGATCAACAAATCGTGTGAGAACAACAATCCATTAGAAGAGTCACGTAGAAAAAAGAATCTCTTGTCTTCAAGGTTTAAAGTCCATCATCAATAGTTTATCCACCTAATAACAATCAATATACATCTTTAATCATCTTTTGCTACTGAGGCCAAAGATATTCATTTATATCACCGATTGGTCATGTTCATCTCAACACACACATTCATCTTTGCTTTCTGAGGCCAAAGATATTCATCGATTAATCGTTCATCTTTTACTTCTGAGGCCAAAAAAGATATTCATTTATATCACCATTTAGGGTGAGGATGATGAAAAACATTTTTAAAAAAGCGAATCCGGTGAAACAAAATGACAAGGATTAAGGATTAAGGATTAGTACTTTGTTTTACCCATGTCCAAAAATACTTGAAAATAATCATTTTGGTGTAAAATTCAAGAATGATCAAAACATGGATACAATCAAAGCTAGTATCGAGAATAGATATTTTGGACAAAAAGAAAAAAAAATTTTATTTTTTAATTGAATAGTCTTAATATTATAAAATGAATAATGTAATATATCGTGAATAGTCTTAGTATCGTGAATAGTAACCCCAAACACAACAAGTTCCAAATTTGATAAAAAAGTTCACCAATACTTGACATAATGATATTGAAGAAAAAATATCATTTAAGAAGAAAATAATACCCACTTACCTCAAAATAATCGTACTTACATTTGAATTTGGGTATAGTCTTGTGAAACCATATAGTATAGCAACACTCAAAGTATACTCACAAGAATAAACTCGATAATTTAGAGAGAAGAAAACTTAGTTTACGGTGTGATTTTCAATTCTAACTTAGCCCTCTATTTATAGGAAAATGTTAGAGCATGAAAGGAGACTAAATTAATAAATTATTATTATTAAAAATCAAAATTTCTCGCATGCTTTCAGCCCCTCAATGCTGAAAATTTCAGCGACCCATGTGCATTCAACACCCACCAAAAAGTGGGTCCCACCATAATTAATAAAAAAAAATTATTTTATTTTCCGTAACTTCAATAATTCATAGAAAATAGCCCGTTTATCGGAAAAATTGAAACTTCGCGACTTTCCATGGGAAATCCCATTCTCTACAACTTTGAGAAAAAATTTTTCCAAATTCCAAGCAGAAATTGGCCAAAAATCCATAAGCAGACGATTTTACGATTACATAATCAATTTTAGGTCGAAAATTGTGTCCCATTGACACACACAAAAAATATATTAAACATTTAATGCCACAAAATACTCTACCTCCTCATATACTCATATATCCCACAATCATTATAAAAATATCACAGATTAATATATTATTAAAATAATATATTTAAATGTATTATTTTATCGAGAAAAAGATAAAATATTAATTTTCAACAATTGTCACATTAAAAATTTTCTCCATCTATATCCACATAAAATAAATATTTTCTTTATCATAATAATCAATAATTAATTATTCAAAATAATATTACGAGAATCACGATCTTGTGACGGTAGTTCCGGGAAGAGGGGCTTTCGATAAGGATTTCTCACTTCTTGGCGGCGCTTGATTAGGTGACCAAACCTCTCCTTAGAGCGAACTTTCTAGACATTGCCAATAATGTTATCGATAATATTATTCAAATAATATGAATTATTGATTTGATAATGGAAAATCTTGTGTAATGACAATTATTGAAACAATAATAATATAAATATCAATCGACAATTATTGAATCAATAAGATAAAATAATGAGCGATAATTCTTTGTAACAATTATTGAGTAGTGCCTTCTTACGTAAGGATCAATAATTCAACAATCTTTGTGCAATCTGGTAATGTCTTCTTTATGCGACCATATATTCTTTATATTTTAACCACCGGGTAACCCAACGATGTTAGCGGTAACAATTTACTGTGTCGTTATTTATAAAACTCAATCTTTATCGTTTTCTTTCATCCAACCGTTTTTCGTTATGGGGCCCACCAATGATTTGGCTTGTAAATAAATGCGGAGATTCCCGAAAAAAAAAGAATATTCCACGACCAAGCGAATATTCCCAAACAATAATGAATATTTTATAACCACTTGCTTATTTTGTAAACTTTGCACATTTCACCCATAACCAAAAGAATTATATCAAATTAACCCTTATTAATTTAGAATAATGAATAAAGAAAAATTCAATTTTATTTATAATAAGTTGGGGTCTTCTGACCTCCCTCACTTATGAAATTTAAGTCCTCGAAATTGACATACGATACTGGTATATCGAAAAGGTGAGGTACCTTGCTTTCATCTCAGATTCAACTCCCATGTCATTTCCTCGATTGCATGGTTTCTCCACAAAACCTTAACTTGTGGTATAACCTTCGTCGTAAGACATGCTCTTTCTATCAAAAATCTCAGCAGTATCTCCTCTCGTGGGTTAAATCTTACATTATCTCGTCTGCGGTTCTAATCTGATAATGTGGTTGGGTCTTTCACATATTCTGAAGCATAGATATGTGGAATACATTGTGAACCACGAGACATACTTGGAGAATAGCTTAGCGAGTCTATAGGCTCGTTCCTATTGGTCGAGAATCTCAAATGGACCAACAAACCTTGGATTGAGCTTTCCTCTTTTCCCAAATCTTGTAACTCCCTTCCATGGAAGCAATACGTAACAATACATGATCTCGATATTAAACTCCGTCCTTTCTACATGAAGATCGGCATAACTCTTTTGTCGATCTTGTGAAGTTTGAATCGTTGTCGAATCATTTGGATCTTTTACGTAGTCATGCGTACTAATTACGGTCCCAACAATATTGCTTCTCCCTTTCGTCCCGGCATCTTCTTTGGAGAGCGACATTTTAAATCCATCTGGCGCCTCAAATGGAGCCATGCCTATACTTGCTTGATAAGCTGTTGTTGTAGGAGAATTCCACCGATGGTAGGTACTTATCGACTTCCTTTGAAATCTAGGACCACGAGTCTTAATAGATCTTGAGGGTTTGAATAGTCCTCTCTGATTGTCCAAATCCAGTTTGAGGATGGTATCTTTGAAGCCAATAAATAAATCCGTGCCCATAGCTTTACTGCAAGCTAACCCAAAATCTTGAAGTGAATCTCGGGTCACGATCCGAAACTATGGATCTTGGCATGCCATGCAATCGTCTGATCTCATTCACGTCTGTCTGAGCAGCAAGGCGTTCGAGGAATAAGTCTCGCGTATCGGTAAAAAATGGGCGGAACTTGGTTAATCTATCAACAATAACCCAAATTGCATCTACGCCTTGAGAAACTTTGGGAAGACACATAACAAAATCCATAGTAATGTGTTCCCATTTCCATTTGGAATCTCAAGTGGTTGCAATGGACCTTTTGGCACTGATGCTCGCCTTTACCGTTGCGGGGTTAAACATCTTGAGATAAACTCATGAATCTCTCTCTTCATATTGTTCCACCAAAATGTATGTCGAATATCATGATACATTTGGTACTTCGAGATGGATTACAAGCGGGGTGTTGTGTGCCTCCATCATGATTTTATGCTTCGGTCGAGAATCGTTAGGAGCATTGAAGTCTAGAATTGACTCAAGTATTCCTTCCTCATCAATTCTTGCTTAGGAATAGCTCCTTCTTGCACTTTCTTCTTCATACGCATGTTGGTCAAGTAGCTTGGCGACTTTAACTTTATCGATTAAAGTCGGTTCTACTTGTATATTACGCCATCATTATGTGGGTCCACAAGTCTTTAATTCTACCTCCATCCTTTGCAAGTCATACAAAATGGGCCTTTGCGTTGACAATATCGCTTTTCGTGCTTGCATATGATCTTACACTTAATCGTCGACTCTTCGTTAAACTTTTCGGGGATGATATTGAATAGTGTGATCGTAATCTTTTAACTTGACTCGATAGCGTCGTTCTTGCGCGTGTTGAGTTCTTTTGGGTGAAGAAATATTTGAGGCTTTTATGGTCGTATAAATCTCCACTTTCTCTCCATACAAGTAGTGTCTCCATATCTTCAGCCTTGAATCATTGCTTTGCCCACTCTAGATCATGAGTAGGATAATTCCTCTCATATTCTTTGAGTTAATAAGTGAGGCATAAACTATGACTTTCCCATGTTGCATGAGAACACATCCCTAACCCCTTGCGGAAAGCATCGGCGTAGATAACAAATCCATCCCGAACGGATGGTATTGTCGAAACAGTGCGAAAATGAGTCTCCTCTTGAGCTCTTGGAAGCTCTTCTCGCATTCCTCGCTCCATAAAATTTTGCATCCTTAAGTCGGTGAGTTAGCAGATGGCGATTGAGAAAATCCTTCCACAAATCTCAGATAATAACCGGTAAGCCCGAGAAAATTGCGTGCTTGATCCGCAAACTTGGTTGCTCCCAACTTTGTATTGCTTGATCTTGGCCGGGTCAGCGAGATACTCCTTGTTTTGACACCACGTGCCCAAGGAATGCTACTTCCTCGAGCGAACTTCGCATTTCTTGACTTGGCATAAAGCTTGTGTTCACGAAGTCTTTGTAGTACCGACTTCAAATGGTGCTCATGATCTTCACGGCTTTTGGAATAGATGAGGATGTCATCAATAAAACAACAACGATGATCCAAATATTCCTTAAATACGGTTCATCATATCCATGAAAGCGGCGGGGCATTAGTCGATCAAAAGACATGACCAAGAATTCATAATGCCGTGTCGAGTCACGAATGCTAGTCTTTGGAATATCCTCGGTTTTAATCTTGGTGATGATATCGAGCGAAGATCGATCTTTGAAAAGAATTGCGCTCCTTATGGCGGTCGAGCAGGTCATCAATGCGAGTGGCGGATACCTATTCTTGATGGTGACATGGTTCAATTCTCGATAGTCGATACAAAAATCGCATACTCCGTCTTTCTTCTTTCTGAATAAAGCAGGGCACCCCGAGGGAGGCGTCTTGGGGCCAGAATGAAACCGATGTCTAATAACTCCACGTAGTTGGACTTTTAACTCACGAAGTTCAATAGGAGCCATTCGATATGGGGTTTTAGAAATGGGCTTTGTGCGGTTCAAGGTCGATAAAGAATTCAACATCACGTTACGGGGTAGGCAGGAAGCTCTTGAAATACATCGAGGGATTCTTTAACCACGAAATATTATTCAAATCGACTTGTCTTTGTTCAAATCCATAACATGGGCTAAGAAAGCTTGGCATCCGTTTTCAATAAGCGAATAGCTTTGTGGCTTGATATGGCGATGGTGATTTTAGTGGTTTAGTGGTTTGAATTAAGTATAGCGGGGTTGGTTGGGAATATGAAAACTAACAACCTTACGAAAACAATCAATTTTGGCATGATGGTGGTTAACCAATCAATTCCTAAAATCACATCAAAAGCAAGTATCTTTAAAGAGATAAGATCAGCGAGGTAATGTGATAGTGCCAACTTGGATCATCTGCAAGATTTATAAGCGTAGATGTAACGAAGGTTTCACCCAGCGGAGTTTCAGCGAGATAAATCAAAATCTAATTTCTCGGTCAAGTTTAAGCGTTGAGCACAAGCGGGGAGATAAAAGAATGGGTAGAACAGGTATCTAGTAAGGTATAAACTTACATGAAATTCAAGATTAGCTTACGTGATCACCTCGTTCGGGGTTCCTCACGTTTTGTCGATCCACGACAAACGCTCTTCCGAGGACCGTGATTTAACTTATCAGGGACGACCCTTGGAATCACCACTCTGCTGAACTTGGTTTCGCGATAGTACAATCTCGGCGATGTGGCCTTCCTTTCCACGGTTGTAACATACCTTGGATTGTTGTGGACGGTTTGGGTGATATGTCCCTCCTTCCGCATTTGTAACATCTAAGCGGCGGTCGTTCTCCTCCCCTAGCATTTGTTGTTGGTCTTTGGTCTTGCTTGGTTGATATCTTCCGTCATTGTTGAATCTTCTCTTTACGAAATTTCCACTTGAGTCACTTCTCCTATTATCATGTCCCACGATTACCACACAGTGGTTCTGCCTTTGTCCGTATTCTTTCCTCCTCATTGGTTATCATCGTTACGATGACTACCACGATTGTGGTCCCTCGGTTGAGTATACTCACTATCTCGTTCTAATAAGCGAGCCACATTGACAACATCTGAATCTGAGAGAAAATTTATGAGAGATAAGGTATTGGCGAATCTACGGTTTTAGACCTCTCGAAACATACTGCGTCATTAGTTCCTCATTCTCCACCAAATGAGGTGCGAAACACAGATAACTCTGCGAACTTTGCCTCGTCTTTGAGACAAATCGTCATGTTGTTACATTAAAGTCTAATAAACTCTACCTCCTTCATATAGCGAATACTTTACGGAAAGTACTTGTCATTGAGCGATTCTGAAATCTTTCCCAAGACATGTTAAGTGCATCATTTGGAGTGCAACTTCTGATTCCCACCGATGTCTGCTTCACCACGAAACATAAAGGTGGCGAATGGAACCTTACATTCCTCCGTGCACCCCAGACATCGAATATCTTGGTAATTTGCTTGACCCACGTTTACGCCTTGATCGGATCCGGCTTTCCATGGAAATCTGGTGGTCCCAACTCCTTAAAGCTTGCTTGGTGTGACGAATGAGTGCATTGCCATCATTTCCACCGTATTTTGTACGAGTCTCCGCATGCGATTTTGCATGAGCGCAAAAAGCTTCAAACATCCGTCGTTCATCATTTGCTCGATGGCGTTGTTCACGGGAGGAACATTGCCCGACTGTTACCGTTTCTCCTCGTTGGTGAGTCTGCGTCGTCTCCACGGTCTCATAAACTCCATTGTTAACGTTCTCGTGACCATTCTTAAATCTTGCCATAAAACAAGGGTTAATTAAACAAATTAACATATCACATAATATCTATATATTATGGCCAGCCAACAAATAAGCTTAGGTAGGACACCTTTAGCGAAGGATTTACTCGTCTCTCCCTCTAGTTCTATTCCCGATCTCATGGAGATCATATCCTAAGCTACGATACCAAGCTGTGGCGCCCCCAAAATAGGTATCTGACACCCATTACGAGTAAGCCAAAATACATGGTATAGAAAACAAACTACAACTTTGACAATACGGATGTAAGTGTAGAGAATCGACAATACAATTTGTGAGTTTGAATACAAATATTGTCTTACAGACAATATACACACCAAAATAAGTCCTCATTAATTATTAATACACTATTTTACGAGAAGTAGTGAGGGCGACTAAAACATCTTCCTAGAACCATCACTCCATTACCCAGGCTAGATCTGCTTGTGTTCTCACCTCACGAGAAGAAAAATGGAACAAAAAGGAAAAGGGTGAGCTCAACTAGCCCGATAAAGAATATTATGACTAAGATAATATACAACAAATTATCGTTAGTCTTCACGAGGAAAAATCTAATAGAATACAATAGACAACAAGTTTTAGATCAACAAATGCGGTGAGCTTGACAATCCATTAGAAGAGTCACGTGAAAAGAATTCTCTTGTCTTCAGGTTTAAAGTCCATCATCAATAGTTTATCCACATGTAATAACAATCAATATACATCTTTAATCATCTTTTTACTTTCTGAGGCCAAAGATATTCATTTTATATCACCGATTGGTCATATTCATCTCGACACACATTTCATCTTTTTTACTTCTGGGCCAAAAGATATTCATCGATTAATCGTTCATCTTTGCTTTCTGAGGCCAAAGATATTCATTTATATCACCATTTAGGGTGAGGATGATGAAAAACATTTTTAAAAGCGAATCGGTGAAACAAAATGACAGGATTAAGGATTAAGGATTAAATACTTTGTTTTACCCATGTCCAAAAATACTTGAAAATAATCATTTTGGTGTAAAATTCAAGAATGATCAAAACATGGATCTGATCAAAGCTAGTATCCGAATAGATATTTTGGACAAAAGAAAAATTTTTATTTTTAATTGAATAGTCTTGCGTATTAAATGAATAATTATGTATTATCGTGAATAGTCTTGAGTATCGTGAATAGTAACCCCAAACACAACAAGTTCCAAATTTGATAAAAAGTTCACCAATACTTGACATAATGATATTGAAGAAAAAATATCATTTAAGAAGAAAATAATACCCACCTCAAAATAATCGTACTTACATTGAATTTGGTATAGTCTTGTGAAACCATATAGTATAGCAACACTCAAAGTATACTCACAAGAATAAACTCGATAATTTAGAGAGAAAGAAAAACTTAGTTTACGGTGTGATTTTCAATTCTAACTTAGCCCTCTTTTATAGGAAAATGTTAGAGCATGAAAGGAGACTAAATTAATAAATTATTATTATTAAAAATCAAAATTTCTCGCATGCTTTCGACCCCTCAATGCTTTGAAAATTTCAGCGACCATGTGCATTCAACACCCACCAAAAAGTGGGTCCCACCATAATTAATAAAAAAAATTATTTTATTTTCCGTAACTTCAATAATTCATAGAAAATAGCCCGTTTATCGGAAAAATTGAAACTTCGCGACTTTCCATGGGAAATCCCATTCTCTACAACTTTGAAGAAAATTTTTCCAAATTCCAAACAAAAATTGAAAAAAATCCATAAGCAGACGATTTTACGATCATAATCAATTTTAGGTCAAGAATTGTGTCCACAAACACACAAAACATATATTAAACATTTAATGCCACAAAATACTCTACCTCCTCATATACTCATATATCCCACAATCATTATAAAAATATCACACGTTTAATATATTATTAAAATAATATATTTAAATGTATTATTTTATCGAGAAAAAGATAAAATATTAATTTTCAACAATTGTCACATTAAAATTTTCTCCATCTATATCCACATAAAATAAATATTTTCTTTATCATAATAATCAATAATTAATTATTCAAAATAATATTACGAAATCACGATCTTGTGACAACGGTAGTTCCGGAAAGAGGGGCTTTCGATAAGGATTTCTCACTTCTTGGCGGCATGATTAGGTGACCAAACCTCTCCTTGAAGCGAACTTTCTAGACATTGCCAATAATGTTATCGATAATATTATTCAAATAATATGAATTATTGATTTGATAATGGAAAATCTTGTGTAATGACAATTATTGAAACAATAATAATATAAATATCAATGCGACAATTATTGAATCAATAAGATAAAATAATGAGCGATAATTCTTGTAACAATTATTGAGTAGTGCCTTCTTACGTAAGGATCAATAATTCAACAATCTTTGCAATCTCTGGTAATATCTTCTTTGTGCGACCACAGCGTATTCTTTATTTTAACCACCGGAGTAACCCAGCGATGTTACTTGGTAACAATTCTGTAGTTATTTATAAAACTCAATCTTTTATCGTTTTCTTTCATCCAACCGTTTTTCGTTATGGGGCCCACCAATGGCTTGCGCGTCGTGCGGAGATTCCGAAAAAAAAATATTCCACGACCAAACGAATATTCCCAAAGCAATAATGAATATTTTATAACCACTTGCTTATTTTGTAAACTTTGCACATTTCACCCATAACCAAAAAAATTATATCAAATTAACCCTTATTAATTTAGAATAATGAATAAAGAAAAATTCAATTTTATTTATAATAAGTTGGGGTCTTCCGAATTTGATTTCAAAAGCAAACTCGGATATTTTTTAAACTAAGTTGCATAAGTATGGTGTAATTATATTATGGACATCAAAGATGACATGTTTATGTTCTTTTTGTCTCTAACCATGATTCATATGTATACTCACCTTATTAGCGCAATATAAGTTAATCAAACATGAGCTTATGCATGTTTCAAAGTGATAAACGATGCTAACTATGCATAAATGATGTGAACAATTGCGAGCATGTATATTACAGATTGTATGACTTCTCACATGTGCATATGGTTAACTTAGTAGGCCTTGTAATTCCATGACCCTATTTGGTCTTAATTCCTTAGAAATCCTAAACTAAGACCATAACATGTAAAGTTGAACTTGAAATGGTCATACGAATATGCAAAGTCCTTTAACACGTGTGCATGATAACTGTTAATGTCTTGGTATGCTAAAAATTGGATTGAAACTAGGAGAACAGAAGCTCAACTCTGGTCTGGCTAGGGGACAGCGCAACTGCGCCATCCCTAAGCCTAACCAGGGCACAACCTCACCCTCCTGCAGTTTGGTCTGACTTGTTTTGTTGGCTTCTAATCATATGTCTTGACTACATTATTGTTCTAAGCTAATAAACATAGAATTATTGATGTTTTCATCATGAAGATGTTAGACTCGTATAAGATTTCTATATGATATTGATTGAGAACTTGTGATTGATATACATGGACTGATTGTGTATGCTTATGTATGTACTTAACGTACATATTGGGTATGTGCATGAAATAAGTTATGTTTCAAACTTGTGTAACTAATGAATATGTATACTTATATACATTAATAGGGTAACTTAGTTCGTTGAAGTATTGATAAGCTTTAGATTGGTAAACTACGTTTCAGGCAAGTTCCTCGAACCTTCTCAGATATTATTTCTGTGCAAGTTCCCTTACTCTCTTAACTTTACATATTGTGTGAATCCAAATTGTTACTATATTAACCATATTGACATCGAACAAATATCTATTACTATTCAGAAGTCGATTTGATATCTTGATGTTGTTGCAAACATTGAACTTATTGTTCCTAAATGTATTATAAAAGTTGTCTAAGACATTTGACTCGGCTAGACAAATATCATGTGTTAGAAAGATATCTAAACCAATTGTCTTGGTGCGGACTCTTATAAATCTACTAAGATAAACAACCCTCATCGAAGGGGAAATTATATAACTGTCGGGGAACCGATGTGCGCACATACATGCATGTTTAAATGTTATGCATAACGTAGGGTACTTTAGGCTGATCACATGTTGTACTTGTTTATATTAGATTTGCAGTATAATACTGTTAATTCTAGCAGTTCTTAGTCCATAGCGACTACTCAGTTTTCATTATTCTTGAACTTTGAAATGATTAAACCTTGGAATTCTTGATGATAGCTTTCAGTCTATAACGACTCTTATTCAAAACAATTGATACTTCGTGTCAATCTTGATCTATCAATTATTGTTATACCCTTGAAATTTGAAACTTTATAACTGTTCACCCTTATTGCTATATTTCTTGTTCGACAAATTTGTTGCTCATTCTTGCTTTCCTTAAACCTTTTAGTTAAGACAGAATGTGGTAAAACATTGGACAAGGATAAGGGAAATGGCAAGGCTAATGAGTAGCTTGATCTATTATGATTAGAAGTTACTACTTTGTTGTAATGAGACTTATTTAATATAATGTACTAAGTTATATTTGAACTTAAGTTATGTAATGTTAATAGTAATGGTTGCGAGAATTTGGGATGAGAATAATTATATTAAATCAATGTAAATATTCTATTATTCCGTTGTATGAGTTATTAGTATATTGTTAGTGTTAGATCGTGAAGCACCGAATTCGAGATATTAGTATTCGAATTTGGGGGCGTCACATATCCTGAGGTAGATCTATGATTCCCACGATCACCTCCATAATTAGCATCAGCGTATCCAACTATTTGAAGATCTGATCCTCCATAACGTAACATGTAATTTAATGTGCCTCTCAAGTATCGCAGGATTCTCTTAATTGCTTTCCAATGAGCAATTTCAGGGTTTGACTGATATCGACTAAGAACATGAACTACAAATGCTATGTCTAGTCGTGTGCACTGAACTACATACATTAATTTTCCAATAGTTGTAGCATATAGAACATGAGACATTTTCTCAATTTCTTCGGGAGAGGTAGGACAATGTTGCACTTACTATTCGTGAATGTGAATTGCATTAACCACCGCCTATATGCATATATCATAGAAGTCATTCTCCTTTCGTTCCAAAATTTTAAATATAATTTGACTTTTGAGATCAAAGAACGACATATTAAATTTTAAAATATTTTGAATCGACCTTGCACAGTAAAAAAAGAGGCCGTTACCATTAAGTTATCACCCTTAATCTTAAGCAGAGCCATTTATGAGATTTTGGTAGTCCAGGGCGAAAAATAAAAATGAGACCCCTTCGAAACATTCTCTTCATCCAACAAAAATATAAAAATAAATAAATAAAAAGTACAAGTTGTATTCAAAAAAGTGTCTTTCTATAGCTTAAAACATAATAGTTCGACTACAATAAAATATTTGAGAACTTGACTACAATAAAATATATGAAAATTTCGACTACGACAAAATATATGAGAATACATTCATTGAAAGATACTTCTTCTAATATTTCTAGAGTCAAAATTTTCAATTAAATGTTCAAAATCCTATATATATATATATTAAAAAAAAATGGGACCCCTTTGATCGGGGACTCAGGACGATCGACACTCCTGCCTGTGTTCAGGAACGACTCTGATCTTATGTCATATTATCTTTTAAGTGTTCTTGATAGAGATTATACATTTAAATAGGGGTGTTAGCCGAGCAGAGTAGCTCGATACACGACTCGAGATCGGTTCGAAAATATGATCCAAAGTTCGAATTCGAAATTGATTCGAGTCGAATATGATCCATATTTGTTTTCTGTTTAATGATACACGAGTCGAATTCGAGTATACCAGTATTCGCTCATATTAGGGTTCGAGTATTTTATTTTTTTTCGAACCATACCCGATACCTGCTCTATGGATCATATTCGAATACTGATCTGATTCATACTAACAAGTTAAATATGTGATATTTGTATCAATCTTTATAATTTATAAAGTGTAGTATTAAATTGTGTAAGCTTGTATTTGAATAAATCAGTAAATTGATTGTCAATTCGTATTACATTCTTTGTAATTTCTTTACATAAATAAAAGTAAAAGACTTTTATATATAAACATTAGTTCAATAATCAATTTATGTAGTGGTTCAATATTAAGTGAAATGGTTCATATTCAAAACTCGATTTGAAGGCTCGTGAGTAACTCGTTTTGTAAACGAGTCGAGTACTTACGAGCCGAGTAGGTCCGAGTAATGATCTGAGTCGAATCTGGCGCAAAATTAGAATTTTCTTATCGAATTCGAGTCGAATTCGAGTTCAATTTTTTCGAGTCGAGCCGAATTTGAGCATTAGAGTGTTCGCTGAGATTAGACTCGTTTTCACCCTTACATTTAAATTATTTTATTTAATTATAATATATATACTTTGAGGTTTCAAAATAATATATACTTTGAGGTTTCAAAATAATATATACTTTGAAAACACTTGCTTCTAGTTATAAGTTCGCCACTAAATCTATATAAATAAAACAGGAGTTGTTAGCATTAAGTTAATTTTAGTCAATTAATTAATACAATGTCGATACGCAGACGGGAGGTGGTCTTTTTTTTCTGCGTGTCAGTACTGTATTGTTCACATGATCAACTTATTATAAAATTAACTTCATGATAACTGTATCCAAATAAAGCCATTCCATATAAAATTATATTACTTTATTCTTGTTCTCAATAAATGTTGATTCTTGTGCGATGCCTAACCTAAACTTTTTAACTTTTGGAGATTCTGCAACAAATTGTAAGGCTTCTAAGAAATAAAGAAAACATGCATGCATGCCAGAATAACATAAAATGGTAGGTACAATAACACTAATTATTGCATAAACATGAGCAAATAATTAGGTTTCATGTCTACCCAAAAGGGTACTACTTCTTTATAATATGCCCATGAACATCCCTAACCCTTTTCCAAAAGGCAATCAATATTGTTCCAATCTTAGACTTATTATATGAAATTGTGCTGACCCCATGCATGATAGCAACCTTTTGGCTTTGTCTAAATTCGAAGCATTAATAAATTAAAATAATAAAGTGTGTATATATATATATATATATATGTATCTTATCTACTAATCATGGAGAGAAAAGTACTTTTTCGGATAAGGGGAATATATGTTTTCTGTTTAAATAATTCCTCCCATCAACAAAAAAGCTATACTCCTAAGTAAAAAGAAGTCTCTTTAGATGTATGTCCCAAATAAAAAAAGAAAGCTAAAAAATTCATACTACCATTGCTTAGATATAAATTACTTCTTATATAATTACAAAAGAAAATAGCTAGAGTCAAATTTCTTTTTCTAATTTTTCGGTATTTTTTTATATAAAACATAATACGATTCAATCGTTTAGACTTAATTTTTTTTATTAAACTAGAATGACTAAATTTTGTAATGATATAAATTAGATTATCATATGCAAAGCTTAATATCTTGGGGGAGAAAGAAAAAAAGTTTTTTTTAAAAAAAAAAGAAGAAGAATGATAAAATTTAGTATAATAACGATAATTGACTATGAATCTCTTGGTGTACATATATACTAATAGGAAACTGATATTTTTATATGTTAAATTGATATTTCTACATGAGTCTCGAACACACTCACTAGAAAGATTATATAAAAATATTAATTTTTTATATAAAAATATAAGTTCACATATTAATATTTCTATACGTTAATATAATAATTATACAAATTTCTCTCGCATAAGTAATAAGTAAATTGGGACTCGAACGTGTAAAAATATCCATTTCATATTTAAGGTGAATGGGGTGCAGTGGGCGCCAGATGTGGAGATGGTGTTTGACACAATAAACTAGAATCTTGAACATGTGGCTTCTGTTATTATATGAAAGTTTAGACTATCAAAATTAGATCATAGCTAATAATAACATTAACTAATTATTCCTTGTTAGTTTCTTAATACTTCCAATCTAGGTCAAAATAAGCTAGAATAACCAAGTTGCTTAGGCTTAAGTACTGGCTTTAAAGTTTATTAAACTTTTTGAGAGCCCTTTGAATTATCATCGAGTCAAAATAACATATGTTAGTTGCTCACTAATGAATTAAATTTTATTATTCTTTTGTTAAGCTCATTGACTACTCAATAAAATAGAAAAATTAACATGTTATAATGTAGTTCGAGCCTGTTTGGTGGAGTAAAAATATTGTATATTAAATTTAGAAATATTTTAGTGTTTAGTTCTTTTTCAAAAATCTTTTTGGTGAGTAGAGATTTTGGAAATAAAGCACAATTTATTTACTTTTGATGGAAGCACTTTTGTTGAAGCGCAGTGTACAAATTTGTCTCATATAGCACATTTTTGTATAATTTATTTTTTTTACTTTTTTCAAAAGCACTTTTACGGACATTTCTTTGATTCAAAATTAGAGATACATTTTAAATTTATTCAGTTCAAAAGTTAAAGAGACGTGTATAATTTTAAACTAAAAAATGACTCAACTTTCGAACCAAAACAAGCATCTCAATTAGAGTTGAAAGAATTAAAATTGAAGAAACTTACGGTGGAGGAGGCATGTTAATTAGAACATGGATTTAGCAAAGAGGAGATCAAGGAGGCAGTGAAGAGCTGTGAAGGATCAAAAGTTGTGAGTATCCAGAAATTCTATTTAGTTTGTAAATTAAATATTTTGGAATATTATTGAATAAAATAAAATTTTATGAATATTATTCCGTTTTATGTGTTAAAAGTTGAATTTTTGTTGTGGAATGTGTTTCTGTGATGGAATTTATGAGTTTTAGGAGGAAATAAAAATTTTTCAAGAAAAAGATGAAAAATTACTATTCATAAAAACGCATAAAACGCTAATAAATGTACTTTTTCAAGAATTTCAAATTTCGTATTAGCGTTTATTTAAGATGAAGAGATGAAATCTCTAATAAAAAAAAATTCGAGAAAAAGCAACAAAACACTTCACGTAAACTCGTTTTTTCGAATTTTCAAATTACGACATAGCATTTCTTCGGAAAAGGGGGAACGGTAGCGAAATCGAATTTTCAAAAATTGAAAGTCGATTTTTCGACTAACCGAGCGAATTATGAAAAGTAACTGAAAAAGTTAGGAAATCTAACTAGATAAAAAATGTCTAACTAGAAATAATTGGATTAACTAAGCCTAGGAATTTTGAGGCTTGGCTAAGAAATGAAAAATTGGCTAGAATTGACCCAATGTTTGAGCCTAGGGTTTGTGAGGCTTGGCTAAGGTTGAGCCAAGGGTAAAGTTAAGGGTTAAGAGTGGCTTGGCTTAGGGTTGAGCCATGGCTCAAGCCATAGGGTTAAAAACCTAAGAGCTTGGAGCCAAAGCAAGGTAATTTGATATTATCCTTTGTGGGATAAACATGTGATGACTAAGCTAAATTGAAAGCTAGATAAGGGGCAAAAGGGTCTTAAGTGGCCGAATTTTTGGAGGATGAGGGGACCAAATTGTAAGACCCCAACTTTTATAAATAAAAATGAATTTTTTTTTTCTCTCTCTCTCTCTCTCTATATATATATATATATATTAATATTATGGTGTGGATTTGATATAATGTTATAGTTGTAGGGTTTCGACACATAAAACGCAGCGGAAATTAAACAATTTAAAGTAATTTCCGAAACCCAAAAACAGGATCCATGCGAAACAGAAATTAATTCAGTGGTTTAGATATTATACTGATTATGAAAGAATTCTGAAACGGCTTCGAATCCCTTACGCAATCCAACAGAACCGCGCCTCTACGGTATCCACACGAGCATACCGCGAATCGTCATACGATTTGCGATGAAGAGAATCTATGCATACTAGCCACCAATGATTAGGATTTTTGAATTTTTTTTCTAAAAACGACTAGGGTTTTTAGGTTATGGATAACTTCCCTAAAACGCTGATATATCATATATATAGCAGTAAATTAGAATTAATCAAAACCCTAATCTAATTAAAATAAAATCCGAATATATATATATATATATTATATCTTAATTAAGTCCTACTTAATTAATATACATATATATAAATTATCCTTTTTAATTTAAATTCATGATTTAAATATTATCAATTATATTGACATATTTAAATCTTCACAATTTAAATTAATTTCTTTTAATTACGTTCTACATGTGTGTGACCTTATAGGTTATTATTACGTTGGCAATAATTTTAAAATCATATTATAAAATTATAAACAATGGTGGCATCTAGTAATGCATCACTTCTTTACCAAGTAATAATAAGATCGATGATTCGATGCAACCTTTTTGTGACCAATGTTTCAATGTAATTTAATCCTTTTAACCTTAATATCCTAGATTAAACTCGAGTCATGGAATGTGGCATACTCTTCATAATTTAATCTGAGTTTTTCTTGATCAATGAGTAGACTATATGAAATAAATCACTATTTGAGCATGACCATGCATTTCATAGTCCTACTCAATCAAGAGGCCTATAGATATCACCCCTAAAACATAGAAGGGTTAAATTCCATCTAGATCACTCATATTCCTCACACAATTCATGATGTACCCAATAATCATCTTTATAGTCCACCCTATTAAAGGTGACCTTTGATGCTATCAAAGTACATAAATTCTCGTGTAGTAATATAGTGATTTCAGGTCGGATGATCATTACATCATTGTCACTATGAGAATCGCTAATGACATTTCGCATAATGCTCCAAATAGAATTCTCTTGGTGGGTCTGTCCAGTACATCGTTCTCTAACACGTACCTATGCATTGACTTAATATCTCATATATATATGACCAATGAGTCTCAATCCACATACTAGTCTCAATGCATCATTGTTGTCCTATCAACAATGATACTCGACTAGGGACATTTAAGAGCAATGATACTAATTGTAATTATATAATCTCATGTTCAAGTCACATACTTGAAACTATATAATTTGTATCACTATTCTAAGAAATTTTATTATGTTAACATTTATATAACGCAGCAAATAGAATCATAATAAAATCATTCATTTATTCAATCAAATATAATATTGAAATGTTAAGCAATTATATCAAATAATTGGCCCTCTAGGGCATTAACTCTAACAATAATTGTGGATAATATTTATAAATTTTTCAAAGTAAGCAAGTTGTCATAAAATATTCGATTAGCCGGGGAATATTCGTTTTAACAGGGAATATTCGTATTTAACACAATCATTCATTGGACCCCTAGCGGAAGTATTGTGAAAGTTAAAAGCAGACGAAATATCTTTTTATAAAAATAACGGCGAAAGTTTTACCGTTAATCGTTAAAATACCGGTGGTAAAAGTGCGATGTCTGGCGTAGATACATAGTAGCACTACTCAGATTGATTATTGATGCTTACATGAGAAGTCACCGCTTATACTCAATTATTGCTACAGTAAATGCTGCATAGTATCTCACGTTATTTGATTCAATTATTGTCAATATTTTATATTATTAAATCAATAGTTGAAATGACAAGTTATTCATATTATTATCTGCATAATTAACAATGTCTAGAAAGTTCGGTCGGTCACCTAATTGCGCGCCAATAGGGAGAAATCCTTATCGGAAAGTCCCCTCTTTTCTGAGAACGATCTGGTTGTTAATATTGCGAGTTATAATAATGATGAATAAATGTTGTTAAAAATATTGAGAGAATTTTTATGAAGTATTTGTTGTAAATTTTGGTGTATTATTTGGACCCCCATTTACCCATTTTTCAAAATAATCCTTAGAAATTTATTTAGTATATATATATATAATAACCCACGTGTGGGTGAGGAAGAAAAAATGGGGGGGGATGTTACGTAGAATGAAGGGAGTATATATATAAATATATTTTATAAGTTTTGTTTTTTTATGAAAAATAGAATATGTGACGCCCTCAAAATAGGAATACACGCTCATTCTGAGTCGCCAAATACATGGTACATAAATCAAATACAAACTTCTTTTTATACTGATCTGACAACAGCGTGGTGAGTTTTACGAATATTGTCTCATAGACAATATTCAAACTCAAATGAAGTACTCATTACATTTATTATCACACTATTTTATAAAATAGTGAGGACTACTATAGCCACCATCTCGGACCGTCACTCTGTTCCCTAGCTAGTCCCGGCTACGTTCTCATTTCCTGAATAGAACAATGAAAGCAAAAGGGTGAGCTCAACTAGCCCAGTAAGAAATATTATGACTAAGATAATGCAAAATAAATTATCTTTAGCCTTCAATAGTGTTAACTAATAAACAACAAGTTTAACTGCAGCGGAACAACCAATCCATTAGAAGAGTCAAGTAGAGCATGATATCTACTATCTTCTCTGATTTAAAAAGTTTATCATCAATTTTATCGATGAGACTCAGCTTAATAAATAAACCACATCATCGAATCATCCCTGCACTACAGGCCAATGATATTCATTAGTATCACGACCACGAATTATCCATTCACTACGTGCCAAGAATATTCGTGTTTTCACAACCAGCAACTATCCATCAATGCACTACGGGCCAATGAGGACTTTTACCATATCATTTGTAACATTACGGTCATGATTATACCGAATAATCCCTTGTCATAATCATACAAAGCCATCTATGCACTACAGGCCACAGATGACTTTCATCATAATATAAACATGAGGATGATGCCAATGATATAAGAATTCCAATCAGTTAAAATCGGTTTTTCCTTCTTCTCAATCAGTTATTCCCACCGCCAATGGTAGTACCTCCCCTATCATTGGGGAAGGATCTGTAATCTTGTTTAATACTCTCACATTAGATTTTGTTCTTGTTGTTCCATCTCTTGAATACAATCTTTTGTCTGTTAGCAATATTACTTTAACTCTTGCTTGTATTGTAACTTTTTGGCCCTCATTTTGTGTCTTTCAGGACATTCTAACTCGGAAGACTCTTGGTTATGGTGTTAGATGGGGAAAACTCTACTACTTGGAATTGACAGAGAATGGGGGATCAAAAATAGTCAGGCAAATCAAGCTAGTAGGGAAGACAAGGCTAGAGCGACTATATGGTTATGGCACCGTAGATTAGGACATATTTCTTTTGGTTATCTTAAGAAATTGCAACCACAATTGTTTTCAAGGTTGAATGATTTGGATTTTCATTGTGACACTTGTGAACTAGCTAAGAACCACCGTACTTCTTATTTACCAAGTTTGAATAAAAGTTCTGAACCTTTTGAAGTTATTCACTCTGATGCTTGGGGTCCTGAAAAAGTTCCCTCTATTTCTAGAGCTCGGTACTTTGTAACATTTATTGATGAATGCACTATAATGACTTGGTTGTCCTTGCTTGAAAAAAAGAGTGATGTGTGTCTAACATTTCAGAAATTCCATAAAATGATACACACTCAGTACCAAAAGCAAATCATGTTTTTCAAATGCAGAAACGATGACCGAAGTTGTGGTACCCCCTCTCCATATTTTTCGGAGCGACCATGGAATTCGTCATCAAACCTCATGGACCTATACTCCGCAACAAAATGGATCGGCAGAGATGAAGAATAGACAACTTTTGGAAATAGTGCGTGCCTCCCTATTCGGCATGAACATGCCTCGATTTTATTGGGGTGAGGCTATGAAATCTGCTGCCTATCTCATCAATCGCACACCCTCTCGAGAACAATAAACTTTCAAACTCCTCAACAAAAATTGCAATCCTTATTTTCAGTTCCCCATCGACCAAATCTTGAACCCCGAGTTTTTGGATATACCGTATACATTCACATCCCAAAGGTCTTGCGAAATAAACTTGATTTATATGCAAAACGATGTGTGTAAGACTCCAAATTATTAATAAATGAAATTTAATTTTCTCTATTTATTATTTTGAAATAGTAAGGGTTGAATTGATTAATGTGGTTAGTTATGGGTAAAATGCCCGAATATTTTAAAAATAAGCAGGTGGTTATAAAATATTCATTGTTGTCGGGGAATATTCGTTTGGTCGTGGAATATTCTTCATTGTCGGGAATATTCGTGACGGCACGGCGCGATCTTTAATGGGCCCATAACGAAAGCGATTGGATGAAGAAAACGACAAGTATAAGTTGTTTATAAATAACTTGCAGCTTGTTATTCCGCTTAATTATCTTGTTGGAATACCCGGTGGTTAAAACACACGATGTCTGGCGTTGTTGCCTGACAAGAAGATACGGTATTGCACCAATTATTGATTCTTACGTGAAGAAGGCACTACTCAATAATTGTTACGTGAATTATTGTTCAATATTTTATTGATTCAATAATTGTTGCATTGATATTCTATATTACTTGTTGTTTCATAATTATCACTACACAAAGATTTTCTATTATCGAAGCAATAATTCATATTATCTGAATAATATTATTAGATAACATTCTTGGCAATATCTAGAAAGTTCGCAAGGAGAGGTTTGGTCACCTAATTTAATTGCCGCAGTGAGGAGAAATTCTTATTGAAAAGCCCCTCTTTTCTTGGGGACCGCACGGTTGTTTGTGATTGTGATTACTGTAATATTATTTGTGAATAATTAATTATTAATTTATATGATAAGGAAAATATTCATTTTATGTGGATATAGATGGAGAATTTTTTATAAAAGTGACAATTGTTAAAAATTGATATTTTATCTTTTCTGATAAAATAATATTTTATTATATTATTATAATATAATAATGATAGTATTATTACAATGAATATGGGATATATGAGTATATGAGGAGGAAGAGTATTTTTGTTGTAAAAGTTGTTTAAAACATGTTAAACATGTCTGTGGGCCCATTTCTTGACTGAAATTTGATTATAGCCTGTAAAATCACCCGTTTATGGATTTCGGTCAATTTATGTTTGGAATTTGGAAAAATTTTCTTCTGCAAAGTTTTAGAGAATTGAATTAACTATAAAAATTCGCAAGATTCGAATTTTCTGATAAAAAGGGCTATTTATTATGAATTATTGAAGTTCCGAAGTTTCGAAATAATTGATTTTTGAAAGTTTTAATTATTTTTAATAACAAAAAAGTTTTTTTTATTTAGTTGACTATTGGTGGCTGATGTTTGGATCTAATTTGGTGTGCGTAAGAATTTTTATATAATATATTAATATTATATTAAATTTTCTGCTTTGGTGTTCTAAGCATTTTCCTATAAATAGGGTGCTTAGGTTAGAATTGAAAATCACACCAGAAACTGAAATCTTCTCTCTCTTTCTCTCTCTATATATTGAGTGTACTTTTGTGAGTATTTTAGTACTTTGAGTATTGCTATACGGTGCAAGTTCTTTCAGCACTATATCCAGTATTCCAGTCAGAAGTACTATTCTTTCTGAGGTAAGGGATGTTATTTTCTTCTTAAATGATATTATTTCTTCAATATCATTATGCCAAAATATTGGTTGGAACTTTTTATCAAATTTAGAACTTTTTATGTCGGGGTTACTATTCATGAGTTACTATTCATAAGTTACTATTCATAAGTTACTATTCATGAGTTACTATTTATGAGTTACTATTCACGAGTTACTATTCACGAAGCATGGTGATGTTTTTTGTGAAATTTCTATCTTTTGGTGTCGAAGTTACTATTCACGTATATGGCACTATTCACGATATCTGACCTATTCACGAATCACGACATAATTCATTCAAAAAAATTAAATTTTCTTTTCTATGTCCAAGATTGTCTGTTATAGTTCCTATCTTTGATTGGATCTATGTTTTGGTCTTCATTCTTGAATTTTACTCCACTCTGGTTATTTATGAAGTATTTTCGAACTTGGGTTATTTGAAGTATGAATCCTTAATACTTGTTCTTTTGTTTCAATTTGGATTCGTTTTCTTTAAAATATTTTTCATCATCCTCACCCCTAAATGATGATATTATTGAATATCTTTTGGCACATAGAAGCAAAGATGAATGATTTCGATGAATATCTTTGGCTGTAGTGCAAAGATGAGCAGTGTTTAGATGAACATGACCAATGATGAATATCTTTGGCTGTAGTGCAAAGATGAATATTTGATTCCGATATATATTGATTGATGTTACAGGATAAAAGATGAGACGATGAGCTTTTATATTCATATATAGAAGATAGTAGATTTCATTCTCTACTTAACTCTTCTAATGAATTATTATTTCAATATGCGAATATTGATTTAAAACTTGTTATTCTGTTGTATTCTATTAGATTTTTCCTGTGAAGACTAACGATAATTTGTTACGTATTATCTTAGTCATAATGTTCTTTCTTGTACTTAGTTGAGCTCACCCTTTTCCTTTTTGTTCCATTTTTCTTCTCAGGAGGCGAGAATGTAGCGAGTACTAGTCGGGGTATGGAATGATGGTTCTAGAAGTTATTTTAGTAGTCCTCACCATTTTTATAAAATAATGTATCAATAATTGAAATGAGGACTTATTTGAGTGTGGATATTGTCTAGATGACAATATTTGTATTTAAACTCACAGTTTTTATGTTGTATTAATAAAGTTGTAGTTGTTTCTGTACCATGTATTTTGACGACTCATAATGGGTGTTGTATACCTGTTTTGGGGGTGTCATAGTTGGTATCAGAGCTTAGGAATATGATCTCTCGCGGAGATCGGGGAATAGAACTAGGAGGGGAGAGACGAGTAAATCCTTCTCGCTAAAGGTGTCCTACCTAAGCTTATTTGTTGGTGGATGCGTAATATAAGGGTATTATGTGATTTGTTAAATTATTTAATTAACCTTTGTTTTATGGCAGTATTTAAGAATGGCAGCTGAGAATATTAACGGTGGAGTTAATGAGACTGTGGAGACGTCTGTACTCACCAACAAGGAGAACGTGCAACAGGTTGACAATGTTCCTCCTGTAAACAACACCACTAATCAGACAATGAATGACGGTATATTTAGGAGCTTTTTGCAGTTCATGCAAAACCAGACGAGGGAGACTCGTGTAAAGAATACGGGTGAAAATGATAGCAACGCACGGCTTGTCACGGCCAAGCAGTTCAAAGAGTTGGGACCACCAGAATTTAAGGGAAAACCAGATCCGATCATGGCGGAAACGTGGATCAAGCAAATTACCAAGATATTCGATATTTTGGGATGCACGGAGGAACAAAAGGTTCCATTCGCCACCTTTATGTTCCGTGGCGAGACAGACTACTGGTGGGAGTCTGTGAAATGTACCCAAATTTTTTTTTCAAGATGTCTTGGGAAGCGTTTGAGAAAAATTTTCAACGAAAAATACTTTCCGAAAGTATTCGCCCGTATAAGGAGGTAGAGTTTATTAGACTAGAACAAAAAAACATGACGGTGTCCCAATACGGGCGAAAGTTCACGAGTTATCCGGTTTGCACCTCATTTGGTAGAGAATGAGGAACAAATGACGAGGATGTTTCTGAGAGGTTTAAAACCCGAGATTCGCCAATATCTTATCTCTCATAAATTTTCTTTATATTTAGATGTTGTTAACAGGGCTCAATTATTAGAGCGAGATAATGAAGTATACGTTCAACCAAGGCACCGCAACCGTGGTCATCACCTGGGTGGCGGCGGTCATCGAGCAATGAAAACCAATGAGGAAAAACATTCGATTAAAAAGCGGTAACCACTCTAGTGGTAATCGTGGCCATAAAAATAGAAGAAGCGAGTCAGGGGGAGATTTTAAAAAGAGGAGATTCAACAATGACAATGTGAAGACGTCAGCACCAGCAACAACTAGTTTTAAGGGAGGAGAACGACCACCGGTCGTATGCTATAAATGTGGAAAAGAGGGACATATCAGCCCAAACTGTCCACAACAGTTCAAGGTATGCTATAATTGTGGAAAAGAAGGACATATCGCTTGAGATTGTACTTTAGCGAAACCAAGTCCAGCAGGGATGGTGACTCAAAAGGTTGTCCCATAAAAGTCAAAGTCAACGGTTCCTGGAAGGGCGTTTGTCGTGACGGGTCAAAAGGCGAGGAACCCAAACGAGGTGATCACGGGTAAGATAATCATAAATTCTTGCGAAGTTTATACTTTACTAGATACCGGTTCTACCCATTCTTTTATCTCTCCTGCTTGTGCTCAACGTTTAAACTTGACTCTGGAGAAATTAGACTTTGATCTATCTGTGGAGACTCCGTTAGGAGAAACTTTCGTTACATCTACTGTTTATAAATCTTGTTTGATCCAAGTTGGCACCATCACATTACCTATTGACCTTATCTTTTTAAAGATACTTGCATTTGACGTGATTTTAGGGATTGATTGGTTAACTACTCATCATGCCAAAATTGATTGTTTTCGTAAGGTTGTTAGTTTTCATATTCCTAATCATCCTGTTGTTCAAATTCAAGCAACTAAACCGTTAAAATCAATCAACGCTATATCAAGTCATAAAGCTATTCGTTTATTGAAAAAGCGGATGTCAAGCTTTCTTAGCCCATGTTATGGATTTGAATAAAGACACGTCATATTTGAATAATATTCTATTGTTATTGACTTTCCCGACGTATTTCTGAAGAAATTCCGCCTACCCCTAACGTGAAGTTGAATTCTTTATTGATCTTGAACTGCAGGTACAAAGCCCATTTCTAAAACCCCATATCGAATGGCTCTATTGAACTTCGGGAGTTAAAGGTCCAACTACATGAGTTATTGGACATCGGTTTTATTAGTCTAGTACATCTCCTCGGGGTGCTCTGCTTTTATTTGTAAAGAAGAAAGACGGAAGTATGCGACTTTGTATTGACTATCGAGAATTGAACCATGTCACCATCAAGAATAGGTATCCGCTACCTCGTATTGATGACCTGTTTGACCAGTTACAAGGAGCGTAATTCTTTTCAAAGATCTATCTTCGTTCTGGATATCATCAGCTGAAGGTTAGAACTGAGGATATTCCAAAGACTGCCAACTCGGTACGAGCATTATGAATTCCTAGTCATGTCTTTTGGATTGACTAATGCTCCTGCGGGTTTCATGGATATGATGACCCGTGTGTTCAAAGATTATTTGGATCAGTTCGTTGTTGTATTTATTGATGACATCCTCATCTATTTCAAAAGCCGTGAAGATCGAGGCGCCATTTTCGTTTGGTACTACAAAGGCTTCGTGATAACAAGCTATATGCCAAGTCAAGAAACGCTTAGTTCGGCTTGAGAAGTAGCATTCCTTTGGCACGTGGTGTCAAAACATGGAGTATCTGTTGACCCGAAGCGAGATTGAGCAATACAAAGTTAGAGCAATCGAAGACGATGATCAAAGACGTAGCTTTAGGGATTAGGCGGTTATTATCGAAGATTCGTGGAAGGATTTTCTCAAATCGCTACTCCATTAACTCAGCTGACTCGTAAAGATACAAAATTCGTATGGAGCGAGGAATGCGAGAATAGTTTCAAGATCTCAAGAGGAGACTCATTTTGGCACTGTTTTGACAATACCATCCGGTTCGGATGGATTTGTTATCTCTCTGTTGATGCTTGAGCAAAGGGTTAGGATGTGTTCTCATGCAACGTGGGAAAGTCATAGCCTATGCCTCGCGACAACTTAAAGAATATGAGAGGAATTATCCTACTCATGATCTAGAGTTGGCAGCAGTCGTTTTCGCGCTAAAGATCTGGAGGCACTATCTATATGGGGAGAAAGTAGAGATATATTCAAACCATAAAAGCCTCAAATATTTCTTCACTCAAAAAGAACTCAACATGCGGCAACGACGTTGGCTCGAGCTGTTGAAAGATTAGGACCACACTATTCAATACCATCCTAGAAAAGCGAACGTGGTAGCTGACACGTTGAGTAGAAGATCATATGCGGGAACGAGTGCGATGTTGTTAACACAAAGACCTATTTTGTGTGATTTACAAAAGATGAAGATAGAATTCAAGACTCCGGGGACCCATGCAATGATGTCAAGTATACGTATAGAACCAACTTTAATTGATTAAGTTTAAGTTGCTCAAGCCACAGACCCGGAGCTGATGCGTATGAAGAAGAAAGTGCAAGAAGGTGCTATTCCAGAAGCAAGAATCGATGAAGAAGGAATACTTCGAGTCCACTCCAGACTTTGTGTTCCTAATGATTCTGATTTGAAGTACAAGATCATGATGGAGGCACACAATACACCATTTGCAATCCATCCTGGAAGTACCAAAATGTATTGTGATCTTCGACATACATTTTGGTGGAACAATATGAAGAGAGAGATTGCAAAGTTTATCTCGAGGTGTTTAACTTGTCAACGTGTAAAGGCGGAGCATCAAGTACCAAAGGGTCCATTGCAACCCCTTGAGATTCTGAAATGGAAGTAGGAACACATTACTATGGATTTCTTTATGGGTCTTCCCAAGGTTTTTCAAGGCATAGATGCGATTTGGGTTATTATTGATAGATTAACCAAGTCTGCTCATTTCTTGCCGATACGGGAGATTTATTCCCTTGAACGTCTTGCTAGTATGTACATGAATGAGATTGTGACGTTGCATGGCATGCCAGTATCCATAGTTTCGGATCGTGACCCAAGATTCACTTCAAGATTTTGGGTTAGCTTGCAAAAAGCTATGGCAGCGCGGTTTATGGTTGATTCGACGCATACCATCCTCAAACGGACGAGCAATCGAGAGGACTATTCAAACTCTTGAAGATCTATTAAGACTTTGTGTCCTCGATTTCAAAGGGAGTTGGGATAAGTACCTACCATTAGTGGAATTCTCCTACAACAACAGATTATCGAGCAAAGTATAAGTGTGGCTCCATTTGAAGCATTGTTTGGGCCGAAAGTGTCGCTCTCTCGTATATGTTGGGATGAGGTAGGAGAAGCAACGCGTTGTTGGGACCAGAGTTGATACGAATGACTATAGAAAAGATCCAAACGATTCGACAACGTATACAAAGCGGCACAGATCGATCGAAAAAGAGTTATCGCGGATCTTTATCGAAAGGACGTGGAATTTGACATTGGGGATCATGTATTGTTACGTATTGCTCTATGGAAGGGAGTTACAAGATTCGGGAAGAGAGGAAAGCTCAATCCATGATTTATTGGTCCATTTCAGATTCTTGACCGAGTAGGAAAGGTGGCCTATAGACTCGCGTTACCTCCAAGCATGTCTCGTGTTCATAACATTTTTCATATATCTGTGCTTCGTAAATATGTGAAGGACCCGAACCACATTATTGAGTTAGAACCAGACGAGATAGCCGAAGATTTAACGTATGAGGAGATACCTGGCAAGATCTTGGATAGGAAGGAGCATGTCCTACGCACAAAGGTCATACAACAAGTTAAAGTTTTGTGGAGGAACCATGCTATTGAGGAAATGACCTGGGAGTTGGAAACGGAAATGAAAGCGAGGTATCCTCATCTTTTGAAACACCAGTGCGTCGTCAATTTTAAGGACGAAATTTCATAAGGAGGGGAGGTTGTAAGACCCCAAATTATTAATAAATGAAATTTAATTTCCTCTATTTATTATTTTGAAATAGTAAGGGTTGAATTGATTAATGTGGTTAGTTATAGGTAAAATTCGCGAATATTTTAAAAATAAGCGGTGGTTATAAAATATTCATTATTATTAGGGAATATTAGTTTGGTAATATTCTTCTTGTCGGGGAATATTAAATGCGGCCAGTAGCGAGCTTTTTGTGAGCCCATAACGGAAAGCGATTGGATGAAGAAAACGACAAGTATAAGTTGTTTATAAATAACTTGATTTATTCACAGATTATCTTGTTGGAATACCGGTGGTTAAAACACGTGATGTCTGGCGTTGTTGCACAAGATGGCACGCGGTATTGCACCAATTATTGATTCTTACGTAAGAAGACACTACTCAATAATTGTTACAGTAATTACTGTTCAGTATTTTATTGATTCAATAATTGTTGCATTGATATTCTATATTACTGTTGTTTCAATAATTATCACTACACAGTATTTTCCATTATCGAAGCAATAATTCATATTACTATTCACAAATTACTATTCATGAGTTACTATTCATGAGTACTATTCACGAAGCATGATGATGTTTTTTATGAAATTTCTATCTTTTGGTGTCGGAGTTACTATTCACGTATACGACACTATTCACGTATATGACACTATTCATGAATACGACACTATTCACAGAAAAAATTAAATTTTCTTTTCTATGTCCAAGATTGTCTGTTATAGTTCCTATCTTTGATTGGATCTATGTTTTGGTCTTCATTCTTGAATTTTACTCCACTCTGGTTATTTATGAAGTATTTTCGAACTTGGGTTATTTGAAGTATGAATCCTTAATACTTGTTCTTTTGTTTCACTGGATTCATTTTCTTTAAAATATTTTTCATCATCCTCAGTCCTAAATGATGATATTACTGAATATCTTTGGCCTGTAGTGCAAAGATGAACAGGTGTTTAAATGAACATGACCAACTGATGAATATCTTTGGCCTGTAGTGCAAAAATGAATATTTTATTCCAGATATATATTGATTGATGTTACAGGGATAAAAGATAGACGATGAACTTTTATATTCATATATAGAAGATAGTAGATTTCATTCTCTACTTAACTCTTCTAATGAATTATTATTTCCACTGTGAATATTGATTTAAAACTTGTTATCTATTGTATTCTATTAGATTTTTCCCTGTTGAAGACTAACTATAATTTGTTATGTATTATCTTAGTCATAATGTTCTTTCTTTGGGCTAGTTGAGCTCACCCTTTTTCTTTTTGTTCCATTTTCTTCTTCTCAGAGGCGAGAATGTAAAAAGTACTAGTCAAGGTATGAAATGATGGTTCTAGAAGTTATTTTAGTAGTCCTCACCATTTTAAGTAAAATAATGTATCAATAATTGAAATGAGGACTTATTTGAGTGTGGATATTGTCTAGATGACAATATTTGTATTTAAACTCATAGTTTTTATGTTGTATTAATAAAGTTGTAGTTGTTTCTGTACCATGTATTTTGACGACTCAGAATGGGTGTTGTATACCTGTTTTGGGGGCGTCACAATGTGTCTTTGTTGGCTATTCTGAATTTTAGAAAGGATATAGGTGCTATGATCCATAAACCCGAAAGCTACATGTGACTCTAGATGTATCTTTCCGTAAAGTAGAACCTTATTACTCTGAGGGAATTGTTAAAAATTCTCTTTAGGGGGAGAGCTCATCAAATGAAGAGAATGTTCAACAACAGAATGGCGAAGATGAGTTTATTGAGTTAGAAGAGGTGATTAAACAGTTTAAGCAACAAGGTCGTAATGATGTGCAACAAGGTTGTGATAACAACAATGAAACTGAGAGTGAACCATCAATTCCTCCCGAAGAAGCTGTGTTAGAATCATCACTGATATCCTTAGAGTTGTTCCCCTCTACAGCATTAACTGAAGAGTCAACCCAGAATGTTCCTCCTCATTCTCCTCAGGTAGCTACAAATCATGTGTTTATTGAGTCTAATGAAACATATGCTCCTACAGAAAATATAGCTCCTAGAAACCCACAAAGATTGAATAGAGGAGTTCAAAAAAAATATGAACCTGACCTTGCAGCCAAGACCAAATACTCCATTAACAACTATGTGTCCTCTCATAGGTTAACGGAATCGTATGCATTTACTGTTAATCAACTATCCACAGTTTCTATTCCTAGTAGTGTGCAGGATGCATTGGCTGATTCAAAGTGGAGAACGACGATAAACGAAGAAATGGAGGCCCTACAAAAGAATGCCACTTGGGAACTTGTTCCACTGCCTAAAGGAATGAAGACAATTGGGTGTAGATGGGTGTTTACGGTGAAACTCAAACTAGATGGAGGTATTGATAAATATAAAGCTCGTCTAGTTGCGAAGGGATATACGTAAAGGTATGAAGTTGACTATTGGGATACTTTTGCACCAGTAGCCAAGATCAATACAATTCGCATATCTATAGCAGCAAATCAAGACTGGCCTCAACAATTTGATGTTAAAAATGCTTTCCTCAATGGAGACTTGGAAGAAGAGGTCTACATAGAGCTACCACCTGGAGTTAAAAGTAGTTCTTCATGTAAAGGTGAAGTCTGTAAATTGAAGAAGTCTTTATACGGGCTGAAACAGTCACCTAGAGCTTGGTTTGGGAGATTCTCGACTACAATGAAGGAGTTTGGCTATAAGCAAAGTAACTCAAATCATACTTTGTTTATAAAACATAAAGAATGAAAAGTAACAGCTTTAATCGTGTACGTTGATGATATGATCTTGACATGAGATGACCCATGCGAAATAAAAGCTTTACAGAAGTATTTAGCCACTAAATTTGAAATGAAGGATCTTGGACAACTTATATATTTTTTGGGAATTGAGGTAGCCATGTCGAAACACGGAGTCTTTCTTTCACAGCGAAAATGTAAGACCCCAACTTTTATGAATAAAGATGATTTTTCTATGATTATCATTTTTAATATTATGGAATGAATTTAATATAATGTTATAGTTGTGGTTAATATTTATAAATTTTGTGAAGTACGCAAGTTGTTATATAATATTCGATTGGTCGGGGAATATTCGTTTTAACGAGAAATATTAGGTAACTGACAGCACAATCATTGGTGGACCGCCAAGAATGAATCTAAATTATTGTTGGGTTGAGAAAACAACAAAAATATTTTTATAAAAATAACGGCGGAAGTTTTACCGTTAAAACTATTGAACTACTCGGTAGTAAAAGTACAGTAATACGCGTTGTTGCATTGTAAGACCCCGAATTTTATGAAATAAAATTATTCAAATTTTCTTATAATTACAATTCAGTAAATGGTTAAATTGATAAAAAGTTAAATTTAAGGGTGATATATGAATTTTTTTCAAAATAAGCAAGTGGTTATATAATATTCATTGTTGTGGGGAATATTCGTTTGGTCGTGGAATATTCTTTCCACGTCGGTGAATATTAAATGCTGACCAAGCATGCCTATTTATGGGCCCTATAACGGATAAGCTGTCGGATGAAAAAATGACAAAATTGAATAACTTGGCGTAGTTATTCACAGAATTAACCTTGTTGGAATACCGGTGGTTAAAATCTGATGTCTGGCGTGGTTGCGCAAAGATGGCACGATGTTACACAATATTGTGGAATTATTGATTCTTACGTAAGAAGGCACTACTCGATAATTGTTACGATGAGTTCTTGTTCAATATTTTATTTTATTGATTCAATAATTGCTGCGTTGATATTTTATATTATTGTTGCTCAATAATTGTCACTGCACATCATCTCCATTATCAGATCAATAATTCATATTATTCGAATAATATTATTAGATAGCATTATTGGCAATGTCTAGAAAGTTCTTTCAAGGAGAGGTTTGGTCACCTAATTGCTTGCCGCCAATGAAGGAGAAAATCGTTATCGAAAGCCCCTCTTCCCGGAAGCTGTCTGGTTGTCATTATTGTGATTCTGTAATATTATTTGTGAATAATTAATTATTGATTTATATGATAAGGAAATATTTATTTGATGTGGATATAAATGATGGATTTATTTATGTGGTTATAAATGAAGGAATTAATGATGAGGTGTTTTATCAGTATTTTATCGAAATGGAGAACAAAATATGGGATTTTCAGAAAAATTAGTTTATTACTTGATTTTGTAAAATCCATAACTCTTTGTGTATAATGAGTTAGGAGATGAGCGATATATCAAAAGAAGGCCCTAGAAGTAAGCTAACAGTAGAATTTGGAATCACCCAAAAATTCTTTGTGGATATTTCGTGGTGAATTTTTGAATGAAACTGGTCCGAAGGATTTATAATCCGATAATCAGTGTTCTTGAGATATATTGCATGAGTTATAATTTTTGATCCGACCGTTGGATCGTTGTAATATTTGGATATGTTATACATATATGAGTTGAGTATATGTCCACAAATTTTGAACCGTTAAAAATTAACGTATAATTTGTTATGAATTTTAAGAGGTGACTGATTCAGAAATTGTTTTTATAAATGTTTTGAGTGGAAAATTCTAGAAGGCGGGCCCACTTTTTGGTTGGTGTAAGAGATCATGTGCTGAATTGAGTTCAATTATGGAGGGCTGGTCTTTGATGGTTGCGTAGGAGAAAAGAATAATTAATATATTATTTTATTAATTTAGTCTGCTTTGGCGTTCTAGCATTTTCCTATAAATACGTGCTTAAGTTAGAATTGAAAATCACACGAAACATAAGTTTTCTCTCTATATTTATCAAGCATATTTTTTGTTAGTATTTAGATATCTTGAGTGTTGCTATCTGATGCAAGTTCGTTCGACGTTATATCGATATTCAAGTCGTAAATCTTGCTTTTTTGAGGTAAAGGATTTTAAGGGTTATTATGTTTTTCATTCAGACTTCTTCCGTCCTTCAGAAAATTCTGGAAATATTTGAAATGATATTTTGATGAGTTTTATTGATTGTGTCCAAAATGGTGATTTTGGATATATAGATTAAGAGTTATGAATTTTACGAGAAAAGACTATTTTAAAAGTAACAAACATAACTCTTTGTGGTTAACTCCAAAATTGATGAAATTTTTATTGGAAGTATATCTATATAATATCGGTATACTACTGTGAATTTGAATTTTTAGATAAAAGTACAATTTATGATAAATGCCTAAATATTCAGTGGTTTTGGCCATATGAAAAATAGTAAATAAATTTTAAAATTAGAGAAAAATATATGTTCAATATGGGACTATATTCTGCTAAATCCCAGGAAAGAAATAATATGTTATGTGTAAATGAATTAAATATGTTATGTGAAGTAAGAAAATTAGAAAATAGGATTTTATGGCTTGAGAATCCTATATGAGGTATATGCAGATTTTTGATGAGGGTTTTGGTTATTGGTGATAAAATCTTATGAGTTTGGCATTTTAGGATGATTAAATGCACTATTTAGTAAAGTGTAAACGATTAAAATAAATTATTTATAAGTTTAAAAAATTTTATTCTTTCAATATCATTATACCGAAATATTGGTATGGATTTTATTGTGAAATTTTCTACCTTTTTCATGTCGGGGTTATTATTCATGAGTTACTATTCACGATAAAATTGCTTTCTTTTTTTGACCAAATTATTGTTGATTTATGAATCTTACTCTTGAAATTAAATCTGTGTTTTGATCATATATTTTTTTTATTATCATATATAACATTTTTATAACCCTAATGATGATATTAATTTCTCTTTGACTTGAGTGTAAAGATGGGTAGATTATTGGTATGATCATGACTATGGGTTCTCTTTGGCCAGTAGTGCAAAGTTGAATTGTTAACTGGTATAATCATGACCATTCAATTTATAATTGAATATCTTTAGCTTAAGTGCAAAGGTGAAATGATCAACATGGTTATAATTATTGTTTATATAAATTCTGAAATGATTATATATTTCTTTGAGATATTAATATATTTGGCTTGTAGTGCAAATATGAAATGTTGATGAATATATTTGGCCTGTAGTGCAAAGATGAATTGTTGATGAATATCTTTGGCTCGTAGTGCAAAGATGACATGTTGTTGAATATCTTTGGCTAGTAGTGCAAAGATGAACTGTTGACGAATATATTTGGCCGTAGTGCAAAGATGAATTTATTAGTATGATTATGAACAGGAACTGTGATTTGGTATAACCATGATCTTTGATGTTTCAGGTAAAGACATATGATGAAAATTATCTTAAATCACGGATGCGAAGAGAAATTTAGAATCACAATTATGATTATGAGTTATTCATATGATTGTGGACCAGAACTGTTGATTGATGTTACAGGGATAAAATATTGTTGGTGGATTTTTAACATAGAAGATAATAGACTTTTACGGTTTATTTGACTCTTCTAATGGATTGCTTCGTTCATTGCAACTATGGTTGAAATTTTTATCATCTACCATATGTTCTAAATCTCTGATTTATTATTGATGAAGGCTATTGATAATTTAATTAGCTTTAGTCATGATATTCTTTACTGGGCTAGTTATGCTCACCCTTACATTTCACAATTCCTTTCGGGTAATAATAAGAGTGTATTTGGGTCGAGCCAGGGGTATGAGGGAATAGAGCGGTGGTCATCATTTAGTAGTTATATTTGGTGAATCAACTAGGGTGAAAGAACCCAATGTTGGAAGGGTGTTTTGCCACTATCATCATACAGATGTCTAATGACATACAACCTCGTGTCATCATAAAGACGTGGTTGTGCTCATCCACTTCTTGAGTATATTTACGAGCACTACCTATATAATCTGGGTGTTTGTTTGAAGTATAATTCTCAATTAGAGATAGTGGAGATAATGATATGTCGAGAAGACTCACCATTGGGAGGAATATGATAGTAATCTTCTCATTTTTCTTTGGGGTCTATTGGATCAACCAAGGATAATTACGTGGCCATATGATATCTATCATAACCTGTAAGCATGGCCTCCCATGTATCGAAGGTTTCTTTGAGCACTTCCCAAAGATTCTAATTTCTAAAAGCAGGTTTTGACTATACCTTTATGTAAAGGTGTCATTGTGACGTCTTATCCAAGGTTGGGATGAGAGTCACAGGTTGGTATATATTTGTATCCAAACTCACACATATGTGTTGTTGTATTTTGCACGACAATTGTTGTAATAAAATTGTAGTTGTTTTCTGTACCATGTATTTGGCGACTCAGAATAGGTTGGATGAAATAGACCTATTTTGGGGTTGTCACATGCATAGTAACGCACGGTATTTATTATTGATGTTTAAGTGAGAAGTCACTCAGTTTTGTTCAATTATTGCTACAGTAATTGCTGCATAGTATCTCACGTTATTTGATTCAATTATTGTCGATATTTTATATATTATTAAATCAATAATTGAGATAACAAAGTTATTAATATTATTATTTGCAATATTAACGATGTCTAGAAGTTCTTCCAATGAGAGGTTTGGTCACCTAATTGCGCGTCAATAGTGAGAAATCCTTATTGGAAAGCCCCCTCTTTCCTGGGAACGACCTGGTCGATTAATATTGTGAATTATAATAAAGGTGATAAGTTTTGTTTTATTATTATTATAAATGTTATAAAACGAAAAAACTTTTTATATAAAAATGTAATACTTTTATAAAGTTATTTGTTTTATTAGACTATAAATAGAATATATAATATTCTATTATGCATAAATGTTTGCATAGTAAAATCTTTTTATATAAAAAGAATATTTTTATAAAGTTATTTATTTTATTAGACTATAAATCGAATATATAATATTCTATTATGCATAGTGTTTGCATAGTGTTTGCATTGTAAAATCTTTTTATATATAAATAGAATACTTTTATAAAGTTATTAGTTTTTATTAGATTATAAATAGAATATATTTTATTTTATTTAAAAGATTTTATTTTATTAGAATATTTTATTAATACTGCATAGAAAATCAATATGGACCGTTCATAAATTAGTTACTATTCAGTCCATTCTCCTTTAAATAGAAGCTCATTCCTTCCTTATTTCTTACGAATTCACTAAGACTCTAGAGAGAGAAACTATAGAGAGAAAGAAGAAAAGTATTATGTTACTTCACTACTCCTATATCCAGTTTCTTCTAAGGTAAGAGGTATTATTTATTTCATATTCTGAAGAGAAATTATTCTTTAGATTCGTATGAATATTATTTTTTAGTTTAATATTAAGTAAAGGGTATTATTTATTTCATATTACGAGAGAAATTATTTTTAGATTTAGTATGAATATTATTTTAGCTTTAATATTAAGTAAGGGGTATTATTTCTTTCGTCTTCATGAAGAGAACTTACATTATTCCATTCTTTATCATTATGTTGGAATAACTTTGTCTATCTGATACCCACATACATGGTGAAATTCTTACATTATTCCATTCTTTATCATTATGTTGGAATAACTTTATCTATGCAAAAAATCTGCATACATGATGAAATTCTTACATTATTCCGATTCTTTATTATTACATTTGAAACATCACATGCATGCGGTTTACGCGTGACTGGTTCCGTTCTTTATTATTACATTTGGAACATCCGATACATTGCTTTACACATGACTTCGGTTCCGTTCTTTATTATACATTGGAGCATCACATGCATGCGGTTTACGCGTGACACAGTTCCGATTCTTTATTATTCTGTTGGAACATCACATGCATGCGTATATTACGCATGACTGGTTCCATTCTTTATTATTATGTTGGAATAACTCACATCATGCATTACGGCCTATCGTATGCATGGTGATTTCTTACATTATTCCATTCTTTATTATTTTGTTGGAATAACTTTTGTCATGTGGATTATCACATGCATGGTGAATGATCCTTTGTATTCATTCCTTATTAAATTGTGAAAATGATCTGTCTAAGTGGATTACCGCATGGTGGACGATAATCCATTTGTAATTTCATATATTCTCTTATACTCAGTTGGTTAAAGCTTTGACTTCTATACTCCATGAAATTAGTGGAATATCCTTGATACTTGCGCTTCATCTAGTATCTTTTCATGGAAATATTCTTCTGAGC
Organism: Panax ginseng; assembly: GCA_020205605.1. Classification (NCBI taxonomy): domain Eukaryota; kingdom Viridiplantae; phylum Streptophyta; class Magnoliopsida; order Apiales; family Araliaceae; genus Panax; species Panax ginseng. The sequence goes on from CM035141.1 coordinate 29,217,064, forward strand.
ATTCTTGAATTTTACTCTATAAAGCTGTATCATGTTGACAATTTGGACGTTATTGAATTCTGGATAAATTAATTCTTGAACTTATTTTATTGAATTCTTATATCATTGTCATCATCCTCGTGCTTATATTATGTTGAAAGTCATTTGTGGCATGTTGTGCATAAATGGACTTGGTATGATTATGACCATGGATTATTCGGTATAATCATGACCGTAATGTTACAAATGATGTGTTAAAAGTCCGCATTGGTCCGTAGTGCATTGATGGATAGTTGTTGGTATGATCATGACCATTGATGAATACACGAATATCCTTGGCCCGTAGTGCATGGATAATTTTTGGTTGTGATACTAATGAATATCCTTGGCCCGTAGAGATCAGGGATAATTTGTGGTTGTGATACTAATGAATATCCTTGGCCGTAGTGCAAGGATGATGTGGATTATTTATTAAGCTGAGTCCCAGCGATAAAAGTGATGAAAAACCTTTTAAATCATAAAAGATAGTAGATTTTATTCTCTACTCTTGACTCTTTTAATGGATTCTTTTGTTCATTGCAGTTAAACTTGATGTTTGTTATATTGTATCGGTTTAACACCGTTGAAGGCTAACGATAATTTATTCTGCATTTTCTTAGTCATAATATTTCTTACTGGTCTAGTTGAGCTCACCCTTTTACTTTCATTATTCTCTTCAGAAAAATGAGAACGTAGTAGGGACTAGTCGGGGAACGGAGTGATGGTCCAGATGATAGCATTAGTAGTCCTCACTATTCTATGAAATAGTGTGATAATAAATGTATTGAGGACTTATTTTAAGTTTGAATACTGTCTAGAAGACAATATTTGTATTAAAGCTCACATCTCATGTTGTATATTTAAGATTGTATTTGTATTCTGTACCATGTATTTGGCGACTCAGAATAGGTGATGTATACCTATTTTGGGGGTGTCATAGAAAATATGTTGTGAGACCCCAGATTTTATGAATAAAGATTTAAATTTCTCGAAATATTTTTTTAATATTATGGTGTGGATTTGATATAATGTTATAGTTGTGGGTAGTATTTATAAATTTTGCAAAGTATGCAAGTTGTTATAAAATATTCGTTTGGTCGGGGAATATTCTTTTTGTCGGGGAATATCCGTGCAACGACGCACAATCATTAGTGGACTCCTGTGGAATTATTGTCGTATTTAGAAAATGACAGAATTATCTTTTTATAACGGCGAAAGTTTTACCGTTAAACTGTTGAACTAACCGGTGGTAAAAGTACAGTAATACGCGAGGTTGCATAGTAGAATTTCTACCGAAATATTGGTATGGATTTATTGTAGAATTTCTACCTTTTTTCATGTCGGGGTTACTATTCACGAGTTACTATTCACGAGTTACTATTCATGGGTTACTATTCACGAGTTACTATTCATGACAAAATTGGTTTCTTTTTCTAACCAAATATATTCATGGGTTATGAATATTACTCTTGAGATTAAATCTATATATTGATTATATTATTTTTATTATCATATATAACATTTTTATAACCCTAATGATGATATTAATTTCTCTTTGACTTGAGTGTAAAGATGGGTAGATTATTGGTATGATCATGACTATGGGTTCTCTTTGCCGATGAAGGCAAAGTTGAATTGTTGGTTGGTATGATCATGACCATTGAATTTATAATTGAATATCTTTAGCTTAAGTGCAAATATGAAATGATCAACATGGTTATAATTATTGTTTATATAAATTCTGAAATGATTATATATTTCTTTGAGATATTAATATATTTGGCTGTAGTGCAAATATGAATCTGTTGATGAATATATTTGGCTCAGGTGCAAATATGAATCTGTTGAGGAATATCTTTGGCCTGTAGTGCAAAGATGAATTGTTGATGAATATCTTTGGCCCGTAGTGCAAAGATGACCTGTTATTGAATATCTTTGGCCCGTAGTGCAAAGATGACCTGTTGTTAAATATCTTTGGTCAGTAGTGCAAAGATGAACTGTTGATGAATATCTTTGGCCCGTAGTGCAAAGATGAATTTATTAGTATGATTATGAGCAGAGGCGTGATTTGGTATAACCATGATCTTTGATGTTTCGTGTAAAGACAATGATGAAAATTATCTTAGATCACAGGTGCGAAGAGGAATTTAGAATCATAATTATGATTATGAGTTACTCATATAATTGTGGAAAGGAACTGTTGATTGATGTTACAGGGATAAAATAGTGTTGGTGGATTTTTAACATGAAGAAGATAATAGACTTTATGGTCTATTTGACTCTTCTAATGGATTGCTCGTTCCGCTGTAACTATGGTTGAAAAGTTTTATCATCTACCATATGTTCTAAATCTCTGATTTATTACTGATGAAGGCTATTGATAATTTAATTATCTTTAGTCATGATATTCTTTACTGGGCTAGTTGTGCTCACCCTTTTGATTCACAATTCCTTTTCAGGTAATAAGAGTGTAGTGGGTTTGAATTCGAGGGTAACGAGTAATAGAATCGGTGGTCTCTAGGCGTGGAGGTTCTCCTAAGCGGTATAGAAAGGTGTTGTATACATCATTTAGTAGTTATATTTGGTGAATCAAATAGGGTGAGGCGAACCCAACGTTGGAAGGGTATTTTGCCACTATCATACAAGATGTCTAATGACATACAACCTCGTGTCATCATAAGACAAGGTTGTGCTCATCCACTTGTTGAGTATATCTATGAGCACTACCTATATAATCTTGGTGTTTGGTTGAAGTATAACTCTCAATTAGAGACAGTGGAGATAATGATATGTCAAGAGAAGACTCACCATTGGAAAGAATATGATAGTAATCTTCTCGTTTTTCTTTGGGGTCTATTGGGTCAACCAAGGATAATTCTGTGACCATATGATATCTATCATAACCTAGACGCATGACCTCCCATGTACGAAGATTTCCTTGAGCACTTCCCAAAGATTTTAATTTCTAAAACAGTTTTTGACTATACCTTTATGTAAGATGTCATGGTGACGTGCTACCCAAGTTGGTGTCAAGAGTCACAGTTGATATATATATTTGTATCAAAACTCACAACACATGAGTTGTTGTATTTTGCACGACAATTGTTGTAATAAAGTTGTAGTTATTTTATGTACCATGTATTTGGCGACTCAGAATGGGTTGGATGGAATGGACCTATTTTGGGGTTGTCACACTAGGGTTTTGATATTTATAGTCAATGAAGAAGATTTGTTAGAGATATGTAATCGTTTGAGATTTGTGGAATTTGTAATGAAATAACTTCAATTACGTTTGCCGAAAACAAGATCTGTGCTTTGATCCCATATGAACTTTATGAATATCAGATATTGAGGGAATGAGAAGTAATAGAGGAAGTGTTTATTTCTTAATGATTGTAACTTGCACATACAAACATCTCTGGTTTTTTATTACACTCTAAGCTAGCTAACTAAAGAGTATTTATACAGAAAAGGAAAACGTCATACAACCAGGCTAACTAACTATTCCTATAATTTGATTACACGCGTATGTATGCACTAATCCCAAAGTACATATAAAGAATCCATGTTGGCAATCTGTTGTAATCTGTGTGCTAGTTTGTGCTGGATCTGTCTATGTGTGTTTCGTTGCTGTTGTGCATGTGTGCTTGCACTGGCCACAATACTATTGCCTGCAATACCTACAATAAAGATGAAGATCTGAGTTTGGGTTTTTGGTTCTTCCTCTGCTCATGAGATTTCTAAAATTCTGGATTTGGATTTTTGGTTCGAGAAAATGAAGTGAGTTTGAGATTGGGCAAAATTTTGAAAACGATAAACGAATTGGGGTTTTAGTTTGAGATTTTCGAGCTTCATGATAGTTACAAGGGAAGAGGATGAATGATTTGGGTATTTTGAATTTTGAAATTTTTGATGAGTTCCATGGTAACGTGGAAGATGATGAAAATGGGGAAGATGAGGAAAAAAAAAACAAAATTAGGTTTGTAAATTTGTAATATATTACCTTAGTAAATGTAAATGTATTACTTTATCTAATTAATCATGTTTTCAAACGTTTTATCAAGAAATCAACTTGTATTAGTAGATATTATGGTTTTATATAGTCAACTGTATAAAAATATGGTCAAATCCGTATTATACATAAACCACCCGAACACATGGCAATTCCGATCACTTTTTTGGCAAAATTACAAAAGGGTCACTTATGCTTACTTATGTGTACTATGGGTAGTGGGCTGAGAGCGTTTAAACATCGGGGTACGAATAATGAAAGAGTGTATACTTCGGGATTTAATTTACAAGTAACCCTTTTTTCAAATTTCAATTAGTTTCTTTCCATATCTTTTTCTATTTGTTTGTATTTTAATTTATTTGTTTGTATTTTTATTTTTAATATGATACTACTCATATTGGAAAAAGATAAGTTTGTCATGAAAAGATGGGTCGGGTCGGATTTTAGAAAAAATTGACCAAAGGAATGAAAATGACACCAATTTGTCACTTTAGGGACTCAACTACCGAAAAATAAATTTTCAGGACGACTTCGATTGTTGGCAACTTAGATGAAAATAAGTGAAATTCAACCAATTATACAAAATTAGTGTTGACCTTTGGTAAGGTCAACTAGTATAACTTCACGTATGATACAAATATATAATACAAGCAACTAAGCAAACATGAGGCCAGAAAATAATTAGTATATATAATTAAGCTTATTTTGTTTATGATTTGAATTAGCCTAATTGCATAGTTGTCAAGTACTATATAATGAGTAAAAATGGGCCCATTAGTCTTAATCTAAGGCAGTGTTTGGCATAGTTAGGAATTTCCTAATTCAATGTCTCAGTTGAATGATAATAACCTTATTTGTCTACGAACATGAATTGATGACTTTTCACGGGCAGTTCAATGAATTTGACCAATTAAGACTGAAGAAATAAAAAAGTGAATTTGACCAATTTTATCAGCGTAGTGAGTAGGGCTGTAAATGGTAACCGAAAAATTCGTATTCGTCCGTATCCGTATTAAAAAAAAATCGGATATTATTCGCATTCGAAAAAAACGGATATATCCATATTCGGTTTAAAGGTATCCGTAAATAAACGGATACGAATACGGATATATGCGTATTCGTATTCGATTAACATCCGTCCGTAAATATATCCGCCGGATACGGATATATATATATATATAAGTTATTCATATAACTTATATATATATATATAAGTTATTCATATATATATATATACACACACACACACTTAATATTTATATTAAGATGCAATCAATGTTGTATTATGATATGAATTAAGTTAATCTTCTTGTATGATAATGTTCAATGAAGGATGATCAATAGTGTATGCATCAAGTTAAGTTAGGATGCAAATTAATCTTGTAATTTTTATGATGATGTGTTTGACATTTTCCTCCCCTTATGATTAAGATGTTTAATTAATATGTATGGTTTAAATATTAAATTGTGTTTAATTAATATGTATGATTTAAACTTTAATTTTTTTTTTTCGTAAATATTTTGAATGAATTTTATATTAGGTTACTGATAAACGAATTCGGATATTCGGATATCCGAATAATTTATCTATTCGGATGAAATAAACGGTAATGGATATTATCCGTATTCGAATATTTTCCCGAATACCGGATACGGATAATATTTTTAAAATTCGTCGGATATCGGATACGAATACGGATAGCGAATTAATTTTTCGGATATGAATACAGATATATCTGTATCCGTATCCGTTTAATACCGTTTACACCAGAAGTTCAAAAAGTCAAGAAATTCAAACTCTATGGGTTTGAAAAGTCTTGATTATTATTAAGTCGAGCTCAATTCTTGAGTGGCGTTCTCATGTGGTTTAACTTACTAAATCTCATCCAATTAAATATATTAAGTTACTCTTTTTTTTCCTCACTTAAATAAAAAAAATAAATCACTTAGTAGCATTATTTTTATTTTACTTTATATTCGGTAAAATGGTGATATTATGTCAGCACAATGACGTGATATAGAATATATTTATCTGTTAAAATATTTTAATTCTGCATAATAAAATATTAAACTATTAAAAGTTTTACATAATTCACTAATTATCTTCACCGTAAAATAAAATTTGACACATTTTAATCCTACATGACGTGCGAATGTATAAAAAAATGTATTTTTCTTCGTCTAAAATTATATTCATAATTTTGAGCTACTATATTAAGTTTTTTTAGTTCTGTAATTTATTTTAAGATCTCAATATAAAGTGTTAGCTAAAGTATTTACTTAATAAGATAGAATTAATATTACTTCTTATCAAGTTATAATTTTATTTTCCTTTGGTCGTTGTGAAATTATTTATCAAAATTTAATTTATTGAAAATTAGGCACATGGTCAATGGTGATTAAAATTTAATTAAACCACTCGCCGAAAAGGTAAGCTGCCCCATCAGTACGTGTTGACTTGAGTCTCTTGACTCATAAGCAAAACTCCCTAATTCTTATTAACGGCAAGCCAAGTTCACATTTAAAACAAGCGCGCGCGCGCGCACACACACACTTATCTCTTGCTCCCTCAGTCTTAGAATAAAATTTTTTATTACTATTTTAAATAATCTTAAGTTAAATATTTATTTATCTTAAATAATTTATATTTTATAATATTTATAGAACATAACTAGTAATGTGCAGAAAACTATACAATTAAATGAGAATTTAAATATGAATAATTTTGTCATTTTATTATCTTTTTTAATATACTCAAAAAGTCGACCAGGACTTTTGTCCTGGGACGGAGGGAGTATTTTTTTTTCAAATGATTTATTTGACCTTTATAGAAAAATATACTCCCTCCGTCTATAATTATTTGACGTTTTAGAAGTGGATACAAGAATTAAGATAATGATTAGAAAGTATTAAATATAGTACTCAATTGTCTATAATACCTTTAAATCTTTTGTTGGAATAAGGAGAGTTTTGTTGGATAAGGAAAGAGAAAGAGTTTAAAGTATCAAAAAATTAGGTAGAGTAATGAAGAGTAATTTTGAAAAAATTATTATTAATTCTTCTAGATTTGAATAAACGTTAAATAATTATAAATAAATAAAAAACTTTAAAACGTCTAATAATTATATGTGCTTGTAATAGGCAAAAAGAGAGAGAGAGAGAGACCTAGTTAATTAACTATACTCGTCATTTCTCAAAGTAATTGTTCCTCTTTCAAGCATTTAATATTTTGTAAATTTATTGTTCTTTTCTTTTGTTGACTTGTATTACCATTACTCAAGTTTTACCTTTACATTAGGTGGTTAATATATAGTGTTAGTATAAATTATATTGTTAGAATAATAAATGTTATTTAAAGTATTGACCTAATTATACGAGTATGAGTAAAATAATGAGTAATTCTATAATAACAATGAAAATTCCAAAATTATAAATTGTACAAGAAACTTAAACCAATTTTATTAATTTCATAAAATGTGCATATAAAAATCAGTTGGGGTTCACTATATATGAAAAAAGTGTGAATATATTTCTCACAACTAGTGAATGTGACACTATCCCAAAAAAACTTAATTATGGTTGATAAAATGATATTAATTAAAGGGAGTTTGAATTTACGAGAATAATATGTGAGTCACGCCATTATATATGTTATTTGTGAAAATATCAATATCCTGGTTAAATCACACAATTACTAGTGTTAATCACAATTATATAAATGTGGTTATTATAAAAAATGTTACATATGTCGAGAAATTTTATGACGAACTCGGATTACGACTAATGTGTAACTTTTAACGATTAGATAAAATAATAATGTGTGTAACTTCTTAATTCTTTTATATTTTATGTATTAATATACGTCGACATTTAATATCAACATGAAATTTATCGCTATCGTCAAATTTAACAATATAAGATGAATTGATTATTAAATATTTTATAGCGAATTTTGACTATGAATTATTATTTATAAACATGCATCCAAAGTAAATGTTACTTCTATATCCAAAACTTTTTTTTTGACAAACCCTTGTAACAATTCCAAGGGAAATTCATTCATTCAATGAAATATACGAATTACATTTATGATAAAGTTGAGAGTATACATACTCTATCTAAAATGAAATTTAAATTATAAATTTTATGACCTAAGCAGAAATAAAATAACAATCAAGAAATAACCACGATTGACATGTCGTTTCATGTCTTGTGTATCCAATTAATTAACATATATGCAATACGAAATCAACTCTTTCTGCATAGAGAGAATCCAAGTTCCTAAAAGGAGAAAAATGACTCACAAGAGTGGAGAAAGAAAAATAGATCTACTCCAGCAAAACAATTTTAGATTATATTTAGTCTAGAAACACAGATTTCGCTCTAGCAGATGGACTAAATATAGTCTATTGAATTTTTCGATGAAGCACGACTATATCAAAGAACTTGAGTTGATGGACTATAATTGTGACTATAATTTTTAATATATTTAAATGAGAGATGGGTGAAGAAGAAGAAAAATAGGGATCCTGAAGAAGGAGAAGCAGTTGAAGAAGGAGATGAAGGGCAGGGCTGCTCCAAATGATATAAAAAAAATCAGAACGGTAAATTTTTTTTGTTCAGAACGGTAATAAAATACTAACAGATATAAATTGAAAATGTAAATTGGAAAATTTATAAATATATATACAATTGTAAGTATTTTGTTAATAATAGTTTGTATTTTATTATATTTAATAATAATATTTTTTTTAAATTCATTTGATTATTTTAATTTTTTTATATTATAGTCCACGGGATAATCCATATGATAGTTCATCTGTTGAAAGGATTGAAGACTAAATGACATATGCTGATGTCATATGGACTAAATATAGTCTACGAAATAGTCTATCTGTCGGAGATGCTCTAACACCAAATTAGGATAAAATAAAGGGAATTGATATTTTCACATATATTTTTGATATTTGCATATGATTTTTTTCATGTGAGAAGGAATCATGTGAAAATATCAAAAATACATATAAAAATAGTGTTCTCGAAAATAAAAATTTCATAAAAATGAAAAACAAACTCCATGATACGAAAAAATACAAACCAAATAAGTGGTTAATGACAACCAAAAGATCTAGGGAGAGTAACTTAAGTGTTTTAAATTTTTTTTGGAGGGATTAGCTAGGATTTCTATTTAGAGAGAGAAGATAATAGAGGAGAAAGGAGAAAAAAGATCTATATCCATAAACCTAATTGAGATTCAGATTGGAGCCAATAGAACATAAACAGACGTGAGTAAATCATCAACAATTAATATAAATAAATACAACGAAAACAAAATAACTAAAAACGAGTTATAAGATTAAGGGTGTGTTTGATTAGCTCTTAACGCCTCTTAATTAGAGTACCTCTGATTCGATCAGAGGCAAAACATGTTTAGTTAAAAAAAAATTTGTCTCTTAATGCCTCTTAATCGGTTAGACATAAAATTAAAGCTTAACCATTTAGAGGCACATCTGAATGAATTTATGTTTTTCCCTTTTAATATTCAAAACAATATGATGGATCTCTTTGAACGAAATATAAGGATGGTGATAATGAAGAGAAAGAAAAAGAGTTGTTCTTTTTTTGTTTTATTTTTATATATTTTTTCTTTTGTTCAAAGGGTTAAAATAGTAAAATATTTTTATTCAGATATTTTGAAAAAAGAAATTATCAAATAATATTTTGTCATTCAGATACAATTCTATTTAAATGCTCTATATTATTCAGAGACGTCTAAACTATTCAGCTCTTAACACTCAATTTTATCAAACATCACCTAACAAGAAAAACCCCATAAAACCGGTTCGACATAATCTCAATTACGGCCGACATAAGCCTCGTCTTCTAGTGGGACCCACTACAGATTAAGAACAACGAATTCACCCACTTGCCATTTCCGTAATTATCCACAAAATATGAGGGTACTTGTAACAAATATATTCCATAAATATACCAGGTGAGCATTAACTAATACTAATAGCAACCTCCTGCCATTTTCGTATTCACAAAACTTGAAAGTTGAAACCAAAAAGGCATTTCTCCGCTCTCTCTCTCCTACTTTCTCTCCATAAATCTTTTCCCAAAAATAAGGCCTGTACTTCTTTTTCACTCATTTGAGCTTGATTTCGGTGCTTGAAGATATTTAACGAAGTTAAAATTTAATATTTTGAATTTTTTTTTTGGAGAGTGGAATCTAAGATCAATTTATGTTGAAATTGATTTTAATTTTTTGTTCTTCAATTCGTGATTCGATTTGGGTGACGAGGAATTGAACTTTTTTGTGTTAGAAATATGTATACCGTTGGTGGGTCGGAAGCAATTTCAAGAGATATGGATAATCTGTTGTTTTCTTCAAATTTCAAGTACCCATCACAAACCGAGTTCGCCAAAAGCAAAGAAATGATGCATTCAGATCTTTATGATTATAATCATAGCCAGCTTCATCAGCAGCAGCAGCAGCCGCCGCCGCCGCTGCCGCCGCCTCGCCAGCAGCCGCAGAACTCTAATTTGGCGCGATACCGATCGGCTCCGAGCTCTATCTTCGCTAGTCTACTTAATGATGGTGTTGATGGAAGTAATTATTCAAATGGGGAATCTATGAATCCTGAATTGATGTTTCCGAGATTTAATTCCGGCGAGAGTGATTCACATGATCTGAAATTTGGGGCGAATCTGAAGCAGGAAATGGCAGAATCAGTTGATGATTACTCTGTTTCTGCTTCGGATATGGTTTATGCTGCTCCGGCGGCAAATCTTAATCCAGTAACTAGTGCTATTCCTTCTGTGGAGAATTCATTTAGGGGTTTGAATTCATCTATGGGAATGGAGAATTTGAATCAATCGAAGAAAAGTAGTGGTGGAAATTGCTCCAACTTGATACGGCAGAGCAGTTCTCCAGCTGGATTTTTGTCGAATTTGGTTGATGAAATTGGTAAATTTTCTTACTTTTTATGTTCAATGTTCTTGTTTATTGATTTTGTTGATAAGATTGGTTGGTAGTAGGAAACCGGTTCTTTTAAAGTTTATTTTAGTGGTGGGAAATTGAACAGATCTATGCTATTTTTGGTTAGTTAAAAAGTTACTTTCGCCTCCATTTTGGATCTCATAAAAAGGAAAGTTCTAGAGGCCTGTTTATGGATATTGTTTCTGTTTTCTGCTTTTGTTATCATATTGTTGTTCTCCATTTTTTATTTTTTTGTTCTTAATGTCTTTCTGAAAATGGGTATTGACCATCATTTTCAAAATAACTGTTTTCAGTTATAACCTAAAAATAGAAACAGGATATGTTAACCAAATTGTTTACTATGTTTTCTAGTAGAAAACTAGATTCTAAGAATACAACCGAAAATTGAGTTGGTGCCTACGGCCCTAAATTGTGCTTTGAGTACAATGAAAAAACTCAGCTTGCAGAAAATGAAATATTTCGGTTAGGACTTTTATGGGGCAAGACTTGACATCTTAATTGACGGTTACAAGTATTTTTGTGAGCATCTCTATTTGCTTGATCATTAGCTTTGCATAGAGTTAGAAAAAAGGTTATATGTCTTCTATTGGAACTTTAATTGTCAAGTGCTACAAGTGTTGACCAGTTGCTAAGAACTTTATGATCAATCTCAGGATTTGGTGCGACGAACGATATGGGAAATTTCAGAGCTTGTAGTCAAACTAATATGGAAGTCAGTTCTACAACCAGCAGGTTGAATAATCATATGAACTTCTCTTCTGGGCAATCTTCTCACTCAAGGTTCATGCCTCAGATCACTGAGAATGGAAATGAAAATGTTGGAACGAGTAGCCAACAGAATGGGCACTTGGGGAGTGGACAAAATAGAGACCACTCCAATAGGCATTATCTCCCCACGATTCCTAATGATTCTTCCTTCACTAGCTTAAAAAGAAACAGAGATGGTGAAATGAAGATGTTTTCCAATTTGAATGGATTGGATACTCAAGTATTACTTTTGAATAATTTGTGTGCAAGTTGTCTATTTAGTGCTTATGCTTCTGTCAGTCACTAAAATTAACTTTTTCTATCAGAATGGTGATTCCAAACATTTCAATTCTGGTTTACTTCACCAGCTTAGCTTGCCAAGCACTTCTGCTGAGATGGCCACAATTGAGAATTTTTTACAGTTTCAACAAGACACAGTCGTTCCGTGTAAGATGCGGGCCAAAAGAGGTTTTGCCACTCACCCACGAAGCATAGCAGAGAGGGTAAAGCCTAAACCATCTTATCCCAATTGCTTTTATTCCTTCCAATGATTGATTATATGGGCCTTCAAGTAACTCTTTGACTATCAATTGTGGTGCTATTTTCTTCATGCATAGCATCTAAAATGGGCTTTTAATTTACAGGTGAGACGAACACGGATTAGTGAAAGAATGAAAAAGCTGCAAGAGCTTTTCCCGAACATGGACAAGGTAAATTTTCATACTATCAAGATCATGTACTATTGTTCTTTTCTTGAAGTCCAGAATAGTCACATTTTTCTTGTCCATTTGACAGCAAGCAAATACGGCGGATATGTTAGACTTGGCAGTGGAGTTCATTAAAGACCTCCAGCAAGAAGTTCAGGTAAATCTAAAAACCCATCTCATTCAAGCTCATGTCAATCACGAACAAATATCTATTTTTCCTCATCAATTATCTTCTTTTGGTGCAGACTCTAAACGAGACTCAAGCTAGGTGTACATGTTCGAGTAAAATAAAACAGACAAGTCCTACAGCATGACCTGCTCTGCTTTCTGCAAAGATTATTAGACGTTGGGGAAGATGGAAAGTTATAACGAAAGAAGATGATTTAGATTTTGGTAATTTAAGTTTTTGTGATTAGTTGAGAGATTCAAGGAAAGTTCATGAGAATCTACAATAAGAGTGCCTGGCCAGAAGGTAAGCTAAACTTGCTCACAAATTGAGGTAAAATTAGATCAAAGGTCTGTCCATCTCTGTAAATGTTTAAGCCTCAGTACCCTTGAGTTTAAATGTGATATTAATGGAAACTATGATTCAATCATTTGATTGATTTGTAATCAAAATGTCTTGATTAGCTTTTCTGTTTACTAGAATTAAGAAAAAAGGGTTCCATTTTCTTTGTTTTGTGTCTGAAAGTTTGGGTGGTTGATTTTCTTGGTTTTGTGTCTGATAAGTTTGGGTGGTTGATATTGCCACAGAAAAATTATGTTATCACACAACAAGTGTTAAAAGAATTAAGTATTTCCTAAAACAAATACCAAAAGGAATTCTGGTATCATATATTTCATCCATTCTAAAATTAGAGATACAATTTGACTTTTAAGATTAAACTACACCAAATTAAACTTTAAAATTAGTATGACTAACAAAAGTTTAAAATGAAATAAATATTGTGATTAATAGTTTTTGTTATATACTAGACAATTATAATAATTATATCAACAACTAAAATTAAATAAATTTACATCAATTTGAAGTTTAATATGTTACTGTTTAATTTCAAAAATCAAATTGTATCTCTATTTTAGAAGGAAGAGAGTAGGAATTAATACTATTCCACAACAATAACACATGTTAATAACTACCACGTTTGTAACCCCAAGGGGTTAACTTAGTGGTCAAGGGGGTTAACTTAGTGGTCAAGGTAGTCTTGCTGGATGCTTAAGAGGGTGTTCAAAATATTTATTTAATATTAAAATATTTATTTAATATTAACCTTTTGAAATCTTTGAGATATTTTTGAATTCAAAATTAATATAAATAAATATAATTTTTGATAATACAATCATAAAAATTCTAAATTACCATAACAATACCATTAATTACAAGATTTATTATTTTCAAAAGTTAAAATAATAACATCAATTTTGAATTTAAAAATGAGTCTTGTTATACATTGCGAAAATGTTCAACCGAATTATAATTACGACGTATGTGCATACATGGAATTGGTAGGAATTAAAAAGGATCCCACTTTAATTTATTATATCTTATCGCATATACTTCCACGTTGTTGTAATTTAACTTCGTCAAATATTTGTTAATATGTATATTATTTTCCTTTAAAAATATTTCATGTAGACTTTAAAAAGTCAAATTTGATATATATTTTGAATTAAGTTTTTTCATAATACCATTTTTTCTCGAGGCTACTTAAAAATAAAAATAATACCATGTGCACAAATTGTAAACAAAAAATAGGTCCCGAATATTGATTACTAATGAAAATGTATAAAATATTTAATCATATGTCTAATTTCCTATTTTCTCTCCCTTTTTTATACTGTTTCTGTTTGTACATATTTTATATGTATAATTTGTGTTACTAGCATTAGTCTACAAATAATGTTTGGTTCTTGTACAAAATATTAACTTGTTATAAAACTTTAGCGAAGTGTATAAATATACTCTTATAATTGCTGCATAAATTTAGAGAGAATAAGTAAGAGAGAGAAAATTCTTGAGAGAGAATTCTCATTATTTTCCTTCGATTTCATTCCTTTATATAGGCATGCATGAGAGAAGGAGACAAAGAGGAAAAAGGAGGAAGGTCACGGAGGAAAGCGGGAGATTAGGGAAGAGAGTATGAAGAAGAAGGTTCCTCTCTAAGGAGGGAATCACATGATGTTATAACACTTCCTCCGATTCCCTACGATAGAAGATTATGTCTCATTAAAAACCTTGTTAAGAAAACCCGATGGGAAAAAACTTAACGAAGGGAAAAGAGTACATATCTTTTACATAAATATCTTAGTTATTTGCTCGTTAAAACCTTGTCGGGAAAAAACCCATTGGGATAAAAATCGTGTGACTAAAAAAAAAATCTGATCTTCTTCCCTCAAAAGGAATTCATTACTCCTTGATGAAATGTTGTCATAAGTCTTTCGATCGACACATTCCAATCCTTTTCTGAAGTTTTGCAAACGTTGCATATGGTAGCGACTTTGTGAATAAGTCGGCTAGATTATCACATGATCGAATTTGATGCACATCTATATCACCCTTCTTTTGTAGCTCATGTGTAAAGAAGAATTTAGGTGAAATGTGCTTTTGTTCTATCTCCTTGATGTACTCTCTCTCTAAGTTGAGCAATGCATGCAACGTTATCTTCATACAAAATTGTAGGAATGTCGTTGATTGATGGTAATCCACATGACTTTTGAATATGCTGAATATTTGATCTTAACCAAACATACTCTCTGCTTGCTTCATGTATAGCGAGAATCTACGAGTGATTTGAAGATGTAGGCTGTCATGGTTTTGCTTTGTGGATTTCGGGATATAAGTAGTCGTATCACAATATGTATAAAATACATAACTTTGTTTGTGATCTTCCATTGTGTGGATCGATAAATATCCTGCATCGACATATCGAACCAATCGTGACGTTGAATCTCTTGGATAAAATAACCCAAGATCTATACTTCCACGGAGGTATCTCAAAATGTGTTTGATCTCATCCCAATGTCTCTTAGTGGAGAAGAATTGTATCTTCTAACAAGTTGACAACAAAAAATCGGTTGTGTATACGGTTTACAAGATACATAAAGCACTATTGCACTTAGGTATGGAACTTGAGTCCAAGAACTTTTCCATTTCACTTAGGCATGGGACTTGAGTTCAAGAATTTCTTCCATTGCACTTAGGCATGGAACTTGAGTCCAAGAACTTCTTCCATTGCACTTAGGCATGGAACTTTAGGTCCAAGAACTTCTTCCCCACTTTACAGAAATGAAATGGATCTTTATCAACTTCTAAAGATCGAACAACCATCGGGTTAGTCAAAGATGAGCTTTATCCATATGAAAAGTGAGAATCTTTTGACATATGTGTATTGATGAGCAAAAATTCCGGATGCTAAATGCTCCACTTGTATTCCCAAATGAATTTTGTCTTTCCAAGATCTTTCATTTCAAATTCATCTTTTAAATAAGTAGTAGTTCTTGTGAGTTCTTGAGAGTACCTACAAAATTCAAATCATCCACATATCTGACAATGGTGGAAAATTCACTTTGTGATTTCTTAATAAAAACACATGGACATACATGATCATTTATATATCCATCTTTTATTAAATAATCACTAAGTCGATTATACCACATATGACCGAACTATTTCAATCCATATAATGAGCGTTGAAACTTCGATTGAATATATCATTTGGGCCTTTGTGATTGACCATTTCAATCCTTGAGGGATTCTCATATAAATCTCACTTCAAGTGAGCCATATAGGTATCTTTCTTCTGACATCCATCGGGGCGTGTATCCAAACCTTCCATGGTTGTCATACCTATCGAGAAAGCGAAAAGTTACTCCATCCATTACGTCTTTGGAGAGTATGTATCACGATAATCAATACCGGGTTTTTGTGAAAACCCTTGAGCTACTGATCGGGCTTTATATCTCACAATTTTATTTTTCTCATTTCGCTTTCGTCTGAAATACCCATTTGTTTTCAACCGGGATTACACCCAGCGGTGTTTGGACTACTGGTCAAAATACTTCTCTTTTCAATAGAGATTTTATTTTCACCCGGGATTACACCCAGCGGGTTTTTTTGAACTACTGGTCCAAATATATACTTCTCTTTTCAATAGAGATTGTAGCTCATTTTGAGTAGCATCTTTCCATTTTGGTCAATCTTTTCTTTTTCGACATTCTTCCACGTTTTGTGGTTCAGGATCCGTGTTAGGAATCAAAGTAATATCTTATGCTATAAAGAAAGCAAATATATCATCAATCATGACTTTGCTTGATCTCATATTTTCTCATCATGTACATAATTTATTGAGATCTCTTGGTGTTCATCTCTTATCCCTTCTTTGAGATTTTGAACCTCTTACGGGGCTATTCCCACTCTTGGAATAAGTCTTTACTTCTTGAGCGGTTTGTACCTCTTACGGGGTTATTCTCACTCTTGGAATAAGTCTTCTATACGGAAGCGGTTTGTACCTCTTACAGGGATTCCTTATTTGCTTTTGATTTTTTAAAGTAGATACGATTTGTCTCTTTTGACTTGTCTTCCACGCTTACGGTGTGGTTTAGATTCTTCTATTACCTTATTTGTTAATTCTTCAGGAATTGATTTTTCAATAGGTATTTCTATCTCTGCTGGAGTATTCACTGCAGGTATATATGACTTTATCATTTTTCTAGCATCATTAAATGTATCTGGCATTTGATTTGCAATATTTTATAAACAAATAATTCTTTGAACTTCAATTTCACATTGTCCTGTACGAGGATCAAATGAATTTAATTTTGATGCATTCCATGATATGTCAGAGGGTTTTTTATTTAAAAATTTCCCTCCTTCTAATGGTAGAAATACAAATTCATCAAAATTACAATCTACATAACATATAGTAAAAATATCTCCAGTTAAAAGGCTCAAGATATCTGATAATAGAAGGAGAATCAAAACCAACATAAATACCTATTTTTCGTTGGGCTCCCATTTTAGTTCTTTGTGGAGGTGCAATTGGAACATATACCGCACTTCTAAAAACTCGAAAGTGTGATATGTTGGGTGTCTGTCTAAGAACTAATTGTAGAGGAGAAAATTTATGAAGAGTCGTTGGTCTTACTCGAATGATGGCTGCAACATGAAGAATTGCATGACCCCAAACTGAGGTAGGTAAGTTAGCCCTTAACATCAATAGGCGTGCAATTAGTTGAAGTATCTATTAAAACCATGAAATATCGAAATGGGCCAGACAATGGGTGAATAGGTCCACAAATGTCTCCTTGAATTCTCTCTAGGAATTTTGGGGCTTCTTTATAAACTTTTACTGGTGATGGTCGAACAATTAATTTTCCTCGAGAACATGCAGCACAAGGAAATTCACTATCGGGAAAAACCTTTTTATTTTTGAGAGGATGACCAAAAGAATTTTCAATAATATGACACATTATAGAAGTACCTGGATGATCGAGTCTTTCATGCCAAAGCATAAAGGATTTGGGATCTATGATTTTTGGAATCATAAGAGTATGAGACTCAATTGTTCTAATTTTCATAGTATATAATCCAGAAGAAATTTAATGAAGTTTTTCTAGGATATTCTATTTTTCAGAAATAGTAGAAATGATGAGAAGATAGTAGTCATTAAAGATGGTCTGACACATGTAAAAACATAAATAAGAAATATTATTCATGAAAAACACATACCAAGTATAGAATGAAAACTAATAATATTATATATGCAGGGTGTTTAATTAAAACAAAAATTAAACGTTATCCCAAAAGATACTTTCAGAAGGTTCATTAATATCAACAACTTTTTCCTCATTGTGGGTTATTGGTGGATCATCAGCAATATCTAATTGATGATTAACAAAGTTTGTTTCTATCTCAATTACTTTGTTCTTTTGAGACTCCTGGAATAAATTAACTAGATGCCTCGGCGTCTGACGGCCAGTCTGCGACCAATGCCCATTCATCCCACACCTAAAACAAACATCTGGTTTTGTTCTTTTATCATGTTGCATTTTCTTTATTTTCACTCGACTCGGACACTTGCCACTTACGGTGGCACAATTGTCATGATTACTAGAATTTGTTGTTATGATGGCCTCGTTTATTCTTTTTCGCCCCAAGGCTTTTTATTATATGGCCATCTATAATCACGTTTATTCTAACTTTGGAATGACGTCTTTGTTAATATCCGTGATGGGGTATCACCCGTTGGCCGTACTTGATAGTTTTTCAACAACAATTCATTATTCTTTTTTTTTTTGCAACAAGGAGGATAGACAATGAGTCACTGAATTTTGTGAACTTACTCTGTCTATATAATTGTGACAGAATCATGTTGGTGGGATGAAAAGTTGAGAGCGTTTTTTTTTCTTCTAACATTTGGGTTTTAGAAACTGGATCTCCACATAAAGCCAAAGTAGAGGTTATTCTATAAACATTGGAACTATATTCCGTAATTGTCTTTTCTAACTCATTTGCACTAAGGTGCAATTCTGCATCAAGTGCACAAACCAAATAGTTATCTCTAGAGATTTTCAAAATAGAAAAATCTATTTTTACCAAATTTGCCATCTATTCTGGGTTAAAACAAAATTTTATTATTTATTAAAACAATAAATAATTGCATGTATGATATAGAAAAAATAAACTATACCCCAACCTCAAGTGGTGATAAAATGCAAATATAAATAATCTTATATTTATATTATTAGAATATTATCTTAGTAAAAAGAATATGCAATCGTTAATATTACAAATATATATATATATATATATATATATATATATATATATACACAAAACTGCAAATGGATCTTCACCCGCCATACGGTAATCCACGTAGACAGATCATTTCCATAATTTAATAAGGAATGAATATAAATGATCATTCACCATGCATGTGGTAATCCACATAGACATGTTATTCCAACAGGATAATAAATAATGGAACCAGGTCAGGCGTAATACGCATCGACATGATATTCCAACAGAATAATAAAGAATGAAATAACAACAGAAATCACCATGCATGCGATAGACCGCACAGATAGGTTATTCTAACAGAATAATAATTAATGGGACCAGGTCCGGCGTAAATGCCTGAGACGGGATATTAAAGCGAATAATAATTAATAAAATAATAGAAGAATTTCACCATGTATGCGGTGCTTTTATATAAACAGTTTATTCAACATAATAATAAATTGCAAGAATTTAAAAGGCAATTATAAGAATAAAATTATATTATTGGTGGCATAGCCAAACCGGTAATATAATAATAAATTGCAAAATTTAATTTTACCGTCTCTCGGTTGGTTAAAAGCTTCGTCTTTGATAACGTGTTATAAAACTTTAGCGAAGTGTATAAATATACTCTTATAATTGCTGCATAAATTTAAAGAGAATAAGTAAGAGATAAAGAGAGAGAAATTCTTCAGAGAGAATTCTCATTATTTTCCTTCAGTTTCATTCCTTTATATAGGCAATGCAAGAGAGAAGGAGAAAAGAGGAAAAAGGGAGGAAGGTCACGGAGGGAAAGCAGGAGATTAGGGGAAGAGTATAGAGAAGGAAGGTTCCCTCCTAAGGAGGGAATCACATGATGTTATAACATAACTAACGTATTAAGTTCATTTATTAATTTTCTTGATTTAGTCAAAGATGGGCAAGAAACAAAATTATTTTAAAAATCAATTACTAGTCAGGGTGTTGAATATTATTTCATTTGGGCCTAACCTTTAGTTCAGTTGGCAAACTTAGTACCTTGACTAATTTTTTTTATTGGGCTATATTTTTACTGGGCTAAGTTTGTAAATAAGTAGGCAGCAGTCTCGGTAGGTGGTGTGATGCTAATTTACTAGTGGGCCTAACCTTTAGTTCAGTTGCAAACTTAGTACCTTTGACTGATTTATTTTAGGGTTATTTACACTTCCTAGTACATTTAAAAAAAAAATTATAACAAAAGTACATCCAAAAAATATTTACATAATTAATACATTTTCAATATTTTATTTACAAAATTAGTGCATGAGCTTATTATACCCTTCTCTCTCTCTCTCCACTATCTCCATTACTCCTCACCATTCATCCTCCCACTCCCACTCCCACGGCTAAGAATCAAAATCTCATCATCTCCCTCTCCATCATCTTTCTCCTCGCCCCACGAATCCTCTCTCCTCACCATCTCTCCCCAATTTCCTTCCTCGACGACCTCTCTCTCTTCCAGAAAGCCACCATCCCTTCCGCCAAATCCCACTTCGGCACTACCAATCTCTGCCTCGCTAAATCTCCTCTACACTCGCCGTCGGTACTTTTTTTTTTTCATA
This sequence comes from Panax ginseng, assembly GCA_020205605.1. Taxonomy (NCBI): domain Eukaryota; kingdom Viridiplantae; phylum Streptophyta; class Magnoliopsida; order Apiales; family Araliaceae; genus Panax; species Panax ginseng. Next base: position 29,237,909 of record CM035141.1, read on the forward strand.
GTGCAGTTGGTAGCCAAACCTTCATACAAAGGTAATCAATTCAATTTTATTGGGTTACCATTTAATTAAAATAAAATTTAAGAACAGTTTCCAAATGTTACCTGGATTTGTTTTCTTCAACGTGTGCAACCATGAACAGTTTTATTGGTTTCTTCAATGGTCGTCGTCGGTACATTTTTTTTCATAGTGCAGTTGGTAGCCAAACCTTCATATAAAGGTAACCGTACCAATTCAGTTTTATTGGGTTACCAATTAATTATAAAAAATTTAAGAACAATTTCCAAGTGTTACCTACATTTATTTTCTTGAACATGAGTAATCATTAACAGTTTTATTGGGTTCTGCATTGGTCGTCGTCGGTATATTTTTTTTCGTAGTGCAGTTGGTAGTCAAACCTTCATACAAAGGTAACCAAATCAGTTTTATTGGGTTACAACCCACGTGCTCTGCATCTTGTGTATCTCATCAAACATATCAATAAAACTCTTAAACTTCTTCTTCAATATCAGCTTCACCACTTTTCCGTTCACATTCAATCCCTCCATAGACAAGCACTGCAAAATCTTTCCCCATATTTCACTTTGATAGTTCTTATGGTATGCCCGGAGATCCGACGATCTCTTTCGGCACCGTGTTTCCCCCAATATGCTTTTAATCTCCGATGATCCCTTTATTTTCTATAATATGTACTGTCCATTATTTATCAGGAAAATTAGGCTCAACGGTATGTCTTTATATAGCTTCGATTTCGTGTGCAATAAATCCATCACTTTCGATAATTGTAACTGGAACGGAGACTGTGTCGTCGCTGCTGATCAAATTGGGAAAAGGTAGAAGAAGAATTGAGTTTACAAGAATTTGAAGGACAAACTCAATTGGTAAAGATTTATTGTGTTGGACTTACTCTTTTTGTAATTATTTTGTGGATGCACTAATCTTATAATTACTTTCTAATTGTCTAATTGTTGTATAGTAGTGTAAAGAAACCTTTATTTTATTAGACTATATTTTTGATGGGGCTAAATTTGTATATAAATAGGCAGTCTCAGTAGGTGGTGTGATGATAATTTACTAGTGGGCCGCCAGTGATAAGGATATTCAGAATGTTGTGTGAGATATTAGACGTGACATAATAGATTCAAACGATGCCCAAGCAGCATTGCAACAATGGAAAATCCTTAATTTTTTTCGATATGAAACGAGATGAAGATAATCGTATCACATTTATTTTGTGGATAGATTATCGATCAATGATAGCTTATAAAAAAAATTGAGGATGTAGTGACATTTGATACAACTTAGCGGACGAACAAGTATTCCATGTCGTTTGTTCCATTCACGGGGGTAAATCATCATTATCATTCCGTCTTGTTTGGTTTTGCATTGATTAAGGATGAAACAGATGATACTTTTGTATGAGTTTTTGATACTTGGCTACAAACGGTGAACAATAAGGCACCAGTTACCATTATAACTGATCAGGATAAAACTATGAGCAATGAGATTGCTAGGGTTCTTCCTGAAACACACCAAATGCACTTTGCACATGGTATATTAGTAACAAATTTCCATAGAAATTACATACATTTTATGATGAGTACCCAACATTTAAACATGATTTTAACTGACGTGTGTATAAATCATTGACTGTTTCAGATTTTGAGGAGCGATGGGAAAAACTGATGATAGAGTACGAACTGCATGACCATGATTGACTCTAATCACTTTATGAGGATAAGAACAAATGGATCATGGCGTACGCAAGGTTTTTTTTTGCAGCTGGAATGACGAGTACATCCAGGAGTGAGGGAATGAATAATTTATTCGATGTGTATGTGAATGCTACAACGACTATTAAGGAATTTATCGTAAACTCAAAAAAAGCTCTTGAGAAACAGGTTATGAGAGAGAGAAAAGCTGACTACACAACTTGTCATCGGACGCGAACTATGACTCTTGAATCACCGTTGGAAATGCATGGAGCGATTGTTTATACAAAGGATATGTTTAAACGCTTTCAGATTGAGATAGTAAAATTCCATAAGTATATAATGCAGAAGCTTCAACATCTAACAACACCGGATACAAAGTCGTATGCAGTGTACAAGGCAAACACCATCGAAGAATTAAATATGTACTTTACTGTTGTTAGTAATGTTCAAACTGGAGATCTAAATTATAATTGTAAAAAATTTGAACATTCTGGTATGCTTTGTAGGCACATTCTAAGACATATGATCTGCAGAAGTACTAAAAAGATACTTCACAAATAAATTTTAAGTCAGTGGTGTAGAAATGGTAATAACGTAAACGCTGAATTACCAAAGTTTTTGGCTGAAATGTCCAATTATTAGGAATCTCAGACGATGCGGTACAATTGTGTGGTGTCGCTGCTCCTATGATTAGCTTCTACCGAATCATGTTCAATTAATGGTTTTAAGCATGTTGTACAGTTGTGCATTGACAATCAACCCATCCTTGAGAAATTTGACCCTGATGAAATTAATGTAAAAGAGATTCCAGAAATTCAAGTATAAGATGATGAATTCGTTGAAGGTGAACCGTTATTGGATCCTATTTGTTCTCAAACAAATTAGGGGCGCAAAAAGACTACAAGAATTAAGAGTGGGATTGAAGAGGCTGCAAGTCGTAAGCAGCTGAGAAAGTGTGCAATATGTAATATGATGACCAATCACGATAATCGAAACTACTACAATGTTTTGGGCCATGAAAAGCTGGGTGTTTGAAGTTATCTTTTTATGAGGTTGTATGATTATTAAATTGTGAAAGTATTTAATTTTGGTCATATAATTTGATTTATCACAATGGTTTATTTATTTTTGGTTGTATAATATTTTAATTTTTCTTTTGTATGGGTGATAAACAAAATATTCCATTACTAAAATAATATTAAAAAATAAAATATAATAAATAAGTAATATGTAAATTATTCACCTTTAAGGTAATTAATGCAATATTGTATGGGAGACTGTAGGAAGTTTCCTTCCCTGAAAAGTTTGGCATTGGAAAATTTGCCCATTTGTTGCCATTATGCAAATGTAAGAATAAACATGTAATAGAGTTTATAGACATGAAACAAGACCACTTTTAAGGTATTATGTTCATTGAAACTATTATCTTATGCACATATTCAAATGCTCTAATTATGAAATTGATAGTTAGGTATATGCACACCCTAATCACAACTTGGAATTGAGTAAAGATTAATGTTTTACTTATTATAGAAAAATAAATATGTGCCATCAAATGAAGGCCTTGACTTTATCTGGAAAAGACATAAAGCATATATTCATGTAACATTATGTTGGCCCGAATATGATAACAATATTGATTACAAAAGTTAAAGAAGATGGTTCTTATAATACTGATATGTTAGGATATCATAAGTGAGTTGAAGTCCCACCACATCAGATAAATAGTGAAAGAATGAATGATTAATATACATAAATTGGCCCAAGACCTAATGACTTAAGATTTTGGGTCAAGTTGGGTTCCAAACATGTTTGTTAGTGTCTTGTGTATGTGCACGCGATGTGAGGGCTCTCCGGTTTTTCCCCAACAACTGGTATCAGAAGTTTGGTTATTTTTGTGATTTTCTTTTGTGAATTAAATGGAGGATTGGACAGTAGGTTGCATAATTAATCTCAAGGCTAAAAATTATGCAATTTGGAAGCCAAGAATGTCAGATTTTCTTTACTACAAGGATTTGTATGAGCCACTTAAGAATGATGAAGTTAAGCCCACAAAAAAGAGTGACGCACAGTGAGTGGAACAAGATGAACATGAAGACTATTGGTCTAATCAGATCGTGGATTAATCAAAGTGTGTTTCATCATGTTGCCACGAAAACTAAAGCCTATGCTCTCTAACAGAAATTGAAGTCCATGTATGAAAGGAAAACGACGTAAAATAAAGCTTTTTTTTATTAGGAAGCTTGTGAATTCTAAATTCAAGGATGAAAAATCCGTTGCAGAACACTTGAGTGATTTTTAGAATTTGATAAATTAGTTAAGTACGATAAAGATGATCATTGACAATGAGATGCATCCTTTGTTGTTGTTGAGCTCTTTTCCTGATAGTTGGGAGACACTGGTTGTATCACTGAGGAACTTCGCTCCCAATGGTGCGCTGACTATAGATACAACCAAGGATAGTTTGTTCAATGAGGAACAGAGGCGAATAGATATCGTAGTGACTAGTGCTAAGTCATAAGTTTTTGTCGCACAGAGTAGGGGCAGAAATAGAGAGAGAAACTCTTTTGAAGATGACAAATTTAGGAGAAGGTCGAGAGATCGAAAAGAGGTAATTTGTTTTCACAGCCAGAAGCTAGGTCACATAAGGTGAAATTGAAGATTTTTAAAGAAGGATTTGTTTAAGAAAAAAGATTAGGATAAAGATTCGATTATGTATCTATCTGACGTTGATGTAGCCATTGTTTGTGATGATAAACCTAAATGTTATGTTAATGATTGGATTATTGATTCGGGTGCTTCGTTCCATGCTACTTCGTGTGGTGAGATATTCACATCCTACACTAGTGGTTATTTTGTTTATGTACGGAAAGGAAACGGAAGTGCATCCAAAATTATAGGCATTGGAGATATTCGTTTAGAGACTAACAGTGGTTACAGGTTGATGCTAAAACAAGTTAGACATGATCCGAATATTCGTCTTAATTTAATCTCTACTGGTAAGCTTGATGAGAATGGTTATAAAAGTTACTTTGGTAAAGGTTAGTGGAAGCTCTCTAAAGGGTCTCTAGGGGTGACTAGAGGTAAGAAGGTACACTCTTTACACTATGCGGGCGCATGTGAGAGGTGTTGAAGATGTGAGAGATAGGCGAAAAAAGGTGTGGTACAAAGCTGTGCAAGATGAGAGAAAAGCCTTGCATAAGAAGCACGAGAGGAAAATTCTTTGCTTTAAATGGGTACCAAAACTGAAGAAGGAAAGTGATAGCTTGCAGCGAGGGTTCAAAGCAGTTGTGAATGATTTTGGTAAGGAAAAATCTGTCAAGTTTAAGTTAGATCCTCCCAGTGAAAAGAACCATGCCGATAAGACAAAGCCAGACATGAAAAAAGTTAAAAGTTCCAAGAAACTTGAGTTGAGCCAATATTTTGTTGGAATTAACTCCGAGTGAGGAGTTGTGGTTAGTGATCCCTCCTCTCATGGGTTCAGAGGGGGAAATTGTTGGGTGTGGTCCTCACCCACGAAAGGAATCCAAGCCGAAAAAGGATTTACTTATTAGATTGGTTGCTGACTAAGACAATGAGATGTGATCCCTAATTTGATTAGGAGAATAAATTATTTCTAATCCATAACAAGAATGGATTATGAAGAGTACTATAAATAAGGCTATGAGGGAGTCTTATTTTTTATACATGAGAGAAGCTTGGTAGCAAGAAGTTATCGAAAGAATAAATTGAGAGAATTACAGTTTGTTGCTCGTGGGTATCTACTGCAATCTCCGTTCAATTGAAAGCTTGAAGACTTTATTGCTTGGACTATTTTTTGGGTGGTAAAGTTAATTAAGTTTTCCAACCTAATTAAAGGTAAATTTGTACTCTCTCAATTATTGTACAACTTCAAATTTTAGGGCATAAAATTTAAAAGGATTATTGTAAGCGCATTATTTTGATATAGTGGAGATTCGAAGTTTGGCCTGTAGTTTTTCCCTTTAAGGGTTTTCCAAGTTAAATTTGGTGTCTTGCTTGTGGATGGTTATTTGTTAATTTTCGTTCTCATAATTGGTTTTGTTGATTTCATATTTAATTGCACAAAGACAAAAAAGTAATTCATGGGATAGAGATTATTTTAGGTAAGGAGGTAGTCCAACATACTTGAAAGTCCAATAATAATCTAGAAGGGGGTTGAATAGATTATTACAGATTAAAAATTTATCTAAGGCCTTTTTGAATTTTTGAATAATTAATTTGCAGTGTTAGAAATTAATATGCAAGACAGTAAAAATTCAATCACATAATGCACATAGATTTGTCTGGTTCACAACATACATCACGGGTATGCTGCTACGTCCAGTCTCAAGCTCCTCTTCAGGACTTGAGATCCTATTATTATCAGAAATAAATACTCATTCAACAGGCAGAGAAGCCTTTACAAAGTTTTATATACAAACTTCCAATTGTTCCTAACTAATCTATCTTGGAAAACAAGCTTGTGACAACCCCAAAATAGGTCCATTCCATCCAACCCATTCTGAGTTGCCAAATAGATGGTACAGAAAACAACTACAACTTTATTACAACAATTGTCGTGCAAAATACAACAACTCATGTGTTGTGAGTTTTGATACAAATATATATATCAATCATGACTCTTGACACCAACTTGGGTATGCGTCACCATGACATCTTACATAAAGGTATAGTCAAAAACTGTTTTAGAAATTAAAATCTTTGGGAAGTGCTCAAGGAAACCTTTGTACATGGGAGGCCATGCGTCTAGGTTATAATAGATATCATATGGCCACAGAATTATCCTTGGTTGATCCAATAGACCCCAAAGAAAAACGAGAAGATTACTATCATATTCTTTCCAATGGTGAGTCTTCTCTTGACATATCATTATCTCCACTTTCTCTAATTGAGAATTATACTTCAAATAAACACCAAGATCATATAGGTAGTGCGTGTAGATATACTCAGTAAGTGGATGTGCACAACCCTGTCTTATGATGACATAAGGTTGTATGTCTTTAGATATCTTGTATGATAGTGGCAAAACACCATTACAATGTTGGGTTCGCCTCACCCTATTTGATTCACCAAATATAACTACTAAATGATGACCACCGTTCTATTCCCCTGTTATCTCCGCTCGACCCAACTACACTCTTATTACTTGAAAGGAATTGTGAAGCAAAAGGGTGAGCACAACTAGCTCAGTAAAGAATATCATGACTAAAGATAATTAAATTATCAATAGCCTTCATCAGTAATAAATTAGAGAATTAGAACATATGGTAGATGATAAAACTTTTCAACCATAGTTGCAGCGGAACGAGCAATCCATTAGAAGAGTCAAATAGACCATAAAATCTATTATCTTCTCCATGTTAAAAGTCCACCAACAATGTTTTATCCCTGTAACATCAATCAACAATTCATATCCACAATTACATGTATAACTCATAATTGTAATTGTAGTTCTAATTTCCTTTTCTCATCCAGGACAAAGATAATTTTCATCACCTGAAAAATCAAAGATCATGGTTATACCAAATCACAGTTCATGTTCATAATCATATTAATAAATTTATCTTTGCACAACGGGCCAAAGATACTCATCAACAAGTCATCTTTTCACTACAGGCCAAAGATATTCATCAACAGTTCATATTTGCACTTCAGGCCAAATATATTAATATCTCAAAGAAATATATAATAATTTCAGAATTTATATAAACAATAATTATAACCATGTTGATCAATTCACCTTTGCACTTAAGCTAAAAATATTCAATTGTAAATTCAATGGTCATGATCATACCAGTCAACAATTTAACTTTGCACTACTGGCCAAAGAGAACCCATAGTCACGATCATACCAATAATCTACCCATCTTTACACTCAAGTGAAAGAGAAATTCAACATCAGGGTTATAAAAATGTTATATATGATAATAAAAATAATATGATCAACAACTGTATTTATTTTCAAGAGCAACAATCATAAATAAACGATAATTTGGTCAGAAAAAGAAACGTATTTTTGGTCGTGAATAGTACTCGTGAATAGTAACTCATGAATAGTAACTCGTGAATAAGAGTCTTTCATTAAATACATAGTAGTATATCGTAAATAATGTCATATAATAACTAAATAAATAGTCATATACATGAATAGTCTTTGTATCGTGAATAATGCCGTATATGTGAATAGTAACCCCGACTCAAAAAAGGTAGAAATTCCACAATAAAATCCATACCATTATGTCAATTATAATGATATTGAAAGAATAACATCATTATGAAGAATATAACATCCCTTAATATCCTTACTATCCCCCTACCTTAAAAGAGCAAAGACTTACATTTGGATATCGGATATATGACGTTGAAGGAAACTTGCAATCGATGAATAGCAACTCACCAAGTATCTAAATACTCACAAAATACACTCGATAATCTAGAGAGAAAAGAGAGAAAACTTATGAATTACGGTGTGATTTTCAATTCTAACTTAGCCCTCTATTTATAGGAAAATATTAGCAGACGCTCAAGGCAGACTTGACACTGAACTCGATGGCTTTACACGCTACTATTCTACCCACCAAAATCAATTGCCATCTTCCCCAACAACGAAAAAGTGGGGCCCACCTATTTCTAGAATTTTCCACCAAAATCATTTATAAACCTAATTTACTAATCACCACCTCTTAAAATTCATAACAAATCATTCGTTCATTTTTAACGGTTCAAAATTTGTGGACATATAGTCAACTTATATATGTATAACATATCCAAAAATTACTACGATCCAACGGTCGGATTAAACATTATAACTCACACAATAAAGCTGTAAGAACACTGATTTGATATTTTAATACCTACAATCCGACAAAATACTGATGAAAACACCTCAACATTAATTCTTTCATTTATAACCACATAAATAAATCCATCATTTATATCCACATCAAATAAATATTTCATTATCATATAAATCAATAATTATTTATTCACAAATAATATAACAAAATCATAATAATGACAACCAGACAGTTCCCAGGAAAGATGGGGCTTTCCAATAAGGATTTCTCCTTACTGGAGCGCAATTAGGTGACCAAACCTCTCGACAGAACTTTCTAGACATTGCCAATAATGCTATCTCATAATATTATTCAAATAATATGAATTATTGATCCGATAATGGGAAATCAATGCGTTGATAATTATTGAAACAACAATAATATAAAATATCAACGCAACAATTATTGAATCAATAAAATAAAATATTGAATAAAGAATTACTCGTAACAATTATTGAGTAGTAGTCTTCTTACGTAAGGATCAATAATTCAAAAAATATCATGTAATATCGCAAAGGTATCTTTCTTTATACGCCAGACATCTTGTATTTTAACCACCAGGTATTCCAACAGTGTTAACGGTAACAACTACGTCGTTATTTATAAAAACTCAAACTTTGTCGTTTTCTTCATCCGACAGTTATCCGTTATGGGACCCACAAATAGCTGCGCCGTCGTACCAATATTCCCCGACAGAAAGAATATTCCACGACCAAACGAATACCCCGATAAATGAATATTTTATAACCACTTGCGTATTTTGAAAAATTTCATATATTACCCTTAACTTTAACTTGTTATCAATTTAACCATTTACTGAATAGTAATTATAAGAAAAATTGAATACTTTTATTTCATAAAATTCGGGGTCTTACAATCTCCCCTCCTTATGAAATTTCGTCCCTGAAATTTACGTACCTGGTATTCCAAGGAGTTGAGAATACCTTGCTTTCATTTCAGATTCCATCTTTCCAGTCATCATGATTTCTCCATTTCTCATCTCCTGTATTTCAGATATTATTCTAGAATACAGCTTCAAAACAAGGGTTAATTGAACAAATTAACATATCACATAATATCCCGATATTGTGACTGACCAACAAATAAGCTTAGGTAGGACACACTAGCGAAGGATTTACTTATCTCTCCCCTCCTAGTTCTATTCCCCGATCTTCGCCAGAGACCATATCCCTAAGCTCTGATACCAAATGTGACAACCCCAAAATAGGTCCATTCCATCCAAACCATTCTGAGTCGCCAAATACATGGTACAGAAAACAACTACAACTTTATTACAACAATTATCGTGCAAAATACAACAACTCATGTGTTGTGAGTTTTGATACAAATATATATATCAACTGTGACTCTTGACACCAACTTGGGTAGCACGTCACCATGACATCTTACATAAAGGTACAGTCACAAACTATTTTAGAAATTAAAATCTTTGGGAAGTGCTCAAGGAAACCTTCATACATGGGAGGCCATGCCCAAGAGTTATAATAGATATCATATGGCCACGAAATTATCCTTGGTTGATCCAATAGACCCCAAAGAAAAACGAGAAGATTACTATCATATTCTTTCCAATGCTGAGTCTTCTCTTGACATATCATTATCTCCACTGTCTCTAATTGAGAATTATACTTCAAACAAACACCAAGATCATATAGGTAGTGCGCGTAGATATACTCAGTAAGTGTATGTGCACAACCCTGTCTTATGATGACACGAGGTTGTATGTCTTTAGACATCTTGTATGATAGTGACAAAACACTCTTCCAACGTTGGGTGCGCCTCACCCTATTTGATTCACCAAATATAACTACTAAATGATGACCACCGTTTTATTCCCCTCGTTATCCCTTCGACCCAAATTTACACTTTTTATTACACGAAAGGAATTGTGAAGCAAAAGGGTGAAACACACAACTAGCTCAAGAAAGAATATCATGACTAAAGATAATTAAATTATCAATAGCCTTCATCAAGAATAAATAAATCGATTTAGAACATATGGTAGATGATAAAACTTTTCAACCATAGTTAATGGTGAACGAAGCAATCCATTAGAAGAGTCAAATAGACCATAAAATCTATTATCTTCTCCATGTTAAAAGTCCACCAATAATGTTTTATCCCTGTAACATCAATCAACAATTCCTGTCCACAATCACATATATAACTCATAAACGCAATTGTAGTTATAATTTCCTTTTCTCATCCAGGACAAAGATAATTTTCATCAACTAAAAAATCAAAGATCATGGTTATACCAAATCACAGTTCATGATTATAATCATACTAATAAATTTATCTTTGCACTACGGGCCAAAGATATTCATCAACAAGTCATATTTGCACTACAGGCCAAAGATATTCATCAACAGTTCATATTTGCACTTCAGGCCAAATATATTAATATCTCAAAGAAATATATAATAATTTCAGAATTTATATAAACAATAATTATAACCATGTTGATCTATTCACCTTTTCACTTAAGCTAAAAATATTCAATTGTAAATTCAATGATCATGATCATACCAGTCAACAATTCAACTTTGCACTACTGGCCAAAGAGAACCCATAGTCACGATCATACCAATAATCTACCCATCTTTACACTCAAGTGAAAGAGAAATTCAACATCAAGGCTATAAAAATGTTATATATGATAATAAAAATAATATGATCAACAACTACATTTATTTTCAAGAGCAACAATCATAAATAAACGATAATTTGGTCCGAAAAAGAAACCAATTTTTTGTCGTGAATAGTACCCGTGAATAGTAACTCGTGAATAGTAACTCATAAATAGTAACTCGTGAATAGTAAATCATGAATAGTAACTCGTGAATATTACTCCGTATTCGTACATAGTACCGTATACGTAAATAATGTCATATACGTAAATAGTGCCATATACATGAATAGTGCCGTATACGTGAATAATGCCGTATACGTGAATAGTAACCCCGACTCAAAAAGATAGAAATTCCACAATAAGATCCATACCAATATGTCAGTATAATGATATTAAAAAAATAACATCATTATGAAGAATATAACATCCCTTAATATCCCTTACTATCCCGTACCTCAAAAGAGCAGCATTTCTGACTGGATATCGGATATTACGCTGAAGGAAACTTGCACTGATGAATAACAACTCACCAAGTATCTAAATACTCATAAAATACACTCGATAATCTCGAGAGAAAAAGAGAGAAAACTTATGAATTCTGGTGTGATTTTCAATTCTAACTTAGCACTTTATTTATAGGAAAATATTAGCACGCCGAAGCAGACTTGACCTGTAACCTGATGGCTTTACCTGCTACTATTATACCCACCAAAAACCAGCCATCTTCCCCAACAACCAAACGTGGGGCCCACCCATTTCTAGAATTTTTCACCAAAATCATTTATAAACCTAATTTCCGAATCAGTCACCTCTTAAAATTCATAACAAATCATTCGTTCATTTTTAACGGTTCAAAATTTGTGGACATATACTCAACTTATATATGTATAACATATCCAAATATCACAACGATTCAACGGTCGGATTAAAAATTATAACTCACACAATAAATCTGTAAGAACACTAATTTGATATTTTAATATCTCAAATCCGACAAAATACTGATAAAACACCTCAACATTAATTCCTTCATTTATAACCACATAAATAAATCCATCATTTATATCCACATCAAATAAATATTTCATTATCATATAAATTAATAATTATTTATTCACAAATAATATTACAGAATCACAATAATGACAACCAGCGCTTCAGAAAGAGGGGCTTTCCCGATAAGGATTTCTCCTTCATCAAGCGCCGCATTAGGTGACCAAACCTCTCCTCGATGAGAACTTTCTAGACATTGCAAATAATGCAATCTCATAATATTATTCAAATAATATGAATTATTGATCTTATAATGGGAAATACTGTGCAGTGACAATTATTGAAATAACAATAATATAAAATATCAACGCATCAATTATTGAATCAATAAAATAAAATATTGAACAATAACTACTGTAACAATTATTGAGTAGTGTCTTCTTACGTAAGGATCAATAATTCAAAAAATACAATACTGCAATGCCACGCCGCAAGAACTACGCCAGACATCGTGATTTTAACCACCGTGTATTCCAACAAAGGTTAAAGGTAACAATAACTACGCCGTTATTTATAAAAACTCAAACTTTGTCGCTTTTCTTCATCCGACAGCTTATCCTATTATGGGACCCACAAATAGTCATAACTGTCGCATTTAATATTCCCCACGTAAAGAATATTCCACGACCAAACGAATACCCCGATAAATGAATAAGTATTTTATAACCACTTGCGTATTTTGAATTTTATATCATTCTAACCCCAAAATAGGTCCATTCCATCCAACCCATTCTATTCCGAGAGTCGCCAAATACATGGTACGTAAAAAAACTACAACTTTATTACAACAATTGTCGTGGATAAAAATACAACAACATTCATCAATGTCATGAGTTTTGATACAAATATATAACTTTATTACAACAATTGACTCACAAAAACCAACTCTGGATAAAACGTCACAATGACATCAACTGTGACTTACATAAAGGTATAGTCAAAAACCTGCTTTTAGAAATTAAAATCTTTGGGAAGTGCTCAAGAAAACCTTCGTATACTGGAGGCCATGCTTCTAGGTTATAATAGATATCATATGGCCACGTAATTATCCTTGGTCAATCTAATAGACCCCAAAGAAAAACGAGAAGATTACTATCATATTCTTTCCAATGGTGAGTCTTCTCTTGATATCATTATCTCCACTGCCTCTAATTGAGAATTATACTTCAAACAAAACACCAAGATTATATAGTAGTGCTCGTAGATATACTCAAGAAGTGGATGAGCACAACCCCGCCTTTATGATGACACGAGGTCAGATGTCATTAGACATCTTGTATGATAGTGGCAAAACACCCTTCCAACGTTGGGTTCGCTTTCACGCTTTCACCCTACTATTTGATTCACCAAATATAACTACTAAATGATGACCACCGCTCTATTCCACCCTCTATTCCCTATCCCCCCGCCGACCCAAATTTACACACTCTTATTACCCGAAAGGAATTGTGAAGCAAAAGGGTGAGCACAACTAGCTCAAAGAAAGAATATCATGACTAAAGATAATTAAATTATCAATAGCCTTCATCAAGAATAAATCGTAGATTTAGAACATATGGTAGATGATAAAACTTTTCAACCATAGTTGCAAATGAACGAGCAATCCATTAGAAGAGTCAAATAGACCATAAAATCTATTATCTTCTCCATGTTAAAAGTCCACCAACAATGTTTTATCCTCAGTAACATCAATCAACAATTCTTGTCCACAATCACATGTATAACTCATAATCGTAATTGTAGTTCTAAATTCCTTTTCATCCAGACAAAGATAATTTTCATCACCGCCTTTACCCTCAAACATCAAAGATCATGGTTATACCAAATCACAGCTCATGTTCATAATCATACTAATAAATTCATCTTTGCACTACGGCCAAAGATATTCATCAAATCACCATCTTTGCACTACAGCCAAAGATATTCAATAACAAAAGTCATCTTTGCACTACACGCCAAAGATATTCAATAATAATTCATCTTTGCACTACAAAAGCCAAAGATATTCAATAACAATCTTTCATACAGCCAAAGATATTCATCAATAATCATCTTTGCACTACGTGCCAAATATATTAATATCTCAAAGAAATATATAATCATTTCAAAATTTATATAAACCATAATTATAACCATGTTGATCAATTCACCTTTGCACTTAAGCTAAAAATATTCAATTATAAATTCAATGGTCATGATCATACCAATCAACAATTCAACTTTGCACCATCGCCAAAGAGAACCCATAGTCACGATCATACCAATAATCTACCCATCTTTACACTCAAGTCAAAGAGAAATTCAACATCACCAAGTTATAAAATGTTATATATGATAATAAAAAAATAATATGATCAACAACCGATTTAATTTCAAGAGTAATATTCATAAATCAACGATAATTTGGTCGTAAAAGAAACCAATTTTTTTGAATAAGTGAATAAGTACACGAATAGTAACTCGTGAATAAGAAGAACTCGTGAATAAGAACTCATGAATAGTAACTCAAAATAAGAATCGAATAATCATCATGAATAGTAACTCATGAATAAGAACTCGTGAATAGTAACTCGTATAATAGATAAGATCAGACATAGTATCATATAATGAAATAATGTCATATACGTAAATAAAGTGCCATATACATGAATAAAAGGTCATATACGTGAATAATAGGTCGATACGTGAATAAGAACCCCGACTCAAAAAGGTAGAAATTCCACAATAAAATCCATACCAATATTTCAAAGATAATGATATTGAAAGAATAACATCATTATGAAGAATATAACATCCCTTAATATCCCTTAATATCCCTTTACTACCTCCTCAAAAGAGCAAAAGACTTCCGATCGGATATCTGATATGACGTCAAGGAAACTTCTGCAATCGATGAATAAAGAACTCACCAAGTATCTAAATACTCACAAAATACACTCGATAATCTAGAGAGAAAAAGAGAGAAAACTTATGAATTCGTGTGTGATTTTCAATTCTAACTTAGCCTCTATTTATAGGAAAATGTTAAGACGCCAAGCAGACTTCGACCAAGCAACCCGATGGCTTTTACTACTACTATTCCACCCACCAAAATCAAAAATCACCATCTTCCCCAACAACCAAAAGTGGGGCCCACCCATTTCTAGAATTTTCCACCAAAATCATTTATAAACCTAATTTCCTAATCACCACCTCTTAAAATTCATAACAAATCATTCGCTCATTTTTAATTCGCTCAAAATTTGTGAACATATACTCAACTTATATATGTATAACATATCCAAAAATCACAACGATCCAACTACGATTAAAAATTATAACTCACACAATAAAGTCAGAAGAACAATCGATTTGATCTTTTAATACCTCCAATCCGACAAAATACCGATAAAATACCTCAACATTAATTCCTTCATTTATAACCACATAAATAAATCCATCATTTATATCCACATCAAATAAATATTTCATTATCATATAAATCAATAATTAATTATTCACAAATAATATTACGTAATCACAATAATGACAACCAGCAGCTCCTCAGAAAGAGGGGCTTTCGATATAAGGATTTCTCCTCATCGGGCGCAAGTAATTAGTGACCAAACCTCTCCTCGATGTAACTTTCTAGACATTGCCAATAATGCTATCTAATAATATTATTCAAATAATATGAATTATTGATCCGATAATGGAGATATCATGCAAAGGACAATTATCAAACAACAATAATATAAAATATCAACGCAAAGAATTATTGAATCAATAAAATAAAATATTGAATAAGAATTATCGTAATAATTATCGAGTAAAGGCCTTCTCACGTAAGAATCAATAATTCAAAAATACTGTGCAATACCGTGCAAGCATCGCGCAAGCAACAACGCCAGACATCAGATTTTAACCACCGTGTATTCCAACAAAGGTTAATTCAGAATAACTACGCTGTTATTTATAAAAACTCAAATTTGTCGCTTTCTTCATCCGACAGCTTATTCTATTATGGGGCCCATAAATGGTCATACCGTCGCATTTAATATTCCCCGACACGTAAAGAATATTCCACGACCAAACGAATATTCCCCGACAACAATGAATATTTTATAACCACTTCATGTATTTTGAAAAAAAAAATTCATATATCACCCTTTAACTTTAACTTTTATCAATTTAACCATTTACCTAATAGTAAATAAGAAAAATTGAATACTTTTATTTCATAAAATTCGGTCTTACAATCTCCTCCTTATGAAATTTCGTCCCCAAAATTTACGCACTGGTATTTTCAAAGAGTCGAGAATACCTTGCTTTCATTTCCATTCCATCTTCCCCGCCATCATGATTTCTCCATTGCTCATCTCCTCGTATTTCAGAGATATCATTCTAGAATACAAATTCAAAAAACAAGGGTTAATTGAACAAATTAATATATCACATAATATCCCGATATTACGACCGACCAACAACAAATAAGCTTAGTAGTACACACTAGCTAAGGATTTACTCATCTCTCCTCCTAGTTAGTTCTATTCCCCGATCTCCGCCAGAGACCATATCCCTAAGCTCGATACTAAAATGTGACAACCCCAAAATAGGTCCATTCCATCCAACCCATTCTCGAGTCGCCAAATACATGGTACGTAAAAAAACTACAACTTTATTACAACAATTGTCGTAAAAATACAACAACAACATATGTGTTGTGAGTTTTGATACAAATATATATATCAACCGCGACTCATGTCCCAACTCTGGATAAAGACGTCACAATGACACTTTACATAAAGGTATAGTCAAAAAACTGCTTTTAGAAATTAAAATCTTTGGGAAGTGCTCAAGAAAACCTTCGTATACATGGGAGGCCATGCGCCTAGGTTATAATAGATATCATATGGCCACGTAATTATCCTCGTCAACCTAATAGACCCCAAAGAAAAACGAGAAGATTACTATCATATTCTTTCCAATGGTGAGTCTTCTCTCGATATATCATTATCTCCACCGCCTCTAATTGAGAATTATACTTCAAACAAAACACCAAGATTATATAGTAGTGCTCAGATATATACTCAAGAAGTGGGATGAGCACAACCCCGCCTTTATGATGACACGAGGTCAGATGTCATTAGACATCTTGTATGATAAAGGGCAAAACACCCTTCCAACGTTGGGTTCGCCTCACCCTATTTGATTCACCAAATATAACTACTAAATGATGACCACCGCTCTATTCCCCTCATATCTCCCCCCGAGACCCAAATACACTTTTATTACCCTAAAGGAATTGTGAAGCAAAAGGTGTGAAAAGCACAACTAGCTCAAGAAAGAATATCATGACTAAAGATAATTAAATTATCAATAGCCTTCATCAAGAATAAATCGTAGATTTAGAACATATGGTAGATGATAAAACTTTTCAACCATAGTTGCAAATGAACGAGCAATCCATTAGAAGAGTCAAATAGACCATAAAAAATCTATTATCTTCTCCATGTTAAAAGTCCACCAACAATGTTTTATCCTCGTAACATCAATCAACAATTCTTTCCACAATCACATGATAACTCATAATCATAATTGTAGTTCTAAATTCTTTTCTCATCCAGACAAAGATAATTTTCATCACCCTTTACCGAAACATCAAAGATCATGGTTATACCAAATCACAGCTCATGTTCATAATCATACTAATAAATTCATCTTTGCACTACGCCCAAAGATATATTCATCAACAAGTCATCTTTGCACTACAGCCAAAGATATTCAATAATGTTTCATCTTTGCACTACAAGCCAAAGATATTCAATAATGTGTCATCTTTGCACATACGTGCCAAAGATATTCATCAATAATTCATCTTTGCAAGAAATAAGAATTCATCAATATATTCATATCTCAAAGAAATATATATAATAAATTTATATAAACCATAATTATAACCATGTCGATCAATTCACCTTTGCACTTAAGCTAAAAATATTCAATTATAAATTCAATGGTCATGATCATACCAGTCAACAATTCAACTTTGCACCATCGCCAAAGAGAACCCATAGTCATGATCATACCAATAATCTACCCATCTTTACACTCAAGTCAAAGAGAAATTCAACATCGTGGTTATAAAATGTTATATATGATAATAAAAAACAATATGATCAACAATCGATTTAATTTCAAGAGTAAGATTCATAAATCAACGATAATTTGGTCGTAAAAAGAAACCAATTTTTGTCGTGAATAGTACCTGAATAAGAACTCGTGAATAAGAACTCGAATGAATAATAAGAACTCATGAATAAGAACTCATGAATAAGAACTCATGAATAGAATACGTAATAGTATATTCGTAATAGTACCGTACGTAAATAATGTCATATACGTAAATAATGCCATATACATGAATAAGTGTCGATACGTGAATAAGGTCGATACGTGAATAGTAACCCCAACTCAAAAAAAGGTAGAAATTCCACAATAAGATCCATACCAATATTTCAAAGATAATGATATTGAAAGAATAACATCATTATGAAGAAAAATAACATCCCTTAATATCCCTATACTATCCCTTACCTCAAAAGAGCAAAGACTTCCGATCGGATATCTGATATGACGTCAAGGAAACTTGCAATCGATGAATAAAGAACTCACCAAGTATCTAAATACTCACAAAATACACTCGATAATCTAGAGAGAAAAAGAGAGAAAACTTATGAATTTCGTGTGATTTTCAATTCTAACTTAGCCTCTATTTATAGAAAATGTTAAGACGCCAAGGCATTTTGACCAGCCCCCCGATGGCTTTTACCTCGCTACTATTCCACCCACCAAAAATCAATTGATCTTCCCCAAACAACCAAAAGTGGGGCCCACCCATTTCTAGAATTTTCCACCAAAATCATTTATAAACCTAATTTCCTAATCACCACCTCTTAAAATTCATAACAAATCATTCGCTCATTTTAAATCGCTCAAAATTTGTGAACATATACTCAACTTATATATGTATAACATATCCAAAAATCACAACGATCCAACTACGATTAAAAATTATAACTCACACAATAAAGTCAGTAAAAACACCGATTTGATCTTTTAATACCTCCAATCCGACAAAATACCGATAAAATACCTCAACATTAATTCCTTCATTTATAACCACATAAATAAATCCATCATTTATATCCACATCAAATAAATATTTCATTATCATATAAATCAATAATTAATTATTCACAAATAATATTACGTAATCACAATAATGACAACCAGCAGCTCCCGTGAAAGAGGGGCTTTCCGATAAGGATTTCTCCTCATCGCAAGCAATTAGGTGACCAAACCTCTCCTCGATGTAACTTTCTAGACATTGCCAATAATGCTATCTAATAATATTATTCAAATAATATGAATTATTGATCCGATAATGGAGATATCAGTAAAAGGACAATTATCAAAACAACAATAATATAAAATATCAACGCAAAGAATTATTGAATCAATAAAATAAAATATTGAACAAGAATTATCGTAATAATTATCGAGTAAGGCCTTCTCACGTAAGAATCAATAATTCAAAAAAATACTGCAAATACCGCAAAGTGCCATCGCGGCAACAACGCCAGACATCAGATTTTAACCACCGTGTATTCCAACAAAGTTAATTCAGAATAACTACGCCATTATTTATAAAAACTCAAATTTGTCGCTTTCTTCATCCGACAGCTATTCTCATTATGGGGGCCATAAATGGTCATACTGCCGCATTTAATATTCCCGGCAACGTAAAGAATATTCCACTTAACCAAACGAATATTCCCCGACAACAATGAATATTTTATAACCACTTGCATATTTTGAAAAAAAATTTCATATATCACCCTTAACTTTAACTTTTATCAATTTAACCATTTACTGAATAGTAATTATAAGAAAATTGAATACTTTTATTTCATAAAATTCGGGGTCTTACAATCTCCCATCCTTATGAAATTTCGTCCCCGAAATTTACGTGCACTCGGTATTTCAAAGAGTTGAGAATACCTTGCTTTCATTTCGATTCCATCTTCCCTATCATCATGATTTCTCCATTGCTCATCTCCTCGTATTTTAGATATCATTCTAGAATACAACCTTCAAAACAAGGGTTAATTGAACAAATTAATATATCACATAATATCCCGATATTACGACCGACCAACAAATAAGCTTAGTAGGACACACTAAATAAGGATTTACTCATCTCTCCCTCCTAGTTCTATTCCCCGATCTCCGCCAGAGACCATATCCCTAAGCTCGATACCAAATGTGACAACCCCAAAATAGGTCCATTCCATCCAACCCATTCTCGAGTCGCCAAATACATGGTACGTAAAAAACAACTACAACTTTATTACAACAATTGTCGTGCAAAATACAACAACTCATATGTTGTGAGTTTTGATACAAATATATATATCAACTCGCGACTCTCGACACCAACCTGGATAAAGACGTCACAATGACACCTTACATAAAGGTATAGTCAAAAATTGCTTTTAGAAATTAAAATCTTTGGGAAGTGCTCAAGGAAACCTTCGTATATGGGAGGCCATGCGCTCAAGGTTATAATAGATATCATATGGCCACGTAATTATCCTCGTCAATCTAATAGACCCCAAAAAAAAAAACGAGAAGATTACTATCATATTCTTTCCAATGGTGAGTCTTCTCTCGACATATCATTATCTCCACCGCCTCTAATTGAGAATTATACTTCAAACAAACACCAAGATTATATAGTAGTGCTCAGAGATATATACTCAAGAAGTGGATGAGCACAACCCCGCCTTTATGATGACACGAGGTCAGATGTCATTAGACATCTTGTATGATAGTGGCAAAACACCCTTCCAACGTTGGGTTCACCTCACCCTATTTGATTCACCAAATATAACTACTAAATGATGACCACCGCTCTATTCCCCTCCATTATCCCCCGCTCTATTCCCAAATACACAAATTACACACTTTTATTACCCGAAGGAAATCAGAAGCAAAAGGGTGAGCACAACTAGCTCAAGAAAGAATATCATGACTAAAGATAATTAAATTATCAATAGCCTTCATCAAGAATAAATCGTAGATTTAGAAATATATGGTAGATGATAAAACTTTTCAACCATAGTCATAGCAAAAACGAAAGCAATCCATTAGAAGAGTCAAATAGACCATAAAATCTATTATCTTCTCATGTTAAAAGTCCACCAACAATGTTTTATCCTCGTAACATCAATCAACAATTCTTGTCCACAATCACATGTATAACTCATAATCGTAATTGTAGTTCTAAATTCTTTCTCATCCAGACAAAGATAATTTTCATCACCGCAACCGAAACATCAAAGATCATGGTTATACCAAATCACAGCTCATGTTCATAATCATACTAATAAATTCATCTTTGCACTACGGGCCAAAGATATTCATCAACAAGTCATCTTTGCACTACAGGCCAAAGATATTCAACAACAGGTCATCTTTGCACTACGGGCCAAAGATATTCAAAAGTCATCTTCATCTTTGCACTACAGCCAAAGATATTCAACAATAATTCATCTTTGCACTACAGCCAAAGATATTCATCAATAATTCATCATTTGCACTACAGCCAAAAATATATTAATATCTCAAAGAAATATATAATCATTTCAAAATTTATATAAACCATAATTATAACCATGTTGATCAATTCACCTTGCTTACTTAAGCTAAAAATATTCAATTATAAATTCAATGGTCATGATCATACTAATCAACAATTCAACTTTGCACCATCGCCAAAGAGAACCCATAGTCATGATCATACCAATAATCTACCCATCTTTACACTCAAGTCAAAGAGAAATTTCAACATCAGGTTATAAAAATGTTATATATGATAATAAAAAACATATGATCAACAATCGATTTAATTTCAAGAGTAAGATTCATAAATCAACGATAATTTGGTCGTAAAAAACCAATTTTTTTTGAATAGTAATAGTACCATCGTATACTCATCATGAATAGTAACTCGTGAATAGTAACTCGTGAATAGTAACTCATGAATAGAATCAGAATAGTAACTCGTGAATAAGAACTCGTGAATATATCGTATTCGATATATCGTATACGTAAATAATGTCATATACGTAAATAGTGTCATATACATAATAATAAGGTCAGATACGTGAATAGTGTCGTATACGTGAATAGTAACTCCCGAACTCAAAAAGGTAGAAATTCCACAATAAATCCATACCAATATTTCAAAGATAATGATATTGAAAGAATAACATCATTATGAAGAAAATAACATCCCTTAATATCCCTTAAAATCCCTATCCTTACAATCCCTACCTCAAAAGAGCAAAGACTTCCGATCGATATCTGATATGACGTCAAGGAAACTTGCACCGATGAATAAAGAACTCACCAAGTATCTAAATACTCACAAAATACACTCGATAATCTAGAGAGAAAAAGAGAGAAAACTATGAATTCGTGTGATTTTCAATTCTAACTTAGCCTCTATTTATAGAAAAATGTTAAGACGCCAAGCAGACTTACTTACTCAGCAACCGATGGCTTTTACTCGCTACTATTCCACCCACCAAAAATCAAAATTCAATCTTCCCCAACAACCAAAAGTGGGGCCCACCCATTTCTAGAATTTTCCACCAAAATCATTTATAAACCTAATTTCCTAATCACCACCTCTTAAAATTCATAACAAATCATTCGCTCATTTTTAATCTGCTCAAAATTTGTGAACATATACTCAACTTATATATGTATAACATATCCAAAAATCACAACGATCCAACTACGATTAAAAATTATAACTCACACAATAAAGTCAGTAAGAACACCGATTTGATCTTTTAATACCTCCAATCCGACAAAAAATACCGATAAAATACCTCAACATTAATTCCTTCATTTATAACCACATAAATAAATCCATCATTTATATCCACATCAAATAAATATTTCATTATCATATAAATCAATAATTAATTATTCACAAATAATATTACGTAATCACAATTATGACAACCAGCAGCCCTCGGGAAAGAGGGGGCTTTCCGATAAGGATTTCTCCTCATCACGCGCATTAGGTGACCAAACCTCTCCTCGATGTAACTTTCTAGACATTGCCAATAATGCTATCTAATAATATTATTCAAATAATATGAATTATTGATCCGATAATGGAGATATCATGCAAAGGACAATTATTGAAACAACAATAATATAAAATATCAACGCAAAGAATTATTGAATCAATAAAATAAAATATTGAATAAGAATTATCGTAATAATTATCGAGTAAAGCCTTCTTCACGTAAGAATCAATAATTCAAAAATATCAATAAATACCGCAAGCACATCGCAAACAACGCTACGCCAGACATCGTGATTTTAACCACCGTGTATTCCAACAAAGGTTAATTCAGTAATAACTACGCCATTATTTATAAAAACTCAAATTTGTCGCTTTCTTCATCCGACAGCTTATTCTCATATGGGGCCCACAAATGGTCATTACTGTCGCATTTAATATTCCCCGATGTAAAGAATATTCCACGACCAAACGAATATTCCCCACAAAATGAATATTTTATAACCACTTGCATGATTTTGAAAAAAAAAATATATCACCCTTAACTTTAACTTTTTATCAATTTAACCATTTACTAATATATAAAAAAATTGAATACTTTTATTTCATAAAATTCGGTCTTACAATCTCCCTCCTTATGAAATTTCGTCCCCAAATTTACGTGACTCGTATTTCAAAGAGTTGAGAATACCTTGCTTTCATTCATTTCGATTCCATCTTCCTATCATCATGATTTCTCCATTGCTCATCTCCTTTATTTTAGATATCATTCTAGAATACAACTTCAAAACAAGGGTTAATTGAACAAATTAACATATCACATAATATCCCGATATTACGACCGACCAACAAATAAGCTTAGTAGGACACACTAGCGAAGGATTTACTCATCTCTCCCTCCTAGTTCTATTCCCCGATCTCCGCCAGAGATCATATCCCTAAGCTCGATACACCAAATGTGACAACCCCAAAATAGGTCCATTCCATCCAACCCATTCTCGAGTCGCCAAATACATGGTACGTAAAATAACTACAACTTTATTACAACAATTGTCGTGCAAAATACAACAACATCATGTGTTGTGAGTTTTGATACAAATATATATATCAACTGTGACTCATGTCACCAACTTGGACAAAGACGTCACCATGACATCTTACATAAAGGTATAGTCAAAAACTGCTTTTAGAAATTAAAATCTTTGGGAAGTGCTCAAGGAAACCTTCTTCGTACATGGGAGGCCATGCGTCCTAGGTTATAATAGATATCATATGGCCACGTAATTATCCTTGGTTGATCCAATAGACCCCAAAGAAAAACGAGAAGATTACTATCATATTCTTTCCAATGGTGAGTCTTCTCTCGACATATCATTATCTCCACCGCCTCTAATTGAGAATTATACTTCAAACAAACACCAAGATTATATAGGTAGTGCTCAGAGATATACTCAAGAAAGTGGATGAGCACAACCTCGCCTTTATGATGACACGAGGTCAGTATGTCATTAGACATCTTGTATGATAGTGGCAAAACACCCTTCCAACGTTGGGTTCGCTTCACCCTATTTGATTCACCAAATATAACTACTAAAATGATGTATACAACACTTTATAACTACTAAATGATGACCACCGCTCTATTCCCCATATCCCCCGCCGACCCAAATACACTTTTATTACCTGAAAAGGAATTGTGAAGCAAAAGGGTGAGCACAACTAGCTCAGTAAAGAATATCATGACTAAAGATAATTAAATTATCAATAGCCTTCATCAGTAATAAATCAGAGATTTAGAACATATGGTAGATGATAAAACTTTTCAACCATAGTTGCAGCGGAACGAGCAATCCATTAGAAGAGTCAAATAGACCATAAAATCTATTATCTTCTCCATGTTAAAAGTCCACCAACAATGTTTTATCCTCAGAACATCAATCAACAATTCCTGTCCACAATCACATGTATAACTCATAATCGTAATTGTAGTTCTAAATTCCTTTTCTCATCCAGGACAAAGATAATTTTCATCACCTGAAACATCAAAGATCATGGTTATACCAAATCACAGTTCATGTTCATAATCATACTAATAAATTCATCTTTGCACTACGGGCCAAAGATATTCATCAACAAGTCATCTTTGCACTACAGGCCAAAGATATTCAACAACAGGTCATCTTTGCACTACGCCAAAGATATTCAAAGTTCATTTTCGCACTACAAAAGATATTCAATAATAATATATTTGCACTACAGCCAAATATATTAATATCTCAAAGAAATATATAATCATTTCAGAATTTATATAAACAATAATTATAACCATGTTGATCAATTCACCTTTGCACTTAAGCTAAAAATATTCAATTATAAATTCAATGGTCATGATCATACCAAATCAATAATTCAACTTTGCACTATCGCCAAAGAGAACCCATAGTCATGATCATACCAATAATCTACCCATCTTTACACTCAAGTCAAAGAGAAATTCAACATCGTGGTTATAAAATGTTATATATGATAATAAAAAACAATATGATCAACAACATATTTAATTTCAAGAGTAATATTCATAAATCAACGATAATTTGGTCGTAAAAAGAAACCAATTTTTATCATGAATAGTACCTCGTGAATAGTAACTCGTGAATAGTAACTCATGAATAGTAACTCATGAATAACTATAGTAACTCATGAATAGTAATCGTGAATAGTAACTAATAAATAATAATAATATAATATAATAAATAATGCCATATACGTAAATAATGATATACATAATAATATCATATATATGAATAAAGTGTCGATACGTGAATAGTAACCCCACTCAAAAAGGTAAAAATTCCACAATAAAATCCATACCAATATTTCAAAGATAATGATATTGAAAGAATAACATCATTATGAAGAAAATAACATCCCTTAATATCCCTTACTATCCTTCCCTTACCCTACCTCAAAAGAGCAAAGACTTCGATCGGATATCGATATATGACGTCAAGGAAACTTGCAGATCGATGAATAAAGAACTCACCAAGTATCTAAATACTCACAAAATACACTCGATAATCTAGAGAGAAAAAGAGAGAAAACTTATGAATTCGGTGTGATTTTCAATTCTAACTTAGCCTCTATTTATAGGAAAATGTTAAGACGCCAAGCAGACTTTGACTCAGCAACCCGATGGCTTTACCTCGCTATTATTCCACCCACCAAAAATTAGCCATCTTTCCCAACAACCAAAAGTGGGGCCCACCCATTTCTAGAATTTTCCACCAAAATCATTTATAAACCTAATTTCCTAATCACCACCTCTTAAAATTCATAACAAATCATTCGCTCATTTTAACGGTTCAAAATTTGTGAACATATACTCAACTTATATATGTATAACATATCCAAAAATCACAACGATCCAACTACGATTAAAAATTATAACTCACACAATAAAGTTTGTAAGAACACCGATTTGATCTTTTAATACCTCCAATCCGGCAAAATATCCGATAAAATACCTCAACATTAATTCCTTCATTTATAACCACATAAATAAATCCATCATTTATATCCACATCAAATAAATATTTCATTATCATATAAATCAATAATTAATTATTCACAAATAATATTACGTAATCACAATTATGACAACCAGTGCGCTTCCTGAAAGAGGGGGGCTTTCCGATAAGGATTTCTCCTTCATGCAATTAATTAGGTGACCAAACCTCTCCTCGATGTAACTTTCTAGACATTGCCAATAATGCTATCTAATAATATTATTCAAATAATATGAATTATTGATCCGATAATGGAAATATCTCAGCAAAAGGACAATTATTGAAACAACAATAATATAAAATATCAACGCAAAGAATTATTGAATCAATAAAATAAAATATTGAACAAGAATTATCGTAACAATTATTGAGTAGTGCCTTCTTACGTAAGAATCAATAATTCAAAAATAATTGTGCAATACCGTGTATTCTATCGCAAAGAATACGCGCCAGACATCGTTTTTTAACCACCGTATTCCAACAAAGGTTAATTCAGAATAACTACGCCGTTATTTATAAAAACTCAAATTTGTCGCTTTTCTTCATCCGATGCTTATTCCGTTATGGGGCCCACAAATGGTCATACCATATGCATTTAATATTCCCCACGACAAAAAGAATATTCCACGACCAAACGAATATTCCCCAGATAAAATGAATATTTTATAACCACTTGCGTATTTTGAAAAAAATTCATATATCACCCTTAACTTTAACTTTTTATCAATTTAACCATTTACTTAATAGAAAAAAATTGAATACTTTTATTTCATAAAATTCGGTCTTACAATCTCCCTCCTTATGAAATTTCGTCCCTCAAATTTACGTGCACTGGTATTTCAAAGAGTTGAGAATACCTTGCTTTCATTTCGATTCCATCTTCCTTGTCATCATGATTTCTCCATTGTTCATCTCCTGTATTTCAGATATCATTCTAGAATACAACTTTAAAACAAGAGTTAATTGAACAAATTAACATATCACATAATATCCCGATATTATGACCGACCAACAAATAAGCTTAGGTAGGACACACTAGCGAAGGATTTACTCATCTCTCCCCTCCTAGTTCTATTCCCTGATCTTCGCCAGAGACCATATCCCTAAGCTCTGATACCAAATGTGACAACCCCAAAATAGGTCCATTCCATCAAACCCATTTTGAGTCGCCAAATACATGGTACAGAAAACAACTACAACTTTATTACAACAATTGTCGTGCAAAATACAACAACTCATATGTTGTGAGTTTTACATACAAATATATATATCAACTGTGACTCTTGACAAACAACTTGGGTATACGTCACCATGACATCTTACATAAAGGTATAGTCAAAAACTGTTTTAGAAATTAAAATCTTTGGGAAGTGCTCAAGAAACCTTCCGTACATGGGAGGCCATGCTCTAGGTTATAATAGATATCATATGGCCCACAAATTATCCTTGGTTGATCCAATAGACCCCAAAGAAAAACGAGAAGATTACTATCATATTCTTTCCAATGCTGAGTCTTCTCTTGACATATCATTATCTCCACTATCTCTAATTGAGAATTATACTTCAAACAAACACCAAGATCATATAGGTAGTGCGCGTAGATATACTCGATGAAGTGGATGTGCACAACCACATGTCTTATGATGACACGAGGTTGTATGTCTTTAGACATCTTGTATGATAGTGGCAAAACACCCTTCCAACGTTGGGTTCGCCTCACCCTATTTGATTCACCAAATATAACTACTAAATGATGACCACCGTTCTATTCCCCTATTATCCCCTAGAGACCCATACACTTTTTATTACACAGAAAGGAATTGTGAATTGTGAAGCAAAAGGTGAGCACAACTAACTTCGATAAAGAATATCATGACTAAAGATAATTAAATTATCAATAGCCTTCATCAGTAATAAATCAGAGATTTAGAACATATGGTAGATGATAAAACTTTTCAACCATAGTTGCAGCGGAACGAGCAATCCATTAGAAGAGTCAAATAGACCATAAAATCTATTATCTTCTCCATGTTAAAAAATCCACCAACAATGTTTTATCCTTGTAACATCAATCAACAATTCTTGTCCACAATCACATGTATAACTCATAATCGTAATTGTAGTTCTAAATTCCTTTTCTCATCCAGACAAAGATAATTTTCATCACCTATTTTCATCAAAGATCATGGTTATACCAAATCACATTCATGATCATAATCATACCAAAAATCATCATTTTCATGTTCAAAGATATTCATCAATAAATTCATCTTTTGCACTCTGAGCCAAAAGATATTCATCAACAAGTTATCTTTTCACTATCTTTGCACTTATGCCAAAGATATTCATCAATAATTCATATTTGCTACTACAGGCCAAATATATTAATATCTCAAAGAAATATATAATCATTTCAAATTTATATAAACAATAATTATAACCATGTTGATCAATTCACCTTTGCACTTAAGCTAAAAATATTCAATTATAAATTCAATGGTCATGATCATACCGAGTCAACAATTCAACTTTGCACTTTCTTGCCAAAGAGAACCCATAGTCACGATCATACCAATAATCTACCCATCTTTACACTCAAGTGAAAGAGAATTTCAACATCGGGGTTATAAAATGTTATATATGATAATAAAAAATCAATATGATCAACAAGCGCATTTATTTTCAAGAGCAACTATTCATAAATCAACGATAATTTGGTTAGAAAAAAAAACCAATTTTTTGTCGTGAATAGTACCCGTGAATAGTAACTTGTGAATAGTAACTCGTGAATAGTAACTCATGAATAGTAACTCATGAATAGTAACTCATGAATAGTACTTCGTATCATATATAAGAGTAGTCATAATATCGTAAATAATGTCATATATATACGTAAATAGTGCCATATACATGAATAGTGCCATATCGTGAATAGTGCCGTGAAGTATCGTGAATAAGTAACCCCAGACTCAAAAAGGTAAAAATTCCACAATAAGATCCATACCAATATTTCGAACATAATGATATTGAAAGAATAACATCATTATGAAGAATATAACATCCCTTAATATCCCTTACTATCCCTTACCTCAAAAAGCGACCTTACATTTGGATATCGGATATATTGTTTGAAAGGAAACTTGCAGCGATGAATAGCAACTCACCAAGTATCTAAATACTCACAAAATACACTCGATAATCTAGAGAAAAAAGAGAAAACTTATGAATTACGGTGTGATTTTCAATTCTAACTTAGCCCTCTATTTATAGGAAAATGTTAGCACTTGTGAAGCGGACTTGACTTTTTAACTTTGATGGCTTTACTTCTTTACTATTCTACCCACCAAAAATCAATTGATCTTCCCCAACAACCAAAAGTGGGGCCCACCCATTTCTAGAATTTTCTACCAAAATCATTTATAAACCTAATTTCCGAATCAGTCACCTCTTAAAATTCATAACAAATCATTCGTTCATTTTTAACGGTTCAAAATTTGTGGACATATACTCAACTTATATATGTATAACATATCCAAATATCACAACGATCCAACGGTTGGATTAAAAATTATAACTCACACAATAAAGCTGTAAAAACACTGATTTGTTATTTTAATACCTCCAATCCGACAAAATACTGATAAAACACCTCAACATTAATTCCTTCATTTATAACCACATAAATAAATACATCATTAATATCCACATCAAATAAATATTTTATTATCATATAAATCAATAATTATTTATTCACAAATAATATTACAGAATCACAATAATGATGACCAGGCGTTTCCGGAAAGAGGGGGCTTTTTCAGATAAGGATTTCTCCTTCTTGGCGGCATGCAATTAGGTGACCAAACCTCTCCTTGATGAACTTTCTAGACATTGCCAATAATGCTATCTAATAATATTATTCAAATAATATGAATTATTGATCGATAATGGAAATATCTTTGTGCGGTGACAATTATTGAAACAACAATAATATAAAATATCAACGCAACAATTATTGAATCAATAAAATAAAATATTGAACGATAATTCTTTGTAACAATTATTGAGTAGTGCCTTCTTACGTAAGAATCAATAATTCAAAAATATTATGCAATAATCTGGTGTAACTCTTTATGCGATATGCAACGCGTATTCTTTATATTTTAACCACCGTATATTCCAACGATGTTAGCGGTAACAACTACGTCGTTATTTATAAAAACTCAAACTTTGTCGTTTTCTTCATCCGAAGCGGTTATTACGTTATAGGGCCCACAAATGGTTTAAGCCTTAAATCATACGAATATTCCCAAACGAAGAAGAATATTCCACGACCAAACGAATATTCCCATAAATGAATAAGTATTTTATAACCACTTGCGTATTTTGAAAAAATTTCATATATCACCCTTAACTTTAACTTTTATCAATTTAACCATTTACTTGAATATATAAGAAAAATTGAATACTTTTATTTCATAAAATTAGGGGTCTTATAATCTCCCTCCTTATGAAATTTAATCCCACAAAATTTACGTACACAGTATTTCAAAGAGTTGAGAATACCTTGCTTTCATTTCGATTCCATCTTCCTCATCATCATGATTTCTCCATTGCTCATCTCTTGTATTTTAGATATCATTCTAGAATACGACTTCAAAACAAGGGTTAATTGAACAAATTAACATATCACATAATATCCAGATATTATGGTACGACCAACAAATAAGCTTAGGTAGGACACACTTTAGCGAAGGATTTACTCATCTCTCCCCTCCTAGTTCTATTCCCGATCTCATGGAGACCATATCCTAAGCTCGATATATCAAATGTGACAACCCCAAAATAGGTCCATTCCATCCAACCCATTACGAGTGCCAAATACATGGTACGAAAACAACTACAACTTTATTACAACAATTGTCGTGCAAAATACAATAACTTCATGTGTTGTGAGTTTTGATACAAATATATATATCAACTGTGACTCTTGACACCAACTTGGGTATGCGTCACCATCACCATGACATCTTACATAAAGGTATAGTCAAAAAACTATTTTAGAAATTAAAATCTTTGGGAAGTGCTCAAGAAACCTTTGTACATGGGAGGCCGTGCGTCTGGTTATAATAGATATCATATGGCCACGAAATTATCCTTGGTTGATCCAATAGACCCCAAAAGAAAAAGCGAGAAGATTACTATCATATTCTTTCCAATGGTGAGTCTTCTCTTGACATATCATTATCTCCACTTGTCTCTAATTGAGAATTATACTTCAAACAAACACCAAGATCATATAGGTAGTGCTTTCGTAGATATACTCGGTAAGTGGATGTGCACAACCACATCTTATGATGACACGAGGTTGTATGTCTTTAGACATCTTGTATGATAGTGGCAAAACACCCTTCAACGTTGGGTTCGCCTCACCTATTTGATTCACCAAATATAACTACTAAATGATGACCACCGTTCTATTCCCTATTATCCCTGTTACTACTCGACCCGGCTACACTCTTATTACACGAAAGGAATTGTGAAGCAAAAGGGTGAGCACAACTAACTCGATAAAGAATATCATGACTAAAGATAATTAAATTATCAATAGCCTTCATCGGTAATAAATCGAGGAGATTTAGAACATATGGTAGATGATAAAACTTTTCAACCATAGTTGCGGTAGAGCGAAGCGATCCATTAGAAAAGAGTCAAATAGACCATAAAATCTATTATCTTCTCCATGTTAAAAATCCACCAACAATGTTTTATCCTGTAACATCAATCAACAATTCTTGTCCACAATCACATGTATAACTCATAATCGTAATTGTAGTTCTAAATTCCTTTTCTCATCCGGACACAAAGATAATTTTCATCACAAAAACATCAAAGATCATGGTTATACCAAATCACGAATAAATTCATGTTCATAATCATACTAATAAATTTATCTTTTTTGCACTTTTCTACGGGCCAAAGATATTCATCAACAATTCATCTTTTGCACTACTGAGGCCAAAGATATTCATCAACCAAAGATCATAATTTCTTTTACTTTCTGGCCAAATATATTAATATCTCAAAGAAATATATAATCATTTCAGAATTTATATAAACAATAATTATAACCATGTTGATCTATTCACCTTTGCACTTAAGCTAAAAATATTCAATTGTAAATTCAATGATCATGATCATACCAGTCAACAATTCAACTTTGCACTACTGGCCAAAGAGAACCCATAGTCACGATCATACCAATAATCTACCCATCTTTACACTCAAGTGAAAGAGAAATTCAACATCAAGGTTATAAAAATGTTATATATGATAATAAAAACAATATGATCAACAACTGCATTTATTTTCAAGAGTAACTATCATAAATAAACGATAATTTGGTCAGAAAAAGAAACCAATTTTTTGTCGTGAATAGTACCCGTGAATAGTAACTCATGAATAGTAACTCGTGAATAGTAAATCATGAATAGTAACTCGTGAATAGTAACTCGTGAATGTGTACGTAATCACGTATCATAAATAATGTCATATCGTAAATAATGTCATATATCATGAATAGTCTTTGTATATCGTGAATAGTGTTGTATCGTGAATAGTAATCCCGACTCAAAAAGGTAGAAATTCCACAATAAGATCCATACCAATATATCGATATAATGATATTGAAAGAATAACATCATTATGAAGAATATAACATCCCTTAATATCCTTATATCCCCTACCTCAAAAAGCGTATTTACATTTGGATATCGGATATAATGTTTGAAGGAAACTTGCAGCGATGAATAGCAACTCACCAAGTATCTAAATACTCACAAAATACACTCGATAATCTAGAGAAAAAGAGAAAACTTATGAATTACGGTGTGATTTTCAATTCTAACTTAGCCCTCTATTTATAGGAAAATATTAGCAGCAAAGCAGACTTGACACAGCTACTTTGATGGCTTTACACTATTCTACTATTCCACCACCAAAAATCAGCCATCTTCCCCAACAACCAAAAGTGGGGCCCACCCATTTCTAGAATTTTCCACCAAAATCATTTATAAACCTAATTTACGAATCAGTCACCTCTTAAAATTCATAACAAATCATTCGTTCATTTTTAACGGTTCAAAATTTGTGAACATATACTCAACTTATATATGTATAACATATCCAAAAATCACAACGATCCAGCGGTCGGATTAAAAATTATAACTCACACAATAAAGTTGTAAGAACAACGATTTGATCTTTTAATACCTCCAATCAGAACAAAATCTTGATAAAATACCTCAACATTAATTCCTTCATTTATAACCACATAAATAAATCCATCATTTATATCCACATCAAATAAATATTTCATTATCATATAAATCAATAATTAATTATTCACAAATAATATTACGAGAATCCTGATAATGATGACCAGGCGGTTCGAGGAAAGGGGCTTTTCAGATAAGGATTTCTCCTTCTTGGCGGCATGATTAGGTGACCAAACCTCTCATTGATGAAACTTTCTAGACATTGCCAATAATGCTATCTAATAATATTATTCAAATAATATGAATTATTGATCGATAATGGAATCTTTGTCTTGTGACAATTATTGAAACAACAATAATATAAAATATCAACGCACAATTATTGAATCAATAAAATAAAATATTGAGCGATAATTACTGTAACAATTATTGAGTAGTGCCTTCTTACGTAAGAATCAATAATTCAAAAAAATAATGTGCGTCTGGTGTAATTCTCTTGTGCGATACATCTGCGTATTCTTGTATTTTAACCACCGGTGTATTCAACGAGTGTTACGGTAACAACTACGCCAGTTATTTATAAAAACTCAAACTTTGTCGTTTTCTTCATCCAAAGCGATTTATTACATTATGGGACCCACAAATGGTGGTTGCGTCGTCGTACGAATATTCCCAAATGAAAAGAATATTCCACGACCAAACGAATATTCCCCATAAATGAATATTTTAACCACCACTTGCGTATTTTGAAAAATTTCATATATCACCCTTAACTTTAACTTTTTATCAATTTAACCATTTACTAAATTATAAGAAAAATTGAATACTTTTATTTCATAAAATTGAGGTCTTACAATCTCCCTCCTTATGAAATTTAAGTCCACAAAATTTACGTTCACAGTATTTCAAAGAGTTGAGAATACCTTGCTTTCATTTGATTCCATCTTCCCTGTCATCATGATTTCTCCATTTCTCATCTCCTATATTTTAGATATCATTCTAGAATACTGACTTCAAAACAAGGGTTAATTGAACAAATTAACATATCACATAATATCCAGATATTATGGTGACCAACAAATAAGCTTAGGTAGGACACACTTTAGCGAAGGATTTACTCATCTCTCCCCTCTCTAGTTCTATTCCCGATCTCGGAGGAGACCATATCCCTAAGCTCGATATCCAATGTGTAACCCCAAAATAGGTCCATTCCATCGAACCCATTACGAGTCGCCAAATATATGATACGAAAAACAACTACAACTTTATTACAACAATTGTCGTGCAAAATACAACAACTCATGTGTTGTGAGTTTTGATACAAATATATATATCAACTCTGACTCTCTTGACACCAACTTGGGTATGCGTCGTCACCATGACATCTTACATAAAAGGTATAGTCAAAAACTATTTTAGAAATTAAAATCTTTGGGAAGTGCTCAAGAAAACCTTTGTGCATGCAGGAGGCCATGCGTCTAGGTTATAATAGATATCATATAGCCCACAGAATTATCCTTGGTTGATCCAATAGACCCCAAAAGAAAAAGCGAGAAGATTACTATCATATTCTTTCCAATGGTGAGTCTTCTCTTGACATATCATTATCTCCACCGTCTCTAATTGAGAATTATCTTCTTCAAACAAACACCAAGATCATATAGGTAGTGCTCGTAGATATACTCAGTAAGTGGATGTGCACAACCTTGTCTTATGATGACACGAGGTTGTATGTCTTTAGACATCTTGTATGATAGTGGCAAAACACCCTTCCAACGTTGGGTTCGCCTCACCCTATTTGATTCACCAAATATAACTACTAAATGATGACCACTGTTCTATTCCCCTGTATCCCCGATCGACCCAGCTACACTCTTATTACCTAAAAGGAATTGTGAAGCAAAAGGGTGAGCACAACTAACTTCGAGAAAAGAATATCATGACTAAAGATAATTAAATTATCAATAGCCTTCATCGATGAAATCGGAGATTTAGAACATATGGTAGATGATAAAACTTTTCAACCATAGTTGCGGTGAACGAAGCGATCCATTAGAAGAGTCAAATAGACCATAAAATCTATTATCTTCTCCATGTTAAAAGTCCACCAACAATGTTTTATCCTGTAACATCAATCAACAATTCTTGTCCACAATCACATGTATAACTCATAATCGTAATTGTAGTTCTAAATTCCTTTTCTCATCCAGGACAAAGATAATTTTCATCACACACCAAACATCAAAGATCATGGTTATACCAAATCACGATTCATGTTCATAATCATACTAATAAATTTATCTCTTTGCACTACGGGCCAAAGATATTCATCAACAAATCATCTTTGCCACTCTGGGTCAAAGATTTCATCAATAATTCTCTTTGCATTCTGGCAAAGATATTCATATTCATCATCTTTTGTTCATATTTGCACATTTTGCCTTCGGCCAAATATATTAATATCTCAAAGAAATATATAATCATTTCAGAATTTATATAAACAATAATTATAACCATGTTGATCTATTCACCTTTGCACTTAAGCTAAAATATTCAATTGTAAATTCAATGATCATGATCATACCAGTCAATAATTCAACTTTGCACTACTGGCCAAAGAGAACCCATAGTCACGATCATACCAATAATCTACCCATCTTTACACTCAAGTGAAAGAGAAATTCAACATCGAGGTTATAAAATGTTATATATGATAATAAAAACAATATGATCAACAAGCGCATTTATTTTCAAGAGCAATATTCATAAATCAACGATAATTTGGTTAGAAAAAGAAACCAATTTTTATCGTGAATAGTACCGTGAATAGTAATTCATGAATAGTAACTCATGAATAGTAACTCGTGAATAGTAAATCATGAATAGTAACTCGTGAATAATAGTACTCCGTATTCATATAGTAATAACAAGTATCGTAAATAATGTCATATCGTGAATAGTGCCATATACATGAATAGTCTATCGTATGAAAAATCGTGAATAGTAACCCCAAACTCAAAAAGGTAAAAATTCCACAATAAGATCCATACCAATATGTCGATAATAATGATATTAAAAGAATAACATCATTATGAAGAATATAACATCCCTTAATATCCCTTACTATCCCTACCTCAAAAGCGAAGACTTCCGATTTGGATATCGGATATATTGACTGAAGGAAACTTGCAGCGATGAATAGCAACTCACCAAGTATCTAAATACTCACAAAATACACTCGATAATCTAGAGAGAAAAAGAAAAAACTTATGAATTACGGTGTGATTTTCAATTCTAACTTAGCCCTCTATTTATAGGAAAATATTAGCACGCTCAAAAGCAGACTTGACTTTTAACTTTGATGGTTTTACTGCTACTATTCTACCCACCAAAATTAGCCATCTTCCCCAACAACCAAAAGTGGGGCCCACCCATTTCTAGAATTTTCCACCAAAATCATTTATAAACCTAATTTTCGAATCGATTCACCTCTTAAAAATCATAACAAACCATTCGTTCATTTTTAACGGTTCAAAATTTGTGAACATATACTCAACTTATATATGTATAACATATCCAAATATCACAACGATCCAACGGTCGGATTAAAAATTATAACTCACACAATAAAGCTGTAAGAACACTGATTTTATATTTTAATACCTCAAATCCGACAAAATACTGATAAAACACCTCAACATTAATTCTTTCATTTATAACCACATAAATAAATCCATCATTTATATCCACATCAAATAAATATTTCATTATCATATAAATCAATAATTATTTATTCGCAAATAATATTACAGAATCACAATAATGACAACCAGGCAGTTCCCAGAAAGAGGGGGCTTTTCTATAAGGATTTCTCCTTATTGGCGCGCAATTATGTGACCAAACCTCTCATTGACAGAACTTTCTAGACATTGCCAATAATGCTATCTCATAATATTATTCAAATAATATGAATTATTGATCTGATAATGGAAAATCTTGTGCGTTGACAATTATTGAAACAACAATAATATAAAATATCAATATGACAATTATTGAATCAATAAAATAAAATATTGAACATTAATTCTTTGTAACAATTATTGAGTAGTGCCTTCTTACGTAAGAATCAATAATTCAAAAAATCTTTGTGCAATACTGGTAATAATGCTTTGTGTAACTACGCGTATTACGATTTTTAACCACCGAATATTCCAACGCGTTAATTAGCGTAACAACTACGTTGTTATTTATAAAAACTCAAACTTTATCGTTTTCTTCATCTGACAGTTATCCGTTATGGGACCCACAAATAGCTGCGCCGTCGTACCAATATTCCCCGACAGAAAGAATATTCCACGACCAAACGAATACCCCGATAAATAAATATTTTATAATCACTTGCGTATTTTGAAAAATTTCATATATTACCCTTAAGTTTAACTTATTATTAATTTAACCATTTACTGAATAGTAATTATAAGAAAAATTAAATACTTTTATTTCATAAAATTCGGGGTCTTACAAGACTCCTCGCTCCCTCCTCAAGCTTAGTTGTACTTCTTTTGAGTTCAGTTCTATTCTATGATCTGGTCTTGAAACAACAGCCTCTTCCTCACCTCACAAGTACACTAGAGACCTAACTTTCCGTTAACCTCTCTAAGACTCTGATCTTGGTCGAAGAATTACTTGTCTTTCTCACAGGTACATAAAATAAACTAACTCTGACCTTTTCTCTTTTTACAAATGATTTTACAAAAATATGCTTCTCAAATAGCAGATAAGAATTTAGTACAAATGAATGCTTCTTAAATAAGAAAATATAATTTAGTACATATGAATGCTTCTTAAATAAACATATATAATTTAGTACAGATTGATGCTTCTCAAATAAGCAGCTATCAATTGAAGAATATATATATATATATATATATATATATATATATATATATATATATATATATATATATATAAGTTAAAAGACTTATTTTTGAGAAAATGTGCTTCTTTGTAAGCAGACTTATTTTTGAGAAAATGTGCTTCTGTAGAGGTGTATCTCCGTAGCCTTGCGGCGCCCAAGTATCCTTTTATTTGATAAATAGATTAAATATAGATATATAGTGTGACGCCCCCAAAATAGGTATACAACTCCCATTCTGAGTCGTCAAAATACATGGTACAGAGACAACCACAACTTTATTAGTACAACATAAAAATTGTGAGTTTAAATACAAATATTGTCATCTAGACAATTTCCACACTCAAATAAGTCCTCATTATAATTATTAATATATTATTTTACAAAAATAGTGAGGACTACTAAAACGACTTTCTAGAACCTTCATTCCATACCCCGACTAGTACTTGCTACATTCTCGCCTCATGAGAAGAAAAATGGAACAAAAAGGAAAATAGTGAGCTCAACTAGCCCAGTAAAGAATATTATGACCAAGATAATATAGAACAAATTATCGTTAGTCTTCAACAGGAAAAAATCTAATAGAATACAATAGACAACAAGTTTTAAATCAATGTTCGCAGCGGAAATAATAATTCATTAGAAGAGTTAAATAGAGAATAAAGTCTGCTATCTTCTATATATGAATTTAAAAGTCCATCGTCAATATTTTATCCTGTGCACATCAATCAACATATATCCGAATCAAATATTCATCTTTTGCACCGCAGCCAAAGATATTCACCACTTAGTCATGTTCATCTAAATACTGCTCATCTTTTGCACTACTGGGCCAAAGATATTCATCGAAAATCATTAATCTTTTGCACTACTGGGCCAAAGATATTCAATTATATCATCATTTAGGACTGAGGATGATGAAAAATATTTTAAAGAAAACGAACCCAGTGAAACAAAAGAATAAATATTAAGGATTCGTATTTAAGCTATTCCATGTCCAAAAATACCTCATAAATAATCATAGTGGAGTAAAATTCAAGAATGATCAAAATATGGATACAATCAAAGCTAGTATCCATAATAGATATTTTGGACAAAAAACGAAAAATTTAATTTTTCTGTGAATAGTGTTGTATTCGTGAATAGTGCCGTATACGTGAATAGTAACCCCGACACTAAAAGATAACAATTTCACAAGAAAAATACTCACAATATTTTGGCATAATGATATTGAAAGAATTAATATCATTTTAAAAAAATAATATCACTTACCTCGTAAAGACAGTACTTCTAGTTGAAACACCGGATATAGGCTATGACTTAAACTTGCACCGTATAGCAACACTCAAAGTATTAAAATACTCACAAGAATACGCTCAATATATCGAGAGAGAATGTGACGCCCCCAAAATAGGTATACAACACCCATTCTGAGTCGCCAAAATACATGGTATAGAAAGCAAATTACAACTTTGACAATACAGATGTCGTGTAGAATACGACAATACAACTGTGAGTTTGAATACAAATATTGTCTTCTGACAATATACACACCCAAATAAGTCCTCATTAATTATTCATACACTATTTTACGAAATAGTGAGGGCAAATAAAACATCTTCCTAGAACCATCACTCCATACCCAGGCTCGATCCTGCTATGTTCTCACCTCTCCGAGAAGAAAAATGGAACAAAAAGGAAAAGGGTGAGCTCAACTAGCCCGATAAAGAATAATATGACTAAGATAATATACAACAAATTATCGTTAGTCTTCAACAGGAAAAATCTAATAGAATACAATAGACAACAAGTTTTAGATCAACAAATGCGTGAAGCAATACAATCCATTAGAAGAGTCACGTAGAGAAGAATTCTCACCGTCTTCAAGGTTTAAAAGTCCATCATCAATAGTTTATCCACTCGTAATAATAATCAATATACATCTTTAATCATCTTTGCACTACAGGCCAAATATATTCATTTGTATCACCAAATTGGTCATGTTCATCTCAACACTGCTCATCTTCTTCACTGAAGCGAAAGATATTCATCGATTAATCGTTCATCTTTTACTACTGAGCCAAAGATATTCATTTATATCACCATTTAGGACCGAGGATGATGAAAAACATTTTTAAGAAAGCGAATCCAAAGAAAACAAAATGACAAGGATTAAGGATTAAGGATTAGTACTTTGTTTTACCCATGTCCAAAAATACTTGAAAATAATCATATTGGTGTAAAATTCAAGAATGATCAAAACATGGATACAATCAAAGCTAGTATCCGAATAGATATTTTACAAAAGAAAATTTTTTATTTTTCGGTGAATAGTCTTAGTATTAAGTGAATAGTCAGATATCGTGAATAATGCCGTATCGTGAATAGTAACCCCGACACAACAAGTTCCAAATTTGATAAAAAATTCACCAATACTTGACGATAATGATATTGAAGAAAAAATATCATTTAAGAAGAAAATAATATCCTTTACCTCAAAATAACCGTATTACAACCGGAATTTCAGATATAGTCTTGTAAACTTCATATACCGTATAGCAACACTCAAAGTATACTCACAAGAATACGCTCGATAATATAGAGAGAAGAGAGAAAACTTAGTTTACGGTGTGATTTTCAATTCTAACTTAGCCTCTATTTATAGGAAAATGCTTTAACGCATGAAAGGAGACTAAAATAATAAATTAATATTATTTATAAACCAATTTCTACGCATGCTTTCAGCCCTCAATGCTTGAAAATTTCAAAGAGCCCATGTGCATTCAACACCCACCAAAAAGTGAGTCCCACCATAATTAATAAAAAAATTATTTTATTTTCCGTAACTTCAATAATTCATAGAAAATAGCACATTTATCAGAAAAATTCGAAACTCGCGACTTTCCATGGAAATCCCATTCTCTACAACTTTGCAGAAGAAATTTTTCCAAATTCCAAACAAAAATTGACCGAAATCCACAAACAGACGATTTTACGATACATATAATCAATTTTCTATCAAAAATTGTGTCCACCAAACACACAAAACATGTGTTAAATATTTAATGTCACAAAATACTCTACCTCCTCATATACTCATATATCCCACATTCATTGTAAAATATCACCATTAATATATTATCAAAATAATATATTTAAATGAATTATTTTATCGTAAAAGATAAAATATTAATTTTCAACAATTGTCACATTAAAATTTTCTCCATCTATATCCACATAAAGTAAATATTTTCTTTATCATAATAATCAATAATTACTTATTTAAAAATAATATTACGAATCACAAAGATCTTGTGACCGTCCTTCGGGATAGAGGGGCTTTCCAATAAGGATTTCTCCTTCTTGGCCAAGTGATTAGATGACCTAACCTCTCCTTGTGAAACTTTCTAGACATTACCAATAATGTAATCGATAATATTATTCAAATAATATGAATTATTGATTTGATAATGGAAAATCTTTGTGTAATGACAATTATTGAAACAACAAAGAATACAAAATATCAACGCAAACAATTATTGAATTAATAAAATATAATATTGAGCGAATTATCTGTAACAATTATTGAGTAGTGCCTTCTTACGTAAGGATCAATAATTCAATAATCTTTATGCAATCTGCGTAATATTCTTTATGTGCAACCACGCATATTAATCGTATTTTAACCACCGGGTAACCCAACAATGTTAATTAACAGGTAACAATTTACGCCAATTATTTATAAAACTCGATCTTTGTCGTTTTCCTTCATCCAACCGTTTTTCCGTTATGGGCCCACTAATGATTGCGGCAGTCAATGAGATTCCCGGACAAAAAAAGAATATTCCACGACCAAACGAATATTCCCAAATAATAATGAATATTTTATAACCACTTGCTTATTTTGTAAACTTTGCACATTTCACCCATAACGAAGAATTATATCAAATTAACCCTTATTAATTTAGAATAATGAATAAAGAAAAATTCAATTTTATTTATAATAAGTTGGGGTCTTACAGAGAAAAAGAGAGAAAACTTCAGTTTCTGGTGTGATTTTCAATTCTAACCTAAGCACCTATTTATAGAAAATGCTTAGAACACCAAAGCGTAAAATTGAATAAAATAATAATATTTATAAATTAAAATCCTCGCATTTTGCCTTACCATTTGATTTCAACCATTTAACACATGCCCACAAATGAAAAAAACGTTTTCTTTTAAAATTATTTAAAACTTCAAAATCAATTATTTGAACTGAAACTTCAATAATTCATAATAAATAGCCCTTTTGTCGGAAAAATTCGAACCTCATGTCCTTTCCATAGGAAATTCTATTCTCTACAACTTTGCGAAGAAATTTTTCCAAATTCCAAACAAAAATTGGCCAAAATCCACAAACAAGGCGATTTTATAAAGTATAATCATCAATTTCGGTCGAGAAATGGGTCCACGACATATGTTTAACATGTTTTAAACAACTTTTTCAACAAAATATACTTCCTCCTCATATACTCATATATCCCACATTCATTGTAAAAATATCCCCATTATTATATTATTAAAATATAATAATATATTTAAATGAATTATTTTATCAGAAAAAAGATAAAATATTAATTTTTAACAATTGTCACATTAAAAATTTTCTCCATCTATATCCACATAAAATGAATATTTTCCTTATCATATAAATCAATAATTAATTATTCACAAATAATATTACAGAATCACAATATCTTTGGCAACCAAAGCCGCCCTCAGAAAAGAGGGGGCTTTCAATAAGGATTTATCTCTTCTTTGGCGCAATTAGGTGACCAAACCTCTCATTAGACAGAACTTTCTAGACATTGTCAATAATGTTATCTAATAATATTATTCAAATAATATGAATTATTGCTCCGATAATAACGCGTTATTGCATAGAATAAATAAAATCAGTTAATCATAATATTAAGTACTTACATGAATTGAGAGAAGCCATCTTATATGTATTACGCTTTCGCTGCGCATAAGGGTGAAGGTCTTCAATTGCTTCTCTCAATCTTATGATGGATGTATAGATGTGTATATAAAATTCTTGAGACGACAATTGGGACCAAACCCTAATTGTTTTATTTATAGAATAGCTAAGGGTCAAAATCGTCCATCAAGATTATGAAACCTTAGGGCCCATTATGCCAAATACTATTAGGAATATAATTTATAGGCCACATAATTAATTA
This sequence comes from Panax ginseng, assembly GCA_020205605.1. Classification (NCBI taxonomy): domain Eukaryota; kingdom Viridiplantae; phylum Streptophyta; class Magnoliopsida; order Apiales; family Araliaceae; genus Panax; species Panax ginseng. The sequence goes on from CM035141.1 coordinate 29,282,310, forward strand.
CCAAACCCATAAATAAAGTGATTAAATTAATACAATATGTAAGCCCAATAATTACATAAATGGTAGACGCCACATAAGAAAATAAAATATTCTAATGAGGCATCGCATGACACGCGCCCGCCCAGCAAGGTGTTAAATCTTTGTCTTACGTTGTTAGACGTTATTTTCGCACACGGTTTTGATGTGTTTTCGTGATCTATTTTCGTGGTGTGAAAGTTTTCTAAAATACTATGACATGAGGTCTATAACATTCCCAAAATTTCACTGTTATATGACTCATGATTTGAGAATTAAAAATGAGCAAAGGAGCATGTTAGAACTTAAAAATGAGTGAACACCGAGCGTCGGCGCGTCGAGCAATTTTGACGTTTGACGTTCCGAAGCACGTTTCGGCGAAATAATAAGTCATAATAAATCTAATTAAATCCTACGTGACAAGATTTGACTATAAGTGATATTTTATGCCAAAAAACTTCCTTTCGGGCATAAGTAAAGTAATAAAAATATGTAATAAATATAAATTACATATTTAAGTGAAATAAAAACTATAGTTGCCTATAAAATTATTTTGTGATGCAACGAAGAACGAGAAACCTTTAAAATTTTATATTAATCATAAAAATAATATTTTGAGGTTTCTGGGGTTCGAAATGAGGTTTTTGAGCTGAGAATTATGTAACAGAATTATATATATATATATATATATATATATATATATATATATAATATTATATAAAATTCAAAAACGAAAAAATAAAGCGAATGTGCTAGCGGGATGAAATATGTATATAAGAGGCAATATTGGTCTTGGCGAGATGAAATATGTATATAAGAGGCAACAATCTGTGTTGACTCATGAACGGACAAAATGATATAAAAATTATTTAAATTAAAGAAATAATATAGTAAATTGAGTTTTACTATAAAAGCTATGTATTAGTTGTTTAAACCCCAAATTTAAGAGTAAAGGTAAAAGATATTTCTAAAAAGGAATATAAATGGTTTAAGATTCAAGATGTAAAATATTTGCATCTTAAAATGTGTGAGACCTTTATTATTTATATAATTAAAATATTATTACATTATTAATAATATTAGATCATGATTAAATATATTAAATGATAATAATGATTAATTGTAATATTAGCAAATGATTAATAATATTAGAAGGTGATTAAAATATTATTAAATGATTAATAATATTTGTACATGATTAAGATATTACTAATATATTGAGAAGTAAATAAAATATTATTAAATGATTAATAATATTAAATGAGAGTTAAGATGATGGTTACGTGATAACAATATTATCAAATGACAATAATATTATTAGTGAGTTAAAGAATTATTCAATGGTTGATTATGTGGCTAAATGTTAGCTAATTTATTATGTGAGTAATAGTATTGTGAGATAAAATGTATTATGCTAATTGAAGGATCGATCTTATTAATGATAGGTCTTTCATAAGAGATTAAATTAGATTGCTTAGCGGTAATCAGCGGTACAGACAAGTTTCCTAACTCAAACTCGAGTTATTATTTTTTTAAGAATGCTAGTGGATTAATTATTGACAATTATTTCACGTCTATGATTATTGTTATTCGCACTTAGTGCATGTTGCTATATTTATCGGGTATGAAAGACTGATCACCTCGATTACCATAAGGTTCAGTTAAATTTGTTCATGGTCATTGTTGACCACTCAACATTAATTATTCAGTTATTGAAGTTTTGATTCATGCTCTTTCACAATTATATTACATTGTTGAAAACATGAAAGCTTATTCCTTTTCAATCATGATATATCCTTCTTATATTTAAACTTGTTGGACAAAGTAGTTGCTCACTCTTGGTATATCATAATAACATTTCAGTTAAGCCCGAATGCTCAAGAAGGACAAAGTCAAAGTTGGACATTAGTTTTATATGAACATTTATCTATTATGATAACTTTCGTAAATTGATGATGTAAACCTTGGAAATTATTAAAGGTATGTATTAAGATAAATGTTGTAGACCTTGGGAAATGTTGTAGAACTTGTTGTATGGACAAATTATATTTATAATTCTGCATTAGTTTATAGAATATGTATAAAGATGTTGTATCATGACGCACCAGGTCCGAGGTACAAGGGACCCGAATTTGGGGGCGCTACATACCCAATCTTTTATGTGAACCAAACCATCATGGTTCTCTTTTTTTTTTGGACAAAATATAGATGGGTTCTCAATTCACAGTTTTCAATGCTTAACCTCATAATTCGAAAAACTCACCCATTAAATGTTGATTAATTTGATGTAGAACACAAATCTTCCATGCTTGAGTACGAATTTTGCACTTTTGTTGCCAATTGAAGGGTTTTCTAGAGGAATCGTTGATGAAGAATAACAATCGCTGCTGAGATTGAAAACTTAAGGCTGTAGTTTTGCCCCAATTGTTTTTAGCAGCGTGGTTAGAAGTGAGAATCCACATCCGCTAGTAAGTCTAACAAATGTGGTGATTTTTTTTTCGTTTGACATGCTCTGACTTATCCTTATTGGGGGCATATTCGTTCAAAATAGATTTTAATCATGTCCGCTAGAATTACTAGCGGACGGCGACAAGTCATTTTAAATTGCAGCCTTTCATTTTTGTAATGGAAGGTATAAATGCTATATGCCATTTTTTGATCCATAACAAATAAATGCTACGGATCATTGTTCATATATATACACACACACACACACACACACACACTACTGGAGGACTAATCCTTCACAAGACATACTATATCACTCACAAGTGATTTATTGCGAAGAATTATTTTTTTCATACGATTTCTCACATACTTTTGTGAATGATATATTGTGAATAACTTTTTTATTCACAAATTGTATTTGGTAATGGAATATTGTTATTTAGTGAAAGATTGGTTTCCTTCACAAATAATATTTTAAGGACTATTTGAAATTAGTGAATAACATTATTCCCTCACAAATAATATATTATGAAGAACAAATTTATTTAACGAGAGAAATTGTCCTTCACTAATTATAAATTGGGAATTGTATCTTCAAATTAGTGAGGGAAATAATCCTTCATTGATGACTAACTAATTAACTAAAAAAGATTTTAGTAAGGGAAATAATGCTTCATTAATGTCAATTTCTCGAGTAAAATCATTCACAAATTATAAATTTATAAATAACAAATTAATTGTTAAATAATCAAAATGCATTGCAAATTATAATTAGTTTTCAAATTAGTGATTTCATATTTATTATTATTACTATTATTTTTTTATTAATTTCTATAATAAATATTAAATTTAATATTTCAAGTTAATATAAATGTTATACTTGTTTCAAACTAATTGATATACTGCATAAAGAGCCAATAATTAAAACTAATACTCCATATATAAATAAATAATGCTCAAGTCACGATAAGTACATAATTTGTTATTGTATCTTGATCTCCCAAGGAACGTAGTACTTACAATATTTAATAACTAACACAAGAAAACTGAAAAAATAACAACGAACTAGAAGGAATGAAGTGTTCATCATGGGTCCACTTTATCATCATTTTCTTCAAGGAAATCAAGGTTGGACTTGTAAATTTCCTCCTGCAAAAAAAACACCAAAATTCAATTTCAACAAGATGAGGAATATGAAAAAATAAACCTGGTGAACTTAAATTAATAGGGAGAGAGATTAATGAAGGACACATACAAAAATATAGTTATTAGTAAATACCTCAAGTGAATCATAGTTGGTTATAAATGTTTGAAGGAAGTTGGTAAACTTCGTCTCTACCAATTTAGTTATATGTTCAGTAATATCTATACCAACGGACGGTTGTGGTGTACTATCATTGGTAGAAGCATCATCCATAGACTTTATACCCAATCGACGGAGGACAATCTTGTCAATCATATTCTACAATTCCTTAGGATCAGTAGATTGTTGCGGTGAAGAATAACCTATACTCGGCGGCACTATAGGAGGAGTACCGTGCACGTCTCGTGCGCGATATCCTGGAAAATCAAGTATCCTATTTTTTTTAATCCCACCAGTTTTCTCAATCCAAATAGTCAAGTCATCTACCTCTGGTGTACCGTCCTCTGCAGGACCGCCAACCTCAGTACTATATTCTGTCTAAAATCCAAAACATGTACAAGAGTTAAATATACGTACATTAAATACATTTGCAAGTCATAAAAATGCACATCAATTAGCAATTGAAACTGTAAATATTGGTTGGCTAAACTAAAAATCAGGCAGACATCTGATGATATAAAACTCATGGATATACAAAAGGAAATAGGTGGTGAGAAAGGCAGGCAGACATTCTTCATATTTGCTTTCAATTAGTTAGATTACAATAACAGAATCTCTATCCATATCAATTAGTTAGATTACATTCTTGCTCTCTTGAACACACGTTCCTGGTTAAACATCTAGTTTGTCTTGATGTCCAAAGAAATTCACCTGTAGTTTTACTCTGATTTAATTGGCATGCCAATTCATGGATCCTTTCATTAAGTATACTAAGCTGGAATTCTTATGCATGTACCTTCAACACGGGGGAAGGTTTATTGTAGGCTATTATCTCGAATAAAAGCTGCTTTTGCATGTGCGAATGTAAACCTGTTTAGGCTTGTCGCATACTGGCGACTCGTGGCCTCCCTTACACAATTTATCCCCTAGTGTCTCATCAGGAACATTTCTGAACCGGTACAAACAAATAACTATAAGCATTTCGTCACTGTCAATCATGAGATCCTCAAGTTGGATAGTGTCCCATTTCTTTGCTATAGCATTATACTTGAATGGAACATTAAATCTCTTACAATAATTCGCTAGGTGGTACCCTGTCTCCTCAACTCTTCCTGCTGGCCTGAATCCCGGTCTATTCCTGTCATGCTAAGCTTGGGAGGTCCACCAGGTCTTACAGAAAGACCCTGAATCAGTCCACTATTCCTGTTCCTATCACCAAAGACCTTCCTCATCAACACCTTACATATGCCTTTAACCTCTTTTTTTCGTTGGATAGAAAAAACAATTTTATAGATTGAAAGATGAAGGTACATATTGCAATAACAAGATGTCCACCTTAAAGAGAACAAGTGTAGCCCTCCTATCCCTAAATAAATTCTTATACTAGAATGCCGCTAAGGGAAGCAAGAAAAATGACTCTATCTCACAACAAATTAGATTACGATTGTTTCTCTGAAAAGTTTGGAATTCCATTTTCCGTTCAAATACCCAGTAGAACTGGGAAAAAAAATTACACACGTCCAAATTAGCTTAGTATCCTTACTACTGCCAAATCCCCTAAATTAAAGACCAGTAGAAAACTTCTCAAATTTTAGTGATTTAAAAAGGGGAAATTGAATCATTTTAAATTCTTATGTAAACTAAGTCAAAGTGATGAAAAAAAATAGAGAGGATAAGAAACTGATTGGTACTTTTGAATATGGAAGAGATGCTAGAAGGTGTCAAGCGTTTCCATGAGCAACCAAAGGTGGTGAAGATGGACATAAGAGGAGCTGGCATTTTCCTTTGGAGAAAAGGAAAAAGTGGTCAAAGTATCACCAAAAAAATCTTTTGGATATTTAGTAAGCAAATCACTTCCTTGTTTAGAGGCTAATGGTTTCAATCTACCATTTTTAAATTTGAAATTTCCACTAAAGAACTCTCTTATGCAGCATTAAGCTCAAATCTCCGAAGAGAAACATTTTTGGTAAAGCTTCTGCATCTCTATAGAGGTGGTCCTAGCTAGAAAGGTATCATGCATGAATAATCACACAACAGATACGACCAAAAAGATTTATCATTCACACATGAAAAGAATGCAAATTCAAAATTTGACATTTTTACATTGTAATAACTATTGTGAACATTAAGAACTACCCACAAAATTCTCTTCCTCATCCAAAATTATGAATAAAAATAGACCTAAGCAAAAGAGGCCCGGGCCATGGTCCTTGGGCTGTACGCCTACCATACCATTGTGACACCCCCAAATCCGGGTACTTTTTACCTCAGACCTGGTACATCATTTCTATAACTATTGCGGAAGATATAAACATAAATTGTTTTTACATTAAACTTTTACACATCATTCCCAAGGTCTACAACCTTAACTTAATACATACCTTCAATATCTAAAAAGGTTTACAATGCTATTTTCATCAGAAAAATTTAATAGATTTAACTGCACCATAATTAAATCTTGCACTGTCTTTGCTTCTGTCTTTACTCGAGCTTTCCTCTTAAATCTGAAATTTTTTATCATGATATAGCAAGGGTGAGCAACAAGTTTGCCCAACAAGTTTAAATTTAATTGAAGATATATCATGATTAAAAGGAATGAATAAACTTTCAAGTTTTCAACAATGTAATAATTGTGAAATACATGAATCAAATTTCAATACATAGATGATTGAATTAATAACGTTGAGTGATCAACAATGACCATGAACAAATACTTTGGTAATGAAGGTGATCAGCCTTTCATACCTGATAAACATATGTAATGTGCACTAGTGCGAATCAATAATCATAGATGTGGAATAATTGTCAATAATTAAACCACTAGCATTCTAAAAAAATTATTAACTCGAGTTTGAGTTAGAAAACTTGCCTGTACCGTTGATTACCGCTAAGTAATCTAATTTAATCTCTTATGAAAGACCTATCATTAACAAGATTGATCCTCCAATTAGCATAATACATTTTATCTCACAATACTATTACTCAAATAATAAATTAGCTAACATTTAGCCACATAATCAAACGTTGAATAATTTTTTAACTCATTAGTAATATTATCGTCATTTGATAATATTATTATCACATAATATCATCTTAAATTCTCGTCTAATATTATTAATCTTTTAATAATATTTTATTTACTTCTCAATTTCTTAGTAATATCTTCATCATTTATAAATATTATTAATCATTTAATAATATTTTAATCACCTTCTAATATTATTAATCATTTAATAATATTCAAATTATTTACTAATATTATTAATCATTTAATAATATTTTAATCATTATCTAATATTATTAATCATGTAATAATATTTTACTTGTTTCATAAATAATAAAGGTCTCACACATTTTAAGATGCAAATATTTTACATCTTGAAGCTTAAATCATTTATATTCCTTTTTAGAAATATCTTTTACATTTATTCGCTAATTTGGGGTTTAAATAGCTAATACATAGCTTTTATAGTAAAACTCAACTTACTATATTATTTCTTTAATTTAAATAATTTTTACATCAATTTGTCCGTTCATGAGTCAACACTAATTGTGGCCTTATATACAAATATTTTATCTTGCTAGCACATTTGCTTTATTTTTCTTTTTACAAATATTTGTATTTTGCTTTATATATATATATATATATATATATATATATATATATATATATATATATATATATATATATATATCAACTCAAAACCTCATTTTGAACTCCAAAAATCTCAAAATATCATTTTTATGATTAATACAATTTTTCAAATGGTTCCATACTTTTTCGTTTCGTTATAAAACCATTTTCACATACAAATTGCCCGTACTGAGTTTTCGTAGCATAACTTATCACATAACATCAAAATTTATCTCTTGGGACTTTATTAGACTTAACATTACTTAAAATCTAGCCCAAACGCGATTCGGAACGACAAATGTCAAAACAGCCCGGCGTGTCGACACTCGGCGTCGCTCAAATTTTAGTCCTGACATGCCTTTTTGCCTAATTTTAAATCTCAAACCATAACTCGAATCGCAACAAATTCTTGGTATGTTGGAGCTCTTATGTCATAGTATTTTTATAAAAAATTTCTAACCGCGAAAAGGAATCCCGAAAGCCAATCAAAACAGCGAGCAAAAAGCATGTCAGGCAGCTGCCCAGCAGCACGTGCGCGTTGGCCTGCTGCTGCTGCCCCTTTTGCGAGTTTCTCACGCATTACTCGTTTATCGGATTGATCCAATTTTTGGATATGTTATACATGGCATACCATAGTATTTCTAAAAAATATAACCTCAGCAATTTAAGTTTTCTAAACTGACCAAACAGTGTGCCGAAAAAGGCTGTAGAGGCTAATTTTTAGACTTTACGTTCACAAGCCAAAACTCGTCGTGGTTCGCTCCGACTCGTTTTGCTTCACAACTAAGTCTTGTTTAACATATTAAGACGCGTCTAAAGTCCCGGCTTCGTAAAATTATGTAATTTTAGCCAAAATGGCCCTTTTGAGCATTTAAACGAACATCGCGCGTGCGTTTTTTTTTTTTTTTTGTGGACTGATTTCTATAAGTTGGGGTTACATAATCAAACCATTTTTGCCAATCTTATTGCTCCGCACAACAACAACTATACGCCAAGGCTCTAATTTAGTCCATAAGAACAGATTCACAATATAAACCATACATGTATACATATTTACATAAGTTAGTTTACTAACTTCAAAGTTAACCTTGTCATTTCTTAGTTTCTTGATTCTAATGCAACCATTATGCAATACAGAAATTCCCATACTTATAACAATTACCCATAGCCTTAATTACCAATATTAATCAAGCTAATTCTTCTCCTTAGTCCATTCTTGTGTAATTTAGCAATTACAAACTAAATCACATATTCATATATTAACTCCATATAAATTAAAGAAAACATACTTAATTTAATGTATACCTCTTTGTTAGCTTGATTTTAATCTCAATAAGCTTTCCTTAGCTTTGATTCTTGTGTTTAGCTTAACCAATTTTGGAATTGAATTGAGAGGAGGGAGCTCGGCTGGGCTGTTTCTTGACAGGGGAGGAGCGCGGCAAAATTGGGGAAAAGGAAAGGAAGGCTCGATCGGCTGGGAGGAGAAGAAGAAGAAAGATGAGATGCTAAGTTTTTTTTTTAGTCTCAACTTACTTGATTCCCAAACATTTTCCTTGCTCAATACCGAATTTGCTTGCCCTCTACTCTCCTCTTCTCTGCTCTTCCATTTTTCAGACACCAATATAGCTTAGTGTACTGTTATTAGCCTTATAGGCCTACAATTCATGCTTATCAACTAATGTACATAATACATATAATACTACCTTATGCATATTATACTTTCAATACATATTAATTCATGTATTTTAATTACATGAATTCCACTTAATCAAACTTAAATAATTATACATTTAATTATGTATAAAATAATATCATCCCACTAATTATGGAATTAATCCATATAATAAATAACACATTTAGTGGAACGAACCAATTATATTAAAATAATTAATAACAAATTAATTATTTTAATTAACTTATTTAACATAGCTGACCAATTAAAATAATTAACATTCAATTAACTATTTTAATTTACTTATTTAATATATACAACAAGTTTTGTATAATTAAATTTAATCATCTAATTCATTCCATAAATTATTTTCAAACAATTTAAATATATATTAAATATAAGTTTAATATATTACCTCCTTTACTCACATTATAACTTTAATTCACAACTTGATGCCAATACTTTATATTTTTAATGTACATCCATTTACCATCATACGAAATATTATTCCATTATTCATGTTATAATTATTTATTATAACATAAATATAATTATCATTATTAATTAAATAAATTTCATTATTTAACTAATTAAAACAAACCTTTTAACTCACTAACTTTCAATTAACGAATTAATTTACTCATTTCATTTTGTAGCTAATTTAAGCTAACTTATTTAATAGTTTTATTTAACTATTAAATATACTTTTCAAAAAAATGTATATTTTCCACATTTATTTAAATATCTAAACATTCACACTAAAATCACATAATTCACATCACGTAGACATTTATGCAGTCAAATTCAACATATCTCACTTTACACATTAAATAAAATATATAACTTAATATACTTTATTTATTAATAATTTTCGCAAAATTCTGGATCGTCACATTCTTCCCTTCTTATAAAGATTCCGTCCCCGGAATCATACTTACTGAAACATCCTACTTGGTTTACGTCTATCCTCTTCCTAAATCTTTATTGCTGAATGATCCAACGTATTGCGTTCACATAGGTGTTTTATTACCTATTTCACCCATTTTCTTAATAAATTCTTATAGGTTTTATTTCATAACCTTTATTAGACTCGCTATATTTTGAGCATTACCATTCTTTAACCCATCAACTTTCTTTTCTAAGGATTATTATAATCATAATTGTCGTAATGGTTTAACATCATGATTTACTAAACTCATAAACATTCGGGATATCACAAACGATCTCCACGTAGAGGCGTTGGAGCTTTTGTTGTTTAGCCCATGAAAATGCTAAAGGCGTTTTGGCATGGCCATGATTGACCAATACGCAATTATTATTATTTTTTTCTTTTTTACAAAATTTTGATACTTGTGGGTTATGAGGCTTGAACACAAGACTTGTAAATAAATAAATAAGAGTTCAAACCCTTTGAAAGTTATATTGATTAGCAACACCCACCATTTACAATTGATTACATAGTAGAAATAAAAAAAATTCAATCTTTCTGTTCAGTAAAAAGTAATTACCCATAAATGATTAGACTTCAAAGTTGATGTAGATTTTGGGTCCTTTTCTAAATCAGAGCTATATATATGGGATCAACATTAATTGTGAATGGGTTTTGAAATTAATGACTTGAGCTCCACCCTATCATCTCCGTAGCTTATGCCATGGGACACGACTTTGGTAGCTAGCAAGGCTTTTTTCAATTCTTACACTACTACAAGTCGTAAATCATGTGTAGTAAATGTATCTAACATAATAAGGTTCATCGCTATATGTTTATAAAAATAATTTATTTAATTAAATGGACATGCATGTCACCATGAGTATACTAATTAATTTACAATCGAGGTGACATATGTATTAAGAAGTTGAATGAAATATGAAAAAAGATATATTGTGAATGTTTATATGAAGTTATGAATAAGTAGAATTATTGTTTATAACTTTATATTAAGCGGACAATGTTTATATGTATTAGAATTATTGTTTATTATAAATTATTTTATTATTTTTAATATTTATTATTATTACTATTTTTGGTGTAGCAAAATTTTGCCAAAAAAAAAAAAATTAGGGAAGAAGCTTCATGGGCAGGCCTAAACCCAACCAGAAACCACCAGGCCTCACATTTTCAACCCGCCAAAACCTGGGCCTTTTTGGCCCGGCCCGCCCGCGCTCGGCCCCGCCCGTTTGCCACCTCTAATTATAAAAGTAAGGAACTCAATACAAAAGCATATTTTCAGCAGTGATTTTAATCACTAAATATCCATCTTCCACTAGTATATAATTCTGAAGATTCTCCAGTAAGACATATTTTGAAGATGAGATTCCAGTTATTCTATAATTCCAAATCAATTGCCAATTCTAGGTTGTTATATTAGAGTCATGGGTGATATTGGGAGCAGCAACAGAAAAAGAAGATATAACAGTCTTATTCCATTTCTTTATCATTAAATAAAACTGAAAACATACCATAACTATTCCAGCTGGTTTTGGCATGATTGTAGTTGATTTGATTATTGTAAATTCCTTACTCATAACTATTCCGTAAAGTTAGCCTAACTTATTATAATTGATAGCCTAGGTGATTGTAGTGTGATTGCAATCACTAAATTCTAGCCTTAGGTGATTCTCTCATGGTTGTATATATATAGAACATGTATATTGTAAAGGAGGGCTGTGAATAAACTTACAATTTTTGAATCTTTCATATTCTTTCATGGTATCAAAGCTATTAGCGTAATCGCACCCAAACCTATCTCTCACCATGGCCGAAATCTTCTTCTACCTCCTCGTCACACTGCTATCTCCTCTTCCTCAGATTCACGCCATCATCTTCCACTTCGCTTAACCTCAACCTTGTTATCCAACACCATCCTCGACCAAAGAGAATTACCTAAATTGAGTTCTCAATTTCTTGCCGCTCAAGCGTACCCACTCTCTCGAACATGTTGTCCATGACAAGAATAGTCCTTTGGAAAAACTAGATGATAAAACCATTAACCCCGAATACACCAAATGGAAAAGTGCTACAAGTCTTGTTCTCACACGATTCGCATACATCGCTTTCTCCCTTTGCTCAAAATCACTGCTTTGGTATCCTGTAAGTCCGCCTCCCGGCTTGGGACATACTTCACAACCGATTTTCTTCTTCCTCTAAAACCCATATCCGAACCCTGAAGAACAACCTTCACACACTCAAGAAAGACTCCAATATCACTGTATCTGACTTTCTTCTTCATGCAAAAACCATATTTGATTCCCTTACTTCTGTCGGCTGTATAATTCCTGAAAATGATCTCATTGATCACATACTTGATGGACTTGGTTCAGACTTTAAGGAGTTCATCACATCGTTTCATCTCCATCCTCAAGTCTCATTTGATGAATTCCATGATCTTCTCGTCCAAGAAGAGACGCTACAAAATCGGTTCTCATCTTTGTCTATTTCTCCAAGCACAACTCTTGTGGTTGAATCACAATCTCAGCGACAAACCAACAACACCAATTCCGATGCCTCACAAAAAAAACACACTCAAAACTTTCACTATCGTTCCCAACACAACCGCACCAATGGTTCGAATCGCAACAACCGCAACAACACCTTCAACAGATCCAACCGGAACAATTCAAATCGCTCTAGCCATTTCAATCGTCAACATGGCTCTCAACCCACAAGATTCATTCCGAACCATGGTCCTCCACTTCTTCCTACTCCTCAAGCATAACCCCCACGACTCCATAATTTGTCAACTTGTGACCACTGTAGCCAAAGTCATGCAAAGAAAACATTGTGCACGCAATTCTCATCCACCTTTCTCTCGCAGAAGCTTTCATGTCTCTACACCAACTTGGGATACAAATTGGTGCTTGATACCGGTACACCAACCACATGACATCATCACCGCTAATCTCACTCATTCTCATCTATATCAAGGTAATTCTTCCTCAGTAATTGTTGGTAATGGCTCTCATCTTCCTATCTCTCATTATGGTTCTTCCGCTTTACCTCCTGCATAAATCATTCTCTCTTTCTAATGTTCTTTGCATCAAATACGCAACAAAAAAATCATTATCTATTCACAATTTTCTCGTGACAATAATGTTTATTTTGAATTTGATTCACATGGATATCGATCATCGGACAACCGCATACGTAAAACTCTCCTTTCTGGAACTAGCTCTAATGGCTTGTACTATCTCCACTTTTCATCACCATCCAGTGCTAACCTAGTTACTCTTGGAGAACGGGTAACATCCGCAATTTGGCATTCTAGGCTGGGTCATATCCCTCCAGTGACATTATGCAACATCTTTGTCGCCATTCAAAACTTTTGCTTAGTTCAAATAATTCTCAGTTCAGTTGTCATATTTGTCATTTAGGAAAATCATGCAAATTGTCTTTTAATTCCAGCTCTCGTATTACAATTTCTCCGTTGGAATTATTACATTTGGATATTTGGGGTCCATCCCTGGTTAATTCTAATGCGGGTTTTTGTTATTTCTTCTCTGTTATGGATGATTACAGTCGATATGCTTGGATTTTTCCTATGTTTCGCAAATCCGAAGTTTTTTCTATCTTTTCAAACTTCAAAATTATAATAGAGAATTTCTTAAGAAAATCACCAAATTGCAACCCAAAAATTAAAAGTATTCAAACCGATGGGGGTGCTGAATTTCGAACAAACTCCTCATTTCATAAATTTCTCAAAACGCACGGTATTCATCATCAACTTTCATGTCCACACACTCCACAACAAAATGGGGTTGTCGAACGTAAACATAGACATATTGAGGAAATAGGTTTGTGCTTACTTAATCAAGCCTCATTGCCATTCTCTTTTTGGCTTGAGGCATTTTCCACAGCTACTTTTTTAATTAACCGCTTACCCATGCGTCAACTCAAAAATGTGTCTCCCTATGAAAAGTTACTCCACAGAAAACCAGATTACACTTTACTCAAGGTATTTGGTTGTACTTGTTTCCCACTTCTCGTCCCGTACAATCAACACAAGCTCATTCCCAAATCAATCAAGTGTACATTTCTTGGTTATGACTCCAATCATAAGGGTTACCGGTGTCTTGACCCGTTGACTAATCGTATGTACATCTCGCGTCATGTGCGTTTTGATGAATCCTCATTTCCTTGCTCCTCCCTCACCACACCAGTTTCTCCAAATAGCGTGTTCATCTCATCCTCACCGTTTACTCCTAGCATGGGCAGCCCTAGGTCTCCCTTAGTTTCTGCTTCTCATCCCGACAGCATCCTAGCTCCACCCATTCTTCCCTCCTCACCTCATGACATCGGTGCCCACATTGTTGCCTCCCCATCATCTCCGTTGCACCGGTTGCGACTCTCTAATGGTCGTCCTCCCAGTCCTGTTCCTTATCCTTCTTCCTCCTTCAATGACACTTCACCCACTATTGCTTCCTCTTTTGCTGGATCATTATCTTTACCACCTGCTAGTTCCACTCCACCGCGTAAAACTTGCAATATCAATGAACTCTTGGCTACCACATCCAGGTACTCCTTGCCAGAGTCTCTCTCCGCCATTTCTGTTGAGTCCCTATTTCATGAACCTGCTACTTTTCGCCAAGCCTCCAAACAACCTCATTGGCAACAAGCTATGCAAGAAGAAATTGCTGCCCTTCATAAAAACAACACATGGACCTTAGTGTCAGCTTCGTTTTCTCCAAATGTAGTTGGGTGTCGATGGATATATCGGGTCAAGCGACGGGCTGATGGGTCTATTGAGCATCACAAAGCAAGACTTGTAGCTCAAGGTTTCACACAACAGGAGGGCATTGATTATGAGGAGACCTTTAGCCCAGTCGTCCGCCCCTCTACCATCCGCACAGTGCTGACCCTTACCCTGAATTATGACTGGCCCTTACAACAACTTGATGGTCGCAATGCTTTCCTCAATGGGGTTCTTCAAGAGGATGTGTACATGACTCAACCTCTTGGTTTTGTTGATCCACTGCGTCCAAATCATGTATGCAAACTACACCGTGCCCTCTATGGTCTCAAACAGTCACCACGTGCATGGTTCCAATACTTTCAAACATTTCTTCTATCCCATGGTTTTGCAAACAGCCGCTCTGACCCCATCCTTATTCATCAAAAGTTCTGGCTCACTAAAGCTCCTTTTGCTTGTTTACGTTGATGTCATCATTGTAACCGGCAGTTCTCTCAATCACATCAACGACTTCATTGATGTCTTATGTGCTACATTTGACAGTCGTCGCTTGGGTGATCTGAGTTTCTTTCTAGGCATTGAAGTTACTCGAACTGCCAACTCTCTCACTTTATCCCAGGCCCGGTATGCTTCCGACTTACTTCGAAAATTCCATATGGACACCTGCAAGCCGTCTCCCACTCCTCTCACAGCCCACACTCGGTTATCTAGTCATGATGGTGACCCTTTACTAGATGTAACTTTGTATCGAAGTATGGTTGGTGGTCTTCAGTACCTTACGTTGTCCCGACCGGACATTGCCTTTGTCATCAATCAAGTGTGTCAATCATGCATTCTCCCTGTACCACTCATCTTCAAGCTGTAAAGCGGATTTTTTGCTATCTGCAAGGCACAATTACACATGGTCTATCTTTCTACAAATCCAATGATTTGACTCTTCACGTTTTTTCGGATGCTGATTGGGCTGGTGCTACTAGGGCATGTGTTTTCCTTGGTCCGAATGTTCTCTCCTGGACTGCTAAGAAACAAGCTACTGTGTCTCGATCTAGTAGTGAAGCTGAATATCGGGCTCTTGCTATTACTGCCTCTGAAATCCGATGGTTTACATTTTGTTCCGCGAGCTTCGGTATTTCTCTTCCGGCCTCCCCACAACCGTCTTCAGATAACGTTTACGCACTTGCGCATATAGCTCGTAATTCGGTGTTTCATGCATGAATCGCCACATCGAATCGATTATCATTTTGTTCGGTAACTCGTTGCCAATGGTCATCTCTCCTTCACTTTGTTCCTTCTCATCTCAATTTGCGAAAATTTTACAAAAGGTTTGTCCAGTCCCCGGTTTCTATTTTTATGCTCCAAGCTTAACCTCCATTCCATATCATTGCGCTTGAGGGGGAAAAAATACCATAACTATTCCAAATGGTTTTGGCATGATTGTAGTTGATTTGATTATTGTAAATTCTTTACTCATAACTATTCCTTAAAGTTAGCCTAACTTATTGTAATTGATAGCCTAGGTGATTGTAGTGTGATTGTAATCACTAAATTCTAGCCTTAGGTGATTCTCTCATGGTTGTATATATATAGAACATGTATATTGTAAAGGAGGGCTGTGAATAAACTTACAATTTTTTAATCTTTCATATTCTTTCAAAAACCCTTTGCAGATTCACTCAATGTGATGCAGAAAAACCTTTAACCCCAAATTTATGGAACACAACTAAATTCTATTACTCCCTCAGAAAATATATAATCAAGTTTGGTTTTTTGAGGTCAATTTGAGATATTTTCATATTCAAAACTGATATGAATTCATTTAGTTTTACTTTAATGGAGATATTCACATTTCAAAAGCAGCAAACTGGATTTGAATCCTAAATTAAAGTCAGGGACAAATATGTGGGAATATGCTTATTTAGCACTTCAGCTCACAATGTTAATAGAGTCTTCTGATATTAAACCTATGCTAATAATAATAATAATAATAATAATAATAATAATAATAATAATAATAATCAAAACTAAACTTGAACTAAAAGATTTATATCAGCAATTAATATCAAATAAAATATTAGAAGCTAATAAAAAAGGACTTATTGTAATCTCCTTAGCACGGGAGTTTATATAAACTCCATTACCCTGTTTCTTCTTGTGGGTCCTATCCCATACCTCTGCCAAAGTTGGAGCTCTTTTATTAGCTATTGTCAAATCCATCATATGCTTGGAAAATGGTGCAGAACCACCAGTGTGACCTACTGTCAATTTTGCTCGATTCTTTTTAGACGCTGCACTCCTTGATTTCCAGGCTTGCTCCTTCCACGCATAAATCATCTCTGTCCACACTTGTTGTGAAAGTCAACTGCTATTATATGGTTTCAAGGCATCACACATCTCATTTGTATGAGCCTTCTTATGGGCTTCACGCCTTGCAACGCTTAATTATTAATTTTGAATAAAGTTTTGTATAATGATTACGAAAGACCTCCTTCACTTTCTCATTTTCCCCTTCGCGAAACTGGAAGCAAGCCTTAGCAAGTATTGAAGAAAAGCAATAAAGCAATAAAGCAATAAAGCAATAAATATTAAAGTTATAACATGATTAATTATAATATCAGTATGATAAAGTTGTTAGCTTAAACATTGCCATATAAACATAAAAAGATGGGAAGAAGAATGAGCCATGGACTAGAACATAAAAAATCCTCCACAACCCAAGAACAGGGATTAACAAGTATGAGGACACTTTTTTTTTCAGTTAGTATCTCATGCTTACTAAAAATGGAACAAACCAGCAAGGAACAATATTAAAATGTGTTGCACTAAGTTCATTGACATTATTGAAAGAATAAGACTATACACTTGTCACAATTCTACAATTTGTCAATATCATTATCAACTGGAGTAGTGATTATCATATCATGTTATGCACAAAACATTTCCAAATCAATTTTTCCTGTTTTCTCAATAAACAATACTATATATGTACAATACGAGTGCACTACAAGGGCAATATATGAGCAGAGCCAGTGTTCGTCTTGTAAGCATGTCCTTGTGTAACAACCCAAATTTATAGAATCATAAAATAAGAAGGGAAACTTGTAGAATTCTCTCATGAAGTATCTGAGACGAGACTTATGATGCTAAAGCCGTACTTTCAGATGTGATTAACCTTTAAACACCAACTTGCAAGTGAATCCCATAAGCAGATGTCAAATTTCTAACAGCAAATATATGAAAATTTAGGTGATACACAACAATGATGAACCAAAACACTTGTAAGGGGTAAAAACCATGGGATTGACGCTTTAACTAAATTAATGGACAGTAAAATATGTTCAACAGGATATTATATTCAATGAAGACGTCAAATAGAAGACCAAGTAAAAGTTAGATCGGCACAGTGCTGGGGAGAAATAAGCTCTCTCTAAGTGGCACATTCAAACTTCAAAGCAAAAAAATAATACCTAAATTGTGGCGAAATAGCAAAATTAAGCTTGTTACCAGAAAATTTAACTTATATGCCTTCAAAAAGACATATAATTCCATCATTCCACCTAAACTAACATGCCTCCTAAGAGTGCTAAAAAAAGAAAAAATGATAACATAATTCAAGTAATAATAAGCTAGCGATGTCAACATAGTAAAGTTTAACTTTTTCTAAAAGTTCAGTTAGCATACTCAATCACCAATTCAAATTCTAAGAAAATTTTAACTGCAACATAATTAAAAGCGCTGCAAACATTATGAAAAACTTAGTGACTTGCTAAAGCAAAACAATGAAATTCCAGTACTGTGTTATGCATGTGGCTCGTTTATAGACATGTGATTAGCATTTCACATTTAGATAGTCAATCCAACCAGTTTATAGATTTGGAACCAAAAGCGCAGTTTGTTGAGGATATCAGCATTGCAGAGGAGACAACCGTGGCTTGATTCAGTGTAAGTCCTTCACCTTACATTATCTTGTTCAAAGACAGATAACTTAAGTGGTTAGTGCAACACGATGACACAATCTAAATTCAACTTTCTTATATAAATATATTTTAACAATTAGTAGAAAGAGGTAGCATGAAGAGCCCAACACAAGTTCTAGCTTGACCTCCTTTTGCCATCCCATAAGGTGGGGTTGCTGACAGTTGAGACTTGAGTACAGGGGTAGATAGTAGCAAATTGTCAAATAGACAGCATGAAAAAGGGAAATAGCATCCCCAGACTAACACGGTTGAGAGTCTTGAGACATGACTGTACGGATGATGAAGTTATTATTTCTTCTTAAATTTGCAGGTACCCCCCGGATTAGAATTGCAGGCAAATAGGACATGATTTTGGGGGTGTGATTCTTTCGTGCAGGTTTTTCAGCTCAGTTTTGTTCCCCAAGCTCAGGCCACCTTTTGGTGAACTATGTAGATTGTTACTCTATATAAAACTTGGTTAAAAGATCCTTTTTAGGATGAAAGAGATCTAAAGGCACATGTTCAGATGCTCCAACACTAACACAATTCAACGCTTAACACTTTTGAAGTTTGTTTCTATACTGATTGTTTTGTAGTATTTGAAGAATGATGTAAAGTTGATAATCTTCTTTTCTACATAAATGTTTTTCTACCCATTTCAAGATACGCGGATATCATGCAAACTGCCCCGATTGATATATGGGGTGGTAATATTTCTATTTTAATGCTTGGGTTTTATGAGAGCAAACCTATGTTGTTTGTTCTTCTTCTTCTTGTCCTTTTTTGTTTTTGTTTTTTTTTTCCGACGTGAAAAAGCTAATAACTTAATTTATGTTTTATAAAATACCAAAATTTTAAGTAAGGAATGAAGAACCGAACCAGGGGAAGCTTTTCAAGGTGAGAAGCATAGACAAGCAGGTAAGTATAAGTAAACATTCCAACACTTTAACTAGTGACAAAAGTTTCTTTTTTTGGGCTAACAAGTTTTTTTTTATTCCTTATAGCAAGTCTAATCAGCGAATTGTGAATTTGTGCTTTACTGCGGTGCTGCCCTTTTTCTGGTTTAGGTTGATTTTTAAAATCATAAGTTATTCTTGATGATGTTTTCTTGATAAAATATTCACCAAAACAGAAAGGAAAAATAAAAACTTGTACTTACATTAGCACAATTAAACATTGTTAAAATTAATAATATGTGTTTGAGCTAATTAATATTCTTAAAAGAAATACCTATTATCGCTAATCAAACATAGTGGTCGTAACTCCAGATCATTCTCAACATGAATCACACGAGTTACACCTCTTAAACGATGAGGTTTAGCAACAACTACGGTAAAAGGAACAATATTATCAGATACAGACTCAGACTGCATCTCATGTGCTACATCGCTTGAACTATGGGGCTCTATAACTAATACCTCAAGAAGAGGAGGAGGAGGAGGAGGAGGAAGAGGAAGAGGGGAGGGGGGGGGGGGGAGGGAGGAGGAGACCGACATGATCTACATGAACATCTCGCTTGAGAAGTCAATGAGAAATCAACTTGTCGTGACCATATACTTTGCCACAACTGCTGGCACCTCGACGAGTTATATTGGGTCTGCGAATCATCGAGTATAGTTGCCTGCAACAATATGATATAAGAGTAACAAAAGTTAAATTAAAATAGGGCCTGTCAGTCAAAGCTAAATTAGAATATTAAGTCGCCAATCAAGAAGACATTAATGGATGTATATTACCACAGTCGAATGACTAACGCGCCTTTTGAAATGGACCTTTTTCCATGGAACTCAAGTATACCTCTCAAGTTATAGGTAACAAAATGAAATTTATTAAGCTAAAGTATAAATATAAAGCTTACTAAGTAACAAAAACATTAATACCAGATAAGCAAACATAAATTATAAGCAAGTAACCTAATAGGCTAATATGATAAAATCGATTAATAAAAAAAACAAAATGCGTCATTTCTAATAAAAATCAATTACAATTAAGAACAAGTTGAACCAAAAAGTAGATATATCTAATCTTCGTATTCATTTTCATCTTCTTCTTCGGTATCATATTGCTCTTCTTCTTCAATTTCTTCTTTTTCATCATTCAGATCCAATTCCCCAGGATCACCCGCAACATGTAGATCTACATTAAACAAATCATCTGAGTTTTGGTTAGGCACTACAGAACCATTATCAACCTCTTGATAAGCATCAATTCTTGTATTTTGAAGGATGTCATAATCTGTACGAGCTTTAGTTTTTATAACGGTGTACCAATTGGGATCTTTCTCTGTAACGCCTTTCGCAAAAAAACTTGTGTGGATTGTACTGCTAGGATGAATGGATCATATGAGTTTAGCCTTGACTTTATATTAACTTGTATCAATCCATTTCCAATCACGCGAAAACCCTTGTCCTTCGAATATCAAACCAGTTGCATTTAAACATTACAACCTTTTTTTGTAAAGTATTGCAATTCAACAATCTCTGATAAGAGCCCGTAATAATCTAGACTGGAGTCATTACAAAACCTACCTTTCATCATAATATCATTGCTTTGGATTTTTCTATTAGCTGTTATATCACTCGTGTGGAATCTAAAACCATTGATAACGAATCCCTTATACACAGTAACTGTTTTACCAGGGTCACGAGCTAGTCTTCTTAAACTTTCATCGGTGTTGTTATCATTGAGTACCTATAAATACAGTAGACTACTATTATTATATGATATGAATAAATTTTTTGTGTCAACCATATATTACATTGATACAATAAAAAGCACCATATGTTCTTACACGTTTATTAAACCACTTGATGAAATATTTATTCTGCAACTCTACCCTTTGTTTCTCAGATATATTAAGATTAGATGCCAAACATTTTTCATCAAACTCCCTGCGTATACATTACCATCTTAATGCAGATAATTGAAATGTGTATGCATATTTGTGTGTGTGTGTGTGTGTATATATATATATATATATATATATATTTCTAATACACAAATTAAAAAATGCCTAACTTATTTGATGAATGGTTCGACCTCTATACAATTCATAAGAGTATATAATGTTGCAGCTTGATACTCCTCGTCAGTTAAATCTCGTTGTGTACTCCCAGAGATAGCATGACCAACATTTTTGAAGATAGAAAGGTTTTCACAATCTACTTTTCCAATATCTTCATTACGACTAACACGATTAAGTTCTGTTTCTTTGTCAACCTCAAAATAGAGAGAGCAAAAGTTTACGAGCTCCTCAATGATGTATGCCTCCGCAATTGAACCCTCCACATGAGCTTTATTAGTAACCTTCTTCTTTAAGCGGTGCATACATATGATTTTTTTTATTAAAAAAATAAACATGATGTTATTTGCACAAAATGAGTAAAATTATAAGTCTTTTGATTATCATGAAAAAAAAGAAAAATAATACCTCTCAAATGGATACATCCATTGGTATTGCACTGGCCCACCTATTTTTGCTTCATAAGCCAAATGAATAGATAAATGTTCCATACAATCAAAGAATGATGGGGGAAAGATCTTTTCAAGCTTGCAAATTGTCAAAACAATTTTATTGTCAAGTACATCCATATCACTCTCCCGTAGTACCGTTGAGCATAAGTCTCGAAAGAAATGACGAAGTTCTGACACAACATCAATGATTTTAGGAGGCAATAAATCACAGAAAGCAATTGGAAATAATTGTAGTATGAATATATGACAATCATTACTCTTTAACCCATATAATCTACTATCTTTGAGGTTACAACACCGAGATATGTTAGAGACATATCCATCAGGGAGCTTTAATTCTTTCACCCACTGACAAACTTGTCTTACTTGCTCTTTGTTCAATGTAAAGGCTGCTTTTGGGCATGATCAACTTGATACCATTTTTACTCGGCACAGGATGCAAGTCATTATGAATGCCCATTTCTTCCATATCCTTTCATCCTTTAATGTGATCTTTAGTATTAGACTTCACACCCATCACCGTATTAAAGACATTATCAAACACATTTTTCACAATATGCATCACATCTAAGTTGTGTCGGAGCATGAATGTACTCCAATACGGTAACTCAAAAAAAAAAAAATACTTCGTTTGGTCCAATTATGGGATTCACCAAACCCTCCAGCTCTATGATCCTTGTAGACCTTTCCGGGAAGTGGAAACTTCAATTGATCTAACCACGCCTTTACCATTTCTCCAGATAATCGAATCGGTGCAACACGTTTTTCTTGGTCTCTATGAGCATTATCTTTGTGTCTTCGAAATTTGTGCTGAATCGGTAGAAACCTACAATGTGATCCAAAGAAGCAAGGTTTTGCACTATAAGTTAAACGAATAGCTTTAGTTTCATCCTTACATACTGGACATGCCATCTTTTCGTGTGTGCTCCATCCTTCCATCATACCATATGCAGGAAATTAAAGTCGTTGATAGTCCACATGACTGCAACTCTCATTTGAAAATTATGTTTAGAAGATGCATCATAGGTGTGAACTCCCGTCTCCCACAACATTTTCAACTCATCTATCAACTGTCTCAAGTATACATTGATGTCTTTACTCGGGCTTTGAGGACCAGGAATGAGTAACGACAAAAACATGTATGCATCCTTCATACACATCCATGGTTGGAGGTTATAAGGAATAAGAATTACAGGCCAAGTAGAGTGTGGTGTGCTTGATAGGTCAAATGGAGTGAAACCATCGGTGGTGAGTCCTAGCCTTACATTTCTATCTTCTTTTGCAAAGGATGGGTGTGTAGCATCAAAGTTTTTCTAGGCTTCTCCATCTACAGGGTATCTCAATTCACCGGGAACTTTGGTTTGGGTACTATGCCATCTCATGTGTTCAGAGGTCTTTGTTGATATATATAACCTCTGAAGTCTTTGTGCAATAGGAAATTATCGCAAGACCTTCCATGGTATATCCTTCCCCTTACCTCCGCTATTAGGCTGATACCTTGGGAGACCACAAGTCAAACACTTTTATTTATCCTTATTTTCCCCCCAATACAACATACAATCTTCTCTACATGCATCTATCTTTTCAGACCCCAAACCTAGTCCTCTAACCATTTTTTTTGCCAAGTAGTAAGATCTCGACAACTCATCATCCTCCGGCAAGAACTCTTTAATAAGTGTTAACAAGTCGTTAAAGTGTTTCTCACTACATCCACTCTCAGACTTGAAGTGTAGCAACTTAGTAACAGCAGACAATTTACTATGCTTCTTTCTCATGACCACTATATAATGGGACTTTAGTATCTTTTAGCATTCGGTAAAACTCTTTTGCACTTACATTAGGTTCTTCCTTGAAAATATCATCAAGGAGATCATTATCAATTTGTTGATCAAATCCATGACCCATAGCATCAAGTACCATATCACCACATTGATAAGTTTTATTATTAGACTTGAATTCAGTTCGAACATGAGAAGTGTTAGGTTCCACAAAAAAAGATTCCCCATGGTGAGTCCATCGGCTATATCCGGCTATAAAACCTCTCTCAAATAAATGAAAGTTAACCTCGCCTCTGCTTAACCAACAAGAGTTCATACATGATCTACATGGACACCTAATCTTTTCCGCATGTACAAATTTTTGGTTGTCAAAGGCAAAATTAAGAAATTCTTCCACACCTTGTCGAAACTCAAAAGAAACCCCAATCCCATTATCCCCTGCCCTACGTGTCATCCAAGTTCGATCAGCTGACATGATTACAATTGGCGATTACGACCTAATTAACCGAAAACAAACACATTTATCGTCAAACTATTAAAAATAAATTAAATATACAAATCCAAAGGAAAAAGAAATTAATTCTAATCAAAAAATTTTTTTGCAACATTAATCTACAAATAAAATATTCACTTGGCTATTCTTTTTTGTTTCCCTATACAAAACAAATTCAAACAGTTTAATTCCTTGAGATCTTGGCAAGTAGGTTCTTCACGTAATGCCTTAATGAGATCAAAGAAAAATTATTATAAAGACCTACTCGAAGGAATACCTCAAAATCAATCAACTATCCCCCCAGAAATGGAATTACCATATGAATTTTATTTTCACTGTAGCACATCTAACTGACACTTCAATAAAGAGGCTAATTAGGTTCTGTAACAATGGAAAGTAATAAATCCCATTCAATAATTGAGTGATTAGAATCCAAGCTACATCACCAGAGAATTAACTACTTCAAGGTGGTCATACTTAACAACAAAAAGAGAACATATTAACCACGAGTAGATAAACCAATGAATTAGTTATATTACCTCAAATGAGTAGCTGACCTACTAATATTAGCTCTTATTAGCAAGAGTTCGCAGTATAACATGAACATAGATTATCAAACTCAGCTAGGCTATGAACGTGAGGAGCAAGAATGTCATCTCTATAAAATTAATCCTCAGCTCTTCTACCCCAAGCTTTCCTTCATACAAACAAATATCAAATTGGCTATTTTGTAAGTACAGTTCATATGAGATTCAAGCTTTGTACTTTCAAAGTACTATTAAAATT
Source organism: Panax ginseng (assembly GCA_020205605.1). Classification (NCBI taxonomy): domain Eukaryota; kingdom Viridiplantae; phylum Streptophyta; class Magnoliopsida; order Apiales; family Araliaceae; genus Panax; species Panax ginseng. Next base: position 29,307,553 of record CM035141.1, read on the forward strand.
TCCAGTATAGAAGAAGAAGCTAAGGCAAGTTCTGAATTCAATACGGATTAAGGAAGCTTGAGGAAAATCTCATCTTTTGTAATGAATTAAAATTAGTAATATAAATAAATAATTTATTTGGTATTATAAGATTACTGGAATTTGGTTGTATGGGTAAAAAGAGAAAGGATTTCCAAGTGAAATCTGGTTAGAACATGTTTCAAAAGCTATGAAGTTTGAGCTTTTATTGAATGCTTTAATTCATAATGTTTGCTTTAATATCTCAATGATAACATTTCTCTAAAAACTGAGAATTTAGGAAATTCAGTGGATGTAAATAATAATCGATAATGTCAAACAGAGCTATATCATGTTTTTGGTAATCTGAAGATACAATGATAAAGAAATCGAACACATGAATACTATCAACAACTAACTTCAACTTAGCATGTCATACATCTAAAAATAATCAAATGTTCTTTCTCAATATCTTCAATTGAACATTATTAGTAGAAAATAAAATCAAATGCTGCATTACACTAATGTTGGAACTCCACATGCATTTCCAATACAACTACCAGAATTACATTCACTGCCAATTAATAGGTCTTTGAGACATGTATCAATATCTAATATTGTTATACCTAATGCAGGAAGAAGCAATCACTTTTAAGTCAAAAGTACAAAAAACAAATATCAAAATTTTGATAAAATAGAGATATTATGCCAATATATCAACACCATACATATTGTTGTAATGTATCATCCAATATTTTTTTATTGTGACGCTTTCAACAGTTCCATCAAACACCTTTTAGACAGACATCCTAGATCTTGGACATGACCTATTGGCTTCAGAATACTAGTTTCACAAAACCTTGTTTTTAAATTATTACTAGAAACTAAATTAGTAGTGGGGGCTCCGGGGATCTCATCAGCAATTTTTAGAGAGAAATAAGTAATTACATCTCTAGGATGGTTCAAGCTCAGGACCTCAGGTCCAGCTACAATGCAGACAACCATAGCCACAGTAAAGCTAGCGAAGCACCATTTACCAGAACATCCACATATTGTCAACTCCCACCTCTTTGCACACAATATATATTATGGAGAATACTTTTCTTATTCAATTCAAGAACTAATTGGTCGCTTTTATAAGCCTTACAAGGGAATGAAAAACAAATAACAACCACTAACTAAAAACGTGGAGATAGCTAAGGAAATATTCAAACCTAAACTACCCTAAACAATAGGGACTATTCAAACATAATTGACTAAGCAATAACCAGCAAACAAACAGATCCTAACAAAGCCTCCCCTAAACTGAATGCTCCTTGTATTTCAGTTTAATTTTGGCATCACACACATTCCCAGTTTCTCACGAAGTTTCTCAAAGGACTCTAGCTTCAGTGGCTTTGTCATGATATCACCAACTTGAGCTTGAGAACTACAATGAACTAGCTTGATAGATGCAACACTGGATTCTTTGATAGATTTATGGTCGAGCTATTGTCACAATGTATAATTGTACCCTCTTTCTGAACATGGTTGAGTTCTTCCAGAATTCTACACATCCATATAGCTTGACAAGCACAAGCTGTTGCAGAAATAAACTCGGCCTCTGTGGTTGATAAGGTGACAACCGACTGCTTTTTGGAAGACCACGAAACTGCACCATTGCTAAGCATGAAGGCATATCCCGACGTGCATCTACGATCATCCAAGTCTCCGGCATAATCACTGTCGGAGTATGCTTCAAGCTTCTCACTCCCATTCCTCTTGTACTTAACCCCAAAGTTCATAGTCCCTTTAATGTATCGAAACACCTTTTTACCACCTGCATATGCTGCTCTGTAGGCATGCTCATAAACCTACTCACCAAACTAATCACATACATAAGATCGGGTCGAGTAGCTGCCAAATACATTAAGCATCCCACCATTTGTTTGTATAGGCATGCATCTGCTTTTTCCCCTAGATCATCTTTGACCAACTTGACTCCAGGAACAATGGGATCTCTAACTGAGTTGCAATTTTCCATCTTGAACCTCTCCAAAATCTCCTTTGCATATTTCCTTTGACACATAAATATCCCATCCCTATCTTGAATCACTTCAACTCCAAAAAAGTAATGCATCTCTCCCAAATCAGTCATATCAAACTCAAGCTTCATGGATCTTTTAAAATCTTCTAACATACTCTTGTCACTCCCAGTAAAAATTAAATCATCAACATACAAACTTACGATAAGAACATTACCTCCTTCACCAGCCTTCACAAACAGAGTGTGCTCATATGGGCATCTCTCAAACCCTGCTTTGATGAAGTAGGATTCGATGCGACTGTACCATGCACGGGGAGCCTGCTTGAGGCCGTACAAGGCCTTTTTCAGCTTGTATACCTTATTCTCACCACCTTTCTTCACATACCCTTGGGGTTGATCCATATAAACTAATTCTTCAAGTTCCCCATGCAGAAATGCACTCTTTACATCAAGTTGATACACTTTCCATCCCTTTTGTGCAGCAAGAGCAAGCACCATTCGAATGGTGTCCTATCTTGCCACCGGAGCAAAGACTTCGGTATAATCTACTCCGTACTCTTGAGCATATCCCTTTGCAACGAGATGGGCCTTGCACTTGTCTATGTCATCATTCTCGTTCAACTTCGTCTTGAAAATCCATTTGACTCCGATTGTTTTGGCTCCATCCGGTAGATCACGCAACTCCCAAGTGCCATTCTTCTTAATTGACTGAATTTCTTGATCCATTGCTGCTCTCCACTTGGTTTCTCTACACGCTTCTTCGAAATTTGTCGGATCTGCTGCAAACATCACCATGTTATGCAGTTCTTCCTATGATAACCCATCTCCACTTACATAATCTCTCAAGTAAGGTGGAGCCCTTCTTGTTCTTCTTACCTCTCAGGTTTCTTCTTCTGTTGATTAACTTGAGGAAGAGTCACTTCCACTATTATCTTCGTTACTGTTTTCTTCTTAATTCTTCAACACCTTGATCTTCCTCATTTACTTCTTCATCCTCATTCCACTCCAACACATTTAATTTCACAACCTTTGCATCTCTACCCCAATTCCAACTTTCGTCCTCTTCTAAAATCATATCCCTGTCTGGTATGCCTTAGATTCATCACTCACCCCAAACAGCACACACTTGAGACTTTTATCATCAAGTTTCTTCCTCTTTACTTCAAGGATATGTGCGTGTGCAATGCAACCAAAAACCCTTAAGTGGTGCACTGCCGGTTTCACTCCACTCCATGCCTCTTCGGGGGTAACATATTTTACGGCCAATGTTGGACTTCGATTGAGAATATATGGACTGCCCAGTTGATTGCTTCTGGCCAGAAAATCTTAAGAACCTCTTTTCCAGTTAACATACTCTGAACCATGTTCAAGATGGTCTGGTTCTTTCTTTTTGCCACCCCGGTTTGTTGTGGGGTGAACGCTGCAGTCAGTTGCCTACGAATGCCATTAGTTCCACAAAAATCTTTGAACTCTTGGGAATTATACTCTGTGACACCCCCAAATCCGGGTACTTCGATTCCACGGGATCTGGTGTTCACTGTACAAATATCATCTATCTATCTACCCATAATAAATGCAAACCATGCAATAGATAGAATAAAAATCTTCCCCTTAAGGGTTAGAACATCCAAATAATAATAATACAATCCCAAGTTAAACTAACCTTTAACATCTGTTCGGAATCATAAACAAATAAGTCTTAAATAACATCATTAACTCAAGTCTTAAACATAAATACATCATCTAATAAAAATAACAAGTTTTCATCACTTGCTAACTTTGCCCTTGCCTTTACTAGTGGAAGGTTCATCGGTTCTTTCGTTCTTAACTGCAATGTTATTATTAAGCAAGAGTGAGCACTATTGCCCATAAGTATAATAATGAAGTAACAGTATAATAACATGAGAGTAAATCAAAAACATCTGAATGAAAGCTCAACTTTTGAATCAAGAATGAATAACAAGAATCAAAAGAATTCTGAGGGTCATAAGACCTTGAACTATGTCCTAGGTTATCAAGGGTTATACTTAAAATCTTTAACAGTCATAAGACTATGGACCTTTCTTCTCGTATTTCTTGGGGATCAATACTTAGTACCATCTACATCGCGCACAATATCTTAACGCTAACACATAAGTAAATCCCTTTGCGGGGTTGTTCATCTCGGTTTGACATTCGAGTCCGCACAAAGGAAGTTTGGTTTGGATAATTCAATAAGGGTTCAAATTTAGAACGTTCATCAACTAAGGACTAGTTGAATCAATAAAGTTCACTAGTCTAATAAGGTTCAACAATAATGATATTCGATTTGAATAATAATCTCAAGAAGTATACAATACAACAATTATTGTATAACCTGAATCATGCTTTGAAAAGATAATAAATCGTTAATATAACAATTGAACTTGAATAATAATAACGATAATTTACTCGAGGTAACTAATAACTTGAATAATAATGACAAGTAGGGTTAGGAAACTTGCCTGCATCGTGAGGCTAAACGATTACTACTTAGTTCACCACAAATCCTACACACATACCATATGTATTCACGACATTCATTAGTTATATTTTCACTTAATTATTTAATATAAAGTCCACTTTATTTAACAAATCATTACCTTCTAATTTAATTACTTAATTAAATTAGAATATTTCCATTCTCTTTACTATTATTACACTCGAATAAATTATTTCATAATAATTTCCATCGAATATTTATTTTATTCCATAAATATCTCAATTAAAATATTTACTTTATTTTATAAATATTTTAATAATAATTTTCATCGAATATTTATTTTATTCCATAAATATCTCAATTAAAATATTTAATTTATTTTATAAATATTTTAATAATAATTTTCATCGAATATTTATTTTATTCCATAATATCTCAATTAAAATATTTATTTTATTTTATAAATATTTTAATAATAAATTTTATCGAATATTTATTTTATTCCATAAATATCTTAATTAAAATATTTAATTTATTTTATAAATATTTTAATAATAATTTTCATCAAATATTTATTTTATTCCATAAATATCTCAATTAAAATATTTAATTTATTTTATAAATATTTTAATAATAATTTTCATCAAATATTTATTTTATTTTTTATTATTATTTTTTTATTTATTTATTTTTTTTTTCGAATCGTGGTAGAGTGGTAATTTAGTTTGGTAACTCACACGAGCTAAGTTACTGAGCTCATTTTCTGCAGTTTCTGCAGCTCGATTCCATGAACATAACAAGGTCAAATTAGGCCAAAAATCAATCACGGGTAAAATTATACATGAATATGGCCATAACTTCCAATTAGTTATTTTTACACCTTAATTTAGACTTACCCAATCATTGTAATACATATATAATCATTACTTAACCCATCTAGCATGATTTTAACAAGTTACAACACATAATTTGCAAAATCAACACATTTACTTCCACTTGTTCTTGATGTTCTCAAGGTTTTGAAAATAAAACATGAAAATTGTCACTACTTCGGATTCGTTATAACATCGAATCCGTTTATTTAAACTTTGGTCTCTTCGTATCAACATGCATAACAACATACGAATGTAAAATTTAGGGATAATATACGTTCAATACATGAAATATCACGTATAAGGCCATATGGCCAAAACCCAAACTCTGTAAATTTTTGAAATAAAGAAGTCATCATTTCATCAAACTTATGATATGGAATCATATAAAATATATATAAAACATGTTATGCTATTCGAATTATTACATATATTCCTAACTCAATTTCCCAATGTACAGAAATTCCACAGAACTTGATTGAAAGCCATTTTCATAAAAACTAAATGACGTAAAAGTAGAATTTGGGTTGGAGAGAATTACTCACAGATTAGTGTAGATAGGAGGGATTAAACTTTCTCAATCAATCAAATAACTCACAATTCTCTCAATTTCTTAATTCTTTTTCTCTGTGATAATTCTCTAGACTTAGCAATAATGGAATGAATGAAGAAGAAGACGTCGCATATAATAATTAAAGTGACGTAGTTGTGGTCAGTTAACCAATTTGTGGTTAACTGCCCTCAACCACTACTAAGGCCTTGTTTGGCTATTCAATATAATTTATTCTCATTTAATTTGATAAACTTCTTATACTATAGTTTAATTAATGTCACACTCCGTATAAAATAACTCCAATATTTTATTTAATATATTTTAAATAAAATATAATAATTTCTCATAAATCCACATAGTCACATAAATAATTTTCTCATTAATAAATAATGTTAAATTATTAACTCTCTAATTAATAATTAAATTAATTAAATAACATCATGCTTAATTAAATATTTCTTTTAATACAATAAGCTCACATAATTACATATTTGAATAATAATTATTCTCTACATTAATTTAATAAATGTAACACATATAATTAAATTAATCTACCACAATTGCATCAATTAATTATTTAATCTAAAAAATTAAATCATCGAAAAATATTTATTTAATTCAATAAATATTAAAAATCTCGTTCGTCACATACTCACCACCCCTATCAGTTCGTAAGCATTGAATGCATGAACCAGTCTCTTTTTCAACTAGAGTTTTAAAATTCTTGAATGTAGCAAAGGCTTGTGACTTCTCGGCTAAGAAATAAACCCAACACTTTCGACTGAAATCATCTATGAAAGTAATTATGTACCTTTTCATGTTGCTGGACTCTGGTGTAATTGGACCACATATGTCTGAATGAATGAGTTGGAGCTGATGAGATGCCCGCCACATGCTTCTCTTAGGTATAGATTCTCTTCGTTGTTTCCCGGTCACACAATCTCGACACAATTTGCTTGGTGTTTTGATTTCTAGCAACCCTTTTACCATCTTCCCAAACTGCAATGTTCTCAATCCCTTAAAGCTAAGGTGTCCATATTGGCAATGCCATAGCTGAGTAGTATCTTCGGTGACAGTCTTAAAACATGCAGGAGCTCTAGGCAACACATTTGCAATGAGCACAAACATTCTATTAGCACTCATAGTTGTTTGTATGATCAAACCTTTTCGAGGGTGATAGACTCTGTATGTTCCATTTTGAATTAATATTGACACTCCTCTATCTTGTAATTATCCAATGTTGAGCAGGTTATTCTTCAACTTCGGAATGAAATACACGTCGCTGATCACATTTGTAACTCCATTTATTTGTAGCCTGATGTTACCTTTTCCCATCACAGCCATCTTGGAGTTGTTGCCAAGCTTCACTTACTGCCTATACTCTTCATCTAGATCATTGAACCACTGCTTGTCTCCGCTCATATGGTTACTACATCCGGAATCCAAGAACCAAACCTGCTTTTTTTTGGCATCGTTCATCTCAACATGTGACAGAAGTAACAGTTCTTCGGTCTCGTCTAGCTCTGCATAGTTTGCATTCTTTCCCCAATCAGGTTCGGTCTTGTCTAGCTCTGCGTAGTTTGCATTCTTTTCCCAATCAGGACACTCATTTCTGAAGTGCCCAAATTTATGACATTTGTAACATTCCACTAGTGCTTTATGGAACGATCCTCTTCCTCGACCCCTTCATCTGCCTCTGAAACCTCCTCGACCTCGGCCTCTTGTACCATATCTGTTATCATCTCTTTCCCAAGCCTTCTCATCGAATGTCACCTTCAATACTTGTTCTTCTCCTCTTGTATGATTTTGCATTCTCTTCTCATGAACAAGAAGGCTGCTCTGAAGTTCATCAATTGTTATAGTGTTGAGGTTATTGGATTCTTTAATTGCAGCCACAACATAATCAAATTTTCATGTCATGGACCTCAGTATTTTCTCCATAATCACCAGTTGCTCCATTCGTTCCTCCATGTGCCTTCATTTTCTTGGCAATGGCCAAGGTCCGAGAGAAGTAAACGTCTACTGTCTCTCCCTCTTTCATCCCAAGTACTTCGAACTCTCTCCTACGAGCTTGCAATTGAGCCCTTCTCACCTTCGTGGACCCTTGATACTTCTGTCTCATCGAGTCCCATATGTCTTTGGTTGTGTCTCGATTGAGAATCGTCTCCATAATGTTTCTATCAATAGACTGGAAGAGGTAGTTTTTCACCTTAAGATCTTTCAGCCTTGCCTCTTCGATACCCTTGCAATGTGCTTCTGTAAGTTGAGTTCCCTCAACTACAGTGGGATTCCTTCCGCAACTAAACTCCAATACTCCTTTGATCGCAAGAGATTTTCCATCAACATAGACCAATGGTCATAGTAACCATCAAATCTAGGTATAGTAGGTTGGGAGAAATTGTTGCTCTCTGCCGCCATTGGTTGACTCTCTCAATAATCGCGAATGTTTCTCTCACACTCTACCTCTATGTTTTACTCTGCTCAACCTAAAGCTCAAAAAATATCAGGCCCTTTATGAGAGGCTCTAATACCACTATTGTCAACTCCCACCTCTTTGCACATAATATATATTCTGGAGAATACTTTTCTTATTCAATTCAAGAACTAATTGGTGGCTTTTATAAGCCTTACAAGGGAATGAAAAACAAATAACAATCACTAACTAAAAACGTGGAGATAGCTAAGGAAATATTCAAACCTAAACTACCCTAAACAATAGGGATTATTCAAACATAATTGACTAAGCAATAACCAGCGAACAAACAGATCCTAACACATATAACATGCTTCACAAATCACAATTTAATACGATTGCCTAATAGCAAAATTTAACCTAACAACTGGAAACCAAAAGACTCCCCAAGAATCCTATAAAAGGGTCATACCCTAGTAAAACTTGAGTTTCCGTCAAATAATTGTCTAGAAGCTGCATAGTGAAATAATATTCCACTTTCTTTACAACAGGGGCAGCACAAATGCACAATATGAGAATGCATTATTTTCCCTTTAATGGATGAACAGATGGTAATGAGAATTGCAACATAACATGACCTAGAAGCCAGCTATTGGCCTGTTAATAAAGGTTACAACCACATTAATTTTAATGAAAGAAATACCTAGAAAATTTGAAAGAAGATTTCAAATGATAAAGAAATTTAAAATTTTAATACACCAATTCACTACTCATCCAAATTTCGAAGAATCATTTAATTAAGTAATCTATGAGAACAACAATATACTCTTAATATATAACAAGAATGTATAAGAAAGGTCAAGCTTTTCCACTCACGTACATAGTCAAAATTATTGGAAGATTATATGCAAGGGCAACTGATCAGACAAAACAAAGTAACAATGTTGTTCGCACTAACCAGAGTAGCAAACCAATGTAGACCAGATCACTAATTGATCAACTTTGGCAATAAAATATGCCTCAGCTAACCAATTTTCCCCTAAAATTGGCAAGCAAAACGGACCCCAACTTAAAATCCAAATAATGAACTATCTAACATATTTTAAAAAATAGATCAAAGCTAATGGGTGCTAATCTAGAACGATACACAGACACTTTTTTATTTAAAAGAAACTATACAAAGCAAAAGTCAAACAACAAAAGCAATAAAAAAGATAACTTTTTATGATTTTATCTCAAATAACATAAATATACATCCAGACTTATCTACACAATTCAACTCTAGCTACAACAAAATTCCCATATACAGAGCACTTTAGCATAAAACAACACACAAATACCAAATATAAAAACACCTAAACATTGCATTATCTGCATAAGTATCAAATCAAAAGCCCTAAGAAAAAAGGATTCAATCATACATGTTTGTATATATAAATCATTTCAGAAAGTAATGGAATATTAAGGAACAAAGTTGAAAAAAACTACCTTCGAACAAATTGACGGGTCTTTGGGTCTTCACAGTTAGGGCTTCTGCAATTGGGACAGAAAGAGCAGCTTTTTTGATGCGAAGATGAAGTTAGGAGGAAAATTTTGGGATTAATGATAATCCCTTTAGGGGGTGTATTCAATTAAGATTTTTAAAGACTTTTAATGATTTTAAAAGTTTGGTTGTATTCAATCAAGACATTTAAAGAGTTTATAAAAGTTAAATGGTATTCAATTACAACTTTTTTAATGTCTTTAAAAGTCATGTAGTATTGAATTAAGATTTTTATAAAGTCTATAAAAGTATTTTGGTATCAAAAAAAGTCATAGATTTTTTCGATTTCTATCAAATGGTAGAGTTTGACAGACTTTAGGAGAAGAATTATAACTATCAACCCATATCCAAAGTCTGACATCATCTCTAAAGACTTCTAAAGACTTCCAAATATTAAACACAAAGGTGGAAATTCGGATCGCCAGTAAAGAGGGAACCCAAAAATTCGCGGTGTAAATACAATTTTGCAGTGTAATACCCAGAAAAAAATAATAATAAAGATATAAAATAAATTACATTTAAATTTATATTTTAAATAATTTAATTGGACTTTATCTTTTATTGGGTCAAACTAGTTATTTATTTTATATGGGCTAATAAATATTAATATGTGAAAGATAAATTAATTTGGTAAAATTTGGGCCTTAAAACTAATTGGATTTAATTTATATGTAGATAAAATTAAATCATATTATAATTAAGAGAATTAACAAGATATATTAATAAGTAAACAAATAACTAAAGACCTAATCTGTCTCGTGGTACGTGTAATCGAGGAAAGAAGAAAAAGACACAGTAAATTGGTAAGAGAGAAAGCGGCAGTTCGAAAGTTTCCAATACAAAGACGAAAGAAATTTGTTTAATAAAGGTGAGATAAAATAATGAAACTCTCAAATCAATTGTGAAGATTATGTGTGTGTGTGTGTGTGTGTATATATATATATATATATAGAGAGAGAGAGAGAGAGAGCAAGGATCAAGTGCATACCCCTTATCTTACTCACCCGTCATCACCCCCCTTTAGACGATGGTTTCGGTCATACAACCGTCGTCTATACTTTTAGCGACGGACAACATATAGCGTCGCTAAAAGTATGAAACGACGATTGTATATAATCAATCATCATCGCCTAAAGGGGGTGAATTCTAGTGAGTAAGATAAGGGTATCTTAATCCGGATCAGATATATATATATATATGTATATATATAGAGAGAGAGAGATAGTAGTAAATCAATCAATATGGTATTGAATCACACGCTCACACAAGAGTGTGGATTTCGTTTTCTGCTAAGGAAAAACAAATGAAATCATGAAGCCAATAATTGAATGATCAGAAGTCATGTAATAAATATATTATAATATATGTATTCTAATGCTTAGATAAAATAATATTGTGAGAACTTGAAATTTTTGTATAATATGTTTTTTGAAAGTTGTTATCATAAGCAGTGGATTATTATTTATAATATATGCACTAAAAAATATAATAACTAATTTAACTGCGTAGCAAAATTTTAATCTTAAATCTAATAATCTTTCAATTTTATATATTAGAAGTATACAAAAGTCTATCACAGTCTTGATAAAAAGTTTATAAAAGCCTATTACTTATTTCATGGATTCTATAAAAGTCATTTTAAAAAAATCTTTAAAAGTCATTAAAATCCAAAAATTCTACAAAAGTTTGTCACTTAAAAAAAGTCTTTAAAAATCTTAATTGAATACACCTCGTAGGAAACATTATTCAGACAATCAATTATCAATCTCGCTAATTGCGTTAAAATTTGGCACTAATTCATTTTTCCTTTCTCCCGCCTAAACAATGGCTAAGGAAAACGGGGGAAACCCAAATTGGCAGAGAAAACTTAGCTAGGCCATCTATGATCCGGTTGAAACATCCAATTTTGGCTAAGTAAGAGACCTAATTGATCTCTTGATTTCCTCTCCAGCCGAACCAAGCACGCACACACACACCCACCAACTGAAGAATACTGAATTAGACCGATCGACTCGATCTGTTCCACACCGACCATACACACATGAATACTGATATGTTCCAAAAAAAAAAGTTAATAACATTTTTTTAAAAAAACAAATCTTTTATTAATAATATTATAATAAGTTACTTAAAAAGTGTAATATTAACGTATTTATATTAAAATTTATATTCACTTTAATTAATTCTAAAAAATTATTTAGAACAAAACAACGAATAATTTTATCTCTCGCAAAAAACTTCTGAACAATAATATATAGTGAGTAATAATTATTTCATTAATATATTTTTTTCCTCGCAATATTTCATCATAAATTTGCGCAAAAAAAATCTTTCTAGCACCTCAATTTTGCGAGGAAAAAAATAAAAATTGTGAAGGATTTTTCTTTCGCTAAAATAACTATATTGTCACTAAATATTTTTCCTTCAGTGTTCCTTCGCTAAACAACTCCTCATGTAAAGGAATAAATTCCTTCAAAAAACTTTCTTCGCTACATCCCTATTTTGGTGTAGTGATATATATGTATATATATATATATATACATATATATATTTATATATATATATATATATTTTACATGTATATACAATTTGTGTATTATCTGATAAAAGCTTATGACGACGAGTTTTTGGGCTATGGCGACAATTTACCCGTAGCCATATAATTTGGGATAATATGGGGACAAAGAAACATTCGGCATATATTTCAAAAAATCCATTATAAATTAACTCTAGAATACATGATGTGTAATATATTTTTCAATATATATATATATATATATTGACTCTTTTTCATTTTTTTCAGTTGCTCCAATAATTGGCATAGCTTTAGAAATGTAAAATAAATAATAATTGACATATCTTGGAAAAAAAAAACAGAAAAACAAAGAAGTAACTAGAATCCAAACAACATTTTTCATTTTTGTTTTCCAGTTGCTCCGATAATTGACATAGCTTTAGGGAAGGCAGTGGAATCAGACACTCGACACGTCATTTTCTATAGAGGATTCAATTTGTGCATTGCGGGTCTGATAAGATAAGAATGCTAAAGAAACTTCATTTTGATCAGATGCATATAGTATTCAAATATGAATTCATATTTATTGTCCGTTTTTCTATCTCATCCATTGTTCTGTCTCATATCCAAGTATCATGTTTATCAATTTACAAAGTTAATTGTAAATTAATAGTTAAGTTAAATTTAGAAACAACATATAACATGGAATAAAAGATAAGACAAGGATGAATAGAATATTTTGACTATCAAACAATTACACTTCTATACGACATCGCGAGCAAATTACAAACTTACAGGGAGCACATTCAAGAATTGTTGTCCCAATGCGAATATCTCCAGTACCACATCTGCCACACGAGGCTTTCTTCATTTTATTTTGAACAAATGTGAGGTGGTGGGGGTGCACATTATCAATTTTAACGGTAGCCCCAAATTTGATATTTGAGCAAACATCATCACGAAGGAGACATCCAATATGAAAGGACATATCACAATCACGACAATGATAAAACCAATAATTCGGATTTATATATATTGAACACCCTTCACAGTCGAATTCATGTGGATGATCTTTGACAGGCGGATTCATCAAGTGGAGTGGATGTGGGTCCCATCTGTGCCTGACTATACGTGGCATAATAGCAAGACTTTTTCTTATGTAAAAATTGCAAGTTTCACATCCAAATCCGAAACCTGGATATTGATACCCACTTACACTGCATTTCGAGATTTTAAGTTGCATAAGGGGGTGTGTGTGAACTTCATGTTTGATCATATTGGGCAGTGAAGCACACACAATATCTATGTAGAATTTGCAGAGCTTACAATAATAGGCTATGCCATTGCAATACTTTTGGCAAAAATCACATTTAAAGATTTGATGAGGACTAGGATATTGACCTGCGACCAACTTATGTTCTAGATGAGATGGATGTTGCAACACTTTTGGCAGCTCGACACAATATTTGTGCAGAAAGTATTTACATTGCAGACAACCATAGAATGGATCGTCGGTGAGAGGTTGCACACACCCGTCACATAGCATTACCTCATTTTTCATCTCATTATTATTCCTTATAAATTCATGAAAAAGGATAAGTGGATGATCTTTATGTGACCAATGATTGATATGATCATATGTTGTTGTAGAGGTATCATCTGTAAGATTAATGGCCTTGACAAATTTTTGTATTAATGAAGCAAGTGAGGCTTCATCAGGTATTGGAAAGTGCATCAAATTCTCATCATCAGCTTCATAAATATTCTCATTCTCACTACATTTGAAACCAAGAAAAAAAGAAAGTTTAATTAAGAATCTTTAGCAAGTAGAAAGAAGCCAAGTTAGAATGAACAAAAATCACAGAAAATAAAAATATGACGGGAAGATAATGAACCTCAACGTCAAAGGTTCTGCCGTCTTTGTTGAAGTAGCACATTTGATGTGGGCAAAAAATCTACAATCTGCACAATAATAAATCCAATAGTTATGAAAAAGTCTTGTGTTGCATATACTACAATCTTGCCAGAAAGTACGATATTGTTCGGGAAGAGAATAGGCTAGGACAAGAGGGTGATCTTCGTGAAATTGACATTTGAGGGTGGTTGTTGCAGAGGCACAACTCTTCTGCAACCAGAATAGACAGGTGGTACAAAAGTAGGAGAAATCTTTATCTTCTGTGTGGAAAGCATCACAGCTGAACAAGGCTTCTTTAGGCATTAAAGTTAATGGGTGATTGTGGGATTCATGATAAAAGCTGCGATCCTGCGAAGCACATGTCAAACAAACGTCAAACTCACAACTTAAACACTGATAGGTGAACCACTTCCAACCCTTGACGCAGCAGACATTGCAATTGCAAGACCGGCTCTGATACTGTGGACGTGAATGCAGGGTAAGAGAGTGTTCTTGGTGCATTGGATATTCAAGTTCTTGGGGCAATTCCGCACATGCTTTGTGTAGAAAGAAATTGTCACAATCACCTTGGCTTGTATTATCACTGGTATGGCTACTAGTGCTACAACTATATGCTGATTCACCTATGAGTATTGATTTATTGCACCCACAACAATTAACATCCTCCTGAGCATTATCCTCAACGTTGAGGATCAACGAATGCTCATGGCTAAAGTGTTTAAGTTTCTGATATATTCTCTCCTTGCCCTAATATAAGACGTTTTAAAAAAGTTTTTTTGTCCTATAATATATGACGTTTTAGAATTTTAAGTAAGCATTAATTGCTTAATTTTCAATATCACCCAAAGTATTAAATATATTTTTGGTTTTCTCACTATTTTTTGCCCAATAAATAACAATATCTTTTTCCAATACAATGACAATATAGACATTTGATATTATATTTAATGATATACAATCATTTCCTTAATACTTGTGCACAACTCTAAAAAGTCTTATACTAAGAGACGGAGGGAGTAATAAAATGGAAGGTTGTATCTACCTCTTATTTATTGTGTTCTCATTTATCACTTATCCCAACAAGAGAATAATTCGGAAAGATAAGGAGTAGACTTACAACTTTCATTCTTTAAGTTTTGAGATTTGAGACTAGGAGAAGGGGTTAAAATGGTCATTTTTGGGACTGATGTGCATTCAGAGGTAATCGGAGGGCGTCGGGCATACACATATGCAAAGTGGATACTTCTAATTATAAAAGATATTGTTCTAAGTTATAAAACATGAACAATATGCAATATAACGATTCCTAACATTAATCAATAGAGTATTAGATAAGTTGTACGAGCATGCTAAGCATACATAAGAGAGACGAATCGGGCGTTTCGACATTATGAATGTCGAAACGCCGTGTCAAGTGTTAATAAACTTAAAAAGTGTTTCAATTCTAATGAAATTAACATTATAAGATGCAGAATGGGGTTAATATAAACCAATAAAGATATATGATTATGAGGGTCGTAACATGTCCGAATGATGCGACGCCGAGAGATGTTTTAGAGTTAATCGCGTAAATATAATGCGCGAATGATATGAAATAAGAATTAATATAAACCAAATTGAATGTCATTAAGTGACTAATTGGTATGTTCTACAATATTATTGATATATGTAGGTTATTGGAAGAGCTATGTAGCATAAACGGTAAAGGGCACGTAAGACAAGTTTCTTAAACTTTCTCAAATTTCATTGAGCATGTGACAAACTGAGAATTTAGACGATTAATAAAATCTTAAATGATTGAATAAATGTTAAATAATAAGACTTAGACTGAAAATAAGGTATGAATTTAAAAATTTTGAGGACTTAGGTAGTTTTGTGTATTGTGACTGTGTATGTGCAGTGTTTGGTTAATGGTCAAGTGTTGAATCAGGTAAAGTATAACATTGGTAAACCCTAATAATATGTTAATAATTTCGATGTTCAGTTAATAAATCATAACGATTGGTTAGAAACTCTAATTTCAGTTTTGGCAACCCTAATTTTAGTTTCGGGAATCTTAAACCCTAATCGGGAATTTTTAAACCCTAATTTGAGAACTCTAATGCTAAGTATTAAAACTAAAAGGTTAAAAGTTATGTGATATATGTGAAAATACCAAATTACCCTTCAAATTGCGGGAGAAATGACCAAAATACCCTTAGTAGGTGCGAAATTACCAAAATGTCCTTTTACTTAACTTTGAAGTAAAAGATATAGCAAATCTTGGTGAGTCATCAAGGAAAGATATAGGCATGTGTTGGAAAAAAAAATTCAAAGCTTAAGCTACACTCAAGTCATGTGTCTCCATACCACTTGGCCACATTTTGCCCAAGATTTTTCAAGGGATTAGAGAGAGTGAGAATTGTAGATTGTGGGAGATAATATATACATACATATGATATATACATATTACCCAACTATTATTACTTATTCTCTTTAGTAGAAACAATTTTTTTTCATTTCATTCTCTTACTTCCAAAAGAGAGATAAAAGAGAAAGAGAAAGAGATAGAGAAAGAGAGAGAGAGAGAGAAAGAGAAAGAGAAAGGAAGAGTTTCGGAAGCCTTAGGAGAGGAACAAGAGAGGCATTTGATCCTTGCATATCCCAAGTTCATCTCATATTATAGAAGAAGAAGGAAAGCTCTAAAGGTATAAAACCTAAACTTTAGCTTGATTTAATTATTTTGGTTGTTTTAAATCAAATCATGGGTTGTGATCTTAAACTCTAAAAACCTTAGATCTACATGTTATATAGTATATTAAGTATGGATCTAACCATTTTTGGTGTTGAGAAAACATGATCAATGAAGAAAGAAGCAAAACAGTTTTTACAACATAGAAAAACTAGTAGACTGCTGCCCCTAAATAAAATAATTCAGGGTTAACTAGATGTTCCAAAAAATTTTGGGCTTTTGGTATGTTGTAGTACACTGAATAAGCTTTCCATAGACTCCAAAACAGACTAATTCTGACTTCGTAGCAAGAAGTTATGTCATTTCAAAGTAGTAGAGTCGAAACTATCCAAGAAATGTCATACAATCTCCTTGTACGGAATTTCTGGGCTGATATGTTCAGAATCTAGAAAATGGTCAGTAGGTAAGAGTTGTAGTCCCAGAAGTTATCTTCGTGTGGGCTCAAGAATTGCCTAAAAATCTTTTAAAACGAAAAAGTTATGACTGTTTTAGCGAAAGAAGGTAAATCTGGTTAAAAGAGGAAAACTGTTGCCAGTGGACATTTTTGGGGCCTGTTTTAGGCTGCCTAAGGGGTCCGAAATTACTGGGTGATATTTTTTAAAAATACTTTGGTATACCATGTATAACATATCCAAAAATCAGATTATATGGAGTTACGAGTAATGCGTGAGAAAGTCGCAAAGTGGCTCCTTCGTTATCTGGCAAAGAACAACGCAACATTGCCACGCCACACAGCCGTCTTCTTTGGTGAAGTCGTCATGACTTTTTGAGCGTTGATTTGGTCAATGTTCGTAGCTTGTTTTCACAATTAGAAGATTTTTAAATGTACTATGACATAAGGTCTATAACATACTAGACATTCGTTGCGATTTGATTAATGGTTTGAGAATTAAAAATGAGCGAATGAGCATGTCAGAACATAAAAACGGGCGACGCCGAGCGTAGCCGCTATGAGCTGTTTTGATATTCGACGTTCCGGATCTTGTTTGGACTAGATTGTAAGCAATGTTAAGTCTAATAAAGTCCCAAGAGATAAGTTTTGATGTTATGTGATAATTTATGCTACGAAAACTCAGTACGGACATAAATAAAAATATTATGTAAATATGAATTTACATATTTAAGAGAGATAAGCCGAAAATAGTATGTGAAAATGGTTTTATAACGAAACAAAAAGTATGGAACCATTAGAAAATGGTAATGAACATGAAAGTGATGAAATAAAGGTTTTTGAAGTTCAAAATGGCAATTTTGAGCTAAGATTTATGTTATGGCGTATATATACATATATTTAATATATATACGAAGTAAGGATGTGAGTTATTCATGAAGCAAAGTGCGAAACTAATTTGCTAATGAAATAGAATATTTGTTTATGAGGCAATGAGCCGAATTAACTTATGAGCTAACAAAAAGATATAAAAATAATATAAATAAAGGAAATGATATAGTAAGTTGTGCTTTACTATAAAAGCTATGTATTAGCTGTTTAAATCTCAAATTTGTGAGTACAGATAAAAGATATTTTTAAAAAGGAATATAAATGGTTTAAGCTTCAAAATGTAAAATATTATTAAATGATTAATAATATTAGATAATGATTAAAACATTATTAAATGGTTAATAATATTTGTGAATGATTAAGATTATATTAAAGGAGTGTAATTAAAATATTATTAAATGGTTAATAAAATTAAGTGACTAAAATATTATTAAGGGATAATGATATTACTAATGAGTTAAAGAATTATTCAATGTTTGATTACGTGGCTAAATATTAGCTAGTTTATTATTCGAGTAATAGTATTGTGATATAAAGTGTATTATGCTAACCAGAAGATCGATCTTATTAATGATAGGTCTTTCATAAGAGACTAAATTAGATTGCTTAGCGGTAATCAGCGGTACATGCAAGTCTCCTAACTCAAACTCGAGCTATTATGTTTTAAGCATGCTAGTGGATTAATTATTGACAATTATTCCACATCTTTGATTATTGATTCGCACTTAGTGCATGTTGCATATGCTCATCAGGTATGAAAGGCTGATCACCTTCATTACCATAAGGTTCAGTTAAATTTGTTTATGGTCATTGTTGACCACTCAGCATAATTATTCAATTATTGAAGTTTTGATTCATGTTGTTTCACAATTATATTACATTATTAGAAACTTGAAAGCTTATTCATTTTCAATCATGATATATCTTCATTGTACTTAAACTTGCTAGGCAAAATAGTTGCTCACCCTTGCTATATCATGATAAAATTTTCAGATGAAGACTTGAATAAAGACAAAGGCAAAGGAAAATTCCAGAATTGGACTGTTATGCAGTTAAAATTGTAATAGTATTTGATGCAAATAGTATTGTAAAACGTGTAGGATATTGAAGGTATGTATTAAGTTAAGGTTACAGACCATGGGGATTATGTGTAAAAGTTTATTGTATAAACAATTTATGTTTATATCTTCTGCAATAGTTATAGAGATGATGTTTCGTAACGTACCAGGTCTGGGGTTCAAGAGACCCAGATTTGGGAACGCTACAGAGCAAGTCTTCTAATTTCATTCAAATTATTGAATTAAATGCAAGTTTCATATTTTTGTGCAATTGTATTATAATTGTACAATGTGGTTAGCTATGAATTGTGCTATTTGCCAATATATGCACTTATGTGCTTTTATGAAGTATTGTTCTATTATTGAACTGTTCAGATTATTAAAGTTTTGATTTATTCATAAACTATGTGAAGATTAAGCTATGTTGAGTATTAGAGTAGAGCAGAGACAGGTTGATATCGAGGTGCCTTATATAGTGAATGATTTTGAGTGAGGATTCTTAGGATCAGATAATTAAGAAGAGTAATAATTGAGGACAATAGGAATTTACGTTATTCCTATTTATTCGAGCTGCTTCTCAACTGTTGTTCTGTTGGTAAAGTTTTCTAATAATATTGAATTGATTCTTGATTTTTTTGTTCATTCAACTGCTTTAACTGGCTCGGCAATTAAATGCTCACCCTTACAAAACTCTAAACCTTTTGCAGCTATAGCGGACAAACTTGAATTACCAGATGGTGTTCAACAAAAGGAATTCGTTAATTATCAAATTTAAATGTGTAATATTGTAGGATGTATTGTAATAGTTTGTTGAAATTGTAATATTTTTATTATATAATATTCATTTATAATATTATAATTTAAGATGTTAACGTACTAAAACCTGGGTTTAGTAGTGATATGTTGTAATAATGTAGTAATTACATTCATGTCTTAAGCTTATGTGGTATGGCTAGATAGCATCGTGGGGTGTTGAAATCCAATTTTGAAGATAGACCTAGGTTTCAGGCTTTCACAAATAAACCAACACAATATAGACTATATAAACACAACATACAAGCCAATGAAGTACAAATGTCATCCTCGTCTAACATGAAACAATCAATGCTAAAAAAATGAATACAAAACTACAAGCTGCCTAATCTCTAGTACAATACAAGAAGAATCTATAGAATACAAGCCTCTTTATGCATCATCATCCAAATTAGTACGGTCGGGCCTGTAACAAAAGAATAAAGCCCATAAACATATATAGTATTTGTGTTGATATTGGTATGACTCATGAAAATCTATATACTATAATTACAAGTCATGCAAAATATACCTGAGTAATGATCATGGGCATGGGGAAGACAAAGCATCTCTTCTATGGATGGACATGCAGCGGACCAAAAGCCTTCATGAGTAGTCGGGGGCGGATTCAACAATGGACCAAAAAGCCTCCGTGGGTAGGGTAAACAAAGTCACGTTTTGACCTTGCATCTCTCATTCAGCACTGGATGATACATTTGATAAGTAATTAATCACTTCCACCAATAATCTTTCAGTACGTTTTCTTTCTTTAAAAACAAAAATCTAGTAGTTCTTAGTAATTTTTAAATATTCAACTAAAATAAAAGAAATTAAATCAACTTTTCAATTGAAAAATTTTCATATTGACTTTGTTTTTTCAATTGAAAAGTAAATATTTTTTTTTCATATCCTCTCATTACACATCTTGAAATAATATAAAAGTAACTTATTAGCGGAGTTTGAGGCATATTTGCAAGTTTATATGTATTGATAACCTTGCAAATATGTTGACCGCCTTTGTATTGATAACCCAAGAACTTGAATATCCAATGCACCAAAGATGTGT
Organism: Panax ginseng; assembly: GCA_020205605.1. Classification (NCBI taxonomy): domain Eukaryota; kingdom Viridiplantae; phylum Streptophyta; class Magnoliopsida; order Apiales; family Araliaceae; genus Panax; species Panax ginseng. The sequence continues at coordinate 29,328,777 of CM035141.1, forward strand.
AATGAGAGGATACGAAAAAACATATTTACTTTTCAATTTAAAAAGCAAAGTCAATATGAAACTTTTTCAAATTTAGAGTTGATGTAAATTCTTTTATTTTGGTTGAATATTTAAAAATGACTAAGAACTACTAGATTTTTGCTTTGAAAGAGAGAAAGCAGACTGAAAAATTATTGGTGGAAATGATTAAATACTTACCAGAGGAATCAAACTTTGTTTAAAGTGAAAGGTGCACGTTCAAAACATGGCATTCGTCTACCAACATATTGCAACCATGATTTCCCTTACGATAGTGTTCTGGTGATTTAAATGAATTATATGAATAAAAACATGGCATACATAGATTCCTAATAACATCTACACCAGCCTAAAGACAATAGATTCATAGGGATGGAATATGAATCATTGCATCATGCATGGTCTGAATAAGCATTGGGACAAGTCTACTTCATTTTTTTTTGCATATACGTATGTATAATATAAATATACTCCTCGGTTCAGTTATCCGACCAACAAATTTTTTTTGGTAGATTCTCCCCTATAATATAGACTATCCACATTGTAACACCCCCTTCCTAAAAAGGAAAGGGAGGTCACGTGCAAAACACAACAAACCTCAAAATAAGTAAACAGAGTACTAATAACTTCAAAATATTAATAGTGGTGATCCATTAATACAATACTAAATACAATTCTCCAACTAGAGTCAAAATAACCAAAACCAAAAATCGAAACAACCTAGATTGTCAAAGACAACTCTCTCATCACACTAGCCCTAAATCACCCCTGCAAACCTGCCGGAAAAGAACACACCGTGAGCCAATTGCCCAGTACGAATATAAAAATGTATATATATAAACAATATATATATATATATACCAAAAGAATTGAATGAACGAACAATTACAACTACTAACCAAACATGAATATATCGAAATTGGTGAGACAAGATACAAATGATTAACACTGTCGAACCGACAACTATAGTCAAAAGAATTCCAAACAAAATAAGGCTAAATCAAATGGTTATAAGGTAACAATTTCATACTGAGCTCAAATACAAATAGCCACAGACTAACAAAATACATCGGTATCATGATGTATACAAATCAAATCGGATAGTACGCATGACACATACGTCACTAATCCGCCAAATAAATCAAATCAAATAAAATATTGGGTCGACCCATGCGTATCCTGAACAAATATATCAAATGGCCAAAGCTCATACCCAGAGCATACAAAAGGATACGCCGTGGACTAATCACACAACCACGGAAGGTGTCATGCCTTTGTGTCAAGAGGAAATGCATGTGGTACCCCCACAGGTGGTTAGCTCAAGTATACCCTAAGGATCCAACAACAAAATGTAAGCCAAAAGGGGTTCAAATCACAAGGCTTACATGACCATATTCAAATGAAATCGAATTATTAAATACAACATTATTAATTATCACAATATATCAATGATCAAAATAACTCCCGAATGTGAACGAAAATATACAAACAATGGTACAAACGAATAAAGTCTCCAAAACATATTGACAGGATTAACTAGTTCAAAGAGTACAAATACGAATTCAAATATCAACGCCAAAACGAAACTATCTCAATAATTTTGACAACGAGGAATAATCCTGATATGCAATACCAAATTTCTAAACGAATAACAAAACGAACGAATTATATTTAAAAGAGTCTCGCTGAAAAAGTACGAAATTCGTACCTTAATATAGTACCAAAATAATTCACCGAATCTAACTATCACCCGCTAAACTCTCTCAATCCGATCTAATTATCAAAATAAAATATTATACATATAATTAAATTATGAACTCATACAAATTATATTTTCATAAATTCAATCATTTTAATATACCATATTCAGTTTGTACTCAAAAGATATATTTTAATTATAATAACAATATTATAATATTATTTATTATCATCCCCTTTTTAAAAAAAAATAAATTCTGTATATCTTTTATATATATATATATATATATATATATATATATATATATATATATATATCATTTATTAAGCTTTACTTAACCCCCCTTCATCTAATGTTCTTATTTCAGTAATCTTGTAAGTCATTATAATTATCCATTTTGTAAATAGATTGTATTATAATCAATAAAATTGTTTTTATTTAGTAATTTAATTGTGTTTTGTATATGCGCTCATGTTCTTCTCAATTCTGGTTCTCCTTCCGCCCCCATATGGTATCAGAGCCAAGTTGTTTGTTGTTGGTAACTGTATAGTCAGATCTCTTTAATCAATCTTCTCTTTACTCTTTCAAAATTATCTTCTTCATCAAAGTTCAAGTCACCTTTCTTTTGTAGTCCACCTAGTTAGTGTCTAACCTTTGTAAGTCTCCGAGGTGTGAGGCGGTGTGGGTTATAGAACATAGGTATGAGTCTACTTTAGGTAAACGGGGCATGCATGAATGAACCTTGAGTAAGATTTTATTTTTGAAACAATCGAAGATGAGTAGGTTATTCGTGTCTAGCTCTTGATTAGTAATGAATGTCGACTTTTGCCTCTGTTCCGAGATATAGTGAACCAAGAAGAACATAATTATGAAAACATTAATCAAGTTTTAAACAATTGGAATATACTTAAGGTATCTCCAAAGGAAATTTATCAGTCAACATTTTCAGATAAATTTAAAACTGACTATAATGTCAAAACAGTTGAAAGAGTTTATGCAATCAACAAAGAATATGAAAATTGTAGTCTTTTATCAACTGAAGGTATTAAAAACATAGAAAAAAGGGTTACAATTTTATTCATATAGGTCTTGTTCAAGTTGCAGTTAAACCTCTTAATAGAAAAGGAATTAATTCATCAATCTACCTCTGCCTTAGAGATGCTAGATTTTTAAATTACTATCCAAGCATTATTGGTGCTATGGAAGCAAGTTTACCTGATGGACCTATCCATTTCAATTGCTTTCTGATTTCACCTGAGTCTCAATGATCAAAATTTATTTAAAGCCTTATCATTAAATATTAAAAGCGATGGAGAGATTACTCAAATGATTGAAGGATCTCAACCCATTGCTTTGATTTGAGGATTTATTATAAGACAATGAAGTCAAATTTGAGCGTTCATGCTCTTAATAAAAGCCCAAAAGATCAAAACAGTTTTAATTTAAAGTTCAACTAGTGATGCTAATATCCGGATCCCAAGAACAAATCTTTGGAAGGATATTAACTTACCTAATCGATGGACTTTACCAAATGAATTACCACAACAACCCATAGTTAACAATTTGTTGAATATTGAAAATATCCAACAGTTTTCCGATGGAACTATTAAAATCGGTTTTGGCGTACTTTAGAACACCGCTTATTATTGAAGATATTTCTAGTTCTTGATCCTTCTTGATTTATCCACACTAGAAGAGATATCAAGTCCTAAGTAATCCTCTGTTAAGGATATCAAACTTAAAGGTATTCTTAATGAAGGACAAGTTAGTCATCCTGTTATACTCGAGAATGATACTGGTAGAAGATGAAGATTCTTCTTCCCTAAGCATCCTCTGTTTATCCCACGATCGATTTTAATGCCCCAATTCATAATCAATTAAGAGTCATTAAAAAGGATTTTGTGTTAGAATGGGATAACTTAGTTAAAGATTTTAATTCAAAATCTAATAAAGAAAAAAGACATCTATTCAAATCTAATCATCCAACTGAAAAGGAAAGAGATAAGATAGGAAATAGATGGAAAAGATTTATTAAAAATGAAGAAATTAACATTACTTTTTACGACTGGTACGAACAATATCAAAGTAAATGTAATGTTATTAGTAAAACCCAATGGATTAAAGAAGATGATCCAAAGTGTCACCATCATCCCCATTAGAAAGCAGTTCTAATTCCGATTAAAAACACTTCGATTATTGCTAGTCCTTCAAAATACTGCATGGAACTAATAACGACAAAAAATAATTGAACAATTAAACTTTAGTAATCAATATCTAGCAACAAGAGGGAAAAACAAATTAGATAGAATTGAAGAAAAATTTGAAGAAAGTATTATTAAAAACACGATTCAAAGATCGAACAACCTTTACTAAATTTACCGTAAAAATGAGATATAATTTAAGTTTACCTAATAAAGATGATTTAATTGGTCCAATCTATTGAGAAATTATTTAAAAACTCAAAAATGTAACCCGGTCCAAGTGGAACTATTATTCATTATTGATCGGTGAAGTCCGATAATAAAATGAAAGTTCTTCTTGACCACTCTTCTATTTCAAACCTTAATGACCAATTAAATAAATTAATCATTAATAACACAAGTATTACGAGAAATTGGTATTCTGACCAACTCCTCCGGATTTACAATTCAAGAGAAATCTAGATAAACAGCTTTTAGGTGTCCACTAATAAAATTTATGAATGGAATATAGATGGATTTAGTGAACAAGAAATTCTTAATAAACTTAATCATATGTCAATGGTAGCTAACGATTTACATCACTAAATTCAACACTTTGTCTCAACCCGGACATTGTCGAGTTAATAGCTAAGCGGATTCTTTCGGCATTCTTAGGTCTTGGTGGGAATAACATCTCACGTAAGACATTAAAATATCCATAATTCATGTTATTCAAAGAGATAAAGAAGGCAATCCCATCTTTGATGAAGATGCTGGTATTGGTCTTCCTGATGGAGTTAATACTTTAATATTTACCATAATTAAATATTTTGTTGGAACCCCTAGCAATATTACGAAAAAAATTCATGATCAATTAAGTAATCTTACTTGTCCCACTCTAAGTGATTTTAGATGGTACAAAGATGTATTTACTTCTAGAGTTATGATGAGAAATGACAGTAATAAACCATTTTGGAAAGAGAAATTCGTTAATGGTCTGCCATCTTTATTTGCTCACAAAGTTAGAGAAGAATTAAGTAAAAACCTAGGATATATTGATAATGATAATTTAACTTATGGTGATATTATTAGTCACATCCAAAAAATTGGATTAAAAATGTGCATTGATTTTAAATTAGCTAAACAAGCCAGAAAAGACAAAAATAAAGCTAAATACGAGTTAGGAACATTTTGTGAACAAAGATGGTTTACACGGTGGCTCCTCCGGAAAAGCACGAGCATAAAGATAAACATATTGAGCCACATAAAAATCATAAACGCCGTAAGAAGAGATATACGCACAGCAAAAATAAGAATAATAATTAAGATAATTATTATAATAAACCTAAGTCATCAAAGAAAAAATCTTATAAAAAATCAAAAACATTTGATAAAAGTAAAATTGTCTATCACAATTGTGAATGTAGAGTTAAACAAAAATTAGCTCAGTTGAATATTTCGACTGAAGATACAGAACAGTTATTAGAATTGATGAGAATTGATAATAAGAGTAGTAGCGATAATGAAGAAGCTTACGATATTCCGTAATCTTCTAGTAACAACACATCCAACGTAGATTACGATAGTGAAAATGAAGTCACTATATATACGTAAAATTGTAATAAAAACTGCTGTAAAAGAATTAGTGTAATTACAAAAGATGAAGAAGAAAGCTCCTTATTAATAGATCTAATCAAGAAATTACAGATCCGAATTAAAAACTCAATATCCAAACAATTAAAAGATTTATTAACTAAAGATAAGAAAGTCACGAGACAAGGTTCTTAGAGCCAAAGAAAAACCCATATTCGGTTTAAATAAGACTTTTGAAAGATTCAAATCTCCGATTTAAAGAAATTACGCTACGAATTAAATCAAGAGGTTAATAAACTTAAAAGGAGATTTCTAATTTAAAGATAGATATTTCTAATTTAAGAAAAGAGATTGACAATAAAAAATCAGATCTTCAAGTTAATGATTCTTCTTCTAGTGATGAAAGTCACGAAGATCCAGAATCATCTGGAGCCAAGGATTCTGATCTCTTTATTCAAGGACTCTCTCTTAAAAGAATTAAAGATATTACTATTCAAAAATGGTATATTTCCATTAATTTAGTCATTGATAAAACTTTCTCAGTACAACTCCCTACTCTAGTAGATACTGGTGCAGACTTGAATTGTATTCAAGAAGGTATTATCCCCACTAGATATTATAAGAAAACTAGTGAAAAATTAAATTCAGCTAACGGTAGTCAAATGGAAATAAAGTACAAATTACCTAAAGTACATATTTGTCAGGACAGCATGTGTTTCAAAACTTCGTTCGTCTTAGTTCGCAATCTTACTGACAAAATCATTTTAGGTTTACCATTCATATATTTGCTTTATCCATTTACCACTAGTAATAAAGGTTTAAGTTGTGAACATTTAGGAAAGAAAATTATATTTAAATTCTTAATTAAACCAAAAGAAAGAGATTTAAAATTCATTCAAGAGGAGTCAATTTCTAAATCATTAAATCTGTTAAATTGTAAAGTTACCCACCAAAGTTTTCTTAAAGAAGAAATTAGGTATCAATAAGTTGAAGACCAACTTAAGAGTAACAGAGTTCAAGAAAAAATAAAAGAATTAAAAGATTATTTAATAAATAACTTATGTTCTGATTCTCCCAATGCTTTTTGGCATAGGAAGAAGCACACAGTTAAATTACCCTATGCTAAAGAATTTAAAGAGCATTTAATTCCTACTAAGGCTAGGCCTATTCAAATGAGTCATGAACAAATGGAGTTATGTAAAATTGAAATCAATGATCTTCTCAGTAAAGGGCTGATTAGGCATAGTAAGTCACCATGGTCTTGTCCAGCCTTCTATGTTAATAATGAAGCTGAGAAAGAACGAGGTGTCCCTCGCTTAGTCATTCATTATAAACCATTAAACAAAGTTTTAGAGTGGATTAGGTACCCTTTGCCCAACAAGGATGATCTCCTTGGTAGATTAAGCGTCTCCACAATCTTTAGTAAATTTGACCTCAAGTCAGGATTCTGGCAAGTTGCCATTCACCCAGATGATAGGTACAAAACTGTATTTACCACTCCGTTTGGACACTACGAATGGAATGTTCAGTCATTTGGACTTAAGAATTCACCCAGTGAATTTCAGAATATTCTTAATAATATTTTGAATCCCTTCAGTCATTTTATTATTGTATACATCGATGATATCCTTGTATTCTCCAAGACTATTGAAGAACATATTAAACACTTGAATTCATTCTTCAAAACAGTTAAAACCAATGGTCTTGTCCTTTCCCCTTCCAAGTGTAGTCTGTTTTTGACTAAAGTCAGATTTCTCGGTTTAATCCTTTATCATGGACTCACGCGCCAATTGATGAGCTATTCAATTCGCCGACGTAGGTTCCCGAATAAGATTACCGACAAGAATCACCATGAGGTTTCTTGGCTCGCTCAATTATATTGGCCAGTTTTACAAGGACCTCAGGAAGATTTGTAAGCCTCTCTTTCAGCGCTTACAAAGTAATCCTCCTCCATGGACTGACATTCATACTTCTTTCGTCCAACAAGTTAAAAAATATGTTAAGGTTTTGCCCTGCCTTGGCATCTCTAATGATTCTGCATTCAAAATAGCTGAAACTGACACCTCTGACGTTGGATTCGGTGGCATACTCAAACAAAAATTGACTCCTACTTCTAATGAACAGATTGTTCGTTTCCATTCTGGAGCATGGAATCCTACACAGTTAAAATACAAGACTTATTAAAAAAGAGATTTTATCTCTAGTTTTATGTATTAAAAATTTTAGAGATTTATTAAATCGAAAATTCTTAGTTAGAATAGATTGTAAGTCAGCAAAATTTATTCTTGAAAAGGACGTTGAAAACGTCGCCTCTAAGCATTCATTCGCTAGATGGCAAGCAATTTTAAGTATTTTTGATTTTGATATTGAATATATTAAAGGTAGTAACAACTCAGTTCCAGATTTTCTCACCCGTGAATTTATTAACACAGTACAATCACAAAGAATACGACAGTGTACGAGGAGGTTCATCTTCTCGTAGTCATGGTCGCTCTGTCGGTCCAGTTAATCAACCAGTTAATCAACCAAAAGGAACTGTTGTTCCTCACCCAGTTACCCAAACACATAATAAATTCCGTGCTTGAAATACGGTCCCCAAGCCCTACTCCTCAGTTCTTGCTAGTCAACCAAAGCCATTTGATATTTTCGCTAGTCAAACCCCAGCTGCTTCATCAAAACCTAGTCACCCAGTGTCTGATTATCATCAGATTTATAATCAACACTTATTCCATGTTGAGTTAAATATGAAACCCAAAAAATGACCCTATTCAACTAGCAGCCCAGTATTTTCCTTCGGGATGGCATTTTACTCCTTTAGCTCCATACAAGTCACTCGTATATTATAGAGACATCCTTATTGAAACAGAGTCAGTTTTCATGAAACCTATTTATGCCAATGATGATAAATCAAAACTTCTTTATCATTCATTGTATATTAAACAAGTCCTTAATTCATTGGATTGGAGTAGTCATCCATCAGATCTCAGGTCTCTTTCTAATCAAACTAGCTCTTTTTGCTATTATGATTATATTGAGGCTTGGCACAAAATCATGCTTCATCAAAATAAAGATCATAGTCACTCGTGGTTCTTTCAGTTCGACCACAAATTCAAAAGTCAATTCCCCAAATGGTTCATCCTTTGGTAGACAAGGTATGGTTTGAGTCACGACATTTTCCCCAAACCTCTCCTTGCTCAGTTAGAGCATTTTTGTCATCACAGTAACTATCATTCCAAATATGAGGAAATTCCAGTCTTCCTTATATTTTGTAGTAAATATAAAATCCCTTGGATTTTGAAATGGCAGTATATAGTTACAGCTACCCAAGAAGTCACCGTTTTTCAGCCTCCATCATCCATAGGAATTAGGACTGCTCAAACTTTCCTTTCTCCTATTTCCCAGGTCTCTCGCCGTTTTTCAATTAAATGGTGGGATAAATTCGGAGTTGATAGAATTGTTGGCCAAGTTCAAAAAGAATTTCCTCCTTCTCCTCTATTATCTCCTCCAGTTAAAGCCAATACAGTCACTACGGCTTCCGTCGTTGCATCTTCCAAAGAATCGGTCTCTAAAACTACCGAAATGTCAGTTCTGAAAATCGCCATTTCACCGCTTATCACCGATGTTTCTAGCTACTCTAATTCTGAATTAAGGCATCTTGCTGACGCTATTCATTCAAGACTTGATTAGTTACGAGAAGAGTCAGACAAAGCTTCTTCACAGTCCAGAGGAGATAACTCTAGTCAAGACCTTGAAGACGAAGGTGATTGTGACCCCTATGGCACGATTACTCTTCAGGATGCTCAAGATCCATTTTCTTGAGTCCAGTAGTAATCAATCAAAGTGTGGATGTGGCATCGTCCACCTTGGTCGACCAAAGACTGACTCCTCCCTGACCTCAACACTGCTCCCAAGCAATTTCAATCACCGCCCGTGACGTAGTCGTACCGCGATCTTCCGCTTTTCACCAAAGCGTCGATCAATCACATCTGGCCTCACTACCACATCAATCAAAGAAGACGCGTCGCTTTTTCCACCGAAAGCAGATTCTTTTTCCTTTTACTTTAGTAAAATATTTTTACTTGTACTTTTACTTTAGTAAAATGTTTCTTACTTTTACTTTACCCCAGTTAATGTAATAGTTCGTTTCCTTGTTCTATAAAAGGAAGTCGAATTCATTTGGTTTAGGCAGACTTAGAAAGACTCAGAGATCCTTCTCTGATCAATCTTTAGCCCCAACCGCTGTTAAGCCTACTTAACCCCCCTTCATCTAATGTTCTTATTTCAGTAATCTTGTAAGTCATTATAATTATCCATTTTGTAAATAGATTGTATTATATATATATATATATATTATATATATATAAACGAAATTGTAGAATATATATATATATATATATATATATATATATATATAACTAGAATCAAGGAAATCAAGTATATATATATATATATTAATGAATTAGCAGCAGGTTATACCTATATATATATATATATATATAATATAATATAATATAATAATACCTACACCCATTAAGGCTGAATTGTACTTACATAGATTGTCTAGATGCTTTAATAGGAATTCCTCTCGTAAGTTTTCTTTTCTTTTCTCTTAGCCGCCTCTCTTGCTTTGTGTTCCCAATAATAAGCTTATATCAGACTAATCGTGGGTATAATTGGGTTTTAGTTATCTATTTATTAATTAATATATTTTATTAATTCTTTTAATTTTATTAGGATTTTAAATTGCACAAATATAAATTAGACCCAATTAATTTAAAAGCCTAAATTAATACAATCCTTTACTTATTATGATCCACATAAATTAAATAGAATCTGACCCAAACATAAGAAAAGCCCAATTAACTATTTTTAAATATAGATTTAAATGTTATTATTATTATTATTATTATTATTATTATTATTATTATTATTATTATTATTATTATTATTATTTTCTGGGTATTACATTACCTCACCCTTATAAAGGATTCTATCCTCGGAATCAAAAGAATGAAACGTACCTAATTTTCAAAGAGAGTCGAACACTCCGCTCAAATCGACTCCCCCATCTTTAGTAGCTTCGCGCTCCAGATAATTTTGCTACAAAACTTTAACAAATGAGATTGTCTTCCTTCTCATAACCCGCTTTTGACGATCTAAAATTGCCTCAAGCTTCTTTCTTCTTCCAAATTGTAGAAGATGAAAAACTGAAGAAACACGCTTTGGATTCACTCAATTTCGACATCGGATTAATTAATTAATTATGATTTTTTTATGGACTGCAGTGCGTACGAGTATTTTACTCCGAAATTCAACTAATCAAATTATAATCGGATTAAAGTTACACCTTCACTCTTTAAAAAATAAATAGGAATCAATATAGTAGTTATCAAAACTCTAATGGACTCCTCAATTTTAATTTAATCAATTATTTAATTATACCCCAAAAATTTGAGTTATTACATTACCTACCCCTTAAAATAATTCCGTCCTCGGAATTCAAATAAGCTACATAAAGTTTTATTTTTATTTTTATTTAAATCGAATGTATAATTATTCATAAACTTTAGTTAAGACGTAGCGCCGCCATTTGTAACGATCAAGCCTAATAAATCCGTCGGTCCACACAATTATCCATCTACTTGTAAAAGCTTCGTCAGCTATACCATGTTAATTAAGCCTTGGCAAGGTTCTTCGCGTTGCATTAAATTAAATCACATGATCCACCGTTGGTGCGGGCCCCCGTTAATTTTTTTAAGTTTCATTCTTGCAAACGCACGTACTCTTCGGAACATAATTCGAAAACACAAAAAATTTTCTTCATCTAAATACGATTCGAATACCCAAAATATTTAAAATTATTTTTAACTCGTAAAATGTTTATGTTCCACACATGACAAAGATTTAACAAATTATTTTTATTTATTTATTTTACATAAATACATGAAAAACTTCAATGACATCAGACAAACAAAACAATTGTACAAATTATATCTCCAACTCACCCTAAGAACTCAAGAGTTTCAAAATATCATAACCTAGAATCAAATTAGTTCTCAAATAATATTACACCAAAAATATATTACTACTAAGATCTCTTCATCACCATACGAAACTCCAAATCATATATCCTACTATCTGAATAAACAAACTATAGCTTTCAAAATCTATTAAAGATTCATCACTTATTGTACATATCTAATCATTCAATGAATCAATCATTCTCTTAATGCAAATCTTAACCCAACAAATTCCAAGATCTCCTCATACTATCACTCAAAATTTCATATAAGATAACTCCAATATTCTACTAGGAAACAAACGCAAAATTCATTTACTCCAAAAGATTAATCTAATTATCTCGAATCTCAACAACAACTCAAAATTACAAGAGATCCTCTGTACTTAATAGTTTTCACTTTATCATATTATCCCACCGATTCACATACCTCAAATTATTCACAACTTAACAAAAATCAGAATCTAACCCAAATCAAATCCTCAATTCCAAAATCATAATAATTTGTAATTACCTGAAATAACTCTAACAAATAATTCTCCAATATCAAAACTCGCTGATACAAATGCTCATATCATAATCGTATAATCATTTCTTAACTGAACAAAATATGACATTCTTCTTCTTAATGATCAAATCACAATCCTTAACTAATATTATTGCTCCAACGCATAACAATAATAATCTTAACAAATTATCTCGCCTTTCTCAAATCAACTACAACTCAAAGAGCTCAAAACACTTGGTCAAAATCAAGACCAACCAAATAGAGAACAAAATCAAATCAAACTCCTACGTCTACCTAGTGATTTACCCACAACTCACAAGTCAAACCTAAATAGGTTTTCTACAAGAAAGAACCTAAGCTTTGATACCATCTCTGTAACACCCCCTTCCCAAAAAGGAAAGTAAGGTCACGTGCAAAACACATCAAACCTCAAAATTAGTAAACAGAGTACTAATAACTTCAAAATATTAATAGTGGTGATCCATTAATACAATACTAAATACAATTCTCCAACTAGAGTCAAAATAACCAAAACCAAAAATCGAAACAACCTAGATTGTCAAAGACAACTCTCTCATCACACTAGCCCTAAATCACCCCTCAAGAACCTGCTTAGGAAAAGAACACGTGAACAGTGAGCCAATTGCCCGATCTGGATATAAAAATGCATATATATAAACAATATATATATGTACCAAAAGAATTGAATGAACGAACAATTACAACTACTAACCAAACATGAATATATTCCGAATTGGTGAGACAAGATACAAAATGATTAACAACTTTCGAACCGAATGACTATAGTCAAAAGAATTCCAAAAAAAATAAAATTTGAATCAAATGGTTATAAGGTAACAATTTCATACTGAGCTCAAATACAAATAGCCACAGGCTAACAAAATACATCGGTATAATGATGTATACAAATCAAATCGGATAGTACGCACGACACATACGTCACTAATCCGCCAAATAAATCAAATACTGAGTCGACCCATACGTATCCTGAACAAATATATCAAATGGCCAAAGCTCATACTTAGAGCATACAAAAGGATACGCCGTGGACTGATCACACCACCACGAAAGGTGTCATGCCCTTGTGTCAAGAGGACATGCGTGTGGTACCCCCACAGGTGGTTAGCTCAAGTATACCCTAAGGATCCAACTATAAAATGTAAGTCAAAAGGGGTTCAAATCGCAAGGCTTACATGACCATATTCAAATGAAATCGAATTATCAAATACAACATTATTTATTATCACAATATATCAATGATCAAAATAACTCCCGAATGTGAACGAAAATATACGAACAATGGTACAAACGAATAAAGTCTCCAAAACATATTGACAAGATTAACTAGTTCAAAGAGTACAAATACGAATTCAAATATCAACGCCAAAACGAAACTATCTCAATAATTTTGACAATAAGGAATAATCTTGAGAGGCAATACCAAATTTCTAAACGAATAACAAAACGAACGAATTATATTTAAAATAGTCTCGCTGAAAAAGTACGAAATTCGTACCTTAATATAGTACTAAAATAATTCACCGAATCCAACTATCACCCGCTAAACTCTCTCAATCTGATCTAATTATCAAAATAGAATATAATACATATAATTAAATTATGAACTCATACAAATTATATTTTCATAAATTCAATAATTTTAATATACCATATTCAGTTTGTACTCAAAAGATATATTTTAATTATAACAACAATATTATAATATTATTTATTATCATCCCCTTTTTTAAAAAAAATAAATTACATATATCCTTTATATATATATATAAACAAAATTGTAGAATATATATATATATATATATATATATTACCGCTGCAGATACGTTTATATATATATATATATACTTGATTTCCTTGATTCTAGTTATATATATATATATATATATAATATAATATAATATAATAATACCTACACCCATTAAGGCTAAATTGTACATACATAGATTGTCTAGATGCTTTAATAGGAATTCCTCTCGTAAGTTTTCTTTTCTTTTCTTTTAGCCGCCTCTCTTGCTTTGTGTTCCCAATAATAAGCTTATATCAGACTAATCGTGGGTATGATTAGATTTTAGTTATTTATTTATTAATTAATATATTTTATTAATTCTTTTAATTTTATTAGGATTTCAAATTGCACAAATTTAAATTAGACCCAATTAATTTAAAAGCCCAAATTAATACAATCATTTACTTATTATGATCCACATAAATTAAATAGAATCTGACCCAAACATAAGGAAATCCCAATTAACTATTTTTAAATATAGATTTAAATGTTGTTGTTATTATTATTATTATTATTATTATTATTATTATTATTATTATTATTATTATTATTATTTTACGGGTATTACACACATGCATAAGGGCATGCATATATGGCCATTTGTAGACACCCAACACACAACCAAAGAGAAATATACAATTTTTCAATATAATAAGACCAAAAAAATAACGAATGGATGCAAAAGCAGTATAAAGTACCAGAAAATTAATAACTTACTTTTCATTAGTAAAACGAATATTATATATATCCCCATGAATCTGTCTTTGTGTGTAACGACCCAAAACCCCGGTTCTATCTTCAAAATCAGAATCCTAGTGTTACTCATCCAAAACTACTTATTACATTAAAAGAATAAAAATAATATTGTTACAAAACAATTGTGAAATATACATTCTAATCCCAAGGTCCGAAAACCTTATCTAATACATCATGAATATTCTCTACAATATTATAACAGTATTAGCTATTACAATTAATACTCAAATCTTCCAACTTTAACTTCTTCTCTTTGATTACATTGGATTCTTCAGCCTGCTCTAACTTAACTACAATTAAATTAGAATTTACAAGAGTGAGCATTTAATTGCCTAGCAAGTCATATTAGTTGAATAAAAAACAAAATCAAGAATAATATAATAACTCTTGAAAAACTTCTATAACTGAACAGTAGTTATGAAGCAGTTGAATAAATAGGAATTAAATTAGATTCCTATCATCTAACACTCCCATCACCATTTTAAGAGAAAACACTCTCTAATCCTTCTATAAAAAGGTTTATCTGGACCTTTGGCTTTTCTTAATTCTACTTATGAAGGTTGAATAATATTTCCTAACTATAAACCTACACATCACCAACGTCGTACATATTTGATCATAACACCTAAGATCATTTATCTTCTCATATTTATTAAGAACATCACAACACAAATGTTCACCAATTATCAATGTAGTGAACTGAGTGGCTCCCCACCTAAGAACTAATTAATCAGTTCCCCATCTCATCAAAATTATCACAAATATATATCTCAGTGCATATGCTTCTGCAATACTTCTACACTGGAACAACTGGTATTCAGTGAGTTAGATCAATTTTCTAACTCATCTTAAGCATCTGCCCATACAAAGGAGTTGTTCTACTAAATTACTACACATCAACGGTTAAAAAGCATGTGATTGTTGTGACGCCCCCAAAATAGATCCACACAACCCATTTTGAGTCGCCAAAATACATACTACATAATTCAAATACAAAATTTTCTAGTTTGCACACATACTGTAAGTTTCAATACAAATATTGTACCGTATATCATACGAGAATATCCACACTCAAATTAAGTCCTCATTACAATTATTGTCACGCTATTTTACAACATAATGAATACTTTTATAGTAACTATCTCTGAGCATTACTCCACTCTCTGACTAGTTCCAGCTATACTCTCATTTCTTGAGAAAAATAATGGAACAAAAAGGAAAATGGTGAACTCAACTAGCCCAGTAAAGAATATTATGACAAAGATAATGAAAAATAATTATTCATAGTCTTCAACAATGATAAATCAAAGATTTAAAGACATAAGTTTTCAACGATAACTGCAACTGTGACGCCTTCAAAATAGGTATACATCACCCATTTTGGGTCGCCAAATATATGGTACATAAATCAAATACAAACTTCTTTTATACAATACAAAAAAACGTAGCTGTGAGTTTTTACACGAATATTGTCTCATAGACAATATCCAAACTCAAATTCAATCCTCATTACATTTATTATCACACTAAATAGTGAGGACTGCTAAAACAACCATCTCGGACCGTCACTCCATTCCCCGACTAGTCCCAGCTACGTTCTCATTTCCTGAAGAGAACAATAAAAACAAAATGGTGAGCTCAACTAGCCCAGTAAGAAATATTATGACTAAGATAATGCAGAATAAATTATCATTAGCCTTCAACAATGTTAAACTGATAAAATATAATAAACATCAATTTTAACTGCAACGAAATAAGAAATCCATTAGAAGAGTCAAGTAGAGCATGATATCTACTATCTTCTATGATTTAAAAATTTATCATCAACTTTATAGCTGAGACTCAGCTTAAAAAATAATCCACATCAGTGAAATATCTATGCACTACAGGCCAAGGATATTCATTAGTATCACGTCCATAAATTATCCATGCACTACGGGCCAATGATATTCGTGTAATCACCAATAGTCATGATCATGCCAACAAATGTCCATCAATGCACTACGGGCCATTGAGGACTTTTACCACATCATTTGTAATATTACGGGTCATGATTATACCGAATAATCCATGGTCATAATCATACCAATCAATAGTCCATCTATGCACGTAAGCCAAAGATGACTTTCATCACAATATAAGCATGAGGATGATGACAATGATATAAGAATTTAATTAAAAGAAAGTAGAGGATAAATTTTTAAAGATTTATAGATTAATTTCTCCAGAATTCAATAATGTCAAAATTGTCAACATGATACTACTTTGTGGAGTAAAATTCAAGAACAATATTGTATCAAAAATGATTTGGACAGCAAAAAAAATTAATTTTTGTCATGAATAGTACCCGGGTAAATAGTACCCGAGTGAATAGTACCCGTGAATAGTACTCGTGAATAGTATTTTGTGAATAGTACTCCGTGAATATTATTTTGACATGAAAAGATCAATAATTATCAAGAATGCTCAGAATAATATTTCTATGAAAAGCTACTGGATGAAGCGCAAATATCAAGGATATTCTACTAATTTCACGAAGTATAGAAGCAATACTTTAACAGAATGAGTGTAGAATTAGGAATACGAAACAAAATAATATTACTCACATACTACAGAGTATGAAATAAAATATTATTTCTTACGAATACTGAACAAAAATAGTATCCTTTACCTTAGAAGAAGACTGGATACTTGAATAGTGAAGTAGCAGAATACTCTTCGTCTCCCTCTCTATAGCTTCTCTCTCTATAATTACTCTTGTGAGTCTTAGTGAATTTGTGAGAATGAAAGAAGAATGAGCTTCTATTTATAGGAAAACATAGTTTAGAAAATTGCACGTTTTGGGGCTCAAATTATTACAGTATAGTACCTTCATCTTTTCCTCCATTTTTAATTTAGTTCTGCAAGTATTATCAATCTTGCACCACCTCCCCTAATAGTAATGCATGTGAACCAATAGTTCCATTCATGTGAGCAAATAGTTATATGCATGTGAATCAATAGCAATTAATTGTTCATTTATCCGATTAATTACCCGATTGGTCAATTTAACATCCAGAAATCAATTATTCTCAAAATATATGTCAATTTCTACTAACACAAATAATCCCAACACAATGAAAATATTTTTATCCACAATTTCATCTTTAATCAACACGAACTTATCCATCATTAATACTATAACTCACAATATTTAACAACCAGATCATTCCCAAGAAAGAGGGGGCTTTCCGATAAAGATTTCTCCCTAATGGCGCGCAATTAGGTGACCAAACTCTTTTCCTCGACGGAACTTTCTAGACATCGTCAATATTGCAAATAATAATATGAATAACTTTGTCATCTCAATTATTGATTTAAAAATATAAAATATTATGCAAATGATACTATGACAATAATTGAATCAATAATATGAGAGATATTATGCAGCAATTACTGTAGCAATAATTGAGTATAACTGAGTGACTTCTCACGTAAGCATCAATAATCAATACCATGTGCTACTGTGCAACCACGCGTATTATTGTACTTTTACCACCGAGTAGTTCAACAGTTTAACGCTAAAACTTTCGCCGTTATTTTTATAAAAAGACATTTACGTCATTTTATAACTCCGAAAATACCTTCGTTGTGGGGTCCACCAATGATCGTGCCATCGTATGAATATTCCCTGTTAAAACGAATATTCCCCGACCAATCGAATATTTTATAACAACTTGCTTACTTTGCAAAATTTGTAAATATTAGCCTCAACTATAACATTATATCTAATCCACACCATAATATTCAAAAATATATTTCAAAAAAAATTAATCTTTATTCATAAAAGTTAGGGTCTTACAGCAACGGAACAAACAATCTATTAGAAGATTCAATTAGAGTATGATGTCTACTATCCTCTATGATTTCAAAATTCATCATCAATATTTTATCCCTGTAACACCAATCAATAATTTATGTTCATAATTATGCAAATTAACAGTTTATCTTTGCACTATGGGCCAAAGATATTCATTTGTATCATCAATGGTGATGATCATCCCAAACACCAGTCCATCTTTACATTACAGGCCACATAGAACTTTCACCACAAGCTTTTGCTTATAACACTAAAGGTCATGATTATACTAATACACAATTTCTGGTCACAGTCATACCAATACCTAATTCCTGGTTATGATTATATCGATATGGGGTTTTGGAAATAAGTTTTGTACCGAGTTCAAGGTCAAAACAAAATTTGACTTCACATTATGGGGGTAGTCCAGGAAGTTCTTTGGGAAATACATCCGGGAATTTATTAACAACGAAAAAGTCCTTTAGATCTGATATATTTTTGTTTAAATCGGTGACACGGGCTAAGAAAGTTTGACATCATTTTTCAATAAACGAATGGTTTTATGGCTAGAAATGACAGTGATTGATTTCAACGGTTTGGTTGTTGAATTCGCATAACAGTTTGATTAGGAATATTAAAACTAAAGGCATTACGAAAATAATCAATTTTAGCATGATGGGTAGTTAACTAGTCAATTCCTAAAATCACATAAAATTTAAGTATTTTCAAAGAGATGAGATCAACAGATAATGTGAGAGTGACGATTTGAATCCAACAAGATTTATAAAAAGTGGATGTAATGAAAGTTTCTCCTAACGAGGTTCCAACAGATAAGTCAAAATCTAATTTCTCACTAGTCAAGTTCAAACTTTGGGCACATTTAGGTGAAATAAAAGAGTGGGTAGAACCAATATCTAATAAGGCATAGACTTTGCATGCAATAGTTTATGATTAGCTTACCCATGATAACTTCGTTCGGGTTTTTTGCTTTTTGGAAAGTCACGACAAAAGCTCTTCCCTGAACCACCGACTTTGACTTGTCCGTAGCAGCTTTTGGTGTCACCTTTGCAGCTGGACTTGAATTTGTTACAAGACAAAATTGAGCTATGTGAGCGTCCTTTCCACAACTAAAACACACCTTTGGAGGCTGTGTACGTACAGTTTGGACTGATGTGTCCCTCCTGTCAGTATCTGTAACATCTAACTGTTGGTCGTTCTTCTCCCTTTGAAACTGGTTTTGATGCTAATGTTGATGCCGATGCCTTTCTATTGTCATTGTTGAATCTTCTCTTCTTGAAGTTATTTCCGTTCAACTCACTTCTTCTATTAATTGGGCCAAGATTACCACCGAAGTGGTTACCATTTCTGGTATGATGATTTACTCCATGCTAGTTCTCATTGTTTCGATAATTGTTGCCACTAGTACGATTATTATCATTTTGTCGGTTGTTTGCTCTTAGTTGAAATGTTTCTGTCTCTCATTCCACCAATTGAGCCCTATCCACGATATCTAAATATAAACGATGTTTATAAGAAATAAGAACATTCGAGTCATACGTTCTTTTTTATCCACCAAGTGTGGCACAAATCAGGTTAGCTTAAAATATTTGGCCTCGTACTGTGAGACAGTTATATCATTCTGTTCTAATTTAATAAATTTCACATCTTTAATGTGGCGAAAGCTTTCCGAAAAATACTTGTCATTAAACAGCTCCTGAAATTCTGCCCAAGACATTTCGAGTGTTAAGTGAAATGTGTGCTTCACAGATTCTGACTAGTGATCTGCCTCTCCTTGAAACATAAAGGTGGCGAAGGGAACTTTTTGATCATCAGCACAATGCAGTACATCAAATATCTTCGTCATTTGTTTGAGTCACGCCTCTGCGTTGAGTGGGTCCAGTTTTCTGTGAAATTCAAGTGGTCCTAACTTCTTGAACTGCTTGGCAGTGACCATTCGTGAGTTACCTGCATTTCTACCAGTATTATGAGCAGTAGTTTCTTTCGTTTGGTTC
This sequence comes from Panax ginseng, assembly GCA_020205605.1. NCBI lineage: Eukaryota > Viridiplantae > Streptophyta > Magnoliopsida > Apiales > Araliaceae > Panax > Panax ginseng. Next base: position 29,349,228 of record CM035141.1, read on the forward strand.
TGCAAGAATTGCATAAAGTTCCTAAAAAATCATCATTCCTCATATTGTTAGCAACATGATTTTCTGAGTTTGCCGTAATATTATTTGTAGCTTCCTAATTCTCAGCCACAATTGTCTCATAGTTCGTTTCTTGATTTTCATATGTCATTCTAAAATTTGATCACAAAACAAAAATTAGTTAAAGAAATTGACATGCCACATCTTACCCCTATATATTGACCGACTAAATAAATAACGAAAAAGCTTAGGTAGGACATACTAGTAAAGGATTTTACTCGTCTCTCCCCTCCTAGTTCTAATCCCAAATCTCCACTAGAGATCATATCCCTAAGCTCTGATACAAACTGTGACACCCCAAAATAGGTCCACACAGCCCATTTTGAGTCGCCAAAATACATACTACAAAATTCAAATACAAATTTTCCTATTTACAACTAATAGACTATCGTGCAAAATACGACCACACATATTATGAGTTTTAATACAAATATTGTACCGTATATCATACGACAATATCCACACTCAAATTAAGTCCTCATTACAATTATTGTCACACTATTTTACAATATAGTGAAAACTTCTATAGTAACTATCTCTTACCATTACTCCACTCCCCAACTAGTTCTAGTTATACTCTCATTTCCTAAGAAGAACAATGGAACAAAAATTAAAAGGATGGGCTCAACTAGCATAGTAAAGAATATTATAAATAAGATAATTAAGAATAAATTATTCATAGTCTTCAACAATGATAAATCAGAGATTTAAAAATATATAAATTTTCGAAGATAACTACAGCGGAACAAACAATCTATTAGAAGAGTCAAGTATAGCATGATGTTTACTATCTTTTATGATTTAAAAATTCTTCATCAATATTTTATCCATGTAACACCAATCAACAATTCTTGTTCATAATTATGCAAATTAACAGTTTATCTTTGCACTACAGGCCAAATATATTTATTTGTATCACCGGTGGTCATGATCATGCTAAACACCAGTCCATCTTTATACTATGGGCCAAAGAGAACTTTCACCACAAGCCTTTGACTGTAACACTAAAGGTCATTGTAAGACCCCAACTTTTATGAATAAAGATTAAATGTTATAGTTATGGGTAATATTTATAAATTTTACAAAGTAAGCAAGTTGTCATTAAATATTCGTTTGATCGGAGAATATTCGTTTTATCAGAGAATATTCGTACGACGGCACAATCATTGGTGGACCCCACAATAGAATTACTGTCGAAGTTAGAATACGACAGAAATAACTTTTTATAAAAATAACGGCAAAAGTTTTACCGTTAACTGTTGAAATAACCGGTGATAAAAGTACAGTAATACGCATTGTGACGCCCCCAAAATTAGGTATACATTACCCATTCTGAGTCGCAGATACATGGTACAAAATTCAAATACAACTTCATTTATACAACTGTTGAGCTGTCGTATAGAATACGACCACAGTTATTTATGAATTTTAATACAAATGTATGTAACTCTCATGGTACCTCGACCACAACCTTACAATGATACTTTACATAAAAGTATAGTCAAAAACTGTTTTAGAAATTAAAATCTTTGGGAAGTGCTCAAGGAAACCTTCGTACATGGGAGGCCATGCGTTTAGGTTATGATAGATATCATATCTCCACAGAATTATCCTTGGTTGATCCAAAAGTCCCCAAAGAAAAACAAAAAGATTATTATCATCTTCTTTCCAATGGTGAGTTTCTCTTGACATATAAATATCTATGTTGTCTCCAAGTGAAAATTATATTTCACATAAACCCCAAAATCATATAGGTAGTGCTCGTAGATATATTCAGCAAGTGGATGTGCACAACCATGTCTTATGAGAACGCGAGGTTGTATGTCATTAGACATCTTGTATGATAGTGGCAAAACACCCTTCCAAAGTTGGGCTCGCCTCACCCTATTTGATTCACCAAATATAACTACTAAATGATGTATAGAATACAACACACTTTTCTATATTTGTTTAAGGAGAACCTCCATGCCTAGAGACCACTATTCTATTCCCCTCATTATCCCCGGGGCAATTCGACAACACTCTTACAAGAACACTCTTATTACACGAAAGGAATTGTGAAGCAGGGAAGGGTGAGCACAACTAGCCCAATAGAGAATATCATGACTAAAGATAATTAAATTATCAATAGCTTTCATCAATAATAAATCGGAGATTTAGAACATATGGTAGATGATAAAACTTTTCAACCATAGTTACAATGAACGAAGCAATCCATTAGAAGAGTCAAAATAGACCATAAGGTTTATTATCTTCTATGTTAAAAGTCCACCAATAATGTTTTATCCATGTAAAATAAATCAACGAGTTTTGTCCACAATCATATGAATAACTCATAATCATAATTGTGGTTCTAAATTCCTCTTATAACCGTGGAATGAAGATAATTTTCATCACCTATCTTCACCTGAAACATCAAAAATCATGGTTATACCAAATCATAATTCCTGCTCATAATCATACTAATAAATTCATCTTTGCACTACGGCCAAAGATATTCATTAACAATTCATCTTTGCACTACATGCCAAAGACATACAACTGTATTTTAGAAGAGTCAAGTAGAGCATGATATCTACTATCTTCTACGAATTAAAAGTGTATAATAAATATTTTATCGGCGAGACTCGACAATAAATAATCCACATCATCGAATCACCCCCTTTTTACTGACCAAGGATATTCGTTAATATCACATCCATGAATTTATATTTCATCATTTGAGACTCAAATCGATAATCAATCCATATCACTGAATTATTCATGCACTACGGCTAAGGATATTCGCTATTATCACATCCATGAATTAATATTTCATTCTTTGAGACTCAAATTTCAATAATTAATCCACATCATCGAATCATCCACCTCACTACGTGCCGGGGATATTCTTTAGTATCACGACCACAAATTATGTGAAACCCCAGATTTTATGAATAAAGAATTAATTTTCTCGAAATAATTTTTTTTTTTTATACTATGGTGTGAATTTGAGATAATATTATAGTTGTGGGTAATATTTATAAATTTTGCAAAGTATGCAAGTTGTCATATTATATTCGATTGGTGGGAATATTCGCTTTAAACAGAAATATTAAATGCGACGACACAATCATTAGTGGACCCCACAACGGAATTATTATCGGATTGAGAAAAGGACAAAAATACTTTATGAAAATAACTACGGAAGTTTTATCGTTAATCTGTTGAAACACCCGTGTTAAAATACAAGATATCTGGCGTTGTTGCGTAGTAGCACACGGTATTGATTATTGATATTTATGTGAGAAGTCACTCGGTTTTGTTCAATTATTGCTACAATAGTTTCTCGTGACAAGTATCTCACATTATTTGATTCAATTATTGTTGATTTAGAAGTTTTGTTTTATTCAGTATTATTAACGTAATAAAATAAAACATCTTTTTATATATAAAATGTAATACTTTATTAAAGTTATTCTATAAATAGAATATATTCTATTCTATTATGCATAGTATTTTGCATAGTAAAATCTTTTTATATAAAATGAGATACTTTATTAAAGTTATTCTATAAATAGAATATATTATATTTTATTATGCATAGTGTTTGCATAGTGCTTGCGTAGTGTTTGCATAGTAAAAAATCTTTTTATAAAATAGAATATATTATATTTTATTTAAAAGATTTTTCTTTAAATATGGACCGTCGATTAAAGTAAATTAATCTGACCGTTCATGGATTAGTTACTATGCATTCCATTTTCTTATAAATAAAACTCATTCCTTCATTATTTTCTTACGAATTCACCGAAACTCTGAGAGAGAAAAACTATAGAGAGAGAGACTATAGAGATAGAAGAAAAGTTTTCTCTACTTCACTATTCTTATATCAAGTATTATTTTACGGTAAGGGATATTATTCTTTTGTATTCAAGAAGAGAACTTCATTATTCCATTTCTTTATTGTTACATTGGAATAACTTTTGTATCGCTGAACTACCCTATACTTGGTGACATTTTTCTATTATTACGCTCTTTATTATTCTTCTTGAATATCCTCACATGCATGCTATCTGTGGGACTGGTTCTATTTTTTATTATTCCGTCTTTTATTATTCTCGTCGAATATCCATATGCATCTATATCTGTAGGACTGGTTCCATCATTTATTATTCCGCATTTATTATTACATTTGAACATCCTGTCGGTGTGAATTTCACCGACACAGTTCCGTTATTATTATTATTCGTTGAATAACCGTCAATGCGGCATACCGCATGCATGGTGATATCTTTTGTTATTCCATTCGGTATTATACTCAGTTGATTAAAATTTTGACTTTTATACTCCATGAAATTAGTGGAATATCCTTGATATTTTCCCTTCATCTAGTATTTTTCATGGAAATATTCTTCTGAGCATTCTTGAATTTTATTCTACAAAGAAGTATCATGTTGACAATTTGGACGTTATTGGTTCTGGGACAAATTAATTCTTGAACTTGTTTAATTGAATTCTTATATCATTGTCATCATCCTCATGTTTATGTTATGTTGAAAGTCATCTCATGGCACTTTGTAGTGCATAGATGGACTTGGTATGATTATGACCGAGGATTATTCGGTATAATCATGGTAGTAATGTTACAAATGATGTGAAAATTAAAAGTCCTCATTGGCACAGTAGTGCATTGATGGGCGGTTTTTGGTATGATTATGGCTATGGATTCTCTTCTTGCCAAGGGAGCAAAGATGAATTATTTTATGGCATGATCGGACCAGTTGATGAAAACATGATTATCTTTGGCCCGTGAGTGCATGGATAATTCGTGGTCGTGATACTAAAGAATATCCTTGGCCTCAGAAGTGCGAGGATGATTTAATGATGTGGATTATTTATGGAGCCGAGTCTCAAATGATAAAAGTGATGAAAAACTTTTTAAATCATAAAAGATAGTAGATTTCATTCTCTACTTGACTCTTTTAATGGATTGCTTGTTCAAGCTGCAGTTAAACTTGATATTTATTATATTTTATCGGTTTAACATTGTTAAAAATCTAACGATAAATTATTCTCGCATTATCTTAGTCATAATACTTCTTCTTGGGCTAGTTGAGCTCACCTTTTTCTTTCACCGTTCTCTTCGGAAATGAGAACGTAGTGGGACTAGTCGGGAATGGGTGATAGTCCTAGATGGTGCATTAGTAGTCCTCACTATTCTGTGAAATAGTGTGATAATAATTGTAATGAGGACTCCTTTTGAGTTTGTATAATCTCTAGTAGACAATATTTGTATTCAAACTCACAGTTTATGTTTTGTCGTATTGTACACGACAGTTGTATTATTAAGTTGTATTTGAATTCTGTACCATTGATCTGGCGACCCAAGATGGGTGATGTATACCTAATTTTGGGGGCGTCACAGTTGGTATCAAAGCTTAGGAATATGATCCCTGGCTGAGATGTGAGACAAGAACTAGGAGGGGAGAGACGGGGAATTCCTTCGCTAGTATGACATACCTAAGTTTATTTGGTATTTAATTGGTCGGTCAAAGTATAGGGATAATATGTGATATGTTAATTAACCCTTGTTTTGTGGCAGTGTTTGAAAATGGCATCCGAGAATGTTGAGATTATCAATGGAGCACAGGAGACCGTTGAGTCTCCACAGATCAATAATCAGGATAATGTGCAACCAGAGGACAATTCTCCTCATGAAAATAATAACACCGATGAAATGGTGAATGATGGGATGGTCAGAGGCTTTATGAAATTCATGCAACAACAAAGTGGCGCGCTCCATCCAAAATACGGTAGAAATCTCGATAACTCTCGACGATCATCATCGCTAAGCGCTTTAAGGAGCAATTCATGTAACAACGAAATAAGGCGCCTCATCCATAATGCGGTAGAAACAATGGTAACCCACGGTTGGTTACCGCTTCAGCATTCAAGGAGCTGGGACCACCGGAGTTTTTGGGAAAGCCAGAACCACTTAAGGCGGAGACATGGATAAAGCAGATTACCAAGATATTTGATGTCTTGGAATGCTCAGAGGAGCAAAAGGTTCCATTCGCCACCTTTATGTTGCGTGAAGAAGGAGATCATTGGTGGGAATCTGTAAAACGTACCCAGCCTGACGCACTCAAGATGTCTTGGAGAAGTTCCAAGAATTATTCAACGACAAGTACTTTCCTGAAAGTATTCGTCACATGAAGGAGGTAGAATTCATCAAGTCGGAGCAAAAACAATATGACCGTGTCGCGATCTGAGGCTAAGTTTGTGGAGTTATCCCGTTTGCATCCCATTTGGTCGATAATGAGGAGCGAATGACGCGAATGTTTTTGCGAGGTTTGAAACCCGATATACGTCAATACCTCATTTCTCACAAACTTTGTTTATATTCGGATATTGTGAATAGGGCTCAGTTATTGGAGCGCGATAATGAGTCAGCACAACCAAAAGGCAACGACCAACAACACGATAATAATCATCTGGGTGGCAACGGTCATCCGAACAACGATAACCATCGTGGGGGATATTATCATGCCAAGAATGGTAACTATTTGATTGGTAATCATGGCCAAGATAATAAGAATGGACATTTTAAGAAGGAAGGTTCAACAATGACGTGAAGGCGTCGGCACCAAAGACCATTTCAAAGGAAGAAGAACGCCCATCGATCGTATATTTCAAATACGGACAAGAGGACACATCCATCCAAACCATGCGCAACAATCCAAAGCGTGTTTTAATTACGGAAGAAAGGTCACCTAGCTCGATTTTGTCGTATGGTGAAGTCAAGTCCAACCGGGATAGTGATGCCAAAGGATGTTCCGCATAAGCTAAAAGCCGTGTAGTTTAAGAGAGAGCATTTTTTTTTCTCGTGACGAGGAACCTGAATAAAATTATCACGGGTAAGTTAATCATAAGCTCTTATGAAGTCTATACCGTGTTAGATACTGGTTCTACTCACTCTTTTATTTCACCTAGTTGTGTTCAATGTTTGAAGTTAACTTCGGAGAAGTTAGACTTTGATTTATCTGTTGAAACTCAGTTGGGAGAAACCTTCATTACCTCCACTATTTATAAAACTTGTTCAAATCAACACTTTCACGTTACCAGTCGATCGTATCTCTTTAAAAATACTTGCATTTGATGTGATTTTAGGAATCGATTGGTTAACTACTCATCATGCTTTTCGTCAGGTTGTTAGCTTTCATATTCCTAACCAACCTGTTATGCGAATTCAAGCAACCAAATCACTAAAGTCAATCATGGTCATATCAAGCCATAAGTAAATAGCCCCGGTCCTTTCGTTGTTGACTTCCTTGTGTGGAATGTACCAAAGCCAGACTTTCTGTAGGCGACGCTGTGAATGACGATGGCAAGTTGATAGGTATCAATGTGACGTGTTACCCAAGTCTTCGATGAGAGTCACAGTTTTGAATGATATTTCTATTGTTAATAAATTTCCTTACGTATTCTTGAAGACTTCTTAGCCTACCCCTAGAGCGTGAAATCGAATTTTGTATTGACCCCAGTACAAAACCCATTTCTAAAACCCTAAAATATTTCTTCAACTAAAATGAACGTAATATGCGCCAAAGACGTTGGCTCAAGCTGTTGAAGATTACGATTGTACCATTCAATACTATCGTGGGAAAGCGAACGTGGTAGCTGACGCGTTGAGTAGAAGATCGTATGTGTTTACGAGTGCGATGTTGTTAACACAAAGACCCATTTTGTACGACTTACAAATGATGAAGATAGAGTTAAAGACTCTAGGAACCCACGTGAAGATAACGAATATACGAGTAGAATTAATCGACTTTAATCGATAAAGTTAAAGTCGTTCAAGCTACACACCCAAATCTGATGAATGTGAAGAAGAAGGTTCAAGAGGGCGTTATTCTAGAAGCAAGAGTTGCTGAAGAGAGGAAATCTCAACCTTCGATTTAATTGGCCCATTTGAAATCCTCGATTGAGTAGGAACTGTGGCTTATAGACTCGTTTTACCGCCAAGTATGTCGCGTGCTCATAACGTTTTTAACATATCAATGCTACGTAAATATGTGGATGACCCGAACCACATTATTAATTTAGAATCGGATGAGATAGCGGATGATTTAACGTATGAGATCTCGTGTTAAAATCTTGGATAAGAAGAATCGTATCCAACACTCAAGGGTTATACCTCAAGAGTTAGAATCTGAAATGAAGTCAAGGTATCCTCACCTGTTAGACATACTAGGTACGTACGTAAATTTCGAGGGCGAAATTCCATAAAGAGGGGAGATTGTGAAACCCCAAATTTTATGAATAAAGAATTAATTTTCTCGAAATAAATGTTTTTTTTATATTATGGTGTGAATTTGAGATAATGTTATAGTTGTGGGTAATATTTATAAATTTTGCAAAGTATGCAAGTTGTCATATTATATTCAATTGGTCGGGGAATATTCATTTTAAACAGGAAATTCGTATGACGGCACAATCATTGGTGGACCCCACAACGGAATTATTGTCGGATTAAGAAAACGACAAAAATACTTTATGAAAATAACGGCGGAAGTTTTACCGTTAACTGTTGAAACACCTTGGTGTTAAAGAAATGCGATGTCTGGCGTTGTTGCATAGTAGCAAACGGTATTGATTATTGATATCTATGTGAGAAGTCACTCAATTTTGTTCAATTATTGCTACAATAGTTGTTGCATAGTATCTCACATTATTTGATTCAATTATTGTTGATTTAGAAGTTTTGTTTTATTCATATTATTAACGTAATAAAATAGAAACATCTTTTTATATAAAACAGAATACTTTATTAAAGTTATTCTATAAATAGAATATATTCTATTCTATTATGCATAGTGTTTTGCATAGTAAAATCTTTTTATATAAAACAGAATACTTTATTAAAGTTATTCTATAAATAGAATATATTATATTTTATTATACATAGTGTTTGCATAGTGCTCGTATAGTGTTTGCATAGTAAAAATCTTTTTATATAAATAGAATATATTATATTTTATTTTAAAAAAATTTCTTTAAATATGGACCGTTAGATTAAAGTAAATCAATCTGGACCGTTCATGGATTAGTTACTATGCATTCCATTTTTCTATAAATAGAAACTCATTCCTTCATTATTTTCTTACGAATTCACTGAACTCTAGAGAGAGAAACTATAGAGATAGACTATAGAGAGATAGAAGAAAAGTTTTCTGCTACTTCACTACTCTTATATCAAGTATTATTTTACTTAGAAGGGATATTATTCTTTTGTATTCAAGAAGAGAACTTCTATTATTCCATTTCTTTATTGTTCATTGGAATAACTCAGATACGCTGGCTGCCTATACTTGGTGACATTCTTCTATTATTCTACATCTTTATTATTACATTTAATATCCTCAGATGTGTGTATATATCTGTGGGACTGGTTCCATTTTTTATTATTCCGTCTTTATTATTCTCGTCGAGAATATCCTCATCATCTGCTATCTGTACGGACTGGTTCCATCATTTATTATTCCGCATTTATTATTACTCGTTGGAACATCCTGTCGCTTGTAAATTTCACGACTGGTTCCTTTATTATTATTCTCATTGGAATAACCGCCTATGCATCAAATCTGCATGCATGGTGATATCTTTTGTTATTTCATTCGATATTATACTCAGTTGATTAAAATTTTGACTTCTATACTCCATGAAATTAGTGGAATATCCTTGATATTTGCGCTTCATCCAAAGATTTTCATGGAAATATTCTTCTGAGCATTCTTGAATTTTATTCTATAAAGAAGTATCATGTTGACAATTTAGACGTTATTGGTTCTTGGACAAATTAATTCTTGAACTTGTTTAATTGAATTCTTATATCATTGTCATCATCCTCATGTTTATGTTATGTTAAAAGTCATCTCGTGGCAGAAGGTGCATGTATTTAACTTGGTATGATTATGACCGAGGATTATTCGGTATAATCATGGCCGTAATGTTACAACCGATGTGAGAATTAAAAGTCCTCATTGGCTGTGTAGTGTAGTGCATTGATGGGCGCTTTTTGGTATGATTATGGCTATGGATTCTCTTGACCAAGGGAGCAAAGATGAATTGTTTTATGGCATGATCGGGACTGTTGATGAAAACACAATTATCTTTGGCCCGTAGTGCATGGATAATTCGTGGTCGTGATACTTAAAGAATATCATTGGCACCAGTAGTGGGGAATGATTTAATGATGTGGATTATTTATGGAGCTGAGTCTCAGTGATAAAAATGATGAAAAACTTTTTAAATCATAAAAGATAGTAGATTTCATTCTCTACTTGACTCTTTTAATGGATTGCTTGTTCCGCTGCAGTTAAACTTGATATTTATTATATTTTATCAGTTTAACATTGTTGAAGGCTAACGATAAATTATTCTGCATTATCTTAGTCATCATATTTCTTATTGAGCTAGTTGAGCTCACCCTTTCTTTCACTGTTCTCTTCAGGAAATGAGAACGTAGCTGGGACTAGTCGGGGAATGGAGTGATGATCCTAGATGGTGCATTAGTAGTCCTCACTATTCTGTGAAATAGTGTGATAATAATTGTAATGAGGACTCCTTTTGAGTTTGTATAATCTCTAGTAGACAATATTTGTATTGTACACGACAGTTGTATTATTAAGTTGTATTTGAATTCTGTACCATGTATCTAGCGACCCAAGATGGGTGATGTATACCTAATTTTGGGGGCGTCACAAATTATCCATGCTCTACGGGTTAAAGATAATCGTGTTTTTATCAACGGGCATGATCATGCCATAAAATAATTCATCTTTGCACCCTTGGCCGAAGAGAATCCGTAGCCATAATCATACCAAAAACTGTCCATCAATGCACTACAGGCCAATGAGGACTTTTTTCACATCATTTGTAACATTACGGTCATGATTATACTGAATAATCCCTGGTCATAATCATACCAAAAACTGTCCATCAATGCATTACGGGCCAATGAGGACTTTTTCCACATCATTTGTAACATTACGGTCATGATTATACCGAATAATTCCTGGTCATAATCATACCAAGTCCATCTATGCACTACGGCCAAAGATGACTTTCAACACAATATAAGCATGAGGATGATGGCAATGATATAAAAATCAATCAAATGAGATAAAGGATAAATATTAAACATTTATAATACAATTTATCCAGCGTTCAATAATAACCAAATGTTATCAATCACTTAATAATCTCATAATCTAATATCATTAATATTATAACAATATTTTAATCATTTCTTAAACTTATAAACAATTTATTTTAATTATTTACACTTTATCAAATAATGCATTTAATCATTCAAAAATGCCATACTCATAAGATTTCATCATCAATGATCAAATCGCTCATCAAAAATCTGCATATACCCTATATAGGATTCTTAAGCTATAAAATCCTATTTTCCAATTTTATTACTTCACATAACATATTTAATTTATTTACTCATAACTAGTTCATTTTCGTGAAAACTACCAAATCAGTCCCAAAAATATTTCTTTTCTGGGATTTAGCATAATATAGTCTCATCTTGAACATATACTTTTCACAGAATTTTTAAAATTCATTTACTATTTTTCATATGGCTAAAAGCTAACTGAATATTTAGACATTTATCATAAATTGTACTTTTGTCCAAAAATTCAAATTTACGAGGGTATACTCATGTTATATACATGTACTCCCAATAAAAATTTCACCAATTTTGGAGTTAACCACAAAGAGTTATAAGGGTTTACTTTTAAAATAGTCTTTTCCAATAAAATCCATAACTCTTAATCTATACATCCAAAATCGTCATTTTGGACACAATCTAGAAAACTCATCAAATTAACATTTCAAATTTTTCCGAAATTTTTAGGGTCAAAAAATTTTGAAATCGCCTAGCGAAAACCCCTTTAATAAAAAATACTATTCATTATGAATCGAAGGATCATTTACAATGCATGCGATAATCCACATAGACAGGTTATTTCAACAGAATAATAAAGAATGGAACCAGGTCATGCGTAAATGCACATACAGAATATTCCAACAGAATAATAAATAATAAAATAATAGAAGAATTCACCGGACATCGATAGAATCAGCAGACGAGTTATTCCAATGAATAATAAAAATAATGGAACCAGGTCATGCGTAAACGCACAGAAAGGATATTCTGACAGAATGATAAAGAACGGAATATTAGAAGAATTTCACCATGTATGCAGTACTTCGCATAGACAGGTTATTCCAACATAATAATATAACGGAACCAGGTCATGCGTAAAGCACAGACAGGATGTTCCAACAGAATGATAAAGAACGAAATATTAGAAGAATTTCACCATGTATGCGGTACTTCGCATAAATAGGTTATTCCAACATAATAATAAATAATGGAATAACAAAAGCTCTCTTCACAAATAAGAAAGAATACCCCTTACGAGTACAACAAATAATATCCCTTACCGTAAAAGAAACTGAATATAAGAGTAGGAAAGGAGCAGAATACTTTTCTATAGCTTCTCTATAATTCTCTCTCTAGAGTTTCATGAAATTAAATGAAATAATGAAGGAATGAGCTTCTATTTATAGAAAAATGGATTTGCGTAAGAACTAACTCTTGAATCGGTCCAGATTGATTTACTTTAATCGGACGGTCCATATTTAAAGCAAAATTTTTTAAATAAAATATAATACATTCTATTTATAATCTAATAAAACGAATAACTTTATAAAAGATTTTACTATACAAACACTATGGAAGTACTATGCAAATACTATGCATAATAAAATATAATATATTCTATTTATAGAATAACTTTATAAAAGTATTTTGTTTTATATAAAAAGATTTTCTGTTTTATTACATTAATAATATCAATAAAACAAAACTGAGTGACTTATCACATAAGCATCAATAATCAATACCGCAGTGTATACTATACAACCACGCGTATTCTTTGTTTTTACTACTCGAAGTAGTTCAATAGTTTTAACGATAAAACTTCCGCCGTTATTCTCATAAAAATATTTTTGTCGTTTTCTTCATCCGACAATAATTTCGTTGCGGGGTCCACCAATGATTGTACCGTCGTACGGATATTTCCTGACAAAAAAAATATTCCCCGACTAATCGAATATTCCCTAACACAATGAATATTTTATATCAACTTGCTTACTTTGAAAAAAAATTCACATATTACCCTTAACTTTAAACTTTTATCAATTTAACTATTTACCAAAATAAAAAAATTAAATACTTTTATTTCATAAAATTTGGGGTCTCACACGCATGGTTGCATAGTAGCACACGATATTGTACAATATCTTTGATTATTGATGCTTACGTGAGAAATCACTCAGTTTTATTTAATTATTGCCATAGTAATTGTTGCATAGTATCTCACTTTATTGATTCAATTATTGTCACAATATTTTATATTATTAAATTAATAATTGAGATGATAAAATTATTCATATTATTATTTGTATTATTGACGATGTCTAGAAAGTTCTGTCGAGTAAAGGGGTTTGGTAACTAATTACGCGCCAATAAGGAGAAGTCCTTATCGGAAAGCTTCCTCTTTTCTGGGAATAATCTGGTTGTTAATATTGCGAGTTATAATATTAATAATGAATAAATGTTATTAAAAATGTGTTTAGTAAAGCCAAGTGAATTTAGATAAATAGAGGGGTATTTTATGAAGTAATTATTGTAAATTTGGCTTATTACATGGACCACCACTTACCCATTTTTTAAAATCATCGATAAAAAGTTATCTCAGTTTTGTTTTATTACTTATATATATATATATACATATATATATATATATTATAAGTTTTGATTTTTTATAAAATAGAATATATTATATTTTATTGTATAGTACTACATAGTGTTGCATAGTGTTGCATAGTGCAGCATAGTAAAATAAAAATTTTCAAAAGTTTCGTCTGTTGCAGCGCCCGTGAATAAGTTACTGTGTAATCAATGATTTTTCCTTAATGTGCATCCTAATAGTATCCTGTCATTCTCCTATAAATAGGATGCTTAGTTTAGAAATGAAAATCACATCAGAATTATAGAATTTTTCTTCTATAATATTGAGTGTATTTCTTTTGAGTTTAATGAAGCTTTGAGTGTAAAAAACAGTACAAGTTTTCTTCAAGAATATACTCGTCATACTAGTCAAAAATACTCTCCTTTTAAGGTACGAGGTATTATTTATTTCATATTCGCTTATGATATTATTTTTCGTATTCGTAAGAAATTTTATTTTCGTTCAATATTCATAACGAATATTATTTTCTAAACATTCTTGTTAAATTTTAATTTTTTTCATATCGAGGTACTATTCACGGGGTACTATTCACCTGGGGTACTATTCACCTGGGGTACTATTCACGACAAAAATTGATTTCTTTTTTGTCCAAATTATTTTTGATACATGAATATTATTCTTGAATTTTACTCCACAAAGCAGTTATCATGTTGACAATTTGGATATTTTTAAATTTTGGATAAATTAAAAATATTTAATATTTATCCTTGATTTCGTTTGATTGATGCTTATATCATTGCCATCATCATCATGCTTATATTGTGATAAAAGTTATCTTTGGCCCGTAGTGCATAGATGGACTGTTGATTGGTATGATTATGATAAGAAATTATGTATCGATATAATCATGACTTGTAATGTTATAAATGATGTGGTAAAAGTCATCATTGGCCCGTAGTGCATTGATGGACAGTTGTTGGCATGATCACGACTATTGGTGATAATAACGAATATCCTTGGCTCGTAGTACATGGATAATTCATGGATGTGATACTAATGAATATCCTTGGCCCGTAGTGCATGGATAATTCAGTGATGTAGATTATTTATTGAGCTGTGTTACAGCGATAAAATATTGATGATGAACTTTTAAATCATAGAAGATAATAGATATCATGCTCTACTTGACTCTTCTAATGGATTGTTTGTTCCGCTGTAGTTAAACTTCTTTTCTATTGTATTCTACCAGTTTAACACTGTTGAAGGCTAACAATAATTTATTCTGCATTATCTTAGTCATAATATTCTTTATTGGGCTAGTTGAGCTCACCCTTTGCTTTCATTGTTCTCTTCAGGAAATGAGAATATAGCTGAGACTAGTCGGGGAATGGAGTGACGGTCCGAGATGGTGGCTGTAGTAGTCCTCATTATTTTATAAAATAGTGTGATAATAATTGTAATGAGGACTCCAGTTGAGTTTGGATATTGTATACGAGACAATATTCGTGTTAAAACTCTCAGCTTATGTTTTGTCGTATTTTACACGATAGTTGTATAATTAAGTTTGTATTTGAATTTTGTACCATGTATTTGGCGACAAAGAATGTGTTGTGCATACCTATTTGGGGGGCGTCGCAGTTGGTATCAGAGCTTAGGGATATGATCTCTGGCTGAGATGTGAGGCTAGAACTAGGAGGGGAGAGACGGGTAAATCCTTCGCTAGTATGACCTACCTAAGCTTATTTTTTATTAATTGGTTGGTCAGAATATAGGGATAAGATGTGGCATGTCAATTAACCCTTGTTTTTTGACAGTGTTTGAAAATGGCATCTAAAAATGTTGAGATAAACAATGGAGCACATGAGACCATTGAGTCACCGATGATCAATAACCAGTATAATGTGCATCAGAAAGGCAATAATCCTCATGTAAACAACAACACAGACCAAATGATGAACGACCGGGTATTTAGAAGCTTTCTGCAATTCATGCAACACCAAGCGGGAAAAACTCATGTTTAAAATGCAGGTGGAAACATTGGTAACTCTCGGCTGGTCACTGCTAAGTAATTTAAGGAGCTAGGACCACCAGAGTTTTTGGGAAAGCCAGAACCACTTAAGGAAGAGACGTGGATTAAGTAGATCACCAAGATATTTGATGTCTTGGAATGCTCCGAGAAGTAAAAGGTTCCCTTTGCCACCTTCATGTTGCGAGGAGAGGCAGATCATTGGTGGGAATATATAAAACGTACTCAACTTGCCGCACTGAAGATGTCTTGGGAGAAGTTTCAAGAATTATTCAACGACAAGTACTTTCCTGAAAGTATTCGCCACATGAAGGAGGTAGAATTCATCAAGCTGGAGCAAAACAATATGACCATGTCGCAATACGAGGCTAAATTTGTGGAGTTATCCCAGTTTGCATCCCATTTGGTATATAATGAAGAGCGTATGACGCGAATGTTTCTAAGAGGTTTGAAACCCGAAATACGTTAATACCTCATTTCTCACAAACTTTACTTGTATTTAGATGTTGTGAATAAGGCTCAGTTATTGGAGCGCGATAATGAGTCAACCCAACCAAGAGAGAGCAGCCGGCAAAACGATAATACCAGTGGTAGCAGTCATCGAAGCGGTGACAACAAACGTGGAGAAAATCAACATGCCAGAAATGGTAACCACTTCTGTGGTAATCCTGGCCAAGATAATATATGAAATGAGTCAAGTGGAAATTTCAAGAAGAGAATGTTCAATAATGATGGAAAGACAGTAGCACCAATACCCGTTTTCAAGGAAAGAGAACGACCACTGGTCGTATGCTACAAACACTACAAAAAAATGGGCCTTTAACAACGATTTTTTGGGCAACGACTTTATAAGTCGTTGCTAAAAGTAAATGTTTAGCAACAAAAATTTTCCTTCGTTGTAGATTGTGTCAGGCTTTAACTTTTTGCAACGAAATTCATAAGTCATTGCAAAATTTCGTTGCTAATTCATTGGCGAGAAAAATTTTCGTTAGAAATTCGTTGCAAAATTTTCGGCCACTTGATTTCCCGTCATCGTGGGCAATGAAAGTTTTTTTTGCTAAAAATGGGGCTTTAACAATGATTTTTCAGGCAATGACTTTATAAGTCGTTGGTAAAAGTGTATGTTTAGCAACGAAACTTGTCCTTCGTTGCAGATTATGTCAGGCTTTCACTTTTTGCAACGAAATTCATAAGTAGTTGTAAAATTTGGAAACAAAATTCGTTGCAAAATTTCTAACCACTTGATTTCTCCTCATCGTGGGCAACGAAAGTTTTTTTATTACTATATTTCGTTGCCTAATATGGACCACATTCATTGGCAACAATTTTAATTTTTGTTGCATATTTTATAAAACTTTTTGCAACGACTATTAAAATGTTGCCTTAAATTAAGATAATAATAATAATAATAATAATAATAATAATAATAATAATAATAGTACTAATAATAATAATAATAATAACAATAATAATAATAATAATAATAATAATAATAATAATAATAATAATAATAATAATAATAACAATAATAATAATAATAGTACTAATAATAATAATAATAATAATAATAATAATAATAATAATAATAATAATAATAATAATAACCATGCAATTAGTTATGTATATTTATGTATGTACGTAACAGATCTAAGGAAAGGGGATCTGTTTTAATTTGGGAGAAATGATTTGTTCAGTTATAAATATTAATCCTTGCAAAATAATAGCAACTAGGCCCATGTGCTTGGGTGGTCATTGGATCTATATTGTGACACCCCCAAAATTAAGTATACATCATCCATCTTGGATCGCCAGATACATGGTACAGAATTCAAATACAACTTACTAATACAACCTGTCATAATAATCTGACAAAACACAAAAGCTGTGAGTTTGAATACAAATATTGTCTACTAGAGATTATACAAACTCAAAAGGAGTCCTCATTACAAATATTATCACCCTATTTCACAGAATAGTGAGGACTACTAATGCTATCCTCTGGACCATCACTCCGTTCCCTGACTCGTCCCAGCTATATTCTCATTTCCTGAAGAGAACAGTGAAAGGAAGGGTGAGCTCAACTAGCCCAGTAAGAAATATTATGACTAAGATAATGCAGAATAAATTATCATTAGTCTCCAACAATTTTAAACTGATAAATATAATAGACATCAAGTTTAACTGCAGCGGAACAAGCAATTCATTAAAAGAGTCAAGTAGAAAATAAAATCTACTATCTTTTATGATTTAAAAGGTTTTTCATCATCATTATCGGCTTGAGACTCACTTAATAAATATTTCACATCATCGAATCACCCCTACACTACTACTGACGAGGATATTCTTTAGTATCACGACCACAATTATCCATGCACTACGGGCCAAGAATATTTGTGTATTCATTAATGGTCATGATCATGCAAACAACTGTCCATCAATGCACTACGGGCCAATGAGAACTTTTACCACATCATTTATAACATTACGGTCCATGATTACACCGAATAATCCTCGGTCATAATCATACCAAGTCCATCTATGCTACTACGACCACGTGATGACTTTCAAAAATATAAATATGAGGATGATGACAATGATATAAGAATTCAATAAAACAAGTTCTAGAATTAATTTGTCCAAGAACCAATAACGTCCAAATTATCAACACGATCTTGCTTTGTAGAGTAAAATTCAAGAATGCTCGAAGAATATTTCCATGAAAAGATACTTTAGATGAAGCGAATTATCAAGGATATTCCACTAATTTCATGGAGTATAGAAGTCAAAACTTTAACCAACCGAGTATAATAAAGAATGGAATAATAAAAGAAATCACCATGCATATGATACTTCGCATGAGCAGTTATTCCAACATAATACTAAATAACGAACCCGTCGGTGAAATTACTTGCCGGCAGGATGTTCCAACGAGAATAATAAAGAATGGAATAACAATGAAATCACCATGCATGCGGTGCTTGCGATGTATGCATTTTATTCCAACGAGAATACTAATAAGAATCGGAATCGGTCCCAAGCAGAAAACGCATGCATGTGATATTCCAATGTAATAATAAAGATGGAATCGGTCCGTGAAATGCATGCACGCGACGAGGATATTCCAACGAGAATAGTAAAGACGGCATAATAGAAGAATGTCACCAAGTATAGGGTAGCCCGCGTATACAGGTTATTCCAACAGAATAATAAAGAATGGAATAACATAAGTTCTCTTCATGAATACAAACGAAATAATACTCCATACCTTAAGAAGAAGAGTACTGGATATATAAGTAGTGAAGTAGTAGAATACTTTCTTCTTTCTCTCTATAGTTTATCTCTCTAGAGAGTTTCAAAGAATTAAAAGAAAATAATGAAGGAATGAGCTTCTATTTATAGAAAAATGGACTGCGTAGTAACTAACTCATGAACGGCCCAGATTGATTTACTTTAATCTGACGGTCCATATTTACAGCAAAATCTTTTAAATAAATTATAATATATTCTATTTATAATCTAATAAAACGAATAACTTTATAAAAGATTTTACTATGCAAACACTATGCAAGCACTATGCAAATACTATGCGTAATAAAATATAATATATTCTAATTATTGTCTAATAAAACAGATAACTTTATAAAAGTATTCTATTTTATATAAAAAGATTTTACTATGCAAAACACTATCTGCAGAACACTATCTGACACTTTATCCAACACTATGCATAATAGAATATAATATATTCTATTTATAGAATAACTTTATAAAAGTATTCTGTTTTATATAAAAAAATTTTCCGTATTATTACATTAATAATACCAACAAAACTGAGTGACTTATCATGTAAGCATCAATAATTAATACCGTGTGCTACTATGCAACCACAGCCAGACATCGCATTTTTAACAAGGGTGTTTCAATAGTTAACGGTAAAACTTACGCCGTTATTTTCAAAGTATTTTTGTCGTTTTCTCGATCAAGCAATAATTCCGTTAATTAGGGTCCACCAATGCTTGTCTTGGTTATACGAATATTCCCTTTAAAACGAATATTCCCCGACCAATCGAATATTATATAACAACTTGCGTACTTTGCAAAATTTATAAATATTACCCACAACTATAACATTATATCAATTTCACTCCATAATATTTAAAAATAATATTTATAGAAAATTCATCTTTATTCAAAAAGTTGGGGTTTTACAATCTCTCCTTCTTATGAAATTTAAGCCCTCGAAATTAGAATGCGATACACGGTATATTGAAGAGGTAAGGATACCTTGATTTCATTTCAGATTCTAACTCCCAAGTCATTTCCTCAACATCGTGGTTTCTCCACAAAACTTTGACTTGAGGTATAACCTTGGAGCGTAGAATATGTTCCTTCTTATCCAAGATTTGAACAGGAACCTCTTCATACGTCAAATCTTCCGCTATTTCGTCTGGTTCTAACTCAATAATGTGATTCGGGTCTTCCACATATTTACGTAACATTGATATGTGAAAAACGTTATGAACACGAGACATACTTGGCGGTAAAAGCGAGTCTATAGGCCACGCCTCCTACTCGATCAAGGATTAAAAATGGGCCGATGAATCGAGGATTGAGCTTTCCTCTCTTTCCAAATCTCGTAACTCCTTTCCATGGAGCAACACGTAACAACACATGATCTCCTATATCGAATTCCGCGTCCTTTTGATGAAGATCAGCATAACTCTTTTGTCGATCTTGTGAGGTTTTTATACGTTGTCGGATCGTTTGAATCTTTTCTGTAGTCATATGTACCAACTTCGGTCCCAACAACATTGCTTCACCTACCTCATCCCAGCATACTGGAGAACAACACTTTCTTCCATACAACGCTTCGAATGGAGCCATGCCAATACTTGCTTGATAACTGTTGTTGTAGGAAAACTCCACCAATGGTAAGAACTTGTCCCAACTTCTCTTGAAGTCAAGGACACAGAGTCTTAATAGATCTTCAAGATTTTGAATCGTCCTCTCCGACTTCCCGTCTGTCTGAGGATGATATGCCGAGATAAATCGTAAATTCGTGCCCATAGCTTTTTGCAAACTAATCCAAAATCTTGAAGTGAATCTTGAGTCTCGATCAGAAACTATGGATACTGGCATACCATGCAATCTTACAACCTCGTTTATATACATACGAGCAAGACGTTCAAGTGTATAAGTTTCTCGTATCGGTAAGAAATGAGCAGACTTAGTCAATCTATCAACAATGACCCAAATCGCATCTATGCCTTGAGAAACTTTGGGAAGACCGGTAACGAAATCCATGGTAATGTGCTCCCACTTCTATTCTGGAATTTCAAGTGGTTGCAATGGACCTTTTGGTACTTGATGCTCGCACTTGACTTCGTTGACACGTTAGACACCTTGAGATAAACAAATATTATATCTCTCTCTTCGTATTGCTCCACCAAAATGTATGACGAATATCATGATACATTTTGGTATTCCCAAGATGGATTGCAAACGGTGTGTTATGCGCCTCCATCATGATTTTATACTTTAAATCAGGGTCATTAGGAACACAAAGTATGGAGTTGACTCGAAGTATTCCTTCTTCATCGATTCTTGCTTCCGGCATAGAACCTTCTTGTACGCATCAGCTCTAGGTCTGTAGCTTGAGCAGCTTTAACTTTATCAATTAAAGTCGGTTCTACTCGTATATTCATCATCATCACGTGGGTCCCTGGAGTCTTTATTTCTATCTCCATCCTTTGCAAGTCATACAAAATGGGCCTTTGCGTTGACAATATTGCACTCGTACCCGCATATGATCTTCTACTCAATCGTCGCCTACCACGTTAAACTTTTCGGGATGGTATTGGATGGTATGATCATAATCTTTCAATAGTTCAAGCCAACGTCATTGTCGCATGTTGAGTTCCTTTTGAGTGAAGAAATATTTGAGGCTTTTATGATCCGTAAAGATCTCCACTTTCTCCCCATACAAGTAATGCCTCCAAATCTTTAGTACGAAGACAACAAATTGCTAACTCTAGATCATGAGTAGGATAATTCCTATCATATTCTTTGAGTTGTCGTGAGGCATAGGCTATGACTTTCCCATGTTGCATGAGAACACATCTTAACCCTTTGCTAGAGAGTATCAGAGATGACAAATCCTCCGAACCGGATGGTATTGTCGAACAGTCTTTGAAATGAGTCTCCTCTTGTTCTTGAAAACTCTTCTCACATTCCTCGCTCCAACCGAACTTTGTATCTTTCCGAGTCAATTTGAGTTAGTGGAGTAGCGATTCGAGAAAACCTTCTATGAATCTCCGATAATAACCAAATAAGCCAAGAAAGTTAAGTACTTGATCATCGATTTAGGTTGCTCCCGACTTTGAATAGCTTCAATCTTTCTTTGGGTCAATGATATTCCATGACTTGATACCACGTGCCCAAGGAATGCTACTTCCTCGCCGAACTTCGCATTTCTTTAACTTGGCATAAAGCTTGTATTCACGAAGCTTTTGGAGTATCGACCTCAAGTGTTGCTCATGATCTTCACGGCTTTTGGAATAAATAAGGATGTCATCAATAAAGACGACCACAAAAGTGATCCAAATATTCCTTGATTACTCGGTTCATCATATCCATGAAGGCGGCGGGAGCATTAGTCAATCCAAAGGACATGACTAGGAATTCATAATGCCCGTCTTAGGGTTACGAAGCCGTCTTTGGAATCTCATCGGTTCTAATCTTCAATTGGTGATATCCGAAATGAAGATCAATCTTTAAAAAGAATTTGGCTCCTTGCAACTGGTCAAACAAGTCATCAATACGTGGCAATGGGTACCTATTTTTGATGGTGACATGATTCAACTCCCGATAATCAATACAAAATCGCATACTCCCATCTTTCTTTTTCACGAATAGAACAGGAGCACCCCAAGGAGAAGTACTAGGACGAATGAAACCGATGTCTAACAATTCCTGTAGTTGGGTCTTTAACTCCTGAAGTTCAATAGGAGCCATTATATATGGGGCTTTGGAAATAGGTTTTGTACCAGGTTCAAGGTCGATACAAAATTCAATTTTACGCTCTGGGGGTAGGCCAGGAAGTTCTTCAGGGAATACGTCAGGAAATTCATTAACAATAGAAATATCATTCAAAACTGACGTATTTTTGTTTAGATCCGTGACATGAGCTAAGAAAGCCTGACATCCATTTTTCAATAAACGAATAGCTTTATGGCTTGAGATGACAGTGATTGATTTTAATGGTTTGGTTGCTTGAATTCGCATAATAGGTTGATTAAGAATATGAAAGCTAACAACCTTACGAAAATAATCAATTTTTTCATGATGTGTAGTTAACCAATCAATCCCTAGAATCACATCAAATGCAAGTATTTTCAAAGAAATAAGATCGACGGTAACGGCGATGCGGTCCGATTTGAACTAAACAAGACTTATAAACAGTGGATGTAATGAAGGTTTCTCCCAACGGAGTTTCAACAGATAAGTCAAAGTCTAATTTCTCCGGAGTCAAATTTAATCATTGAGCGCAAGTAGGAGAAATAAAAGAATGGGTAGAACCGGTATCAAATAAAGTATAGACTTCGCTAGAGTTTATGATAAGCTTATCCGTGATGACCTCGTTCGGGTTCCTTGCTTTTTTGGAGGTCACAACAAATGCTCTCCCTTGCACCACCGGCTTTGACTTTTCTGGGACGGCCTTTGGTGCCTCCATCCTAGCTGAACTTGTCTTCGGTGAACGACAAAATCGGGCAGTGACCTTCTTCCACAATTATAACACGCTTTGGATGGCATCGCGCAGTTTGACCCGATATGTCCCTCCCTCCGCATTTGAAGCATATGATAGGTGGTCGTTCTCCTTCATTAACCACGATTCTTTGGTCTTGGCGTCTTTCCATCATTGTTGAATCTCCTTTTCTTGAAATGTCCATTTTCTTGTCTTGGCCATGATTACCACCGAAGTGGTTACCATTTACGCATGTTGATTCCTCCACGCTTTGTTTTCACCGCTTTCGATGACTAATACCATCGTTATTTTCATGCCGCCAAAATTGCTTTCTCTTGGTTGCGTTGACTCGTTATCGCTACTCAATAATCGAGCCCTATTTACAACATCCGAGTACAAACCACGCTTTATGAGAAATAAGATATTGACGTATCTCCGGTTTCAAACCTCTTAAAAACATTCACGTCATTCGCTCCTCATTATCGACCAAATGGGATGCAAACCAGGATAACTCCGCAAATTTAGCCTTGTATTGTGACACGGTCATATTATTTTGTTCCAATTTGATAAACTCCACTTCTTTCATGTGACGAATACTCTCGGGAAAGTATTTGTCGTTGAATAGCTCTTGGAACTTCTCCCAAGACATCTTGAGTCGTCGTCGGTAATGAGTTTTTTCTGATTCCCACCAAGATGTCGCTTTTCACGCAACATGAAGGTGGCGAAGGAACCTTTTGCTCCTCGGAGCATCCCAAGACATCAAATATCTTGGTGATCTACTTTATTCATGCTTCCGCCTTAAGTGGTTTAGGTTCTCCAATAAACTCCGGTGGTCCCAGCTCCTTGAACTGTTTAGCGGTGACCGTCCGAGAGTTTCCAGTGTTTCCACATACATTTTGGACAGGAGTCGCTCTCGCCTGATGTTGCATGAATTGCATAAACCCTCTGAACAGTCCATCATTCATCATTTGATCAGTGTTGTTGTTTGTATGAGGATTGTCGCCTTCCTGATGCACATTCTCCTGATTATTGATATGTGGAGACTCAACGGTCTCTTGTCCTCCATTGCTATTCTCAACATTCTTGGATGTCATTTTCAGATACTGCCACAAAACAAAGGTTAATTGACACGTAACATATTATCTCTAAACTTTGAACAACCAATTTAAATACAAAATAAATTTAAGTAGGTCACACTAGCGAAGGAATTCCCCGTCTCTCCCCTCCTAGTTCTAGTCTCACATCTTAACCAGGGATCATATCCCTAAGCTTTGATACCAATTGTGACGCCCCCAAAATTAGGTATACATCACCCATCTTGGGTCGCCAGATACATGGTACAGAATTCAAATACAACTTACTAATACAACTGTTGTGTACAATACGACAAAACATAAACTGTGAGTTTGAATACAAATATTGTCTACTAGAGATTATACAAACTCAAAAGGAGTCCTCATTACAAATATTATCATACTATTTCACGTAATAGTAAGGACTACTAATGTTATCCTCTCGACCATCACTCCGCTTCCCAGACTGGTCCCAAATTTATATTCTCATTTCACAGAAGAGAACAACGTTGAAAGGAAGGGTGAGCTCAACTAGCCCAAGAAAAATAATATGACTAAGATAATGCGAAATAAATTATCATTAGTCTCCAACAATGTTAAACGATAAAATATAATAGACATCAAGTTTAACTGCAATGAACAAGCAATCCATTAAAAGAGTCAAGTAGAAAATAAAATCTACTATCTTTTATGATTTAAAAGGTTTTCATCATTTATTATCATTTGAGACTCAACTTAATAAATATTTCACATCATCGAATCACCCTACTACACTACTGACCAAGGATATTCTTTAGTATCACGACCACAATTATCCATGCACTACTGAAAGCCAAGAATATTTGTGTATTCATTAATGGTCATGATCATGCAAACAATCATCCATCCATCAATGCACTACGGGCCAATGAGAACTTTTACCACATCATTTATAACATTACGGTCATGATTACAATCAATAATCCACAGTCATAATCATACCAAGTCCATCTATGCACTACAGGCCACAGATGACTTTCAAAAATATAAATATGAGGATGATGACAATGATATAAGAATTCAATAAAACAAGTTCTAGAATTAATTTGTCCAAGAACCAATAACGTCCAAATTGTCAACACGATACTGCTTTGTAGAGTAAAATTCAAGAATGCTCAGAAGAATATTTCCATGAAAAGATACTAGATGAAGCGCAATTATCAAGGATATTCCACTAATTTCATGGAGTATAGAAGTCAAAACTTTAACCAACTGAGTATAATAAAGAATGGAATAATAAAAGAAATCACCATGCATATGATACTTCGCATAGACAGGTTATTCCAACATAATACTAAATAACGAGAACGAATCGAGTGAAATTACATACCAAGCGGGATGTTCCAACGAGAATAATAAAGAATGGAATAACAACAGAAATCACCATGCATGCGCACTTTGCATGAGGCATTATTCCAACGTAATACTAATAAGGGCGGAATCGGTCCGTAAAAGCCTTGACGCAGGATATTCAATATTCCAATAATAATAAAGACGGAATCGGTCCCAAGTAAAATGCATGAGCAGAGGATATTCCAACGAGAATAGTAAAAGGCGGCATAATAGAAGAATGTCACCAAGTATAGGGTAGCTCAGCGTGATCTGAGTTATTCAACGTAATAATAAAGAATGGAATAACATAAGTTCTCTTCATGAATACAAAACGTAAAATAATACTCCATACCTTAAGAAGAAAAGTCTTGGATATATAAGTAGTGAAGTAGTAGAATACTTTCTTCTTTCTCTCATAGTTTATCTCTAGAGTTTCAAAGAATTCGTAAGAAAATAATGAAGGAATGAGCTTCATTTATAGAAAAATGGATCACGTAGAACTAACTCATGAAACGGCCAGATTGATTTACTTTAATCGGACGGTCCATATTTACAAAGAAAATCTTTTAAATAAATTATAATATATTCTATTTATAATCTAATAAAACGAATAACTTTATAAAAGATTTTACTATGCAAACACTATGCAAGAAACTTGTATGCAAATACTATGCGTAATAAAATATAATATATTCTAATTATTGTCTAATAAAATGAGATAACTTTATAAAAGTATTCTATTTTATATAAAAAGATTTTACTATGCAAAACACTATCTGAGACACTATTATGCAACACTATGCATAATAGAATATAATATATTATATTTATAGAATAACTTTATAAAAGTATTACATTTTATATAAAAATATTTTACAGATTATTACATTAATAATACCAACAAAAAGCTGAGTGACTTATCATGTAAGCATCAATAATTAATCACAGTATGTGCTACTTATGGAATCACGCGTATTCTTCGTACTTTTAACACCGGTGTTTTGAACAGTTAACGGTAAAACTTCCAGCCGTTATTTTCATAAAAGTATTTTTTGTCGTTTTCTCGATCAAATGAATAATTACATTGTGGGGTCCACCAATGATTGTCTTGGTTGTCACGAATATTCCTGTTAAAACAAATATTCCCAGAGCCCAATCGAATATTATATAACAACTTACGTACGTTGCAAAATTTATAAATATTACCCACGACTATAACATTATATCAATTTCACTCCATAATATTTAAAAATAATATTTATAGAAAATTCATCTTTATTCAAAAAGTTGGGGTTTTACATATATTCCAAACTTGAGGTCTTGGGTTCGAATCTGTGCATCAACATATTTTTTGGGATAAAGTTCAATATTCGACACGTCAGCCCGTCCACGTGTAAAATAAAATAAAAATCCCCACATAGATCTGCCACGTACGCATGTCAACTCCTAAAGTTCAGTATAGCACATGAGCAAATGAGGGGCAAATGAGTAATTTCTCATGTCGCTACAGCCTGTAGCGGCAGGGGAAAATCCATTTCAATCCGTGTCATCCAATGTTGTGATCAACGGTATAGATTATGGTTGTTGAAATAGTACCCGTGACAACCAATTGTCAAGCATGTTAGTTCTGGGCCTCCGACCCAAATAAATCCAACCTCATCAAACCTGATTATTATATATATACTTCTCAATGTTTCCTATTTCTTGATAGAAGTAGGATATACTTATAAGTACTCCTTCACTCCGAAAATGAAAGTGATGATTGATTTTATGCGAATTTAAAAATAATGCCAAAATGATAAAATTATTCATATTTAAATTCTCATTTAATTGTATATTTTTCTATACATGACTAGTGATATTAGCGTTCAGTAGTTTTTCCCAAATTAGATGTGAGAGTCTTTACTCCCAACGGCAGTCGTTGAAGTTTTTATCTTTTAAAAATATTCGTTTAAAAATAAAATCTTTTAAAAAAACATTAAAGGTTTTTTTTAAAGAAAATAAAGTTTTTTTATTTATAAAAATTATTTTTAAATTAATTAATTTAGTTAAGAGAAGAGCATATTCCAAAAAAATTTGAACAAAATGGAAATAATTGAGAAAGTTGAAAATAATTAATTGTATAACTAATAGTAATTTTTTAGATTTTTATAATTATATTGATATAAATTAAATGAATACATGTTAAATTTGAATTTAAAAATATTTGAAATTTATTTTTTTAAAAGTTGATATTAATATTATAATTTAAAATGGAAGGATTAATATAGTTTTTTAAATAAATTTTTCTTCCTAAAATTCACAAATAAAATAAAAGTAATTTGTCAGTGCTAGAAACTCAACAGGAAAACCGAGCCAGAGGCAACTTTCTCTAGCTTCTTCTGTTTTCCCTTTCTCCTCTCTCTGATTCTCTGAATTCCAAGGGATGCTACTTTTTCTTCATCGGCAGCAATGGCACAACAAACATGGGAACTCGAAAACAACATCGCAACATCGAGGCGATGGGCATCATGCAGGGGAAGACCGACGGCGACGCGATTATTTTGATGGACGCCTTTGCGTTGCCGGTGGAAGGAACGGAAACTAGGGTTAATCCGCAGGCTGATGCTTATGAGTATATGGTGGATTATTCCCAGACTAATTAATAAGCAGGTAAATTAATTAATATTAGTCTTGATTAATTGTTTTGGGGATTATTTTGGTTGTTTTGTAGAAACTCCTAGAACCCTAGTTTGTAAAATAGCCTGAAGCTTTAATTTTTCTGGGATTTTAGTAACATTTGGAGAAAAACCCTAACCCTAGTTCTAAAAAACCGCATTTGCCAACTAAATTCTATTATAGTCCTAGTATGTTTTGATCGCTCATCTTCAATCTGTTTAAAATTTTATGGAGCTGTAACAAAATTTCTATTTGATTATATTTTATTGTTTTTGACATTTGAACCCCAGTTTTTTCCAGAGAATTGTTCAGGTCAGACAAATTTTTTTAGTCTAATTGTTTGTGTTTGTGTTTCACCAAAAACTTGTTTGTTGGGCGCTGACATGTAAATTTCGTAATAATGGTAGTTAGCTGGCGATTAATGCCACTTTAGATTATTCTGTATTTCTTATATGGCTTTCTTTATGAATTGTTGGGGCTTAGGTGCTCTTTCTTTTACTAGGTATAATTTCTCGATTTAAATTCTGTCATTTGTCTTTTATTAATGAATTTTTGGACAAGTGCACATTTTCTAAATGCTAAATGCTAATTTATTCAATTTCTTCATGATTTTGATGTGCACAATGTTGTGAACAAGTATTAATGTCAATATCAGAGATATGTATGGATTTTACTATTTCGTTCCAACTTAGTCTGCTGGTTTTGTTTATGGTGGTACAAATTCATGCCTACTGTATTCTTGTTCAGACACCTTGTGGCCACAATGTTTGCCTGAAGTGCTTCTAGAAGTGGGTTGGGCTAGGGAAGCACACTTGTGCAAACTGTCTCCATGCAATCCCAGCCAAAATGGCAAGCAACCCTCGAATTAACTCCTCACTGTTTACTGCTATTCGAATGGAAAAGATGTCAAAGGCTAATAGTTTTGTTGGTCCACCAAAGGTCCACCATTTTTTTCACA
This sequence comes from Panax ginseng, assembly GCA_020205605.1. NCBI lineage: Eukaryota > Viridiplantae > Streptophyta > Magnoliopsida > Apiales > Araliaceae > Panax > Panax ginseng. The sequence goes on from CM035141.1 coordinate 29,378,935, forward strand.
ATCAAAATCGGCCTGACAAAGCATACACCACAGATCGTGTAAAGAAATCTAGAAAGGCAAATGCTTTCAGTGGAATGATTTTTGTCACAGTTCCACCAGATCATTTTGGGCCAATTCAAGCAGAAAATGTTCCAGACAGAAAACAGGGTATCTTAGTTGGGGAAACTTGGGTGGATCAGTTGGAATGCAGGCAGTGGGGAGTTCATCTTCCTCATGTTGTAGGGATATCTGGACAGTTAGATTATGGGGCTCAATCTGTGGCACTCTCTGGTGGGTATGAAGATGATGAGGACCATGATGAGTGGTTCCTCTATACAGGAAGATATGTTATTTGTCGTGTAATACTGTTGTTTTAGTAGAGACTTGTTATGTGTTTGCTGTAAGAGCCATCCTCGTATGACTAATTATATTATTTCTATTGGATTGTATCAAGTTAATGTGTTCCTACGAGTAATATTTAGGGCCATAGAAATAGCTTTATTATTCGTTCTTAAATACTTGAGAAAAAAATGCTTACAAGTAGTATAGTTCCTTGTTTGTTTTGTCTGGTGCTTGATTATAAAAAGTCTAATTGTATGAATTAACTCTTATTTCTTGTAAACAAACTCATGCTGATGCCAAAATAACTTTATCTGCTTTCCTTATTGTCAAATTTTGTTGAGAAAAATAGCCCTCTTGAAGTAAATTGACTGCTGAAACAAAAGTTATGTGGGTTGCCTTTTGAATTTGTTAGTGTGCTCATTGTTTAAACTTTTTGAGTTTCATATTATCTATAAATGGACATGGGTTGACCATGTATGTGTCATTTAATTCTGTGATAATAGCTACTGTATTTCACTCAGAACATATTGTGTCTCTGACAACTTATTGAATTCTATTCATAAATTAAAAATAAAAAACTCAAAAATAACACAGAAATCTTATGGATTGTTCAACTGTGATTATATAATGTGCCCTATTGATCCTTATTCGGAATGGGAGCTAGTTCTCTTGATTTTGTAGAAGAAAATGAAATTACCACTTGCTAGAGGGATTAATCGCTGCAATGCTGACAGACATGCTTTAATAGGAAAGTTTTCTGTTAGCACGGTTTGATCAAACAGTGTCTCACTTGACCTTCATTACTATTACTTACTAAAATGAGAGGGCATTGTTTTATATTTGGTTACAGATTGAATTAGAAAATAAGGTGCTGGCAGTGTATCTATTGCATGCTGAGTTTGCAAGGCCATTATGGGTTTTTGGCATGAATTCGTATGAATTTATACATAGTGATGAGCAGAAAAACTTAATCGGTTGCAGTTACAGGTGGCTTTGAGAACATGTTTATCTATGGTTTCATCTTGCTCTTCAAAGTTTACCGATTACCTTAAGTTTAATCAAAGTTTTGGTTGACTGTGTAGGCAAAATAGAAGGTCGTATATTGGAATTCTGGACGATTCTCAAAGCACAATGTCCATTCTTGATATTCCTTTCACGGATATAAATAATATTGTAATCTCACGAAACGTTCACTTGTTTGCATAGGTTTTTTGGTAAATTGATAAATAGTTATAGCTGGTAATGTGTGGCTACCTACTTGTCCAGACCTCAGGGTTTCAGTGCTTATACATTGAGGGGCATCTGTAGTTCTTCCATTGTCAACAGCCAAGGTCTCCTCCTCATATATAAATTATCTTCGTTTTTCTTTGAAGTTTCTGAAGTCACACAGACAATTATCCTATGTCAAAATGTTCGTGTTACTCACTTTTCCTCTCTTATGTCAGCTAACTTTAGATGATCAGAAACTGAAAGCAGTTGATTTCAGGATTTTGTGGTCTTCTTGAGCTAATATTTCAAAGTACAAATAACACTTTAGCTCTCCAGAGTTAATCGAGTTTCCAACTAAAGTGCCTGGTCAAAATGTATATGCATACTTTTATCCACCAACCAACCCCATCTACCAAGCTAGTCAAGATGAAAAACCTCCATTACTATTGAAAAGCCATGGTATGTATATTATTTTCCCAAAAAAAAATTGTACTTAAAGAAGTATAAAGCAATTGATTCTGAAATAAATAGTTATTGAGTACATGTCTCTTTTCATGTCAGTTGTACTTCTCTTATCTATATGATCTATAAATAGGTGTTGATATGTTTTCCACTTATTTGGTGCAGGGGAGGTATTCTGAGTGCGACCAAATCTTAGAGGTTGTGCAACTCGGAAAGCATGGTAAAAAATAAGTCTGCAGAGGGGATTCGGCTTTATCTTTATGACATGCGCTCCTTCATTACTCTTGGATCATGGGGCCTGTTGAAGGGGTTGAAAGTAATAACCTACCAATTACTATATTCTTCTTTTTCTATTTTCCAGTTGCATGCTATATGTAGGGTGGTTATTGCTTTATCAGGTTTGTAGTTGCTCTCCAAGAACCAGAGGTCAAAAATGATTTGTACTCGAGACATTTCCGTTACCATCTGATGCACTACATCAAAAAGTGCATGTCAAAATTTTGAAGAGAAAGGAGAGGAAAGAAGGTAAAATTCAATTTTCATTGATGCTTGTAATCTCTGTTGTGTTGTAGTTGCAAGATTTTCTGAAGTGTTGTTTTTAACTGCTATATACTTATGGTATATTTATTTGACTTGGACAGGGATTGTAGATCACTAACAAAGCAAACACTATTAACTTTCAAAAATGAGGAAAGAAAAAGACCAGCTCCCCTTCCATGTATATAGCTAATTGTATTAATGATTTTGTTTATTTCATGTATAAAATTCAGTAGAATGTTATTATTCTGGTTGCCTTGACCCCCATATCATGTACCTTTGATATCTTGGCTTTTCCTAGTCACTGTATTTTGGCATCGAAATAGATGTCTCATCTTTGTGAAGTCAGTTTCATTTCCATTTTACAATAGTTAAAGTTCATTATATATTTGCTAATATTTTGCTTAAAATATCACAACTGGATATTGCAAGCAATATACTATAATTTTGGTGGTTTTTAATTTTTCTGTGATTTAACATATGAAGTATATGTAAAATAGCATATAATCTATTTATGTGTTTCATCTGTTTTTCAATATAGTTGAGGTGAAGAGCGGTTCTGATGGTTTCATGATCAAAATGAGAGATGGTCGACATTTAAGATGTAACCATACCAACCCTCAGGGACTATTCTTGTAGGACCCAATTATGAAGGGGAGGAACTTATCTCACGACACGGGTATGTTCTGCCCTTACCACTTAAAAATTCCCAAGTTATCAGTAAATGTGTCTTTCCAATGTCTGCAACATGTTGAATTCTTGGTAAATAAATCTATAATGTCTGTGATTATAGCTAGCATCTTTGGGGCATATACTGTATGGAAATTTGTCGTCTCAAGAAAAGTTTTTCCACATTGACTAATAGCCTCAACTTTTTCATAATTGTTGTCCTTTCTATATAGAAATCTAAACATTGTTATTTAAGATTGTGTGATGGTATTTAAGATTGTGTGATACTTGTGGTTGTTGAATGTGACTGAATTCTGACTTGAGGTCAACATATAATAATAATCTACAAGTCTTGTAACAGAAAATATGTTTACCACTATGCTTACTGAAATTAATTCATGAAATAGCCGATGAAGATTCTAATTTTTTCTTGTAACAGAGCAATCATATAGTCGCACTGAAGGTTCTTTTTCTATTTGAATTTGTAGCAAATGATATTGTGATTGCCAATTTGTCTTTTTCTGCTTATGAGCAATACGGTGTACATTAGTACCACGTAGCAACTCTATTGTCTTTGTGTATTGATTTTGGCACTAAGTGCCTCTGGTGACCTATTTGCTTCATTTTCTTGACTTGCTATTATTTTTAAATATGTGCAGGAATACTGCTTCTATGACCTGCCTTACAATATTGGGTATCAAATTTTCATGCTACGTTTACAGAAGACAAAGGACGAAATCATGAAGTGTACTCTCTCTATATATGTAGATATATACTTTGATTGAAGAACTGTGGTAGCTTTAGATGGTTAATTGTAAAGATAATAAATGATTATGTAGTTGATGATTTTATTAAGTTAATACTATTTTAGTTTTTTTTTATTTTTGCCATTATTTGCTATGGGGACATTGAGCTAGCCAAGTACACAAAAATAATGTCAAATTTTGATTTGGCAACAATATAATTCGTTACCAAAGCATTGAACAAGTTTTAATATAGCAACAATTTTTTATACATTTAGCAACAAATTTTCATTGCTAATGGCATTAAAAAATTTATATTTGGCAACGAAAAATTAACCTAATAACAACGGAGAGGATATTGTTGCTAATACTAAAATAAAAGGCAACATTTTTTATCGTTGCAAATAATATCGACTTTCGTTGCACATATAAAGAAACGACAACATATAATGTCGTTAATCGACGACTTTCGTTGCTATTGAAAAATAACCAGCAACAAATATTTTCGTTGCTGATTCAGCATAATGTCGTTGCCAAATAATGTAATCAGCAACGAAAATCGTTGCTAAAAAGTTTACATTCCGCAACGAAAGCAAGCTTAAGCAACAATTTTCATAATTTACTGCAACGAAAAATGTCGTTGCAAAATGGTGTCAATTGCAACGAAAATGCATGGTCGTTGCAAAAAAAGTGTTTATTTCGTTGCCAATTAGCAGGCTTTTGCAACGAAATGGGCTTTTTAGCAACGACATTTTAATTATTCTGCAATAATATATTTTGTTTCTAAAGGATCGATGTCTCTGTACGAAAGCCAAATTTCGTTGCAAAATGTATTACTTTTGGCAACGAAAAAAAATGTTCGTTGCAGAACAATTAGTAACGCTCATTGCGCAACAACAGTAAAGTCGTTGCCAAAACCCTTTTGCAACGAAATTTGGCACCATTAGCAACGAAAATCGGTTGTTGCTGAAGCCCTATTTTTTTGTAGTGAAATGTGGAGGGGAGGTACACATCAGTCAAAACTGTACGCAACAACCCAAAAACGTGTTACAATTGCGGAAGAAAAGGTCACCTAGCCCAATTTTGTTTTGTAGTGAAGTCAAGTCCAGCTGGGATGGAGACACCAAAGGTCATTCCCAGATAAGTCAAAGCCATAGAGTTCAAGGGAGAGCGTTTGTCGTGACCTCCCAAAAAGTGAGGAACCCTCACATGTAAGCTAATCATAAACTCTTATGAAATCTATACATTTTTTTATACCGGTTCTACCCATTCTTTTATTTCTCCTACTTGCGCTCAACGTTTAAATTTAACTCTAGAGAAATTAGACTTTGAGTTATCTGTTGAAACTCCGTTGGGAGAAACCTTCATTACATCCACTATTTATAAATCTTGTTTCATTCAAATCGGCACCCTCACGTTACCTATCAATCTTATCTCTTTGAAAATACTTGCATTTGATGTGATTTTAGGGATTGATTGGTTAACTACTCACCATGCTAAAATTGATTATTTTCGTAAAGTTGTAAGCTTTCATATTCCTAACCAACCTATTATGCGAATTCAAGCTAACAAACCACTCAAGTCAATCACTGTCATATCAAGCCATAAAGCCATGTGTTTATTGAAAAATGGATGTCAAGCTTTCTTAGCCCATGTCATGGATTTAAACAAAAATACGTCAAATTTGAATGATATTTCTATTGTTAATAAATTTTCGACGTATTCCCTGAAGAACTTCCTGGCCTACCCCCAGAGCGTGAAATCGAATTTTATATTGCCCTTGAACTTGGTACAAAACCCATTTCTAAAATCCCATATCGAATGGCTCCTATTGAACTTCAGGATTTAAAAACCCAATTGCAGGAACTGTTAGACCTCGGTTTCATTCGTCCTAGTACGTCTCCTTGGGGTGCTCCTGTTCTATTCGTAAAGAAGAAAGATGGAAGTATGCGACTTTGTATTGATTATCGGGAGTTGAATCATGTCACAGTCAAAAATAGGTATCCGTTACCTCGCATTGATGACCTGTTTGACCAGTTGTAAGGTGCCAAATTCTTTTCAAAGATCGATCTTCATTTCAGATATCATCAGTTAAAGATTAAAACTGATGACATTCCAAATACTACTTTCAGAACTCGGTACAGGCATTACGAATTCCTAGTCATATCTTTTGGATTGCCAATGCTCCTCCTGCCTTCATGGATATGATGAACCAAGTATTCAAGGAATATTTGGATTATTTTGTGGTTGTCTTTATTGATGACATCCTCATATACTCCAAAAGCCGTGAAGATCATGAGTAACACTTGAGGCTGATACTCCAAAAGCTTCGTGAAAATAAGCTATATGCCAAGTTAAAGAAATGCGAGTTCTGGCTTGATGAAGTAGCATTCTTTGGGCACGTGATATCAAATCACTAATATCCGCTGACCTAGCGAAGATTGAAGCAATACAAAGTCGGAGCAACCTAAGCAATGGCCGAAGTACGTACCTTTTTGGGCTTAACTAGTTATTATCGGAGATTCGTGGAAGGATATTCTAGAATCGCTACTCCATTAACTCAGCTGACTCAAAAAGATACAAAATTCGGTTAGAGCGAGGAATGTGAGAAGAGTTTTCAAAAACTCAAGAGGAGACTCATTTCAGCACTTGTTCTGACAATACCATCTGGTTCGGAGGGATTTGTCATATACAGCGATGCTTCAGGCAAATGTTTAGGATGTGTTCTCATGCAACATGGAAAAGTCATAACCTATGCCTCACGATAACTCAAAGAATATGAGAGGAATTATCATACTCATGATCTAGAGTTGACAGCTATCGTTTTCGCGCTTAAAATCTGGAAGCATTACCTGTATGGGGAGAAAGTGGAGATCTATACGGATCATAAAAGCCTCAAATATTTCTTCACTCAAAAGGAACTCAATATGCGGCAACGACGTTGGCTCGAGCTGTTGAAAGATTAAGATCATACCATTCAATACCATCTTAGAAAAGCAAACGTGGTAGTTGACGCGTTGAGTAGAAGATCTTATGCGAGTGCGATATTGTCAACGCAAAGGCCCATTTGGTATGACTTAGAAAGGATGGAGATATAGTTAAAGACTCTAGGGACCCACGTGATGATATCAAATATACGAGTAGAACCGACTTTAATCGTTAAAGTTAAAGTTGTTCAAGCTATAGACCTGGAGCTGATGCGTATGAAGAAGAAAGTGCAAGAAGGTGCTATTTCAAAAGCAAGAATCGATGAAGAAGTAATACTTCTAGTCAACTCTAGACTTTGTGTTCCTAACGACTCTGATTTGAAGTATAAAATTATGATGGAGGCGCACAACACACCGTTTGCAATCCATCTTGGGAGTACCAAAATGTATCGTGATCTAAAACATACATTTTGGTGGAGCAATATGAAGAGTGAGATAGCAGAGTTTATCTCAAGGTGTTTAACTTGTTAACGTGTCAAGCATCAAGTGCCAAAAGGTCGTTTGCAACCACTTGAAATTCCTGAATGGAAATGGGAGCACATTACCATGGATTTCGTTACTGGTCTTCCTACGGTTTCTCAAGACATAGATGCAATTTGGGTTATTATTGATAGATTAACCAAGTCTGCTTATTTCTTACCTATATGAGAAACTTATTCACTTGAACGTCTTGCTCGTATATACATAAATGAGATTGGAAGACTGCATGGTATGCTAATATCCATAGTTTGTGCTCGAGACCCAAGATTCACTTCATGATTTTTGGTCAGTTTACAGAAAGCTATGGACACAGATTTACGATTCAGTTCGATATATCATCCTCAGATAGACGGGCCGTCGGAGAGGACTATTCAAACTCTTGAGGATCTAATAAGACTCTGTGTTATTGACTTCAAAGGAAGTTGGGACAAGTTCTTGCCATTGGTGGAATTCTCCTACAACAATAGTTATCAAGCAAGTATCGGCATGGCTCCATTCTAGGCATTGTATGGACGTAAGTGTCATTCTCCAGTACGATGGGACGAGGTGGGTGAAGCAACGTTATTGGGACCGAAATTGGTACGCATGACTACGAAAAAGATTCAAATGATCCGACAACGTATAAAAACCTCACAAGATCGACAAAAGAGTTATGTTGATCTTCATCGAAGGGACGTGTAATTCAATGTTGGAGATCATGTATTATTAAGTGTTGCTCCATGGAAAGGAGTTGCGAGATTTGATAATAGAAGAAAGCTCAATCCTCGATTCATTGGCCCATTTAAAATCCTCGATCGAGTAAGAACTGTGGCCTATAGACTCGCCTTACCGCCAAGTATGTCTCGTGTTCATAACGTTTTTCATATATCTATGTTATGTAAATATGTGGAAGACCCAAACCACATTATTGAATTAGAACCAGACGAGATAACAGAAGATTTAATGTATGAAGATGTACCTGTTAAAATCTTGGATAAGAAGGAACATATTCTACGCTCAAAGGTTATACCTCAAGTCAAAGTTTTGTGGAGAAACCACGATATGGAGGAAATGACCTGGGAGTTAGGATCTGAAATAAAAACAAGGTATCCTCACATCTTCGACATACCAGGTACGTGCACCAATTTCGAGGACAAAATTTCATAAGAAGGGGAGGTTGTAAGACCCCAACTTTTATGAATAAAGATTAATTTTCTCTAAATATTATTTTTGAATAATAAGGTGTGGATTTGATATAATTTTATAGTTGTGAGTAATATTTATAAATTATGCAAAGTAAGCAAGTTGTTATAAAATATTCGTTTTTATCAGAGATTATTCGTATGACGACACAATCATTGGTGGACCCCACAACATAATTACTGTCAAAGTTAGAAAACGATAGAAATAACTTTTTATAAAAATAATGGCAAAAGTTTTACCGTTAACTGTTGAAATACCCGGTGATAAAAATACTGTAATACGCGTGGTTGCATAGTAGCACACGGTATTGTACATTATCTTTGATGCTTACGTGAGAAGTCACTCAGTTTTATTCAATTATTGTCACAGTAATTGCTGCATAGTATCTCACATTATTGATTCAATTATTGTCACAATATTTTATATTATTATATCAATAATTGAGACGACAAAGTTATTCATATTATTATTTGCATTATTGACGAGGTCTAGAAAGTTTTATCGAGGAAAGGGGTTTGATTACCTAATTGCGCGCCAATAAGGAGAAGTCCTTATCGGAAAGCCCCCTCTTTCTTGGGAATGATCTGATTGTTAATATTGTGAGTTATAATATTAATGATGAATAAATATTATTAAAAATATGTTTAGTAAAGCCAAGTGAATTGAGATAAATAGAGGGTTATTTTATGAAGTAATTGTTGTAAATTTGGCTTATTACATGGACCCCCACTTACCCATTTTTCAAAATCATCGGTGTGAACCTGTGTGTGTGTGTGTGTATTATTATATTATAAGTTATCACAATTTTGTTTTATTACTTATATATATATATATATATATATATATATATAAGTTATATATCACGGGTGTGAACCTGTGTGTGTGTGTGTGTATTATTATGTTATAAGTTTTATTTTTTTATAAAATAGAATATATTATATTTTATTGCATAGTACTGCATCGTGTTGCATAGTACTTCATAGTGGTTGCATAGTGCAGCATAGTAAAATAAAAAAAATTCAAAAGTTTCGCCGGTTGCAGCGCCCGTGAATAAGTTACTGTGAAGTCCGTGAGTTTTCCTTATTGTGCATCCAAATAGTATCATGTCATTCTCCTATAAATAGGATGCTTAGTTTAGAAATAAAAATCACACCAGAATCAGAGAATTCTTCTTCTATAATATTGAGCGTATTTCTTTTGAGTTTAAGGAAGCTTTGAGTGTAGAAAACAGTACAAGTTTTCTTCAAGAATATCTCTGTCATACCAGTCAGAAATACTCTCCTTTTAAGGTAGGGGTATTTTTTATTTCATATTTGCTATTGATATTATTTTTTGTATTCGTAAGAAATTTTATTTTCGTTCAATATTCGTAAGGAATATATTTTTCTGAATATTTTTGTTAAATTTTAATCTTTTCATACTGGGGTACTATTCACGGGGTTCATGGGGTACTATTTACTTGGGTACTATTCACCCGAGATACTATTCACGATAAAAATTGATTTCTTTTCTATCCAAATTATTTTTGATACATGAATATTATTCTTGAATTTTACTCCACAAAGCAGTTATAATGTTTACAATTTGGACATTTTTAAACTCTGGATAAATTAATTACAAATCTTTAATATTTATCCTTCATTTCGTTTGATTGATGTTTATATCATTGTCATCATCCTCGTGCTTATATTGTGATGAAAGTCATCTTTGGCCCATAGTGTATAGATGGACTGTTGATTGGTATGATTATGACTAAGAATTATGTATCGGTATAATCATGACCTGTAATGTTATAAATGATGTGGTAAAATTCTTCATTGGCTCGTAGTGCATTGATGGATATATAGTTGTTGGCATGATTATGACCATTGGTGATAATAACGAATATCCTTGGCCCGTAGTGCATGGATAATTCGTGGATGTGATACTAATGAATATCATTGGCCCGTAGTGCATGGATAATTCAGTGATGTGGATTATTTATTAAGCTGTGTTACAACGATAAAATATTAATGATGAACTTTTAAATTATAGAAGATAGTAGATATCATGCTTTACTTGACTCTTCTAATGGATTGTTTGTTCATTTGCACTTAAACTTATTGTCTATTGTATTCTATCGGTTTATGTAAAACCCCAACTTTTTGAATAAAGATTAATTTTCTATAAATATTATTTTTGAATATTATGGAGTGAAATTGATATAATGTTATAGTTGTGGGTAATATTTATAAATTTTGCAAAGTACGCAAGTTGTTATATAATATTCGATTGGTCGGAGAATATTCATTTTAATATGGAATATTCGTATAACCAAGACAATCATCAGGTGGACCCCATAAACGGAATTATTGTTTGATTGAGAAAACGACAAAAATACTTTATGAAAATAACGGTGGAAGTTTTACCGTTAATCGTTGAAACACCCTTTAAAAAATACGAGAATACGCGTGGTTGCATAAGAAGAGCACTCAGATATTAATTATCGATGCTTACGTGATAAGTCACTCAGCTTTTATCGGTATTATTAATGTAATAATACGTAAAATCTTTTTATATAAACATAATACTTTTATAAAGTTATCTATTTTATTAGACAATAATTAGAATATATTATATTTTATTATGCATAGTGTTTGCATAATTGCTGATAAATAAGCGTTTGACATAGTAAAATCTTTTATAAAGTTATTCGCTTTATTAGATTATAAATAGAATATATTATATTTTATTTAAAAGATTTTGCTTTAAATATGAACCGTCCGATTAAAGTAAATCAATCTAGGACCGCTCACGAGTTAGTTACTATGCAAATCCATTTTTCTATAAATAAAGCTCATTCCTTCATTATTTTCTTACGAATTCACCGAAACTCTGTAGAGATAAACTATAGAGAGAAAGAAGAAAGTATTCTCGCTACTTCACTACTTATATATCCTGTACTCTTCTTCTTAAGGTAGGGAATATTATTTATTGTACTCTTAGGGAGTATTATTTCTTTTGTACTCATGAAGAGAACTTCATATTCCATTCTTTATTATTATGTTGAATAACTCAGATACGCTGCTACCCTATACTTGGTAACATTCTTCTATTATTCCGCTTTTTATTATTCTCGCTTGAATATCATGTTCAGGCGCTTTTACGCCGAGTCGATTCCGCTTTTATTATTACTCGCTGAATATCCTCGTTCTGCATGCTTTTTACGCCGGACCGGTTCCGCTTTTTTATTATTATTCTGCTGAAATATCTTGTCATATGCTTTTATGCCTGACCGATTCCGTCCTTATTAGTATTCTGTTGGAATAACTTGTCTATGCGAAGTACCGCATGCATGGTGATTTCTATTGTTATTCCATTCTTTATTATTCTGTTGGAACATCTTGTCGATGCGAATTTCGCCTGACCTGGTTCCGTTATTTAGTATCCTGTTGGAATAACCTATCTATGCGAAGTACCGCATGCATGGTGATTTCTTTTGTTATTCCATTGTTTATTATACTCAATTGGCTAAAGTTTTGACTTCTATACTCCATGAAATTAGTGGAATATCCTTGATATTTGCGCTTCATCCAGTATCTTTTCATGGAAATATTCTTCTGAGCATTCTTGAATTTTACTCTACAAAGCAGTATCATGTTGATAATTTGGACATTATTAGTTCTGGATAAATTAATTCTTGAACTTGTTTTATTGAATTCTTATATCATTGTCATCATCCTCATGTTTATATTTTTTTTTGAAAGTCATCTGTGGCCTCAGAAGTGCATAGATGGACTTGGTATGATTATGACCACTGTGGATTATTCTGTAATCATGACCGTAATATTACAAATGATGTGGTAAAAGTCCTCATTGGCCCGTAGTGCATCGATGGATAGTTGTTGGCATGATCATGACCATTAATGAATACACAAATATTCTCGCCCGTAGTGGTATGAATAATTGTGGTCGTGATACTAAAGAATATCCTCGGTCGATTGGCAGGGTGATTCGATGATGTGGATTATTTATTGTCGAGTCCCAAATGATAAAAGTGATGAAAACCTTTTAAATCATAAAAGATAGTAGATTTTATTTTCTACTCACTCTTTTAATGGATCGCTTGTTCCACTCGCAGCTTAAACTTGATGTTTGTTATATCAGATCGCTTTAACACTATTGAAGACTAAAGGTAATTTATTCTACTTTATCTTAGTCATAATATTTCTTATCGGGCTAGTTGAGCTCACCCTTTCTTTCACCGTTTCTTCTCTGAAATGAGAATATAGCGGGACGAGCCTGGGAACTGAGTGATGGTCCTAGATGGTGCATTAGTAGTCCTCACTATTCTCGTGAAATAGTGTGATAATAATTGTAATGAGGACTCCTTTTGAGTTTGTATACTCTCTAGTAGACAATATTTGTATTCAAACTCACAGCTTATGTTTTGTCGTATTGTACACGCATACACGCTTGTATTATTAAGTTGTATTTGAATTCGCATCATGTATCTCCGCAACTCAAGATGGGTGATGTATACCTAATTTTGGGGACATCATAGTTGGTATCAAAGCTTATGGATAAGATCCCCGCTAAGATGTGAGACTAGAACTAGGAGGGAGAGACGGGAATTCCTTCTCTAGTATGACCTACCTAAGTTTATTTGGTATTTAATTGGCTCACAAAGTATAGGGATAATATGTTATATGTTAATTAACCTTTGTTTTGTGGCAAGATTCTCAAAAATGACATCCGAGAATGTTGAGAATAGTAATGGAGCACAAGAGACCATTGAGTCTCCATATATCAATAATCGTGATAATGTACATCAAGAAGGCGACAATCCTCATGCAAACAACAACAACACTCTACCAAATGATGAATGATGGATTGTTCGTAGAGGCTTTATGCAATTCATGCAACATCAAAGCAGAGAGTGGCTCCTCGCCTAAAATGTAGGTGGAAACACTAGAAACTCTCTGACGGCCACCGCTAAACAGCTTCAAGGAGCTGGGACCACCGGAGTTTATTGGAGAGCCAAAACCACTTAAGGCGAAAGCATGGATAAAGCAGATCACCAAGATATTTGATGTCTCGGGATGCTCCGAGGAGCAAAAGTTCCTTCGCCACCTTCATGTTGCATGAAGAGGCGAGACATCGGGGGAATCAGAAAAACGCACTCACCGACGACTCAAGATGTCTTGGGAGAAGTTCCCTAGAGTATTCGGAGTATTCATACATGAAAGAAGTGGAGTTTATCAAATTGGAACAAAACAATATGACCGTGTCGTAATACGAGGCTAAATTTACTTGAAAGTTATCCCGGTTTGCATCCCATTTGGTCGATAATGAGGAGCGAATGACGCGAATGTTTTAAGAGGTTTGAAACCGTAGATACGCCAATATCTTATTTCTCATAAACCGTGGTTTGTACTCGATGTTGTAAATAGGGCTCGCTTATTGAGCGCGCGATAACGAGTCAACGCAACCAAGAGAAAGCAACCGACAACATGAAAATACCAGTGGTATCAGTCATCAAAACGGTGACAACAAACGTGGAGGGAATCAATATGCCAGAAATGGTAACCACTTCGGTGGTAATCATGGCCAAGATAGTAAAAATGGACATTTCAAGAAAAGGAGATTCAACAATGATAGAAGGACGTCAGCACCAACACCCGTTGTTAAGGAAGGAGTACGACCACCTATCATATGCTTCAAATGCGAAGGGGAGGGACACATCAGTCCAAACTGCGCGATGCCGTCCAAAACATGTTATAATTGTGGAAGAGAAGGTCACCTAGCCCAATTTTGTCGTTCACCGAAGACAAGTTCAACTAGGATGGAGGCACCAAAGGTCATTCCCGTAAAAAGTCAAAGCCGGCAGGTGCAGGGGAGAGCATTTGTCGTGACCTCCCGTAAAGCAAGGAACCCGAATGAGGTCATCACGGGTAAGCTTATCATAAACTCTAGCAAGTCTATACCTTATTTGATACCGGTTCTACCCATTCTTTTATTTCTCCTACTATGCGCCAACGCTTAAATTCTACTCCCGAGAAATTGGACTTTGACTTATCTATCAAACTCCATTGGGAGAAACCTTCATTACATCCACAGCTTTATAAGTCTTGTTTGGTTCAAATCGCACCCTCACATTACCCGTTGATCTAATTTCATTGAAAATACTTGCATTTGATGTGATTCTAGGGATTGATTGTTAACTACTCATCATGCTAAAATTGATTGTTTTCGTAAGGTTGTTAGCTTTTATATTCCTAATCAACCTATTATGCTAATTCAAGCGACCAAACCATTAAAATCAATCACTACCATCTCAAGCCATAAAGCTATTCGCTTATTGAAAAATAGATGTCAAGCTTTCTTAGCTCATGTCACGATCTAAACAAAAATACGCCGCTTTTGAATGATATTTCTATTATTAATGAATTTCCGACGATTCTCCTCAAGAACTTCCCGCCTACCCCAGAGCGTGAAATTGAATTTTTTATTGACCTTGAACCCGATACAAAACCCATTTCCAAAGCCCCATAAGAAATGGCTCCTAGTGAACTTCAGGAGTTAAAGACTCAACTGCAGGAATTATTAGACATTGGCTTTATTCGTCCTAGTACTTCTCCTTGGGGTGCTCCTGTTCTATTCGTGAAGAAGAAAGATGGAGTGTGCGACTTTGTATTGATTATCGAGGGTTGAATCATGTCACCATCAAAAATAGGTACCCATTGCCACGTATTGATGACCTGTTTGACTAGTTGCAAGGCGCCAAATTCTTTTCAAAGATTGATCTTCGTTCCGGATATCACCAATTGAAGATTAGAACCGATGACATTCCAAAGACGACTTTCGTAACTCCTGCAGACGGCATTATGAATTCCTAGTCATGTCTTTTGGATCGACTAATGCTCCCGCCGCTTCATGGATATGATGAACCGAGTATTCAAGGAATATTTGGATCACTTTGTGGTCGCTTTTATTGATGACATTATTATTTATTCCAAAAGCCATGAAGATCATGAGCAACACTTGAGATCGATACTCCAAAAGCTTCGTGAATATAAGCTTTATGCCAAGTCAAGAAATGCGAGTTCGCTCGAGGAAGTAGCATTCCTTGGGCACGTGGTATCAAGTCATGGAATATCTGTCATACCCAAAGAAAGATTGAAGCTACTCAAAGCTAGGAGCAACTTAAATCAAATGATCAAAGACGTAGCTTTCTTTACTTAATGGGTTATTATCGAGATTCGTAGAAGGTTTTCTCTAATCGCTACTCCACTAACTCAAATTGACTTTGAAAGATACAAAGTTTGGTTGAGCGAAGAATGTAAGAAGAGTTTTCAAGAACTCAAGAGAGACTCATTTCAAAGACATGTTCCGACAATACCATCCGGTTCGAGGGATTTGTCATCTACAAAGTGATGCTTCGCAAAGGGTTAAGATGTGTTCTCATGCAAAATGGGAAATTCATAGCCTATGCCTCATGACAACTCAAAGAATATGAAAGGAATTATCCTACTCATGATCTAGAGTCATAAATGTTGTTTTCTTCACACTAAAGATTTGGAGGCATTACTTGTATGGGGAGAAAGTGGAGATCTTTACGGATCATAAAAGCCTCAAATATTTCTTCACTCAAAAGGAACTCAACATGCAACAACGACGCTGGCTTGAACTCGCTGAAAGATTATGATCATACCATCCAATACCATCCTCGAAAAGCGAACGTGGTAGCCGACGATTGAGTAGAAGATCATATCGCGGCACGAAAGTGCAATATTGTCAACGCAAAGGCCCATTTTGTATGACTTGCAAAGGATGGAGATAGAGATAAAGACCTGTGGACCCACGTGATGATGGCGAATATATGAGTAGAAACCGACTTTAATTGATAAAATTAAAGTCGCCAAGTTTACGATCCGGAGGGTGATGCGATGAGGAAGAAAGTGCAAGAAGGTGCTATGCCGGAAGCAAGAATCGATGAAGAAGGAATACTTCGAGTCAACTCCGCACTTTGTGTTCCTAACGATCCCGATTTAAAGTATTAAATCATGATGGAGGCGCATAACACACCGCTTGCAATCCATCTCGGGAGTACCAAAATGTATCGTGATCTTCGGTCATACATTTTGGTGGAGCAATACGAAGAGAGAGATAGCGTTGTTTATCTCAAGGTGTCTAACTTGTCAACGAGTCAAGGCGAGAGCATCAAGTACCAAAAGGTCCATCAGAACCACTTGAAATTTCAAAATGGAAGTGGGAGCACATTACCATGGATTTCGTTATCGGTCTTCCCAAGGTTTCTCAAGGCATCGATGCAATTTGGGTCATTGTTGATAGATCGACCAAGTCCGCTTCACTTCTTACCAATACGAGAAACTTATACACTTGAACATCTTGCTCGTATGTACATAAACGAGGTTTTAAGATTGCATGGTATGCCAGTATCCATAGTTTCTGATCGAGACCCAAGATTCACTTCACAATTTTGGGTTAGTTTGCAGAAAGCTATAGGCACAGATTTACGATTTAGCTTGGCATATCATCCTCAGATGGATGGACAGTCAGAGAGGACTATTTAAACTCTTGAAGATCTATTAAGACTCTGTGTCCTTGACTTCAAGGGAAGTTGGGATAAGTTCTTACCATTGGTGGAGTTTTCCTACAACAACAATGCTTATCAAGCAAGTATCGCATGGCTCCATTCGAAGCGCCAGATGGAAGAAAGTGTCGCTCTCCAAGATGTTTGGATGAGGTGGGTGAAGCAACGTTGTTGGGACCAAAGTTGGTACGTATGACTACGGAAAAGATTCAAACGATCCGACAACGTATAAAAACCTCACAAGATCGACAAAAGAGTTATGCTAATCTTCATCGAAAGGACGTGGAATTCGATATAGGAGATCATGTGTTGTTACGTGTTGCTCCATGGAAAGGAGTTACGAGATTTGGAAAGAGAGGAAAGCTCAATCCTCGATTCATCGGCCCATTTTTAATCCTCGATCGAGTAGGAACTGTGGCCTATAGACTCGCTTTACCGCCAAGTATGTCTCGTGTTCATAACTTTTTTCACATATCCATGTTACGTAAATATGTGGAAGACCCGAACCACATTATTGAGTTAGAACCAGACGAAATATCGGAAGATTTGACGTATGAAGAAGTTCCTGTTCAAATCTTGGATAAGAAGGAACATATTCTATGCTCCAAGGTTATACCTCAAGTCAAAGTTTTGTGAAGAAACCACGATGTTGAGGAAATGACCTAGGAATTAGAATCTGAAATGAAATCAAAGTATCCTTACCTCTTCAATATACCAGGTACGTACCCTAATTTTGAGGGTGAAATTTCATAAGAAGGGGAGGTTGTAAAACCCCAACTTTTTGAATAAAGATGAATTTTCTATAAATATAATTTTTGAATATTATGGAGTAAAATTGATATAATGTTATAGTTGTGGGTAATATTTACAAATTTTGCAAAGTACGCAAGTTGTTATATAATATTCGATTGGTCGGAGAATATTCGTTTTAACAGGGAATATTTGTACAACGGCACAATCATTAGTGGACCCTACAACAGAATTATTGTCGGATTGAGAAAATGACAAAACTACTTTATGAAAATAACTACGGAAGTTTTACCATTAACTCGCTGAAACACCCGATTTTAAAAGCACAAAGAATACGCTGTGGTTGCATAAGAGTAGTACACTGTATTAATTATTGATGCTTACGTGATATGTCACTCAATTTTGTTGGTATTATTAATGTAATAATATGTAATTTTTTTTATATAAAAAATGTAATACTTTTATAAAGTTATCTCATTTTATTAGACAATAATTAGAATATATTATATTTTATTATGCATAGTGTTTGTATAAAGGCTCGTGATAAGTGTTTTGCATAGTAAAATCTTTTTATAAAGTTATTCGCTTTTATTAGATTACAAATAGAATATATTATATTTTATTTAAAAGATTTTGCTTTAAAATATGAACCGTCGATTAAAGTAAATCAATCTAGACCGCTCATGAGTTAGTTACTATGCAATTCCATTTTTCTATAAATAAAGCTCATTCCTTCATTATTTTCTTACTTAATTCAATTTAACTCTGAGAGATAAACTATAGAGAGAAAGAAGAAAGTATTCTCGCTACTTCACTACTTATATATCCAAAGACTTTCTTCTTCTTAAGGTAGGAAATATTATTTATTGTACTCGCTGGGAGTATTATTTCTTTTGTATTCATGAAGAGAACTTCATTATTCCATTCTTTATTATTATCGCTGGAATAACTCAGATACGCTGCTACCCTATACTAGGTGACATTCTTCTATTATTCCGCCTTTATTATTCTCGTTAGAATGTCATGTTCTCAGGTGTTTTACGCCGGACCGATTCCGCCTTTTTATTACTCTGCTGGAATATCTTGTTCAGGTATTTTACGCCGGACCGGGTTCCGCTTTTTTATTATTATTCTGCTGGAATATCCTCGTCATGCGCGCTTTTATGTCTGACCGATTCCGCCCTTATTAGTATTCTCGTTGAATAACTCGCTCACATGCGGCACCGCATGCATGGTGATTTCAATTGTTATTCCATTCTTTATTATTCTCGCTGGAACATCCCGCTTGGCATGTAATTTCGCCCGACCGTTCCGTTATTTAGTATCCTATTAGAATAACCTGTCTATGCGAAGTACCGCATGCATGGTGATTTCTTTTGTTATTTCATTCTTTATTATACTTAGTTGGCTAAAGTTTTGACTTCTATACTCCATGAAATTAGTGGAATATCCTTGATGTTTGCACTTCATCCAGTATCTTTTCATGGAAATATTCTTCTGAGCATTCTTGAATTTTACTCTACAAAGCAATATCATGTTGATAATTTGGACATTATTAGTTCCTGGATAAATTAATTCTTGAACTTGTTTTATTGAATTCTTATATCATTGTCATCATCCTCATGTTTATATTTTTTGAAAGTCATCTCGTGGCCCAGTAGTGCATAGATGAACTTGATATGATTATGACTGTGGATTATTCTTGTAATCATGACCGTAATGTTACAAATGATGTGGTAAAAGTCCTCATTGGCCCGTAGTGCATTGATGGACAGTTGTTGGCATGATCATGACCATTAATGAATACACAAATATTCTTGGCTCGTAGTGCATGGATAATTGTGGTCGTGATACTAAAGAATATCCTTGGCCGTATTGCAGGGGTGATTCGATGATGTGGATTATTTATTAAGCTGAGTCCCAGCGATAAAAGTGATGAAAAACTAACCCAAAATCACTTTTATGGGACGAGTCGGGGAACGGAGTGATGGTCCTAGATGGTGCATTAGTAGTCCTCACTATTCTGTGAAATAGTGTGATAATAATTGTAATGAGGACTCCTTTTGAGTTTTTATACTCTCTAGTAGACAATATTTGTATTCAAACTCACAGTTTATGTTTTGTCGTATTGTACACGACAGTTGTATTATTAAGTTGTATTTGAATTCTGTACCATGTATCTGGCGACTCAAGATGGGTGATGTATACCTAATTTTGGGGACGTCATAGTTTAACACTGTTGAAGGCTAACGATAATTTATTATGCATTATCTTAGTCATAATACTCTTTACGGGGCTAGTTGAGCTCACCCTTTACTTTCATTGTTCTCTTCAGGAAATGAGAATATAGTTGGGACTAGTCGGGGAATGGAGTGACGGTTCGAGATGGTGGATGTAGAAGTCCTCACTATTTTATAAAATAGCGTGATAATAATTGTAATGAGGACTCCATTTGAGTTTGGATATTGTCTACGAGACAATATTCGTGTTAAAACTCTCAGCTTATGTTTTGTCGTATTTTACACGACAGTTGTATAATTAAGTTTGTATTTGAATTTTGTACCATGTATTTGGCGACTCAGAATGGGTTGTGTATACCTATTTTGGGGGCGCCATACCATTCTTATACTAATACACAATTCCTGGTCATAATCATACCAACCAATGTAATTCATCTTTGCACTACGGGCCAAAGATAATCTTTCACCACAATTGAATTCTGAATATGATGACAATGATATGAAGGATGAATATAAACAATAAGATTAAGAATAAACAATAGAGATTTAATTTATCTAGAGTCAAAAAAAATATCCAAATTGTCAACGTGATGATCAAAACATGGATTCAAATTCAAGAATGATATTGAAGATTCATATTGCAAAGATAATCTGGATAAAAAAAAATCTAGATTTCGTCATGAATAGTACTCCGTCGTGAATAGTTCTCCGGTATGAATAGTACTCGATATATGAATAGTACCCCGGCATGAATAGATTAAAATTTAATAAAAATGTTAAGGCAAGTATTCAAGTGAAATGATATTAGATGAAACGCAAACCTTAAAGAATTTCTAATCATTTCAGGAATTATAGAAGCAATACTTACCATAGTAAGTTTAGATTTAGGAATTTGAAATGATATAATATCACTTACATAATATGGAGTATGAAAGAAGATTATGTTCTTAATGAGTATTGATAGAAAATAATATCATTTACCTTAATTAGCGTATATTGTAAAATAGTGTGTGACAATAATTGTAATGAGGACTTAATTTGAGTGTGGATATTGTCGTCTGATATATGGTACAATATTTGTATTAAAACTCACAATAAGTGTGGTCATATTTTGCATGACAATCTAATAGTTGTAAATAGAAAATTTTGTATTCGAATTCTATAGTCTATATTTTGGAGACTCAAAATGTGGGTTGTGTGGACCTATTTTGGAGGCTTCACAATACCAAACCCTAGCCAAGCTTGTCAAACCTTAGGCTCAACCCAGGGAATCCCCATGGCTCAACCTTAGCCAAACCTTACAAACCCTAGCCAAGCCTTTCAAACCCTAGGCTTGGTTAGGCAAAAATAATTTGATTTCTCATTTTCTTTTTTGTTAGATTTTCTAACTTTTTCGGTTATGTTTTCGTAACCCGCTCGGTTATTCAAAAAATCTACTTTCAATTTTAGAAAATTCGATTTCGCTACCGATCCCCATTCCCCGAACAAACGTTATGTCGTTAAATAAAAAATAGTTTTTCTCGTGAATAGTGTTTTTAACTTTCTCCCGAAAAAACTTTTATTAGAGATTTCATCTCTCCTTCTCAAATAAATGCCATAACGTAATTCAAAATTCTCGAAAAAGAACGTTTATTAGCGTTTTCTGCATTTTATGAAAATGTTTTAGCATTTTTCTCGAAAAAATTATTTTATCCCAAAAAATCCCAACACTCGTACATAATCTCGTAACACATAAACTAAGTCATTAATCGACCTAAATCACATAACACATAATAATATCAATAAAAACTCATTCATTAGACATTCTTATCGAAATACCTAATTTCAAGGCTATCCGAATTCTCAGGTCGTCACATTGTGTCTATGAATCTGTCTTTGTATCTTTTCATTTTTTATAGCTGATTTGTTCCTGCTTATAGGATTCGATCGTGAAGTAAGATCGAAAATTTAGAGTAACAGAGTTGCTTTAGAGTAGTAATTGTTCTTGTTTTCTTTGTAAGTATCTCTGCTTTTCTTTCCTCACAGTTAACAATTATGCCTCCTTTTAATCTATTATTTTCCATATGTTATATATTATGTATCTTTTTGAGCAAATACTGTAATATCCGTGAATTTTATGAATATATTAATAATTAAATAAATAAAAGTTTGAATATTTATTTGAATATAAATATATACCCTTGTGGCATGAAATGTGATGATTCAATTAAAATGAATTAAGTATTTGATAATTGAGAATTATGGTGGAAATAAATACGAGCTTATATTAAGCTTATGTGATGTGCCGAGTGTGGCAAAGTGATGAAATAAGTAATTTATTAATTAAAGTAATAAAGGGAGTATATAAATTATGTGATGGATTAATTATTAATCTATTATTTAATTAATTGTTGTTATGTGCAATTATTGTGTGAGCATATAAATAAATAATTCATAAGGTTGTAAGATGTGACATTATGATGCATAATGAGTTAATTAAATATGTGTATTTTAAATTTGTGGAAGAAAGATTAAATTTAATTTAATAAATAGTTGATGTTTAATTTAAATATTTATGTGTATTTGAGATAATAAAGTTTATAGAAAATAATGGGTTAATAATATCCAACTGAATTATATTCTAACCTAATGTAAATATTAATTAAACTAACTCAATGTACATAAATTATATGATTATGTGTATATATACCCCTAACTTATCTCAAGGTAATAATATTAACACATTAGAATTGCACTTGGTAAGCCAAAAAGGAAATAAACTTAAGTGCTAGTATTTATTTGTTAATGCTGAGTATTAAGGGGGATGTCCCATATTCAGTGCCCCTTTTCTTCACTCACGTGAATAGGCCATTGGCCTAAGCCTACCTCCTACTTTGCCCAAACTCAGAGAATTTCTAATGATGGCTAGAAGAATGGAGGGAGAGGGAGTGGTTGAAGCTTTTCACTAAATATTGCTTGCAAATGGTCTCTTCTTCTTCCCTTTGGTTTGATTCATTGAGCAAAAACCAAAAATTGGTCCATAAATTCTCTATAAATGGAAGTCTCCTTCTTCATTCTGTAAACTTTAAATTGCCTGATAAGTTTCATTGAGAGTGAGTGCTGTGGAATTGAGGAGTAATCAGAAGTTTGGAGGAGCATTTGTGAATCATTCAAGCATTCAAGAAGGTGATACACACACACACACACACACACACATATATATATATATATATATATATATATATATATATATATGCATGTTCCACATTTCTAGTTTTTGAGTTATTGGAAGTGTCATGAATTACTTGCTAATTGAGTCTAAATTGATGGCTAAAGCTTGTTGCTATCTGTAAATTGATGTTAGAAATTGTTAATATGGTTAGATACGAAAACAACGAAAGTTAAACGGATTAATTTGGTTCAGAATCGAGTTTGTGGTGAGATTATTCGCTAAACATGTTACACTTTGGAAAAATGGCATGAACTTTGAATATAAGTCTTGAATTTGATTGCTAAATTGAGTTGAGTTGTTAAAATCATGCTATGTATGTTTGGTAGTATGTTTATGAAGTTTATATATAGTGGATAGGATTAATTTACTGATTTTGTGAAGTTTTTAGAGAAAATTCATGTTTGGGTTTGAGTTCTATAGAAACAAAGCTCTCACCGGGTTCTCATCCCAGATAGGCGCAACTGCTGCTCCTCCAACAAATTCAACACTTGCCAAAACCAAAGACTGCACAACCACCACCGATTTTGATTTACTACCGCAATATGGAAAGTTTAGCATAATAATTTAGCTTAAATATGTAAAAATATAGGTATGACTTGTAGTCTTAGGTTCCTTTGCATATATAGTATGAGTTGCTCTAGCTTGCTTTAGTATACATTTTCTAAAGAAAACTTATAGTTTCAAAAACAAACATTGATAGAAATTGTGTATTTTAAGTTCTGAACTTTATAGCACGTGTATATGACGAGGTTATGCGTGCAAATAAGTATGAGTTGTGATTTAAGATTTCTTTGCTTATGACCAACTTGCTTTGGCTTTGAGTTAGAATGGCCTTTAAAGAAAACTTTAAAGATTTGGAACTAAGATCCATGAATATCGTGTTGCGCATATTCTGAACTTGTTAACATGTGTGTATGGTTGAGTAATACAGGTAATATGGTTTAAAGTTGTCTTGCTTATGATCAACTAGCATTAGCATTAGGATTAGCATGGCGTCTTGCTTACATTGCTATTCTAAGCTATGGAACAAAGTCTTAATGATGTTTTAAGTATTCAAATGTGTGATGGTAGTATAACATGAAGATTTTAAACTTGTAAAAGGTTTCTAAATGAAGTGCATGCGATGTTGATTAAGAATTTTGTGATGTGATAAGATACTACTGTGTGGTCTGATTGTGCAACTAAGATAGGACTTAATGCATGTGCTTAGCATACATGTTTGATCATGTGTGTAATAGGTGCGTTGGTGGTTGGCTTACAAATTAAATTTGTTTAACTAATGAATATATATATATATATATATATATATATATATATATATATATATAACCATGATGCCATATGAATTTGAATTGTTGATAAGCTATAGATTGGTAAACTACGTTAAAGGCAAGTTCCCTGACTTAATTCTAATATTGAATGCAAGTATCTCAACCGTATCTCTTATTGTGCAAGCTTTGAGTTGGTGTTATATCAACCATATATATTAAGCAAATATCTACATTCGTATGAATCGTCATTCATATTTTGAAATGCGGTTCAAATTTTTATCTTGAATCATTTTGCGAGTTTAAAATTATGGTTCTTGAATATATTGTGAAAGCTATCTAAGTCATTTGATTCGACTATGCAAATATCTATGAGTTAGAAAGCTATCCAAACCAATTGCTTGGGTGCGGAATCTTATAAATCTACTGAGATGAACAACCCTCTTAGAAGGGAAAATTTTATATTTTTTGGGAATCGACGTGCGCACAAACAACATGTTTAAATGTTATGCATAACGTATGGTACTATAGGTTGATCACATGTTGTACTTGTTTATATTGAATTGTCAGTTAAATATTGTTAATTTTAGCAAAAGTTCTTGATCCTTAATGACTGCTCAGTGTTTACTCATCTTTAAACCTTAAAGTATTGAAACTTTTAAATTTCGTTGAATATCTTCAGTCCATAGTGACTTTTACTTCGATTCAATGGTCAGATTTGGAACATTTGATAATTCTTGATTCCAACTTTATTATTTTTATCTGGGGACTATCATTTACCATTGTACCCTTGATATTATAAACTTTATACACTTGTTGCTATATTACTTGCTAGGCAAATTTGTTGCTCATTCTTGCATCCCTAAAACATTTCAGTTAAGGCAAAGACAAAGGCTAGGGCAATGCTACGGAATAGTAGTTTAGTCCTTTATGATAGAAATGTGTTATTATTATGCTTGTAATAAACTTATTCGGTATTATGTAATAAGTTAAGTGACAGTTTAAGTTATGTATTAAGTTAGTAACGGTTGCAAGACTTTGGGACTAGAATATCTATATTAAATCAATGTAAATTATTCTATTATTCCGCTGTTTGAGTTTTCAGTTATTATTTGAGTTAGATCGTGAAGCACTGAATTCGAGGTATTGGTATTCTGGGGGCGTCACAAATACCCTCCTAAAGCTTACAATCTCTGTTAGGTTTTAGTGGTCAAATGCATATGGAATTTTGTTGTTTTCAATCCTCTAGATTAACTGCAGTTGCTCTGTTATGCATTGTTTTTGTTTTTGTTTTTTGCTAAATCTGAAGCATTTGATTCTTGTTGGGTTTCTTGTTATTCTGTATATTAAAAGGGTCCCTTAAGTTTCTTTTCTTGAAATAGAAGTCATACAAGAAAAAAAATAGAAATAGAACAAATAAAGCTAGCAAATTGTTGTTAAGCTTAGTATTTGTCTATTGTACCAGGGACAATCACGTTGATAAGCTTAGTATTTATAGCTCGCTTGTCGAAGTGTGGTTGTGGTTGTCTTTAGGAACAAAGTAGCAGTTTTGAATTTTTGAGCACCTGATTTTGTTTGAGCTCAGCCATTTATGTTTAGGTATGCCCGCCATCATGGAATTCCATGAAGAATTTTATTTCATTTTCCATTAGTTCAAAATTTAAGTTCATTTACGAAATTTGAGAGACATGGATTGATTATTCATAGAAAATGAGCAATAAGCAAGGAAAGTGAATGTTAGAAAAATGCACTAATTGCAAATTATTTTCTTTCCATTTCCATATAATAATATTTCACTAACAAATTGCAGTACCATAACAAATATAATTGATACGCCTGCACAAGATAAATGTCAAAATTCCCAGAGATACAACCAGTATTTCGATTCATCTACTTTCTGCTAGTTAATTTAAGAAACAAAATGTGAACAAGGTCAATTCTATATACACGAACAATAGACTTTTTTCCCTAGAATCTATCTAATAAAATACAAATGATTTTGAATTTCTCGGTCACTTAATAAATCATATGAGTCGTTCAAAGTTTGAGATAAATCTCATCGTCCATACAAAGGTTTTAGAGAGCACGGGACCCAGCTAGTAAAATTATATTTCATGAGAAGTCACACACAAATCTCAAAGATGTATACTAATAAGAACGCTTTCAAAAGAGCACAAACACACAAATTAGAAGAAGTAGTACAACTATGTTATCGAAGTAACAATCACATCAAATATAAGCGGTAATAATTAGCAACTTGACAGTTTCATTACCAATAATAGAAGCATCACAGTCAAGACAGAAAAAAAGCTTTGATATTTTCTTTCACCTTCCTTCATTTCCGTTATGACGAGACGAAGGACACTGACAATGAGCTACAATCTTTAGAAAGATTGAAATGAGAGTCCAGTTTCAAATATACAAATATACATATATAAGCACAAAACACAAAAGAAATGGTGGAAATACAGACTGACCTCCACTAACCTTCCTCGTAGGGAGAATAGTCAATGTCCTCTCTACAAATATTCCTACACGTACAATTAAACATCAAAGCTGCAAAAGATTCAAATATACCTACACAAAAACACTACCAATCATAAATTCTAATTGAAACCCAACTATTGAACAAACAAAATTTTTCAATTATGCAAAATATGTGTGCGCGTTTGCGCGCGCACACACAGTACATATATATAATTATAAATAAGTAGAGAGATAGAGAGAATGAGAAATGGGTTTACCAGGAAGATAGTGGAGGATTTAACACTTTGACAGATCGCAGATTTACTGGCAAGGCCCACCCAAAACCATCAGCCGGCTCCTCCTTCTCCTTCTCCCTCTTCCCCTTCTTTTCTTTTTCTTTCTTCTTCTTTTGCTCGACTATTTGTCTACTGATGGACATATATAAAATGATCAATGATCGCTTTCGCGCCATCAAGTCGCTTGTTGTTGTTTTTAATTGATGTGGAAGTATTAGTTGTTGAGAATTAAACTTAATTCAATGTTAATTTGGAGTATTCTAGATTATTCAAGAATTATCATAATTAATATTAGTACATGAATTGGTGATATCCAAGTACATGATACATGTATGTTCATGAATGTGTTCAAGTGTTAGGTTCATGTACATGAATGTGGTCATGTAGTAATTATTAATGTGGTTCTAGAAGTGTCCTATGAGTCCTATAAATAGCTTGTACTTCAATCATTTTAATCAAGTGAAATGAAAGTATTCTTAAGTATTCTCTAAAGTTATATTTCACTTCCTCCCTAAAATATATTCTCTTCCTAATCTTCCAACAAAGTGGTATCAGAGCCATTTATTTTGTGATCCTGGAGATGGCTAATTCTATTTTTCCATTTCAATTCCCTCGCCTTACAAAAGAAAATTATGAGAATTGGTGCATTCGTATGAAGGCTTTGCTTGGTTCCCAAGATGTGTGGGAGATCGTGGATAAAGGCTATGACGAACCTAGTGAGGAAGCTACGTTGACTCTCGCTCAAAAGGAGAATCTGCAAAAGATGCTGAAGAAGGATCAACAAGCTCTCACTCTCATCCATCAATGTTTGGATGAAGTCATGTTTGAAAGAGTTGCTAATGCAACCACCGCCAAGCAAGCATGGGAGATATTACAAAACTCCAATCAAGGGGTTGATAAAGTTAAAAAAGTGCACCTTCAATTGTTACGAGGAGAATTTGAAGGTTTACGAATGCAAGAATCCGAATATGTTGCGGATTTCTTTTCGAGAATGTTGGCCATAACTAATCAAATGAAGCGATATGGAGAAAAAATGGAGGAAGTCCGGTCATTGAGAAGATTCTTCGCTCGTTGCTTCCAAAGTTCGATTATGTCGTCGTAGCCATTGAGGAGTCCAAAAATTTAGAGACTATGACAGTTGATCAACTCATAGGTTCTCTACAAGCTCATGAAGAAAGAATTAACAAGAAGAAGGATGAGCCGATCGAGCAAGTTCTAGCCACCAAGCTCTCGGTGAAAGAGAAGAATTATGATCGTGAGAAAAGTCAACGAGGAAGAGGACGCGGACACGGACGTGGACAAATCCGAGGAAGTGGAAGAGGAAGAGGCGGACAAGGCAACCAAAACTCCAACAATGAAGAAAGAAGTCGATTCTCAAGGGGACGTGAAAGAGGAAATTATTCAAGGCAAGATAAGTCCAAAGTTCGGTGTTATAATTTCCAAGAGTATGGGCACTATGCTCGAGAATGTAAGAGTGCGCCTAGTAATATTGAAGAAAAGGTGAACTATGTTGAGAATGATGAAGATGAGGTAACTTTATTGCTAGCTTACAAAGAGGAAATAAAAAATAAAAATGATTTATGGTATCTTGACAATGGGGCAAGCAATTATATGTGTGGAGATAGGTGTAAGTTTGTGGAGCTTGATGAGTCGATGACCGGATTTGTCACTTTTGGAGACAACTCTAAAGTTCCAATTAGAGGAAAAGGTACGATTTTAATTCGTGTAAAGAATGGTGGTCATCAATTTATAAGTAATGTCTATTATGTTCAATTATGAAGAGTAATATTTTGAGTTTAGGACAACTTTTAGAGAAGAACTACGAGGTTCACATGAAGAATCGTAGTCTCTTACTTCAAGATGACCGGAAAAATGTGATTGCTAAGGTGCCTATGACAAAGAATAGAATGTTTTTGTTTGATATCCAAAGTGATGTTGTTAAATGTCTCAGAGCTTGTGTGAAAGATACTTCTTGGCTTTGGCATTTAAGGCTTGGACATGTGAATTTTGGAGGTTTGAAGTTGTTGGCTCAAAAAGGGATGTTGAATGGATTGCCATTTATAGACCAACCAAATCAACTTTGGGAAGGGTGTCTTATTGGTTAGCAATTCCGAAAGAGTTTTCCGAGAAAAACTACTTCAAGAGCAATTAAGCCACTTCAACTTGTTCATGCCAATGTTTATGGACCAATCAAGCCATCTTCGTTTGGTAAAAATCGGTATTTTCTACTCTTCATTGATGATTTAATTTTCACGGGCAATAATCCTATTATGTTTGGAGAGTTTAAGCAAGCAATGGCAAAGGAGTTTGAGATGACAGATCTTGGTCTCATGTCTTATTATCTTGGTTTTGAGATCAAACAAACGGATGATGGAATTTTTATTTCCTAAGAAAGATTTGCTAAGGAGATTCTAAAGAAGTTCAAAATGGAGGATTGTCAATCTGTGAGCACTCCAGTTGAATATGGACTGAAATTATCCAAAAATGAAGAAGGTGAGCAAGTAGACTCCACAACTTTCAAAAGTTTAGTTGGAATTTTGAGATACTTGACTTGCACACGACCAAATATACTTTTTGGAGTTGGGCTTGTAAGTCGGTTTATGGAGACACCGACCGCGACACATTTCAAAGCAGCGAAACGAATTCTTCGATACATCAAAGGTACAATTGATTATGGTTTGCTTTATTCATCTTCTAATGAATTTAAGCTTGTGGGATATAGTGATAGTGATTGGGCCGGAGATATGAATGATCGGAAAAGCACTACTGGTTTTGTTTTTTACATTGGGAATACAGCTTTTACGTGGAGTTCGAAAAAATAACCAATTGTGACACTTTCTACATGCGAAGCAGAGTATGTTGTTGCAGCATCTTGTGTTTTTCATGCAATTTGGTTAAGAAGATTATTGGGAGAGTTGCAAATACCACAAAATGATGCTTTAAAATTTTTTGTGGATAACAAGTCAGCCATTGCTTTGGCAAAAAACCCAGTGTTTCAAGATAGAAGCAAGCACATTGATACGAGGTATCATTTTCTTCGTGATTGTGTTGCAAATAATGAGGTGGAAATAAAATATGTGAAGACCCATGATCAAGTTGCAGATATTTTTACAAAGCCTCTCAAGTATGACAGTTTTATCAAGTTGCGGATGATGCTTGGAGTAACAAGAAACTAAGTTTAAGAGGGAGTGTTGAGAATTAAACTTAATTCAATGTTAATTTGGAGTATTCTAGATTATTCAAGAATTATCATAATTAATATTAGTACATGAATTGGTGATATCCAAGTACATGATACATGTATGTTCATGAATGTGTTCAAGTGTTAGGTTCATGTACATGAATGTGGTCATGTAGTAATTATTAATGTGGTTCTAGAAGTGTCCTATGAGTCCTATAAATAGCTTGTACTTCAATCATTTTAATCAAGTGAAATGAAAGTATTCTTAAGTATTCTCTAAAGTTATATTTCACTTCCTCCCTAAAATATATTCTCTTCCTAATCTTCCAACATTAGCGACCGATTGTTGTCGCTGTTAGTACTCGGTCGCAATAAGTCTCCCCCGCCAACATCTGTGCTAAATTTATGACGGCAAAATTTGAATAGCGACCTATTAGCAACCGGAGGGCGGTCGCTATTGGAACTAGTGACTAGTTTGGAGTGCGATCGTTATTACTAGAATTATCGACCGAATAATACGGTTGTAGATACAACTGGTCGTTGATGGACTATTTTCTTATAGTGATTCAACTTAACAAAGAGTGTATTGCACTCGCCAAAAAGCAATTGAATGAGTTGTCCAAAAATAAGACTTCTTTCCAAAGTACTAAAATACCCTCATTAGCTAGTTTTTAACATACATCCGCCTCATTTAACCTTAAAACTTATTTTTTTAATATATTTTTCTGTTATTTATTGTACAAAATATAATTTTTTCACTTTAAAATTTTATATTTTAAGAAAAGCAGAAATTTATATTTTATTTTAGATATTAAAAAATTATATTAAAGGATAAATAGGTTTACAAGATCTTCCAAGTACACATAGGAATCAAATTTATAGTTAAAATGCAACAAAGGAGGGGTTACAATATTTTAAATTTAGATTTCTAATATATTATATCTATAACAATTTTCCACTAAATAATTAAACTTATGTATTTGCGAAGATTATGAGACTAAATTATGGGTATCAATATTCATCGATTCATATTTTATCCAACAGTGGGTTTTAACAAAATTGTTAAAATTCGATCACACGCATTACCGACAAAGAAAAAAAATAACACGTAGATTTACGCTGCTTTCCCAATTTAGATAGTCCACGGGAGCGGCATTCTTTTTATTATTTACTGGTTACTTAGGGTTTTACAATAGATAGTATATATAACTGCTACTCCTATTCCAACTCTAATTTATATTATATCCTAAATACTTATAACGCCCTTGTAACACTAAACCATTAAAATCTTCTATCTACTTGCAGACGCTTCACACCGCCACATCGGCGCGGCCTACGTAACTTTCATCAAAGAACATTCATCGATCATGGTGCATACTGTACTACTATAACCTCAGATCAAGCGCTACTGCGCTACCCTTACAGAACTCGACAGTTCAACAGTTGTATTAATGAAGTTGTATTTGAATTTTGTACCATGTATCTGGAGACTCAGAATGGATAATGTATACCTAATTTTTTTTTTTTTTTGGGGGGGGTCACAAATAATATGAATTATTGATTTGATAATGGGAAATACAAAGGCAAAGAATAATTATTGAAACAACAATAATATAAAATATCAATGCAACAATTATTGAATCAATAAAATAAAATTTTGAAAAGTAACTACTCTAACAATTATTGAGTAGTGCCTTCTTACGTAAGGATCAATAATTCAATAATACTTTGAAATACCGTGTGCTACTGTGCAATCATGCGTATTACTGTATTTTAACCACCGGGTATTCCAACAGTGTTAACGATAACAACTACGCCGTTATTTATAAAAACTCAATTTTATCGTTATCTTCATCTGACAGTTATTCTGTTATGGGGCCCACAAATGGCTACGCCTGTGACGCCCCCAAAATAGGTATACATCACCCATCTTGAGTCGCCAGATACATGGTACAGAATTCAAATATAACTTAATAATACAACTGTCGTGTACAATACGACAAAACATAAGCTGTGAGTTTGAATACAAATATTGTCTACTAGAGATTATACAAACTCAAAAGGAGTCCTCATTACAATTATTATCACACTATTTCACAGAATAGTGAGGACTACTAATGCTATCATCCGCCCGCCACCCGCTCCCGACTAGTCCTCTCGCTACGTTCTCATTTCACAAGAGAACAATGAAAGTAAAAGGTGAGCTCAACTAGCCCAGTAGGAAATATTATGACTAAGATAATGCAGAATATATTATCGTTAGCCTTCAACAGTGTTAAACTGATACAATATAACAACCATCAAGTTTAACTGCAGCGGAACAAGCAATCTATTAAAAGAGTCAAGTAGAGAATTAAATCTACTATCTTTTATGATTTAGAAGGTTTTTCATCACTTTTATCGCTGAGACTCAGCTTAATAAATAATCCACATCATCGAATCACCCATGCACTACGGCCAAGGATATTCTTTAGTATCACGACCACAATTATCCATGCACTACGGGCTAAGAATATTTGTGTATTCAATAATGGTCATGATCGTGCCAACAACTGTCCATCAATGCTCTACGGGCCAATGAGGACTTTTTCCACATCATTTGTAACATTACGGTCATGATTACAATCGAATAATCCTCGGTCATAATCATACCAAGTCCATCTATGCACTTTATAGGCCATGATGACTTTCAACAAAATATAAACATGAGGATGATGACAATGATATAAGAATTCAATAAAACAAGTTCAAAATTAATTTATCCAGAACTAATAACGTCCAAATTGTCAACATGATAGTGCTTTGTAGAGTAAAATTCAAGAATGCTCGTAAATATATTTCCATGAAAAGATATTTGGATGAAGCGCAAAAATATCAAGGATATTCCACTAATTTCATGGAGTATAAAAGTCAAAACTTTAACCAACCGAGTATTTAGGAATGGAATAACAAAAGAAATCACCGGTGCATGCGATAGACCAGCACATGTGTAGTTATTCCAATGTAATAATAAATAACGAAATCGGTCACAAAAACGCACGAATGTGATATTCCAACATGTAATAATAAAGAAATTCGTGTTCCCGAGGTTACGGCGTAGAACGCATGCATGTGATGTTCCAACGTAATGATAAAGAATGGAACAATGTAAGAAATTTCACCAAGTATAGGGTAGCTCACGACATCAAAGTTATTCCAATGTAATAATAAAGAATGGAATAATGTAAGTTCTCTTCATGGATAAGAAAGAAATAATACTCCCTACCTTTAGAAAAAAACTGGATAATTGGAATAGTGATGTAATGACTTCTCTTCTTCTTTCTATAATTTCTCTCTATAATAATCGCCTAAAGCTTTTGTGAATTAGTGAGAAATGAAGGAAGAATGAGCTTCTATTTATAGAAAAATATAGTTTCGATAATTGCATCGCTTTTGGGCTCAAAAATTTACAATCTACAATACCTCCAACTTTTCCTTTATTTTTAATTTAGTCATGGAAGTATTATCAAACTTGCACCACCTCCCCTAATAGTAAATAATGTGATTCAATAGTAAATTATGTGAATCAATAGTTCTAGACATGTGAAAATACGAATTACAAATATAAGACTCCATCTATACCTCCATTTTTAACTTAGTCATGCAAGTATTATCAATCTTGCACCAACTCCCCTAATAGTAACAAGAATGTGAAATAATAGTATACACATGTGAATAAATAGTTATAATCATGTGAAATAATAGCAATCAATTGCTCATTTATCCTAAGTTAAATACCCGATTCGTCAAGATAACCCTCCGCACATCAATTATTATCGAAATAATTGTCGATTTTCACTAACACAAATAATTCCAACACAATGAAACCATTTTTATCAAAAATATAAATTTTGAAATTTCAAGTTTGACTTTTTCCAAAAAATCAACTGTTGACTTTTTCACCAAATAGTGAATTCAAAAATTTTGTGTTTATAGACTATTTTACTAATTTCATCGTTCCGGACTCAAATATCACGTCCGCTGCTCCAAATTCAACTCCGAACACAACTTCAATTTTAATAACATTCATCATTAATATTATAACTCACAATATTTATCAACCAGTCGCTCCTGTGAAAGAGGGGCTTTCAATAAGGATTTCTCCCTATCATGCCGCAATTAGGTGACCAAACCTCTCCTCGATGTAACTTGCATAGACATTGTAAATATTGCAATTTAATAATATGAATAACTTTATCATCTCAATTATTGATTTAATAAAATAACATATTATGCGTATGATACTATGACAATAATCGAATCAATAATATGAGAGATATGATGCGTGAATTATCAGAGTAATAATTGAGTATAACCGAGTGACTTCTCACGTAAGCATCAATAATCAATACCGTGTGCTACTATGCAACCACGCAGACATTCATCGTACTTTTACTACCGAGTAGTTCAACAGCTTAATCTGTAAAACTTCCGCCGTTATTTTCATAAAGTATTTTTGTCGCTTTCTCAATCCGACAATAATTCCGCTAATGGGGTCCACCAATGATTGTGCCAGTTATCACTAATATTCCCTGTTAAAATGAATATTCCCCGAGCAATCGAATATTATATAACAACTTGCGTACTTTACAAAATTTATAAATATTACCCACAACTATAACATTATATCAAATCCACACCATAATATTAAAAAATATATTTCGAGAAAATTTAATCTTTATTCAAAAAGTTGGGGTCTTACAACCTCCCATTCTTATGAAATTTCGTCCTTGAAATTAGGGTGCGTACCTGGTATGTCGAAGAGGTAAGGATATCTTGATTTTATCTCAAATTCTAACTCCCAGGTCATTTCTTCCACATCGTGATTTCTCCACAAAACTTTGACTTGAGGTATAACCTTGGAGCGTAGAATATGATCCTTTTTATCCTAGATTTTAACAGGTAACTCTTCATACGTTAAATCTTCCTCTATCTCGTCTGGTTCTAATTCAATAATGTGGTTCGGGTCTTTCAAATATTTACGTAACATGGATATGTGAAAAACGTTATGAACACGAGACATGCTTGGCAGATGGCGAGTCTATAGGCCACGCTTCCTACTCGATCGAGGATTAAAAATGGGCCGATAAATCGAGGATTGAGCTTTCCTCTCTTTCCAAATCTTGTAACTCCTTTCCATTGAGCAACACGTAACAATACATGATCTCCAATATTGAATTCTACATCCTTTCAATGAAGATCAGCATAACTCTTTTGTCGATCTTGTGAGGTTTTTATACGTTGTCGGATCATTTGAATCTTTTCTGTAGTCATACGTACCAACTCTGGTCCCAACAACGTTGCTTCACCCACCTCATCCCAGCATACTGGAGAATGACACTTTCTTCCATACAACGCCTCGAATGGAGCCATGTCAATACTTGCTTGATAACTATTATTGTAGAAAAATTCCACCAATGGTAAGAACTTGTCCCAACTTCCCTTGAAGTCAAGGACACAGAGTCTTAATAGATCTTTAAGAGTTTGAATCGTCCTCTCCGACTGCCCGTCTGTCTGAGGATGATATGCCGAAAACTAAATCGTAACTGCGCCCATAGCTTTTTGCAAACTAACCCAAAATCTTGAAGTGAATCTTGGGTCTCAATCAGAAACTATGGATACTGGCATACCATGCAATCTTACAACCTCGTTTATGTACATACGAGCAAGACGTTCAAGTGTATAAGTTTCTCGTATCGGTAAGAAATGAGCAGACTTGGTCAATCTATCAACAATGACCCAAATCGCATCTATGCCTTGAGAAACTTTGGGAAGACCGGTAACGAAATCCATGGTAATGTGCTCCCACTTCCATTCTGGAATTTCAAGTGGTTGCAATGGACCTTTTGGTACTTGATGCTCTGCTTTAACTCGTTGACAAATTAGACACCTTGAGATAAATAGCGTTATCTCTCTCTTCATATTGCTCCACCAAAATGTATGACAAAGATCACGATACATTTTGGTACTCCCAGGATGGATTGCAAACGGTGTGTTGTGCGCCTCCATCATGATTTTATACTTTAAATCGTATCGTTAGAACACAAAAGTCTGGAGTTGACTCGAAGTATTCCTTCTTCATCGATTCTTGCTTCCAGCATAGCACCTTCTTGCACTTTCTTCCTCATACGCATCAGCTCTGGATCTGTAACTTGAGCAACATTAACTTTATCAATTAAAGTCGGTTCTACTCAGATATTCACCATCATCACATGGGTCCTCGAGTCTTTAACTCTATCTCCATCCTTTTCAAGTCACACAAAATGGGCTTTTGTGTTGTGAATATTGCACTCGTTCCCGCATATGATCTTCTACTCAATGCGTCACCTACCACGTTCGCTTTTCCGTGATGGTATTGGATGGTATGATCATAATCTTTCAACATTCAAGCCAACGTCGTTGTCGCATGTTGAGTTCCTTTTGAGTGAAGAAATATTTGAGGCTTTTATGATCCGTAAAGATCTCCACTTTCTCCCCATACAAGTAATGCCTCCAAATCTTTAGTGCGAAGACAACAGCTGCCAACTCTAGATCATGAGTAGGATATTTCCTCTCATATTCTTTGAGTTATCGTGAGGCATAAAGCATGACTTTCCCATGTTGCATGAGAACACATCCTAACCTTTTGCCCTCAAGCATCATCAGAGATGACAAATCCTCCGAACCGGATGTTATTGTCGAGCAGTCAAATAAATGAGTCTCCTCTTGAGTTCTTGAAAACTCTTCTTACATTCCCCGCTTCAACCGAACTTTGTATCTTTCTGAGTCAGCTGAGTTAGTGGAGTAGCGATTCGAGAAAACCCTTCTACGAATCTCCGATAATAACCAAATAAGCCGAAAAGCTACGTGATTTCATCCATCGATTTAGGTTGCTCCAACTTTGAATAGCTTCAATCTTTCTTTGGTCAACAGATATTCCATGACTTGATACCACGTGCCCAAGGAATGCTACTTCCTCAAGCCAGAACTCGTATTTCTTCAACTTGGCATAAAGCTTATATTCACGAAGCTTTTGGAGTATCAGCCTCAAGTGTTGCTCATGATCTTCACGGGTTTTGGAATATATGAGGATGTCGTCAATAAAGACGACCACAAAATGATCCAAATATTCCTTGAATACTCGGTTCATCATATCCATGAAGGCAGCAGGAGCATTAGTCAATCCAAAAGACATGACTAAGAATTCATAATGCCCTTACCGAGTTCTGAAGGCAGTCTTTGGAATATCCTCAGTTTTAACCTTCAGCTGATGATATCCAGAACGAAGATCAATCTTTGAAAAAATTATGCTCCTTGTAACTGATCAAACAGGTCATCAATACGTGGTAATGGGTACCTATTTTTGATGGTGACATGATTCAACTCCCGATAATCAATACAAAGTCGCATACTACCATCTTCTTCTTCACGAATAGAACAGGAGCACCCCAAGGAGACGTACTAGGACGAATGACTATCCACATTAATCAAATCAATCCTTACTATTTCAAAATAATAAATAGAGGAAAATAAATTTCATTTATTAATAATTTGGGGTCTTACAACCTCCCCTCCTTATGAAATTTCATCCTCGAAATTGACGTACGTACCTGGTGTTTCGAAAAGGTGAGGATACCTCGCTTTCATTTCCATTTCTAACTCCCAGGTCATTTCCTCTATAGCATGATTCCTCCACAAAACTTTAACTTGTGGTATGACCTTCGTGCGTAGGACATGCTCCTTCTTATCCAAGATCTTAACAGGTACCTCTTCGTACGTTAAGTCTTCGGCTATCTCGTCCGGTTCTAACTCTATAACGTGGTTCGGGTCTTTCACATATTTACGAAGTACAGATATGTGAAACACATTATGAACACGAGACATACTCGGAGGTAACGCGAGTCTATAGGCTACATTTCCTACTCGATCAAGAATTTGAAATGGACCAATGAATCGTGGATTGAGCTTTCCTCTCTTTCCAAATCTTGTAACTCCCTTCCATGGAGCAACTCGCAACAATACATGATCCCCTGTACTAAATTCCATGTCCTTTCGATGAAGATTCGCATAACTCTTTTGTCGATCTTGTGCCGTTTGTATACGTTGTCGAATCATTTGGATCTTTTCGATAGTCATACGTACTAACTTGGGTCCCAACAATGTTGCTTCACCCACCTCATCCCAACATATTGGAGAGCGACACTTTCGTCCATATAATGCTTCAAATGGAGCCACACCTATACTTGCTCGATAATCATTGTTGTTGTAGGAGAATTCCACCAATGGTAAATACTTATCCCAACTACCCTTGAAGTCTAGGACACACGAGTCTTAATAGATCTTCAAGAGTTTGAATAGTCCTCTCTCGATTGTCCGTCTGCTTGAGGATGGTATGCCAATCGAATCGTAAATCCGTGCCCATAGCTTTTTGCAAGCTAACCCAAAATCTTGAAGTGAATCTTGGGTCACGATCCGAAACTATGGATACTGGCATGCCATGCAATCTCACAATATCATTTACGTACATTTGAGCAAGACGTTCAGGGAATAAGTCTCCGTGACGGCAAGAAATGAAATGAGGAGACTTGGTTAATCTATCAACAATAACCCAAATAGCATTGATGCCTTGAGAAACCGTAGGAAGACCCGTAACGAAATCCATGGTAATGTGTTCCCACTTCCATTTCGGAATCTCAAGTGGTTGCAATAGACCCTTTGGCACTTGATGCTCCGCCTTTACACGTTGACAAGTTAAACATGTTGAGATAAACTTTGCAATCTCTCTCTTCATATTGTTCCACCAAAATGTATGTTGAAGATCACGATACATTTTAGTACTTCCAGGATGGATTGCAAATGGTGTATTGTGTGCCTCCATCATAATCTTGTACTTCAAATCAGAGTCGGTTAGAACACAAAGTCTGGAGTGGACTCGAAGTATTCCTTCTTCATCAATTCTCGCTTCCGGAATAGCACCTTCTTGTACTTTCTTCTTCATACGCATCAACTCCAGATCAGTGGCTTGAGCAACCTTAACTTTTTCTATTAAAGTTGGCTCTATGCGTATACTTGACATCATCGCAGTCATTCCTGCATATGATCTTCTACTCAACGCGTCAGCTACTACGTTCGCTTTTCCAGGATGGTATTGAATAGTGTGATCGTAGTCTTTCAACAACTCAAGCCAACGTTGTTGCCGCATGTTGAGTTCCTTTTGTGTGAAGAAATATTTAAGGCTTTTATGGTCTGAATATATCTCCACTTTCTCCCCATATAGATAGTGCCTCCATATCTTTAGCTCAAAAACGACTGCTGCCAACTCTAGATCATGAGTAGGATAATTCCTCTCATACTCTTTAAGTTATCGCGAGGCATAGGCTATGACTTTCCCACGTTGCATGAGAACACATCCTAACCCTTTGCCTCAAGCATCATTGAGATAACAAATCCATCCGAACCAGATGGTATTGTTAGAAACAGTGCCAAATAAGTCTCCTCTTAAGCTCTTGAAACTCTTCTCGCATTCCTCGCCCATACGAATTTTATATCTTTCCGAGTCACCGAAGTTAATGGAGTAGCGATTCGAGAAAACCTTCCACGAATCTCCGATAATAACCAAATAAGCCCAAAGCTAAGCTACTTGATCAACCATCTTTGTTGCTCCCAACTTTGTATTGCTTCAATCTTCACGGATCAACAGATACTCTATGTTTCACACCACGCGCCCAAGGAATGCTACTTCCTCAAGCCGTAATTCACATTTCTTCAACTTGGCATAAAACTTGTTTTCACGAAGCCTTTGGAGTACCAGCTTCAAATGGTGCTCATGATCTTCACGGCTTTTGGAATATATGAGGATATCATCAATAAAGACAACAACGAATTGATCCAAATATTCCTTGAATACTCGATTCATCATATCCATGAAAGCCGCAGGAGCATTAGTCAATCCGAAAGACATAACTAAGAATTCATAATGCCCATACCGAAGTTCTCGAAGCGCGCCTTTGGAATATCCTCGCCTCTAATTTTCAAATTGATGATATCCGAATCGAAGATCTATTTTTAAAAAGAATTGTGCTCCTTACAACTGGTCAAACAGGTCATCAATACGAGGTAGAGGATACCTATTCTTGATGGTGACATGGTTCAATTCCCGATAGTCAATACAAAGTCGCATACTCCCATCTTTCTTCTTTACTTAATAAAACAGAGCACCCCAAGGAGATGTACTAGATTTAATGAAACCGATGTCCAACAATTCCTGTAGTTGGACCTTTAACTCCTAAAGTTCAATAGGAGCCATTCGA
This sequence comes from Panax ginseng, assembly GCA_020205605.1. Taxonomy (NCBI): domain Eukaryota; kingdom Viridiplantae; phylum Streptophyta; class Magnoliopsida; order Apiales; family Araliaceae; genus Panax; species Panax ginseng. The sequence goes on from CM035141.1 coordinate 29,419,861, forward strand.
TATGGGGTTTTAGAAATGGGCTTTGTACCCGGTTCAAGATCAATAAAGAATTCAACTTCACGCTCGGGGTAGACCGGAAGTTCTTCGTGAAATATGTCGAAAGTCAATAACAACAGGAATATTATTCAAATTTGACGTGTCTTTATTCAAATCCATAACATGGGCTAAGAAAGCTTGACATCCGTTTTTCAATAAACGAATAGCTTTATGATTAGATATGACAGTGATTGATTTTAATGGTTTAGTTGCTTGAATTCGTATTAGGAATATGAAAACTAACAACCTTACGAAAACAATCAATTTTGGCATGATGAGTAGTTAACCAATCAATCCCTAAAATCACATCAAAAGCAAGTATCTTTAAAGAGATAAGGTCAACAGGTAATGTAATGGTGCCAACTTGGATTAGACAAGATTTATAAACAGTGGATGTGATGAAAGTTTCTCCTAACGGAGTTTCCACAGATAGGTCAAAATCTAATTTCTCCTGAGTCAAGTTTAAACGCTGAGCACAAGCGGAGAGATAAATGAATGGGTAGACCCAGATCAAGTAAGGTATAAACTTCGCAAGAATTTCTAAATAGCTTACTCGATGATCACCTCGTTTGGGTTCATCGATTTTGACCAAATACAACAAACGCTTCTTCCAGAAACCGCTGACTTTGACTTTTTTGGGATGATCTTTTGAGTCACCGCTCCATTGAACTAGGTTTCGCTACCATACAATCTCGAGCGATATGTCCTTCCTTTCCACAATTATAGCATACCTTGAATCATTGTGGGCGCTTTGACCGATATGTCCTCTTTCCAAAGATTTATAGCATATACGACCGGTGGTCTTTCTCCTCCTTGGAACCAGATTCTTTGTCGGCCTTTACCGCTCTTTCACATGGTCATTGTTAAATCTCCTCTTTTTAAAATCTCTCCTCGACTCGCTTCTTCTATTTTCATGGCCATGATTACCACCAGAGTGGTTACCATTTTTGTCCGTCTTTTTCTTTCTCCACTAGTTATCGTTGTTTTGTTGACTGCTATCTCTGGTATGATCCTGATTGTGGTCCCTCGGTTGACCGTACTCGTTATCTCGCTCTAATAATTGAGCCCATTACAATATCTCGAATAGAAAGAAAATTTATGAGAAATGAGATATTGTCGTATGCCGGGTTTCAAACCTCTCAGAAACATCCGTGTCATACGTTCCTCATTCTCCACCAAATGAGGTGCAAACCTGGATAACTCTGCAAACTTTGCCTCGTCTTTGGACACCGCCATGTTGTTCTGCTTCTAATCGATGAACTCCACTTCCTTCATATGACGAACACTTTCGTGAAAGTATTTGTCATTAAATAGTTTCAAATGTCTCCCAAGACATGCCGAAAAGGGTGGATAGTACGCTTCACGCATTCTCCACCAATGAGTCCGCTTCGCCACGGAATATAAAGGTGGCGAATGGAACCTTCTGTTCCTCCTGCATCCCAAGACATCGAATATCTTGGTAATTTGCTTGACCCATGTTTCCGCCATGATTGGATCCGGCTTTTCCTTTAAATTCGTGGTCCCAACTCTTTGAATCGCTTGGTTGTGACAACCCGTGAATTGCTATCATTTCTCCTCAGATTTTGAACACGAAGTCTCCTCGTCTTGGATTTTGCATAAACCGCAAAAAAATCTTCTAAACATCCCCTCGCTCATCATCTCGCCATGGTATTGTTCACGGGAGGAACATTGTCAGCCTGTTGCACGTTCTCCTCGTTGGTAAGTACAGGCATCTCCACGGTCTCATTTCCACTGTTAATATTCTCAATTTGACATTCTCAAATACCGCCATAAAACAAGGGTTAATTAAAGAAATCAATATATCACATAATATCCCTATATATCTTGACTAACTAACAAATAAGCTTAGGTAGGACACACTAGCGAAGGATTTACTCGTCTCTCCCCTCCTAGTTCTATTCCCCGATCTCCGCCAGAGATCATATCCCTAAGCTCTGATACCAACTGTGATACCCCCAAAATAGATATACACCACCCATTCTAAGTTGTCAATACATGGTACAGAAACAACTAGAACTTTATTATTACAACAGTAAAACTGTGAGTTTAAATACAGATATTGCCATCTAAACAATATCCACATACAAATAAATCCTCATCATAATTATTGATACATTATTTTACAAAAATGGTGAGGACTACTAAACAACTCTCTCTAGAACCATCATTACATCCCCCGACTCGTACTCGCTACATTATCTCCTCCTGAGAAGAAAAATGGAACAAAAAGAAAAAGCGTGAGCTCAACTAGCTCAGTAAAGAATATTATGACTAAGATAATATACAACAAATTATCGTTAGTCTCCAACAGGGAAAAATCTAATAGAATACAATAGACAACAAGTTTTAAATCAATATTCGCAGCGGAAAATAATAATTCATTAGAAGAGTTAAGTAGAGGATGAAATCTACTATCTTCTATGTATGAATTTAAAAGTTCATCGCTCATCTTTTATCCTCGTAACATCAATCAATATATATCCGAATCAAATATTCATCTTTGCACTACAGTGCCAAAGATATTCATCACCGGTCATGTTCATCTAAACACTGCTCATCTTTGCACTACGGGCCAAAGATATTCATCGAAATCATTCATCTTTGCACTACAAAGCCAAAGATATTCAATAATATCATCATTTAAGACCGAGGATGCCGAAAAACATTTTTAAAGAAACGAATCCAAAGGAAACAAAATGACAAGGATTAAGGATTAAGGATTCGTACTTTGTTTTATCCATGTCCAAAATACCTCAAAAATAATCATAGTGGTGTAAAATTCAAGAATGATCAAAACATGGATACAATCAAAGCTAGTATCCACAATAGATATTTTAGACGAAAAGGAAAATTTTCATTTTTCGATGAATAAGGCCGATTCGTGAATAGTTATCAGATATCATGAATAAAGGTCAGATACGTGAATAAGAATCTCACACACCAAAAGTTCCAAATTTGATAAAAACTTCAGATCAATATTTCAAAGATAATGATATTGAAGAAATAATATCATTACGAAAAAAAATATCCCTTACCTCGAAGATTAAGATTCCGGCCTTGTAATAATCGGGTATAAGATCAAGGAAACTTTAATCACCGTATAACAATACTCAAAGTATCAAAATCCTCACAAGAATACGCTCAATATATAGAGAGAAAAATATAGAGAAAACTTCAGTTTACGTGTAATTTTTAATTCTAACCTAAGCACCCTATTTATAGGAAAATGCTTAGAACACCAAAAAGAAGAAAATTTATTAAAATAATATTATTATTTGTTAAAATTCCATACGCCCACTTTTGGAGATCTGATTTCAGCAATCAATAACACATGCTAGACCCACTTAACTCACCAAAAACGTTTTCCATAATTAAAATATTTTAAACTTCCAAAAATCAATTATTTTAGAGTTTCAGAACTTCAATAATTCACAATAAATAGCCTTTTGTCAGAAAATTCGAATCTCGCGACTTTTTATAGAAAATTCAATTCTCTACAACTTTGCAGAAGAAAGTTTTTCCAAATTCCAAACAAAAATTGACCGAAATCCATAAACGGACGATTTTACAGGCTATAATCAAATTTCAGTCAATAAATGGGGTCCACCGACATGTTTAACATGTTTTAAACATTTTTGGTAACAAAAATACTCCTCCTCCACATATACTCATATATCCCACATTCATCGTAAAAATATCATCATTATTATATTATTAAAATATAATAATATATTTAAATAAATTATTTTATCGTAAAAAGATAAAATTTCAATTTTCAAAGAATTGTCACATTAAAAATTTTCTCCATCTATATCCACATAAAATCAATATTTTCCTCATCATATGAATCAATAATTAATTATTCACATATTATTACGTAATCACAATATTGACAACCAGTGCGGCTTCTGAAAGAGGGGCTTTCCAATAAGAATTTCTCCTTCTCTGCAGCGCAATTAGGTGACCAAACCTCTCCTTAGATGTAACTTTCTAGACATTGCCAATAATGTTATCTAATAATATTATTCGATAATATGAATTATTGCTTCGATAATGGAAAATATTGTATAAGTGACAATTATTAAAACAACAAGAATATAAAATATCAACGCAAAGAATTATTGAATCAATAAAATAAAATACCGAATAAGAATTCATCGTAATAATTATTGAGTAGGCCTTCACGTAAGAATCAATAATTGGTGCAATATCGTGTGCTACTATGCAACAACGCCAGACATCGTATTTTAACCACCGGGTATTTTAACAAGATAATTGTGAATAACTACGCCAAGTTATTTTTAAACAACTTATATTTGTCGCTTTCCTCATCCAATCGCTTTCCGTTATGGGGCCCATAAAAGATCATACTGTCAGTATTTAATATTCCACGACAAAGAAAGAATATTCCACGACCAAACGAATATTCCCCGACAACAATGAATATTTTATAACCACTTGCTTATTTTGAAATATTTATGTATTTTACCCATAACTATCCACATTAATCAAATCAATCCTTACTATTTCAAAATAATAAATAGAGGAAAATAAATTTCATTTATTAATAATTTGGGGTCTTACATCACGCCTCCTGGGTAGGCCGTAAGTTCTTCAGTGGAATACATCGTGAAATTTATTAACAATAGAAATATCCTTCAAATCGATTTATTTTTGTTTAAATCTGCGATACGAGCTAAGAAAGCTTGACATCCATTTTTCAATAAACGAATAGCTTTATGGCTTGAGATGACCGTGATTGATTTTAATGGTTTGTCGCTTGAATTCGCATAATAGGTTTATTAGGAATATGAAAGCTAACAACCTTATGAAAACAATCAATTTTAGCATGATGAGTAGTTAACCAATCAATCCCTAGAATCACGCCAAATTCAAGTATTTTTAAGGAGATACGATCTACAAGTAACGTCGCATCTGGAATTTGAATCAAACAAGACTTATAAAACAAGGATCTAATGAAGGTTTCTCCTAATGGAGTTTCAACAGATAAGTCAAAGTCTAATTTCTTCTGAGTCAAATTTAAACGCTGAGCGCAAGTAGGAGAAATAAAAGAATGGGTAGAACCCCAGATCAAATAAGGTATAGACTTCACTAGAGTTTATGATAAGCTTACATGTGATAACCTCGCTCGTGTTCCTTGCTTTCGGGAGGTCACAACAAACGCCTCCCTCAGACTACCGGCTTTGACTTTTTTGGACGGCCTTTCTTTCGCCCATCCTAGTCAAATTTGTCTTCTATGAACGATAAAATCGAGCTAAGTGACCTTCTCTTCATAATTATAACATGCTTTGACTAAGATCGCGTAGTTTGACCGATGTGTCCTCCCCACCGCATTTGAAGCATATGATAGGTGGTCGCTCACCTTCCTTAACAACGGTGCTAGGTACGACGCCTTTCATTATTGTTGAATCTCCTTTTCTTGAAATGTCCATTTTAATTGTCTTGGGTATGATTACCACCAAGTGGTTACCATTTCGCATGTTGATTCCTCCACGCTTGTTGTCACCGCTTCGATGATCAAGTTACCACCGGTATTTTCATTCTGCCAACCGCTTTCTCTTGGTTACGCTGACTCGTTATTGCGCTCCAACAACCGAGCCCTATTTACAACATCCTAATACAAACACGCTTTATGAGAAATAAGATATTATCGTATTCCTGCTTTCAAACCTCTTAAAACATTCGGTCATTCACTCCTCATTATCAACCAAATGGGATGCAAACCGGATAACTCCTCAAATTTAGCCTCGTATTGCGACACTGGTCATATTGTTTTGTTCCAACTTGATAAACTCCACCTCCTTCATGTGACGAATACTTTTTGAAAGTACTTGTCGTTGAATGCCTCTTGAACTTCTCCCAAGACATCTTGAGTGCGGCCAGTCAGTACGCTTTTACGATTCCCACCAAGAATCGCCTCTTCACGCAACATAAAGGTGGCGAAGGGAACCTTTTGTTCCTCGGACCATCCCAAGACATCAAATATCTTGGTTATCTGTTTTATCCATGCTTCCGCCTTAAGTGGTTTTGCCTCTCCAATAAACTCCGGTGGTCCCAGCTCCTTGAACTGTTTCGCGGTGACCGTCCTAGAGTTGCCAGTGTTTCCACCTGAATTTTGGACAGGAGCCGCTCTTGCCTGATGTTGCATGAATTGCATGAAGCCTCGGAACATTCCATCATTTATCATTTGGTAAATGTTGTTGTTTGCATGAGGATTGTCGCCTTCCTGATGCACATTGTCCTGGTTATTGATCTTTGGAGACTCAACGGTCTCTTGTGCTCCATTGATGTTCTCAACATTCTCGGATGCCATTTTCAAATACTGCCACAAAAAGGGAGGGTTAATTGACATGAAACATATTATCCTTACACTCATCGATCAATTAAATACCAAATAAACTTAGGTAGGTCATAGTAGCGGCGGAATTCTGCCTCTCCCCTCCTAGTTCTAGTCTCACATCTTAGCCAGGGATCATATCCCTAAGCTTTGATACCAACTGTGACGCCCCCAAAATAGGTATACATCACCCATCTTGAGTCGCCAGATACATGGTACAGAATTCAAATATAACTTAATAATACAACTGTCGTGTACAATACGACAAAACATAAGCTGTGAGTTTGAATACAAATATTGTCTACCAAAGATTATACAAACTCAAAAGGAGTCCTCATTACAATTATTATCACACTATTTCACAGAATAGTGAAGACTATTAATGCTAACATCTGGCCCGTCACTCCGTTCACCGACTAGTCCCTGCTACGTTCTCATTTCCTGAAGAGAACAATGAAACTAAAAGGGTGAGCTCAACTAGCCCAAGAGAGAAATATTATGACTAAGATAATGCGTAATATATTATCGTTAGCCTTCAACAAAGTTGTTAAACCGATACAATATAACAACCATCAAGTTTAATCACAATGAACAAGCAATCCATTAAAAGAGTCAAGTAGAGAATAAAATCTACTATCTTTTATGATTTAGAAGGTTTTTCATCACTTTTATCGCTGGGACTCAGCTTAATAAATAATCCACATCATCGAATCACCCCTGCACTACGGCCAAGGATATTCTTTAATATCACAACCACAATTATCCATGCACTACGGGCCAAGAATATTTGTGTATTCAATAATGGTCATGATCGTGCCAACAACTGTCCATCAATGCTCTACGGGCCAATGAGGACTTTTTCCACATCATTTGTAACATTACTACCATGATTACAATCAATAATCCTCGGTCATAATCATACCAAGTCCAAATATGCACTATAGGCCACGAGATGACTTTCAACAAAATATAAACATGAGGATGATGACAATGATATAAGAATTCAATAAAACAAGTTCAAGAATTAATTTATCCAGAACTAATAACATCCAAATTGTCAACATGATATCGCTTTGAGAGTAAAATTCAAGAATGCTCAGAAAAATATTTCCATGAAAAGATACTGGATGAAGCGTAAATATCAAGGATATTCCACTAATTTCATGGAGTATAGAAGTCAAAACTTTAACCAACTGAGTATTTAGGAATGGAATAACAAAAGAAATCACCAGGCATGCGATAGGCATTTACAGTAGGTTATTCCAATGTAATAATAAATAACGGAATCAGTCCGCATGAAAAACGCATGCATGTGATATTCCAATGTAATAATAAAATCGGAACCGTCAGTCCGCCAGAAACGCATGCATGTGATATTCCAATGTAATAAAAAGATTTAAACCAGTGTCCCAAGAGAAACGCATGCAGACATGTGATGTTCCAATGTAATGATAAAGAATGGAACAATGTAAGAATTTCACCAAGTATAGGGTAGCCCGCGTATACAGGTTATTCCAACAGAATAATAAAGAATGGAATAACAAAAGTTTTCTTCATTGATAAGAAAAAAATAATACTCCCTACCTTTAGAAAAATTGGATACTGGAATAGTGAGGTAGCAGACTTCTCTTCTTCTTTCTATAATTTCTCTCTATAATAATCGCTCTAAAGCTTTTGTGAATTGGTGAGAAATGAAGGAAGAATGAGCTTCTATTTATAGAAAAATATAGTTTTGATAATTGCACGTTTTGGGGCTCAAAAAATTACAGTACAATACTTCCAACTTTTCTTTTATTTTTAATTTAGTCATGGAAGTATTATCAAACTTGCACCACCTCCCCTAATAGTAAATAATGTGATTCAATAGTAAATTATGTGAATCAATAGTTCTAGACATGTGAAAATACGAATTACAAAGATAAGACTTCCATCTATACCTCCATTTTTAACTTAGTCATGCAAGTATTATCAATCTTGCACCAACTCCCCTAATAGTAACAAGAATGTGAAACAATGAGAGTATACACATGTGAATAAATAGTTATAATCATGTGAAATAATAGCAATCAATTGCTCATTTATTCTAAGTTAAATACCGATCGGTCAATATAACCTCCAGACATCAATTATTATCGAAATAATTGTCGATTTTCACTAACACAAATAATTCCAACACAATGAAACCATTTTTATCAAAAATATAAAATTTGAAATTTCAAAGTTTGACTTTTTCCAAAAAAATCAACTGTTGACTTTTTGACCAAATAGTGAATTCCGAAAAATTTTGTGTTTATAGACTATTTTTACTAATTTCATCGTTCCAGACTCAAATATCACGCCTGGCTCCAAATTCAACTCCTAACACAACTTCAATTTTAATAACATTCATCATTAATATTATAACTCACAATATTTATCAACCGTGTCGCTCCTGTGAAAGAGGGGGCTTCCAATAAGGATTTCTCCCTATCATGCGCGCAATTAGGTGACCAAACCTCTCCTCGATGTAACTTCTAGACATTATAAATATTGCAATTTAATAATATGAATAACTTTGTCGTCTCAATTATTGATTTAATAAAATAACATATTATGCGGATGATACTATGACAATAATCGAATCAATAATACGAGAGATGATATGATGCAAAGAATTATCAGAGTAATAATTGAGTATAACTGAGTGACTTCTCACGTAAGCATCAATAATCAATATTGTGTGCTACTATGCAACCACGCGTATTACTGTACTTTTACTACCGAGTAGTTCAACAGTTAACGATAAAACTTCCGCCGTTATTTTCATAAAGTAGTTTTGTCGTTTTCTCAATCCGACAATAATTCCGTTGTGGGGTCCACCAATGATTGTGCCATTGTACGAATATTCCATGTTAAAACGAATATTCCCCGAGCAATCGAATATTATATAACAACTTGCGTACTTTAGTAAAATTTATAAATATTACCCACAACTATAACATTATATCAAATCCACACCATAATATTCAAAAATATATTTCAAAAAAATTTAATCTTTATTCAAAAAGTTAGGGTCTTACAGCGCCGTCGTACGAATATTCCCCGACAGAAAGAATATTCCACGACCAAACGAATATTCCCCGATAATAATAAGTATTTTATAGCCACTTGCTTATTTTGAAAAAAAATTCACATATCACCTTTAACTTTAACTTTTTATCAATTTAACTATTTACTAAATAGAAAATTGAATACTTTTATTTCATAAAATTCGGGGTCTTACATATAACCATAAAAAATTATGTCAAACATATTATCATCTATAATTTTCATAAATTTAAAAATAAAAATAATTCTTAATTTTAAAATTAATCAATTTAATAAATAAATAAATAAGTTATACTAAATCACTTTTTAAACTACAATGTGAGTATTTGATTAGAGTACTCCATCTATACTAAAAAAATAGCTAAATGGTACACATTTTTTGTCCATTAAAATAAAAAAATTAAAAATATTTATCATTTTATATAATCTCTTGAAACCATTAAATACGTATGGAAATTATATTTTTACTAATATTTTTGTGACGGATGGATAATGATGATATTAATTGAGAACTGATATTTTTGTATGTATTTTTGATATTTTTACTTAATCCTTTCTTGTGACGCCCCCAAAACAGGTTTACAGTTTGTTCAACACTGAATTGTGTATGTATCCAAATTATACCTAAAAACACTGTATTCTGTAAAAATTTAAATTAAAATAAATACTATACATTTTTTTAGAGTAGCAAAAAAAAAAAAAAAACTTGGCCTGTCCAATTTTCTGATCCAAAGGACCTATCCGTGTAGAACTGCTCTAATATAATATATGAAATTGCAAATAGATTTTCACCCGCTATGCGGTAATCCACGTATACAGATCATTTCCACAATTTAATAAGGAATGAATACACATGATCATTCACCATGCATGTAGTAATCCACATGTATGTGTTATTCCAACGTAATAATAAAGAATGGAATAACAAAAGGATTCACCAATGCGCGTGACAGCATCGCATCTGCACAACAAAGTTATTCTCAACAGAATAATAAATAATGGAATCAAGTCCTACGTAACGCATTTATGTGATATTCAAACGAATAATAAAAAGAACGAAATATTAGAAGAATTTCACCATGTATGCGGATTGCGATAAAACAAAGTTATTCCAACAGAATAATAAGAATGGAATAATGTAAGAATTTCACCAAGTATAGGGTATCCTCAGATACAAAAGTTATTCCAATAGAATAATAAAGAATGGAATAATGTAAGTCTCTTCACGAATAAGAAAGAAAGAATACCCCTTACGAGTACAACAAATAATATCCCTTACCTTAGAAAAACTCAATATCAAGTAGTGAAGTAATGAATACTTTTCTTCTTTCTCTCTATAGTTTCTCTCTAGAGTTTCAATCAATTCGTAAGAAATAATGAAGGAATGAGCTTCTATTTATAGGAGAATGGACCGAATAGTAACTAATTCATGAACTATCCAGATTGATTTACTTTTAAACGGGACGGTCCATATTGGTTTACTATTAAAACTTAAAGCAACGGTCCATACCGATTTACTATTAAAACTTTAAACCAAATGATCCATATTGATTTACTATTATACTTTCCACCAAATGGTCCATATTGATTTACTATTATATCTTCAACCAACGGTCTGAAAAATTAGCACATCTCCTCATGGAATAATATTGTACCTAAAAATGATTTGGACCGAACATAAATATATCTTACGGGTGAATAGTACCCCTGTGAATAGTAACTCGTGAATAGTAACTCGTGAATAGTACGTAACTCATTAATAGTAACTCGTGAATAGTAACTCGTAAATAGTACTTTGACACGAAAAGTGTCCCGAATACCCAATTGAACAATATAACCTCCAGACATCAATTATATTAACACAAATAGGTCCAACACAATGGAACTATAAAATTCATCTTTAATCAACACGAACTTATTCATCATTAATATTATAATTCACAATATTTAACAACCAGGTCGTTCCCAAGAAAGAGGGGGCTTTTCGATAAGGATTTCTCCTTATTGGCGCGCAATTAGGTGACCAAACCTCTCCTTGACAGAACTTCTAGACATTGTCAATATTGCAAATAATAATATGAATAACTTTGTCGTGTCATATTGATTTAATAATATATTATATTATGTAGATGATACTGTAACAATAATTGAATCAATAATATGAGAGATATGATGCAGCAATTACTGTAGCAATAATTGAGTATAATTGAGTGACTTCTCACGTAAGCATCAATAATCAATACCGTGTGCTATTATGCAACCACGCTTATTACTTTACTTTTACTACCGGGTAGTTCAACAGTTTTAACGATAATACATCCGCCGTTATTTTATAGAAAGATATTTTTGTCGTTTTCTAACTACGACAATACTTCCGTTGTGGGGTCCACCAATGATTGTGCCGTCGTACGAATATTTCCTGTTAAAACGAATATTCCCCGACCAATCGAATATTATATAACCACTTGCTTACTTTGCAAAATTTATAAATATTACCCACAGCTATAACATTATATCAAATCCACGCCATAATATTCAAAAATATATTTCGAGAAAATTATTCTTTATTCATAAAAGTTGGGATCTTACATTTCTTATATGAGTATACAGTTGGTCTCATCTTCATATGAAAAAAAAATATGTAAAAATATCAAAAATACATGTGAAAATATTATTCCCGTATTGATTTGAATATCCGGTAACGGAATACTCCATCCGTCTCTTAATATAAGACATTTTTGAAAAGTATTTTTATCCTTTGATATATGTCGTTTGAGAATTTTAAGTAAGTATTAATTGCTTAATTTTTAATATTAACTCAAGTATTAAATATAACTTTGGGTTTTTTATTATTTTTTTTCAATAAATAATACTATCTTTTTTTTCTATATAAAGACAATATAAATAATTAATATAATATTTAATGATATATTAATTATTTTATTAATACTTATGCAGAATTCTAAAATAACTTATAGATATGGTGTACATAGAAAGACATGTTTGGGTCCACTCCATTTATATACTCCAATATACAGATTACATAAATTCTCCATAAAGACTCTTTCTAGTGCTTTCACTCCAAAATTCCTCTCACCCTCCTCCTCCTCCTCCTCCTCCTCCTCCTCCTCTCTCTCTCTCTGTGCAGTGCATTAATTTTTTCTGCTGTGTTCATGTGAAGAGATGGAATTGGGCTTAAGCTTAGGAGGAGATGCATCATCATCAAAACCATTTGGACTTTTGGATAAAATTCTCCAACACCAAAAGAAATCAGCAACAACCCTTCAAAATGCAGTGCTGGGTTTTGTATGGCCTTAGTATAAACTCAAATACTACTAGTACAAAAAGAAAATCACCGTAAGAAGAAGATCATATTACTAATGATGAATATTCATCACAAGAAACCATTAAAGAAACAAGTAGAGAGCTTCATCTTCTTCCTCTTGCTCCGATTCATCACCTCACTCCTTCCGATAAACCATCCTTCCCTTGGTCTTCTGGTAATGCTACTCGCTATTTTTTACACACACACACACACACACACACACACACACACACACACACATATATATATATATATATATATATCTTCCTGCATAAAATATGGGACGACCCTAAAATATTGTCTTGACATATTTATATATGAAAATTGATCTCCAGCTATAGATCAGTCCATTTGAAAATGAAATGACCATGAATTAAAATAATAGAAATCGAACGGTCAAGATTTAAAATAGAATATGTGGATGTGGATCAGTTTAATATATATACATGCATATAATTTCTTGGTCTAAAAATTGTTGAGAATTAGTATCAAGTTATCTGATAACAAAAGTTGCTGGAATACTTGTTTATTGAATGCAAACTTCTGGCTTTATATAGCCATACAACATAACAGAAACAAGAAATTGCAGCCCACTAACATAGTGGTAAATTAACAGAAATCAAGGAATTCAAAGCTAACAACTACATCCTAACTTGTAGGACTATTATTTGACTGAAAGTCTAAATAACCAAGTCTCCTACTTTCAAGCAACAAACAACAACAAACAGCGACCAAGTCTTCCAATAATCCCTCCCTTAAGCTAGTGCGTTCAAGCACTCAACTTATGTTGTTTAAATCACAAACTCCCAACACCTTTCTAAGTTTCTCAAAGGCTTCCAGTTTCAAAGGCTTTGTGAATATATCTGCCAACTGCTCATTAGTATCACAATGAACTAATTTAACAACACCATCATGAGTTCAATTTCTAAGAAAATGAAACCTTACTGCAATGTGCTTGCTGCGTCCATGGAACACTGGATTCTTCGAGAGCTTTATGGTTGAACTATTATCACACCAAATCACAATGCTTCCATCTTGGTTGCTTTCCATTTCCTCTAGAACTTGTTTTGACCTAAATGGCTTCTTTGGCACAATTTGTCGCAAACAACATATTCTCCTCTGTTGTTGACGATGTGACTATAGGTTACTTCTTTGATGTCCAAGATATTACACTTCCCCCAATTAAGAACACATAACCGGAAGTGCTTTTCTCGATCATCCAAGTCTCCGGCATAATCGTTATCTGTAAAAGCAACAAGTTTTTCATATTCCCACTTCTTATAGAATATACCATAACTTGTGGTACCTTTAAGATATCGCATCACCCTCTTGGCAGCTTGAAAATGCATTTATGTTGGCTGGGACATGAATCTGCTCAGTAAGCTCACTGCAAACATCAAATATGGTCTTGAGGCCGTCAAATACATCAAACTCCCTACAATTTGTTTGTAGTAAGTTTCATTCACCAACTCTCCTCCTTCATTCTTACTCATCTTGAAGCCTAGAACTATTGGACTTTTCACTTCTTTGCTTTCCTCCATCCCAAACCTCCTAAGCACCTCCATCACATACTGCCTTTGACATACAAAAATACCATTATCTCTTTGCAAGACTTCTAAACCAAGAAAGAACCTCATCTTCCCCAAGTCTGTCATTTCTAACTCCTTCATCATAGAAGTCTTAAATTCTCTTAACATCACATCATCATTGCTAGTATAGATAAGATCATCAACGTAAACACTTACTAGCAAGATTTTACCTCCACTACTAACTTTAGAGAATAAAGTCTGCTCACTTCCACATTTCTGAAATCCTTCTTTGTTGAAGTAAGTATCAATTCGACTAAACCAACGAAAATCGTTGCTAAAAAGTTTACATTCCGCAACGAAAGCAAGCTTAAGCAACAATTTTCATAATTTACTGCAACGAAAAATGTCGTTGCAAAATGGTGTCAATTGCAACGAAAATGCATGGTCGTTGCAAAAAAAGTGTTTATTTCGTTGCCAATTAGCGAGGGCTTTTTGCAACGAAATGGGCTTTTTAACAACGACATTTTAATTATTCTCGCAATAATATATTTTGTTTCTAAAGGATCGATGTCTCTGTACGAAAGCCAAATTTCGTTGCAAAATGTATTACTTTTGGCAACGAAAAAAAATGTTCGTTGCAGAACAATTAGTAACGCTCATTGCGCAACAACAGTAAAGTCGTTGCCAAAACCCTTTTGCAACGAAATTTGGCACCATTAGCAACGAAAATCGGTTGTTGCTGAAGCCCTATTTTTTTGTAGTGAAATGTGGAGGGGAGGTACACATCAGTCAAAACTGTACGCAACAACCCAAAAACGTGTTACAATTGCGGAAGAAAAGGTCACCTAGCCCAATTTTGTTTTGTAGTGAAGTCAAGTCCAGCTGGGATGGAGACACCAAAGGCCGTCCCAGACAAGTCAAAGCCGGTAGTTCAAGGGAGAGCGTTTGTCGTGACCTCCCAAAAAGTGAGGAACCCTCACATGTAAGCTAATCATAAACTCTTATGAAATCTATACATTTTTTTATACCGGTTCTACCCATTCTTTTATTTCTCCTACTTGCGCTCAACGTTTAAATTTAACTCTAGAGAAATTAGACTTTGAGTTATCTGTTGAAACTCCGTTGGGAGAAACCTTCATTACATCCACTATTTATAAATCTTGTTTCATTCAAATCGGCACCCTCACGTTACCTATCAATCTTATCTCTTTGAAAATACTTGCATTTGATGTGATTTTAGGGATTGATTGGTTAACTACTCACCATGCTAAAATTGATTATTTTAAATAAAGTTGTAAGCTTTCATATTCTAACCAACCTATTATGCGAATTCAAGCTAACAAACCACTCAAGTCAATCAACTGTCATATCAAGCCATAAAGCCCATGTGTTTATTGAAAAATGGATGTCAAGCTTTCTTAGCCCATGTCATGGATTTAAACAAAAATACGTCAAATTTGAATGATATTTCTATTGTTAATAAATTTTAACGTATTCCACGAAGAACTTCACAGCCTACCCCGAGCGTGAAATCGAATTTTATATTGCCTTGAACTTGGTACAAAACCCATTTCTAAAATCCCATATCGAATGGCTCTATTGAACTTGAGTTTAAAAACCAATTGCGGAAATGTTAGACCTCGGTTTCATTAAATCCTAAAATCGTCTCCTCCTGGGGTGCTCTGTTCTATTAAGTAAGAAGAAAGATGGAAGTATCGCGACTTTGTATTGATTATCGGGAGTTGAATCATGTCACAGCGATCAAAAATAGGTATCTGTTACCTCGCATTGATGACTGTTTGACCCGTTGTAAGGTGCCAAATTCTTTTCAAAGATCGATCTTCATTTCAGATATCATCAGTTAAAGATTAAAACTGATGACATTCCAAATACTACTTTCAGAACTCGGTACAGGCATTACGAATTCCTAGTCATATCTTTTGGATTGCCAATGCTCCTCCTGCCTTCATGGATATGATGAACCAAGTATTCAAGGAATATTTGGATTATTTTGTGGTTGTCTTTATTGATGACATCCTCATATACTCCAAAAGCCGTGAAGATCATGAGTAACACTTGAGGCTGATACTCCAAAAGCTTCGTGAAAATAAGCTATATGCCAAGTTGAAGAAATGCGAGTTCTGGCTTGATGAAGTAGCATTCCTTGGGCACGTGATATCAAATCACGGAATATCTGTTGACCTAGCGAAGATTGAAGCAATACAAAGCTGGGAGCAACCTAAGCAATGGCCGAAGTACGTACCTTTTTGGGCTTAACTAGTTATTATCGGAGATTCGTGGAAGGATATTCTAGAATCGTTACTCCATTAACTCAGCTGACTCAAAAAGATACAAAATTCGGTTAGAGCGAGGAATGTGAGAAGAGTTTTCAAAAACTCAAGAGGAGACTCATTTCAGCACTTGTTCTGACAATACCATCTGGTTCGGAGGGATTTGTCATATACAGCGATGCTTCAGGCAAATGTTTAGGATGTGTTCTCATGCAACATGGAAAAGTCATAACCTATGCCTCACGATAACTCAAAGAATATGAGAGGAATTATCATACTCATGATCTAGAGTTGATGACTATCGTTTTTTTAACTTTAAAATCTGGAAGCATTACCTGTATGGGGAGAAAGTGGAGATCTATCTGGATCATAAAAGCCTCAAATATTTCTTCACTCAAAAGGAACTCAATATCACGGCAACGACGTTGGCTCGAGTTGTTGAAAGATTAAGATCATACCATTCAATACCATCTTAGAAAAGCAAACGTGGTAGTTATTGGCGTTGAGTAGAAGATCTTATCTTGAGTGCGATATTGTCAATGAAAGGCCCATTTGGTATGACTTAGAAAGGATGGAGATATAGTTAAAGACTCTAGGGACCCACGTGATGATATCAAATATCTGAGTAGAACCAAACTTTAATCGTTAAAGTTAAAGTTGTTCAAGCTATATACACGGAGTGATCGTTATGAAGAAGAAAGTGCAAGAAGGTGCTATTTCAAAAGCAAGAATCGATGAAGAAGTAATACTTCTAGTCAACTCTAGACTTTGTGTTCCTAACGACTCTGATTTGAAGTATAAAATTATGATGGAGGCGCACAACACACCGTTTGCAATCCATCTTGGGAGTACCAAAATGTATCGTGATCTAAAACATACATTTTGGTGGAGCAATATGAAGAGTGAGATAGCAGAGTTTATCTCAAGGTGTTTAACTTGTCAACGTGTCAAGCATCAAGTGCCAAAAGGTCGTTTGCAACCACTTGAAATTCCTGAATGGAAATGGGAGCACATTACCATGGATTTCGTTACTGGTCTTCCTACGGTTTCTCAAGACATAGATGCAATTTGGGTTATTATTGATAGATTAACCAAGTCTGCTTATTTCTTACCTATATGAGAAACTTATTCACTTGAACGTCTTGCTCGTATATACATAAATGAGATTGGAAGACTGCATGGTATGCTAATATCCATAGTTTGTGCTCGAGACCCAAGATTCACTTCATGATTTTTGGTCGATTCTGAAAAAGCTATGGACACAGATTTACGATTCAGTTCGATATATCATCCTCAGATAGACGGGCCGTCGGAGAGGACTATTCAAACTCTTGAGGATCTAATAAGACTCTGTGTTATTGACTTCAAAGGAAGTTGGGACAAGTTCTTGCCATTGGTGGAATTCTCCTACAACAATAGTTATCAAGCAAGTATCGGCATGGCTCCATTCTAGGCATTGTATGGACGTAAGTGTCATTCTCCAGTACGATGGGACGAGGTGGGTGAAGCAACGTTATTGGGACCGAAATTGATACGCATGACTACGAAAAAGATTCAAATGATCCGACAACGTATAAAAACCTCACAAGATCGACAAAAGAGTTATGTTGATCTTCATCGAAGGGACGTGTAATTCAATGTTGGAGATCATGTATTATTAAGTGTTGCTCCATGGAAAGGAGTTGCGAGATTTGATAATAGAAGAAAGCTCAATCCTCGATTCATTGGCCCATTTAAAATCCTCGATCGAGTAAGAACTGTGGCCTATAGACTCGCCTTACCGTCAAGTATGTCTCGTGTTCATAACGTTTTTCATATATCTATGTTATGTAAATATGTGGAAGACCCAAACCACATTATTGAATTAGAACCAGACGAGATAACAGAAGATTTAATGTATGAAGATGTACCTGTTAAAATCTTGGATAAGAAGGAACATATTCTACGCTCAAAGGTTATACCTCAAGTCAAAGTTTTGTGGAGAAACCACGATATGGAGGAAATGACACAGGAGTTAGGATGCAAAATAAAAACAAGGTATCCTCACATCTTGACATACCGAATGCGTGCACCAATTTAGGGACAAAATTTCATAAGAAGGGAGGTTGTAAGACCCCAACTTTTATGAATAAAGATTAATTTTCTCTAAATATTATTTTTGAATAATAAGGTGTGGATTTGATATAATTTTATAGTTGTGAGTAATATTTATAAATTATGCAAAAGTAAGCAAGTTGTTATAAAATATTACGTTTTTATCGGAGATTATTAGTATGACGACACAATCATTGGTGGACCCCACAACATAATTCTTGTCAAAGTTAGAAAACGATAGAAATAACTTTTATAAAAATAATGGCAAAAGTTTTACTGTTAAGCGTTGAAATACCCTATGATAAAATCTTTATGTCTGGCATTGGTTGCATAGTAGCACACGGTATTGTACATTATCTTTGATCTTTACGTGAGAAGTCACTCGGTTTATTCAATTATTGCCACGATAATTCTGCATAGTATCTCACATTATTGATTCAATTATTGTCACAATATTTTATATTATTATATCAATAATTGAGACGACAAAGTTATTCATATTATTATTTGCATTATTGACGAGGTCTAGAAAGTTTTATCGAGGAAAGGGGTTTGATTACCTAATTGCGCGCCAATAAGGAGAAGTCCTTATCGGAAAGCCCCCTCTTTCTTGGGAATGATCTGATTGTTAATATTGTGAGTTATAATATTAATGATGAATAAATATTATTAAAAATATGTTTAGTAAAGCCAAGTGAATTGAGATAAATAGAGGGTTATTTTATGAAGTAATTGTTGTAAATTTGGCTTATTACATGGACCCCCACTTACCCATTTTTCAAAATCATCGGTGTGAACCTGTGTGTGTGTGTGTGTATTATTATATTATAAGTTATCACAATTTTGTTTTATTACTTATATATATATATATATATATATATAAGTTATATATCACGGGTGTGAACCTGTGTGTGTGTGTGTGTGTATTATTATGTTATAAGTTTTATTTTTTTATAAAATAGAATATATTATATTTTATTGCATAGTACTGCATCGTGTTGCATAGTACTTCATAGTGGTTGCATAGTGCAGCATAGTAAAATAAAAAAAATTCAAAAGTTTACATGGGTTCTGCGTAGCTTGTGAATAAGTTACTGTGAAGTCCGTGAGTTTTCCTTATTGTGCGTCCAAATAGTATCATGTCATTCTCCTATAAATAGGATGCTTAGTTTAGAAATAAAAATCACACCAGAATCAGAGAATTCTTCTTCTATAATATTGAGCGTATTTCTTTTGAGTTTAAGGAAGCTTTGAGTGTAGAAAACAGTACAAGTTTTCTTCAAGAATATCTCTGTCATACCAGTCAGAAATACTCTCCTTTTAAGGTAGGGGTATTTTTTATTTCATATTTGCTATTGATATTATTTTTTGTATTCGTAAGAAATTTTATTTTAGATTCAATATTAAGTAAGGAATATATTTTTACGAATATTTTTGTTAAATTTTAATCTTTTCATCTTTGGGAATACTATTCACGGGGTTCATGGGGTACTATTTACTTGGGTACTATTCACCCAGAGATCTTATTCACGATAAAAATTGATTTCTTTTCTATCCAAATTATTTTTGATACATGAATATTATTCTTGAATTTTACTCCACAAAGCAGTTATAATGTTTACAATTTGGACATTTTTAAACTCTGGATAAATTAATTACAAATCTTTAATATTTATCCTTCATTTCGTTTGATTGATGTTTATATCATTGTCATCATCCTCGTGCTTATATTGTGATGAAAGTCATCTTTGGCCCATAGTGTATAGATGGACTGTTGATTGGTATGATTATGACTAAGAATTATGTATCGGTATAATCATGACCTGTAATGTTATAAATGATGTGGTAAAATTCTTCATTGGCTCGTAGTGGTGCATTGATGGATATATAGTTGTTGGCATGATTATGACCATTGGTGATAATAACGAAATATCCTTGGCGCGTGGTGCATGGATAATTAAAATGGATGTGATCTTAATGAATATCATTGGCCGTGGTGCATGGATAATTCGGTGATGTGGATTATTTATTAAGGCGTGTTACAACGATAAAATATTAATGATGAACTTTTAAATTATAGAAGATAGTAGATATCATGCTTTACTTGACTCTTCTAATGGATTGTTTGTTCATTTGCACTTAAATTTATTATACATTGTATTCTATCGGTTTATATAAAACCCCAACTTTTGAATAAAGATTAATTTTCTATAAATATTATTTTGAATATTATGGAGTGAAATTGATATAATGTTATAGTTGTGGGTAATATTTATAAATTTTGCAAAATGTGAAGTTGTTATATAATATTCGATTGGTGGGAGAATATTCGTTTTAATATGGAATATTATACAATGACGGCACAATCATTGGTGGACCCACAGCGGAATTATTATCGGATTGAAAAAGCGACAAAAATACTTTATGAAAATAACGGTGGAAGTTTTACTGATTAATTGTTGAAACACCGGTGTTAAAAAATGCGATGTCTGGCGTGGTTGCATAGTAGCACACGGTATTAATTATTGATGCTTACGTGATAAGTCACTCAGTTTTATCGGTATTATTAATGTAATAATACAGAAAATCTTTTTATATAAACATAATACTTTTATAAAGTTATCTATTTTATTAGACAATAATTAGAATATATTATATTTTATTATGCATAGTGTTTGCATAGTGCCTGCATAGCGTTTGCATAGTAAAATCTTTTATAAAGTTATTCGTTTTATTAGATTATAAATAGAATATATTATATTTTATTTAAAAGATTTTGCTTTAAATATGAACCGTCAGATTAAAGTAAATCAATCTAGACCGTTCATGAGTTAGTTCTTATCTTGATCCATTTTTACTATAAATAGAAGCTCATTCCTTCATTATTTTCTTACGAATTCACTGAACTCTAGAGAGATAAACTATAGAGAGAAAGAAGAAAGTATTCTGCTACTTCACTACTTATATATCCTGTACTCTTCTTCTTAAGGTAGGGAATATTATTTATTGTACTCTTAGGGAGTATTATTTCTTTTGTACTCATGAAGAGAACTTCTGTTATTCCATTCTTTATTATTATGTTGGAATAACTTTTGTATCTGTGAAGCTACCCTATACTTGGTAACATTCTTCTATTATTAAAAGTCTTTATTATTACATTTGGAATATCATATACATGCGTTTCTGGCAGGAATGATCTTGAATCTTTATTACTCTGTTGAATATCACATGCATGCGTTTCTGTGGGACTGAATAAAATCTTTATTATTATTACATTGGAATATCTTATGCATGCGTTTTATGTGGGACTGATTAAAATCCTTATTAGTATTACATTGGAATAACTTGTCTGTCTGATCCGCATGCATGGTGATTTCTATTGTTATTCCATTCTTTATTATTACATTGGAACATCCATCGATCAAATTTACTTTGACTTCGGTTCCGTTATTTAGTATCTGTTGGAATAACCTATCTATCAAAATACGCATGCATGGTGATTTCTTTTGTTATTCCATTGTTTATTATACTCAATTGGCTAAAGTTTTGACTTCATACTCCATGAAATTAGTGGAATATCCTTGATATTTGCGCTTCATCCGATATCTTTTCATGGAAATATTCTTACGAGCATTCTTGAATTTTACTCTACAAAGCAGTATCATGTTGATAATTTGGACATTATTAGTTCTGGATAAATTAATTCTTGAACTTGTTTTATTTTATTCTTATATCATTGTCATCATCCTCATGTTTATATTTTTTGAAAGTCATCTACATGGCACATGGTGCATAGATGGACTTGGTATGATTATGACCGAGGGATTATTGATTGTAATCATGGTAGTAATATTACAAATGATGTGGTAAAAGTCCTCATTGGCCCGTAGTGCATTGATGGATAGTTGTTGGCATGATCATGACCATTAATGAATACACAAATATTCTTGGCCCGTAGTGCATGAATAATTGTGGTCGTGATACTAAAGAATATCCTTGGTCGTATTGCAGGGGTGATTCGATGATGTGGATTATTTATTAAGCTGAGTCCCAGCGATAAAAGTGATGAAAAACCATTTAAATCATAAAAGATAGTAGATTTTATTTTCTACTTGACTCTTTTAATGGATTGCTTGTTCCACTGCAGTTAAACTTGATGTTTGTTATATTGTATCAGTTTAACACTATTGAAGACTAAAGGTAATTTATTCTACTTTATCTTAGTCATAATATTTCTTACTGGGCTAGTTGAGCTCACCCTTTCTTTCACTGTTCTCTTCAGGAAATGAGAATATAGCTGGGACGAGTCGGGGAACGGAGTGATGGTCCTAGATGGTGCATTAGTAGTCCTCACTATTCTGTGAAATAGTGTGATAATAATTGTAATGAGGACTCCTTTTGAGTTTGTATACTCTCTAGTAGACAATATTTGTATTCAAACTCACAGTTTATGTTTTGTCGTATTGTACACGACAGTTGTATTATTAAGTTGTATTTGAATTCTGTACCATGTATCTGGCGACTCAAGATGGGTGATGTATACCTAATTTTGGGGACATCACAGTTGGTATCAAAGCTTATGGATATGATCCCTGGCTAAGATGTGAGACTAGAACTAGGAGGGGAGAGACGGGGAATTCCTTCTCTAGTATGACCTACCTAAGTTTATTTGGTATTTAATTGGTCGGTCAAAGTATAGGGATAATATGTTATATGTTAATTAACCTTTGTTTTGTGGCAGTATCTGAAAATGACATCCGAGAATGTTGAGAATAGTAATGGAGCACAAGAGACCATTGAGTCTCCATATATCAATAATCAGGATAATGTACATCAAGAAGGCGACAATCCTCATGCAAACAACAACACGGACCAAATGATGAATGATGGATTGTTCAGAGGCTTTATGCAATTCATGCAACATCAGGCGAGAGTGGCTCCTGTCTAAAATGTAGGTGGAAACACTAGAAACTCTCGGACGGTCACCATTAAACAGATTCAAGAGGCTGGGACCACGGAGTTTATTGGAGAGCCAAAACCACTTAAAGGCGAAAGCATGGATAAAGCAGATCACCAAGATATTTGATGTCTTGGGATGCTCAGAGAGCAAAAGGTTCCCTTCATACCTTCATATTGCATGAAGAAAGCGATTCTTGGTGGGAATCATAAAAAATGTACCGACTGGCCTTACTCAAGATGTCTTGGGAGAAGTTCCTTAGAGTATTAAATCACATGAAAGAAGTGGAGTTTATCAAATTGGAACAAAACAATATGGCCAGTAATCGTGTCTGAGGCTAAATTTACGGAGTTATCTGGTTTGCATCCCATTTGGTCGATAATGAGGAAGCGAATGGCGCGAATGTTTTAAGAGGTTTGAAACCGGAGATCGTCAATATCTTATTTCTCATAAAGCGTGTTTGTACTCGGATGTTGTAAATAGGGCTCGATTATTGGAAGCGCGATAACGAGTCAACGCAACCAAGAGAAAGCAACCAACATGAAAATACCGGTGGTATCGGTCATCAAAAGCGGTGACAACAAGCGTGGAGGAATCAATATGCGAAATGGTAACCACTTGGTGGTAATCATGGCCAAGATAGTAAAATGGACATTTTAAGAAAAGGAGATTCAACAATGATAGAAGGGCGTCGGCACCAACAACACGTTATTGTTAAGGAAGGAGTCGACCACCTATCATATGCTTCAAATCTTGAAGGGAGGACACATCGGTCAAAATCTAGCGATCTCTTGATGCCGTCCAAAACATGTTATAATTGTGGAAGAGAAGGTCACCTAGCCCAATTTTGTCGTTCACCGAAGACAAGTTCAGCTAGGATGGAGGCACCAAAGGCCGTCCCAGAAAAGTCAAAGCCGGTGGTGCAAGGGAGAGCATTTGTCGTGACCTCCCAGAAAGCAAGGAACCCGAATGAGGTCATCACGGGTAAGCTTATCATAAACTCTAGCGAAGTCTATACCTTATTTGATACCGGTTCTACCCATTCTTTTATTTCTCCTACTTGCGCTCAACGTTTAAATTCTACTCCGGAGAAATTGGACTTTGACTTATCTATTGAAACTCCATTGGGAGAAACCTTCATTACATCCACAGTTTATAAGTCTTGTTTGGTTCAAATCGTACCCTCACATTACCTGTTGATCTAATTTCATTGAAAATACTTGCATTTGATGTGATTCTAGGGATTGATTGGTTAACTACTCATCATGCTAAAATTGATTGTTTTCGTAAGGTTGTTAGCTTTTATATTCCTAATCAACCTATTATGCGAATTCAAGCGACCAAACCATTAAAATCAATCACGGTCATCTCAAGCCATAAAGCTATTCGTTTATTGAAAAATAGATGTCAAGCTTTCTTAGCCCGCGTCACAGATCTAAACAAAAATACGTCAGTTTTGAATGATATTTCTATTATTAATGAATTTCCTGACGTATTCTCTGAAGAACTTCCTGGCCTACCCCCAGAGCGTGAAATTGAATTTTTTATTGACCTTGAACCCGATACAAAACCCATTTCCAAAGCCCCATAAGAAATGGCTCCTAGTGAACTTCAGGAGTTAAAGACTCAACTGCAGGAATTATTAGACATTGGCTTTATTCGTCCTAGTACTTCTCCTTGGGGTGCTCCTGTTCTATTCGTGAAGAAGAAAGATGGAGTGTGCGACTTTGTATTGATTATCGAGGGTTGAATCATGTCACCATCAAAAATAGGTACCCATTGCCACGTATTGATGACCTGTTTGACTAGTTGCAAGGCGCCAAATTCTTTTCAAAGATTAATCTTTGTTCCGGATATCACCAATTGAAGATTAGAACCGATGACATTCCAAAGGCGACTTTAACTCTTCGATGCGGGCATTATAAATTCCTAGTCATGTCTTTTGGATTGACTAATGCTCCTGCTGCCTTCATGGATATGATGAACCGAGTATTCAAGGAATATTTGGATCACTTTGTGGTCGTCTTTATTGATGACATTATTATTTATTCCAAAAGCCATGAAGATCATGAGCAACACTTGAGACTGATACTCCAAAAGCTTCGTGAATATAAGCTTTATGCCAAGTTGAAGAAATGCGAGTTCTGGCTTGAGGAAGTAGCATTCCTTGGGCACGTGGTATCAAGTCATGGAATATCTGTTGGCCCAGCAAAGATTGAAGCTACTCAAAGCTAGGAGCAACTTAAATCATCGATGGCCGAAAATCGTAGCTTTCTCGGCTTATCTGGTTATTATCGGAGATTCGTAGAAGGGTTTTCTCGAATCGCTACTCCACTAACTCAGCTGACTCGGAAAGATACAAAGTTTGGTTGGAGCGAAGAATGTAAGAAGAGTTTTCAAGAACTCAAGAGGAGACTCATTTCAGCACATGTTCTGACAATACCATCTGGTTCGGAGGGATTTGTCATCTACAGTGATGCTTCGGGCAAAGGGTTAAGATGTGTTCTCATGCAAAATGGGAAATTCATAGCCTATGCCTCATGACAACTCAAAGAATATGAAAGGAATTATCCTACTCATGATCTAAAGTTGGCAGTTGTTGTCTTCACACTAAAGATTTGGAGGCATTACTTGTATGGGGAGAAAGTGGAGATCTTTACGGATCATAAAAGCCTCAAATATTTCTTCACTCAAAAGGAACTCAACATGCAACAACGACGTTGGCTTGAACTGTTGAAAGATTATGATCATACCATCCAATACCATCCTGGAAAAGCGAACGTGGTAGGCGGCGCATTGAGTAGAAGATCATATCTTGGATGCAGTGCAATATTGTCAATGAAAGGCCCATTTTGTATGACTTGCAAAGGATGGAGATAGAGATAAAGACTCAGGGGACCCGCGTGATGATGGCGAATATATGAGTAGAACCGACTTTAATTGATAAAATTAAAATTTGCTCAAATTCTGAATCCGGGGTGATGTCGTATGAGGAAGAAAGTGCAAGAAGGTGCTATGTCGGAAGCAAGAATCGATGAAGAAGGAATACTTCGAGTCAACTCCAGACTTTGTGTTCCTAACGATCCTGATTTAAAGTATTAAATCATGATGGAGGCGTACAACACACCGTTTGCAATCCATCCTGGGAGTACCAAAATGTATCGTGATCTTGGTCATACATTTTGGTGGAGCAATATGAAGAGAGAGATAGCGTTGTTTATCTCAAGGTGTCTAACTTGTCAACGAGTCAAGGCGGAGCATCAAGTACCAAAAGGTCCATTGCAACCACTTGAAATTTCAAAATGGAAGTGGGAGCACATTACCATGGATTTCGTTATTGGTCTTCCCAAGGTTTCTCAAGGCATTGATGCAATTTGGGTCATTGTTGATAGATTGACCAAGTCTGCTCACTTCTTACCAATACGAGAAACTTATACACTTGAACATCTTGCTCGTATGTACATAAACGAGGTTTTAAGATTGCATGGTATGCCAGTATCCATAGTTTCTGATCGAGACCCAAGATTCACTTCACAATTTTGGGTTAGTTTGCGGCTATAGCACGCAATTCTGATTTAGCTTCGGCATATCATCCTCGGATGGATGGACGGTCGGAGAGGACTATTTAAACTCTTGAAGATCTATTAAGACTCGTGTCCTTGACTTCAAGGAAGTTGGGATAAGTTCTTACCATTGGTGGAGTTTTCCTACAACAACGATTATCAAGCAAGTATTGGCATGGCTCCATTCGAGCGTTATATGGAAGAAAGTGTCGTTCTCGGTATCTTTGGGATGAGGTGGGTGAAGCAACGTTGTTGGGACCAAAGTTGAGTTGGTATGTATGACTACGAAAAAAAGATTCAAACGATCCGAATGACGTATAAAAACCTCCACAAGATCGACAAAAGAGTTATGCTAATCTTCATCGAAAGGGCGTGGAATTCGATATAGGAGATCATGTGTTGTTACGTGTTGCTCCATGGAAAGGAGTTCACGAGATTTGGAAAGAGAGGAAAGCTCGATCCTCGATTCATCGGCCCATTTTAATCCTCGATCGAGTAGGAACTGGGCCTATAGACTCTCTTTTACTGCCAAGTATGTCTCGTGTTCATAACTTTTTCACATATCCATGTTACGTAAATATGTGGAAGACCCGAACCACATTATTGAGTTAGAACCGAACGAAATATCGGAAGATTTGACGTATGAAGAAGTTCCTGTTCAAATCTTGGATAAGAAGGAACATATTCTATGCTCCAAGGTTATACCTCAAGTCAAAGTTTTGTGAAGAAACCACGATGTTGAGGAAATGACCTAGGAATTAGAATCAAATGAAATCAAAGTATCCTTACCTCTTGATATACCGATCGTACCCTAATTTTGAGGGTGAAATTTCATAAGAAGGGGAGGTTGTAAAACCCAACTTTTGAATAAAGATGAATTTTCTATAAATATAATTTTTGAATATTATGGAGTAAAATTGATATAATGTTATAGTTGTGGGTAATATTTACAAATTTTGCAAAATCGCATGAAGTTGTTATATAATATTCGATTGGTGGGAGAATATTACGTTTTAACAGGGGAATATTTGTACAACTAACAATCATTAGTGGACCCCACAAAATTATTGTCGGATTGAGAAAATGACAAAACTACTTTATGAAAATAACGGCGGAAGTTTTACCATTAACTGTTGAAACACCCGATTTTAAAAAATCTGATGTCTGGCGTGGTTGCGTAGTAGCACACCGGTATTAATTATTGATGCTTCATGATATATGTCACTCAATTTTGTTGGTATTATTAATGTAATAATCTGAAATTTTTTATATAAAGCAGAATACTTTTATAAAGTTATACATTTTATTAGACAATAATTAGAATATATTATATTTTATTATGCATAGTGTTTGTATAGTGCTGCGTAGTGTTTGCATAGTAAAATCTTTTATAAAGTTATTCGTTTTATTAGATTACAAATAGAATATATTATATTTTATTTAAAAGATTTTGCTTTAAATATGAACCGAAATCGATTAAAGTAAATCAATCTAGACCGATTCATGAGTTAGTTACTTATGCGGTCCATTTTTCTATAAATAGAAGCTCATTCCTTCATTATTTTCTTACGAATTCACTGAACTCTAGAGAGATAAACTATAGAGAGAAAGAAGAAAGTATTCTGCTACTTCACTACTTATATATCCAGTACTCTTCTTCTTAAGGTAGGAAATATTATTTATTGTACTCGTTGGGAGTATTATTTCTTTTGTATTCATGAAGAGAACTTACATTATTCCATTCTTTATTATTACATTGGAATAACTTTTGTGTCATGAACTACTACCTATACTAGGTGACATTCTTCTATTATTAAAAGTTTATTATTACATTAGAATGTCATGTATACATGTGTTTTCTGTGGGACTGATTAAAATCTTTATTACTACTGTTGGAATATCTTATGCATGTATTTTCGTGGGACTGGTTAAAATTTATTATTATTATTACATTGGAATATCACATGCATGCGTTTTATGTGGGACTGATTAAAGTCCTTATTAGTATTACATTGGAATAACTTTGTCTGTCATGCAATCTGCATGCATGGTGATTTCAATTGTTATTCCATTCTTTATTATTACATTTGGAACATCACAGCGGTGCAATTTACTTTGACACAGTTCCGATTATTTAGTATCTATTAGAATAACTTTTACATACGATCACCTACGCATGCATGGTGATTTCTTTTGTTATTTCATTCTTTATTATACTTAGTTGGCTAAAGTTTTGACTTCTATACTCCATGAAATTAGTGGAATATCCTTGATGTTTGCACTTCATCCAGTATCTTTTCATGGAAATATTCTTCTGAGCATTCTTGAATTTTACTCTACAAAGCAATATCATGTTGACAATTTGGACATTATTAGTTCCTGGATAAATTAATTCTTGAACTTGTTTTATTGAATTCTTATATCATTGTCATCATCCTCATGTTTATATTTTTTGAAAGTCATCGTGGCACATGGTGCATAGATGAACTTGATATGATTATGACCGAGGATTATTCTTGTAATCATGATTTGTAATGTTACAAATGATGTGGTAAAAGTCCTC
Organism: Panax ginseng; assembly: GCA_020205605.1. NCBI lineage: Eukaryota > Viridiplantae > Streptophyta > Magnoliopsida > Apiales > Araliaceae > Panax > Panax ginseng. The sequence continues at coordinate 29,449,685 of CM035141.1, forward strand.
ATTGGCCGTAGTGCATTGATGGGCGATTGTTGGCATGATCATGACCATTAATGAATACACAAATATTCTTGGCTCGTGAGTGCATGGATAATTGTGGTGCGTGATACTAAAAAATATCCTTGGCGTATTGCGGGGGTGATTCGATGATGTGGATTATTTATTAAAATTTGAGTCCAGTGATAAAAGTGATGAAAAACTAACCCAAAATCACTTTTATGGGGCGAGTCGAGAAACAGAGTGATGGTCTAGATGGTGCATTAGTAGTCCTCACTATTACGTGAAATAGTGTGATAATAATTGTAATGAGGACTCCTTTTGAGTTTTTATACTCTCTAGTAGACAATATTTGTATTCAAACTCACAGTTTATGTTTTGTCGTATTGTACACGACAGTTGTATTATTAAGTTGTATTTGAATTCTGTACCATGTATCTGGCGACTCAAGATGGGTGATGTATACCTAATTTTGGGGACGTCATAGTTTAACACTGTTGAAGGCTAACGATAATTTATTATGCATTATCTTAGTCATAATACTCTTTACGGGGCTAGTTGAGCTCACCCTTTACTTTCATTGTTCTCTTCAGGAAATGAGAATATAGTTGGGACTAGTCGGGGAATGGAGTGACGGTTCGAGATGGTGGATGTAGAAGTCCTCACTATTTTATAAAATAGCGTGATAATAATTGTAATGAGGACTCCATTTGAGTTTGGATATTGTCTACGAGACAATATTCGTGTTAAAACTCTCAGCTTATGTTTTGTCGTATTTTACACGACAGTTGTATAATTAAGTTTGTATTTGAATTTTGTACCATGTATTTGGCGACTCAGAATGGGTTGTGTATACCTATTTTGGGGGCGTCACAGTCATTCTTATACTAATACACAATTCCTGGTCATAATCATACCAACCAATAATTCATCTTTGCACTACGGGCCAAAGATAATCTTTCACCACAATTGAATTCTGAATATGATGACAATGATATGAAGGATGAATATAAACAATAAGATTAAGAATAAACAATAGAGATTTAATTTATCTAGAGTCAAAAAAAATATCCAAATTGTCAACGTGATGATCAAAACATGGATTCAAATTCAAGAATGATATTGAAGATTCATATTGCAAAGATAATTTGGATAAAAAAAAAATCTAGATTTAAATCATGAATAGTACTTTCAAAATCGTGAATAGTTCTCCCAATGAATAGTACTTTCGATATGAATATAATAGTACCACGGCATGAATAGATTAAAATTTAATAAAAATGTTAAAGGCAAGTATTCAAGTGAAATGATATTAGATGAAACATGAAACCTTAAAGAATTTCTAATCATTTAGGAATTATAGAAGCAATACTTACCATAGTAAGTTTAGATTTAGGAATTTGAAATGATATAATATCACTTACATAATATGGAGTATGAAAGAAGATTATGTTCTTAATGAGTATTGATAGAAAATAATATCATTTACCTTAATTAGCGTATATTGTAAAATAGTGTGTGACAATAATTGTAATGAGGACTTAATTTGAGTGTGGATATTGTCAAATGCGATATATGGTACAATATTTGTATTAAAACTCACAATAAGTGTGGTCATATTTTGCATGACAATCTAATAGTTGTAAATAGAAAATTTTGTATTGAATTCTATAGTCTATATTTTGGAGACTCAAAATGTGGGTTGTGTGGACCTATTTTGGAGGCTTCACAATACCAAACCCTAGCCAAGCTTGTCAAACCTTAGGCTCAACCCAGGGAATCCCCATGGCTCAACCTTAGCCAAACCTTACAAACCCCTAGCCGAGCCTTTCAAACCCTAGGCTTGGTTAGGCAAAAATAATTTGATTTCTCATTTTCTTTTTTGTTAGATTTTCTAACTTTTTCGGTTATGTTTTCGTAACCCGCTCGGTTATTCAAAAAATCTACTTTCAATTTTAGAAAATTCGATTTCGCTACCGATCCCCATTCCCCGAACAAACGTTATGTCGTTCTTCAAAAAGTCAAAAAAATAAAAAATAGTTTTTCTCGTGAATAGTGTTTTTAACTTTCTCCCGAAAAAACTTTTATTAGAGATTTCATCTCTCCTTCTCAAATAAATGCCATAACGTAATTCAAAATTCTCGAAAAAGAACGTTTATTAGCGTTTTCTGCATTTTATGAAAATGTTTTAGCATTTTTCTCGAAAAAATTATTTTATCCCAAAAAATCCCAACACTCGTACATAATCTCGTAACACATAAACTAAGTCATTAATCGACCTAAATCACATAACACATAATAATATCAATAAAAACTCATTCATTAGACATTCTTATCGAAATACCTAATTTCAAGGCTATCCGAATTCTCAGGTCGTCACATTGTGTCTATGAATCAGTCTTTGTATCTTTTCATTTTTTATAGCTGATTTGTTCCTGCTTATAGGATTCGATCGTGAAGTAAGATCGAAAATTTAAAAATGTGAGTTGCTTTAGAGTAGTAATTGTTCTTGTTTTCTTTGTAAGTATCTACTTTTCTTTCCTCACAGATTAACAATTATGCCTCCTTTTAATCTATTATTTTCCATATGTTATATATTATGTATCTTTTTGAGCAAATCTTTGTAATATCAAGTGAATTTTATGAATATATTAATAATTAAATAAATAAAAGTTTGAATATTTATTTGAATATAAATATATACCCTTGTGGCATGAAATGTGATGATTCAATTAAAATGAATTAAGTATTTGATAATTGAGAATATATGGTGAAATAAATACGAGCTTATATTAAGCTTATGTGATGTGCCGAGTGTGGCAAAGTGATGAAATAAGTAATTTATTAATAAAGGGAGTATATAAATTATGTGATGGATTAATTATTAATCTATTATTTAATTAATTGTTGTTATGTGCAATTATTGTGTGAGCATATAAATAAATAATTCATAAGGTTGTAAGATGTGACATTATGATGCATAATGAGTTAATTAAATATGTGTATTTTAAATTTGTGGAAGAAAGATTAAATTTAATTTAATAAATAGTTGATGTTTAATTTAAATATTTATGTGTATTTGAGATAATAAAGTTTATAGAAAATAATGGGTTAATAATATCCAACTGAATTATATTCTAACCTAATGTAAATATTAATTAAACTAACTCAATGTACATAAATTATATGATTATGTGTATATATACCCCTAACTTATCTCAAGGTAATAATATTAACACATTAGAATTGCACTTGTAAGCCAAAAGGAAATAAACTTAAGTGCTAGTATTTATTTGTTAATCTTTGAGTATTAAGGGGGATGTCCCATATTCAGTGCCCCTTTTCTTCACTCACGTGAATAGGCCATTGGCCTAAGCCTACCTCCTACTTTGCCCAAACTCAGAGAATTTCTAATGATGGCTAGAAGAATGGAGGGAGAGGGAGTGGTTGAAGCTTTTCACTAAATATTGCTTGCAAATGGTCTCTTCTTCTTCCCTTTGGTTTGATTCATTGAGCAAAAACCAAAAATTGGTCCATAAATTCTCTATAAATGGAAGTCTCCTTCTTCATTCTGTAAACTTTAAATTGCCTGATAAGTTTCATTGAGAGTGAGTGCTGTGGAATTGAGGAATAATCAGAAGTTTGGAGGAGCATTTGTGAATCATTCAAGCATTCAAGAAGGTGATACACACACACACACACACACACACACACACATATATATATATATATATATATATGCATGTTCCACATTTCTAGTTTTTGAGTTATTGGAAGTGTCATGAATTACTTGCTAATTGAGTCTAAATCGATGGCTAAAGCTTGTTGCTATCTGTAAATTGATGTTAGAAATTGTTAATATGGTTAGATACGAAAACAACGAAAGTTAAACGGATTAATTTGGTTCAGAATCGAGTTTGTGGTGAGATTATTCGCTAAACATGTTACACTTTGGAAAAATGGCATGAACTTTGAATATAAGTCTTGAATTTGATTGCTAAATTGAGTTGAGTTGTTAAAATCATGCTATGTATGTTTGGTAGTATGTTTATGAAGTTTATATATAGTGGATAGGATTAATTTATTGATTTTGTGAAGTTTTAGAGAAAATTCATGTTTGGGTTTGAGTTCTATAAAACAAAGCTCTCATTTGGTTCTCATCCAGGATAGGCGCAATTTATGACTCCTCCAACAGATTCACTTACTGTTGGCAATTGCTTTGTGTACACAGATCTGGGATTTTGATTTACTGTAACAATATGGAAAGTTTAGCATAATAATTTAACTTAAATATGTAAAAATATAGGTATGACTTGTAGTCTTAGGTTCCTTTGCATATATAGTATGAGTTGTTCTAGCTTGCTTTAGTATACATTTTCTAAAGAAAACTTATAGTTTCAAAAACAAACATTGATAGAAATTGTGTATTTTAAGTTCTGAACTTTATAGTACGTGTATATGACGAGGTTATGCGTGCAAATAAGTATGAGTTGTGATTTAAGATTTCTTTGCTTATGACCAACTTGCTTTGGCTTTGAGTTAGAATGGCCTTTAAAGAAAACTTTAAAGATTTGGAACTAAGATCCATGAATATCGTGTTGCGCATATTCTGAACTTGTTAACATGTGTGTATGGTTGAGTAATACAGGTAATATGGTTTAAAGTTGTCTTGCTTATGATCAACTAGCATTAGCATTAGCATTAGCATGGCGTCTTGCTTACATTCTTTATTCTAAGCTATGGAACAAAGTCTTAATGATGTTTTAAGTATTCAAATGTGTGATGGTAGTATAACATGAAGATTTTAAACTTGTAAAAGGTTTCTAAATGAAGTGCATGCGATGTTGATTAAGAATTTTGTGATGTGATAAGATACTACTTTGTGTGGTGCGATTATGCTGAACTAAGATAGGACTTAATGCATGTGCTTAGCATACATGTTTGATCATGTGTGTAATAGGTGCGTTGGTGGTTGGCTTACAAATTAAATTTGTTTAACTAATGAATATATATATATATATATATATATATATATATATAACCATGATGCCATATGAATTTGAATTGTTGATAAGCTATAGATTGGTAAACTACGTTAAAGGCAAGTTCCCTGACTTAATTCTAATATTGAATGCAAGTATCTCAACCGTATCTCTTATTGTGCAAGCTTTGAGTTGGTGTTATATCAACCATATATATTAAGCAAATATCTACATTCGTATGAATCGTCATTCATATTTTGAAATACGGTTCAAATTTTTATCTTGAATCATTTTGCGAGTTTAAAATTATGGTTCTTGAATATATTGTGAAAGCTATCTAAGTCATTTGATTCGACTATGCAAATATCTATGAGTTAGAAAGCTATCCAAACCAATTGCTTGGGTGCGGAATCTTATAAATCTACTGAGATGAACAACCCTCTTAGAAGGGAAAATTTTATATTTTTGGGAATCGGCGTCATGCCTGAACAACATGTTTAAATGTTATGCATAACGTATGGTACTATAGGTTGATCACATGTTGTACTTGTTTATATTGAATTGTCAGTTAAATATTGTTAATTTTAGCAAAAGTTCTTGATCCTTAATGATTTGCTTTCGATGTTTACTCATCTTTAAACCTTAAAGTATTGAAACTTTTAAATTTCGTTGAATATCTTCAGTCCATAGTGACTTTTACTTCGATTCAATGGTTAGATTTGGAACATTTGATAATTCTTGATTCCAACTTTATTATTTTTATCTGGGGACTATCATTTACCATTGTACCCTTGATATTATAAACTTTATACACTTGTTGCTATATTACTTGCTAGGCAAATTTGTTGCTCATTCTTGCATCCCTAAAACATTTCGATTAAAGGCAAAGACAAAGGCTAGGCAATGCTACGGAATAGTAGTTTAGTCCTTTATGATAGAAATGTGTTATTATTATGCTTGTAATAAACTTATTCTATATTATGTAATAAGTTAAGTGATGATTTAAGTTATGTATTAAGTTAATAATGCATTTGCAAAGACTTTGGGACTAGAATATCTATATTAAATCAATATAAATTATTCTATTATTCATTGTTTGAGTTTTCGGTTATTATTTGAGTTAGATCGTGAAGCCTTTGAATTGAGGTATTGGTATTACGGGGCGTCACAAATACCCTCTAAAGCTTACAATCTCTGTTAGGTTTTAGTGGTCAAATGCATATATGAATTTTGTTGTTTTCAATCCTCTAGATTAACTGCAGTTCTTCTGTTATGCATTGTTTTTTGTTTTTGTTTTTGCTAAATCTGAAGCATTTGATTCTTGTTGGGTTTCTTGTTATTACAGTATATTAAAAGGGTCCCTTAAGTTTCTTTTCTTGAAATAGAAGTCATCTGAAAAAAAAAAATAGAAATAGAACAAATAAAGCTAGCAAATTGTTGTTAAGCTTAGTATTTGTCTATTGTACCAGGGACAATCACGTTGATAAGCTTAGTATTTATAGCTCGCTTGTCGAAGTGTGGTTGTGGTTGTCTTTAGGAACAAAGTAGCAGTTTTGAATTTTTGAGCACCTGATTTTGTTTGAGCTCAGCCATTTATGTTTAGGTATGCCCGCCATCATGGAATTCCATGAAGAATTTTATTTCATTTTCCATTAGTTCAAAATTTAAGTTCATTTACGAAATTTGAGAGACATGGATTGATTATTCATAGAAAATGAGCAATAAGCAAGGAAAGTGAATGTTAGAAAAATGCACTAATTGCAAATTATTTTCTTTCCATTTCCATATAATAATATTTCACTAACAAATTGCAGTACCATAACAAATATAATTGATACGCCTGCACAAGATAAATGTCAAAATTCCCGGAGATCTGACCAAAGTATTTCGATTCATCTACTTTCTGCTAGTTAATTTAAGAAACAAAATGTGAACAAGGTCAATTCTATATACACGAACAATAGACTTTTTTCCCTAGAATCTATCTAATAAAATACAAATGATTTTGAATTTCTCGGTCACTTAATAAATCATATGAGTCGTTCAAAGTTTGAGATAAATCTCATCGTCCATACAGTGCCGGAGGCACGGGACCCAGCTAGTAAAATTATATTTCATGAGAAGCTGTGCACAAATCTCAGCATGTTTACTAATAAGAACGTTTCAAAAGAGCACAAACACACAAATTAGAAGAAGTAGTACAACTATGTTATCGAAGTAACAATCACATCAAATATAAGCGGTAATAATTAGCAACTTGACAGTTTCATTACCAATAATAGAAGCATCACAGTCAAGACAGAAAAAAAGCTTTGATATTTTCTTTCACCTTCCTGCATTTCAAGTTATGGCGAGGGCGAAGGACAACGACAATGAGCTACTGATCTTTAGAAAGATTGAAATGAGAGTCCGATTTCAAATATACAAATATACATATATAAGCACAAAACACAAAAGAAATGGTGGAAATACGATGACCTCCACTAACCTTCCTCGTAGGGAGAATAGTCAATGTCCTCTCTGAAATATTCCTACACGCATAATTAAACATCAAAGTCAAAAAAAGATTCAAATATACCTACACAAAAACACTACCAATCATAAATTCTAATTGAAACCCAACTATTGAACAAACAAAATTTTCAATTATGCAAAATATGTGTATGTACTTGGCGTTTGCACATCACACACCTGATATATATATAATTATAAATAAGTAGAGAGATAGAGAGAATGAGAAATGGGTTTACCAGGAAGATAGTGGAGGACGAACACTTTGACAGGACTGCAGACGACGGCGTCCACCCAAAACCATCAGCCGGCTCCTCCTTCTCCTTCTCCCTCTTCCCCTTCTTTTCTTTTTCTTTCTTCTTCTTTTGCTCGACTATTTGTCTACTGATGGACATATATAAAAATGATCAGCGACCGCTTTCTGCCACTGCGTGCGGTTGTTGTTTTTAATTGATGTGGAAGTATTAGTTGTTGAGAATTAAACTTAATTCAATGTTAATTTGGAGTATTCTAGATTATTCAAGAATTATCATAATTAATATTAGTACATGAATTGGTGATATCCAAGTACATGATACATGTATGTTCATGAATGTGTTCAAGTGTTAGGTTCATGTACATGAATGTGGTCATGTAGTAATTATTAATGTGGTTCTAGAAGTGTCCTATGAGTCCTATAAATAGCTTGTACTTCAATCATTTTAATCAAGTGAAATGAAAGTATTCTTAAGTATTCTCTAAAGTTATATTTCACTTCCTCCCTAAAATATATTCTCTTCCTAATCTTCCAACATTAGCGACCGATTGTTGTCGCTGTTAGTACTCGGTCGCAATAAGTCTCCCCCGCCAACATCTGTGCTAAATTTATGACGGCAAAATTTGAATAGCGACCTATTAGCAACCGGAGGGCGGTCGCTATTGGAACTAGTGACTAGTTTGGAGTGCGATCGTTATTACTAGAATTATCGACCGAATAATACGGTTGTAGATACAACTGGTCGTTGATGGACTATTTTCTTATAGTGATTCAACTTAACGAAGAGTGTATTGCACTTTCGCCAAAAAAGCAATTGAATGAGTTGTCCAAAATAAGACTTCTTTCCAAAGTACTAAAATACCTCATTAGCTAGTTTTTAACATACATCCTTTCATTTAACCTTAAAACTTATTTTTTAATATATTTTTTCATTATTTATTGTACAAAATATAATTTTTTCACTTTAAAATTTTATATTTTAAGAAAAGCAGAAATTTATATTTTATTTTAGATATTAAAAAATTATATTAAAGGATAAATAGGTTTACAAGATCTTCCAAGTACACATAGGAATCAAATTTATAGTTAAAATGCAACAAAGGAGGGGTTACAATATTTTAAATTTAGATTTCTAATATATTATATCTATAACAATTTTCCACTAAATAATTAAACTTATGTATTTGCGAAGATTATGAGACTAAATTATGGGTATCAATATTCATCGATTCATATTTTATCCAACAGTGGGTTTTAACAAAATTGTTAAAATTCGATCACACGCACACGACAGTAAAAAAATAACACAGAGATTTACGTCGTTTCCCAATTTAGATAGTCCACGGGAGCGGCATTCTTTTTATTATTTACTGGTTACTTAGGGTTTTACAATAGATAGTATATATAACTGCTACTCCTATTCCAACTCTAATTTATATTATATCCTAAATACTTATAACGCCCTTGTAACACTAAACCATTAAAATCTTCTATCTACTGCACGCATGCATATTGCCATTGGCCATACAGAACTTTCATTTGGCAAGAACATTCACTGATCATGGTGCGCCTGTCTTTACTCATAACCTGTCTTTGGCGGCTGACTGCATACTACCACCAGAACTCGACAGTTCAACAGTTGTATTAATGAAGTTGTATTTGAATTTTGTACCATGTATCTGGAGACTCAGAATGGGTAATGTATACCTAATTTTTATTTTGGGGGGGTCACAAATAATATGAATTATTGATTTGATAATGGGAAATACAGTGCATTAACAATTATTGAAACAACAATAATATAAAATATCAATGCAACAATTATTGAATCAATAAAATAAAATTTTGAAAAGTAACTACTGTAACAATTATTGAGTAGTGCCTTCTTACGTAAGGATCAATAATTCAACAATACTTTGAAATACCGTGTGCTACTGTGCAATCATGCATATTACTGTATTTTAACCACCGGGTATTCCAACAGTGTTAACGATAACAACTACGCCGTTATTTATAAAAACTCAATTTTATCGTTATCTTCATCCTGACAAATATTACATTATGGGGCCCTGAAATGGCTACGCTGCGTGACACCCCCAAAATAGGTATACATCACCCATCTTGAGTCGCCAGATACATGGTACGTAATTCAAATATAACTTAATAATACAACTGTTTATGGGTGTACAATACGACAAAACATAAAATTGTGAGTTTGAATACAAATATTGTCTACTAGAGATTATACAAACTCAAAAGGAGTCCTCATTACAATTATTATCACACTATTTCACGAATAGTGAGGACTACTAATCTTATCATCGGCGTCGCCACTCGCTTCCAAACTAGTCCTGCTACGTTCTCATTTCACGAAGAAAACAATGAAAGTAAAAGGTGAGCTCAACTAGCCCAATGGGAAATATTATGACTAAGATAATGCGAATATATTATCGTTAGCCTTCAACGATTGTTAAACCGATACAATATAACAACCATCAAGTTTAATCTGCGGTAGAACAAGCAATCTATTAAAAGAGTCAAGTAGAAATTAAATCTACTATCTTTTATGATTTAGAAGGTTTTTCATCACTTTTATCGTTTGAGACTCGACAATAAATAATCCACATCATCGAATCACCCATGCACTACTACCAAGGATATTCTTTAGTATCACGACCACAATTATCCATGCCTACGGGCCAAGAATATTTGTGTATTCAATAATGGTCATGATCGTGCAACAATCGTCCCATCAATGCTCTACGGACCAATGAGGACTTTTTCCACATCATTTGTAACATTACGGTCCATGATTACAAGAATAATCCTCGAGTCATAATCATACCAAGTCCATCTATGCACTATAGGCCACAGATGACTTTCAACAAAATATAAACATGAGGATGATGACAATGATATAAGAATTCAATAAAACAAGTTCAAGAATTAATTTATCCAGGAACTAATAACGTCCAAATTGTCAACATGATAGTGCTTTGTAGAGTAAAATTCAAGAATGCTCAGAAATATATTTCCATGAAAAGATACTGGATGAAGCGCAAATATCAAGGATATTCCACTAATTTCATGGAGTATAGAAGTCAAAACTTTAACCAACTGAGTATTTAGGAATGGAATAACAAAAGAAATCACCAGGCATGCGATAGACCGCACATGTAGGTTATTCCAACAGAATAATAAATAACGAAATCGGTCCCACGTAAAAGCGCATGCAGACGGATATTCCAACGGAATAATAAAGATTTTTAATCGGTGTCTGGCGTAGAGCATTTAGAGCAGAGGATGTTCCAACGAATGATAAAGAATGGAACAACGTAAGAATTTCACCAAGTATAGGGTAGCTCAGCGTATCTGAGTTATTCCAATGAATAATAAAGAATGGAATAATGAAGTTCTCTTCATGGATAAGAAAGAAATAATACTCCCTACCTTTAGAAAAAGCTGGATCTTTGGAATAGTGATGTAACGAGACTTCTCTTCTTCTTTCTATAATTTCTCTCTATAATAATCGCTCTAAAGCTTTTGTGAATTAGTGAGAAATGAAGGAAGAATGAGCTTATTTATAGAAAATATAGTTTCGATAATTGCGCGTTTTGGGCTCAAAAATTACGATACAATACCTCCAACTTTTCCTTTATTTTAATTTAGTCATGGAAGTATTATCAAACTTGCACCACCTCCCCTAATAGTAAATAATGTGATTCAATAGTAAATTATGTGAATCAATAGTTCTGAACATGTGAAAAATACTGAATTACGGTATAGTACCTCCATCTATACCTCCAATTTTAACTTAGTCATACAAGCAAGTATTATCAATCTTGCACCAACTCCCCCTAATAGTAACAAGAATGTGAAATAATAGTATACACATGTGAATAAATAGTTATAATCATGTGAAATAATAGCAATCAATTGCTCATTTATCCTATTAAATACCCGATTTGGTCAATATAACCTCCGGACATCAATTATTATCGAAATAATTGTCGATTTTCACTAACACAAATAATTCCAACACAATGAAACCATTTTTATCAAAAATATAAATTTTGAAATTTGAAGTTTGACTTTTTCCAAAAAAATCAATCATTGTTGACTTTTGACCAAATAGTGAATTAGAAAAATTTTGTGTTTATAGACTATTTTTACTAATTTCATCGTTCCGGACTCAAATATCACGTCCGCGTCTCCAAATTCAACTCCGAACACAACTTCAATTTTAATAACATTCATCATTAATATTATAACTCACAATATTTATCAACCGTGTCGTTCCCGGAAGAGGGGCTTTCGATAAGGATTTCTCCTATTGGCGCGCAATTAGGTGACCAAACCTCTCCTTGATGAACTTCCGGACATTGTAAATATTGCAATTTAATAATATGAATAACTTTATCATCTCAATTATTGATTTAATAAAATAACATATTATGCGGATGATCTTATGACAATAATCAAATCAATAATATGAGAGATATGATCGTGAATTCTTGTAGCAATAATTGAGTATAAGCCGGTGACTTCTCACGTAAGCATCAATAATCAATACCAGGTAATGCTACTATGCAACCAGCAGTATTCTTTACTTTTTACTACCGAGTAGTTCAACAGTTAACGGTAAAACTTCCGTAGTTATTTTCATAAAAAATTTTTGTCGTTTTCTCGATCCGATGAATAATTCCGTTAATGAGGTCCACCAATGATTGTCTTGTTTAACGAATATTCCTGTTAAAATGAATATTCCCTTAAACAATCGAATATTATATAACAACTTATGTACTTTACAAAATTTGTAAATATTACCCACAACTATAACATTATATCAAATCCACACCATAATATTAAAAATATATTTCGAGAAAATTTAATCTTTATTCAAAAGTTGGGGTCTTACAACCTCTCATTCTTATGAAATTTAAGTCCTTGAAATTAGGGTTAAATTTACTGGTATGTCGAAGAGGTAAGGATATCTTGATTTTATCTCAAATTCTAACTCCCAGGTCATTTCTTCCACATCGTGATTTCTCCACAAAACTTTGACTTGAGGTATAACCTTGGAGCGTAGAATATGATCCTTTTTATCCTAGATTTTAACAGGTAACTCTTCATACGTTAAATCTTCCTCTATCTCGTCTGGTTCTAATTCAATAATGTGGTTCGGGTCTTTCAAATATTTACGTAACATGGATATGTGAAAAACGTTATGAACACGAGACATGCTTGGCGGTAAAGCGAGTCTATAGGCCACAGTTCCTACTCGATCGAGGATTAAAAATGGGCCGATAAATCGAGGATTGAGCTTTCCTCTCTTTCCAAATCTTGTAACTCCTTTCCATTGAGTAACACGTAACAATACATGATCTCCAATATCGAATTCTACATCCTTTCAATGAAGATCAGCATAACTCTTTTGTCGATCTTGTGAGGTTTTTATACGTTGTCGGATCATTTGAATCTTTTCCGTAGTCATACGTTACCAACTCTGGTCCCAACAACGTTGCTTCACCCACCTCATCCCAACATCTTTGGAGAATGACACTTTCTTCCATACAACGCCTCGAATGGAGCCATGTCGATACTTGCTTGATAACTATTGTTGTAGAAAAAAATTCCACCAATGGTAAGAACTTGTCCCAACTTCCTTGAAGTCAAGGACACGAGTCTTAATAGATCTTTAAGAGTTTGAATCGTCCTCTCCATTGCCCGTCTGTGCGAGGATGATATCTTAGAAACTAAATAAATCGTCGTCCGTGCCCATAGCTTTTTGCAAACTAACCCAAAATCTTGAAGTGAATCTTGGGTCTCAATCGAAAACTATGGATCTTGGCATACCATGCAATCTTACAACCTCGTTTATGTACATCTGAGCAAGGCGTTCAAGTGTATAAGTTTCTCATTATCGGTAAGAAATGGCGAGACTTGGTCAATCTATCAACAATGACCCAAATCGCATCTATGCCTTGAGAAACTTTGGGAAGGCCGTAGCAGAAATCCATGGTAATGTGCTCCCACTTCCATTATGGAATTTCAAGTGGTTGCAATGGACCTTTTGGTACTTGATGCTCTGTTTTAACTCGTTGACAAATTAGACACCTTGAGATAAATAGCGTTATCTCTCTCTTCATATTGCTCCACCAAAATGTATGACAAAGATCACGATACATTTTGGTACTCCCAGGATGGATTGCAAACGGTGTGTTGTGCGCCTCCATCATGATTTTATACTTTAAATCAGGGTCGTTAGGAACACAAAGTCTGGAGTTGACTCGAAGTATTCCTTCTTCATCGATTCTTGCTTCCGGCATAGCACCTTCTTGCACTTTCTTCCTCATACGCATCAGCTCTGGATCTGTAACTTGAGCAACATTAACTTTATCAATTAAAGTCGGTTCTACTCATATATTCACCATCATCACATGGGTCCCTGGAGTCTTTAACTCTATCTCCATCCTTTTCAAGTCACACAAAATGGGCTTTTGTGTTGTGAATATTGCACTTTCGTGCCGCATATGATCTTACTTTCAATCGTCGGCTACCACGTTCGCTTTTCGAGGGATGGTATTGGATGGTATGATCATAATCTTTCAGCAGTTCAAGCCAACGTCGTTGTCGCGTGTTGAGTTCCTTTTGAGTGAAGAAATATTTGAGGCTTTTATGATCATAGTAAGATCTCCACTTTCTCCCATACAAGTAATGCCTCCAAATCTTTAGTCTTGAAGACAACAATTGCCAACTCTAGATCATGAGTAGGATATTTCCTCTCATATTCTTTGAGTTATCGTGAGGCATAGGCTATGACTTTCCCATGTTGCATGAGAACACATCCTAACCCTTTGCTTAAGCATCATCATTTGTAGATGACAAATCCCTCCGAACCGGATGTTATTGTCGAGCAGGTCTTTGAAATGAGTCTCTCTTGAGTTCTTGAAAACTCTTCTTACATTCCCAAACTTCAACCGAACTTTGTATCTTTCACGAGTCAATGAGTTAGTGGAGTAGCGATTGAGAAAACCCTTCTACGAATCTCCGATAATAACCAAATTAAGTCGAGAAAGCTACGTGCTTCGATCATCGATTTAGGTTGCTCCCGACTTTGAATAGCTTCAATCTTTCTTTGGGTCAACGGATATTCCATGACTTGATACCACGTGCCCAAGGAATGCTACTTCCTCAAGCCGAACTTCGTATTTCTTCAACTTGGCATAAAGCTTATATTCACGAAGCTTTTGGAGTATCGACCTCAAGTGTTGCTTCATGATCTTCACGGGTTTTGGAATATATGAGGATGTCGTCGATAAAGACGACCACAAAATGATCAAATATTCCTTGAATACTCGGTTCATCATATCCATGAAGGCGGCGAGAGCATTAGTCGATCCAAAAGACATGACTAAGAATTCATAATGCCCTTACTGAGGAGTTACGAAGGCGGTCTTTGGAATATCCTCGATTTTAACCTTCAAATGATGATATCCGAGCGAAGATCAATCTTTGAAAAATTATGCTCCTTATGGCCGATCAAACGGGTCATCAATACGTGGTAATGGGTACCTATTTTTGATGGTGACATGATTCAACTCCAGATAATCAATACAAAGTCGCATACTACCATCTTCTTCTTCACGAATAGAGCAGGAGCACCCCAAGGAGGCGTCTAGGGGCGAATGACTATCCACATTAATCAAATCAATCCTTACTATTTCAAAATAATAAATAGAGGAAAATAAATTTCATTTATTAATAATTTGGGGTCTTACAACCTCCCTCCTTATGAAATTTCATCCTCGAAATTGACGTCATTTACACAGTGTTTTTCGAAAGGTGAGGATACCTCGCTTTCATTTCCATTTCTAACTCCTGGGTCATTTCCTCTATATAATGATTCCTCCACAAAACTTTAACTTGTGGTATGACCTTCGTCTGCGTAGGGACATGCTCCTTCTTATCCAAGATCTTAACAGTACCTCTTCGTGCGTTAAGTCTTGACTATCTCGTCCGGTTCTAACTCTATAACGTGGTTGGTCTTTCACATATTTACGAAGTGCGGATATGAAACACATTATGAACAACACGAGACATACTCGAAGGTAACGCGAGTCTATAGGCTACATTTCTACTACTCGATCAAAGAATTTGAAATGGACCAATGAATCGTGGATTGAGCTTTCCTCTCTTTCCAAATCTTGTAACTCCCTTTCATGGAAGCAACTTCGCAACAATACATGATCCTGTGTACTAAATTCCATGTCCTTTTCGATGAAGATTCGCATAACTCTTTTGTCGATCTTGTGCTTGGTTTTGTATACATTGTCGAATCATTTGGATCTTTTCGATAGTCATACGTCTTAACTTGGGTCCCAACAATGTTGCTTCACCCACCTCATCCCAACATATTGGAGAAGCGACACTTTCGTCCATATAATGCTTCAAATGGAGCCACACTATACTTGCACGATAAGCTGTTGTTGTAGGAGAATTCCACCAATGGTAAATACTTATCCCAACTACCCTTGAAGTCTAGGACCACGAGTCTTAATAGATCTTCAAGAGTTTGAATAGTCCTCTCTGATTGTCCGTCCGGTTTGAGGATGGTATGCGAATCCAGAAAATCGTAAATCCGTGCCCATAGCTTTTTGCAAGCTAACCCAAAATCTTGAAGTGAATCTTGGGTCACGATCCGAAACTATGGATCTTGGCATGCCATGCAATCTCACAATATCATTCACGTACATTTGAAGCAAGGCGTTCAGGGGAATAAGTCTCCGTGTCGGCAAGAAATGAAGCGGAACTTGGTTAATCTATCAACAATAACCCAAATAGCATTGATGCCTTGAAAGCCGTAGGAAGACCCGTGAAAAATCCATGGTAATGTGTTCCCACTTCCATTTCGGAATCTCAAGTGGTTGCAATAGACCCTTTGGCACTTGATGCTCAGCCTTTACGTTGACAAGTTAAACATGTTGAGATAAACTTTGCAATCTCTCTCTTCATATTGTTCCACCAAAATGTATGTTGAAGATCACGATACATTTTAGTACTTCGAGGATGGATTGCAAATGGTGTATTGTGTGCCTCCATCATAATCTTGTACTTCAAATCGAGTCGTTAGGAACACAAAGTGCAGGTGGACTCAAGTATTCCTTCTTCATCAATTCTCGCTTAGGAATAGCACCTTCTTGTACTTTCTTCTTCATACGCATCAACTCCGGATCGGTGGCTTGAGCAACCTTAACTTTTTCTATTAAAGTTGGCTCTGTCATATACTTGACATCATCGCACTCGTTCCTCGCATATGATCTTCTACTCAACGCGTCGGCTACTACGTTCGCTTTTCGGGATGGTATTGAATAGTGTGATCGTAGTCTTTCAACAACTCAAGCCAACGTCGTTCTTGGCGTGTTGAGTTCCTTTTGTGTGAAGAAATATTTAAGGCTTTTATGGTGCGAATATATCTCCACTTTCTCCCCATATAGATAGTGCCTCCATATCTTTAGCTTCAAAACTTTGCGCTACTCTAGATCATGAGTAGGATAATTCCTCTCATACTCTTTAAGTTATCGCGAGGCATAAAGCTATGACTTTCCCACGTTGCATGAGAACACATCCTAACCCTTTGCGAGAAGCATCATTTGTAGATAACAAATCCATCCCAACCGGATGGTATTGTTAGAAACAGTCTTAGAAATAAGTCTCCTCTTAAGCTCTTGGAAACTCTTCTCGCATTCCTCGCTCCCATCTGAATTTTATATCTTTCCGAGTCGGCTAAGTTAATGGAGTAGCGATTAGAAAAAACCCTTCCACGAATCTCAGATAATAACCATTTAAGCCCAAAAAGCTACGTGACTGATCACCAACTTGGTTGCTCCCAACTTTGTATTGCTTCAATCTTGGCGGATCAACGGATACTCTATGTTTCGACACCATTGCCCAAGGAATGCTACTTCCTCAAGCGAATTCACATTTCTTCAACTTGGCATAAAGCTTGTTTTCACGAAGCCTTTGGAGTACCGACTTCAAATGGTGCTCATAATCTTCCACGACTTTTGGAATATATGAGGATATCATCAATAAAGACAACAACGAATTGATCCAAATATTCCTTGAATACTCGATTCATCATATCCATGAAAGCCGCGGGAGCATTAGTCAATCCGAAAGACATAACTAAAATTCATAATGCCCATACCGAGTTACGAAAAGCGGTCTTTGGAATATCCTCGATTCTAATTTTCAAATTGATGATATCCGAGCGAAGATCTATTTTTAAAAAGAATTGTGCTCCTTACTGGCTGGTCAAACGGTCATCAATACGAGGTAGAGGATACCTATTCTTGATGGTGACATGGTTCAATTCCAGATAATCGATACAAAAGTCGCATACTCCCATCTTTCTTCTTTACGAATAAAGCAGGAGCACCCCGAGGAGATGTACTGGGGCCAATGAAACCGATGTCCAACAATTCACAGTAGTTGGACCTTTAACTCCTAAAGTTCAATAGGAGCCATTCGATATGGGGTTTTAGAAATGGGCTTTGTGCGGTTCAAGATCAATAAAAATTCAACTTCACGTTACGGGGGTGAGCCAGGAAGTTCTTGAGAAATATGTCGGAAAAGTCAATAACAACGGAATATTATTCAAATTTGGCGTGTCTTTATTCAAATCCATAACATGGGCTAAGAAAGCTTGACATCCGTTTTTCAATAAACGAATAGCTTTATGATTAGATATGACAGTGATTGATTTTAATGGTTTAGTTGCTTGAATTCGTATTAGGAATATGAAAACTAACAACCTTACGAAAACAATCAATTTTGGCATGATGAGTAGTTAACCAATCAATCCCTAAAATCACATCAAAAGCAAGTATCTTTAAAGAGATAAGGTCAACAGGTAATGTAATTGTGCCAACTTGGATTAGACAAGATTTATAAGCGATTGGATGTGATGAAAGTTTCTCCTAACGGAGTTTCCACAGATAGGTCAAAATCTAATTTCTCCTGAGTCAAGTTTAAGCGTTGAGCTGGCGGAGAGATAAATGAATGGGTATGCCGGTATCAAGTAAGGTATAAACTTATAAAGAATTTCTAAATAGCTTACTCGTGATCACCTCGTTTGGGTTCATCGTATTTTTGACCGATCACAACAAAGCGCTCTTCCGGAACCGTTGACTTTGACTTTTTTGGGGATGGTCTTTTGAGTCACCGTTCATTGAACTAGGTTTCGCTACCATACAATCTCGGCGATATGTCCTTCCTTTCCACAATTATAGCATACCTTGAATCTGTTGTGGGCGGTTTGGTGATATGTCCCTCTTTCCAAAGATTTATAGCATATAATGGGTGGTCTTTCTCCTCCTTGGAACCCGATTCTTTGTCAAGACGACCCGCCGTCTTCATAATGGTCATTGTTAAATCTCCTCTTTTTAAAATCTCCTCTGACTCGCTTCTTCTATTTTCATGGCCATGATTACCACGGAGGGTTACCATTTTGTCCGTCTTTTCTTTCTCCACTAGTTATCGTTGTTTTGTTGACTGCTATCTCTGGTATGATCCTGATTGTGGTCCCTCGGTTGACCGTACTCGTTATCTCGCTCTAATAATTGAGCCACATTTACAATATCTGAATAGAAAGAAAATTTATGAGAAATGAGATATTGTGCGTATCTTGGGGTTTCAAACCTCTCGAAACATCCGTGTCATCGTTCCTCATTCTCCACCAAATGAGGTGCTGAACTGGATAACTCTGCAAACTTTGCCTCGTCTTTGGGACACCGTCATGTTTATTCTGTTCTAATCGATGAACTCCACTTCCTTCATATAGCGAACACTTTCGGAAAGTATTTGTCATTAAATAGTTTCTGAAATGTCTCCCAAAGACATCTTTGAGTCTTGGTGGATAGAGTGCGCTTCACAGACTCCCACCGATGAATACGCCTTTCGCCCACGGAATATAAAGGTGGCGAATGGAACCTTCTGTTCCTCCTGCATCCCAAGACATCGAATATCTTGGTAATTTGCTTGACCCATGTTTCCGCCATGATTGGATCCGGTTTTCCTTTAAATTCTGGTGGTCCCAACTCTTTGAAGCTGGCTTGGTGTGACAACCGTGAATTTCTATCATTTCCTCACATATTTTGAACACGAGTCTCCTCGTCGGATTTTGCATAAAGCGCAAAAATCTTCTAAACATCCCTCGTTCATCATCTGCTCGCTTAATTGGTATTGTTCACGGGAGGAACATTGTCGACTGTTGTTACGTTCTCCTCGTTGGTAAGTCTGCGAGGCATCTCCACGGTCTCATTTCCTTGTTAATATTCTCGGTCGACATTCTCAAATCTTGTCATAAAACAAGGGTTAATTAAAGAAATCAATATATCACATAATATCCTATATCTTGACCAACTAACAAATAAGCTTAGGTAGGACACACTAGCGAAGGATTTACTCGTCTCTCCCCTCCTAGTTCTATTCCCAGATCTCATGGAGATCATATCCTAAGCTCGATACCAAGCTGTGATACCCCAAAATAGATATACACCACCCATTCTAAGTTGTCGATACATGATGCGAGAAACAACTAGAACTTTATTATTACAACAATAAAAGCTGTGAGTTTAAATCTGAGATATTGCCATCTAAACAATATCCACATACAAATAAATCCTCATCATAATTATTGATACATTATTTTACAAAAATGGTGAGGACTACTAAACAACTCTCTCTAGAACCATCATTACATCCCCAGACTAAATTTTATTTACATTATCTCCTCACGAGAAGAAAAATGGAACAAAAAGAAAAAGGGTGAGCTCAACTAGCTCGATAAAGAATATTATGACTAAAGATAATATACAACAAATTATCGTTAGTCTCCAACGGGGAAAAATCTAATAGAATACAATAGACAACAAGTTTTAAATCAATATTAGCAATGAAAAATAATAATTCATTAGAAGAGTTAAGTAGAGGATGAAATCTACTATCTTACATGTATGAATTTAAAAGTTCATCGTCTATCTTTTATCCTGTAACATCAATCAATATATATCTCGAATCAAATATTCATCTTTGCACTACAGAGCGAAAGATATTCATCGATTTATTCATGTTAATCTAAACACTGTTCATCTTTTGCACTACGGGCCAAAGATATTCATCGAAAATCATTCATCTTTTACCTCTGGGCCAAAGATATTCAATAATATCATCATTTAAGGTAGGATCTTTGAAAAACATTTTTAAAAAAGCGAATCCGGTGAAACAAAATGACAGGATTAAGGATTAAGGATTAAGTACTTTGTTTTATCCATGTCCAAAATACCTCAAAAATAATCATAGTGGTGTAAAATTCAAGAATGATCAAAACATGGATACAATCAAAGCTAGTATCCACAATAGATATATTTTAGGCGAAAAGGAAAATTTTCATTTTTCGATGAATAGTCTTGAATATTAATGAATAGTGTAATATATCATGAATAGTCACAGTATCGTGAATAAGAAACTCAGAGCACCAAAAGTTCCAAATTTGATAAAAACTTGAGATCAATATTTGACATAATGATATTGAAGAAATAATATCATTCGAGAAAAAAATATCCACTTACCTCGAAAGATTAGTACCTCAAAATTTAGAATCTTTTGGGTATAATCTTTGAAGGAACTTGCATAGTATAACAATACTCAAAGTATCAAAATCCTCACAAGAATACGCTCAATATATAGAGAAAAAAATATAGAAAACTTGGGTTTACGGTGTAATTTTAATTCTAACCTAAGCACCTATTTATAGGAAAATGCTTAGAACACGAAGAAAATTTATTAAAATAATATTATTATTTGTTAAAATTCCATCGCCCACTTTTGGAGATCTGATTTCAACCAATCAATAACACATGCTAGACCCACTTAACTCACCAAAAACGTTTTCCATAATTAAAATATTTTAAACTTCCAAAAATCAATTATTTTAGAGTTTGAAACTTCATAATTCACAATAAATAGCCTTTTGTCGAAAAATTGAATCTCGCGACTTTTTATAGAAAATTCAATTCTCTGCAACTTTGCGAAGAAAGTTTTCCAAATTCCAAACAAAAATTGACCTAAATCCATAAGCAGACGATTTCTGGTTTATAATCAAATTTCGATCGATAAATGGGGTCCAATTGACATGTTTAACATGTTTTAAACATTTTGGTAACAAAAATACTCCTCCTCCACATATACTCATATATCCCACATTCATCGTAAAAATATCATCATTATTATATTATTAAAATATAATAATATATTTAAATAAATTATTTTATCGAGAAAAAGATAAAATTTCAATTTTAAACAATTGTCACATTAAAATTTTCTCCATCTATATCCACATAAAATCAATATTTTCCTCATCATATGAATCAATAATTAATTATTCACATAATATTACGAGAATCCAATATTGATGACCCAGGCGGTTCCTGGAAAGAGGGCTTTCGATAAAATTTCTCTTCTTGGCGCATGATTAGGTGACCAAACCTCTCCTTAGACAGAACTTTCTAGACATTGCCAATAATGTTATCTAATAATATTATTCGAGATAATATGAATTATTGCTTGATAATGGAAAATATTGTATAGTGACAATTATTGAAACAACGATAATATAAAATATCAACGCGGCAATTATTGAATCAATAAAATAAAATCTTTGAGCGATAACTCACCGTAACAATTATTGAGTAGTGCCTTCTTACGTAAGAATCAATAATTGGTGCAATATCGTGTCTTTATTATGCAACAACGCGTATTCTTCATGTATTTTAACCATAGGTATTTTAACGATGATAATTACGGTAACAACTACTGTAGTTATTTTTAAACAACTTATATTTGTCGTTTTCCTCATCCAATCGCTTTCCAGTTATGGGGCCCACAAAAGATCTACATGGTCGTATGAATATTCCACGACAGCAAGAATATTCCACGACCAAACGAATATTCCCCGACAACAATGAATATTTTATAACCACTTGCTTATTTTGAAATATTTGCGTATTTTACCCATAACTATCCACATTAATCAAATCAATCCTTACTATTTCAAAATAATAAATAGAGGAAAATAAATTTCATTTATTAATAATTTGGGGTCTTACATCACGCTCTGGGGTAGGCCAGGAAGTTCTTCAGGGAATACATCAGGAAATTTATTAACAATAGAAATATCCTTCAAATCTGACGTATTTTTGTTTAAATCCGTGACATGAGCTAAGAAAGCTTGACATCCATTTTTCAATAAACGAATAGCTTTATGGCTTGAGATAGTAGTGATTGATTTTAATGGTTTGGTAAGCTTGAATTCGCATAATAGGTTTATTAGGAATATGAAAGCTAACAACCTTATGAAAACAATCAATTTTAGCATGATGAGTAGTTAACCAATCAATCCCTAGAATCACGTCAAATTCAAGTATTTTTAAGGAGATACGATCGACGGGGTAACGTCTGATTCTGGAATTTGAATCAAACAAGACTTATAAGCGATGGATCTAATAAAGGTTTCTCCTAATGGAGTTTCAGCGAGATAAGTCAAAGTCTAATTTCTTGAGTCAAATTTAAGCGTTGGTATGTAGGAGAAATAAAAGAATGGGTAGAACCCAGTATCAAATAAGGTATAGACTTCACTAGAGTTTATGATAAGCTTACATGTGATAACCTCGTTCGGGTTCCTTGCTTTACGGGAGGTCACAACAAACGCTCTCCTTGCACTTCTGGCTTTGACTTTTTTGGGATGACCTTTCTTTGCCTCCATCCTAAATTTGAATTTGTCTTCGGTGAACGATAAAATCGAGCTAAGTGACCTTCTCTTCCATAATTATAACATGCTTTGGACGGCATCGCGTAGTTTGGACTGATGTGTCCCTCCCCTCCGCATTTGAAGCATATGATAGGTGGTCGTTCACCTTCCTTAACAACGGGTGCTAGTGCTGACGTCTTTCCATTATTGTTGAATCTCCTTTTCTTGAAATGTCCATTTTAATTGTCTTGGGTATGATTACCACCGAAGTGGTTACCATTTCTGGCATGTTGATTCCCTCCACGTTTGTTGTCAACCGATGGTATTACCCTTTGGTATTTTCATTCTGCCGTTTGCTTTCTCTTGGTTGCGTTGACTCGTTATCGCTACTCCAACAAGCTGAGCCCTATTTACAACATCTGAATACAAACCACGGTTTTATGAAAATAAGATATTATCGTATCTCGGGTTTCAAACCTCTTAAAAACATTGGTCATTCACTCCTCATTATCAACCAAATGGGATGCAAAACCGGGATAACTCCTCAAATTTAGCCTCGTATTGCGACACGGTCATATTGTTTTGTTCCACTTGATAAACTCCACCTCCTTCATGTGACGAATACTTTCGGAAAGTACTTGTCGTTGAGCGACTCTTGGAACTTCTCCCAAGACATCTTGAGTCACGTCAGTTTGGAGTCGTTTCTGATTCCCACCAATGTCTGCCTTTCACGCCAACATAAAGGTGGCGAAGGAACCTTTTGTTCCTCGGAGCATCCCAAGACATCAAATATCTTGGTTATCTGTTTTATCCATGCTTCCGCCTTAAGTGGTTTTGCCTCTCCAATAAACTCCGGTGGTCCTCTCTTGAAGCTGTTTCGCGGTGACCGTCCTAGAGTTGCCAGTGTTTCCACCTGAATTTTGGACAGGAGCCGCTCTTGCCTGATGTTGCATGAATTGCATGAAGCCTCGGAACATTCCATCATTTATCATTTGGTAAATGTTGTTGTTTGCATGAGGATTGTCGCCTTCCTGATGCACATTGTCCTGGTTATTGATCTTTGGAGACTCAACGGTCTCTTGTGCTCCATTGATGTTCTCAACATTCTCGGATGCCATTTTCAAATACTGCCACAAAACAAGGGTTAATTGACATGAAACATATTATCCTTACACTCTGACTGATCAATTAAATACCAAATAAACTTAGGTAGGTCATAGTAGCGAAGGAATTCCCCGTCTCTCCCCTCCTAGTTCTAGTCTCACATCTTAGCCAGGGATCATATCCCTAAGCTTTGATACCAACTGTGACGCACCCAAAATAGGTATACATCACCCATCTTGAGTCGCCAGATACATGGTACAGAATTCAAATATAACTTAATAATACAACCGTAAGTATGCAATACAACAAAACATAAAACTGTGAGTTTGAATACAAATATTGTCTACCAAAGATTATACAAACTCAAAAGGAGTCCTCATTACAATTATTATCACACTATTTCACGAGAATAGTGAAGACTATTAATGCTAACATCGGCGATCACTCCGTTCCCGATTAGTCCTCGCTACGTTCTCATTTCACAGAGAAACAATGAAACTAAAAGGGTGAGCTCAACTAGCCCAATGAGGAAATATTATGACTAAGATAATGCGAATATATATTATCGTTAGCCTTCAACAATGTTAAACCGATACAATATAACAACCATCAAGTTTAACTGCGGTAGAACAAGCAATCCATTAAAAGAGTCAGTAGAGAATAAAATCTACTATCTTTTATGATTTAGAAGGTTTTCATCACTTTTATCATTTGGGACTCGACAATAAATAATCCACATCGTCGAATCACCCTCGCACTTTTCTGGCCAAGGATATTCTTTAATATCACAACCACAATTATCCATGCACTACGGGCCAAGAATATTTGTGTATTCAATAATGGTCATGATCGTGCCAACAACTGTCCATCAATGCTCTACGGGCCAATGAGGACTTTTCCACATCATTTGTAACATTACGGTCATGATTACACCGAATAATCCCTGGTCATAATCATACCAAGTCCATCTATGCACTATAGGCCACAGATGACTTTCAACAAAATATAAACATGAGGATGATGACAATGATATAAAATTCAATAAAACAAGTTCAAGAATTAATTTATCCGGGAACTAATAACATCCAAATTGTCGACATGATCTTTTTGCTTTGTAGAGTAAAATTCAAGAATGCTCGAAAAAATATTTCCATGAAAGATCTTTGGATGAAGCGTAAATATCAAGGATATTCCACTAATTTCATGGAGTATAGAAGTCAAAACTTTAACCAATGAGTATTTAGGAATGGAATAACAAAAGAAATCACCGGGCATGCGATAGACATACGGGTAGGTTATTCCAATGAATAATAAATAACGGAATCGGTCCGTAAAGCGCGCATGACGGGATATTCAACGAGAATAATAAAAAGCGGAACCGTGTCGGCGTAAAGCATTGCAGACGGGATATTCCAACGAGAATAATAAAAACGAAACCGGTCCGTCCTGCCGTAGAGCGCCAGACGAGGATGTTCCAACAGAATGATAAAGAATGGAACAACGAAGAATTTCACCAAGTATAGGGTAGCCATATCTGAGTTATTCAACGGAATAATAAAGAATTGAATAACAAAAGTTCTCTTCATTGATAAGAAAGAAATAATACTCCCTACCTTTAGAAAAATTGGATACTGGAATAGTGAGGTAGCGAGACTTCTCTTCTTCTTTCTATAATTTCTCTCTATAATAATCGCTCTAAAGCTTTTGTGAATTGGTGAGAAATGAAGGAAGAATGAGCTTCTATTTATAGAAAATATAGTTTGATAATTGCACGCTTTTGGGGCTCAAAAAATTACAATCTGATACTTCCAACTTTTCTTTTATTTTTAATTTAGTCATGGAAGTATTATCAAACTTGCACCACCTTCCCTAATAGTAAATAATGTGATTCAATAGTAAATTATGTGAATCAATAGTTCTAGACATGTGAAAATCTGAATTACGATTATAGTACCTCCATCTATACCTCCATTTTTAACTTAGTCATTTGCAAGTATTATCAATCTTGCACCAACTCCCTAATAGTAACAAGAATGTGAAACGATGAGTATACACATGTGAATAAATAGTTATAATCATGTGAAATAATAGCAATCAATTGCTCATTTATTAGGTTAAATACCGATTAATCGATATAACCTCCAGGACATCAATTATTATCGAAATAATTGTCGATTTTCACTAACACAAATAATTCCAACACAATGAAACCATTTTATCAAAAATATAAAATTTGAAATTTCAAAGTTTGACTTTTCCAAAAAAATCAAGCTGTTGACTTTTTTGACGAATAGTGAATTACAGAAAATTTTGTGTTTATAGACTATTTTTACTAATTTCATCGTTCCGGACTCAAATATCACGTCTGCGTCTCCAAATTCAACTCCGAACACAACTTCAATTTTAATAACATTCATCATTAATATTATAACTCACAATATTTATCAACCAGGTCGTTCCCAGGAAAGAGGGGGCTTTCCAATAAGGATTTCTCCCTATTGGCGCGCAATTAGGTGACCAAACCTCTCCTTGACAGAACTTCTAGACATTGTAAATATTGCAATTTAATAATATGAATAACTTTGTCGTCTCAATTATTGATTTAATAAAATAACATATTATGCGATGATCTTTATGACAATAATCGAATCAATAATATGAGAGATATGATCACGACAATTCTTCAGTAGCAATAATTGAGTATAAGCGAGTGACTTCTCACGTAAGCATCAATAATCAATATTGTGTGTGCTACTTATGCAACCACGCGTATTCTTGTACTTTTACTACCGAAGTGAGTTCAACGATTAACGATAAAACTTCCGCCGTTATTTTCATAAAGTAGTTTTGTCGTTTTCTCGATCAAACAATAATTCCGTTGTGGGGTCCACCAATGATTGTGCCATTGTCTGAATATTCCTGTTAAAAGCGAATATTCCCGAAGCAATCGAATATTATATAACAACTTGCGTACTTTGTAAAATTTATAAATATTACCCACAACTATAACATTATATCAAATCCACACCATAATATTCAAAAATATATTTCAAAAAAATTTAATCTTTATTCAAAAAGTTAGGGTCTTACAGCGCCGTCGTACGAATATTCCCCGAGCGAAAAGAATATTCCACGACCAAACGAATATTCCCCGATAATAATAAGTATTTTATAGCCACTTGCTTATTTTGAAAAAAAATTCACATATCACCTTTAACTTTAACTTTTTATCAATTTAACTATTTACTAAATAGAAAATTGAATACTTTTATTTCATAAAATTCGGGGTCTTACATATAACCATAAAAATTATGTCAAACATATTATCATCTATAATTTTCATAAATTTAAAAATAAAAATAATTCTTAATTTTAAAATTAATCAATTTAATAAATAAATAAATAAGTTATACTAAATCACTTTTTAAACTACAATGTGAGTATTTGATTAGAGTACTCCATCTATACTAAAAAAATAGCTAAATGGTACACATTTTTTGTCCATTAAAATAAAAAAATTAAAAATATTTATCATTTTATATAATCTCTTGAAACCATTAAATACGTATGGAAATTATATTTTTACTAATATTTTTGTGACGGATGGATAATGATGATATTAATTGAGAACTGATATTTTTGTATGTATTTTTGATATTTTTACTTAATCCTTTCTTGTGACGCCCCCAAAACAGGTTTACAGTTTGTTCAACACTGAATTGTGTATGTATCCAAATTATACCTAAAAACAACGTGATTCATAAAAATTTCAATTAAAATAAATACTATACATTTTTTAGAGTAGCAAAAAAAAAAAAAAACTTGGCTTTGTCAATTTTACGATCCAAAGGACTATCCGTATTAGAAGCGCTCTAATATAATATATGAAATTGCGAATGGATTTTCACATTGTTTGTCAGTAATCCACGATATCTGAGATCATTTCCACAATTTAATAAGGAATGAATACACATGATCATTCACCATGCATGTAGTAATCCACATAGACAGGTTATTCCAACAGAATAATAAAGAATGGAATAACAAAAGGATTCACCATGCGTGCGACAGACTGCACCAACAGGTTATTCTCAACAGAATAATAAATAATGGAATCAAGTCCTACGTAAACGCATTGCAGGGATATTAAAAGCGGATAATAAAGAACGAAATATTAGAAGAATTTCACCATGTATGCGGTACTTCGCATAAACAGGTTATTCCAACAGAATAATAAGAATGGAATAACAGAAGAATTTCACCAAGTATAGGGTATCCTGCGTATACAGGTTATTCCAATAGAATAATAAAGAATGGAATAACAGAAGTTCTCTTCACGAATAAGAAAGAAAGAATACCCCTTACGAGTACAACAAATAATATCCCTTACCTTAGAAAAACTGAATACTGAAGTAGTGAAGTAGCGGAATACTTTTCTTCTTTCTCTCTATAGTTTCTCTCTCTAGAGTTTCACTGAATTCGTAAGAAATAATGAAGGAATGAGCTTCTATTTATAGGAGAATGGGTGAATAGTAACTAATTCATGAAACGGTCCAGTTGATTTACTTTTAAGCGGACGGTCCATATTGGTTTACTATTAAAACTTAAAGCAGACAGTCCATCTTGATTTACTATTAAAACTTTAAACCCGGTGATCCATATTGATTTACTTATTATACTTTACACCGGTGGTCCATATTGATTTATTATTATATCTTCAACCAACTGATGCGAAAAATTAGCACATCTCCTCATGGAATAATATTGTACCTAAAAATGATTTGGACCAGAACATAAATATATCTTACGGGTGAATAGTACCCACATGAATAGTAACTTCGTGAATAGTAACTTTCGTGAATAGTCGTAACTCATTAATAGTAACTCGTGAATAGTAACTCGTAAATAGTACTCTGACACGAAAAGTGTCCCGAATACCCAATTGAACAATATAACCTCCAGACATCAATTATATTAACACAAATAAGTCCAACACAATGGAACTATAAAATTCATCTTTAATCAACACGAACTTATTCATCATTAATATTATAATTCACAATATTTAACAACCAGGTCGTTCCCAAGAAAGAGGGGGCTTTTCGATAAGGATTTCTCCTTATTGGCGCGCAATTAGGTGACCAAACCTCTCCTTGATGTAACTTGAGACATTGTCGATATTGCAAATAATAATATGAATAACTTTGTCGTGTCATATTGATTTAATAATATATTATATTATGTAGATGATCTTTGTAACAATAATTGAATCAATAATATGAGAGATATGATCGTGATTCTTGTAGCAATAATTGAGTATAATTGGTGACTTCTCACGTAAGCATCAATAATCAATACTGGTGTGCTATTATGCGACCACGCTTATTACTTTACTTTTACTACTAAGGGTGAGTTCAACAGTTTTAACGATAATACATCCGCCAATTATTTTATAGAAAGATATTTTATGTAGTTTTTCTAACTACGACAATACTTCCGTTATAGGGTCCACCAATGATTGTCCGTCGTCATTTAAATATTTCTGTTAAAGCGAATATTCCCAGAATTAATCGAATATTATATAACCACTTGCTTACTTTGTAAAATTTATAAATATTACCCACAGCTATAACATTATATCAAATCCACGCCATAATATTCAAAAATATATTTCGAGAAAATTATTCTTTATTCATAAAAGTTGGGGTCTTACATTTCTTATATGAGTATACAGTTGGTCTCATCTTCATATGAAAAAAAAATATGTAAAAATATCAAAAATACATGTGAAAATATTATTCCCGTATTGATTTGAATATCCGGTAACGGAATACTCCATCCGTCTCTTAATATAAGACATTTTTGAAAAGTATTTTTATCCTTTGATATATGTCGTTTGAGAATTTTAAGTAAGTATTAATTGCTTAATTTTTAATATTAACTCAAGTATTAAATATAACTTTGGGTTTTTTATTATTTTGTTGAGAATTAGTATCAAGTTATCTGATAACAAAAGTTGCTGGAATACTTGTTTATTGAATGCAAACTTCTGGCTTTATATAGCCATACAACATAAAAAAAAAAACGAGAAATTGCAGCCCACTAACATAGTGGTAAATTAATGTAAATCAAGGAATTCAAAGCTAACAACTACATCCTAACTTGTAGGACTATTATTTGACTGAAACTCTAAATAACCAAGTCTCCTACTTTCAAGCAACAAACAGCGACCAAGTCTTCCAACAATCCCTCCCTTAAGCTAGTGCGTTCAAGCACTCAACTTATGTTGTTTAAATCACAAACTCCCAACACCTTTCTGAGTTTCTCAAAGGCTTCCAGTTTCAAAGGCTTTGTGAATATATCTGCCAACTGCTCACTAGTATCACAATGAACTAATTTAACAACACCATCATGAGTTTAATTTCTAAGAAAATGAAACCTTACTGCAATGTGCTTGCTGCGTCCATGGAACATTGGATTCTTCGAGAGCTTTATGGTTGAACTATTATCACACCAAATCACAATGCTTCCATCTTGGTTGCTTCCCATTTCCTCTAGAACTTGTTTCAGCCAAATGGCTTGCTGGGCACAATTTGTTGCAGCAACATATTCTGCCTCTGTTGTTGACAGTGTGACTATAGGTTACTTCTTTGATGTCCAAGATATTACACTTCCCCCAATTAAGAACACATAACCGGAAGTGCTTTTCCGATCATCCAAGTCTCCGGCATAATCGCTATCCGTAAAAGCAACAAGTTCTTCATATTCCCACTTCTTATAGAATATACCATAACTTGTGGTACCTTTAAGATATCGCATCACCCTCTTGGCAGCTTGAAAATGCATTTATGTTGGCTGGGACATGAATCTGCTCAGTAAGCTCACTGCAAACATCAAATATGGTCTTGAGGCCGTCAAATACATCAAACTCCCTACAATTTGTTTGTAGTAAGTTTCATTCACCAACTCTCCTCCTTCATTCTTACTCATCTTGCAGCCTGGAACTATTGGACTTTTCACTTCTTTGCTTTCCTCCATCCCAAACCTCCTAAACACCTCCATCACATACTGCCTTTGACACACAAAAAATACCATTATCTCTTTGCAAGACTTCTAAACCAAGAAAAAACCTCATCTTCCCCAAATCCATCATTTGAACTCCTTCATCATAGAAGTCTTAAATTCTCTTAACATCACATCATCATTGCTAGTATAGATAAGATCATCAACGTAAACACTTACTAGCAAGATTTTACCTCCACTACTAACTTTAGAGAATAGAGTCTGCTCACTTCCACATTTCTGAAATCTTTCTTTGTTGAAGTAAGTATCAATTCGACTAAAACCAAGCACGAGGTGCTTGCTTTAACCATATATAGTGCTTTCTCGCGACTTGTAAACTTTATCCTTTTCTCTTTTTCTCATACCCCAAAGGTTGCTCGACGTAGACATCTTCAATTAATTCACCATGCAAGAACGCTGATTTGACATCAAGTTAATACACAATCCAACCTCTCTGTACGGCAAGAGCAAGCATCACTCTAATTGTATCCATTCGAGCCACCGGAGCATAAACCTCTGTAAAATCCACTCCTTGCCTTTGCGAGTAGCCTTTTGCTACCAACCGAGCCTTGACTTGTCAATCTCCCTGTCTCTCATTGTATTTAGTTTTGAAAACCCATTTTACTCCTATCCTTTTAGCTCCTGGAGGCAGCTTAACCAGCTTCCATGTATTGTTCTTCTCAATGGACTTAATTTCTGCATCCATGGCCTTTCTCCACTTCTCACTTTCTACTGCATCCTCGAAACTTGTAGGATCATCGGACATCACTAATGCCATATTAGCTTGTAACTCTAAGTCCGAAAGTCCCGAACCTAGTGTATAATCATTCATCCAAGATGGTGGTCCCCTTTCTCTGGCTTCCCTTGCTTCTGGTGTCTCATAACCCATAGGTGAGTTGTCCACATTTTCTTCTGCCTTTCTTGAGTTCGAAGTACCTTCTCCAGAATTTTCAGCTTCTTGATATTTGCTCTCATCATCACTATCAGATGTTTCATCTTCTATCTCGTCGGTGTTACTTTGATCTTTTCCCCACTCCAGCTCCATTGACACTTGCTGCCCATAGCTTGTATTCCAGTCCCACTCTTTGTTTTCTTCGAACACTACGTCTCTACTAATCATTATCCTTTTGGTGATTGGATTGTAAAGTCTGTAGGCCTTTGTCTCTTCACTTACTCCAAGTAAGACGCAAGGCACACTTATATTCTCCAATTTGGTTCTTCTAGCCTCTGGAACATGAACGAAAACAACACAACCGAAGACTCTGAAGAATTCCACAGAAGGTTTCTCTCCGCTCCAGGCCTCCTGAGGTGTCATGTCTTTTACTGCATTTGTAGGGCATCTATTTAACACAAACGTCGTCCAATTGACTGCTTCTGACCAAAAGGTCTTCGGCATCTTCTTTTCTGAAAGCATCGATCTCACCATGTTTAGAACTGTTCTATTCTTCCTCTCTCTGAACTCCGCTTACATGTGTGGCGAGTATATTTTCTTATCAACTCGCCTTTTGATTCCATTCTCCTTACAAAATTCATTGAAATCATTTGAATTGAACTCTCCACCTCTGCCAGTACGAAGGCACTTGATTGATAGACCTGTTTCCTTTTCAACATTTCTTTTGAAAGCTACAAAGAAGCTAAATGTATCTGCCTTGTTTGTCAAATAAAAAGTCCATGCTCTTCGACTAAAGTCATCAATGAAGCATAGTATGTACCTTTTATTACTGTTGGATTCTGGTGAGATCGGTCCGCAAAGATCTGCATGAACTAGCTCCAACCTCTGTTTTGCCCTCCAAGTACTCTTCTTTGGAAAGGAATTTCTATGTTTTTTTCCAATGAGACAGTCTACACATTCCCTCTTTGCAACATCAAATTTTGGCAACCCATGAACCATGTTCTTACTCTGCAAAGTATTCAGACCCTTGTAGCTCAGGTGACCGTACCTGCAATGCCATAGTTGTGGCAGGTCAAGTGTTGAAGTGAGAAAGCAGTTGGTAGGATTTGCAACTGTTCCGACCATGATAACAAACATCCTGTTTGCAGTCATTGTTGTTTCAATGATCAACCCTCTTTTTGGATGATAAATTCTGCACTTCCCTTCATGCATCAAAATAGCTAAACCCTTCTCTTGTAATTGGCCTACACTCAATAGGTTGTTCTTGAGCTCTGGTACATAATAAACTTCTGTGACTACATGCTTCACTCCATTGATACACAATTGCACGCTGCCTTTTCCTTCTACATTCATCTTGGTGTTGTTCCCGAGCTTCACCAAGTGTCTGAACTCGCCGTCAAAATCTGAAAACATCTTCTTATCCCCACACATATGGTTAGAACAACCTGAGTCTACGAACCAAATCTCTGTTCTACTAACTCCATTTGCCTCTACTTGTCCCATCAATGTCAATTCTTCTTCATAACCAAGTTCCACCATTGATCCTCTTGCATAATTTTTGGTGACTTTAACATGAGACATAAGCAGCAAAGTCTCACCTGCATCTATGTTGGCATAGTTTGCTTCTTTCTCTGCTCCTGGACACTCATATTGAAAGTGCCCAAGCTTGTGACATCGAAAGCATTCAATCGTTGCACGATTGAGTGTTTGTCGGCCTCGTCCTCTACCTCTTCCACGAACAGCTCCTCGATTTCCTTGTCCTCTCCCACCTTCATATGAAACTTTTAGAGCGTGATCCTCATCAGTACTCCTTCTCTTCTGAAACTTTTGTTCATGGACCAGCGAGCTTCGAAGTTGATTCACCGAAAGACTTTTGATATCTTTCGATTCCTCAATGGAACATACAACAAAATTCCAACACCCAGGAAGTGTACGCATAATTTTTTCTACAATCTTCGCATCCTCCAAGCCTTCTCCTAGATTGCTCATATTATTGCAGACTAACACCACTCTTGAAAATAATCATTAATTGACTCACCAATTTTCATCTCAAGTACCTCAAAATCTCTTCGTAAGAGTCTGCAGTTGTGCATTGCGCACCTTCTCATCTCCTTGGAACCTTGTCTTCATTGATTCCCAAAGCTGCTTAGCTGTGTCTTTTTGGGTGATAGTCTTCAAGGTTGTCTTGTCAATGGCTTGGAAAAGGTAATTTTTGACCTTTAAATCCTTCAGCTTCAAGTTTGCTAACTCTGCTCTCTGGGCACCATTCAGGACCGCGCCTCTCGCTGGTTCGGTGTAACCTGTCTCCACTAAATGTCACCACTCCTTTGATCGTATCAAATTCTCCATAAGCATCGCCCAATGCTCATAGTCTCCATCAAACTTAGGAATTCCATCCTTCTCTGCTGCCATTTCTGCACTCTAATTTCTGCACTCTCTAATTTCTCACTATTCACTCGTGTTTGCACTCACAATCAAGCCCCTAGTGTGCTTTGATACCAATTGTTGAGAATTAGTATCAAGTTATCTGATAACAAAAGTTGTTGGAATACTTGTTTATTGAATGCAAACTTCTGGCTTTATATAGCCATACAACATAACAGAAACGAAAAATTGCAGCCCACTAACATAGTGGTAAATTAACAGAAATCAAGAAATTCAAAGCTAACAACTACATCCTAACTTGTAGGACTATTATTTGACTGAAACTCTAAATAACCAAGTCTCCTACTTTCAAGCAACAAAAGCTCCAATCACTCCAATCCTGCACGTGCAGAAATGGGTAATCATATCCCAACAAGGACGAAATGCCCAAATAATCATATCCCAACAAAGGGCGAAATGCTCTATAAACTGGTAGATAAATAAGCACTGAACTAGGCTAGTCACCAACTACTCGGCTGGTAATATGTAGGACGATTAGTAATTAACCATGACTATTGATTTAGTAATTATACATTTTGTATGTACAAAGTAGGCTAGCTAGCTATCTTAACATTTTTTGTGTCACCCCAAATGTAGGACAAAGTTGAAGCAAACAGAGGTGGATTTTGAGTACTTGAAGAGATGTTGTGAGACTAACTGAAGAAAACAGGAAGCTACACAAGGAGCTGCAAGAATTGAGAGCTCTCAACTCCTCAAATCCATTTCATATGCAACTCCCTGCCACCACCCTCACAATGTGCCCTTCTTGTGAGCGCGTAGCAACCACCTCTGCCGCCCCTCCAACCGCCACCACCACAGCCACCACCACCGCCACCACCACCGCTACCACTAAGCCCACTGACCTAACTATTTCCTCCAGTACTACCCCTTTACCTTTTCCTCTGTCTAGACCCAAATTTTACCCTTTTTCTCAAACACCCAAAACCAATCCCCGCCAGTCTGCAACCTCATGAAGATGCTCAAGGGAGAAACCATCTATAAGCATATGCTAATGGTGTTTATGTGTATGTAAATGATAAATGGGTTTCAAAATTTATTGGCTATAAATTTTTTAATCAATTTTAAAGTTAAAGTGATAAAAATTGGAGCACATTTATCAACTCTATAATTTGTGTATATACATAACTAGAGAGCTTTGGTCATGTGGTCCAGTAGTTTAGCACAAGGGCTTGTTGATGTTTTTGTCCTTTATTTTCCTTCATTTTCATGGAAAGTAAAGTTGGAAAAAGAAGTTTTATTTATTTATATGTTGGGGTATTAGTTTTGGTGTTATATATAATTTCTTCCGATAAACAATGAGTTTTATTTGTATTTTTATTATGTAACATAGAGTTTTTTTCAAGTGATAATTAGTAACATAAAATGCATAACACTTTTATGTTTGTTATCATAATTTTATTAATAGATTATATTATTAAATAAATAATTTATTATTTGTAAGATAAATATCAAATAAAATTATATTTTTAATATTTATAAATAAATTTGTTATGTATTGTAATAAATTTATGTTGATTTATAATTGTGAGATTTATCAAAAAAAAAAAATATATATATATATATATATATATATATATATAAGATTGGTAATTAAAAAATTAGAGAGTTCTATTTATTATGTATTTTTTAAAAAATATTATTAATATTTATTTACGTAATTGATAATTAAAAAGTTTGTATAAACTTTTTATAAATTTTATAAATGTGACTGTTTTTATAAAATCGAAGGAATTTAAATTAGATGAAGGTTATTGACTTGATGGTATGTTAATTTTGTACGTGGAAATTTTTGGAGGCATGCTAGCTAGCTTGCTTTAACAAAGGGCAGACTTTGTACTCTTTTTTACTTATTTAATGATTTATTCAACCTAACATTTGAGAGATGGGTGGGTTTTGTGCCTTAATGTTTGATGGAAAGAGTGACTCATAATTAGGGACAAAGATGGGATATACTCTCTTTCTTCGTATTTGACGTTTTAGAGAATAAATTTTATTTTATTTATTTAACGTTCGTAGATTTTTAAGAGATATTGATTATATTACATTCTAAATTACTCTTAAATATTTAATACTATCTTTAATTCTCTCCTACTTTTTCAGGACTATTTTTTCTCCCTTTTTTAATATTTTAATGGTATACTCACTTCCTCGCTTTTATAATTTCTATATTTTTTTTATCTTCTAACAATATTTTTCTCTCATCTTTATCATCTACTATAATTTAGCTTTTTATTTATCTATGCAAGGGTGTTTTTGGTAATACATAGTAATTTTAGTAGAGTTTTTATAGGAGTTTTAACTTCCTTAATAGTTGTGCAAAGCTCCAAAACGTCAAATAATTAAAAATGGATGGAGTATATAAAGAGGACGGATCTAAAGCACTCTCTCTTAAATAGTACTCCTTTAGGATTAAATGTTTTCTAGGTCACTCTATTATAGGTCGACTTACAA
The DNA here is from genome assembly GCA_020205605.1 of Panax ginseng. Lineage (NCBI taxonomy): Eukaryota > Viridiplantae > Streptophyta > Magnoliopsida > Apiales > Araliaceae > Panax > Panax ginseng. The sequence continues at coordinate 29,487,193 of CM035141.1, forward strand.
ATGGGTCACTGAACTTTTTTTTCTTACAGTCAACTCACTGAACTTTAGTTTACTAACACAACGTTACAAAAATCGTTACGTCAAGGTTGACTTAACGAAAATGATGATGTAGCAGCTGACTTGTTTAAAAAAAGCCTATGTGGCAGTTAGGATGCGACGTGGCAGTGAAGATGTGAATTTGAAGGAAAATTTTTATGAAAAAATGGGAAAAAAAATATTTTAAAGTATAATATAAATTATAAAAATTAGCCAAAAAACAAGAAAATAAATAAAATAATTATTTTAATAAAAATTAAAAACTGCATTTTTTTAACATTTTATAAAAAAAACTGCATTTTTAAATTTTTAAAAAAAACTGCATTTTTAAAAAAAAATTATATATGCAAATAATTTTTAAAAAACTGCATTTTTGAAAAATTTTATAAAAAAACTGCATTTTTTAAAATTTTATAAAAACTGCATTTTAAAAAAATTTATTAAAAACTGCATTTTTTAAAATTTTATAAAAAACTGCATTTAAAAAAAAAAATTGCATTTTTAAAAAAACTCTGCAATGTTAAAAAACTACATTTTTTAAAAAATTTATAAAAATACTGCATTTTAAAAAAAAATTATATATGCAAATAATTTTAAAAAAACTGCATTTTTTAAAATTTTATAAAAAACTGCATTTTTAAAATTTTATAAAAACTGCATTTTTTAAATTTTATAAAAAACTGCATTTTAAAAATTTTATAAAAATGCAGTTTTTAAAAATGCAGATTTTTTATAAAAAATTTTAAAAATGCAGTTTTTAAAAATTATTTGCATATATAAATTTTTTTTTAAAAATGCATTTTTTATAAAATTTTTTAAAATGTAGTTTTTAAAATGCAGTTTTTTATAAAATTTTTCAAAAATGCAGTTTTTTTTTAAAATTATTTGCATATATAAATTTTTTTAAAATGCAGTTTTTTATAAAATTTTAAAAAATGCAGTTTTTTATATAATTTTAAAAAATGCAGTTTTAATTTTTATTAAAAATAATTATTTTTATTTATTTTCTTGTTTTTTGGCTAATTTTATAATTTATATTATACTTTAAAATATTTTTTCCCATTTTTCATAAAATTTCCTCCAAATCCACATCTTCACGCCATCGTCAGATCCTAATCGCTACATAGGCTTTTTTTTAAACAAGTCACCGCCACATCATCATTTCCGCTAAGTCAACCTCGACTTAACAAAGCTTTTGTAACGCTGTATTAAGAAACTAAAGTTCAATGAGTTGATCAAAGAAAAAAAATTCAAAGGACCCATTTGTAAGTTGACCTATAGAGAGTTACCCTAAAAGCATTTAACCCTACTCTTTTATTAAAATTACGTCGTTTTGAAAATTCTAAAATAAGTAATGTAAATTGTCATTTTGTAAATAAAAGAAAAGCAAGTGTGACCGCTCTATTTTAATATTATTTTGTATTTTAAAAAAATATTCAAAATGACGTAATTTTAATAAATGAGTGTTATTTAAGAGAAGTGTTTTAAAGAGAGTGTTATATTGATAATGATGCATAACTTGTATTTGTTATGAATCCTTATAAAATATACACCATTTACATTTATACTATTGAATGAAAATCGATGTATGATATTAATAGTAGCGAACGGTAAAAAAAAACACTTAGCGTCAGCTACTATTAATAACGAACGTTAATCAGGATAAGAGTTTGACTTATTAAGAAGAGTAGAATTTAGTAACCAAGTTTTAAAGTTTATTAATCAGGAGTTAGAGTTTAAAAAATCAGGATTTAGGGATTATTAAAGTTGAGAAAGTATAAGTTACAGATATATAATTGTAAACCCATTAATAAATAGTAAACCCTAAAATCTAATTAATAAACATAACATACATTTATTGAGAAAGTCAAACACGTTCTCATAAACATCTACTATTATTAGTAGCAAACGCTAAGTATTATTTTTTATCGTTCGCTACTAATAGTAGCGGACGTCAATTTTTAGTTTCTAATTATAACCGTTCTTTCTTATTTGTAATGGTATAGATTGTATATGCCCTATAAGTATCCATACCAAATACATGTTATGAATTATTCATATATATATATATATATATATATATATATATATATATATATATATCTCCTCCATGAACTGTAGGAGCTAACTAAAAAGATAAATCCGCTTATAATAATGGTTTTTCCTGGTATAACATAGAAAGCCGATTTTCTATGCTATAGCGACCAGGGGCGAAGCTATGATAAAATTGTGGGGTCAATTGACCCCACACAATGTTTGAAATCACTTGCAAAAAAATTTTTACCACACTCAATTTTTGACCCCACTTAAAATTATTATTTTTTAATTAGAGATACCCAAGCGGCCAAGCTTCAATCCTAAATATATGTTCAGCACTTCAGCCACAAAATAGAGAGAGATGAGGCAAAGTCAAATCGTAAAAGGCAAAAATCAAACCGTGAACCATCAAAGCCTTTCGCGAACCTCAGTTTTGTTTTCAGAAATCAATTGTGATTTCCCCCTTTTGTTAGTATTATTAAATTGGATATTTGGATGCATTTGTCTAACCCAAATGTAAGACCCCGAAATTTTTTTAAATAAAAAGGAATTTCCTTTATTTATTATTTTGAAATAGTAAGGGTGGATTTGATTAATGTGTTTAGTTATGGGTAAAATGCGCAAATATTTTAAATAAGCAAAGTGGTGATATAATATTCATTATTATTTGGGAATATTCGTTTGGTCGTGGAATATTAGACGTTTGTCGAGAATATTAAATGCTGCGGTAGCGACCATGTGTGGGCCCCATAACGGAAAGAGATTGGAGGAAGAAAACGACAAGAATAAGTTGTTTATAAATAACAAGCCAGCGATTGTTACCAATTATCTTTGTTGGAATGCCCGGGATTAAAAACACACTAATATGCCGTTGTTGAACAAGAAGACACCAGTATTGCACCAATTATTGATTCTTACGTAAGAAGGCATTTCTCAATAATTGTTACAAGTAATTAATGCTCGATTTTTTATTTTATTCGATTCAATAATTGCGCATTGATATTTTATATTATCGTTGTTTCAATAATTGTCATTACACGCAGATTTTTCATTATCGAAGCAATAATTCATATTATCTGAATAATATTATAAGATAACATTATTGGCAATGTCTAGAAAGTTCTGTTTCAATGAGAGGTTTGGTCACCTAATCAAGGCTTGCAAGAAGAGATCCTTATTGAAAGCCCCTCTTTCTGAACCGCCCAGTTTGTCAATATTGTGATTCTCGTAATATTATTTGTGAATAATTAATTATTGATTTATATGATGAGGAAAATATTGATTTTATGTGGATATAGATGGAGAAAATTTTTAATGTGACAATTGTTGAAAATTAATATTTTATCTTTTTCGATAAAATAATTCATTTAAATATATTATTTTAATAATATATTAACTGTGATATTTTTATAATGAATGAGTATATGAGGAGGAAGAGTATTTTATGGTATTAAATGTTTAACACATATTTGTGTGTCTCTGGACCCCATTTATTGACCTGAAATTTGATTATAAATGTAAAATCGCTTCGCTTTGTGGATTTCACCAATTTCGCTTTGGAATTTGGAAAAACTTTCTTCTGCAAAGTTGTAGAGAATTGAATTTCCTATAAAAATTCATGAGATTCAATTTTCCGCAAAAGGGATATTTATTATGAATTATTGAAGTTTGAGTTCAAAATAATTGATTTTTGGAAGTTTTAATTATTTTAAATAATAAAAACATTTTTGGTGAGTGTTACACATGTTATAAATGTGTCATGTTCCCGAATTCAGATCTAGGAAGGTTGGCATAGAAAACTTAATATATATATATATATATATTATTAATTTATTAAATTTTCTCGCTTTTGGTGTTCTAAAGCATTTTTCTATAAATAGGTGCTTAAGTTAGAATTGAAAATCACACTTAAATCAAGTTTTCTCTCTATATTATCGAGCGTATTCTTGTGAGTATTTTGAGTATACTTTGAGTATTGCTATACTGATTAAAGTTCAAGTCATAGCCTATATCCTGTTTTTCAACTAAATCACTGCTTTTCGAGGTAAGGGATATTATTTTTAAAAAATGATATTATTTCTTCAATATCATTATGCCAAAATATTGGTTGAAACTTTTTATCAAATTTGGAACTTTTTCATGTCTGAATTACTATTCATGAAGTTACTTATTCACGAAAGTTACTATTCATGAGTTACTATTCACAAGTTACTATTCATGAGTACTATTCACGAAGCGTGAAGATATTTTTTGTGAAATTTCTATCTTTTGGTGTCTCTGAGTTATTGCTCACGTGATACAAAGACTATTCACGTATACGACCTTATTCCCGAATACTTGCACTATTCATCTAAAAATGAAATTTCTTCTTTTTTCGTCTAAAATATCTATTCTGGATACTAGCTTTGATTGTATCCATGTTTTGATCATTCTTGAATTTTACACCACTATGATTATTTTTGAGGTATTTTTTTGGACGTGATAAAACAAAGTACTGAATCCTTAATCCTTAATCCTCACATTTTGTTTCAATCGGATTCGCTTCTTTAAAATATTTTTCATCATCCTCGCCTTAAATGATGATATTATTGAATATCTTTGGGCCCGTAGAAGCAAAGATGAATGATTTATGATGAATATCTTTGGCCCGTAGTGCAAAGATGAATGATTCGATGAATATTTTTGGCCCGTAGTGTGCAGATGAACAGTGTTTAGATGAAAATGACCAATCGGTGAATGTCCTCGGCTCAGTAGTGCAAAGGATGAATATTTGATCCCGATATATATTGATTGATGTTACGGGGATAAAAAAATAGACGATGAACTTTAAAATTCATACATAGAAGATAGTAGTTTGCATTCTCTACTTAACTCTTCTAATGAATTATTATTTCATTGCGAATATTGATTTAAAACTTGTTGTCTATTGTATTCTATTAGATTTTTCCTCGTTGAAGACTAACGATAATTTTGTTGTATATTATCTTAGTCATAATATTCTTCTTCCGCTAGTTGAGCTCACCCTTTTCCCTTTTTGTTCCATTTTTCTTCTCGAGAGATGAAAGAATGTAGCGATTACTAGTGGGGTAATGGAATGAAGGTTCTAGAGAGAGTTGTTTAGTAGTCCTCACCATTTTTATAAAATAATGTATCAATAATTGTGATGAGGATTTATTTGGGTATGTATATTGTCTGAAGACAATAATTGTTTTTAAACTCACAAGATATATGTTGTCGTATTTTGCACGACAAATGTAATAATAAAGTTGTAGTTATTTCCAACCATGTATTTGGCGACTTCGTGAATGGGTTGGATGGAATGGACCTATTTTGGGGCGCCACAGCTGGTATCGAGCTTGGGGATATGATCTCCGGCGGAGATCGGGGAATAGAACTAGGAGGGGAGAGACGAGTAAATCCTTCACTAGTGTGTCCTACCTAAGCTTATTTGTTAGTTGGTCAGTATATAAGGATATTATGTGATATTTTAATTTGTTTAATTAACCCTTGTTTTGTGACAATATTTGAAAATGGCATCCGAAAATGTTGAGATAAGCAATGGAGCACAGGAGACCGTTGAGTCTCCACAGATCAATAATCAGGATAATATGAAACTAGAGGACAATAATCCTCATGAAAATAATAACACCGATGAAATGGTGAATGATGAGATGGTCAGAGGCTTTATGCAATTCATGCAACAATGCATTTAAGACACCACGGCCCATAATACTGGTGGAAATGATAAGAACGCTATTATGCTGTCACAAATGCCAAGCGGTTCAAGGAGTTGGGACCACCAGATTTCCATGGAAAGCGGATCCGATCAAGGCGTAAACGTGGGTCAAACAAATTACCAAGATATTTAATGTCTTGGGATGCACAGAGAACGAAGGTTCCATTCACCACCTTTATGTTTCGTGGTGAAGCGGATTATCGGTGGGAATCGCGGAAGCGTACCATCCATCCAAATTTCGGCCAAAGATGTCTTGGGAGACGTTTGAAACTTTTCAATGACAAGTATTTTCCGAAAGTATTCGGCTATATGAAAGAGGTGGAGTTTATTAGACCGGAGCGAGAACAACATGACGGTATCCCAAGATAAAGAAAAGTTTGCGAGTTGTCCAGTTTTGCACCTCATTTGGTGGAGAAATGAGGAACGATGACGCGGATGTTTCGAGAGGTTTGAAACCCGCCATACGTCAAAGATCTCATTTCTCATAAATTTTCTCTCTATTCAGGATGTTGTTAATGTGGCTCAATTGTTAGAGCGAGATAACGAAAGTACTGGTCCAACCGAGGTACCATAATCGGGGATCATATCAAGATAGCAGTCATCGTAATAACGATAACCGGTGGAGAAAGAAGAATACGGACAAAGGCGGTAACCACTCTCTGGTGGTAATCGTGGCCATGAAAATAGAAGAAACGAGTCGGAGGAGATTTTAAAAGAGGAGATTCAACAACGACCATGTGAAGACGTCGGCGCATGAGTAACCGGTTCCAAGGGAGGAGAAAGACCACCTTATCGTATGTTACAAAAATGCGGAAAGAGGATATATCACCAAACCGCCCACAACAGTTTAAGGTATGCTATAATTATGGAAAAGAAGGACATATCGCTCGAGATTGTACGAGATCGAAACCCAAATCCAAATGGAATGGTGACTCAAAAGGATGTCCCGTAAAAGTCAAAGTCAACAGTTCTCGGAATAGCGTTTGCGTGACCGGGTTAAAATGCGAGGAACCCGAACGGTTAGCACGGGTTAGTTAATTATAAATTCTTGCGAAGTTTATACCTTATTAGATACCGCCTCTACCCATTCTTTTATATCTTGTCTTGCGCTCAACATTTGAACTTGACTACGGAGAAATTAGACTTTGACCTATTTATGGAGACCCTGTTAGAGAAACTTTCATTACATCGATTGCTTAGAAATCTTGCTTGATTCGTGTTGGTACTTTATCACATTACACCATTAACCTTATTTCTATAGAGATATTTGTCATTGAAGTGATTTTAAGGTTAACTACTCATCATGCCAAAATTGATTACTTTCGTAAGGTTGTTAGTTTTCATATTCCTAAGCAACCCGTTATTCAATTCAAGCAATCAAACCATTGTAGTCAAACATTTTCATATCAAGCCATGAAGTCATTCGCTTATTACGGATGTCAAGTTTTCTTAGTCCATGTTATGGATTTGAATAAAGACACGCCGATTTGAATAATATTCTGTTGTTATTGATTTTTCCGACGATTTCAAAGAATTCATTGGCCTACTCCCGTAGCGTGATATTGAATTTGTATCGACTTTAAATCAGACAAAACCCATTTCTAAAATCTCATATCGAATGGCTCTATTGAACTTCGAGAGTTAAAAACCCAACCTAGAAGTTGATACCCGAGCCTCTATCCTGGTGACTTCCTTTGTGGAATGCACCGGCCGAATTCTCCGTAGGGGACGCCATATTCGTCTGCAGAGTAAACTAATAGGTGTCATTGTGACGTCTTATCCAAGATTGGGATATGAGTCACGGTTGAGAGCAACCTAAGTCGATAATCGAAATAATGTAGCTTTCAGGCTTAGTTGGTTATTATCGGAGATTCGTTGAAGGATATTCTCGAATCGCTATTCCATTAACGCAGCTGACTCGTAGAGATACAAAATTCAAATGGAGCAAGGAATGTGGGAAGAGCTTCGAAGAACTCAAGAGGAGACTCATTTCAACACATGTTCTGACCATGCCATCCTGGAAAAGCGAACGTGGTAGCTGACGTGTTGAGTAGAAGATCGTGTACAAGTACGAGTACGATTTTGTCAAAGACTCATTTCATATAATTTACAAATAATAGAGATGGAGATGAAAACTTTAGGTACCCACGTGATGATATACGTGTATAATCGACTTTAATCGATAAAGTTAAAGCTGTTCAAGCTACACACCGGAGCTGATGAATTTGAAGAAGAAGGTGCAAGAAGGCGTTATTCTAGAAGTAAGAGTCAATGAAGAGAAGAAAGCTCAAACCTTCGATTTATTAATTCATTCTCGATCGAGTAGAAACTATGGCCTATAGACTCGTTTTACCGCAAAGTATGACGCGTGTTCATAACGTTTTTCACGTATCGATGTTACGTAAATATGTGGACGACCCAAACCACGTCATTGAGTTATAACCGGACGAGATAGCCGAAGACTTAACGTACGAGGAGGTACCTGTCAAGATCTTGGATAGGAAAGAACATGTCCTATGTACCGAGGTTATACCACAAGTTAAAGTTTTGTGGAGAAACCATGCAATTGAGGAAATGACCTGGGAGTTGGAAACGGAAATGAATGAGAGGTATTCTCATCTTTTCGAAACACCAGGTACGTACGTCAATTTTGAGGACGAAATTTCATAAGGAGGGGAGGTTGTAAGACCCCGAAATTTTTTTAAATAAAAAGGAATTTCCTTTATTTATTATTTTGAAATAGTAAGGGTGGATTTGATTAATGTGGTTAGTTATGGGTAAAATGCGCAAATATTTTAAATAAGTAAGTGGTGATATAATATTCATTATTGTCGGGGAATATTCGTACGACGGCGCAGCCATGTGTGGGCCCCATAACGGAAAGAGATTGGAGGAAGAAAACGACAAGAATAAGTTGTTTATAAATAACTGGCCATGATTATTCTCAAGTTAATACTATTGGAATGCCCAGTGGTTAAAACACACTAATACGCGTTGTTGAACAGTAGCACACGGTATTGTACCAATTATTGATTCTTACGTAAGAAGGCATTTCTCAATAATTGTTACAGTAATTACTTTCATTCGATTTTTATTTTATTGATTCAATAATTCTTTGCATTGATATTTTATATTATTTGTTGTTTCAATAATTGTCATTACACACGATTTTTTTATTATCGAAACAATAATTCATATTATCTGAATAATATTATTAGATAACATTATTGGCAATGTCTAGAAAGTTCTCATCTAAGGAGAGGTTTGGTCACCTAATTGCTGCGCAGTGAAGGGAGAGATCCTTATTGGAAAACCCCTCTTTCTGAGAACCGCCTTGGTTGTCAATATTGTGATTCTCAGAATATTATTTGTGAATAATTAATTATTGATTTATATGATGAGGAAAATATTGATTTTATGTGGATATAGATGGAGAAAATTTTTAATGTGACAATTGTTGAAAATTAATATTTTATCTTTTTCTCGATAAAATAATTCATTTAAATATATTATTTTAATAATATATTAATCGGTGATATTTTATAATGAATGAGTATATGAGGAGGAAGAGTATTTTTGTGGTATTAAATGTTTAACACATATTTTGTGTGTCGGTGGACCCCATTTATTGACTGAAATTTGATTATAGCCTGTAAAATCGCCCGTTTGTGGATTTCGACCAATTTCTGTTTGGAATTTTGAAAACCTTTCTTCTGCAAAGTTGTAGAGAATTGAATTTCCTATAAAAAATCGCGAGATTCGAATTTTCTGGCAAAAGGGATATTTATTATGAATTATTGAAGTTTCGGAGTTCCAAAATAATTGATTTTTGGAAGTTTTAATTATTTTAAATAATAAAAACATTTTTGGTGAGTGTTACACATGTTATAAATGTGTCATGTTCCTGAATTCAGATCTAGGAAGGTTGGCATAGAAAACTTAATATATATTATTAATTTATTAAATTTTCTGCTTTGGTGTTCTAAGCATTTTCCTATAAATAGGGTGCTTAGGTTAGAATTGAAAATCACACCGTAAACCAAGTTTTCTCTCTATATTATCGAACGTATTCTTGTGAGTATTTTGAGTATACTTTGAGTATTGCTATACTGATGCAAGTTCAAGTCATAGCCTTTATATCCTGTTTCAACTAAGTCTTGTCTTTCGAGGTAAGGGATATTATTTTTTTTAAAATGATATTATTTCTTCAATATCATTATGCCAAAATATTGGTTGAAACTTTTTATCAAATTTGGAACTTTTTCATGTCGGATTTCTATTCATGAGTTACTATTCACGAAGTTACTATTCATGAGTTACTATTCACAAGTTACTATTCATGAAAAGTACTATTCACGAAGCGTGAAGATGTTTTTTTGTAAAATTTCTATCTTTTGGTGTCTGGAGTTCTTGTTCACGATAATCGGCACTATTCACGATATCGACACTTATTCCCCGATCACGCAAGACTATTCATCTAAAAATGAAATTTCTTCTTTTCGTCTAAAATATCTATTCGGATACTAGCTTTGATTGTATCCATGTTTTTGATCATTCTTGAATTTTACACCACTATGATTATTTTTGAGGTATTTTTGGACGTGGATAAAACAAAGTACTAATCCTTAATCCTTAATCCTTGTCATTTTGTTTCAATTGGATTCGCTTTTTAAAATATTTTTCATCATCCTCGGTCTTAAATGATGATATTATTGAATATATTTGATCCAGTAGTGAAAGATGAATGATTTATGATGAATATCTTTGGCCCAGTAGTGCAAAGATGAATGATTTCTCGATGAATATCTTTGGCCGTGTAGTGCAAAGATGAGCAGTGTTTAGATGAACACTGACCAATCGGTGAATGTCCTTGGCACCAGAAAAGTAGGATGAATATTTGATCCCAGATATATATTGATTGATGTTACAGGGATAAAAAAAAATAGACGATGAACTTTAAAATTCATACATAGAAGATAGTAGTTTGCATTCTCTACTTAACTCTTCTAATGAATTATTATTTCAGCCTTGAATATTAATTTAAAACTTGTTGTCTATTGTATTCTATTAGATTTTTCCTCGTTGAAGACTAACGATAATTTTGTTGTATATTATCTTAGTCATAATATTCTTTTTTTGGGCTAGTTGAGCTCACCCTTTTCCTTTTTGTTCCATTTTTCTTCTCGTGAGACGAGAATGTAGCGATTACTAGTCGGGGTATGGAATGAAGGTTCTAGAGAGAGTTGTTTAGTAGTCCTCACCATTTTTGTAAAATAATGTATCAATAATTGTGATGAGGATTTATTTGGGTATGTATATTGTCTAGAAGACAATAATTGTTTTTAAACTCATAGTCTATATGTTGTCGTATTTTGCACGACAAATGTAATAATAAAGTTGTAGTTATTTCTGTACCATGTATTTGGCGACTCAAAATGGGTTGGATGGAATGGACCTATTTTGGGGGCGCCTGATTAATATCGAGCTTAGGGATATGATCTCTAGCGGAGATCGAGGAATAGAACTAGGAAGGGAGAGACGAGTAAATCCTTCGATAGTGTGTCCTACCTAAGCTTATTTGTTAGTTGGTCAGTATATAAGGATATTATGTGATATGTTAATTTGTTTAATTAACCCTTGTTTTGTGACAGTATTTGAAAATGGCATCCGAAAATGTTGAGATAAGCAATGGAGCACAAGATACCGTTGAGTCTCCACAGATCAATAATCAGGATAATATGCAACCAAAGGACAATAATCCTCATGAAAATAATAACACCGATGACATGGTGAATGATGAGATGGTCAGAGGCTTTATGCAATTCATGCAACAACAGACGAAGGTAGCTCCTGTCCATAATACGGGTGGAAATGATAAAGCCTTGCTGATGCATCACAAACCAAGCGCTTCAAGGAGTTGGGACCACCAGATTTCCATGGAAAGCCGGATCCGATAAAGGCAGAAACATGGGTCAAACAAATTACCAAGATATTTAATGTCTTGGGATGCACAGAGGAACATAAGGTTCCATTCACCACCTTTATGTTTCGTGGTGAAGCGGATTACTGGTGGGAATCTGTGAAGCGTACCCATCCAGCTGCGCTCAGCATGTCTTGGGAGACGTTTCAGAAACTTTTCAATGACAAGTATTTTCCTGAAAGTATTCGACATATGAAAGAGGTGGAGTTTATTAGACTGAAGCAGAACAACATGACGGTGTCCCAGTATGAAGCAAAGTTTGCGGAGTTGTCCAGGTTTGCACCTCATTTGGTGGAGAATGAGGAACGTATGACGCGGATGTTTCTGAGAGGTTTGAAACCCGGTCAATACGTCGATATCTCATTTCTCATAAATTTTCTCTCTATTCGATGTTGTTAATGAGGCTCAATTGTTAGAAATGAGATAACGAGTACGGTCAACCGAGGTACCACAATCGGATCATACCAAAGATAGCGGTCATCGTAATAACGATAACCAAATGGAGAAAGAAGAATACGGACAAAGGCGGTACTACACTCGTGGTAATCGTGGCCATGAAAATAGAAGAAACGAGTCGAGGAGATTTTAAAAGAGGAGATTCAACAACGACCATGTGAAGACGCCGCCCAGTGAAGTAACCGGTTCCAAGGGAGGAGAAAGACCACCGGTCGAGTGGTAAGTTACAAATGCGAAAGAGGGAAGATATCATATCAAACCGCCTAGCAGTTTAAGGTATGCTATAATTGTGGAAAAGAAGGACATATCGCTTCGAGATTGTATGGTATCGAAACCAGTCCAATGAATGGTGACTCAAAAGGATGTCCCGTAAAAGTCAAAGTCAGCAGTTCGAATAGCGTTTGCCGTGACCCATTAAAATCGAGGAACCCGAACGGTTAGCACGGGTTAGTTAATTATAAATTCTTCTGAAGTTTATACCTTATTAGATACCGCCTACCCATTCTTTTATATCTCTTGCTTGCGCTCAACATTTGAACTTGACTACGGAGAAATTAGACTTTGACCTATTTATGGAGACCCCGTTAGGAGAAACTTTCATTACATCGACTGTTTAGAAATCTTGCCTGATTCAGGTTGGCACTATCACATTACCTGTTAACCTTATTTCTATAGAGATATTTGCTGTTGAAGTGATTTTAAGGTTAACTACTCATCATGCCGAAATTGATTACTTTCGTAAGGTTGTTAGTTTTCATATTCCTAAGCAACTTTGTTATTCAATTCAAGCAATCAAACCATTGTAGTCAAACATTTTCATATCAAGCCATGAAGTCATTCGTTTATTACGGATGTCAAGTTTTCTTAGTCCATGTTATGGATTTGAATAAAGACACGCCGATTTGAATAATATTCCTGTTGTTATTGATTTTCCCGACGTATTTCTGAAGAATTCATTGCCTACTCCCGAGGCGTGATATTGAATTTGTATCGACTTTAAATCCGGTACAAAACCCATTTCTAAAATCTCATATCGAATGGCTCTATTGAACTTCAGAGTTAAAAACCCAATCGTAGAAGTTGATACCCGAGCCTCTATCTGGTGACTTCCTTTGTGGAATGCACCGAAGCCAGATTCTCCGTAGGGGACGCCATATTCGTGCGGTAGTAAACTAATAGGTGTCATTGTGACGTGCTATCCAAGATTGGGATATGAGTCACAGTTGAGAGCAACCTAAGTCAGTAATCGAAATACGTAGCTTTCTAGGCTTAGTTGGTTATTATCGGAGATTCGTTGAAGGATATTCTCGAATCGCTATTCCATTAACGCAGCTGACTCGTAGAGATACAAAATTCAAATGGAGCAAGGAATGTGGGAAGAGCTTCGAAGAACTCAAGAGGAGACTCATTTCAACACATGTTCTGACCATGCCATCCTGGAAAAGCGAACGTGGTAGCTGACGTGTTGAGTAGAAGATCGTGTACAAGTACGAGTACGATTTTGTCAAAGACTCATTTCATATAATTTACAAATAATAGAGATGGAGATGAAAACTTTAGGTACCCACGTGATGATATACGTGTATAATCGACTTTAATCGATAAAGTTAAAAGTCGTCTTCAAACACACCGGAGATGATGAATTTGAAGAAGAAGGTGCAAGAAGGCGTTATTCTAAAGTAAGAGTCAATGAAGAGAAGAAAGCTCAAACCTTGATTTATTAATTCATTCTCGATCGAAGTAGAAACTATGGCCTATAGACTCGCTTTTACCGCAAAGTATGACGCGTGTTCATAACGTTTTTCACGTGCTTCGATGTTACGTAAATATGTGGACGACCCAAACCACGTCATTGAGTTATAACCGGACGAGATAGTGAAGACTTAACGTCGAGGAGGTACTGTCAAGATCTTGGATAGGAAAGAACATGTCCTATGTATGAGGTTATACCACAAGTTAAAGTTTTGTGGAGAAACCATGCAATTGAGGAAATGACACGGGAGTTGGAAACGGAAATGAATGAGAGGTATTCTCATCTTTTGAAACACCGTGTCGTCGTCGTCATTTTGAGGGCAAATTTCATAAGGAGGGAGGTTGTAAGACCGAAATTTTTTAAATAAAAGGAATTTCCTTTATTTATTATTTTGAAATAGTAAGGGTGGATTTGATTAATGTGGTTAGTTATGGGTAAAATGCGCAAATATTTTAAATAAGCAAGTGGTGATATAATATTCATTATTGTTTGGGAATATTCGTTTGGTCGTGGAATATTCAAATCGCTGTCAGAATATTCATACGACGCCAGTAGCGACCATGTGTGTGGGCCCCATAACGGAAAGAGATTGGAGGAAGAAAACGACAAGAATAAGTTGTTTATAAATAATCTAGCATGATTGTTATTCAAGTTATCTTGTTGGAATGCCCAAAGGTTAAAACACACTAATACGCGTTGTTGAACAAGAAGATACCACAGTATTGCACCAATTATTGATTCTTACGTAAGAAGGCATTTCTCAATAATTGTTACAAAGAATTCTTGCTCGAAGATTTTATTTTATTGATTCAATAATTGTTTGCATTGATATTTTATATTCTTTGTTGTTTCAATAATTGTCATTACACATTTTTTTATTATCGAAACAATAATTCATATTATCCTGAATAATATTATTAGATAACATTATTGGCAATGTCTAGAAAGTTACATTCAAGGAGAGGTTTGGTCACCTAATTGCATGGCAGGTAAGAAGAGAGATCCTTATTGAAAACCCCTCTTTCCTGGAGCTGCGCCTTGTTTGTCATATTATTGTGATTCTGTAATATTATTTATGAATAATTAATTATTGATTTATATGATGAGGAAAATATTGATTTTATGTGGATATAGATGGAGAAAATTTTTAATGTGACAATTGTTGAAAATTAATATTTTATCTTTTTCTGATAAAATAATTCATTTAAATATATTATTTTAATAATATATTAACGGTGATATTTTTATAATGAATGAGTATACGAGGAGGAAGAGTATTTTTGTGGTATTAAATGTTTAACACATATTTTGTGTGTCGGTGGACCCCATTTATTGACTGAAATTTGATTATAGCCTGTAAAATCGTCCGTTTGTGCATTTCGACCAATTTCTGTTTGGAATTTGGAAAAACTTTCTTCTGCAAAGTTGTAGATAATTGAATTTCCTATAAAAAGTGGCGAGATTCGAATTTTCTGGCAAAAGGGCTATTTATTATAAATTATTGAAGTTTTGGAGTTCCAAAATAATTGATTTTTGGAAGTTTTAATTATTTTAAATAATAAAAACGTTTTTGGTGAGTGTTACACATGTTATAAATGTGTCATGTTACTGAATTCAGATCTAGGAAGGTTGGCGTAGAAAACTTAATATATATATATATTATTAATTTATTAAATTTTCTGCTTTGGTGTTCTAAGCATTTTCCTATAAATAGGGTGCTTAGGTTAGAATTGAAAATCACACCAGAAACTGAAGTTTTCTCTCTCTATATTATCGAGCGTATTCTTGTGAGTATTTTGAGTATACTTTGAGTATTGCTATACGGTGCAAGTTCAAGTCATAGCCTATATCCGGTGTTTCAACTAGAAGTACTGTCTTTCGAGGTAAGGGATATTATTTTTTTAAAAATGATATTATTTCTTCAATATCATTATGCCAAAATATTGGTTGAAACTTTTTATCAAATTTAGAACTTTTTCATGTCGGAATTACTATTCATGAGTTACTATTCACGAGTTACTATTTATGAGTTACTATTCACAAGTTACTATTCATGAGTACTATTCACGGCGTGAAGATGTTTTTTTGTGAAATTTCTATCTTTGGTGTTTGAATTCTTCGTTCACGATACTCGGCCTTTATTCACGATATCGACACTATTCCCGAATCTGGCACTATTCATCTAAAAATGAAATTTCTTCTTTTCGTCCAAAATATCTATTCGGATACTAGCTTTGATTGTATCCATGTTTTGATCATTCTTGAATTTTACACCACTATGATTATTTTTGAGGTATTTTTGGGCGGGATAAAACAAAGTACGAATCCTTAATCCTTAATCCTTGTCATTTTGTTTCA
This sequence comes from Panax ginseng, assembly GCA_020205605.1. Lineage (NCBI taxonomy): Eukaryota > Viridiplantae > Streptophyta > Magnoliopsida > Apiales > Araliaceae > Panax > Panax ginseng. Next base: position 29,503,549 of record CM035141.1, read on the forward strand.
CTTTGGATTCGCTTTCTTTAAAAATATTTTCATCATCCTCGGTCTTAAATGATGATATTATTGAATATCTTTGGCTTTAGTGTGCAAAAGATGAATGATTTATGATGAATATCTTTGGCACAGTAGTGCAAAGATGAATGATTTCGATGAATATCTTTGGCAGTAGTAAAGATGAGCAGTGTTTAGATGAAAATGACCAATCGGGTGAATGTCCTTGGCCTCAGTAGTGCGAGGATGAATATTTGATCCCGTATATATATTGATTGATGTTACAGGATAAAAAAAAATAGACGATGAACTTTAAAATTCATACATAGAAGATAGTAGTTTGCATTCTCTACTTAACTCTTCTAATGAATTATTATTTCATTGCGAATATTGATTTAAAACTTGTTGTCTATTGTATTCTATTAGATTTTTCCTGTTGAAGACTAACGATAATTTTGTTGTATATTATCTTAGTCATAATATTCTTCTATTGGGCTAGTTGAGCTCACCTTTTCCTTTTTGTTCCATTTTTCTTTTCGGAGAGCGAGAATGTAGCGATTACTAGTCGGGTATGGAATGAAGGTTCTAGAGAGTTGTTTAGTAGTCCTCACCATTTTGTAAAATAATGTATCAATAATTATGATGAGGATTTATTTGGGTATGTATATTATCTAGAAGACAATAATTGTTTTAAACTCACAAGATATATATGTCAGTGTCGTATTTTGCCGACAAATGTAATAATAAAGTTGTAGTTATTTCTGTATCATGTATTTGGAGACTCAGAATGGGTTGGATGGAATGGACCTATTTTGGGGGCGTCACACCAAAAGTATAAAGTATTTAAAAAAATTGGCTCGGGGGCGCTGTCCCGAACCCCCGCAAAATTTTTTATAACTTACTAATAATTTTGACCTCGCTGTTATAACTTTCTGGCTTCGCCACTGATAGCGACATAAAAAATTATCTCTATAGTCGATTCGTTTTTAGTTCGTTCCCTCCAATTCGTTTCAATTCGATGTAGAGAATCGAGCTATATATATATATATATATATCTGGTCAGTCTCTAAAGTCGAATCTTAAAGAAGCGAACCAAAGATTTAAAATCATCTTTAGTGTCTATGATGACGGCTCGATCCGTCACGGCCGCCATGACACACCAAAGACTGACAGTTCATTTTAGTTCGCTTTTTAAGGTTAAGCTTTAGAGCCTCTTCATATATATATATATATATATATATATATATATATATATATATATATATGGAATCCATCCATGACAACGGGTTGTTGGGAGCAATCCAAAAAGTTGAGGCATAACAACTTGTAGCGACTAGGACAATTAAAATGGGACGTCCCATTTTAATTATCTCAAATTCACTCTGACTTATAACGATTTGGAGTAAAATTATAGCAGCTTGTATGTTGTTCTTGTTCTTACGTGGCATGCATGTGGGAGTGGGACTTTACTTATTTAATACTTGGTAATACTACATAATTTAATAAAATAGAACCACTTTTTTGTTTTATTTTTTTGAATTTATATTTTATAAAACTTTACTTATTTTTTTAAAAAATGAAAAATTTTCTAGTTTTTCTTGAAAATAATAAGTATTTTTAAACTTTATAATTTTTTTTAAAAAAAATTGAATTAGTTTTTTTATTAAATTATGTCATTTTTACTATGATTTTATATTTTATAAAACTTTACTAATAATTAGTTTTATTTATATTAGTTTTATATTAATTAAAAAATTACTTATATTAGTTTCAATTTTTTTAAAAACAAATTATAAAGTTTAAAAATACTTATTATTTTCAAGAAAAAACTAGAAAATTTTTCATTTTTTGAAAAAATAAGTAAAGTTTTATAAAATATAAATTCAAAAAAATAAAACAAAAAAACGGTTCTATTTTATTAAATTATGTAGTATTACCAAGTATTAAATAAGTAAAGTCTCACTCCCACATGCATGCCACGTAAGAACAAGAACAACATACAAGTTCCTACAATTTTACTCCGAATGTTATAAGTATGTGAAATCCCACCAAGTTACAAATTGTTGTATCTTGATTTTTTGGATTGCTTCCAACAATCGGTTGTCATGGATGGATTATCATATATATATATATATATATATATATATATATAGGATTCCATCCACAGCAACCGGTTGTTGGGGAGCGACCCATTTATCCAAATTACCATGTCGTCTTCTACTACTTATCAAATTTATTTATTTTTTATAGTCGCCATAACTTGTAGCGGTTGGGCCAAAATGGGTTGCTCCCAACAACCTGTTCTTTGTAGATGGAATCTCATATATATATATATATATATATATATATATATATATATATATATATATCAGGATCATTCAGGACTCGGACTTGAATCTGACCCAAATTTTTGTTTTTTTTAAACAACTAAAAAATATTTAATATTTATGGGCCCCAAAATTTTTCATAATACAATATTTTGGTGGTGATTTGAAACGATACCAAAAAATGGTGATACAATCAATCTGCATCGTATATACATACATATTTTGTTATAGGTACCCAAATCACGCCCAAAACATTGTATTACAGAAAAATTTCAATTCCATAAAATATTAAATATTTTTTTTTGTTGTTTCTAAAAAAAAGCAAAAAAAAAAAAAGTCCGAACGGGACTAAAATCCGGACGTCCGGACTGGAACCGGACTCACTGTTATAACTTCCTGGATTCGCCGCTGATAACAACATAAAAATTATCTCTATAATCGATTCGTTTTTTATTAGTTCTCCTCTAATTACTTTCAATTCGATGTAGAGAATCGATATATATATATATATATATATATATATATATATATATATATATATATATATATATATATATATATATATTAGTTTATGTTTATTGAGAAATGTGACTGTAAAAGTAGGGTGCTGTTCTTGGGCCACCAATAATGAGTACACAAGAGCTAAGTACAAACCTCACTATTCGATTCTCAACGTCTTTGGAATGGCATGTGAGTTGTCACGAGACCAAAATGTTATTACTAGTACTATTATGTTGGTGGTTGAGTAATAATATCTTCACCTCAACTCACATAATTCGGAAGAATTTTATTTAGAATATTATATTTTTATGTGTTAAAATAATATTTTTATATGAATTTTTTTTGTATAAAAATGAGACTCACTCAATATTCACGTAAAAGAGGTTATATAAAAATATCAGTTCATTTTCTTTATCTTCACCCCTCTAGAGATTTTTTATTATTTATTTTTTTTAAACATTCCAACAACGGCTGAAATTTTTTATTACTCTAAAATATTAGAAATAGTTAAAAAAAAATATATGTATATTATAATGAGTATTTTCTAATCAACACATAAGACATGAAAGTAAAAACTTGGTATTAATTTGATAAAATTGAATAATTAAGATTTGAATGGTTAATACATATTAATAAATTAGATCATCTGAATGAAATAACATCTGAATCTAAAAAACTGTTTGATAACTAAAAAGTGTAAAATATCTAAATGACACTATTTTATCATTTTAATCCTCTAAGTTATTTAAAAATTTTATTTTAATGATCTTAAAATTTGAAATTGGAGTACAATATTTATTTTTTATTCATAAACTTTAAATAAATTATTAATAGACAGCCCTTAATAGTTAAAATTTGAGTTTCTGTCTTAACGATTAAGAGGCATTAAGAGTCAAAAAAAACTACCAAATAAAATTTGCCTCGGACCGAATTAAAAACAGGTGAATTAAAAGATATTCAGACACAAACAAACACCACCTAAAATTAACTTCGTAAAGTTATGAGTCACTCTATTATTTAAATATAGCGAAATCAACAAATGGTTATTACAATTTTATCCTTCTTTTTTTTATTTTCGAATAATTTTTTTTATTACATCATTATATAATTATACGGACAATGCATGTGTCAGGGTTGCGTATGTCAGACTGAACTAGTAGAAGAAATTTGTCAAATCATTTCATGTATCACATGCATGGGCGGGCTGGCTGGCTGGTTATTTGGTTCACCACGCTCGTGTCTCCTCATAATTAAAACTTAAAACAAAATAAATGAGTTCATCCTTCATTCTATAATTTTCATATGGTATGGTATGGGTTGAAAACAACGGTGAGTGGTTAGTATGAATTTATGATCAAATATAGTGTTAATATGCAGATTGAGAGATGATCTTTCTCTGCGTATCAGTATTGTATTGATCAATTAATCAACTTATCATGAAATTAATTTCATGATAATCGGATCCAAAAGAACATGATCTAATCAATTAAATAAAAAGAAAGTTGAACTCTCATAATTAGACAGAGAATCTCCAACGGACTGATATAGCGACGGATTTTTTAGCTATGCCATATCCGATTCATGCTATGGCGACAATTCATACCGTCGTCATAGCTCTAAAAAACTGTCGTCATAGTTGGTTCGTCAACGAACTGATCCGTTGGATAACCGGTCTGCATAATTTAATGTCTCCCCCAATGATTATTCAATGGGAGTAATGTCTGTTCTACTCATTGCACAACAATCTTAAACACTACATATCATGAATAATCTTTTTCATAGGAGGAGACAAGCATGATAACTAAAATAATTGTTTTTTTACCAAAGAGATCTTTATCTCATGGCAAACAACTTTAGTGTGATGTGCTTTTTTTTGTGTAATGATTTAGTTTTACCTATTTCGAAAAATAGTTAGAAGACAGCGTTTGTTTGAGACTTCAAGTGTAAATAGTGTGTAATCTTATCAATGTGGTAGGAAACCCCTAATTATAAGAGTCGACGACTTTTCACGTGCCTTCAGTTTGTCCCATCAACTTGCAAATTTTTGGGGAGCTCTTTTAGGTGAACATAAAAATTAGACATGAATGTGTTTAAATTTCACCTATTTGTATTTTTACTCTTATTGAGGGGTCAAAATACAAATAGATAAAATTACACTCATATCTAATTTACATGTCCACTTAAAGTTTTTGATCTTCGGGACAATCTCACGTGGGCCAGGCTGAGAAGTTCTATCAATCAGGCTGCAACTTGGATGCCCAGTTGTCTCGCAATCGTTAAGCCGTCAATTGGGCCTCAAGGCATTCTATGAAGAAGTTTGTTTGGAGTAAGTTTACTGGTCAAAATGGATTTGACAATTAAACCAAAAACAGCAGGAGTGAAAGATTGTAAAAAAATAGACTAAATACTGCAAAATGTTCCACAAGACACAAAAACTATTTGTATACAAATGAAACATTCATCAAAATCTCCCAACTTCATAATTTGAAGAAAAAGACTTCTTCTTCGACAAAAGTCTAAAGAACTAGCTCTCAATTCTATTTAATGACTGCACAATCGAACAACATAACTACAAGAACACACCACTACTAGTACACTCGAAGATAGAACTAGTTCTGTAAGTACTATCAGCCCCACGGAAATCCATCAATCCGCATGCTTCAAATTTATAATCTTAAAAATACACTCATAAGGCTCGATCTCAATGAAGGTACAGAAATGTAGCTGGAAGTCGGGTCAATGAAGGTGCTTTAGTTTCCAGCAGCTGTCGTATCATTTCTGAGCTGTTGCTCAACAATCGGGGGAAGGAGAAGAGCAAGCCTAGTTTTGTACCTTGCGATTCGTTGCAGTCTTTCTTCTCTTAGTCTGCAAAAAGAACATCAAATACTTAGACGCTGCAAAGAAATATTTTTAATGGAAAGATAGCAATCAAGAACTTCTCTTCTAGGTAGATCATTCAATGATGATAATGCTTATTGAGCTTAACACAAAGTTAACAAGTCCTAAAGACTAATAAGAGTTCAACACATCCCACACTATTTCCACGAAATCGTTCATCAATTATAGGCTTCTAACACTAGCCAAATCCAACTTTGACGCCGAAATAATGTATTACATGGCACACATGGGATTTCAATAGAAATGCGATGGTAGCATCATTTTTGAGAAACCAAATAAAACAAACTTGTTATTATCAAAAACAAAAACCTTGACCACCGAGCTCTAGCTCCATTTGTATCATACCCTCTCTTATATGAGATTAGTCATGGGTTAGAGTTTCAGTGGAGACATTTTACAAGCCTTTGTGGAGGCACTATTCTATAGCTTTATGGCCTTAATTGTAGCCTTAGTCGAGGCGCTATCCTATAGCCTTTATGGCCTTCTTTCCATGTAGGGTTTGAGGTCCCTTCTACCCACTCGGATAATCATAAATTAAATTAAAAAACAAAAAAATATTGCAGAAACTTGGAGACCAAAAGATGGAAAATACTCCATCTGCGCCACATAAATTTCAACACTTCTTTTAGCTTGTGTGGCATGGAATTAAAGAGGTTCCAAAAAAGTATATTTAAATATAGTATACATATTTAAATATTCAAATGTTATAGTTTATCTATATTATAATTTTATAAAAATATAATATTAAATGCGTATTTGGACTGTCTTACGTACTACAAGTGTAGCAATTAATGTGAGACAAGAGTGAGTATAGGAAGTCCTCTTTAAAAAGTTAAATGAGCCCCTATTTGGCCTCCTTACATTTTAATTCAAGCTTAAAAAGTTGATGCTGTTTAGACATGCTGAGCAATCTGAGTTACTACATCAGTTGATGATTTAAACAATGTACCCAACATTGTTCTTTAGTTAGTATCCTACCCCTACAGACTACAAAAAGAAGTCCCTACAATAATTTAGCATGTGTCACATATAATAATAGATCCCCAACTTAGTAAGCAAGTGTACCCAGCACATTCATGGAATATCAAAAGGCATAACCATAAGCCAGATATAGATTCACATAGCATTAATACGGGAAATGACCAAATATCTATATTACTATTACATAGTAATGACTATATATATACACTAAAGTAGACATAGCATCAATACAGAAAACAATCCATATTCACTACACAGCTAATATGAGTTTTACATATAAGCAGTAATGTGTGTATATATATAATTCAGTAGATATAGCTTACCAAAAAAATAAAGTAAAGTACATATACCATTAATATGGGGAACTAGAGTCACTGACTAAGATTTTTCTCATTAAAATTTTCTAAATACATACAACGCTACATGTTGGAGTGGAAATGATATCTTTGAACAAAAATGGTAATTAGTGATATATACCTTGCCCGAACTTTTTTAGCACGCTTTATGTGCCTTTGCAACAACTCTTCTGGAGATAAATGATCCACATCTTCCTCATTCTGAAAGAAAATAAATGGAACATATTTACTTCTCTAATGAAACAAAGAAACAGGTGAAGATACAAAGAAATCCAAATTCTAAGGATAAGTAATTATCATCATTCTCCAAGATAACCAAAAAGGCAATAATTTAAAATAGAGAGTGATATCAAAATTCATTCTAATATAAACAAGGAGCATGTCTGATAATGGTTACAGTTAGATTTTATAAAATTGGCCCAAAGTCTAGTGTATAAAGACATCAAGCTCTCTAACTCAAAACTAATTGGCAATGAGAAGAGTAGGCCCAAGTCATTATACACTAGACAAATTTTATCAAGGTATTCAATGTGGGACAATATATATACTCTAACACTCTCCCTCACGTGTAACCCAGTGTATTGAGGGTTGCACATGGACCTGATTAATATGAAGACTCACACAAGATAAGCAAGTCCAAAAGAAGCTAGTCATAAGAAGAAATCTAGTAAACCACGGGTAACTATTGGCCCAATTGACAAGTGGTACTAGTTAAGAAATGGACTGCAAGTAGGTAAGAATGAAGGCTAAGAAGAATCTTTAATTAGGCCCAAGGATAGCCAGCCGCTTTGACACCATGTTAGATTTATAAAATGGGCCTAAAGTCTAGTATATAAAGACGTCAAGCTCTCTAACTCAAAACCAAATTGGTAATGTATATACTCTAATAGTTATAACCCAGATTTCATAAAAATAAGCATTCTATAGTAAGGTTAAGCAACAAAAAGGAAACACTTAACCCTTAATTTTGGCCATAAAGAGTTGCCCCATAATTTTGGTCTAAATAAATCAATTCTGTTTTTTGGAAACAAACTGTTAATAGGAGAGACTATACTCAGCCATTGGCCATCATAAATTATCTCCACAATCATCTACACAAAAATAAAATTTTAAAAAGGGAAAATAAAGCGCTAAATTCTTAGATCTGTCTGCCAACCCTTTTTAGGTTCAAAATCCTTTTTTGAACACGCACACATACTAATGTATTTCCAGAAAGAATTTGAAATCTCTTAAATTGTTCAAGCTGCTACTAGTCCTTCTTTTGTGTTAATTAAGTTTTAAAGTTTCTGGACATATAATTGATTTTTTTCTTCCTTGAGACATTTTCAAAGTCCATGTCCTAAGGCTAGCCCCACTTATGAGACTTCTCTAAAATGATGCTTCTGTTCCTCTCTTCCTTTTATTTATTTATTTCCCTCTTCTATGGGTATGTTGGAAGAAGGAAAAGCACCGGTGCATAAATAGATTGAGGAACTTAAGGAGACTAATCAAACACCATTCAGAGTAATTAACCAGAAATATGACATTAGAATCGGATCGCAAAGCTTCTAAAGATCTAGAATTAGATCGCAAATGCCCTCCTAAGTTTATACATAAGACATTCTAGAAACACTTTCTGATCTCAACCCCCACCCACCAAAAAGAAACACTGGTCCAAGTAATAAGAGGGATTTAAATCAGAGGTTTGGGATTTGCTCAAAAAAGGTGCCACTTCAAATATGTATTAAGAATAATGTACCAGAGTCATATCCTCGTTATGAATCATGAGGAGAAGACTAACTGAAAGTTCTTCAAACCATAGCGATTAGATTTACACTACACAGATTTGATGTTTCCGGTAGTCAACACTACATGATAATAGAGGTCATGAGAGTTAAAAAAGTAGTTTCCCTACAATAATCTCATCTTCCTCAACATATAACTTCCATTTTCGTTGAGACTGTCTACGTACTAGTTCGGAAGAACAATTATTGTACCTCATAACATTTGACAGAATAAACACCAGTCACAATAACAATCCAAAAAGAGTTTCCCAAATTATTTCCCAATTGGACTCAAACAGAACAAAAATTTGAACAATACAAACTGATACCCATGAGATTTAACTACGAGCTGGGTCTTGAATTAATTACCTAAAGTAATAACCATAACGACAACCTATCCTAATACTAAATGCATCCAAAGAACAACTATATACCATCAAACTACTTATTTTTCTTCTAGTATGCTTAATTCTTAACTGCTTATATCATAATTAAGAAGGAGCCACAATTTTAGCTGAATATCATAAAAGAATCACAACAAAAAATTTTGAAACTGTGAATAAATGTTAAGAGGTGCATAACTAAAGCACTATATAAATCATTCAAGCTTTAAAACATTGAATTAGTATATAATAATAGAATAAATAAACACAGTACAATTGAAACAGATTTGTACTCTGCCTACTTCATGTAGGTCCAAATTCAGATGCCTAAAGAAGGCCAAAAAAAAAAATAAAGAAAAAGAAAATGTGGTTCTGTATCATCCTCACGAAGGATTTATTAGCAAATGATTTCTATAGATTGACTAAACAATTTACATACAAAAATTTCCATATGTTGACTAAAACAATTTACATAGTTTAAATAATTCTCAGACCCTATAATTACAAAATTTTACAGCCCTATTCCAAGTAATATTCCTGAGTTGTCAAATCTCTAGCTAACATGTCCCACATCATATCTGTATTTTCTACTTCCTGATACTCACTCACAACAACTATTCCTGTTCATTTTGTACTCAATCGCCATATCACCATCTAAAGAAATAGTATAAAATAAGAAGGGAGAAAAACAAATGAAAGGAAAAAATTACAATAAGCACGTAATAAATATAAGTACCGACCTCCTCTTCGTTGTCGCCTTCCTTTTTTTCCGGGGAGTGAGCATCGGCCTCCGGTATAGCCATAGGCAAAGGTCTGGGAAGAGACTTCACACCATCCACATATTCTGACTGCCAAGTGCCAAGCATAAAAGGCAATGAGATACATTGTGCAATTAGAAGAACAAAATGCAAAAAAGCCAACTACAAAAATTAAACCAGACACGTTGCATAAATAGTCAATACAGTACCATAAGACAAAATCACAAAAATCATCAGCCCTTCAGTTTTGCAACTTTTCTTAAAGGAAATTTTCATGTCCAAAGGCTGATGTCTCAAGAACTGTATACAAAAATTTTGACATCCATGCTGTAACGACAATATAATTATAGGAAATCTGGCACAAAAAATAACTCCACAGTCCTTTTTATCAAATAATTGGACACTGACACGAAGGAGTTGAAGAAGTAGAGCTACTAACAGACAGATATCATGTGTTACTCGGACTCGGGTGCGGGTACGAATCTAGGTGTCGGATACGTGAAGTCGAAAAATAGAGGATACGCGGATATGGATCCGAATTTGGACACGGCTGCGGGGATACGGTATGTTATATTTTTTAACAATAATGTTTATACTGTCCAAATTCATATAGACATGCATTTATCAAAATTTAATTCGTGTGTTTCTTCTTCTTTTTTTCTTTCGGCTGTCTCTTACTCATTACACGGGGGAAAAAAATAGGCACGTTTTCCAAAGTTGAGTGCTGTAATTTCAATTATACACACATACCCAAAAAAAGAGAGGGGAAAAAACTTTGTATTTTTCCTTTTTGCTGTTAAGAAAACAAAGAGTCTCTTATACATTGGCTGGTAAGTGGTTGCTTCAAAACTGGTTTCTTTGGGTCATAAGATTTTTCATCTACAACAGATACACTTGAAAACCATTTTCCTAATGATTTTTGCAAATAAGATAGATTATCAACTATGTTTTTGTCATGATTTGCAGACTTTGCAGTTATCTTCTTTCTTTTTGCTTTGGATTTTCTCATTTTTTTTATCTGCGACCCAGAGCTGTACTAGAAAATCCGGTTCAAAATAGGATCATTTTTTGAGCTTGACGCATATCGACACAAAAGTTCATTGCGTATTATTTTTGGCGGAGGTCATTTCCTTCATAGCAACAAGGCAGTACAGATTTCCAAAGCATATTTCTCGATATGATCAATATTTCTCCAAGATCATGATCCCCACAACTCAATCCACCTTGATGGAGTGATGATGCTGCCGGACCTCCTCTTTGTGGTTGAAAGTGGAATGTCCGAACCTCTTCAGCATCAAGAAAACCAGATTTATGTTTTTTTACAATACTGATATTGTTTATCTAAAGATGAAACTTCATTTCCAGGCCTAACCTTTTCCTTTTTATTCCCCTTATTGGGCATCTTCCCAATTGTTGGGCCCAATTGTAAACTTTTGAATCTAATTATAAATTATAAATATTCACACACATTACAATATTACTCCACACACATAAAATGAAAATCTACATATTAATGGATATCTAAACATTAATAAGTAAAGCATGCATTTTAAAATTTATGATTTCAAAAATGATGAAAACTTATTTGAAATTTGAATTGTAATTTAGATCATTGATTATTATATTTATTAAAAATAAATAAATTAACATTCATTAATTAATGAACTATACTTTAACTATTTTTTTTTCTTATTCTAATTATAGTTGAAATTAGAACATTCATTTTGAAATTGAAATTTAGTATATATTAATAATATATATATATATATATATTAAAAGGACGGATCTAAAGCACTCCTCTTAAATAGCAATCTCTCTTAAATAACACTTCTTTATTAAAACTACGTCGTTTTGGAAATTCTTTTAAAAAACAAGTGGAGTCGCAGGTGGCATTTTTGTAAATAAAAGAAAAACAAGTGGGACCACTCTATTTTAATATTATTTTATTTTTTAAAAGAATCTTCAAAACGACGTAACAGCACACAGTTATTAAAATTGCGTCGATTTGAAGATTCTTTTAAAAAATAAAATAATATTAAAATAGAGTGGTCCCACTTGTTTTCCTTTTATTTATAAAAATGTCACCCGCAGCCCCACTTATTTTTTTAAAAAATCTTCAAAACGCGTAGTTTTAATAAAAATACGTTATTTAAAATAGTATGTCATATATATATATATATATATATATATATATATATATATATATATATATATATATATATATATATAACTTACATTCATTGATTATAGGGTTAAGTTCAGATGACCACCTGGGGTTTAAGCGGTTTCCCACTTAACCACCTGTAGTCAGTAAAGCTACATTTAAACTCTCAACTTTTTGAGTTGAAGTGAATAAATGCTTTCCGTCATAACTTCGTTATTTGAGTTGGCTAAAGACTTAATTACCCTCCATGTTTACAGGCAAGGGAGCAGAGAGAATACAAAGCTTCCATCTTCCTTCTCAATAAAAAAAACAAAGATTGACCTAGTAATACGATCAAGATCTGCTCTGCTTTAATCTCAACCAAAAAAAATAATCCCTCAATTAAACATTTAAGAATATTAAAAATGAAAACAAAATGAACCCAATTTTCCCATCTCTCAAAAACAGTTTCATGGCTTCCCAATCAAATGAACTCTGCGTACCCGTAAATCATTGTGGTCCACAAAATGATGGAAGAATATAGACTCAAAAATTAATTCTTGCAAATTCGCTTTATATTCATGTGTTCACCCAAATCACGCTTCTTGATTAGGACATCCTCCTCTGCTCCTCGTCCTCCTCTCAGACTGAAGCATCCAGAGCAAAGGCCGCAAGAAATGTTCCCTTATATTGTTCTTCTACGTTGAAATCCCAACGCCTTATTCCTCATCCTTGCTCTCCCTCGACATCCATTAAGTCATTGCCTTCGATCTCTTCCTCTACAACTATATCTTGTCCCCCAAAAGTTAATTCAAGATTGGCCTCTTCCAATACAAAATTGTCTTCCCATGAGAAGACTCATTCAAACCACCATCGCTATCTTCCTTTACTTCCACCTCCAACTCCACCTTCCGAGGCTCTTCCTCAACAACTCCTCACGCTTTGAGACTTTATCAAAGTCTCGCAAATGAGAAGCATAATAACAATCCACCAATTGAACCCCTTGTTTGAATTCATTCTCCACCATATGCCAAAACAAACTAGCCCGATCCACCTTCTCCGGATGCCCATCTTTAATCAATTGCATCCAATTCCTCACCTCACCCGTTGTTATCCATGCATCCTCGTGTAAAAGCACCCAACTTGACACAAAATCCTCCATGAACGAAATAAATTCCTCGAACGATTCCTCCCAATCCAAATCCACAACTCCCTCCACCACATTAGCAGAACTCTTCTCCTTCTTTGCAGGTAAAGGCAGTTTAAGAGCCCGTGCCAAATCTGATCTATTAATTGTTATTCTAAACCCATTCACATGACTAGAACGCTTGGGAAGATCACAAGTCACAATTAACTGAGCAACAAGATCAGCTCTAATGGACTTATCAAAAATAATTTGAGCGAAATCCCACAACCCGATACGCTTCAGGAGCTTCTCATGCTTGGGGAAATCTAAATTTTTGGAGGGCATAAATTTTTGGGGAAAGACAGAAGAACATACCCGATTCTTGCTCTTCTAGCTCCTGAACTTGTGGATCTTAACATACCCGATTCTTGCTCTTCTAGCTCCTGAACTTGTGGATCTTCCTGATTAGGGTCTAATTTTTCTGAGGGTTTGTGGTGATTGAGGTTGAGAACGTAATTATTCATGTGGTAGAGCTGGTTGACGTCGTCACAGGTGATGCCGTTGAAGTCGACTGACATTTTGGAGATGAGAGAGAGGTCGGCGGGTCGAATGTCGAAGAAAGCTATCTCCGTACACTCTCCGCTCGAAACCATTACTACACTAAATGTTAGAAAGGAGAGAGAAAATGGCAAGCGTAGAGAGAGGATGTAGGTGAGAGAGTTGGGTTGGAGAATGAGAGGAGAAGAGAGAAAGAAGGGTATTTCAGACATTTATCATGTTTTTTTAATTGTTATAGCCCTTTTCACGCGCTTTTGGCGTTTGACATATACGCACGGTTAAGTTGGATGGAAAAGGTGACGTTTTCACTTCAACTCAAAAAGTTGGGAGTTTAAATATAACTTTACTGACTACATGTGGTTAAGTGGGAAACCGCTTAAACCTCAGGTGGTCATCTGAACTTAACCCTTGATTATATACTTTAAAAACTTACGTTCGATGCTAGAAGACGGGAGCAATGGACAAAATAATTTTGTGAAAAAATAATTAAAAATTCAATGTAAACTTTTGAATCTAATTATAGATTATTAATATTCATACACACTACAATATTACTCCACACAAATAAAATGGACATTCATTTAGAATATTGATTATTGTATTTATTAAAAATTAATAAATTAACATTCATTCATTAATAAACTATACTTTAAAACTCATTATTTATTTATTTTCTTATTCTAGTTATAGTTATAATTAGAGCATTTATTTTGAAATTTAAATTTAAGATTTCAAAAATAATGAAAACTTATTTTGAAATTTAAATTTGCCTCTCTTCTATTTTGCTAAATTACATCTCTATCCTTCCAACCTAATATCTATTTCTTCTAACGTAAACAAACATGTAATAAAAAATGTTAAGGCAAAAATATCATAAATAAATGTTATATATATAATTGATACAAAATAATATATTATCAATATATATACCCATATATATATAAATAAATATTTTAATATAATATGATATATTATTAATATATTATATATATATATATATACATATATAATATATATATATATATATAATATTAAATATACAATATTATAACACATAATATAATGATATTGTAAAGGATTGGACTTTGTTTAAAAAATAAGGGTTTGGTTAGGATATTATTAGAACTTGAAGAATGGGAGCCACCATTGCGCTTTTTCCTCCTCATCATACGTGACTTTTCGATGGCAACCAATAAAGAGATCGACGATCAGTCCAGGTAAATTTATCTTCCCTTCTTCTTCTCTGATCTTCTCTTCCTTTCTTCCTTTCTTCTTTCTTATGCGAACTATGATGTAGAGTCGAGCCCTTTTTATTTCCGCTTAGCCCTAATTTCCAAAGTTGGGTTGCCGCCATGCTATCTGTCACCAATCCAAATTTCAGAACACAAGGTTGAATCAACTGTAAATTATCCTAAAATTCCCTCATCTTCAGCAATACTCTCGTCACCCTCCACGCCATCCATCGCCTGACCTCTGCCAATTGATGTCGATTAGGGCGGGGCCGCGGGGTGAAGTGCAAAATGGACGATTCATTCAGCTAAACATCAGAGCCGTATCCAGATTGAAAGTGCCGCACCCAACACAAATCCCGCACCGGCACCCATGTCGGATCATGTCGACGCGGGTACTCCATCAGAAACAGGCGAGTCCAAGTAACACAACAGATATCTCAATAAAGAGAATAATGATCTTTATATTGTCCAGGTACATTGGACAAACCACTGGGTGGCACTAAAAGCAACAAATATAGTTTTGAAAAGGATGAATCCACGACCTCAAAGCAAGGATTGGTATGGGGAATCGTACCAACTTCTTCAACCATATACGTCACAATTTAAAAGTAATATGCACACAAGCCAATCATATTTGATATAATAAAGCATATATTTTGTAACAATCTTATTCATTTATTAATAAAAGAATTATTTATTAAAAGCTTTAATTTATCTACATGGTGCTGTTATTTTTATATGTGATAAACCCATAGTTTTGAACAATGCTTTTAGAATCATGATAATGATCATGCTAATGAGATTTAAACTCTTAGATAGCTCACAAACTAAAATTGTTCCCAATCGTTGGATTACTAAAAAGGGGATTAGTGAATCCGAATAGATTGGTACATACATTGATAATCATTGGATGAGAATGATTGATCTCATGATCATTTGTGTGAAGACATTAAAACAAGTATGTAGGAGTTTATTGGAGAATAAGTTCACTGAACGTGACTCGCTAAGGAATACCTAATAGAGTTTTACTTGTCTGTCAATAGGAATTCATGTAGTGATAGTAGTACAAGTGATTCTTAAACTTGAAATCATCATAGTATCTTGTGTATGATAAGTTATACTTTAACATGTCTCTTAAGACCCTTAGGGTATACCGAAGAGTATGTTTGGGTGTATTAAGTTATATACGGAGATAATGAATGATCAATAAAGAATCTACCTCTTCTAGTAAAAGAAGAATGTCCTATGTGATTTGATAAATGACAACTCAAGAATCATTGGCCAATGTGAAATGAAATTAGAAAGGAGTTTCTAATTTGCATTATTTGAAATTGGGCATTTTTGGAATCGAAATACATATAATTAAATAAAATAAGACTTAATAGTAAGTCCATGTATTATATTTAATTGAGATATTGTATGGTGAAATGATTGAATTGTACAATAACTATTTACTCAAAGGATCTTTTATGATTAATATTGAAATCTACATTATCTGAAAAGTCGTTGATCGCTAAGAAGACTTATCCTTATTTAGAATAAATGTTATTTGTTTAAATGAATTAATAGTTTAATTTATTTATTTAAATAAGATAAGAATTGTTCTAATTGATTTATTCACAACCGGTTTAATATGGAGAACCTAAAGGGTCACACCATAAAAGAAAAATATTTATTTAAGAGGTAAATGGCAAAATCGTAATAATAAGTTAAGTATATTTAATTTAATATATGATGATAGAAAAATTAAATAGTTTAATATTTATTATTTAATATTTTAGAAATATTAAATATAAATTAATAAAAGAATTTATTATTATTAATTAATTCCCAAATTCCTAAAGGAGTTTGGGAATTAATTAATAAAGGTACTCTCAATTATTCCTAATAGTATTAAGAGCCTAATTAATTAAAAGATTTTAATTAATTAAAACAAACATTATTCCTAAATAGTTTAGAAGGGTTGCGTACATCTATAAATAAAAAAGTCTTATTACGGATTAGGGTTACACACTTTATTCTAAGAGTTGGGAGTGTACACATATTCTATAGAGATAAAATTAGGGTTTTGTTAAACCCACTTCTTGAATAACTATTTTTTGAATCATTGAGGCCAAACGCTTGGTGGCTAACGTTGATCAAAAGGAAGTAATCGAACCCTGGTGGATTTAAGTTGAACGTGAAAAGAATTGGAGATAAACTCATACCTGAGGAAGCTTGTTTCTACAAAGGTATGAATCTGATCTTCATCTCTTTTCTATTGAATTGAAAATTAAGTACAAAGCATGATCATGGTGATGGTTTGTAAAAAAAAATTCAAATCCGTTTTATCACGCTTCCGCTTCGTTTATGTGATTTGATTGCATGACCGCACTATATACAAACCTAACACAATTTGCTTTCTAGAATTTGACTATGGTTCTTTAGCTAGAGTTGAAAGGTTTAAGAAACCTTTGCTACATAACTTTGCATAGTCAGAGGAAAAATAATTATGGATCTTATTTGCAGATAGCTTATCCTCCAATTTACAGCATCCAAGCTATAAAATCTGGATCTTTTACTATTTTTGGTATAACTTAATAATTGACAAGAACAAGAAAGGATATTCATCAGTTTAGTTGTATCAGCGTAATGTATAAAAATATTTATGATCGTCCCATTGGTGCTATCCACTTTCTGAATCTTTTTTACCATATTTTCCTATTATACCCGCATACATGTTTCAAATTCAAGGCTACATCATGGTGATAACAATGACAGCTTACAACTGATGTTGAAGAATAAATACCACACAAATGAATGGGAATCAAGAAATACATTAACAATCGCCAAAAGTATTTAATTAATTCCAGCTGCAAGATTTGTAGATAACATCATTAATTTTCTTATGCTTGAATCTAGATATCATAAAACATATCTTGAATAATAAACTACCTTTTCAGAAATACACATTCTTCATTGAAGGGGGTGCTGTAGGGGAAGGGAGTTGAATGGGGGTAATATCTTAAATTTCCTGTTTTGAACAGACTTTACTCTTGCAGTCCAGGCAGATTAAAGAAGGATTGAATTAAGTTACATACAAAAATTTAGCCAACTCTTCAAGAATATACTAGTATAAAGCTTTTAAGAATATTCTATTTGTTATCTCTGATAGTAATATGTACTTCCTATTTATATGAAAGCAGTTGCCGACTTTGCTCCTGCAGTCTGTGTAGGGACATTGAAGAAGGATTGAATTAAGTTGCACATACAAGATTAAGAAACTCTTCACAAATAAATGTGTATACGCTACTCTCTTGCTGTAATCTCTGACCTCTTGGTTATTAATATCAAAAATTCATATGAAAGGAAACCAATAAAAGAAGAAGGCACAAATAATACATACCACAGTTTCCATGGCACAAACCTGACTTTCTTCAGGAAATCCGTTCCTCAACCACGATCGGCATTGGGCATAAAGAGAAGCACCATCAATTATTCTAACCTGAAAACAGAAACATAGGCATGAAACACATAGAATACTTCTATAATCAGAGCTAAAATATGAGTTCTGAAAGCAAACTAAATAAACATTATAGCTAGAGGATTAAATTTAATATGTTAATTACGTTAACAGAAAAGGTTTATCTTGATATGTATATGAGTAATCCTGGTCAATCAGGTGTTGCGAGTATAGAGAGAGAGTACGTTATTATATTATATCATTCTTTCTTTTTGGAAATATTTAGGTAGGGACAATGATAAGTATAACTCAATAGATTCACCCAATTGTTGAAAGGAAGTCAAGTTCAGGAGTGCAGCCAAAGTTTGGTAAGGTAAGTCATTATACACCTGAGAAACTATAGAATTGCAAAGTGACGAAGAATGTGGTTCATCTTTTATACAAAATTCCAAAACAGATGGTGCATATTCATGCAGGACGATACCAGAGACTTCTAGATTTATTTTAATGGATTAAATGTGTCTTTTGGTGGGAGGGTTCGAAACTTGTCTGATTGGGTTTGTGCATCTTCAACAGTTAGGAGGATACACATCCTCAATTTAGTATCAATTCTTCTCATTGACAAATATCCCAAATTGAAATTAATATGTAACCAATCAAATAAAAGAACAAGAATACTAATGTAAACCAATCAAACAAAAGAACAAGAATGCATGCTCACCTTTTGATCTCTGACTGTGGCAAGACTGTCATCCCTAGTTCTATCCCTACAGCCAACATGAAAGTAGAGCAATCAACAATACTAATGTAAACCAAAAGGATTACCAGCACATATATGAAGATAACTGATAGAAGAATATATATTTGTGATCAAACGTTACCAGATAACTGATAGAAGAATATATATTTGTGATCAAACGTTACCTAGTGTCTTTATACCCATTAGAATCGGACACTAAAGGGGGAGAAGCAGCAGCCTAGAACATGGAAATGCAATACATAAGACGACTACAAAAAGTAGTTATACGAGGACCATAAATCTCAAATCTGACGAAATGATATAAAGAGATTGCAAGAAAGATGCAGGCATAACATCAATATAGTTAACACGCAACAATTAAAACTTTGCAAAGTGGAAAACTACAAAGCAAAACGGAAAATATCAGTTTCAGTGATTCTAGTATTATGGGAATTTACTCTGCTAGATGCAGATAGCTCATGCACCAACCAAAACTGAAACAGGATACAGAACATTTCACACGGTGAAAGTCAACTGAAACAGTGAATTTTTTACATATTTAAATTGGAAGAGCAGTTGCATTATGAATGCAGCAGTTTCTGCCCAGCTAAATATTGAACCTATCCCAATAATAAGTACCTCGAAGTTGATATAACTTCTAGATCATTTGATTCAGGAACAATGAAACAGCTGTTAGATAATTAATAAATTCCTCATAAAACACTATTGGGCAGTACCTGCCTACCAATGAAGTTGGCTTAATCCAAACTGTTGATGCAACACTAAGGCTGTGATTGTAAGTTTTAATTTTAAGGGAATGGAAGGGAAAGCTTTTCCTTCCAATTTTTTGGAAAGAAGAACTTTCTCTTCCCATCCCTCAAATCAAAACTCACAAATAGGCCATAAAGCAATCTTGCAAGTGATTGTCAAAATAATAGTACCTAAAAACTGATGACTTTCGAAAAACAAACTTTGTCCAATAGTTAATAACAATTTTTCTATCAGTGTAACCGTACTGTTGAAGCCGTGTCACACTTATTCTTGTACAGAGATTCCACCTTACATGCAAAGATAATTACCTAACTCATCTAAGATAGACTCTTCACTTCGCCCTAAAGTACCCGTGTCCGTCACTTAACACTTGAACAAGGATATGGGTTTTGGATACTTTGTTTTTGTGTAAAAAATTGGCAAAATTGAGAAGTACCCTTGTCGGACTCTTCAAAAACCGTATCCAACCTGACACTCCATCCAAGTCCGTGTAACATAGCATCTAACTAATCTCAAGAGTAACCC
This sequence comes from Panax ginseng, assembly GCA_020205605.1. Classification (NCBI taxonomy): domain Eukaryota; kingdom Viridiplantae; phylum Streptophyta; class Magnoliopsida; order Apiales; family Araliaceae; genus Panax; species Panax ginseng. The sequence continues at coordinate 29,524,040 of CM035141.1, forward strand.
ACTACTAAATGTGAAACATCCCACATCGGTGGCAATAAGAAGAGAATAGGTAAGGACCTTATAAAACCAAACTCACAACTCACGTTCATGACTTTTAAATCGAGCTTGTGGTAGGCTGGCTGTAGGATCCATGGTACACATGAGGTAAGTGGAATTTGGGCTTGGGTTATTACAAATGGTATCAAAGCCATCATTCGACCGGAAGTGTGGTACCTAAGTGCTATGTGGGATAAGTGCTACACCAAAGAGGCCAGTGGAGCCACCTCTAGACTCCTAACATGCCCGAGATTGAATTTGAATATTGTTTGGAACTTGATGGGACGTCAAGTCTTAAAGTGGGGTATCTCTAAAATTCATGACTTTTGGATCAGGCCTGTAATATTCCGAATCTTTATAACTCGTAAATGTGATTTTATATGATTAATAAAGGTTAACTTTATAACCTAAGTCGTGTTATAGAATTGAATGTGTGATTGTAGTATTATATAAGTATTGTATATATATGCTTGTATAACCTAAAAATCATTATTCTCCTATACAATGAAATGTATTCTACCTAAAATAGATATACAAGGTATAAATACGAAATCACTATTTACTAATACGAAAAAGTCAAAATTGAAAAAGTCAACTTTGGTAACTATTGAAAACTTGACAAAAGAAGAGGAGAAAGCCAAATTAGCAAGGATAAAAGGAGGGGGACAGCCATATATGTTGATAAGGCCACCAAGTGTCTTGCACAATGAGTTGCCAACTTGCATTTTTGCTTCTACAATGTGTTTTCCAAGCTTGGATGGTGAGATATGGCCATAGTAAGAACCATTGGTTGCTAATGAAGCTTTTAATCATCAATTAACCAATAAGATGAAGATAAGTTACAACTAAGTAAGTTTTATAATCAAGTAAGTAAGATTATCAATAATTAAATAAGATTAATTTTGCATAAGTGGTCAATTGTTTTTTTTTTTTTTGAACTATTTGACTATAACAAAAGAAAAGGAATAACAAATGACCAAGAGAGGAGGAGGGCCACTGTTTAGTTGTCCAAATCTTGTTGGCTAGAAGATATTTTGCAAGGGTTGCAAACTAAATAGAAACCAATGTGCTCCATATTTTGTTACAAACTCATAAGAGAGCTAAAGAGAAAGCAAGAGAAGCTAAAGAGTGAGAATTATAGAATGAGATCAGTAGTTAAAAGAGTTAGAGAAAGGAAAGCTAAGCAAAGTTAGATCAAAGTATAAAAAGCAAGCACTTCAAAAGGTATACCTAAAATCACTTATATATACTTATGTATATCATTCAATTAATCAATTCTTTTTGTAGAACTTATGAAATTAAGGTATGTTATGACTTATATTATGAATGTTAGTATTAGATTGTCATAAGTAAACCTAACTCAAGAACCAAAAAGGTAACAAGTTGAAGAAACCAAAAGCATGAAATGAGAAACCCTAATCTGACCTGTTTTTGTAAAAATCATATATATTCATGTCTGAAATTTGAACATGAAATAAAATCAAAGTTGTAGATATGGAAGTTATCTAGCATATCCAAGAGTTCGAACAATATCTACCGTGTAAATTATTTTCTATGAATTTTTTAATGGGACTGACAGAATCTAAAAACACACTGCGGGAGCGCTGCCTAAGCACAACTTTTTGAGTTCGGGAATTTTGGGGTTCCTAAAACTTATAGAGTAGATAGACCATGTTATACATAGGTCACTGTCTAAGATGAGCTAATTCCGAGTTGAAATGAATTAATTATGAATTAAACAATTTTGAAATCGGAAACCGTAAAATTTGTAGAGTAGGAGTTAGTAGCATGATGATGCTAAAACTTTAGATTTGAGCTCTCTGTGATGATTTAAGGTAACTGTCCAAAAATGAGAATTTTTGGAATTAATTTTGAATTTTAATGATTTATGCAATGTTGATCAGAAATGGATTATTGAAAATTATCAAACTCATTTGGAAAATTCTGGAAAAATTACAATAATTCTAATTGATATTATGTACCACTGTCCAAAAGGGTTAAGCCAAATAAATTATCTAAGGTAGTTAACAACCAGTGTATAAAGTTGAGAAAATTAATAAAAGCTATTTAAAGTGAACCAAAATGATGTTCAATAATTTTTACAGTAAAGATGAGTTAAAAAAAAGTTAGGGAGCTTAAGTTTATAGAAAAATAAGGTTAGAAATGTTGAAATGCAAAGTTAGGAAGAAAGGACACTTAAAACGAGGTAAAACGAAAAAGTTACCGACAATAACAAGTCATATATTAGTGACTAATTAATATGTCAACCTTCATTACCTATGTAGGTTATACGTGGATCGAAAAATTAGCATAAACGTGTAAAAGACGAATCAAACAAGTTTTCTGCACTTTGTGCAACGTGTTTGTAACTATTCGAATTTCATTTAATTCTTATTTGAATTATGAAGTTCATTATTATGTATGAAATGGTTGATTGAGATGATAAAATGTCATTTGATTCGGCTTAACTAGATTATTGAACTATTCCTTTAGGAATAATTATTCGTTGAAATATTGAATTGTTATAATTCTTTATTTGAGAAAATGTATTATGCAAAACCAAATTGTTTTGGGGCGGAATTTGTATGTTAGTAACTGAGTTGAACAACCCTTATTAGTGGGGTAATTTATGATGTGTCGGAAAACCGACTTAAACACTGTTAATACGGTGTAGCAAGTATTATGCATAACATACGATATTATTAGGCTGATCCCCTATAAATATGTTCTCACTCTGTGTGACTGTTAAACAAAATTGGAGAGTTCCAAGTTTTTAGGATTGACGAACATTATTAGTTCTTGGTTTAACAACCACTCAGTAAGTTTACTATATTGACAATTGTTGAAATCTTTTGTTGAGCTGTTATTTCTTTGAAGTATTTTATATTTATATCTTTAAGACTTGCTGAGCAATCTGTTGCTCATTCTTGCGAATATTTTACATTTGCAGCTAAGGAAGAATTACTAGAAGGGTATGACAATAAAGGAAAAGGAAAGAAAAGTAGTTAGTCAAGAACCATGTAATAATTGCCTTCTTTATATTTACTATGACTGAAGTTGTAATGACTTTTGGAAATGAGATTAAGAACTGGGGACTTTAATATTATTAATTTGTTAGTATTGTAATATTACTATGGTATTGTATTGTGTATTTAGTTTACATTTTAAGTTAGTGGATGTTAAGGTTGTTGGATAGTGAGCACCAGTCTACTGTAGCAAGTACAAGGATTTGGGGGCATCACAAGGCTAGTGGTGGGTTGTAGGATCCGTGGTACACATGGGGCAAGTGGAACTAGGGATTGGGGCATTACAGAATGTCTAAAGTGGATACATATATATCAATCCCAAATAAAAGAACTAGCAGAAAAGAAACATGTATACACAAAGCATGTACAACTTTCTCTAGTATATCATTTTGTTATTCGAGCATATAAGGAAAGCTGAATTAATTCCAACAAATACAAAGGCGGCATGCGTGAATTATTCCAGACTAGAAGTTTAGAACAAAGAGTCATAGACGCAAGTGAAAACAATAAAAGGTCTAATAAGTGGATTATATTAATTTGGTTGCTCAGAAAAAATCTTCCCTTATACACATGAAAGATGACTTAGGTAACAATTATAGCATTCAGTACTCATGCTAACAGAATGCACAGCTTTTTTATGCCCAAATCTCTTATTAATAAAGAGAATATATCAGATAATTAAATGTCTTAGATTCATTATAAGGACAAAGGGCTATATAGTTGTTCTTAATTTGTCATCAAACATAAAAATAGAAGCCAATAATTTCCCCTCCACTTCTCCAGTGGTTTAGGGCCAATAATTTGGACTTTTGATTGAAAAAATAAAGTGTGAAGCCAAGATCATTTATTCTCCACTCCAAGATTCAAAAATACCAAATCACACCTAACAATATGTCAACAATCAAAGCCTAAAACCAGTCAAACAGGAGAAACTACTTGAATTTAAGAATAAATTTACTACACAGATTGAATTTCATCATACCGGTTCATTTATTTAGCAATTCTTGAATTTACAAACTTCAAAAAGACAAATTATTCAGCTCACTCTGAGCTAATTATAAAGCACTAATCATCAAATTATCAGGTGAAATCAAAAGATTTTAATTAACAAAATCAAAAAACTTGGAAAAAAATAAAAAGTACCGTTCAAACCTTGGGATGCGAGGAAGCTGGAATGCCTTTAACCACACCACCAGTAGAACCAACATGACCGTGTTGCAAATGGGTCGGCCGGATCAAGTGCACTGGCTGAGACCCATATGGCACCCGAGCCGGAGCATAGGGCCGAGGAGGGAAGCCGCCAGGGCCGGCCATAGCTACGGGCAGATCCGCGGCTGAACTGGGTTTAGGGAGGAATCCCCGGCCTGAAGAGGCTAGTGGGTAAAGAATCCCCTGAGCTACTGGTGGGTCGTGGTCTTTGCTTAACTGTGGGACCCTTGGGGCAATATTTTGATAATTGAGGTGGGGTTGTTGGCGGTGAGATTGGTATGTGAGGGCGGCCGCGGAGTGGTGGTGAATTGGAGCTTTGTTAACGGATTGTGGCGGTGGATTAGAGAATATACGAGGGGTTGCGGCGGCGGTGCCGGCGGTGGCGGCGGTGGAGGAGGGAGGATTTGATGGGGAAGAAGAAGGCATAGCCATGGTGTTGATGTGTAGATGGTGGCGGGTAATTTTGGGTTTGGGAGGTGTTTTATTTATTTTGTTTGTTTTAAAGTAAAATTCAAATCAGTTTCCTTTTTGGATTGAGCTCTAACTTTAAAATATTTAAACTTTATAGCGTAAATCCAAAATTGATGCTCCCAAAGCCCCAAAGCCAAGACACCCCTCTCCACGCCACCCCTCGCCTCCCCTCCTTCATTGGTAAAAAAACCGAACCGGTACCTTGGGTCATAACTCATGAGAATCCAAAATTATCGAAAAGCAAGAATCGAATTCAGTACGTTTTGATATAAAATCGGTACCGGTTTTTTCAATTCGATTTTCAGTATACCTCATGATAATATATATAATTATTAATAATAATTAAATAATTTTTTTATATATTAACAAATTTTTTAAAATTAAAAATCATTAACTATTAATAATAATTAATATATAAAATACAACTACAAAACATTATTAATATATATAAAAAAATTAATAAAACTACTATTATATATAAATTATTAATATATAAAAAAATTATTTAATATATAAAATTACAAAACATTAACTATTAATTATTATATTATTAAATTTCTATATTTTAGGTATTTCAGTTTTTACCGAATTCAAAAAAATATCATTACCGCTAAGATTTGACCTAAAATGTTAAAATACCAAAAAACCTAGACATAAAAAAACCGTTTGTTACTGCTTGGTACCAATATCAATCGCTTATGTAAAAAAGCTCGAGAAAATCGAAAATTTTGAGCACCCTTTGTTATCTCCCTTGGGCCTCTTAATTGGTGTAATAACTATAAATGTGTTTCATAAAATTAAGTAATTAAGATCTAATGAAATATTTTTTATAAATTAGATTATATATAATATATTCAATCTAAAAAAAACTGATAACTAAAAAATGTAAAATATTTAAATGATTAAATTTTACCATTTTAACCCTTTAAAATTTAAAAAAAAGGTTGAATAATTTTAAAATTTAAATTTTAGTTATCAAATAATTTTTTGATTCTATTTTTGTCCATAAATTTAAAATAAATTTATTAAGAGACATCATAATCATTTAGATTTTAATTCTATCTTAATCAAACACAACTAAGATGCAAAAAAAATATATCAAACAAGATTTGCCTCTTATCGAATCAAATGCAGGTAAATTAAGAGGCATTCACACACAAACAAACACCACCTAAATGTCAGTTCTTTCCCTCCAAGTTGTCATCCACTTTAAAAATCCTTTCTAAAGTTAATTTTTGGTCAATTAAGTCCTTAAAATTATACTCTCTTTTTTGGCATTTACGTTCCTTTTAAATGATTTGACCCCTACAATTTCAACAAATTATTTTTAAAAAAAAACAAACTAGAAATTAATTTTTTTAATAATAATATTTTTATATTTTAAAATAAAATATTTGTTTTATATTTTAAAATAAATATTATTTTTTAAAATAATTTTAATTTTAATATTTTGAAATAATAATATATTTTAATATTTTAAAATAAAATAAGAATTTTAAAAATATTAATTTTAATATTTTAAAATAAATATTAATTAAAAAATAATTATTATTTTTAATATTTTAAAAAAAAATATTATTTTTAAAAGTTTTAAAATAACTATTATATTCGAGATAAAATATTAGAAACTTTTATTTTTTCAAAAAGAGTAAAGTTTCATAAAATATAGATTTAAAAAAAATTAAAGTTTAAATTTTTTAATTTTTAATTATATTTATGAAAATTTACACATCTTTTTAAAAATAAAATTTCTATTTTTGTTTTATGAAAATTAAAGTTTTTTCTTTCTAATTTCTCTTTTTTATCCGCCTGCATTCATCGTCCTTCTTTTGTATCTGAAATTCAGATAAGACACACTTAGAAGGGGGTTTGAATAAGTGTGGGAACAAACTATGACCGATTTTTTAAACTTAAAACCAAACACCTGAATTCAACCAACTATATTGATGAATGCAGCTTGCTGAATTAATATGGCATACTGAATTAAATCTTTGATCTTGTGAAAATGACTTGCTAAATTTATAACTTTGTGAAACCACTTGGGGTTAATGAGTTTTCTTAAGATAATGAAAATATTTAAGTTTTAATTATCAAAATAATTAATTAACTTTTGTGAGCAAATAAAGCAAAGCAAGCAATAAAATGAACACCAAGATTTTTTACGTGGTTCAGCTATTACCCCCTATAATAATAGCATAGTACACGTCCAATACCAACTAGTATTGAAGACTCGCTTTATTTCTTTAAATTGACTCTTTTTACAAAAAAGATTCTATCGACACTTTGAATTACAATAATTCACTTGAGCACTTTTGCTCCTTGTGCACCAATGCACCCCTTAAGCACATATGCTTCCTTGAACCTGTTTGTAAACAATTCTTAATCCACCTGGATTAAATTCCTTTAAACAACACTTAGTCTAAAAAATAAGATTACAAATATAGAGGTCTAATGATCAAAGCAAATAACCAATTTAACAATGCAAGGCTCAACTAATGAATGCAATGATAAAAGAGTAAAAGAGATATCACCAATTTAAAGCTCACAAAAATTTGCTGAAAATAGTATCATTATAATTGTACAGCAACTTGTAAGATTGCACCGTGTTGAGCCATGATACTTTAGACATGTTGGATTGGGTCTTGAAAGTATTGGGCTGGTTTATTGGGCCGACCCATTGGGTGGATGATATCTTTATTTGGGTCCTATGGAGTTATTGGGCCGAGACAGTGGGCCAAACTGTTGGATAAGTATGGTTCCACTTAGGCTTTGACTGGTGATGATTATGGGGATAGAACTTTTACTGTCATCTCTGCCTTGTATTTGATGAGGATTGGACAGGGCTTAGTCGGCTAAAGGCTATGGGCCCGAGAAGTCAGTTGCATACAGGACAAACCAGACTTTGGAGTATATGTTAGGAAGGATCACTCAATCTAAAGGTAACAACTAAACTAATTCATTTCTCTCTCAAGCACTAGATATTTTATCCTCCATTGTTAACTTTGTGATCGCCTGTACTGACTCTCACGCCGGAGCTATCCCCGACTATCGCGTAGCAAAGCTTTTGGTGTTATCGTGTTCTTTATCGCGGTGGTATTGGACGTGTCTTACGTGATTGGGACGCGAGGAAAGATCTTGGCGTTCACATTGGCGCTAGAAGGAGGGGCGTTTTCTAGTGTTCTTGAAGTTTTCAATCACATACTGTAGTTGTTCTGCATCGGAATCCATGGTGAAGAGTAGAACGGTTACCCCTGAAAGACAACCGATGGTTGCAAGTTAGTCTTTGGTTCTCATGCAAAAGTTTATGGTGATGCCAGAAGAAGATTAACTTATGTTGCTAGCAAAAAACCTGATCAGGATCGGAAAAGGGTAGAAGGCACACTGCTTAGAACCCTACACCGAGATGGTTAGACTGACAGAGCGTCCAAGTTGGCCAAGATGGGCGAAGAAGATGATAAAGTTTTAGAAGTTCTTTTGAAACAACGGAAAGAAGCCTATGCACTCTGAAGATACATCTCGAGGCCAACCTCGGGATAGAAGAAGACCCAACAACCATTTTTCTGATTGACCGAAGAGGGTACTCTGCCCTATTGGTTCTCAGGATTATGGTCGAAGCAGATGGAGACGAAGACCAAACAACCATTCTTCTGATTGACCGAAGAGGGTACTCTGCCCTATTGGTTCTCAGGATTATGATCGAAGCAGATAGAGACGAAGGCCCAACAGCCATTCTCCTGATTGATCAAAGAGGGTACTCTGCCCTATTGGTTCTCAGGATCATGGTCGAAGCAGACGAAGAAGCTGATCCAGAGAGCATACATATGAGAATACGAAGAAGGTACACCGCCTTGAGTATTCTCACCACAGTGATAGAATTCTCCACCGAAGTATATCCAGAAGTCACACTCCCGAGAATTCTAAGATGTTCCAATGTACTTCAGAATGTGAAGACGCCTTTCAGAGAATAAAGACCTATTTTTCTTCGGCGCCTTTGTTGGTGAATCCCGCTCCTACTGAAACATTATACTTGTATTTGGCATCTAGTTCGTTGGCAGTGGGAGCAGTTTTGGTGCGTGAAGATGGGGGTAAGCAGCACCTGGTTTACTATATAAACCATGTCCTTCGGGATGATGAAATAAGCTGAAGATAGTTAGCGAGAAGCTGAAGAGTCCGACACAGCCGATGCAGTACTTCGACAGAAGCAGAGTTATGGACGATGTGTGCAAACATATATTCTTCTTTAGATAATCAGTGCAACAGGCTATCAGGTTCAGATTCAGAGCAGTCGATCACAATGATGACTCCATTACTAATGCCTTTTCAGAATTGGCTATTACCGAAGTGAACACCTTTGCTGATTCGATAACGTTAACTCTTGGATCAATTACGCTAAAAAGTGAAGTACAAGAGTGCCCATTTCGTGCTTATTATTGGTGATCTTTATCGAAGAGGTTATTCTTCTCCATTATTAAATTGTTTGGTTCCATCCGAAGCTGAGGATATCCTTCGATGAGTTCACGAGGATGTGTCAGCTGAATAGTTCGATCCTGTATCAGCCACCAGAAGAGCCATATTCGATTTTATCTCCTATACCTTTTGTTGTCTAGGGGTAGATATACTGGGTACATTGCCTAAGGGTCAGGATAACAGACGCCAGTTCTAGGGATCGAGGTTTGAAGCATTCATGAAGGACTTCGGCAGCTCATCCATAGTCTAACAGGCACGGACAGATTCCACCTCGGTGTAAGGAGGTTCGGGTGGACAGTAAAACCAATAATCAACAGTCCATCTTTATATATAAGCCAAAGATATACAACTATAAAACCAATAATCAACAGTCCATCTTTGCACGTAAGCCAAAGATGACTTTCATCACAATATAAGCATAAGGATGATGACAATGACATAATAATTCAATAAAACAAGTTCAAGGATAAATTTTAAAGATTTATAATTTAATTTATCCAGAAATCAATAACGTCCCAAATTGTCAACATGATAACGCTTTATAGAGTAAAGTTCAAGAATAATATTCATGTACCAAAATAATTTGGACAGTAAAAGAAATATATTTTTAGAAATAAATAGTACCCGTGAATAGTACTTTCGAATAAGTACCTCGTGAATAGTACCCCAATATGAAAAGTACCCCAAATACCCGAGTGAATTATATTTGGGTGAATAGTAATTTGGGTGAATAGTAACCTATGAATAGTAACTCGTGAATAGTACTCCAACACGAAAAGTGCCCCGAATACCCGAGTGAATAGTACTAAAGTTAATAGTAACTGGGTGAATAATAACTCGTGAATAGTAACTCGTAAATAAAATACCAAATAAAAGGATATTTCATGACGATTACAAAAGAAATGATATTTTATACGAGTATAATAGAATATACGAAGCTGCAAATGGATTTTCATCCGCCATACGGTAATCCACATAGAGAGATAATTTCCATAATTTAATAAAGAATGAATACAAAAGGTCATCCACCATGCATGCGGTAATCCACATAGACAGGTTATTCCAATAAAATAATAAAGAATGGAATAACAGAAGAATTCACCAGTCGTGAGTAATCCGCACAGACAGGTTATTCCAACAGAATAATTAAGAATGGAACCAGGTCATGCGTAATCCGCACATGCATGATATTCCAACATAATAATAAAGAATGGAATAACAATGAAATTCACCGTGCATGCGATAGATATCATGCAGACAAAGTTATTCCAATAGAATAATAAAGAATGGGATAACAGAAGAATTTTACCATGTATGCGGTACTTCACACAGACATGTTATTCCAACATAATAATAAATAATGGAATAATAACTCTTACTAGTATTGAAAGAAAATAACTCTCTTCATGAATACGAAAGAATAATACCCCTTACCTTAGAAGAAAACTAGAATAGTGAGGTAACAGACTTCTCTTCTCCTTTCTCTCTATAATATCTCTCTATAATAATTGCTCTACAGCTTTAGTGAATTGGTGAAAAATAATGAAGGAATGAACTTCTATTTATAGGAAAATATAGTTTCGATAATTGCACATTTTGGGGCTCGAAATATTACAATATAATACATTCCTCTTTTCCTTCATTTTTAATTTAGTAATGCAAGTATTATCAAACTTGCACCACCTCCCCTAATAGTAAATCATGTGAATCAATAGTAAATCATGTGACTCAATAGTTATAAACATGTGAAAATACGAATTACAGTATAGTACCTCCATCTATACCTCTATTTTTAACTTAGTCCTGCAAGTATTATCAAACTTGCACCACCTTCCCTAATAGTACAAGAATGTGATTCAATAGTACACACATGTGAACAAATAGTTATATAAGCATGTGAATTAGTAGCAATTAATTGCTCATTTATCCGATTAATTACCCGATTTATCAATATAACCCCCAGACATCAATTATCATCGGAATAGATGTCGATTTCCACTAACACTAATAATTCCAACATAATGGAACTATCAAATTCATCTTTAATCAACACAAACTTATTCATCATTAATATTATAACTCACAATATTTAACAACCAAGTCGTTCCCAGGAAAGAGGGGGCTTTCCGATAAGGATGTCTCCCTATTGGCGCGTAATTAGATTATCTAACCTCTCCTTGACAGAACTTCTAGACATGTCAATATTGAAAATAATAATATGAATAACTTTGTCGTCTCAATAATTGATTTAATAATATAACATATTATACAGATGATACTGTAACAACAATTGAATCAATAATATGAGAGATATGATGCAGCAATTATTGTAGCAATAATTGAGTATAACTGAGTGACTTCTTACGTAAGAATCAATAATCATCTGGTGTGCTACTATGAAACCACGCAGTATTCGCATTTTTTTACTAACGGTAGTTCAATAGTTTTAACGGTAACACTTTTGCCGTTATTTTATAAAAAGATAATTATGTCGCTTTTCTTTACTACGACAATATCCATTAGGGGTCCACCAATGATTGTGTCGTCGTACGGATATTCCCCTCCAAAAAGAATATTCCCCAACCAAACGAATATTTTATAACCACTTGCTTACTTTGCAAAAAATTTCACATATCACCCTTAACTTTAAACTTTTATCAATTTAACCATTTACGAAATAAAATAATAATTATAAAAAATTGAATACTTTCATTTCATAAAATTTGGGGTCTTACAATTTCCCCGCCTTATGAAATTTCGCCCTCGAAATTTACGTGACGATTCGGTATTCAAGAGATGAGAATACCTTGCATTCTTTCGAATTGTACATTCCCGATTATATCATCTCAGATCATGATTTTTCATTGCTTTCATCTCTCCTCAGTATTTCGGATATCATTCTAGAATATATCTTCAAAACAAAGGTCAATTGACATATCACAAATTGTCAATTTATCAAGTAAAAATTTCGGCTTAGGTAAGTCACACACTAGCGAAGTATATTACTCGTCTCTCCTCTCCTAGTTCTAGACTCATATCTCCGCCAGCGAACATATCTGTAAGACCCCAACTTTTTAATGAATAAAATCGAATTTCCTCTATTTATTATTGTGAATAATAAGGTGTTAATTTGATATAATATTTTGGTTATGGGTGAAATGTGAAAATTTTGTAAAATAATCAAGTGGTTATAAAATATTCAATTGTCGGGGAATATTCGTTTGGTCGTGGAATATTCTTTCACCTAGAATATTCGTATTTACGGCAGTAGCGACCATTTGTGGGCCCCATAACGGATAACTATGATCGGATGAAGAAAACGACAAAATTGAATAACTTGCGTAGTTATTCTGAATTAAGACTATTGGAATACCCTATGTTAAAATACAAAGAATACCAGTGAATGTGCACAAGAAGCACACGATATCGCATGATTGTTGAATTATTGATCCTTACGTGAAGGCACTACTCAATAATTGTCATGCGAGTTATTCTTGTTCATATTTTATTTTATTGATTCAATAATTGCTTGCGTTGATATTTTATATTATTGTTGTTCAATAATTGTCATCACTTTTAATATCTCCATTATCGGATCAATAATTCATATTATTTGAATAATATTATTAGATAGCATTATTGGCAATGTCTAGAAAGTTACATCAATGAGAGGATTGGTCACCTAATTAAGCGCCCGAGAAGGAGAAATCCTTATCGGAAAGCCCCCTCTTTCCTGAGGAACAACTTTGGTTATTAAAATGTGATTACGTAATATTATTTGTGAATAATTAATTATTGATTCATATGATAAGAAATATTTATTTTATGTGGATATAAATGATAGATTTATTTATGTGGTTATTAATGAAGGAATTAATACCGAGATATTTTATCGAGTATTTTGTCGGATTAAGTATTTAAAATCATCTGTTTGTGGATTTCGGTATTTTTACTGCTTTGGAATTTGGAAAACTCAAAGCTACAAAGTTGTAGAGAATTCGATTTAAATGTGGAATGGACATAAAATTCAGTATTTTCTCGATAAACTGCTATTTTCTATGAATTATTAAAGTTTCGATTATTGTTTAAATGATAAAACATTTTGGCAAAATTCTAGAATTGGTTGGTGAGAAATGTGCTCAATTGAATTTCAAATGTGGTGGGTGGCAATAGTAATGGTAAAGCCATCGTGGCAGTTTAGTCTTCTATGGCGTTCTAAGCATTTTCCTATAAATAGGGTGCTTAGTTAGAATTGAAAATACACCAGAATTCATAAGTTTTCTCTCTCTCTAGATTATTGAGTGTATTTTGTGAGCATTTAGATACTTGGTGAGTTGTTATTCATCAGTGCAAGTTTCCTTCAGCGTCATATCCGATATCCAGTCAGAAGTGCTGCTCTTTTGAGGTAAGGGATTGTAAGGAATTGTAAGGGATAGTAAGGGATTTTAAGGGTTGTTATGTTTTTCAGTTTCGTAATTTTTCTGACCTTCAAAAATTTTGGAAAAATTTGAAATGATAATTTGATGAATTTTCTAGATTGTGTCCAAAAATGACGATTTTTGGATGTATAGATTATGAGTTATGAATTTTATGAGAAAAGACTATTTTAAAAGTAAACACTTATAACTCCTTGTGGTTAACTCCAAAATTGGTAAAATTTTTATTGGGAGTACATGTATATGATAGAAGTATACTCTGTAAATTTTGGAATTTTTGGATAAAAGTACAATTTTTGATAAATATCTAAATATTCGGCGGTTTTGGCCATATAAAAAATAGTAAATAATTTTTAAAAATTCTGAGAAAAATATATGTTCAATATGGGACTATATTCTACTAAATCTCAGAAAAGAAAATTTATTTGTACTGATTTGGTATTTTTTATAAAAATGGACTAGTTATGAGTAAATGAATTAAATATGTTATGTGAAGTAAGAAAATTGAAAAATAGGATTTTATGGCTTGAGAATCCTATATGAGGTATATGCAGATTTTTGATGAGGGTTTTGGTTATTGGTGATGAAATCTTATGAGTTTGGCATTTAAGGATGATTAAATGCATTATTTAGTAAAGTGTAAACAATTAAAATAAATTGTTTATAAGTTTAAGAAATGTTATTTCAATATCATTATACCGAAATATTGGTATGGATTTTATTGTAGAATTTCTACCTTTTTGTGTCGGGTTTACTATTCATGAGTTACTATTCACGAGTTACTATTCACGGGTACTATTCACGACAAAAATTAGTTTCTTTTTCTGACCAAATTATCGTTGATTTATGATTGTTGCTCTTGAAAATAAATGCAGTTGTTGATCATATTGTTTTTATTATCATATATAACATTTTTATAACTCTAATGTTGAATTTCTCTTTCACTTTAGTGTAAAGATGGGTAGATTATTGGTATGATCGTGACTATGGGTTCTCTTTGGCGATGAAAGGCAAAGATGAATTGTTAACTGGTATGATCATGACCATTGAATTTATAATTGAATATCTTTAGCTTAAGTGTAAAGATGAATTGATTAACATGGTTATAATTATTGTTTATATAAATTCTTAAATGATTATATATTTCTTTGAGATATTAATATATTTGGCCTGTAGTGCAAATATGAACTATTGAGGAATATCTTTGGCCTGTAGTGCAAAGATGAATTGTTGATGAATATCTTTGGCCCGTAGTGCAAAGATGACTGTTGATGAATATCTTTGGCTCAGAAGTGCAAAGATGGTTCATTGATGAATATCTTTGGTAGTAGAAGCAAAGATGAAATTGTTAGTATGATTATAAATGAGGAACGTGATTTGGTATAACCATGATCTTTGATGTTTCGTAAAGACATATGATGAAAATTATCTTAAATCCAGGTGCGAAGAGGAATTTAGAATCACAATTATGATTATGAGTTATTCATATAATTGTGGAAAGGAGCAATTGAGTGATGTTACAGATAAAACACTGTTGGTGGACTTTTAATGTGGAGAAGATAGTAGACTTTATGGTCTATTTGACTCTTCTAATGGATTGCTCGTTCCGTTGCAACTATGGTTGAAAAGTTTTATCATCTACCATATGTTCTAAATCTCTGATTTATTACTGATGAAGGCTATTGATAATTTAATTATCTTTAGTCATGATATTCTTTACTGAGCTAGTTGTGCTCACCCTTTTGCTTCACAATTCCTTTCAAGTAATAAAAGTGTAGCTGGGTCGAGCGGGGGATAACAAGAGAATAGAACGGTGGTCTATAGCTGTTGAGGTTCTCCCTAAATAGTATGAAAATAATTTTATTGAGACCTTAGATAAGTGTGTCGTATTATATACGTCATTTGATATTTAATTTTGGTGAACCGAATAGGGTGAGGTGAACTCAACTTTGGAAGGGTGTTTTGCCACTATCATACAAGATGTCTAAAGACATACAAACTCGTGTCATCATAAGACAGGGTTGTGTACATCCACTTGCGGAGTATATCTACGAGCACTACCTATATAATCTTGGTGTTTGTTTGGAGTATAATTCTCAATTAGAGACAGTGGAGATAATTATATGTCAAGAGAAGACTCACTATTGGAAAGAATATGATAGTAATCTTCTCGTTTTTCTTTGGGGTCTATTGGGTCAAACAAGGATGGCCTCCCATGTACGAAGGTTTCCTTGAGCACTTTCCAAAGATTCTAATTTCTAAAACAGTTTTTGACTATACCTTTATGTAGGTATCACTGTGAGGTGCTGTCCACTGATGGGACATTTGTCACATTATGGTTGGGACACGAGTCACAGTTGGTATATATTTGTATCCAAACTCATAGCATATGTGTTGTTGTATTTTGTACGACAATTGTTGTAATAAAGTTGTAGTTGTTTTCTGTACCATGTATTTTGCGACTCAGAATAGGTTGGATGGATTGGACCTATTTTGGGGTTGTCACAGTTGGTATCAGAGCTTAGGGATATGATCCCTGGCTGAGGTGTGAGATAAGAACTAGGAGGGGAGAGACGGGGAATTTCTTCGCTAGTATGACCTACCTAAGTTTATTTGGTATTTATTTGGTCGGTTAGAGTATAGGGATAATATGTTAATTTGTTTAATTAACCCTTGTTTTGTTGCAATGTTTGAAAATGGCATCTAAAAATGTTGTGATAAGCAATGAAGCATATGAGACCGTTGAGTCACCAACGATCAATACCCAAGATAATGTGCATCAGGATGGCAATAATCCTCAGGTGAACAATGGTACCGACCAAATGACGAACGACGGTACGTTTAGGAGCTTTTTAGAATTCATGCAACACCAAATGAGAGAGACTCTTGTTCATAATGTAGGTGGAAACAATGGCAACCCACTTGCTGGTCACCGCTTCAGCGCTTCAAGGAGCCGGACCACCGGAGTTTTTGGGAAAGCCAGAACCACTTACGGCAGAGACGTGGATAAAGCAGATCACCAAGATATTTGATGTCTTGGGATGTTCCGAGGAGCAAAAGGTTCCCTTTACCACCTTCATGTTGCGAGGAGAGGCAGATTACTGGTGGGAATCGGTAAAGCGTACTCAACATGCCGCACTGAAGATGTCTTGGGAGAATTTTCAAGAATTGTTCAACGACAAGTACTTTCCCGAAAGTATTCGTCACATGAAAGAGGTTGAGTTCATCAAGCTGGAGCAAAACAATATGAACGTGTCACAGTACAAAGCTAAGTTTGCCGAGTTGTCCCGATTTGCATCCCATTTGGTTGATAATGAGGAGAGAATGACGCGAATGTTTCTGCGAGGTTCAAACCCAAAATACGTCAATACCTCATTTCTCACAAACTTTGTTTATATTTAGATGTAGTGAATAGGGCTCAGTTATTGGAGCGCGATAATGAGCCAGCCCAACCAAAGGATAACGAGCAACAACACGATAATAATCGTATTCTGGTGACAATTCACATCAAAACAATGATAACCATCGTGGAAAAATTATCATGCCGTAAATGGTAACCACTTTGGTGGTGAGCTCTTGGAAACTCTTCTCGCATTCCTCGCTTATATACGAATTTTGTATCTTTCCGAGTCACCGAGTTAGCAGATAGCGATTCGAGAAAATCCTTCCACGAATCTCCGATAATAACCAAATTAAGCCCGTAAAGTTGCGTTCTTGATCATCGACTTCCGGTTGCTCTAACTTTGTATTGCTTCAATCTTCACTGGGTCAACAGATACTCCATGTTTTGATACCACGTGCCCAAGGAATGCTACTTCCTCAAGCCAGAACTCGTATTTCTTTAGCTTGGCATAAAGCTTGTTTTCACGAAGCCTTTCAAGTATCAGCTTCAAATGGTGCTCATGATCTTCACAGCTTTTGGAATAGATGAGGATGTCATCAATAAAGACAACAACGAATTGATCCAAATATTCCTTAAATACACGGTTCATCATATCTATGAAAGCAGCTGGAGCATTAGTCAATCTAAAAGACATGACAAAGAATTCATAATGCCCGTACCGAGTTCTGAAGGCAGTCTTTGGAATATCCTCAGTTTTAATCTTCAGCTAATGATATCTAGAACGAAGGTCGATCTTTGAAAAGAATTGTGCTCCTTGCAACTGGTCGAACAGGTCATCAATGCGAGGTAACGGATACCTATTCTTGATGGTGACATGGTTTAATTCTCTGGGTAGTCAATACAAAGTCGCATACTCCGCCTTTCTTCTTTACTTAATAAAATAGGAGCACCCCAAGGAGATGTACTTAGACGAATGAAACCGATGTCTAATAACTCCTATAGTTGGACTTTTAACTCCTCAAGTTCAATAGAGCCATTCGATATGGGGTTTTAGAAATGGGCTTTGTACGGCTCAAGGTCAATAAAGAATTCAACATCACGCTCGGGGTAGATCGGGAAGCTCTTGTGAAATACATCGTGAAATTCTCTAACCACGTAAATATTATTCAAATCGACTTGTCTCTGCTCAAATCCATAACATGGGCTAAGAAAGCTTGACATCCGTCTTTCAATAAACGAATAGCTTTGTGGCTTGATATGACAGTGACTGATTTTAGTGGTTTAGTAGTTTGAATTCGTATGACAGGTTGGTTAGGAATATGAAAACTAACAACCTTACGAAAATAATCAATTTTAGCATGATGAGTGGTTAACCAATTAATTCCTAAAATCACATCAAAAGCAAGTATCTTTAAAGAGATAAGATCAACAGGTAATGCGATAGTGCCAACTTGGATCATGCAAGATTTATAAACTGTAGATGTAATGAAGGTTTCACCCAACGGAGTTTCAACAGATAAGTCAAAGTCCAATTTCTCCGGAGTCAAGTTTAAACGTTGAGCACAAACAGGAGAGATAAACAAATGGGTAGAACCGGTATCTAGTAAGGTATAAACTTCGTAAGAGTTCAAGATTAGCTTACCCGTGATCACCTCGTTCAGGTTACTCA
Source organism: Panax ginseng (assembly GCA_020205605.1). Taxonomy (NCBI): domain Eukaryota; kingdom Viridiplantae; phylum Streptophyta; class Magnoliopsida; order Apiales; family Araliaceae; genus Panax; species Panax ginseng. Next base: position 29,542,697 of record CM035141.1, read on the forward strand.
CGTTTTGGCCAGTTACGACAAACGCTCTTCTAGGAACCGCTGATTTCGACTTATCCGGGACAGCCCTTGGAGTCACCATCCCCGTTGAACTTGGTTTTGCTACAAAATAATCCCGAGATATGTGGCCTTCCTTTCCACAACAGTAACATACCTTGGATTGTTGTGGGCCAGTTTGGGCGGATATGTCCTCTTCCCCATATTTGTAACATCTAACCGGCGATTAGTTTCTCCTCTCCTAAAATTTGTTGTTGGTCTTTGGTCTTCATTGTTGATGTCTTCCCGTCATCGTTGAATCTCCTTTTCTAAAATTTTCACTGACTCACCTCTCCTATTATCATGGCCACGATGACCACCCGAAGTGGTTACCGCCTTTGTTCAGATTTTTCCTTCCTCGTTGGTTATCATCGCCTCGATGATTGTTGTCACCCGATGATGACCGGTTTGTGGTCCCCAGGTTGAACATATTCACTATCTCGCTTTAATAATTGAGCCCTGCTGACAACATCCCGAATCTGAGAAAAATTTATGAGAGATAAGGTATTGTGAATCTCTGGTTTTAGACCTCTCGTAAACATCCTTATCATTCGCCCTTATTCTCTACCAAATGAGGTACAAATCTAGATAACTTAGCGAACTTCGCCTCGTCTTCGGGACCATTGTATTGTTGTTTTGTTCGATCGATAAACTCTACCTCCTTCATATAACGAATACTTTCAGAAAGTACTTGTCATTGAATAGTTTCAAACGCTTCCAAAGACATGTTGAGTCAAAGAAGTCAGTACGCTTCACGGACTCCCACCGAAAGAGTCGACCTCACCGCGGAAAATAAAGGTGGCGAATGGAACCTTCTGTTCCTCTGTGAATCCTAAGACATCGAATATCTTGGTAATTTGCTTGACCCATGTTTCTGCCTTGATCGGATCCGGCTTTCCAATAAATTCTGGTGGTCCCAACTCCTTGAACTGCTTGGCTGTGACAGACCGCACGTTGGTATCACTTCAACCCGTATTTTGTACAAGAGTCTCCATCGTCTGATTTTGCATGAACTGCAAAAAGCTCCTAAATATTCCATCATTCATCGTTTGCTCGGTAGTGTTGTTTACATGAGGAATATTGCCTTCCTGTTGCATGTTCTCCTGGTTTGTAACTAAAGGTTGTTCCACAGTCTCATACACTCCATTGTTAACGCTTCGTGCGCCCATTCTTAAATCGCCATAAAACAAGGGTTAATTAAACAAATTAACATAATATCCCTATATTATGATCGCCAACAAATAAGCTTAGATAGGACACACTAGCGAAGGATTTACTCATCTCTCCCTCCTAGTTCTATTCCCCGATCTCCGCTTAAAGACCATATCCCTAAGCTTTGATATAATAATGTGACGCCCCAAAATAGGTATACAACACCCATTCTCGAAAGTCGCCAAATACATGGTATAAAAAGCAAACTACAACTTCAATAATACAATTATCGTGCAAAATACGACAACACATACTATGAGTTTAAATACAAATATTGTGTTCTAGATAATATCCACACTCAAATAAGTCCTCATTATAATTATTCAAACACTATTTTACAAAAATAGTGAGGACTGCTAAAACATCTTTCTAGAACCATCACTCCATACCCCGACTAGATCCTGCTATGTTCTCACCTCCTGAGAAGAAAAATGGAACAAAAAGTAAAAGGGTGAGCTCAACTAGCCCAATAAAGAATATTATGACTAAGATAATATACAACAAATTATCATTAGTTTTCAACAGGGATAAATCTGATAAAAAATAATAGACAACAAGTTTTAGATCAATAACTACAATGAAACAATAATCCATTGTAGAGAGTCAAGTAGAGAATGAGTTCTACTATCTTCTAAGATTTAAAAGTCTATCATCAATATTTTATCCCTCAGAACATCAATCAATATACATCTTTAATCAAATATTCATCTTTGCACTACAGCCAAAGATATTCATTTTATATCACCAATGATCATGTTCATCTCAACACATGCTCATCTTTTGCACTACGGCCAAAGATATTCATCGATTAATCATTCATCTTTGCACTACAAGCCAAAGATATTCATAAATATCATCATTTAGGACCTGAGGATGATGAAAATATTTTAAAGAAAACGAATCCAAAGGAGATGTAAGGACAAATAGTAGGGATTCAGATAACAGTTTATCCAAGATCAATAATACTTCATAAATACCAATTTTGAAGCAAAATTCAAAAATAAAGATCAAAACATGGATACAATCAAAGATAGTAACCATAATAGACATCTTGGACAAAAGGGAAAATTTTATTTTTCTAAGATTAGTCTTTGATTCAAGTGAATAGGCCGACATACATGAATAATCAGATAATCGTGAATAGTAACCCCGATAAAAAAAGTTTCAAATTTGATAAAAAGTTTAAACCAATATTTTGGCATAATGATATCGAAAGAAATAATATCATTTACGAAGAAAATAACATTCCTTACTTCAAAATAACGGTACTTCTGATTGGAATACCGGATAGAAAGTCGAAGGAAACTTGTACCGAACAGCAACTCTCAAAGTATATAAATACTCACAAAAATACGCTCGATAATCTAGAGAGAAAGAAAACTTATTTCTGGTGTGATTTTCAATTCTAACCTAAGCGTCTATTTATAGGAAAATGCTAGAACGCCATAGGAGACTAAAATAATAAAATATATTATTACTTTTTCTTTCTTCCACGCATGTGCTAAGTTGCAAATCTAGACCAGCCACCTTTGAACCAATTTCCAGTAGCCCATGTGTATTCAACACAAGTGGGTCCCACTCATAATTTAATAAAATTATTTTATTTTCCAAAACTTCAGTAATTCATAAAAAATAGCCCGTTTATCTGAAAAAAATGAATTTTATGTCCATTCTGCCTGAAATCGAATTCTCTACAACTTTACAGAAGAAAGTTTTTTCAAATTCTAAACCAAAAATATCTAAAATCCACAAACGGGTGATTTTTAATACCTCCTTTCCGACAAAATACTGATAAAACACCTCAGCATTAATTCCTTCATTTATAACCACATAAATAAATCCATCATTTATATTCACATCAAATAAATATTTTCTTATCATATAAATCAATAATTAATTATTCACAAATAATATTACAGAATCACAATTATGACAACCAGGCCGTTCCCAAGAAAGAGGGGGCTTTCCAATAAGGATTTCTCCTTACTGGTGCGCAATTAGGTGACCAAACCTCTCCTTGACAGAACACTCTAAACATTGCCAATAATGTTATCTAATAATATTATTCAAATAAAATGAATTATTGATCTGATAATGGGAAATACTGTAAAGTGATAATTATTGAAACAACAATAATATAAAATATCAACGCAGAAATTATTGAATCAATAAAATAAAATATTGAACAAGAACTCATCGTAAATAATTATTGAGTAGTGCCTTCACGTGCGAATTAATAATTCAACAATCTTGTGCATACTGTAAAATTCATTCTTTGTGCAACCACAGATATTAATGTATTTTAACCACCAGGTATTCTAACAGTGTTAATGGTAATAATTACGTTGTTATTTATAAAAACTCATACTTTAAAATTTTCTTCATCCGACAGTTATTCCGTTATGGGGCTCACAATGATCGCTACTGTCAGAAATGAGATTCCCGAAAAAAAGAATATTTCACGACCAAACGAATATTCCCCGACAAAATGAATATTTTATAACCACTTGCTTATTTTAAAAAAATTTCACATTTCACCCATATCCAAAGCATTATATCAAATTAATACCTTATTAATTTAGAATAATGAATAGAGGAAAATTCACTTTTATTTATAATAAGTTGGGGTCTTACAAGGGATATTATTTGTTGTACTCGTAAGGGGTATTATTTCTTTTGTATTCATGAAGAGAACTTCTATTATTCCATTATTTATTATTCAGCTGGAATAACTTGTATACGCGGGCTACCCTATACTTGGTGAAAATTTTCTATTATTCTAATCTTTATTATTCTGTTGGAATATCCTGTCTGTGCATTTTACGCCAGACCTGATTCCGTCTTTATTATTACATTGGAATATCACGCTCGTGTTTTACGTAGAACCTCGATTCCGACTTTATTATTCTCATTGGAATATCCCATCTGCATGCGTTTTACGCCTGCCCTGGTTCCGTTAATTATTATTCTGTTGTAATAACCTGCCTGTGCGGTCTATCGCATGCCTGGTGATTCTTTTGTTATTCCATTCCTTATTATATTCAGTTGGTTAAAGTTTTGACTTCTATACTCCATGAAATTAGTGGAATATCCTTGATATTTGCGCTTCATCCAAAGATCTTTTCATGAAAATATTCTTCCGAGCATTCTTGAATTTTACTCTACAAAGCAAAGATCCCGTTGACAATTTGGGCGTTATTGGTTCCTGGATAAATTAATTCTTGAACTTGTTTTATTGAATTCTTATATCATTGTCATCATCCTCATGTTTATATTTTGTTGAAAGTCATCTATGGCCAATAGTGCATAGATGGACTTGGTATGATTATGACCAGGGATTATTCGGTATAATCATGACCGTAATGTTACAAATGATGTGGTAAAAGTCTTCATTGGCCCGTAGTACATTGATGGGCCGATTGTTGGCATGATCATGACCATTGATGAAAATTTTTTATGAAATAAAAGTATTCAATTTTTCTTATAATTACAATTCAAGAAATGGTTAAATTGATAAAAGTTAAAGTTAAGGGTGATATATGAATTTTTTTCAAAATACACAAGTGGTTATAAAATATTCATTGTTGTTAGGGAATATTCGTTTTGGTCGTGGAATATTCTTTTTCGTCGGAAATATTAAATGCGACGGCCTAACCATTTTTATGGGGCCCATATAATGGATAATGATCGGATGAAGAAAATGACAAATTTGAGTTTTTACAAATAACGGCGTAGTTATTCTGAATTAACATTGTTGGAATACCGGTGGTTAAAATACGATGTCTGGCGTGGTTGCATATAGTAGCACACGGTTTTGCCTGATATTTTTGAATTATTGATTCTTACGTGAAGACACTACTCAATAATTATTACGATAATTACTTTATTCAATATTTTATTTTATTGGTTCAATAATTCTTTGCGTTGATATTTTATATTATTGTTGTTTCATAATTGTCACTACACAAGATTTCCCATTATCGGATCAATAATTCATATTATTTGAATAATATTATGAGATAACATTATTGGCAATGTCTAGAAAGTTACATCGAGGAAATGTTTGGTCACCTAATTACGCTACGATAAGGAGAAATCCTTATCAAAAGCCCTCTTTCCTGAGAACTTCACTGGTTGTTGTATAAATGTGATTCTATAATATTATTTATGAATAATTATTTATTGATTTATATGATAAGAAAATATATATTTTTATGTGGATATAAATGAAGGAAATATTTATTTAATATGAATAAAATAAGGTGGAAGAGAGAAAATGGAATTATGAATTCTTTTTAATAATTATAAATGTTTTAATATTTATATATATATATATATATATATATATATATATATATATGGAGTTGTACTTTGGTGGAACTTTTTGGAAGGCTTTGAAAATTCAAGGAAGGAATCTTTGCAGAGAAGAAAAAAAAGAAGAAGCCTCAAGTATGTATTTTGAAAGTGTGAAAAAATCATCCAGATGTGGATTTGATTATTTTACATTTGGAATTTGAAAAAACTTTCTTTTACAAAGTTGTAGAGAATTTAATTTTCTATGGAGTGAACATAAAATTCGTATTTTTTCTGATAAAAAGATTATTTATTGTGAATTAAATGGAGTGAAGATAATCAAATTGAATTAGTTTTCAAATTGAATTTGAATTCTTTTATAAAAAAAACATGTGATAAAGGTGGAGTGGGCAAGTTGGACTTATGAGCATTGAGGTGTGCTGCAAGTTTCAAAATAAACATACGTATGTAAATTTTGTCAGCAATGGTGGGCTGGCATTTCCCTATAAATAGGGTGCTTAATTAGAATTGAAAATTACACCAGAAACATAAGTTTTCTCTCTCTATATTATCGAGCGTATTTTTGTGAGTATTTAGATACTTTGAGAGTTGCTATTCAGTGCAAAGTTCCTTCGGCTTTTACATCCCATATTCCTAGGTAAATCTACTACTCTTTTGAGGTAAGGGATTGTAAGGGTTATTATGTTTTTTCGGTTTAGTAATTTTTCTAACCTTCAAAAATTCGGAAAAATTTGAAATGATAATTTGATGAGTTTCCTAGATTGTGTCCAAAATGGCGATTTTTGGATGTATAGATTATGAGTTATGAATTTTATGAGAAAAGACTATTTTAAAAGTAAACCCTTATAACTCCTTGTGGTTAACTCCAAAATTGGTGAAATTTTTATTGGGAGTACATGTATATAATAGAAGTATACTCTGTAAATTTTGAAATTTTGGATAAAAGTACAGATTTATGATAAATGTCTAAATATTAAATTTGTTTTGGCCATATATGAAAATAGTAAATGAATTTTAAAATTTTTGAAAAATATATATGTTCAATATGGAACTATATTATGCTAAATCCCAAAAAAAGAAAAATTTGTTTGTCTTGATTTGGTATTTTTCATGAAAATGAACTAGTTATGAGTAAATGAATTAAATATGTTATGTGAAGTAAGAAAATTGAAAAATAGGATTTTATGACTTGAGAATCCTATATATGAGGTATATCTGATTTTTTTTGATGAGGGTTTTGGTTATTGGTGATAAAATCTTATGAGTTTGGCATTTTAGGATGATTAAATACATTATTTAGTAAAGTGTAAATAATTAAAATAAATTGTTTACAAGTTTAAGAAATGTTATTCTTTCAATATCATTATACCAAAAATATTGGTATGGATTTTATTGTGGAATTTCTACCTTTTTCATGCTCGGGGTTACTATTCACGAGTTTTATTATTCACGAGTTATTATTCTATTCACGACAAAATTGGTTTCTTTTTTTCGACCAAATTATAGTTGATTTATGAATATATATTACTCTTGAGATTAAATCTATATGTTGATTATATTGATTTTATTATCATATATAACATTTTATAACTCTAATGATGATATTTCTCTTTGACTTGAGTGTAAAGATGGGTAGATTTTTGGTATGATCATTACTATGGGTTCCTTTTGGCGATGGTGCAAAGTTGAATTGTTGATTGGTATGATCATGACCTTGAATTTATAATTGAATATCTTTAGCTTAAGTGCAAAAGGTGAAATAATCAATATAGCTATAATTATTGTTTATATAAATTCTAAAATGATTATATATTTCTTTGAGATATTAATATCTTTGGCCCGTAGTCAAAGATGATGATTTGTTGAATATCTTTGGCCTATAGTGCAAAGATGATCTGTTGTTGAATATCTTTGGCCCGTAGTGCAAAGATGACCTGTTTTTGAATATCTTTGGCTTGTAGTGCAAAGATGAAATGATAATGAATATCTTTGGCCCGTAGTGCAAAGATGAATTTATTAGTATGATTATAAACAGGAACTGTGATTTGGTATAACCATGATCTTTGATGTTTCAAGTAAAGACAGGTGATGAAAATTATCTTCGTCCTGAATGCGTAGAGGAATTTAGAATCACAATTATGATTAGGAGTTATTCATATGATTGTAGACCAGAACTGTTGATTGATGTTACAGGGATAAAACATTGTTGGTGGATTTTTAACATGGAGAAGATAATAGACTTTATGATCTATTTGACTCTTCTAATGGATTGCTCGTTCCGCTGAAACTATGGTTGAAAAGTTTTATCATCTACCATATGTTCTAAATCTCTGATTTATTACTGATGAAGGCTATTGATAATTTAATTATCTTTAGTCATGATATTCTTTACTGGGCTAGTTGTGCTCACCCTTCTATTTCATAATTCCTTTCAGGTAATAAGAGTGTAGCTGGGTCGAGCGGGGATAACAGGGGAATAGAACGGTGGTCATCATTTAATAGTTATATTTGGTGAATCAAATAGGGTGAGGCAAACCCAACGTTGGAAGGGTGTTTTGCCACTATCATACAAGATGTCTAATGACATACAACCTCGTGTCATCATAAAGATGAGGTTGTGCACATCCACTTATTGAGTATATCTACGAGCACTACCTATATAATCTTGGTGTTTGTTTGAAGTATAATTCTCAATTAGAGACAGTGGAGATAATGATATGTCAAGAGAAGACTCACCATTAGAAAGAATATGATAGTAATCTTCTCGTTTTTCTTTGGGGTCTATTGTGTCAACCAAGGATAATTCTGTGGACATATGATATCTATAATAACCTAAATGCATGGCCTCCCATGTACGAAGGGTTTCCTTGAGCACTTCCCAAAGATTCTAATTTCTAAAACAGTTTTTGACTATACCTTTATGTAAGGTGCCATTGTGACGTGTTATCCAAGGTTGGGATGAGAGCCACAGGTTGGTATATATTTGTATTAAAACTCACATACATATGTGTTGTTGTATTTTGCACAACAATTGTTGTAATAAAGTTTTAGTTGTTTTCAGTATTGTATTTTGGTTGGGTGGAATGGACCTATTTTGGGGCGTCCAACAAATAATATTGTAATAAAGTTTTAGTATTGTTTCTAAGCGAGATTCAACTCAAATGGAATCCTCAATACATTTATTATTGAATAGGAGGACGTATCATCACGACCACAAACTATCCATGGACGCCCCCAAAACAATATACATCACCCATCTTGAGTCGCCAAATACATGATACATAAATAAAATACAAACTTAATTATACAGCTGTCGTGTAAAATATGATAAAACATATGCTGTGAGTTTTAATACAAATATTGTCATCTAGACAATATCCACACGCAATGGAGTCCTCATTATATTTATTATCACACTATTTTATAAAATAGTGAGGACTACTATGACACCATCTCGGACCATCACTCCGCACTCGATTATTATTCCCATTGCGTTCTCATTTTCTCTCAAGAAACAATGAAAGCAAAAGGGTGAGCTCAACTAGCCCAGTAAGAAATATTATGACTAAGACAATGCAGAATAAATTATCATTAGCCTTTAACAATGTTAAACTGATAAAATACAATAGACATCAAGTTTAACTGCAGCGGAACAAGCAATCCATTAAAAGAGTCAAATAGACCATAAGGTCTATTATCTTCTCTATGTTAAAAGTCCACCAACAATGTTTTATTCCTGTAAAATCAATCGACAGTTCATGTCCACAATCATATGAATAACTCATAATCATAATTGTGGTTTTAAATTCCTCTTCGCACCCAGGACGAAGATAATTTTCATCACCTATCTTCACCTGAAACATCAAAAATCATGGTTATACCAAATCACAATTCCTGCTTATAATCATACTAATAAATTCATCTTTGCTCTGACAAAGATATTCATTAACAATTCATCTTTTGCACTACTGAGCCAAAGACATACAATCAGTATTTTAGAGAAGAGTCAAGTAGAGCATGATATCTACTATCTTTTACGAATTAAAAGTGTATAATCAATATTTTATCGCTGAGACTCAGCTTAATAAATAGTCCACATCATCGAATCACCCCTGCACTATGGCCAAGTGTAAGACCCCGAAATTTTTTAAATAAAAAGGAATTTCCTTTATTTATTATTTTGAAATAGTAAGGGTGGATTTGATTAATGTGGTTAGTTATGGTTAAAATGCGCAAAGTTTACAAAATAAGCAAGTGGTTATAAAATATTCATTATTGTCGGGGAATATTCGTTTGGTCGTGGAATATTCTTACTGTCGGGGAATATTCGTACGACGGCGCAGCCATTTGTGGGCCCCATAACAGAATAACTGTCGAATGAGGAAAACGACAAGTATGTGTTTTTATAAATAACGACGTAGTTATTCACCAGTTAACACCGTTGGGTTACACGGTGGTTAAAATACGATGTCTACGCGTGGTTATGCAAAGAAAGATACCTGTATTGCATGGTATTGTTGAATTATTGATTCTTACGTGAAGGCCTTTACTACTCAATAATTATTACGGTGAGTTCTTTATTCAATATTTTATTGATTCAATAATTGTTGCGTTGCTTTAGTTTATATTATTACTTATTTGAATAATTGTCATCGCAAAGATTATTTTCCATTATCGGATCAATAATTCATATTATTTGAATAATATTATCGGATAACATTATTGGCAATGTCTAGAAAGTTACGCTCTAAGGAGAGGTTTGGTCACCTAATTGCTTGCCTTAAGTAAGGAGAAATCCTTATTGGAAGCCCCTCTTTCACAGGAGCGGCACGGTTGTCGATCTTGTGATTACGTAATATTATTTTAAATAATTAATTATTGATTATTATGATAAAGAAAATATTTATTTTATGTGGATGTAGATGGAGAAAATTTTTAATGTGACAATTGTTGAAAATTAATATTTTATCTTTTCCGATAAAATAATTCATTAAATATATTATTTTAATAATATATTAACGGTGATATTTTTTATAATGAATGTGGGATATATGAGTATATGAGGAGGTAGAGTATTTTGTGGCATTAAATGTTTAACATATGTTTTTTGTGTGTCGGTGGACACAATTCTTAATTTAAAATTGATTATGTATATAAAATCGCTCATTTATGGATTTCGGATAATTTCTGTTTGGAATTTGGAAAAACTTTCTTCTGTAAAGTTGTAGAGAATGGAATTTTCCATGGAAATTGGCGAGTTTCGAATTTTCTGATAACCGAGCTATTTTCTACGAATTATTGAAGTTTTGGAAAATAAAATATTTTTATTAAATTTATGGGGGGACCCACTTTTTGGTTGGTGTTGATTATGCATGAGGGCTGCTGGAGTTTTTGTTCAAGGTTGGCTTGCTTGGTTGGTAGAGACGTAAGAATTGAAAAAGAATAAGAAAATAATATATTTTATTATTTTAGTCTCCTTTGGCGTTGTAACATTTTCCTATAAATAGATGGCTAAGTTAGAATTGAAAATCACACTAGAAACTAAGTTTTCTCTCTTTTTCTCTCTATATTATCGAGCGTATTCTTGTGAGTATACTTTGAGTATTGCTATACTGAGTCGAGTTTACATCGACCTATATCTGAAATTCAATCGAAATACGGTTATTTTGAGGTAAGGGATGTTATTTCTTTCGCAAATGATATTATTTTCTTCAATATCATTATGCCAAAATCTTTGTTGAACTTTTTATCAAATTTGGAACTTTTTTTCATGCAGGGTTACTATTCATGAGTTCTTATTCACGAGTTCTTATTCATGAGTTACTTATTCACGATTACTATTCACGATTACTATTCACGAAGCGTGAAGATGTTTTTTTGTGAAATTTCTATCTTTTGTGTTTGGGTTACTTATTCACGTACTCGGCACTATTCACGTGTCTTGACTATTCACAAATACTTGACTATTCAATCGAAAATGAAAATTTTTCTTTTGTCCAAGATGTCTATTTAATTACTATCTTTGATTGGATCCATGTTTTGATCGTTATTTTTGAGTTCTGCTTCAAAATCGCTTTATTATGAAGTATTATTGATCTTGGATAAAAACTGTTATACGAATCCTAATATTTGTCCTTCTATATCAATTGGATTCATTCTTAAAATTGTTTTTCATCATCTTCATCCCTTAATGGTGATACTTGATGAATATCTTTGGCTTCATAGTGAAAAGATGAGCGATTAATCGATGAATATCTTTGGCACAGTAGTGCAAAGATGAGCAGTGTTGAGATGAACATGACCAATCGGTGATACAAATGAATATCTTTGGCACATAGTGCAAAGATGATTAAAGATGTATATTGATTGTTGTTACGGGGATGAAATATTGATGATGGACTTTTAAATCTTAGAAGAAGCGGTAGAATTCTTTCTCTACGTGACTCTTACAATGGATTCTTTGCTTTCCATTGCATTTGTTGATCTAAAACTTGTTGTCTATTGTATTCTATTAGATTTTTCCCTGTTGAAGACTAACGATAATTTGTTGTATATTATCTTAGTCATAATATTCTTTACTGGGCTAGTTGAGCTCACCCTTTTCCTTGTTGTTCCATTTTCTTCTCAGGAGGTGAGAACATAGCAGGATCGAGTCGGGGTATGGAATGAAGGTTCTAGAGAGAGTTGTTTAGTAGTCCTCACCATTTTTGTAAAATAATGTATCAATAATTATGATGGGGATTTATTTGCGTGTGGATATTGTCTGCAGACAAAGAATATCTCGTATTTAAACTCACAAGATGTATTGTCGTATTTCACACGACATTTGTATTATTGAAGTTGTAGTTATTTACGTACCATGTATTTGGCGACTTTCGTAATGGGTTGGGTGGAATGGACCTATTTTGGGGCGTCACAGGTTGGTATCGAGCTTAGGATATGATCTCCCATGAGATCGTGGAATAGAACTAGGAGGGGAGGCAGGTAAATCCTTCGCTAGTGTGTGTCCTACCTAAGCTTATTTGTTGGTCGAGTCATAATATAGGGATATTATGTGACATGTTAATTTGTTTAATTAACCCTTGTTTGATGACATGATTTGAGAATGTCATTGCGAATATTAACAATTAGAGTAAATGAGGCCGTGGAGAGACGCCTTGGGACTCACCAACGAGGAGAACGTAGCAACAGTGGCAATGTTCCTCCCGTGAACAACGCCCACCGAAGCGAGATGATGAACGACGGGATGTTTAGAAGCTTTTTGCAGTTCATGCAAAAAATCGGGATTTAGGAGACTCGTGTACAAAATACTGGTGGAAATGATGGCAACGCCATACATCACATGCCCAGATTCAAGGAGTTGGGATCACCGATTTCCATGGAAATCCGGATCCGATCAAGGCGTAAACGTGGGTCAAGCAAATTACCAAGATATTTGATGTCTTGGGGTGCGGAGGAGAATGAAGGTTCCATTCGCCACCTTTATGTTTCGTGGTGAAGCGATTCTTCGGTGGGAATATGTGAAGCGTACTGACCATTACCGCACTCAACATGTCTTGGGAAAGATTTCAGAAACTTTTCAATGACAAGTACTTTCCTGAAAGTATTTGTCATATAAAAGAGGTAGAGTTTATTAGACTCGAAAGCGAAACAATATGACGGTGTCAAAGATGCGAGGCAAAGTTCGCGAGTTATCGAGTTTGCACCTCATTTGGTGGAGAATGAGGAACGTGTGACGCGAATGTTTCTGAGAGGTCTAAAACCCGAGATTCGTCAATACCTTATATCTCATAAATTTTCTCTGTATTTAGATGTTGTAAACAGGGCTCAATTATTAGAGGCGAGATAGTGAGTATACTCAACCGGGGACCACAACGAGGTCATCATTTCGGTGGCAAGTGATCATCGTAATGATGATAACCAAATGAGGAGGAAAGAATACTTTACAAAAGGCGGTAACCACTCTGGTGGTAATCGTGGCCATAAAAATAGAAAAAGTGAGTCGGGAGGAGATTTTAAAAAGAGGAGATTCAACAACGACCATGTGAAGACGTCAGCGCCAGTAGCAACTGGTTCCAAGGGAGGAGAAAGACCACCGTTCGTATGTTACAAATGCGGGAAGGAGGGACATATCAGTCCAAACTGTCCACAACATTCCAAGGTATGTTACAACTGTGGAAAGGAAGGCCACATCGCTCGAGATTGTACTATAGTGAAACCAAGTTTAAGCGAAGTGGTGATTCCAAGGTCGTCCCTGGATAAGTCAAAATCAGCGGTTCTGGAAGAGCATTTGTCGTGGACCCATTAAAATGTGAGGAACCCGAACGAGTTTATACCAGTTAGTTAATTATAATTCTTGCGAAGTTTATACCTTACTAGATACTGGCTTCTACCCATTCTTTTATCTCTCTTGCTTTGCGCAACGTTTGAACTTGACTACTGAGAAATTAGACTTTGACTATTTTATGGAGACTCAGATAGGGAGAAACTTTCATTATATCCGTTGTTTAGAAATCTTGCTTGATTCAAGGTTGGCACTATCACATTACTCGTTAACCTTATTTCTATAGAGATATTTGCTTTTGATGTGATTTTAAGGTTAAGTACACATCATGCCGAATTGATTACTTTAAGTAAGGTTGTTAGTTTTCATATTCCTAAGCAACTTTGTTATTCAAATTCAAGCAATCAAACCATTGTAGTCAAACATTTTCATATCAAGCCATGAAGTCATTCGTTTATTACGGATGTCAAGTTTTCTTAGTCCATGTTATGGATTTGAATAAAGACACGTCAGATTTGAATAATATTCCTGTTGTTATTGATTTTTTCCTGACGTATTTCCTGAAGAATTTCTTGGCTTACTCCCAAAGTGTGATATTGAATTTTGTATCGACTTTGAACCCGGTATAAAACCCATTTCTAAAATCTCATATCGAATGGCTCCTATTGAACTTCAGGAGTTTAAAACCCAACTATAGAAGTTGATACCCGAGCCTCTATCTTATGACTTCCTTTGTGGAATACACTGAAGCCAGACTCTCCGTAGGGGACGCCATATTCGTGCGATAGTAAACTGATAGGTGTCATTGTGACGTGCCATCCAAGGTTGGGATATGATTCACAGTTGAGAGCAATCTAAGTTGGTAATCGAAATATGTAGCTTTCTAGGCTTAGTTTGTTATTATCGGAGATTCGTTGAAGGATATTCTTGAATCGCTATTCCATTAACGCAGCTGACTCGTAGAGATATAAAATTCGAATGGAGCAAGGAATGTGGGAAGAGCTTCGAAGAACTCAAGAAGAGACTCATTTTGGCACATGTTCTGACCATACCATCCTGAAAAAGCGAACGTGGTAGCTGACGTGTTGAGTAGAAGATTGTATACGAGTACGAGTGCGATATTGTCAAAGACCCATTTCATATAACTTACAAATGATAGATATAGAGTTAAAGACTCTAAGTACCCACGTGATGATATACGAGTATAATCGACTTTAATTAATAAAGTTAAAGTTGTTCAATCTACACACCGGAGCTGATGAATTTGAAGAAGGAGATCTGAAGTTGTTATTCAAAAGCGAGAATTGGCGATGTGAGGAAAGCTCAAACCTTCGATTTATTAGTTTATTTGAAATCCTCGATCGAGTAGGAACTGTGGCCTATAGACTCGTTTTACCGCCAAGTATGACGCGTGTTCATAACGTTTTTCACGTATCGATGTTACGTAAATATGTGGACGACCCGAACCACGTCATTGAGTTAGAACCAGACGAGATAGCCGAAGACTTAACATACGAGGAGGTACCTGTCAAGATCTTGGATAGGAAAGAACATGTCCTACGCACCAAGATTATACCACAAGTTAAGGTTTTGTGGAGGAACCATGCTATTGAGGAAATGACGTGGGAGTTGGAGTCAGAAATGAAAATGAGGTATCCGCACCTTTTTGATACACCAGGTACGTACGTCAATTTCGAGGACTAAATTTCATAAGGAGGGGAGGTTGTAAGACCCCGAAATTTTTTAAATAAAAAGGAATTTGCTTTATTTATTATTTTGAAATAGTAAGGGTGGATTTGATTAATGTGGTTAGTTATGGTTAAAATGCGCAAAGTTTACAAAATAAGCAAGTGGTTATAAAATATTCATTATTGTCGTGGAATATTTGTTTTGTCGTGGAATATTCTTACTGTCGGGGAATATTCTTACGACGACGCAGCCATTTGTGGGCCCCATAACAGAATAATTGTCGGATGAGGAAAACGACAAGTATGTGTTTTTATAAATAACGACGTAGTTATTACTGAATTAACAACATTGGGTTACACGGTGGTTAAAATACGATGTCTGGCGTGGTTTATGCGATGAAGACACCGTATTGCACAAAGATTTGTTGAATTATTGATTCTTACGTAAGAAGGCACTTACTCAATAATTATTACACAGAGATTCTTTATTCAATATTTTATTGATTCAATAATTGTTGCGTTGCTAGTTTATATTATTACTATTTCAATAATTGTCATCGCACAAAGATATTTTCCATTATCGGATCAATAATTCATATTATTTGAATAATATTATCGAGATAACATTATTGGCAATGTCTAGAAAGTTACATCTAAGGAGAGGTTTGGTCACCTAATTACTTGGCCAAGAAGGAGAAATCCTTATTGAAAGCCCCTATTTCACAGAACTACCACGGTTGTCGATCTTGTGATTCTCTAATATTATTTTTAAATAATTAATTATTGATTATTATGATAAAGAAAATATTTATTTTATGTGGATATAGATGGAGAAAATTTTAATGTGACAATTGTTGAAAATTAATATTTTATCTTTTTCTGATAAAATAATTCATTTAAATATATTATTTTAATAATATATTAACGGTGATATTTTTTATAATGAATGTGGGATATATGAGTATATGAGGAGGTAGAGTATTTTGTGGCATTAAATGTTTAACATATGTTTTGTGTGTCGGTGGACACAATTCTTGACCGAAAATTGATTATAGACTGTAAAATCGCTCATTTATGGATTTCGGATAATTTCTGTTTGGAATTTGGAAAAACTTTCTTCTGTAAAGTTGTAGAGAATGAAATTTTCCATGGAAATTGGCGAGTTTGAATTTTACGATATTAGAGCTATTTTCTTTAATTATTGAAGTTTTGGAAAATAAAATGATTTTTATTAAATTTATGGGGGGACCCACTTTTTGGTTGGTGTTGATTATGCATGAGGGCTGCTGGAGTTTTTGTTCAAGGTTGGCTTGCTTGGTTGGTAGAGACGTAAGAATTGAAAAAGAATAAGAAAATAATATATTTTATTATTTTAGTCTCCTTTTAGGCGTTGTAACATTTTCCTATAAATAGATGGCTAAGTTAGAATTGAAAATCACACTAGAAACTAAGTTTTCTCTCTTTTCTCTCTATATTATCGGCGTATTCTTGTGAGTATACTTTGAGTATTGCTATACTGATGCGAGTTTACATCGACTATATCTAGAAATTCATCGGAAATACGGTTATTTTGAGGTAAGGGATGTTATTTCTTTTCGCAAAATGATATTATTTTCTTCAATATCATTATGCCAAAATCTTTGTTGAACTTTTTTTATCAAATTTGGAACTTTTTCATGCCGGTTACTATTCACGAGTTCTTATTCACGAGATTCTTATTCATGAGTTACTATTCACGAAAGTTACTATTCACGAGTTCTTATTCACGGAAAGCGTGAAGATGTTTTTTTGTGAAATTTCTATCTTTTTGTCGGGTTACTATTCACGATACTGGCACTATTCACGTGTCTGACACTATTCACAAATACTGGCACTATTCAATAGAAAAATGAAAATTTTTCTTTTTGTCCAAGATGTCTATTTAATTTACTATCTTTGATTGGATCCATGTTTTGATCGTTATTTTTGAGTTACGCTTCAAAATCGTTTATTATGAAGTATTATTGATCTTGGATAAACTGCTGTTATGCGAATCCCTAATATTTGTCCTTCTATATCACCGGATTCATTCTTAAAATGTTTTTCATCATCTTGATCCTTAATGGTGATACTTGATGAATATCTTTGGCTTTATAGTGAAAAGATGAGCGATTAATCGATGAATATCTTTGGCACATGGTGCAAAGATGAGCAGTGTTGAGATGAACATGACCAACTGGTGATCTGAATGAATATCTTTGGCACATAGTGCAAAGATGATTAAAGATGTATATTGATTGTTATTACTGAGGATGAAATATTGATGATGGACTTTTAAATCTTAGAAGACGAGAATTCTTTCTCTACGTGACTCTTCTAATGGATTCTTTGCTTCACGCATTTGTTGATCTAAAACTTGTTGTCTATTGTATTCTATTAGATTTTTCCTGTTGAAGACTAACGACAATTTGTTGTATATTATCTTAGTCATAATATTCTTTACTGGGCTAGTTGAGCTCACCCTTTTCCTTGTTGTTCCATTTTCTTCTCAGGAGGTGAGAACATAGCAGGATCGAGTCGGGGTATGGAATGAAGGTTCTAGAGAGAGTTGTTTAGTAGTCCTCACCATTTTTGTAAAATAATGTATCAATAATTATGATGGGGATTAATTTGCGTGTGGATATTGTCTAGACAAAGAATATCTCGTATTTAAACTCATTAAGATGTATTGTCGTATTTCACACGACATTTGTATTATTGAAGTTGTAGTTATTTCTGTACCATGTATTTGGCGACTCAGAATGGGTTGGGTGGAATGGACCTATTTTGGGGGCGTCACACCAAGGATATTTTTTAATATCACATCCATGAATTTATATTTCATCGCTGAGACTCAGCTCGATAATCAATCCATATCACTGAATTATCCATGCACTACGGCTAAGGATATTCATTAATATCACGACCACGAATTATCCATGCACTACGGGCCAAAGATAATCGTGTTTTCATCAACGGTCATGATCATGTCATAAAATAATTCATCTTTGTACCCTTGGCCGAAGAGAATCCATAGCCATAATCATACCAAAAACTGTCCATTAATGCACTACGGCCAATGAGGACTTTTACCACATCATTTGTAATATTACGGTCATGATTATACCGAATAATACCTGGTCATAATCATACCAAATCCATCTACGCACTACGGCTAAAGATGACTTTCAACACAATTTAAGCATGAGGATGATGACAATGATATAAGCATTAATCAAACGAAAACAGGGATAAATATTAAAGACTTTAAATTTATCCAAATATTATCAATCACTTAATAAACTCATAATCTAATATTATTAATATTATAACAATATTTTAATCACTTCTTAAACTTATAAACAATTTATTTCAATTGTTTACACTTTACCAAAGAATGCATTTAATCATTCAAAAATGCCATACTCATAAGATTTCATCACCAATGATCAATTCCTCATCAAAAATCTGCATATACCCTATATAGGATTCCCAAGCCATAAAATCCTATTTTCCAATTTTGTTACTTCACATAACATATTTAATTCATTTACTCATAACTAGTTCATTTTCATGAAAAATACCAAATCAGTCCCAAAAATATTTCTTTTCTGGGATTTAGCAGAATATAGTCTCATATTGAACATATATTTTTCTTAGAATTTTTAAATTTCATTTACTATTTTTCATATGGCTAAAACATCCGAATATTTAGACATTTATCATAAATTGTACTTTTGTCCAACAATTTCGAAATTTACAAGGTATACTCCTGTTATATACATGTACTCCCAATAAATATTTCACCAATTTTAGAGTTAACCACAAGGAGTTATAAGGGTTTACTTTTAAAATAGTCTTTTCCTAAAAACTTCATAACCCCTAATATATAAATCCAAAAATCGCCGTTTTTGGACACAATCTAGAAAACTCATCAAATTATCATTTCAAATTTTTTTCAGAATTTTTGAGGGTCAGAAAAATTACAAAACTTCCCCTGGCAAAAACCCATTTTGAATGAAAATACTATTCATATGAATACAAAGGATCATTCGTCATGCATGCGATAATCCACATAGACAGGTTATTTCAACAAAATAATAAAGAATGGAATGACAGAAGAATTCACCATGCATACGGTAGTCCGCGTAGACAGGTTATTCCAACAAAATAATAAAGAATGGAATAACAGCAGAATTTCACCATGCATGCGATAGATCGCACAGACAGGTTATTCCAACAGAATAATAAATAACGGAACCAGGTCATGCGTAATTCGCATAGACGGATATTCCAATAGAATAATAAAGAATGGAACCGGGTTATGCATGTACGCATGCAGACGCATGTGATATTCCAACGAACAATAAAGAATGGAATAATGGAAGAATTTCACCATGTATACGGTGAGTCTCACGTATCTGAAAGTTATTCCAACAGAATAATAAGGAATGGAATAACAATAGCTCTCTTCATGAATACGAATGAAATAATACCCCTTACTATAATAATAATATCCCTTACTATAATAATAATATCCCTTACCTTAGAAGAAAACTGGATACTGGAATAGTGAGGTAACAGACTTCTCTTCTTCTTTCTATCAATAATTTCTCTCTATAATAAATGCTCTATAGCTTTAGTGAATTGGTGAGAAATGAAGGAAGAATGAGCTTCTATTTATAGGAAAATATAGTTTCAATAATTGCACGTTTTAGGGCTCAAAATATTACAGTACAATACCTCTAACTTTTCTTTCCTTTTTCATTTAGTCCTGCAAGTATTATCAAACTTGCACCACCTTCCTTAATAGTACAAGAAAGTGATTCAATAGTATACACATGTGAATAAATAGTTATATAAGAATGTGAATTAGTAGCAATTAATTGCTCATTTATCCGATTAATTACCCGATTTATCAATATAACCCCCAGACATCAATTATCATCGGAATAGATGTCAATTTCCACTAACACTAATAATCCCAACACAATGGAACTATCAAATTCATCTTTAATCAACACAAACTTATTCATCATTAATATTATAACTCACAATATTTAACAACCAGGTCGTTCCCAGGAAAGAGGGGGCTTTCCGATAAGGATTTCTCCTTATTGGCGCGCAATTAGATGACCAAACCTCTCATTGACAGAACTTCTAGACATTGTAAATATTGCAATTTAATAATATGAACAACTTTGTCGTCTCAATTATTGATTTAATAATATATCAAATATTATGCAGATGATATTGTGACAATAATCGAATCAATAATATGAGAGATATGATGCAACAATTACTATAGCAATAATTAAGTATAACTGAGTGACTTCTCACGTAAGCATCAATAATCAATACCGTGTGCTACTATGCAACCACGCCATTCATCGTACTTTTACTACTAGAGTAGTTCAACGGTTTTAATTGAATGGCTGACGCCCCCTAAAATAGGTATACAACACCCATTCTGAGTCGCCAAATACATGGTACATAAAGCAAACTACAACTTCAATAATATAATTATCATGCAAAATACGACAACATATACTGTGAGTTTAAATACAAATATTATCTTCTAGACAATATCCACACTCAAATAAGTCCTCATTACAATTATTCAAACACTATTTTACAAAAATAGTGAGGACTGCTAAAATATAATAGACAACAAGTTTTAGATCAACAACTGCAGTGGAAACAACAATCCATTAGAAGAGTCAAGTAGAGAATGAGTTCTACTATCTTCTAAGATTTAAAAGTCTATCATCAATATTTTATCCCTGTAACATCAATCAATATACATCTTTAATCAAATATTCATCTTTGCACTACAGACCAAAGATATTCATTTGTATCACCAATCATCATGTTCATCTCAACACTGCTCATCTTTGCACTACGGGCCAAAGATATTCATCGATTAATCATTCATCTTTGTACTACGGTGCCAAAGATATTCATAATATCATCATTTAGGACCGAGGATGATGAAAATATTTTAAAGAAAACGAATCCAGTGAGACAGAAGGACAAATAGTAGGGATTCGTATAACAGTTTATCCAAGATCAATAATACTTCATAAATACCAATTTTAAAGCAAAATTCAAAAATAAAGATCAAAACATGGATACAATCAAAGATAGTAACCATAATAGACATCTTGGACAAAAAGGGAAAATTTTATTTTTTCGATGAATAATAATCATATCAAGTGACTAGTGTCATATATACATGAATAATGTCAGTATCACGTGAATAGTAACTCAGACAAAAAAAGTTCTAAATTTGATAAAATTTCAAACCAATATTTTGGCATAATGATATCGAAAGAAATAATATCATTTACGAAGAAAATAACATTCCTTACCTCAAAATAACGGTACTTCTGATCGGAATATCGGATAGAAAGTCAAAGAAAACTTGTACCGAACAACAACTCTCAAAGTATATAAATACTCACAAAAATACGCTCGATAATCTAGAGAGAAAGAAAATTTATTTACGGTGTGATTTTCAATTCTAACCTAAGCGCCTATTTATAGGAAAATGCTTTAGAAACATGTGGGAGACTAAAATAATAAAATATATTATTACTTTTTCTTTCTTCCACGCATGTGTTAAGTTGCAAATCTAGACCAGCCACCTTTGAACCAATTTCCAGTAGCCCATGTGTATTCAACACAAGTGGGTCCCACGCATAATTTAATAAAAATTATTTTATTTTCCAAAACTTCAGTAATTCATAGAAAATAGGCCGTTTATCAGAAAAATACGAATTTTATGCCCATTCTGCCTGAAATCGAATTCTCTACAACTCTACAGAAGAAAGTTTTTCCAAATTCTAAACCGAAAATATCTGAAATCCACAAACGGGTGATTTTTAATACCTCCTTTCCGACAAAATACTGATAAAACACTTCAGCATTAATTCCTTCATTTATAACCACATAAATAAATCCATCATTTATATTCACATCAAATAAATATTTTCTTATCATATAAATCAATAATTAATTATTCACAAATAATATTACAGAATCACAATTATGACAACCAGGCCGTTCCCAAGAAAGAGGGGGCTTTCCAATAAGGATTTCTCCTTACTGGCGCGTAATTAGGTGACCAAACCTCTCATTGACAGAACTTTCTAGACATTGCCAATAATGTTATCTAATAATATTATTCAAATAATATGAATTATTGATCTGATAATGGGAAATATTGTAAAGTGATAATTATTGAAACAACAATAATATAAAATATCAACGCAGCAATTATTGAATCAATAAAATAAAATATTTAACAGTAACTACTGTAACAATTATTGAGTAGTGCCTTCTTACGTCATTTAATCAATAATTCAACAATATCGTCAATACCGCAGGTAATGTTCGCGCATGCAACCACGCGTATTATCGTATTTTAACCACCGTATTCTAACAAAGGTTAATTGGTAACAATTACGTCGTTATTTATAAAACTCATACTTTGTCGTTTTCTTCATCTGACAGTGGAATATCCTTGATATTTGCGCTTAACCTTGATATTTGCGCTTCATCCAGTATCTTTTCATGGAAATATTCTTCTGATCATTCTTGAATTTTACTCTACAAAGCAGTATCATGTTGACAATTTGGACGTTATTAGTTCCTGGATAAAATAATTCTTGAACTTGTTTTATTGAATTCTTATATCATTGTCATCATCCTCATGTTTATATTTTGTTGAAAGTCATATGTGGCCTATAGTGTATAGATGGACTTGGTAAGATTATGACCGAGATTTATTCGATTGTAATCATTAACCGTAATGTTACAAATGATGTGGTAAAAGTCCTCATTGGTCCGTAGTGCATTGATGGACAGTTGTTGGCATGATCATGACCATTATTGAATACACAAATATTCTTGGCCCGTAGTGCATGGATAATTGTGGTCGTGATACTAAAGAATATCCTTGGTCGTAGTGCAGGGGTGATTTGATGATGTGGATTATTTATTAAGCTGAGTCCCAGCGATACAAGTGATGAAAAACCTTTTAAATCATAAAAGATAATAGATTTTATTCTCTAATTGAATCTTTTAATGGATTACTTGTTCCGCTGCAGTTAAACTTGATGGTTGTTATGTTGTATCAGTTTAACACTGTTGAAGGCTAACGATAATTTATTCTGCATTATCTTAGTCATAATATTTCTTACTGGGCTAGTTGAGCTCACCCTTTTACTTTTATTGTTCTCTTCAGGAAATGAGAACATAGCAGGGACTATTCGGGGAACGGAGTGACGGACCAGATGATAGCATTAGTAGTCCTCACTATTCAGCGAAATAGTGGAAAATAAATGTAATAATATTGAATTTGAGTTTAAATATTGTCTAGACGACAATATTTGTATTAAAACTCACAACTTATATTTTGTCGTACTTTACACGACAGTTGTATAATTAAGTTATATTTGTATTCTGTACCATGTATTTGACGACTCAGAATAGGTGATGTATACCTATTTTGGGGGCGTCACAACAATGATATAAGAATTCAATAAAACAAGTTCAAGAATTAATTTATCTAAGAATTGATAACGTCCAAATTGTCAACATGATACTGCTTTGTAGAGTAAAATTCAAGAATGCTCAGAAGAATATTTCCATGAAAAGATACTGGATGAAGCGCAAATATCAAGGATATTCCACTAATTTCATGGAGTATAGAAGTCAAAACTTTAACCAACTGAGTATAATAACGAATGGAATGACAAAAGAAATCACCATGCATGCGGTACTTCGAATAGACAGGTTATTCCAACAGAATACTTGTGACGCCCCCAAAATAGGTATACAACACCCATTCTGAGTCGCTAAATACATGGTACAGAAAGCAAACTACAACTTCAATAATACAATTATCGTGCAAAATACGACAACACATACTGTGAGTTTAAATACAAATATTGTCTTCTAGATAATATCCACACTCAAATAAGTCCTCATTACAATTATTCAAACACTATTTTACAGAAATAGTGAGGACTGCTAAAACATCTTTCTAGAACCATCAATTGCACCCCACTAGTTCACGCTATGTTCTCACCTCCCCGAGAAAAATGGAACAAAAAAGGAAAAGGGTGAGCTCAACTAACCCAAAGAAGAATATTATGACTAAGATAATATACAACAAATTATCGTTAGTCTTCAACAGGAAAAATCGATAAAATATAATAGACAACAAGTTTTAGATCAACAATCTGCAAAAAAAACAACAATCCATTAGAAGAGTCAAGTAGAGAATGAGTTCTACTATCTTCTAAGATTTAAAAGTCCATCATCAATTTTATCCTCAGAACAACAATCAATATACATCTTTAATCAATATTCATCTTTTTACTACTGGGCCAAAGATATTCATTTGTATCACCAATTGGTCATGTTCATCTCAACAAATTGCTCATCTTCGCACTACGGGCCAAAGATATTCATCGCTTAATCATTCATCTTTGCAATACAAAGCAAAGATATTCAAAGAATATCATCATTTAGGACTGAGGATGATGAAAAATATTTTAAAGAAAACGAATCCAGTGAGACAAAAGGACAAATAGTAAGGATTCGTATAACAGTTTATCCAAGATCAATAATACTCCATAATAACCAATTTTGAAGCAAAATTCAAGAATAAAGATCAAAACATGGATACAATCAAAGATAGTAACCATAATAGACATCTTGGACAAAAAGAGGAAAATTTCATTTTTCGGTAAATAGTGTCGTATTCGTGAATAGTTCTATATACGTGAATAGTGCCGTATACGTGAATAGTAACCCTGAAACAAAAAGTTCTAAATTTGATAAAAAGTTCATACCAACATTTCGGTATAATGATATTGAAGAAAATATCATTTTAAGAAGAATATAACACCCCTTACCTCAAAATATCAAGATTGATTGGAATATCTAAGATAAAGTGAAGGAAACTTGCACTGATGAATAGAAACTCACAAAGTATCTAAATACACTCAATAATCTAGAGAGAGAAAGCTTATGTTTCTGGTGTGATTTTCAATTCTAACTTAGCTCTCTATTTATAGGAAAATGTTAGCAGACTTGACCTGCAACCTGATGGCTTTACCTGCTACTATTCCCACCCACCACATTTGAAATAAAATTTAGCACATTTCTTCACCAACCACAAGTGGGGCCCCCTCAATTCTAGAATTTTCCACCAAAATGCTAAATTCGGATACTTGAATAATTTCGAACCAACCACCTCTTAAAATTCATAACAAATCATACGTTCATTTTTAACGGTTCAAAATTTGTGGACATATACTCAACTTATATATGTATAACATATCCAAAAATTACAACGATCCAACGGTTTGGATTAAAAATTATAACTCACACAATATATCTCAAAAATAATTTGGTTTAATTTTTTAATACCTTCATTCAGAAAAAATCTTGATAAAACACCTCAACATTAACTCTTTCATTTTTAACCACAATAAATATATCCAACATTTATATCCACATAAAATAAATATTTTCTTATCATATGAATCAATAATTAATTATTCACAAATAATATTACATAATCACATTTATGACAACCAGGCCGTTCCCAGGAAAGAGGGGGCTTTCCAATAAGAATTTCTCCTTACTGGCGCGCAATTAGGTGACCAAACCTCTCCTTGACAAAACTTTCTAGACATTGCTAATAATGCTATCTAATAATATTATTCAAATAATATGAATTATTGATCTGATAATGGAAATATCACATGCGGTGACAATTATTGAAACAACAATAATATAAAATATCAACGCAGCAATTATTGAATCAATAAAATAAAATATTGAACAGTAACTATTGTAACAATTATTGAGTAGTGCCTTCTTACGTAAGGATCAATAATTCATCAATATCATGCATCCACGCCAGACATCTTGTATTTTAACCACCGGGTATTCCAACAAATGTTAATAATAAATAACTACGCCAATTATTTATAAAAACTCAAACTTGTCATTTTCTTCATTCGACAATTATTCTCACAGTATGGGACCCACAAATAATCGCTGCCATTGTAAATTTAATATTCCCAAACAACAAGAATATTCCACGACCAAATGAATATTCCCCACAACAATGATTATTTTATAACCACTTGCATATTTTGCAAAATTTGCACATTTCACCCATATGAGAAGAGAATTATATCAAATTAATACCTTATTATTCACAATAATAATTAGAGGAAATTCGATTTTATTTATAATAAGTTAGGGTCTTACAACCTCCCCTCATGAAATTTCGTCCTCGAAATTGGCATACGTACCTGGTGTTTGAAAAAGGTGAGGATACCTCGCTTTCATTTCGATTCAACTCCTGTGTCATTTCTTCAATAAAGCATGGTTTCTCCACAAAACCTTAACTTTTGGTATAACCTTGGTGTGTAGGACATGCTCTTTCCTATCCAAGATCTTAACAGGTACCTCCTCGTACGTTAAATCTTCGGCTATCTCGTCTGGTTCTAACTCAATAATATGGTTCGGGTCTTTCACATATTTACGAAGCATAGATATGTGAAAAACATTATGAACACGAGACATGTTTGGAGGTAATGCGAGTCTATAGGCCACATTTCCTATTCCTATTCAAGAATCTCAAATGGACCAACAAATCGTGGATTGAGCTTTCCTCTCTTTTCAAATCTTGTAACTCCCTTCTATGGAGCAACACGTAACAATACATGATCCCCAATATTAAATTCCACGTCCTTTCGATGAAGATCAGTATAACTCTTTTGTCGATCTTGTGAGGTTTGAATACGTTGTCGATTATTTGGATCTTTTACGTAGTCATGCGTACTAATTCTGGTCCCAACAACGTTGCTTCTCCCACCTCTTCCCAAAGATCTTTGTAGAAACGACACTTTCGTCCATACAATGCCTCAAATGGAGCCATGCCTATACTTGCTTGATAACTGTTGTTTTAGGAGAATTCCACCAGTGGCAAGTACTTATCCCAACTTCTTTTGAAATCTAGAACACAGAGTCTTAATAGATCTTCAAGGGTTTGAATAGTCCTCTCTCGATTGTCCGTCCGTTTGAGGATGGTATGCTCAAATGAATCAATAAATCTGCGTCCATAGCTTTCTCGCAGCTAACCCAAAATCTTGAAGTGAATCTTGGGTCACGATCCAAAACTATGGATACCGGCATGCCATACAATCTCATAATCTCATTCACGCATATACGAAAAAGACGTTCAAGGAATAAGTTTCTTGCATTATCGGTAAGAAATGGGCAGACTTGGTTAATCTATCAACAATAACCCAAATAGCATCTATGCCTTGAGAAACTTTGGGAATACCTGTAACGAAATCCATGGTAATGTGTTCCCACTTCCATTCCGAAATCTCAAGTGGTTGCAATGGACCCTTTGGCACTTGATGCTCCGCCTTTACACGTTGACAGGTTAAACACCTCGAGATAAACTCCGCGATCTCTCTCTTCATATTATTCCACCAAAATGTATGTCGAATATCATGATGCATTTTGGTACTCCCGAGATGGATTGCAAACGGTGTGTTGTGTGCCTCCATCATAATTCTATGCTTCAAATCAGAGTCGTTAGGAACACAAAGTCTGGAGTTGAATCTAAATATTCCTTCTTCATCGATTCTCGCTTCTGTAATAGCTCCTTCTTGCACTTTCTTCTTCATACGTATCAACCCCAGGTCCGTAGCTTGAGCAACTTTAACTTTATCGATTAAAGTCGGTTCTACTCGTATATTCACCATCATCATATGGGTCCCTGGAGTCTTTAATTCTACCTCCATCCTTTGCAAGTCATACGAAATGGGCCTTTGCATTGACAATATCGCTTTTCAGTGATTCGCATATGATCTTCTACTCAATGCGTTAGCTACTACGTTCGCTTTTCCAGGATGATATTGAATAGTGTGATCGTAATCTTTCAATAGTTCAAGCCAACGTTGTTGCCGCATGATGAGTTCTTTTTGGGTGAAGAAATATTTGAGGCTTTTATGGTCCGTATAAATCTCCACTTTCTCCCCATACAAGTAGTGTCTCCAAATTTTCAACGCGAATCATTCACGCTAACTCCGGATCATGAGTAGGATAATTCCTCTCATATTCTTTGAGTTGTCGTGAGGCATAGGCTATGACTTTCCCATGTTGCATGAGAACACATCCTAACCCTTTGCACGAAGCATCATTTGAGATAACAAATCCATCCGTACGGATGGTATTGCGAGCAAAAGTGCCGAAATGAGTCTCCTCTTGAGCTCTTGGAAAATCTTCTCGCATTCCTCGCTCCATACGAATTTTGTATCTTTCCGAGTCAGTTGAGTTAATGGAGTAGCGATTCGAGAAAATCATTCCACAAATCTCCGATAATAACCAGCTATGCCCAGAAAGTTGCGTACTTCGGTCACCGACTTCGGTTGCTCCCAACTTTGTATTGCTTCAATCTTCGCCAGGTCAACAGATACTCCATGTTTTAACACCACGTGCCCAAGGAATGCTACTTCCTCATGCCAGAACTCGCATTTCTTCAACTTGGCATAAAACTTGTTTTCACGAAGCCTTTCAAGTATCAGCTTCAAATGGTGCTCATAATCTTCACGGCTTTTGGAATAGATGAGGATGTCATCAATAAAAACAACAACGAATTGATCCAAATATTCCTTGAATACACGGTTCATCATATCCATGAAAGCAGCTGGAGCATTAGTCAATCCAAAAGACATGACTAAGAATTCATAATGCCCGTACCGAGTTCTGAAGGCAGTCTTTGGAATATCCTCAGTTTTAATCTTCAGCTGATGATATCCAGAACGAAGGTCGATCTTTGAAAAGAATTGTGCTCCTTGCAACTGGTCGAACAGGTCATCAATACGAGGTAACGGATATCTATTCTTGATGGTGACATGGTTTAATTCTCGGTAGTCAATACAAAGTCGCATACTCCCATCTTTCTTCTTTACGAATAAAACAGGAGCACCCCAAGGAGATGTACTAGGACGAATGAAACTGATGTCTAATAACTCCTATAGTTGGACTTTTAACTCCTGAAGTTCAATAGGAGCCATTCGATATGGGGTTTTAGAAATGAGCTTTGCCCCTGGTTCAAGGTCAATAAAGAATTCAACATCACGTTCTGGGGGTAGACCGGGAAGCTCTTCAGGAAATACATCAAGAAATTCTTTAACCACAGAAATATTATTCAAATCTGACTTGTCTCTGTTCAAATCCATAACATAGCCTAAGAAAGCTTGACATCCGTCTTTCAATAAACGAATAACTTTGTGGCTTGATATGACAATGACTGATTTTAGTGGTTTAATAGTTTGAATTCGTATGACAGGTTGGTTAGGAATATGAAAACTAACAACCTTACGAAAATAATCAATTTTAGCATGATGAGTGGTTAACCAATCAATTCCTAAAATCACATCAAAAGCAAGTATCTTTAAAGAGATAAGATCAACAGGTAATGTGATAGTGCCAACTTGGATCATGCAAGATTTATAAACTGTAGATGTAACGAAGGTTTCACCCAACGGAGTTTCAACAGATATGTCAAAGTCCAATTTCTCCGGAGTCAAGTTTAAACGTTGAGGACAAACAGGAGAGATAAAAGAATGGGTAGAACCGATATCTAGTAAGGTATAAACTTCGCAAGAGTTCAAGATTAGCTTACCCGTGATCACCTCGTTCGAGTTCCTCATGTTTTGGCGATCACGACAAACGCCTTCTAGAACCGATTTCGACTTATCCGGACGTTCCTTGAGTCACCATCCCCGTTGAACTTGGTTTTGCTACTGAAACAATCCCGAGCTATGTGACCTTCCTTTCCACAAATTGTAACATACCTTGGATTGTTGTGGGCCAGATTAGAGCGATATGTCCTCTTTCCTCGCATTTGTAACATCTAACTGGCGGTCGTTCTCTCTCCCCAGAATTTGTTGTTGGTCTTTGGTCTGCTGATGTCTTCCCGTCATTGTTGAATCTCATCTTTCTAAAATTTCTACTTGACTCACCTCTCCTATTATCATGGCCCACGATGACCACCCGAGTAGTTACCGCCTTTGTTCGTATTTTTCCTCCTCGTTGGTTATCATCGCCTCGATGATCATTGCCACCGGGTATGACCTGGTTGTGGTCCCTTGGTTGAACATATTCACTATCTCACTCTAATAATTGAGCCCTGTTGACAACATCTGAATACAGAGAAAATTTATGAGAGATAAGGTATTGAAGAATCTCGGGTTTTAGACCTTTCAGAAACATCCTTGTCATTCGTTCCTCATTCTTTACCAAATGAGGGGCAAACCTAGATAACTCAACGAACTTTGCCTTGTACTGGGACACCGTCATGTTGTTTTGTTCCAGTCTAATAAACTCTAGCTCCTTCATATGACGAATACTTTCAGGAAAGTACTTGTCATTGAATAGTTTTTGAAACGTTTCCCAAGGCATGTTGAGAGTCGGCAGTCAGTATGATTCACGACTCTCCACCAAGAGTCTCACCTCACCGCGGAACATAAAGGTGGCGAATGAAACCTTCTGTTCCTCCGTGCATCCCAAGACATTGAATATCTTGGTAATTTGCTTGACCCATGTTTACGCCTTGATCGGATCCGGCTTTCCAATAAATTCTGGTGGTCCCAACTCCTTGAACTGCTTGGATGTGATAGACCGCATGTTGGTATCACTTCTACCCGTATTTTGTACACGAGTCTCCCTCGTCTGATTTTGCATGAACTGCAAAAAGCTCTTAAACATTCCATCATTCATCGTTTGCTCGGTAGTGTTGTTTACAGGAGGAATATTGCCTTCCTATTGCACGCTTCCTCTGGTTTTGTAACTAAAGGTTGTTCCACGGTCTCATACACTCTATTGTTAACGTTCTCAAAGCAGACCCATTCTTAAATCTCGCCATAAAACAAGGGTTAATTAAACAAATTAACATATCACATAATATCCCTATATTATGACCGACCAACAAATAAGCTTAGATAGACACACTAGCGAAGGATTTACTCATCTCTCCTTCCTAGTTCTATTCCCCGATCTCCGCCAGAGACCATATCCCTAAGCTTTGATACCAACCAGTGCGCCCCAAAATAGGTATACAACACTCATTCTGAGTCTCCAAATACATGGTACAGAAAGCAAACTACAACTTCAATAATACAATTATCGTGCAAAATACGATAACACATACTATGAGTTTAAATACAAATATTGTCTTCTAGACAATATCCACACTCAAATAAGTCCTCATTATAATTATTCAAACACTATTTTACAAAAATAGTGAGGACTGCTAAAACATCTTTCTAGAACCATCACTCCATACCCCGACTAGATCCTGCTATGTTCTCACCTCCTGAGAAGAAAAATGGAACAAAAAGGAAAAGGGTGAGCTCAACTAGCCCAATAAAGAATATTATGACTAAGATAATATACAACAAATAATCATTAGTTTTCAACAGGGATAAATCTGATAAAATATAATAGACAACAAGTTTTAGATCAATAACTACAGCGGAAACAACAATCCATTAGAAGAGTCAAGTAGAGAATGAGTTCTACTATCTTCTAAGATTTAAAAGTCTATCATCAATATTTTATCCCTGTAACATCAATCAATATACATCTTTAATCAAATATTCATCTTTTGCACTACAGGTGCCAAAGATATTCATTTTATCACCAATTCGGTCATGTTCATCTCAACACTTCGCTCATCTTTGCATTACGGCCAAAGATATTCATCGATTAATCATTCATCTTTGCACTACAAGCCAAAGATATTCAAGAATATCATCATTTAGGACCGAGGATGATGAAAAATATTTTAAAGAAAACGAATCCAAAGAGACGTAAGGACAAATAGTAGGATTCAGTATAACAATAAATATCCAAGATCAATAATACTTCATAAATACCAATTTTAAAGCAAAATTCAAAATAAAGATCAAAACATGGATACAATCAAAGATAGTAACCATAATAGACATCTTGGACAAAAAGGAAAATTTTATTTTTTCTTATGAATAGTCAGATTCGTGAATGAATAGGTCGATAATACGTGAATAAGAACTCCCACATAAAAAGTTCCAAATTTGATAAAAAGTTCAAACCAATATTTTGGCATAACGATATCGAAAGAAATAATATCATATACGAAGAAAATAACATTCCTTACCTCAAAATAACAGATTTCCGATCGAATACCTGGATGAAAGTCAAGAAGAAACTTGTATCTAACAAAGAACTCTCAAAGTATATAAATACTCACAAAAATACGCTCGATAATCTAGAGAGAAAGAAAACTTATTTCTGGTGTGATTTTCAATTCTAACCTAAGTGTCTATTTATAGGAAAATGCTAGAACGCCATAGGAGACTAAAATAATAAAATATATTATTACTTTTTCTTTCTTCCACGCATGTGCTAAGTTGCAAATCTAGACCAGCCACCATTGAACCAATTTCCAGTAGCCCATGTGTATTCAACACAAGTGGGTCCCACCCATAATTTAATAAAAATTATTTTATTTTCCAAAACTTCAGTAATTCATAGAAAATAGACCGTTTATCAGAAAAATACAAATTTTATGTCCATTCTGCCTAAAATCGAATTCTCTACAACTTTACAGAAGAAAGTTTTTCCAAATTCTAAACCAAAAATATCTGAAATCCACAAACGGGTGATTTTTAATACCTCCTTTCCGACAAAATACTGATAAAACACCTCAGCATTAATTCCTTCATTTATAACCACATAAATAAATCAATCATTTATATTCACATCAAATAAATATTTTCTTATCATATAAATCAATAATTAATTATTCACAAATAATATTACGTAATCACAATTATGACAACGGTAGCCTCCTGTGAAAGAGGGGCTTTCCAATAAGGATTTCTCCTTATCATTGCCGCAATTAGGTGACCAAACCTCTCCTTGACAGAACTTTCTAGACATTGCCAATAATGTTATCTAATAATATTATTCAAATAATATGAATTATTGATCTGATAATGGGAAATACTGTAAAGTGATAATTATTGAAACAAAAATAATATAAAATATCAACGCAGCAATTATTGAATCAATAAAATAAAATATTGAATAAGAATTATTGTAACAATTATTGAGTAGTGTCTTCTTTACGTCATTTAATCAATAATTCAACAATACATGCAATACCGCAGAGTAACTTCAAGCAAAGATAAGATCAGTATTTTAACCACCGTGTATTCTAATGAAGTTAATTGTAACAATTACGTCGTTATTTATAAAAACTCATACTTTGTCATTTTCTTCATCCGACAGTTATTCCGTTATGGGGCCCACAATTGACTGCGCCGTCGTACGGAGATTCTCGACAAAAAGAATATTCCACGACCAAACGAATATTCCCCGATAAAATGAATATTTTATAACCACTTGCTTATTTTGCAAAATTTTCACATTTCACCCATATCCAAAGCACTTTATCAAATTAATACCTTATTAATTTAGAATAATGAATAGAGGAAAATTCACTTTTATTTATAATAAGTTGGGGTCTTACAGTAACACTTCCGCCATTATTTTTATAAAAAGATAATTCTGTCGTTTTCTTACTACGACAATATTTCCGTTGTGGGGTCCACCAATGATTATGTTGTAAGACCCTAACTTTTTGAATAAAGATTAAATTTTCTCGAAATATATTTTTGAATATTATGGTGTGGATTTGATATAATGTTATAATTGTGGGTAATATTTCCAAATTTTGCAAAGTACGCAGTTGTTATATAATATTTGATTGGTCGGGAATATTTGTTTTAACGAGGAATATTCGTGCAACCAAGACAATCATTGGTGGACCCCCACAATCGGAATTATTGCCTTTGATTGAGAAAACGACAAAAATACTTTTTATGAAAATAACTAATAAAGTTTTACTGTTAACTGTTGAAACACTGTGTTAAAAGTATAGTAATACGCGTGGTTGCATAGTAGCACACTTGCAGTATTGATTATTGATGCTTACGTGAGAAGTCACTCGCTTATACTCAATTATTGCTACAATAATTCTTTGCATCATATCTCTCATATTATTGATTCAATTATTGTCATAAGATCATTTGCATAATATTTTATATTATTAAATCAATAATTAAGACGACAAAGTTATTCATATTATTATTTGCAATATTGACAATGTCAGAAGTTACGTAAAGGAGAGGTTTGGTCACCTAATTGCTTGCTACCAATAAGGAGAAATCCTTATCTGAAAGCCCCTCTTTCACGGGGAAACGACATGGTTATTAAATATTGTGAGTTATAATATTAATGATGAATAAGTTGTGTTGATTAAAAATGAATTTTGATAGTTCCATTGTGTTGGGATTATTAGTGTTAGTGGAAATCGACATCTATTCTGATGATAATTGATGTCTAGGGGTTATATTGATAAATCGGGTAATTTATCGGATAAATGAGCAATTAGTTGCTACTAATTCACATACTTATATGACTATTTATTCACATGTGTGTACTATTGAATCACATTATTTACTATTAGGGGAGTTGGTGCAAGATTGATAATACTTGCATGACTAAGTTAAAAATTGAGGTATAGATTGAGGTACTATACTGTAATTCATATTTTTCACATGATTATACTATTGAGTCACATGATTGAACTATTGATTCACATTATTTACTATTAGGGGAGGTGGTGCAAGTTTGATAATACTTGCAGGACTAAATTAAAAATGAAAGAAAAGTTAGAGGTATTGTAATGTAATTTTTTGAGCCCCAAAACGTGCAATTATTGAAACTATATTTTCCTATAAATAGAAGCTCATTCTTCCTTCATTTCTCACCAATTCATAAAAGCTTTAGAGCGATTATTATAGAGAGAAATTATATAGAGAAAGAAGAAGAGAAGTCTGCTACCTCACTATTCTAGTATCCAGTTTTTCCAAGGTAGGGAGTATTATTTCTTTATTATCCATGAAGAGAATTTCTGTTATTCCATTCTTTATTATTCTATTGGAATAACTTTTGATACGCTGCTACCCTATACTTGGTGAAATTCTTCATTATTCCATTCTTTATCATTCTGTTGGAACATCGTATGCACATGCGTTTACGTGGGACCGGTTCCATTCTTTATCATTATGTTGGAACATCCTATCATGCGTTCTCTCTACGCACCGGACTGGTTTTTGTCTTTATTATTCTATTGGAATATCCTCATGCAGGCATTCTACGCCGGACCGATTCCGCTCTTTATTATTTTGTTGGAATATCCTCGCATCATGCGTTTTTACGGCGACCGATTCCGCCTTTATTATTCTCGCTGAATATCCTCGTCTGCATGCTTTTACGCCGGGACTGATTCCGTTATTTATTATTCTATTGGAATAACTTTGAGTGTGCGGGTCTATCACATGCCCGGTGATTTCTTTTGTTATTCCATTCCTTGTTATACTCAGTTGGTTAAAGTTTTGACTTCTATACTCCATGAAATTAGTGGAATATCCTTGATATTTGCGCTTCATCCAAAGATCTTTTCATGGAAATATTCTTCTGAGCATTCTTGAATTTTACTCTACAAAGCAGTATCATGTTGACAATTTGGACATTATTAGTTCCTGTATAAATTAATTCTTGAACTTGTTTTATTGAATTCTTATATCATTGTCATCATCCTCATGTTTATATTTTTTTGAAAGTCATCATGGCCTATAGTTCATAGATGGACTTGGTATGATTATGACCAGGATTATTCGATTGTAATCATGGACCGTAATGTTACAAATGATGTGGTATCATTGGCCCGTAGTGCATTGATGGACAGTTGTTGGCATGATCATGACCATTAATGAATACACAAATATTCTTGGTCCATAGTGCATGGATAATTGTGGTCGTGATACTAAAGAATATCCTTGGCCGCAGTGAAGGGGTGATTCGATGATGTGGATTATTTATTAAGCTGAGTTCCAGCGATAAAAGTGATGAAAAACATTTTAAATCATAAAAGATAGTAGATTTTATTCTCTACTTGACTCTTTTAATGGATTGCTTGTTCCGCTGCAGTTAAACTTGATGTTTGTTATATTGTATCAGTTTAACAATCTGCATTTAAGGCTAATGATAATTTATTCTCGCATTATCGTAGTCATAATATTTCTTATTGGGCTAGTTGAGCTCACCCTTTCTTTCACTTTTTCTCTTGTGAAATGAGAATATAGTTTGAGGATTTAGCCTGGGAACCGAGTGATGGTCCTAGATGGTGCATTAGTAGTCCTCACTATTCTCGTGAAATAATAATTGTAATGAGGACTCTTTTTGAGTTTGTATACTCTCTAGTAGACAATATTTGTATTCAAACTCACGGTTTATGTTTTGTCGTATTGTACACTTTATAGGTTGTATTATTAAGTTGTATTTGAATTACGTACCATGTATCTCATGGCGACTCAAGAATAGGTGATGTATACCTATTTTGGGGCGCCACAGCTTGGTATCAAAGCTTAGGATATGATCCTGGCTAAGATGTGAGACTAGAACTAGGAGGGAGAGGCGGGAATTCTTTCACTAGTATGACCTACCTAAATTTTTTTGTTATTTAATTGGTTGGTCAGAGTATTGAGATAATATGTTGCATGTCAATTAACCCTTTTTTTGTGGCAGTATTTGAAAATGGCATCCGAAAATATTGAGAATAACAATGGGGCACAAGAGAGGAAGGCGACAATCCTCATGCAAACAACAACACTGACCAAATGATGAACGATGTAATGTTCAAAGGCTTTATACAATTCATGCAACATCAAAGAGTCGCGGCTCTGTTCAAAATGCGGGGAAACACCGGAAACTCTCGAATCAGTCCAACGCTAAGCGAGTTCAAGGAGCTCGGACCACCCGAGTTTATTGGGCGCCTAAACCACTTAAGGCGGAAGCGTGGATAAAGCAGATCACCAAGATATTTCATGTCTTGGGATGCTCCGAGGAGCAAAAGGTTCCCTTCGCCACCTTCATGTTGCGTGAAGAGGTAGATTACCGTGGGAATCAGAAAAGCGTTCCACTTGACGACTCAAGATGTCTTGGGAGAAGTTCCAAGAGCTATTCAACGACAAGTACTTTCCCAAAAGTATTCGTGACATGAAAGAGGTGGAGTTTATCAAGTTGGAGCAAAACAATATGACCATGTCACAATACGAGGCTAAATTTGCGGAGTTATCCCGATTTGCATCCCATTTAGTCGATAATGAGGAGCGAATGACACGAATATTTTTAAGAGGTTTGAAACCGGAGATACGTCAATATCTTATTTCTCATAAACTATGTTTGTACTCAGATGTTATAAATAGGGTTCAGTTATTAAAGCGCGGTAACGAGTCAACGCAACCAAGAGAAAGCAGCCGGCAGCATGAAAATACCAGTGGTATCAGTCATCGAAGCGGTGACAACAAACGTGGAGGGAATCAACATGCCAGAAATGGTAACCACTTCGGTGGTAATCATGGCCAAGACAATAAAAATGGATATTTCAAGAAAAGGAGATTCAACAATGATGGAAAGACGTCAGCACCAGCAACCGTGGTTAAGGAAGGAGAACGACCACCTATCATATGCTTCAAATGCGAAGGGGAGGGACATATCAGTCCAAACTACGTGATGACATCCAAAGCGTGTTATAATTGTGGAAGAGAAGGTCACCTAGCCTGATTTTGTCGTTCACCGAAGACAAGTTCAGCTAGGATGGAGGCACCAAAGGCCGTCCCAGAAAAGTCAAAGTCGGTGGTGCAAGGGAGAACATTTGTTGTGTCGTATCCGTGAATAGTGCCGTATACATGAATAGTGCGGTATACGTGAATAGTAACCCCGACACAAAAGGTTCTAAATTTGATAAAAAGTTCAAACCAATATTTTGGCATAATGATATCGAAAGAAATAATATCATTTACGAAGAAAATAACATTCCTTACCTCAAAATAACGGTACTTCTGATCGGAATATCGGATAGAAAGTCGAAGGAAACTTTTACCGAACAACAACTCTCAAAGTATATAAATACTCACAAAAATACGCTCGATAATCTAGAGAGAAAGAAAATTTATTTCTGGTGTGATTTTCAATTCTAACCTAAGCGTCTATTTATAGGAAAATGCTAGAACGCCATAGGAGACTAAAATAATAAAATATATTATTACTTTTTCTTTCTTCCACGCATGTGCTAAGTTGCAAATCTACACCAGCCACCTTTGAACCAATTTCCAGTAGCCCATGTGTATTCAACACAAGTGGGTCCCACCCATAATTTAATAAAAATTATTTTATTTTTCAAAACTTCAGTAATTCATAGAAAATAGCCCGTTTATCAGAAAAATACGAATTTTATGTCCATTCTGCCTGAAATCGAATTCTCTACAACTTTACAGAAGAAAGTTTTTCCAAATTCTAAACCGAAAACATCTAAAATCCACAAACGGGTGATTTTTAATACCTCCTTTCCAACAAAATACTGATAAAATACCTCAGCATTAATTCTTTCATTTATAACCACATAAATAAATCAATCATTTATATTCACATCAAATAAATATTTTTTTATCATATAAATCAATAATTAATTATTCACAAATAATATTACTGAAATCACAATTATGACAACCGTGGTAGCCTCTGGAAGAGGGGCTTTCCAATAAGGATTTCTCTTCTTGTGCCGCAATTAGGTGACCAAACCTCTCCTTGACATGAACTTTCTAGACATTGCCAATAATGTTATCTAATAATATTATTCAAATAATATGAATTATTGATCCGATAATGGGAAATATCTTGTAAAGTGATAATTATTGAAACAACAATAATATAAAATATCAACGCAAAGAAATTATTGAATCAATAAAATAAAATATTGAGCGAATAACTCATGAACAATTATTGAGTAGTGTCTTCTTTACGTGCGAATCAATAATTCAACAATACTATGCAATCTTGTGTGCTTACATGCGAACCACGCATAAATGATCGTATTTTAACCACCGAATATTCTAACGATTGTTAATTGGTAATAATTACGTCGTTATTTATAAAAACTCATACTTTGTCGTTTTTCTTCATCCGCCAGTTATTCCGTTATGGGGCCCACAATTGATCACATACATCGCATTTGATTTCCGACAAAAAGAATATTCCACGACCAAACGAATATTCCCCGATAAAATGAATATTTTATAACCACTTGCTTATTTTGCAAAATTTTCACATTTCACCCATATCCAAAGCATTTTATCAAATTAATACCTTATTAATTTAGAATAATGAATAGAGGAAAATTCACTTTTATTTATAATAAGTTGGGGTCTTACAGTAACACTTCCGCCATTATTTTTATAAAAAGATAATTACATCTGCTTTTCTTACTACTTACAATATTTACGCTAGGGGTCCACTGAATAATTATGTTGTAAGACCCCAACTTTTGAATAAAGATTAAATTTTCTCGAAATATATTTTTGAATATTATGGTGTGGATTTGATATAATGTTATAGTTGTGGGTAATATTTACAAATTTTGCAAAGTACGCAAGTTGTTATATAATATTCGATTGGTCAGGGAATATTCATTTTAACAGGAATATTCGTGCAATAACCAAGACAATCATTGGTGGACCCCATTAACTAATTATTGTTTGATTGAGAAAACGCGACAAAAATACTTTATGAAAATAACTGCGAAAGTTTTACTGCGTTAATCTGTTAAAACACCGTTATTAAAAAGAAATGCTGATGTCTGGCGTGGTTGCATAAAGACACCTGTGATGATGATTATTGATGCTTACGTGAGAAGTCACTTCCGGTTATACTCAATTATTGCTACATGTAATTTTTTGCATCATATCTCTCATATTATTAATTCAATTATTCTCACAAAGATCATTTTGCATAATATTTTATATTATTAAATCAATAATTGAGACGACAAAGTTATTCATATTATTATTTGCAATATTGACAATGTCTAGAAGTTCATCAAGGAGAGGTTTGGTCACCTAATTACGCGCTTGATAAGGAGAAATCCTTATCTGAAAGCCCCTCTTCCTCTCGGGAACGACACGGTTGTTAAATATTGTGAGTTATAATATTAATGATGAATAAGTTGTGTTGATTAAAAATGAATTTTGATAGTTCCATTGTGTTGGGATTATTAGTGTTAGTGGAAATCGACATCTATTCCGATGATAATTGATGTCTAGGGGTTATATTGATAAATCGGGTAATTTATCGGATAAATGAGCAATTAATTGCTACTAATCCACATACTTATATAACTATTTGTTCACATGTGTGTACTATTGAATCACATTATTTACTATTAGAGGAGTTGGTGCAAGATTGATAATACTTGCATGACTAAGTTATAGATTGAGGTACTATACTGTAATTCATATTTTTTACATGATTATACTATTGATTCACATTATTTACTATTAGGGGAGGTGGTGCAAGTTTGATAATACTTGCAGGACTAAATTAAAAATGAAATAAAAGTTGGAGGTATTGTACTGTAATTTTTTAAGCCCTAAAACGTGCAATTATTGAAACTATATTTTCCTATAAATAGAAGCTCATTCTTCCTTCATTTCTCACCAATTCACAAAAGCTTTAGAGCGATTATTATAGAGAGAAATTATATAGAAAGAAGAAGAGAAGTCTGCTACCTCACTATTCTAGTATCCAGTTTTTCCAAGGTAGGGAGTATTATTTCTTTATTATCCATGAAGAGAACTTCTGTTATTCCATTCTTTATTATTCTATTGGAATAACCTGTATACGCGGGCTACCCTATACTTGGTGAAATTTTTCTGTTATTCCATTCTTTATCATTTTGTTGGAACATCATGTCTGTGCGTTTACGCCGGACCTGGTTCCATTCTTTATCATTCTGTTGGAACATCCTGTCTGTGCGTTCTACGCCGGACCTGGTTTCATCTTTATTTATATATTGGAATATCTTGTTTGTAGACGCTTTTATGCTTGGACTGATTCCGCCTTTATTATTACGTTGGAATATCCTCGTCATGCAAGCGCTTTTACGCCGACTGATTCCGTTATTTATTATTCTATCGAATAACTCGCACATATGGATCTATCACATACCGGTGATTTCTTTTGTTATTCCATTCCTTGTTATACTCAAATTGGTTAAAGTTTTGACTTCTATACTCCATGAAATTTGTGGAATATCCTTGATATTTCAAGCTTCATCCAAAGATCTTTTCATGGAAATATTCTTCCGAGCATTCTTGAATTTTACTCTACAAAGCGATATCATGTTGACAATTTGGACATTATTAGTTCTGTATAAATTAATTCTTGAACTTGTTTTATTGAATTCTTATATCATTGTCATCATCCTCATGTTTATATTTTTTTTGAAAGTCATCTCGTGGCCTATAATGCATAGATGGACTTGGTATGATTATGACCGTGGGATTATTCTGTAATCATTTAATCGTAATGTTACAAATGATGTGGTAAAAGTCCTCATTGACCAGTAGTGCATTGATGGACAATTGTTGGCATGATCATGACCATTAATGAATACACAAATATTCTTGGCCCGTAGTGCATGGATAATTGTGGTCGTGATACTAAAGAATATCCTCGTCGTAGTAGTGTGGGTGATTCGATAATGTGGATTATTTATTGTCGAGTCCCAACGATAAAAGTGATGAAAAACATTTTAAATCATAAAAGATAGTAGATTTTATTCTCTACTTGACTCTTTTAATGGATTGCTTGTTCATTGCAGCTAAAACTTGATGTTTGTTATATTGTATCGCTTTAACATCATTTAAGGCTAATGATAATTTATTCTCGCATTATCTTAGTCATAATATTTCTTCTTGGGCTAGTTGAGCTCACCCTTTCTTTCACTTTATTCTCTTCGTGAAATGAGAATATAAATTTGGACGACGAGTCGGGGAACAGAGTGATGGTCCTAGATGGTGCATTAATAGCCCTCACTATTCTGTGAAATAATAATTGTAATGAGGACTCTTTTTGAGTTTGTATACTCTCTAATAGACAATATTTGTATTCAAACTCACAGTTTATGTTTTGTCGTATTGTACACGACAGTTGTATTATTAAGTTGTATTTGAATTCTGTACCATGTATCTGGAGACTCAAGAATAGGTGATGTATACCTATTTTGGGGGCGTCACAGTTGGTATCAAAGCATATGATCCCTGGCTAAGATGTGAGACTAGAACTAGGAGGAGAGAGACGGGGAATTCCTTCACTAGTATGACCTACCTAATTTTTTTTTGTATTTAATTGGTTGGTCAGAGTATTGAGATAATATGTTGCATGTCAATTAACCCTTGTTTTGTGGCAGTATTTGAAAATGGCATCCAAAAATATTGAGAATAGCAATGGGGCACAAGAGAGGAAGGCGACAATCCTCATGCAAACAACAACACTGACCAAATGATGAACGATGGAATGTTCAGAGGCTTTATACAATTCATGCAACATCAAAGTAGAGCGGCTCCTGCTCAAAATGCAGTGAAAACACCGAAACTTTCGAATCTGTCCATCGCTAAATGCAGCTTCAAGGAGCCGGGACCACCCGAAGTTTATTGGAGAGCCAATACCACTTAAGGCGAAGCGTGGATAAAGCAGATCACCAAGATATTTCATGTCTTGGGATGCTCCGAGGAGCAAAAGGTTCCTCTTCACACCTTCATATCATGCGTGAAGAGGCGACATCTTGGTGGAATCAGAAATGTACCCACTGACGACTCAAGATGTCTTGGGAGAAGTTCCAAGAGCTATTCAACGACAAGTACTTTCCCAAAAGTATTCGTGACATGAAAGAGGTGGAGTTTATCAAGTTGGAGCAAAAAAATATGACCATGTCACAATACGAGGCTAAATTTGCGGAGTTATCCCGATTTGCATCCCATTTAGTCGATAATGAGGAGCGAATGACACGAATATTTTTAAGAGGTTTGAAACCGGAGATACGTCAATATCTTATTTCTCATAAACCGTGTTTGTACTCGATGTTATAAATAGGGTTCAGCTTATTAAAGCGCCAGAACGAGTCAACGCAACCAAGAGAAAGCAAATTTCGAAAGATGAAAATACCGGTGGTATCACCATCATCGGCGGTGACAACAAACGTGGAGGGAATCAACATGCCAGAAATGG
The DNA here is from genome assembly GCA_020205605.1 of Panax ginseng. Taxonomy (NCBI): domain Eukaryota; kingdom Viridiplantae; phylum Streptophyta; class Magnoliopsida; order Apiales; family Araliaceae; genus Panax; species Panax ginseng. Next base: position 29,586,527 of record CM035141.1, read on the forward strand.
TAACCACTTCGGTGGTAATCATGGCCAAGACAATAAAAATGGATATGTCAAGAAAAGGAGATTCAACAATGATGGAAAGACATCAGCACCAGCAACCGTGGTTAAGGAAGGAGAACGACCACCTATCATATGCTTCAAATGCGAAGGGGAGGGACATATCAGTCCAAACTGCGTGATGACATCCAAAGCGTGTTATAATTGTGGAAGAGAAGGTCACCTAGCCCGATTTTGTCGCTCACATCAAGACAAGTTCAACTAGGATGGAGGCACCAAAGGTCATCCCCGTAAAAGTCAAAATTTGGTAGTAAGGGAGAACATTTGTTGTGACCTCCCGTAAAGCAAGGAACCCGAACGAGGTCATCACGGTAAAGCTTATCATAAACTCAAGCCAAGTCTATACCTTATTTGATACCCTGGGTTCTACCCATTCTTTTATTTTTTCTACTTGGCGCTCAACGATTAAATTTGACTTCTGAGAAATTAGACTTTGACTTATCTCATTGAAACTCCGCTTGGAGAAACCTTCATTACATCCATCGCTTATAAGTCTTGTTTGGTTCAAATTGGTACCTCACATTACACGCCGATCTTATTTCATTGAAAATACTTGCATTTGACGTGATTCTAGGGATTGATTGGTTAACTACTCATCATGCAAAAATTGATTGTTTTCATAAGGTTGTTAGTTTTCATATTCCTAACCAACCTATTATGCGAATTCAAACAACTAAACCATTAAAATCAATTAATGTCATTTCAAGCCATAAAGCTATTCGTTTATTGAAAAACAGATGTCAAGCTTTCTTAGCTCATGTCACGATCTAAACAAAAATACGCCGCTTTTGAATCATATTTCATTGTTAATAAATTTCCCGACGTATTCTCAAAGAACTTCCTGCCTACCCCCAAAGCGTGAAATTAAATTTTGTATCGACCTTGAACCCGGTACAAAACCCATTTCCAAAGCCCCATATCGAATGAATCCTATTGAACTTCAGGAGTTAAAGACCCAGTTTTAGGAATTGTTAGACATTGGTTTCATTTGTCCTAAAGACGCCTCCTCGGGGTGCTCCTGCTCTATTCGTGAAGAAGAAAGATGGGAGTATGTGACTTTGTATTGATTATCTGGAGTTGAATCATGTCACCATCAAAAATAGGTACCCATTGCCACGTATTGATGACCTGTTTACCAACAGTTGCAGGCGCCAAATTCTTTTCAAAGATTGTTCTTCGCTCGGATATCATCAATTAAAGATTAGAACCGATGACATTCCAAAGACGGCTTTAAATCGATGACGGCATTATGAATTCCTAGTCATGTTCTTTTAGATTGACTAATGCTCCTGCCGCCTTCATGGATATGATGAACCGAGTATTCAAGGAATATTTGGATCATTTTGTGGTCGCCTTTATTGATGACATCCTCATATATTCCAAAAGTCAGTGAAGATCATGAAAGCACACTTGAGGTCGATACTCCAAAAGCTTCGTGAAAAACAAGCTATATGCCAAGTTGAAGAAATGCGAGTTCGGCGAGGAAGTTGCATTCCTTGGGCACGTGATATCAAATCATGGGATATCTGTTGACCCGTGAAAGATCAAGCAATTCAAAGTTGGGAGCAACTTAAATCGTTTGATCAAGACGTAGCTTTCTCGGCCAGCCGGTTATTATCGAGATTCATAGAATGGTTTTCTCGAATCGCTACTCCATTAATTCAGCTGACTCAAAAAAATACAAAATTCGGTTGGAGCATGGAATGTTAGAAGAGTTTTCAAGAACTCAAGAGGAGACTCATTTCAAAGACCTGCTCTCGACAATACCATCCGCTCGGAGGGATTTGTCATCTACAAATGATGCTTCTGCAAAGGGTTAGGATGTGTTCTCATGCAACATGGGAAAGTCATAGCCTATGCCTCACGACAACTCAAAAGAATATGAGAGGAATTATCCTATTCATGATCTAGAGTTGGCAAATTGTCGCTGCTTTTGTGTGCTTAAAATTTGGAGCATTACCTCGTATGGGGAGAAAGTGGAGATCTATACGGATCATAAAAGCCTCAAATATTTCTTCACTCAAAAGGAACTCAACATGCGGCAGAAATTGGTGTTGGCTCGAATCGTTGAAAGATTATGATCATACTATTCAATACCATCCTCGAAAAGCGAACGTAGTAGTGATGCTACCGAGTAGAAGATCATATGCGAATACGAGTGTAATATTGTCAACGTTAAAAGGCCCATTTTGTATGACTTACAAAGGATGGAGTTAGAGATAAAGACTCGAGGGGACCCATGTGATGATGGCGAATATACGAGTAGAACCGACTTTAATCGATAAAGTTAAAGTTCGCTTAAGCTCTCGACACGGAGTCGATGCGTATGAGGAAGAAAGTATAAGAAGGTGCTATCTTGGAGCAAGAATCGATGAAGAAGGAATACTTCGAAGTCAACTCCGGACTTTGTGTTCCTAACAACCCCGATTTAAAGTATAAAATCATGATGGAGCGCACAACACACCATTTGCAATCTATCTCGGGAGTACCAAAATGTATCGTGATCTTCGACATACATTTTGGTGGAGCAATACGAAGAGAGAGATAAGCGAATTTATCTCAAGGTGTTTAACTTGTCAACGAGTCAAGCGAGCATCAACTACCAAAAGGTCCATTGCAACCACTTGAAATTCCAGAATGGAAGTGGGAACACATTACCACGGATTTCATTACTGGTCTTCCCAAGGTTTCTCAAGGCATAGATCCAATTTGGGTCATTGTTGATAGATTGACCAAGTCTGCTCATTTCTTACCTATACGAGAAACTTATACACTTGAACGTCTTGCTCGTATGTACATAAATGAGATTGTAAGACTGCATGGTATGCCAGTATCCATAGTTTCTGATCGAGACCCAAGATTCACTTCAAGATTTTGGGTTAGTTTGTAAAAAGCTATGGGCACGGATTTACGATTTAGCTCGGCATATCATCCTCAGACGGACGGATAGTCGGAGAGGACCATTCAAACTCTTGAAGATCTATTAAGACTCTATGTCCTTGACTTCAAGGAAAGTTGGGATAAGTTCTTACCATTGGTGGAGTTTTCCTACAACAACAGTTATCAAGCAAATATTGGCATGGCTCCATTTGAGGTGTTGTATGGAAGAAAGTGTCGTTCTCCAGTATGCTGGGATGAGGTGGGTGAAGCAACGTTGTTGGGACCGGAGTTGGTACGTATGACTACGGAAAAGATTCAAACGATCCGACAATGTATAAAAACCTCACAAGATCGACAAAAGAGTTATGTTGATCTTCATCGAAAGGATGTGGAATTCGATATTGGAGATCATGTGTTATTACGTGTTGCTCCATGGAAGGGAGTTATGAGATTTGGAAAGAGAGGAAAGCTCAACCCTCGATTTATTGGCCCATTTTTAATCCTCGATCGAGTAGGAACTATGGCGTATAGACTCGCTTTACCGCCATGTATGTCTCGTGTTCATAACGTTTTTCACATATCTATGTTACGTAAATATGTGAAAGACCCGAACCACATTATTGAATTAGAACCAAACGAGATAGAGGAAGATTTAACGTATGAAGAGTTACCTGTTAAAATCTTGGATAAAAAGGATCATATTCTACGCTCCAAGGTTATACCTCAAGTCAAAGTTTTGTGGAGAAACCACGATGTGGAAGAAATGACCTGGGAGTTAGAATCTGAGATGAAATCAAGATATCCTTACCTCTTCGACATACCAGGTACGCACCCTAATTTCGAGGACGAAATTTCATAAGAAGGGGAGGTTGTAAGACCCCAACTTTTTGAATAAAGAGTAAATTTTCTCAAAATATATTTTTGAATATTATGGTGTGGATTTGATATAATGTTATAGTTGTGGGTAATATTTACAAATTTTGCAAAAGTACGCAAGTTGTTATATAATATTCGATTGGTTCTGGAATATTCATTTTAACAGGGAATATTCAGATAACTAAGACAATCATTGGTGGACTCCTACAATGTAATTATTGTTTGATTGAGAAAATGACAAAAAATACTTTACTTAAAATAACGGAAGAAGTTTTACCGTTAACTCGCTGAAACTCCCTGTTAAAAGTACAATGAATATGGCGTGGTTGCATAAGTAGCACACTCAGTATTGATTATTGATGCTTACGTGAGAAGTCACTCGCTTATACTCAATTATTGCTACAAGAATTCACGCCGCATCATATCTCTCATATTATTAATTCAATTATTCTCACAAAGATCATTTGCATAATATTTTATATTATTAAATCAATAATTGAGACGACGGAGTTATTCATATTATTATTTTTGCAATATTGACAATGTCTGTAAGTTCTCACAAGGAGAGGTTTGGTCACCTAATCATGGCCGCCAATAAGGAGAAATCCTTATCTGAAAGCCCCTCTTTCTCGGGAACGACACGGTTGTTAAATATTGTGAGTTATAATATTAATGATGAATAAGTTGTGTTGATTAAAAATGAATTTTGATAGTTCCATTGTGTTGGGATTATTAGTGTTAGTGGAAATCGACATCTATTCCGATGATAATTGATGTCTAGGGGTTATATTGATAAATCGGGTAATTTATCAGATAAATGAGCAATTAATTGCTACTAATTCACATACTTATATAACTATTTGTTCACATGTGTGTACTATTTAATCACATTATTTACTATTAGAGGAGTTAGTGCAAGATTGATAATACTTGCATGACTAAGTTAAAAATTGAGGTATAGATTGAGGTACTATACTGTAATTCGTATTTTTCACATGATTATACTATTGATTCACATGATTGAACTATTGATTCACATTATTTACTATTAGGGGAGGTGGTGCAAGTTTGATAATACTTGCAGGACTAAATTAAAAATAAAAAAAAGTTGGAGGTATTGTACTGTAATTTTTTGAGCCCCAAAACGTGCAATTATCGAAACTATTTTTTCCTATAAATAGAAGCTCATTCTTCCTTCATTGCTCACCAATTCACAAAAGCTTTAGAGCGATTATTATAGAGAGAAATTATATAGAAAGAAGAAGAGAAGTCTGCTACCTCACTATTCCAAAGATCCAGCTTTTTCCAAGGTAGGGAGTATTATTTCTTTATTATCCATGAAGAGAACTTCATTATTCCATTCTTTATTATTCTATTGAATAACTCAGATATCGCCAAGCTACCCTATACTTGGTGAAATTCTTCTATTATTCCATTCTTTATCATTCTCATTGGAACATCCTCATGCAAGTGCGCTTACGTGGGGACTGGTTCCATTATTTATCATTCTATTGGAACATCCTGCATGCGTTCTTCACGCGGACCGGTTCCGCCTTTATTATTCTCGTTGGAATATTTTGTTCATGCGCTTTTACGCCGGACCTTTTTCCGCCTTTATTATTCTCATTGAATATCATATACATGCGCTTTACGCGGACCTGATTCCGCTTATTTATTATTCTCATTAGAATAACTCGCCTGTCTTGATCTATCGCATGCACGGTGATTTCTTTTGTGATTCCATTCCTTGTTATACTCGGTTGGTTAAAGTTTTGACTTATACTCCATGAAATTTGTGGAATATCCTCGATATTTGCTTCTTCATCCAAAGATTCTTTTCATGGAAATATTCTTCCGAGCATTCTTGAATTTTACTCTACAATGCGTATCATGTTGACAATTTGGACATTATTAGTTCCTCGTATAAATTAATTATTGAACTTGTTTTATTGAATTCTTATATCATTGTCATCATCCTCATGTTTATATTTTTTTTTTGAAAGTCATTTGTGGCCTATAAAGGCATAGATGGACTTGGTATGATTATGAAACGTGGATTATTCTTGCGTAATCATGACCGTAATGTTATAAATGATGTGGTAAAAGTCCTCATTGGCCCGTAGTGCATTGATGAACAGTTGTTGGCATGATCATGACCATTAATGAATACACAAATATTTTTGGCCCGTAGTGCATGGATAATTGTGGTCGTGATACTAAAGAATATCCTTGGTCGTAGTGCAGGGGTGATTCGATGATGTGGATTATTTATTAAAATTCGAGTCCAAACGATAAAAGTGATGAAAAACATTTTAAATCATAAAAGATAGTAGAATTTATTCTCTACTTGACTCTTTTAATGGATTACTTGTTCACCGCAGCTTAAACTTGATGTTTGTTATATTGTATCGCTTTAACATCTGTTTAAGGCTAATGATAATTTATTACGCATTATCTTAGTCATAATATTTCTTCTTTGGGCTAGTTGAGCTCACCCTTTCTTTCACTGTTCTCTTTAGGAAATGAGAATATAGCTGGGATGAGTCGGGGAACGGAGTGATGGTCCTAGATGGTGCATTAGTAGTCCTCACTATTCTGTGAAATAATAATTGTAATGAGGACTCTTTTTGAGTTTGTATACTCTCTAGTAGACAATATTTGTATTCAAACTCACAGTTTATGTTTTGTCGTATTGCATACCACGACAGGTTGTATTATTAAGTTGTATTTGAATTCTGTACCATGTATCTGGCGACTCAAGAATAGGTGATGTATACCTATTTTGGGGGCGTCACAGTTGGTATCAAAGCTTAGGGATATGATCCCTGGCTAAGATGTGAGACTAGAACTAGGAGGGGAGAGACGGGGAATTCTTTCACTAGTATGACCTACCTAAATTTTTTTGGTATTTAATTGGTTGGTCAGAGTATTGAGATAATATGTTGCATGTCAATTAACCCTTGTTTTGTGGCAGTATTTGAAAATGGCATCCGAAAATATTGAGAATAGCAATGGGGCACAAGAGACCGTTGAGTCTCCACAAATATGATCCTTCTTAACCAAGATTTTAACACGTATCTCTTCATACGTTAAATCTTCTGCTATCTCGTCTATTTCTAATTCAATAATGTGGTTCGAGTCGTCCACATATTTATGTAACATCGATACGTAAAAAAAACGTTATGAACACGCGACATACTTGGCGGTAAAACGAGTCTATATGCCACAGCTCCTACTCGATCAAGTATTTCAAATGGGCCAATTAAATCGAGGGTTGAGATTTCCTCTCTTCGTCAATTCGTGCTTCTAGAATAACGCCCTCTTGAACCTTCTTCTTCACATTCATCAGATTCGGGTGTGTAGCTTGAGCGGCTTTAACTTTTTCTATTAAAGTCGATTCTACTCGTATATTCTTTATCTTCACGTGGGTCTCTAGAGTCTTTAACTCTATCTTCATCATTTGTAAGTTATACAAAATGGGTTTTTGTGGTAACAACATCGCACTCGTAAACGCATTCGATCTTCTACTCAACGCGTCAGCTACCACGTTCGCTCTTCCACAATGATATTGAATGGTATAGTCGTAATCTTCAACAGCTCGAGCCAACGTTTTTGGTGCATTATACGTTCATTTTGGTTGAAGAAATATTTGAGGGTTTTAGAAATGGGTTTTGTACTGGGGTAAATACAAAATTCGATTTCACGCTCTAGGGTAGGCTAAGAAGTCTTCAAGAATACGTTAGGAAATTTATTAACGATAGAAATATCATTTAAAAAAAAATTGTGACTCTCATCCAAGACTTGGATAGCACATGAAATGAATGTTTCTACCTATGAAGTTTCAACCAATAAGTCAAAGTCTAACTTTTCTGGGGTCAAATTTAAACGTTGAGCGCAAGCAAGAGAGATAAAAGAATAGGTAGAACCGGTATTGAATAAGATATAGACTTCGCAAGAATTTATAATTAACTAACCCGTGCTAACTTCGTTCGGGTTACTTGCTTTTTGAGAAGTCACGAAAAACGCTCTCCCTGAAACCACCGACTTTGTTTTGTCCGTATCCACCTTTGGTGCCACCGTTCCAGGTGGACTTGACTTCACTATACAAAAAAATAGAGCTAAATGACCTTCTCTTCTTTAAATTTCCACTTCTATTATCTTGACCATGATTACCACCGAAGTGGTTACCATTCTTGGCATGATAATTTTCCCCACGATGGTTATCATTGTTCCGATAACCATTGCCACCGGTATGATTATTATTGTGTTGTTGGTCGTTACCTTTTGGTTGAGCTAAGTCAACGGTCTCATGTGCTTCATTGCTTATCTCAGCATTTTCAGATGCCATTTTCAAATGCTGTCACAAAACAAGGGTTAATTAACACATCACATATTATCCCTATACTCTGACCGACCAATTAAATACCAAATAAACTTAGGTAGGTCATACTAGCGAAGGAATTCTCCGTCTTTTCCCTCCTAGTTCTTGTCTCACATTTCAGCCAAGGATCATATCCCTAAGCTTTGATACCAACTGTGACGCCCCCAAAACAGGTATACATCACCCATCTTAAGTCGCCAAATACATGGTACACAAATCAAATATAAACTTAATTATACAACTATCGTGTAAAATACGACAAAACATATGCTGTGAGTTTTAATACAAATATTGTCATCTAGACAATATCCACACTCAATGGAGACCTCATTACATTTATTATCACACTATTTTATAGAATAGTGAAGACTACTATGACACCATCTCAGACCATCACTCCGTACCCCTACTAGTCCCGGCTACGTTCTCATTTCCTGAAGAAAACAATAAAAGCAAAAGGGTGAGCTCAACTAGCCCAGTAAGAAATATTATGACTAAGATAATGCAGAATAAATTATCATTAGCCTTTAACAATGTTAAACTGATAAAATACAATAGACATCAAGTTTAACTGCAGCAGAACAAGTAATCCATTAAAAGAGTCAAATAGACCATAAGGTCTATTATCTTCTCCATGTTAAAAGTCCACCAACAATATTTTATCCCTGTAAAATCAATCAACACTTCCTGTCCACAATCATATGAATAACTCATAATCATAATTGTGGTTCTAAATTCCTCTTCGCACCTAGGATGAAGATAATTTTCATCACATATCTTCACCTGAAACATCAAAAATCATGGTTATACCAAATCACAATTCTTGCTCATAATCATACTAATAAATTAATCTTTGCACTACGGCCAAAGATATTCATTAACAATTCATCTTTGCACTACAAGCCAAAGCCATACAACTGTATTTTAGAAGAGTCAAGTAGAGCATGATATCTACTATCTTTTACGAATTAAAAGTGTATAATCAATATTTTATCGCTGAGACTCAGCTTAATAAATAGTCCATATCATCGAATCACCCCTACACTACGGCCAAGGATATTCTTTAATATCACATCCATGAATTTATATTTCATCGCTGAGACTCTACTCGATAATCAATCCATATCACTGAATTATCCATGCACTACGGCTAAGGATATTCGTTAATATCACGACCACGAATTATCCATGTACTACGGGCCAAAGATAATCGTGTTTTCATCAACGGTCATGATCATGCCATAAAACAATTTATCTTTGCACCCTTAGCCGAATAGAATCCATATCCATAATCATACCAAAAACTGTCCATCAATGCACTACGGCCAATGAGGACTTTTACCACATCATTTGTAACATTACGGTCATAATTATACCGAATAATCCCTGGTCATAATCATACCAAGTCCATCTATGCACTACGGCCAAAGATGACTTTCAACACAATATAAGCATGAAGATGATGACAATGATATAAACATTAATCAAACGAAAACAAGGATAAATATTAAAGACTTTAAATTTATCCAAATATTATCAATCACTTAATAAACTCATAATCTAATATTATTAATATTATAATAATATTTTAATCATTTCTTAAACTTATAAATAATTTATTTCAATTGTTTACACTTTACCAAAGAATGCATTTAATCATTCAAAAATGCCATACTCATAAGATTTCATCACCAATGATCAATTCCTCATCAAAAATCTGCATATACCCTATATAGGATTCTCAAGCCATAAAATCCTATTTTCCAATTTTATTACTTCACATAACATATTTAATTCATTTACTCATAACTAGTTCATTTTCATGAAAAATACCAAATCGGTCCCAAAAATATTTCTTTTCTTGGATTTAGCAGAATATAGTCCCATATTGAACATATATTTTTCTCAGAATTTTTAAAATTTATTTACTATTTTTTATATGGCTAAAACTGCCGAATATTTAGACATTTATCATAAATTATACTTTTGTCCAAAAATTTCAAAATTTACAGGGTATACTCCTGTTATATACATGTACTCCCAATAAATATTTCACCAATTTTAGAGTTAACCATAAGGAGTTATAAGGGTTTACTTTTAAAATAGTATTTTCCTAAAAACATCATAACTCCTAATCTATACATCTAAAAATCGCCATTTTTGGACACAATCTAGAAAATTCATCAATTTTTTTTTTGAATTTTTGAGGGTCAAAAAAATTACGAAACTGCCCCTGGCAAAAACCCTATTTGAATGAAAATACTATTCATATGAATACAAAGGATCATTCACCATGCATGTGATAATCCACATAGACAGGTTATTCCAACATAATAATAAAGAATGGAATGATAGAAGAATTCACCATGCATACGGTAGTCCCATGATAGACAAAAGTTATTCCAATGTAATAATAAAGAATGGAATAACAATGTAATTTCACCACACGCATGCGATAGATCGCATGCATGTGTTATTCCAATGTAATAATAAATAACGGAATCAGTCATGCGTAATTAAATGCATGTGATATTCCAATGTAATAATAAAGAATGGAACCAGGTCATGCGTAATACGCACAAACAGGATATTCCAACAAAATAATAAAGAATGGAATAATAGAAGAATTTCACCATGTATACTAGAAGTCACATGTGATACAAAAGTTATTCCAATGTAATAATAAGGAATGGAATAACAATAGCTCTCTTCATGAATACGAAAGAAATAATACCCATTACTATAATAATAATATCCCTTACCTTAGAAGAGAACTGGATACTGAAATAGTGAGGTAGCAGACTTCTCTTCTTCTTTCTCTCTATAATTTCTCTCTATAATAAATTCTCTATAGCTTTAGTGAATTGGTGAGAAATAAAGGAAGAATGAACTTCTATTTATAGAAAAATATAGTTTCGATAATTGCACGTTTTAGAGCTCGAAATATTACAGTACAATACCTCCAACTTTTTTTTCCTTTTTAATTTAGTCCTGCAAGTATTATCAAACTTGCACCACCTTCCCTAATAGTACAAGAATGTGATTCAATAGTACACACATGTGAACAAATAGTTATATAAGCATGTGAATTAGTAGCAATTAATTGCTTATTTATCCGATTAATTACCCAATTTATCAATATAACCCCCAGACATCAATTATCATCAGAATAGATGTCGATTTTCACTAACACTAATAATTCCAACATAATGGAACTATCAAATTCATCTTTAATCAACACAAATTATTCATCATTAATATTATAACTCACAATATTTAACAACCAGGTCGTTCCCAGAAAAGAGGGGGCTTTCCGATAAGGATTTCTCCTTATTATGCCGCAATTAGATGACCAAACCTCTCCTCGACAGTAACTTCTAGACATTGTAAATATTGCAATTTAATAATATGAACAACTTTGTCGTCTAAATTATTGATTTAATAATATATCAAATATTATGCAGATGATACTGTGACAATAATCGAATCAATAATATGAGAGATATGATGCAACAATTACTATAGCAATAATTGAGTATAATTGAGTGACTTCTCACGTAAGCAACAATAATTAATATTGTGTGCTACTATGCAACCACGGGTATTACTGTACTTTTACTACCTAGTAGTTCAACAGTTTTAACGGTAACACTTTCGCCGTTATTTTTATAAAAAGATAATTCTGTCATTTTTTTCACTACAATAATACTTCCGCAGGGGTCCACTTAATGATTATGTCGTCGTACGGATATTTCCCGACAAAAAGAATATTCCCCGACCAAACGAATATTATATAACAACTTGCATACTTTGCAAAATTTATAAATACTACCCACAACTATAACACTATCTCAAATCCACACCATAATATTCAAAAAAATATTTCGAGAAATTTAAATCTTTATTCATAAATTTTGGGGTCTCACAATCCATGCACTACGGGCCAATGATATTCGTGTATTCATCAATGGTCATGATCATGCCAACAACTGTCCATCAATGCACTACGGGCTAATGATGACTTTTACCACATCATTTGTAACATTACGGTCATGATTATACCGAATAATCCATGGTCATAATCATACCAAGTCCATTTATGCACTACAGGCCACAAATGACTTTCAACAGAGTATAAACATGAAGATGATGACAATGATATAAGAATTCAATAAAATAAGTTCAAGGATAAATTTTTGAATATTTATAATTTAATTTATCCAGAAATCAATAACGTCCAAATTGTCAACATGATATTGCTTTATGGAGTAAAATTCAAGAATGCTCAGAAGAATATTTCCATGAAAAGATACTGGATGTAGCACAAATATCAAGGATATTCCACTAATTTCATGGAGTATAGAAGCCAAAACTTTAACCAACCGAGTATAATAGAATATATGAAACCGCAAATGGATTTTTGTCCGCCATGCGCAGAATCCATCGAGATGCATCATTTCCACAATTTAATAAGGAATGAATACTGAAGGATCATTCACCATGCATGTGGTAATCCACATAGGCAAAAGTTATTCCAACCAATAATAAAGAATAGAATAATGTAAGAATTCACCGTGCATGCGTGTCCGAATGCAGACGGAGTTATTCCAACGAATAATAAAGAATGGAACCATGTAAATGCGTGAATCCGCATGCATGTGATATTCCAATGTAATAATAAAGAATGGAACTGTGTCATGCGTAATCCGCACGCATGTGATATTCCAACAGAATAATAAAGAATGAAATAACAACAGAATAATAACGAATGGAATAACAACTCTTACGAGTATTGAAAGAAAATAACTCTCTTCATGAATACGAAAGAATAATACCCCTTACCTTAGTAGGAGATTGGATACTGCAATTATGTAGTAACATAATACTCTTCTTCTTTCTCTCTTATTCTCTCCATACTTTTTGTAAGACCCCGAATTTTATGAAATAAAAGTATTCAATTTTTCTTATAATTACTATTCAGTAAATGGTTAAATTGATAAAAGTTAAAGTTAAGGGTGATATATGAATTTTTTTTTCAAAATACGCAAGTGGTTATAAAATATTCATTGTTGTCGGGGAATATTCGTTTAGTCATGGAATATTCTTTCTATCGGAGAATATTCGTACGACGGCGCAGCCATTTGTGGGCCCATAACAGAATAACTGTCGGATAAAGAAAACGACAAATTTGTGTTTTTATAAATAATGGCGTAGTTGTTACCGTTAACAATGTTGGAATACCTGGTGGTTAAAATACGATGTCGTGTAGTTGCATGCATAGACACTGCGGTATTGCAGCGATTTTTTTCAATTATTGATTCTTACGCATTGAAGGCACTACTCGATAATTGTTACGATAATTACTGCTCAATATTTTATTTTATTGAATCAATAATTCTTTGTGTTGATATTTTATATTATTGTTGTTTTAATAATTGTCACCGCACAAAGATATCTCCATTATCGGATCAATAATTCATATTATTTGAATAATATTATTAGATAGAATTATTGGCAATGTCTAGAAAGTTCATCGAGGAGAGGTTTGGTCACCTAATTGCTGGCGCTTGAAGGAGAAATCCTTATCGGAAAGCCCCCTCTTTCCTGGGAACTGCCTGGTTGTCATTATTGTGATTCTGTAATATTATTTGTGAATAATTAATTATTGATTTATATGATAATAAAATATTTATTTGATATGGATATAAATGATGGATTTATTTATGTGGTTATAAATGAAGGAATTAATGTTGAGGTATTTTATCAGTATTTTGTCGGATTAGAGGTATTAAAAGATCAAATCGTTGTTCTTACGACTTTATTATGTGAGTTATAATTTTTAATCGTAGTTGGATCGTTGTGATTTTTGGATATGTTATACAAATATAAGTTGAGTATATGTTCACAAATTTTAAACCGTTAAAAATGAACAAATGATTTGTTATGAATTTTAAGAGGTGACTGATTCGGAAATTAGGTTTATAAATGATTTTGGTGGAAAAATCTAGAAATGGGTTGGCCCCACTTTTGGTTGTTGGGGAAGATGGCTGATTTTTGGTGGGTGGAATAAGAAGCGTGAGAGCCATCGTGTAAAGAAAGTTAAATCTGCTTTCTTGGCGTGCTAATATTTTCCTATAAATAGAGGGCTAAGTTAGAATTGAAAATCACACCAGAATTCATAAGTTTTCTCTCTTTTTCTCTAAATTATCCAAGTGTATTTTGTGAGTATTTAGATACTTGGTGAGTTTATATTCATCGGTCTTAAAGTTTCCTTCAAATCATATCCGATATCCAAATGTAAGTCTTTGCTTTTTTTGAGGTAAGGGATAGTAAGAGATTTGAAGGGTTGTTATGTTTTTTATGTTTCGTAACTTTTCAGACCTTCAAAAATTCTAGAAAAATTTGAAATGATAATTTGATGAGTTTTATTGATTGTGTCCAAAAATGGCAATTTTTGGATGTATAGATTATGAGTGGTTAACTCCAAAATTGATAAAAAATTTATTGGGAGTAAATCTATATAATATCAGTGTACTCTGTGAATTTCAGAATTTTTGGACAAAAGTAAAAATTTTGATAAATATCTAAATATTCGGCTGTTTTGGCCATATGAAAAATAGTAAATGATTTTTAAAAATTCTGAGAAAAATATATGTTCAATATGGGACTATATTCTACTAAATCTCAGAGAAAAAAATTTGTTTGTACTGATTCGGTATTTTTCATGAAAATGGACTAGTTATGAGTAAATGAATTAAATATTTTATGTGAAGTAAGAAAATTGGAAAATAGGATTTTATGGCTTGAGAATCCTATATGAGATATATGCAGATTTTTGATGAGGGTTTTGGTTATTGGTGATGAAATCTTATGAGTTTGAAATTTTAGGATGATTAAATGCATTTTTAGTAAAGTGTAAATAATTAAAATAAATTGTTTATAAGTTTAAGAAATGTTATTTCAATATCATTATACCGAAATATTGGTATGGATTTTATTGTGGAATTTCTACCTTTTTGTGTCGGGTTTACTATTCATGAGTTACTATTCATGAGATACTATTCACGAAGTTACTATTCATGGGTAATTCACGAGTTACTATTCATGACAAAATTGATTTCTTTTTCTAACCAAATTATAGTTGATTTATGAATATTACTCTTGAGATTAAATCTAGATGTTTTGATTATATTGATTTTACTATTATATATAACATTTTTATAACCCTAATGATGATATTTCTCTTTGACTTGAGTGTAAACATGGGTAGATTTTTGGTATGATCATGACTATGGGTTCCCTTTGGCCAAAGATGGTCAAAGTTGAATTGTGGACCGTATGATCATGACCATTGAATTTATAATTGAATATCATTAGCTTAAGTGCAAAGGTGAAATGATCAACATGGTTATAATTATTGTTTATATAAATTCTGAAATGATTATATATTTATTTGAGATATTAATATATTTGGCATGTAGTGCAAATATGAAACTGTTGAGGAATATCTTTGATCTCAGTGTCAAAGATGAACTGTTGATGAATATCTTTGGCCCGTAGTGCAAAGATGACTGTTGTTGAATATTTTTGGCCCAGTAGTGCAAGATGGTTACATTGATGAATATCTTTGGTAGTAGTCTGAAGATGAAATTATTAGTATGATTATAATTAGGAACTGTGATTTGGTATAACCATGATCTTTGATGTTTCAGGTAAAGACATGTGATGAAAATTATCTTCGTCCTGGATGCGAAGAGGAATTTAGAATTACAATTATGATTATGAGTTATTCATATAATTGTGGAAAGGAAATGTTGATTAATGTTACAGGGATAAAACATTGTTGGTGGACTTTTAATGTGGAGAAGATAATAGACTTTATGGTCTATTTGACTCTTCTAATGGATTGCTTCGTTCATTTAAACTATGGTTGAAATTTTTATCATCTACCATATGTTCTAAATCTCCGATTTATTCTTTGTTGAAGGCTATTGATAATTTATTTATCTTTAGTCATGATATTCTTTACTGAGCTAGTTGTGCTCACCCTTTCTGTTTCAAAATTTCTTTCAGGTAATATGAGTGTAGCTGGGTTGAGCGGGGGTAATAGGGGAATAGAACGGTGGTCATCATTTAGTAGTTATATTTGATGAATCCAATAGGGTGAGGCGAACCCAACGTTGGAAGGGTATTTTGCCACTATCATACAAGATGTCTAATGTCATACAACCTCGTGTCATTATAAGACAAGGTTGTGCACATCCACTTGCTGAGTATATTTACGAGCACTACCTATATAATCTTGGTGTTTGTTTGAAGTATAATTCACGATTAGAGACAGTGGAGATAATGATATGTCAAGAGAAGACTCACCATTGAAAAGAATATGATAGTAATCTTCTTATTTTTCTTTGGGGTCTATTAGGTCAACCAAGGATAATTCTGTGGACATATGATATCTATCATAACCTGGAAGCATGGCCTCCCATGTACAAAGGTTTCCTTGAGTACTTCCCAAAGATTCTAATTTCTAAAACAGTTTTTGACTATAAGTTTATGTAGGTATCACTGTGAGGTGCTGTCCACTGATGGGACATTTGTCACATTACGGTTGGGACACGAGTCACAGTTGGTATATATTTGTATCCAAACTCACAGCATATGTGTTGTTGTATTTTGTACGACAATTGTTGTAATAAAGTTGTAGTTGTTTTCTGTACCATGTATTTGGCGACTCAGAATAGGTTGGGTGAAATGAACCTATTTTGGGGTTGTCACACTTTTTCTCTCTATAGCTTGAATGAATTGGTAAAAAATAATGAAGAAATGAGCTTCTATTTATAGGCTTGACAGAGTAAGGGTAAAATAGTTTTTTTGCCATAATTTATGACATCATCGCTAACATCATCGATCGTATTACATCATTGGTTACCTCATCGTCCGATGACATCATCGATTACCTCATCGTCTGATGACATCATCGCTTGCATCACAGGAATTCAAATTCAATTTGTTCTCTTCCACCTCCTTTTAGTTTTATACCATGAATTTACTATAATAATGCTACCATTCAAATTATAAAAACGTACTATTATATAATCACATCATACTACTATAATATAATATTATAATAATCTATTTGAATGAATTATTTTATCGAAAAAGATAAAATATCAACTTTCAACAAATGTCACATGCTAAAAATTTCTCAGTTTAAATCCACTTCGAATAAATATTTTCTTATCATAAATATCAACAATTAATTATTCATAAATAATATTATAAAATTACAATATTGACAACTGTGTCGCTCCTGTGAGCAGAGGGCTTTTCAGATAAGGATTTCTCCATATTGGCCTTGATTAGGTGACCAACCCCTTTCCTCGACGTAACTTTCTAGACATTATCAATAATGTAAATAATAATATTATTCAAATAATATGAATTATTGATTTGATAATTTGAAATATTGTGCAATGACAATTATTGAATCAATAATATAAAATATCAACGTAGCAATTATTGAATCAATAAAATAAAGTAATGAACAATAATTCATCGTAATAATTATTGAGTAGTGACTTCTTTACGTAAGCATCAATAATACAAGATCTTTATAAATCACCGTCTGCTACTATGCAATCACGCCATTCATCGTACTTTTACCACCGGGTATTTCAACGATTAACGGTAAAACTTTTCGCCGTTATTTTTATAAAAAGATAATTTTGCCGTTTTATAACTCTGACAATAATTCTGTTGTAAGGTCCACCAATGATTGTGTCGTCGTACGAATATTTCCAGACAAAAAGAATATTCCCCGACCAAACGAATATTTTATAGCAACTTGCTTACTTTGCAAAATTTATAAATATTACCCACAACTATAACATTATAACAAATTCACACCTTAATATTCAAAAATGATATTTATAGAAAATTCATCTTTATTCATAAAAGTTGGGGTCTTACATTGTATATGCCTTCCTAAGTTGTTCCAGTTTATCAATGATTCTGGAAAAACGTGTTTTCATATCAATAATCTTTTCACCTTCTTTCAACTTGAAACTTTCATATTCGTGGATTAGAGCATCTTTTCTGGTTTCTTTAATACAATTGGTTCCTTCATAGGTTACAATCAATTTTTCCCAGATTTCTTTTGCATTCTTTCAATTGTTAACTCTTTTGTACTCTTTTTTAATGAAAGTACTAGTCAACACTTGTTCAACTATGGATGATATGTTCATAGCCTTTTCATCATCATTAGTGAACTCATCAACATATTTATCATCTGTAATACCCCAG
Organism: Panax ginseng; assembly: GCA_020205605.1. Classification (NCBI taxonomy): domain Eukaryota; kingdom Viridiplantae; phylum Streptophyta; class Magnoliopsida; order Apiales; family Araliaceae; genus Panax; species Panax ginseng. Next base: position 29,605,023 of record CM035141.1, read on the forward strand.
TCCCACATCGAAAGATAGGAGAAAAATTTGTCTACATATAAAGAAATAAGTTACTACCAATAGTACCTTCAAGTCATGACCTTTTGGGTGAGCCTGTAGTGGGCTAAGATGACCCAAGAAGATACTATTGGACCAGTGGTTTGAGGCCTTATTTTGATGGATTTGATTCGATTCGGACTTGGGATTTGACCCAAGATTTGTTTCAGACTCGGGATTTGACTGGGGTTGTTTCATCATCGATCTTTTCTCATACAATTTTTGTAGGATCTTTTACACCTCGTTCTATTGCAAGCCAAACTTTGATTCTTTGTGATTTGACATAGATTTTAAATCTATTCTTCCAAGTAGTGAAATTTATGTCATTGAATTGCGGAGTTCCAGACATTGATAATCTTTCTCCACAACCAGTAGCATTTGTGTAGGCCATAGATTGATCTACTTTTAGATATGTATGTATTCACTCAAAAAATAAGTTAAAGAGCACTGCTCTGATACCAATTGAAAGTTAAATAATAATCTAGAAGGGGGATTGAATAGATTATTACAGATTAAAAAATTATCTTAGGCTTTTTTAAATTTTTAGATAATTAATTTGAAGTTTTAGAAATTAATATGCAAGATAATAAAAATTCAATCACACAATGCATAGAAATTTGTCTGGTTCACAACATACATCTCGGGTAGGTTGCTACGTCCAATCTCAAACTCCTTTCTAGGACTTGAGATCCTATTACTTCTGTAATAAATACTCCTTCAACATGCAGAAAAACCTTTACAAAGTTTTATAGACAAACTTACAACTATTCTCAACTAACTATATTGGATAACAAGTTCTCAACTCCCTCTTCAAGCTTAGTTGTACTTTTCTTTTGAGTTTAATTCAATTCTATGATTTGGTCTTAAAACAACAGTTTCTTCCTCACCCCACAAGTACACTAGAGACCCAACTCCCAGCTAACGTCTCTAAGACTCTAGTCTTGGTCGAAGAATTACTCGTCTTTTTCACAGGTACATAAAATAAAGTAACTTTACCATTTTTCTTTTTACAAAAGATTTAATAGAGATATGCTTCTAAAATAAGCAGATAGAATTTAGTACAGATATATATAAAAGTTTAAGTAACTTTTATATTTGATACTTCTCAAATAAGCAGATAGCAATTAGAGATCAAGTAATTATATAAAAGTTCAATGACCTTGATATATGTGAAATGTGCTTCTATGTAAGCAGATGTAAATTTATGCTGGGTTATAAAAGTTTATATAAATTGATTAACACTTTGATAAGAAGAGAGAGAAAGCATTTTAGAGAGAGGGTGTGTAGGAAAGGAAGAATGAGCTTTTCTTTTATTGTGAATTGGCAAATTGAAAGCGAATGAAAAGCTTCCTATTTATAGTTTTTCTGAGCTTGGGACATAATGATCTTTTTGAAAGTTTAATTAAAATCAATGGCTTAGATCTATTTTTTTGAAATGAATGATCCAGACGAGGTATTTGTTGAGCACACGGATTGAATTTTTTTCCAGCCCATACAATTTTTACTTCCCCGAATTTATCTCATTCGAATTCTTATTTTTGGGCTTATTAGGATTTTTGTCAAATTTTGCATTTATTACCCACATGTGATAATTCATTTATTAGAAAACTTCCCACAACATACTTGCTTCGGTCAAAGCTTCAAGGGTTAAAAGCCTTCCTCATTTATTTATCACATGTTCATTTAATTCTCAACATACTAAAACGAATTGGTCCCAATTAATTGTCCATGATACTCCTTTTTGGTCAAAGATACAAACACTTAGCATATGCTCAATTAATTCAAACATTTATTTAACACTTGATATTAAATTAAAGTCAAGAAAATATTAATTCAATAAGATTTCAAAATATTTTTTGTCAAAGTAAATAAGAAAATTAAAATTAATTATAATATAAATCTTATGGAGAGGATTATACCCTTTTAATTAATTTATTTACTAATTATTATTATCATCAAAATAAACCTAAAAGTTGGAGACCCAACAATTGGGAACTTATCTTTCGCAGTCATGTTATTCAAGAACCTATAATCAATACACATTCTCCAAGATCTATCATGTTTCGTAACCAAGAGAACTGGAAAAATATAAGGACTGTTACTAGGCTGAATCACTCCAAATGCCAACATATCATTTACTATTTTCTCAATTTCCTCCTTTTGTACATAGGAATACCTATAAGGCCTCAAATTGACTAGCTGATTACCTTACTATAAATTTATGTGATGATTATGTGACTTATTTGGAGGTAACTCCTTAGGTTCCTAAAATGGGTCCAGAGGGCGTCCGATACTAACGTCCGGTACTCACGACCGATGTCGTGTAAATTTTTTTTTTAACCACAATTATAAGAATAAAAAATAAAAAATAATAGAGCAAGTTTGAACAAAAAACTGTAAAAGAAAGTATATTTTTTATTGAAAAAACACTGTAAACAATTAGAGGGGTTTGAATTAATGTTGCTTTTATAATTTTAAAAACATGCGGATCTAAGAAATTATTAGTGTTGCCACTGTCAATCAGAATCCTTAGAATCTTTCCATTACTAGATAATGCATGTAAGGTGATGTAAGCTTCTGTTCGATTATTAAAAATAGTTTCATCCACTAAACACTCTTCTCCACAATCAGTTTCCTCACATAATTCCTCATAACAATCTGAAGGCAACATCATAAACAAGTGTGGTTTCTTGAAAACATGTTCTACAGTATAAGGCCCATTATAAGAAAAACATCAACATTTCTTCTTTTTCTTAGAAATTTGTTCTCTAGTCAGACCTCTAATAGGTAGAGTTTTCCCTATTTCCAATTATGAATTGTGAGGCAAGGATACACCAGGTCTCAATGTTGAACTAGTCTTGTGTTGGGGTTTCTGCACAGAAACGCACAGCGAAAATAAAATTTTTAAAGCAATTTCCGAAACCCTAAAACAGGATCCATGCGAAAAATTCAATTAATTCAGAGGTTAGAAATTATACTGATTAAGAAACTGAAATTGATACGATCGAATCTCCAACGCAATCCACGAATTAAGAAACTGGAATTGATACGATCGAATCTCCAACACAATCCAAATGAGCTGCGTCTCTACGATATCCACACGAACGCTCTGCGAATCATCCTACGATCTGCAGAAGAAGGAACCGCGGTACTAGCCACCAAGGGATGAGGATTTTCGAAGCTATTTTCTCTAGTCTCTCTCTAAAAGCGGCTAGGGTTTTGTATTTTGACGTAAAACCTAAAGTGACTGATATATATCATATATATAGCAGTTATGAGGAATTAATCAAAAACTTAATATTATTAAAATCCGAATTTATATATATCTTAATTAAGTCTTACTTAATTAATATACCTATATATAAATTATCCTATTAATTTAAATTCGTAATTTAAAATTCTATCAATCATATTGACATATTTAAATCTTTACAATTTAAATTAATTTCCTTTTAATTACGTTCTTTGTGTGTGACCCTATATGTTATTATTACGTTGACAATAATTTTAAAATCATATTATAAAATTATAAACAGTGAGTGGCATCTAATAATGCATCACTACCACCCAAGTAATAATAAGATCGATGATTCGATCTGACCTTTTAAGTGACCAATGTTTCAATGTAATTTAATCCTTTTAACCTTAATATCCTAGATTAAACTCGAGTCATGGAATGTCATACTCTTCATAATTTAATCTGAGTTTTCTTGATCAATGAGTAGACTATATGAAACAAATCACTATTTGAGCATGGCCATGCATTTCATAGTCTACTCAATCAAGAGGCTCTATGGATATCACCCATAATATATAGGATGGTTAAATTACATCTAGATCACTCATATTTCTCACACGATTCATGATGAACCCAATAATCACCTTTATAGTCCACCTATTAAAGGTGACATTTGATGATATCAAAGTACATAAATTCTCGTGTAGTAATATAGCGATTTCGGTTGGAGGACCATTACATCATTATCACTATGAGAATTGCTAATGACACTTCGCATAATGCTCCATATAGAATTCTCATGGTAGGTCCATCCGATTACATCGTTCTCTTCAACATGTACTCTATGCATTGACTTAATATCTCATATATTTATGACCATGAGATTTGGTCATCGATCGATCCACATACTAGTCTCGATGCATCATTGTTGTCCCATCAACAATGATACTCGATTAGGGACATTTAAGAACAATGATACTAATTGTAATTATATAATCTCATGTTCAAGTCACATACTTGAAACTATATAATTTGTATCACTATTCTAAGGAATTTTATTATGTTAACAATTATATTACGCAGTAAATAAAACCATAATAAAATCATATATTTATTCAATCAAATATAATATCAAAACGTTAAGCAATTATATCAAATAATTGGCCTCTAGGGCATAAACTCTAACATCTTGTTATTAATACGACTAATTCTAGGGGGACATTTTTTGTTGACATTGTTAGTGACATTTTTTTTTTTTGGTTTTTTTTTTGTAGTACCTCTAAAAATATATATAGTATTTATTCCAACTGAAATTTTTGTAAAAAATAGTGTTTTAGGTGTAATTTGGATACATACAAGAAACAAGGTCTCTACAGTCTGTACAACCCTATTTCTTTCTTGTATCCAAATTACACCTAAAACACTGTTTTTTATAAAAATTTCAGTTGGAAGAAATACTATATATTTTTTGAGAGGTACTAAAAAAAATGGCACTAACAATGTCAATAAAAAATGTCCTCCTAGAAGGACTCTATTAATACTCGTACAACCTTTTTAGTACCCTACTGTACTTATTCTCTTATTCATCATTATACTTCTTTTTAACTAAACCTCCAATTTAGCTTCCTCAACTATAGTCTTTGTGCATCGGTTAAAAAAAGCCCAACCCCTTAACTCCTCAAATTTCTTTCTATAATCATTTACAGTCTCAATCTGTTGTAATCTCTTAAGTTCCCCAATCGGATTTACATGAGTTTCTGGACTAAACCTTGCAATTATTTCCTTAATTAAGTCTTCCCAAGTTAATTCCTGATCTTATTGCACTATTTATTCTGAATGTTATTTTTCAAAGGCACAAAAGACATCTATAAGGGGGGGTTAAATATATCTTTTAAAACTTTTTCACTTATTAAGGATGTATTACTAGATTGTTAATTAAATAGATTAATTAAGCACATCGGAATATTAGTTTGAAATTCCCTTAAAAATTTGACTTAAATCTCAGTTCTAAATTTAGTTCCTATGTATTTCAGACACAAGCAGTATTATAAATAATAAAAAATAGAATATAAATGACACAATATGTTTAAGTGTTTCGGAGTACGAATAACTCCTAGTCCACTCTTTTACTCTACGGGTAGGAAATCCCCTAAGGATGTAGGGGTCACTTAGATCAGATCACAAAGATCTATTACAATGAATCATGAAGATTCCTTCAAGCTACTTATACTCAACAAATAACACTAAGTCACGGGACACTTATTCTAGTTCACTAAGAACTCTTCAAGTCACTTAAATATGGTATAATGGTCACTTAGACTAGCGAATTAGTTGAATGATTGTTGTTTGAGGTGTCGCTGAAGTTGCGTTGAGCTTGACTTCTTGAGAACTGAGTAGCAAAAATAGTTTGTCTCTTTTTGTAAAGTGAGGCTCTTTTGACTTTGGCAGAGGTTTAGCTTTTTACTTTTATATTTCGTACTTTGATTTGAATCCTCGTACTTTTTTATAGACCTCCTTGAAATCTCTTCATGTTAGACAGTCGACGCTACTTCATTAAATACTTCGATCCTAGAAAATCTCTGATGTTGACTTTTAGGGTGAATATGTCAGCTTGCTTTCGCCTCTGACTGGTCACATCAGACTATAACTTCATATACCACTTGTGAGTGGTGTCACATCTCCAAGATAGTTGTTAGACACATTTATATCTGATCTTCATATCAAACTTTAGGATCATAAACATCTTCTTGGGATCCTTAGTCTGCACATATTCTTAGTGTTAGTCTAATGTCAAACCTGAAATGCTTTACAAAATGCTTGATCGTAGACTTGAATGAAGGTCGTAGGTGTTTGGGAAAACAAACTCTAAGATAACTCTTACTCTACGATCCTTGAAGTGCTCTACGAATTAAGAGACACTCTACGATGAGCACTCAACAATCCTTAAGTAGACACTGCGATCTTTCTTCACTAAACGATCTTAGAGCAGACTCTACGATCTTTACTTTACTTTACGATCATTGAGTGAGCTCTACGTTCTTTCTGCAAACTCTGCGATCTTGACTTAATTTTACGAACTTCTAATAGACTCTGCGATCTTGCACTAGATGTTCTACGATAGCATAACCAACTCTGATATCTTCGAATAAACTCTACGAAATGATAGAGTAGCTTTATGATTGCTTAATATTACTCTATGATCGATTTTATCCTATCATTTATACATCAATTCAACTTATAAGATCAACCCAACAAATTTGATCTTTCTATACTAAGTCTATGTACACTATATTCATATTAAGGACTTTACAAAAATTACTGAACAAATATTCCAACTATTTTAACCATCTTTATTACATTTAGCTCATTTCTAACACTTTCACTCCCTCCTTTAGCGAAATTATTCCAATACACGATGAAGAAGCTAACATGGATTAGTTGGCGATACTAGGGTTTCATATATTTTTTGTCGACTTAAATAAATGGGTGAAAAAATGGAATAAGAATGAATTATTAAAAAAGACATTTTCACCCTTCATTTTCTACGTAGATGTGTTGAAAAAGCTATCAAAATTATGTCATTACTTCAACTAAATTGCAAATCTAACCCTCCTATTTGTCATGTTTTTGATAAACTGTTCCTTAAATTATTATTTTTTGCATAACTGTTGTTCATAGATGCGTTAGTCATGCAAATGTGTTCCTCCAATGTTCCCTAAACTTTTTTAGCACAATTGTTCCTCATAGATGCGTTAGTCATGCAAATATATTCCTTCAATTTTTTTCACATATTAAAAATTGATTTTCTCTCTCTTCTCTCCTCAATTTTTTTATTTTTTATTTTAAAAATTTGTGTAAAAAGTATACTATTTTTCTTTTTCTTTTTTATTTGTTTATTATCATTTCAAATTCAATATGAAATATCTCTAAATTCAAAATTAGTATAAATTAATTAATTTTAGACAATATAATTTCCAAAATTATAAACCTTACTATTTTTTATTTTTATCTAAATGGTACTAATAATTATATAATTTATTTTAAAATTGAATTTATCTCAAATTGATTTAAACAAATCATACTTGATCCTATATTTTGAGCAGAAAAAATATAAATTTGAAAATATTTTCATCATACGACTTATTATTAAAAGTTAAACTCAATATTTTTAAAGACAAACAAATAAAATTTTAAAAATATTGAGTTCAACTTTTAATAATAGTCATATGATGAAAATTTTGAAAATATTTTAAATTTATATTTTTTTGTTCAAAATATAGGATCATGTTTGATTTGTTCAAATCAATTTGAGATACATTCATTTTTTAAAAATCATACAATTATTAGTACCATTTAGATAAAAAAATAGTAAAATTTATAATTTTGGTAATTATATTGTTTAAAATTAATTAATTTATACTAATTTTGAATTTAGAGATATTTTATATTAATTCAAAATGTCAATATAAAAAGAACAAATAAAAGAAGAAGAGTATGTTTTTTACTCAAATGTTAAAAAAAAAAAATGAGGAGATAGGAGAGAGAAGATAATTTTTAATAGGTGAAAAAATTAGAGGAATACATTTGCATGATTACCGTATTTATGAGGAATAATTGTGCTAAAAAAATGTTTAGGGAACATTGGAGGAACACCTTTGCATGACTAATACATCCATGAGGAACAATTATGTAATTTTTTTTTAAGAAACAGTTTAACAAAAATATGACAAATAAAATAAAATAAAAATTGTAAAATAATTAAATTGAGTAAGAGTAGATGGACCGAAGCGTCGTTTTACCCAAGTCAATTAGACAATATTTCTTCCTTATCAATTCTGTATCTCTTCATAAACCCCCTCTGAGGATCATTTGATTACAATCTTTTGTGCATCGAAATCATGATATTTGTTGGCGGAATTCCATTTATAACAGACCCATCTTCGTCTCAGGTATTCTTCACCTCCCTGTTCCATTTTCCTGGCACACGAACTGAATTTCCCCATCTCTTTGTATATCTTACTGTACACGAACTGAATTTCAAATATAAAATGGGGATTTTTGGATTGTTTTAGTTTTTAAAAATTTTCATTTTTTCGGGTGGTTCTTATTTTGGAACGTCACCCTTCTGGTCTTAATTTCAGAATAGGAGTTTCTGGTCAGCTCCCCAAAGTCTTATTTTGATTAGGGTCTGCCCCCTTTTTGCTGGCATTTGAATGTGTACTTAAAATTGATCAAAATAAAGAAAGGGGAAATTTTGTTGGCATTTGTCAAACATGAAAGTTTGCGTTTTTAAGTGTTTTGTTCAGCTTGAGGACCTAGTTGAGGTATGTAGGATTATCTATATAAGTTACTACCCCCGTTCCCAAAAAAACTGACTTCTGCAAATTTTACAAACTTCAAGGATATATTTTTGTTCGGTTTTTATACGTTATATTTCTTCAGAGTTCAGTTTAACAATGATGGCGATATAACGAAATTGTGATGGCGAACTTGAGGAGACGGAACCTTTTTTATTTTGGAAAAAATTGTCAAATGGGACTTTTTTTTGTAAAAACGGAGGATCGTGGAGTACTATCTAAGATTAGTTCTGTAACATCTCTGATATTAGAGTGAATACATATATTGTTTATTGGTATGCAAGTGTATATAAAATTATTTAGGAAAAAAAAAGTATATACCAAATTTATTCAGCTCGTGCCGGAAGCCACTATTTACTTGTTTATTCAAAAGTTTATTCTCATTTTTCCAGTCAGCAGTTGGCTTGAAACAAGAACTAAGAAGTTGATATATCTCCCTCAAACACAAATAAAATAAAAATAAAAATCGAAGTGGGGTGAAGGATAACTCTCAGTCTCATCATTTTTTAATAATGAGTTAATATATTCGTCATGAGTATATCCCATGGGCCCCAATTCAATATGTTTTGTCTAGAGTTAAGAGATGTCTTATTTGAACCGTGATCATTCTATGTGAAATTTAACAAGTTTGAAGGGAAGGTTCATAACTCCCTTGTGGTTAGTTGTGCTTGTGCATAATGTGCAGCTTGAAGACTGGATTATCTTAAAGCTTTATGCTGTGGGGTACCTGAATACTTTTTTTTTCAATTGCATCCACCACATCAGGATCATAAAATGTTTTCATTGATTTTCACTATGTCATGGCTCAAGTGTTCAGCTTACCTGATAACTTGCTCTCAAAACTCATTCCTTGTAGGACAGTGATGCTTTGGTTGTTTTGATGGAGCACCCTATTTTGGTATCTGCATCGGATTCATTCAATGCTATCTCAGAGAGGAAGTTCTCAGTTTCTGAAGAATCTAATTTGGAGAAATCAACCAGTAAATGTGTTTATGTTTTTCAAAGAGAATATGCAACTATTGATCCTGCTGTATGTTCATCCTTTTGTTTCTCCAGGCAGCTAAAATGCTCTAGTATGAATTTTCAAATTTCATTTGTTTGTACTAGAGCTAATTTGTACGTAGATTAATGCAATGCACGTATATTCTATAAATCCATTGACAGTCGCACAAAAACTAAAGAAGTTAGTCTGTTGGTGATAAACACTCTGTAATATGCTAAGGAACTTGTCATGTAATTGTAGTTATGTGTCTAGCCAATCCAGGCCCTTAATTCCCTGAGATTAGGAGTGTCCTCTTGCTATAAATAGATCAAGAAGGACCTTCCAGTGCCTCATTTTTGGGACAAGTAATCCCTGGTAGTTCTTCAGTAAGAAGGTCTGTCCTATCTATGAATGATAAGCCTGCAAGACGAGCATTATTGTCCAGAGCGCAGTAGAGGTATGATGTTATAACCGTGGCTCACGGACACAGTTTCCTGCACAAAAAGTGATTCAGGAAGAGAGGTTCTTGTAGGACTGGTGTCATTTACTGCTTTACCTTTTTTTGTGGGGCCATGGTCTAGACATGCCCCAGGTCATGCTTATAACTTATTACCAAAATAATGTGTTATTTTAGATTGGATGCATCCAGCCTGGAAGATTAAAGTAAAGTTGTGATTTCTATCTCACGTGAGAAGTAGTAATACCGTTGGTGTAGTTTCAGTTATAGTTTATTAAGTTGATTTTGGTTCACCTTAAAAGCTAAACTGACTTTTCTTAGTGAAAAAGCTTTTCGAAGTGCTATGAACAGTGGTTAATGAAATATACTTGCAAAAAATTAACCTGATTGGAGTTTACATTGCTTATTGACTCATTGTTCTTTGGTTATCTAAGTTTTATGTGGAAAGGTTCGGTGTAATTCTCTTTAAGGGCCAGAAATTAAAGATTCTGATTCCACATCTAAATTTTGTATGTTTCTTTCACTGAAATGTACTGAACATCTGTGTTACTATTGTTCTTCTTATGGAAAGTTAGTTGGCACTGATGAAGCAACAACTTGTGTGGGCCTTGTCATTCGAAACCGGAGAAGTGGAATGTATGTATAGCATGCATAAATATATATATATATATATATATTAATTTGTTAGTAAGTGCTTGATTTGAATTTCTTACTTTCTATATCTGGGTGCTTGATTGCAGGACCTCTGTTGCCCATATGGATTCACCAAATGTTGTTGATATTGGCCTCACCCAGATGCTGTCATTAGTTGTCAATCATAATTTTGATGACGTTTTGGATGTATGCTTTTTATATCCTTAAGAACTTGTGTTGTCCGGATGGTGATTTTTATGTGTTAACTCTGGGTACTTTTTTAACAAAAGATGTAACCTATGCAAAAATGTATACAGGTCCATCTAGTTGGTGCTTTTGTGGATACCTCTCCTCAAGTTTGGCCCAAGTCCCTGTACTTTGTCTTTGATTTTCAGCAGATGTTGTTACTTGTTACTACTCAGGCAGAAATATTAATGTTGAATCTAATGGACTTTGCATGCAGAGTGTAAATCGTGGCACTAAATCAAGAAACTGTACAAAATTGGATGGCTATTCTTTTTCATTGTGTACGAAGATAATTGAAACTTTGCGAAAAAGCAATGTAAACTTTCACATCCAAACTCTCCATGTTCTGGGGCACAACACAAGATGGGATTCTCAAGGACATGCTTTCCCCATATTCAATGGGTTACTGGTCAGTTTTGACTTCATGAATTCCTTTCTTCATGTTACAAGTTTGGTATGCTTTTACTGTAATATTCAAGTTTGTTGTTTGTAAAGATGACAATATATTATATTTGTATCTCTAACTAATTCATGCGAAAGTTTCATCTTCTTAATTTCAAAGGAAGAAAGTTCTACTTCTGTCAGGAACATTAAACCTAATTAGCACCAGTTGACTACCTTTATGTCCTGATCAGTTGTTAAAGGAAAACTATTTTAAATATTTAGTGATGATACTATTTAGAATTTTACTAAATCCTATATGTCATTTTTGTACTCTTTAACTCTTACATGTGGACTGTGTTTTCTGGCTATGTCCTGCTAACTGCTCCTCTAAATTCTCCAGGAGAAATGCAGATTCCCCCTAGCATTCAGACATACCAGTAGTCTTCAGTCTTCAAACTTTGGTAATTCCAGTAGATGAAAACCCATCAACAATTGACCATCTTATAATTCTATAAAATAGTACATATAGTAACTGAACCTGAATCTAACCAAGGGACATTATTAATCTTAATAAGCCACAGCAATATTCGGATTGTTGACTTGAAAAGTGTCACAGTCCCAAGCCTTGACCCAGGACATTCTAGTTGATGGAGGGTGTACTTGAGGAACTATTAGGCTTATTAGAGTCTTACTCTATTTTTATGGTAATGATTTATGTTGCTTGGAAAATTACCAAATTTATACATTTTCTTTTGTTAAGAGCCTAGGCATGTTTTATAGATTTAGTTTGGTGGACATAGGTCGTCAATGTTCCATGAGTCTTATTTTATTAGTTTATGAACTATTGGGTCCTTTGATATGGGTTTACTTGATGTTTGTTTATATTTTCAAAGTCAAGTCAAATAGTTTTCAATTAAGATGTTCCAGTCTTCGTAAAGTTGGAATTGCTTAAGCTTATATAAAGTCATGCAATGTTCGAAAAAACTAAAATCGGTACGAGGCGTTTTTCTCTGGGCTATGCGAGGCGTGAGCCTCGAGACGGAGCGAGGCGGAAGCCTTGATTTAAAGACCTAAAAGTCCCCAAAAGTTATGAAAAAATACTAATAAAACCATAAAATAATTCATCATTACAATTAAGGTCATAGAAGACATAAATAACCAACGTCACAATAATGTATTATTACAAAACATCAAAATAACATAATATCATCGAGTACTTATATAGTGATCATCCATCACTATGTAAGTAATGTATCATTTGTATCTAGCGGCTTGAATAATGGATCATGAGCTTTATTAACTCCAGGGGTTGCGGTGCCATATTTCCATGCAGGATCTTTCTTACCCATAATCTTAATTCACTGTAATAATAAAAGAAATTGTTATTACATATTTACATTAGCAAATAGCAATTCATGTACACAAAAATTGATATTGTTATTGACAGTCTAAAAAATCAAATGGAATTATCATATGCTATTGTACACAATAAAAACTGTTAATGCTATAATTGCTATTGTGATACACTGTAAACTATAATTGCTAAAACAATAACAATAAAACAATAACAAAACAATACAATTAAAACTAAACACAACTCAATAACAACTACATTCACTACAACAACTCAGAACACAACTACAGTCACAACTCAGAACATTCACTACAGTCACTACATTCAGACGCCCCAAGCAGAAGGAGAAAACAGAAAAGAAAACAAAAAAACAGAGACCCAATCAGTCTCGCGACCCAAGTAGAAGGAATCTGGAAAGAAGTAGAAGAAAGGAGCAGCCAAGAAGGAGAAGAAGAAAGTCGTGATCGAAGGAGAAGGAGAAGCCGAGAAGGAGAAGAGTAGAAGAAGTACAAGAAGAATAAAGAGGATACCTGGAAAGTCGCCCCAAGCAGTCTCGCGATCAAGCCAAATCTCGCGACCCAAGCAGTCTTGCGACGAGGAGAAAGTCGACCCAAGCAGTCTCGCGAAAGCCTGATATTCGGTAATGGTAAGTCGACCCAAATCTGATATTAGGTCTTTTTTTAAGCCAACTCAAGGCGTACGTCGCCTTGAGTAGCGATCTCCACAGTATGCTTCAGCAACAGATAAAGCGGTTGTTTGTCTAAGTCGAGCAAGCGGTCATACCTGCTCTGACGTGCGCCTCGGCGCTATTCTTCGAACATTGAAGTCATGTCATGCTTTCAAGTTTCAACTCGAAATTAGTAACGATAAAGTAATAGAAAATTTCCCCATAATTTATTTTAAGATTGTTATGCAATGTTAATCTCGTTGATGCCTACTATAACTTAGTTATGCTTCCTAGCTTATTCCTCTTCACTTTTATGCGCGTATAGCCTTGTGATTTTACTATATAACTTTGTGATCTGAACTTCATTCCAATTACTCACAAATCACAATTAGAGACAAATCACATTCCAATTACTCACAAATCACAATCATGTATGCTGCTAATGTTGTTTTTAAATTAACATCTTTAGTCTCTTTTGTACCTTAATACAGGTTGAACCTTCCACTGGTTCAGTCATCCCAGCCAGCTTTGATATAACTTCAAGAAGTCCTGATGAAATTGTCAGAAGGATCCGACTGACTGCTTCTTTTGAGGACCCTAGTTGTTCTGGGAGGTTACTAGAGACATACGACACACAAACCGATCAATTTGTAATTGTTCCATTTACCTGGTGAGACTGATTCTTTTAACAGCTTTTGCTTTAATCAGTCGTATTTGAATGTTTATACTTGAATGCTTTTAAAGTCTGAAAGAAGTAGTGAATTATGCTTGGTTCCACTCATACTGTCCTTTTTCTACTTGTTACTCGTGTTTGGATTTTTCCCTCTAAAACCTCAACTATTCTGCCTTTTCTTATCAAGTCTCCAGCAAATAGATTTCCCTTACAGAGATGTTATATTTTTCATCTGTTAGGACCAGACGACAATTAAGTGTTGCCTTCGCACTGCGACACCTTTCTGACACAGAAATTCTCCTCTCATGTTCTACTTCACCTTCAGCTGAATGCCCAGATTTTGTTGATAATCAAAGAAGGTACTAACAGCTCTATGCTATTATTGGTTTATTGTATATCATTTCTTAATACTTGGGTTGCAGTCTGCAACATTTGAGCTTTGGTACAATGAAGTATGGAAATTTCGAGGGATCCATAATAACGCTGTAGTCGGCGATACCTATAACCTATCCCATACTTTGTGAACAAATTCCTATTTCTAAATTAAAATTTATGATGTCAAACATGCATACAATACTACTTAATTTAACATAAACCCAAAAGTAATGGATTAACGAAATCATGTTATTTCCTGCGGTATTATAGTTGTTTACCATCACATATTGTTTTAATGTTTTAACATTCTTGTTAGAACCTATTCATTGAAAAAGATAAATAAAAAATGATCTTTCTCATTGATTTAAGTTCTAAAATTATCAAAATAAGTTTGGGGTTTCAAGTTTGAAACCTCTTAGAAAATACCGGCCGTTACTGTTTATGACATGCAGCGCCAGGCCCAGGGGCGAAGCTAGTCAATTGACCCCACTGATTTTTTTATATATATATGATGTAATAGATTTTTTTTGTTGTTGTAATTTATTAATTTGACCCAACTGAATTATATTTTTTTATATATATGATGTAATTGATTTTTTGTTGGTGTAGTTTAGTAATTTGACCCCACTGAATTTTTTTCTTGGCTTCGCCACTGTGCAGAGCATAATTCAAAGGAAGAGAATCATTAATGAAAGATAACTTCTTTTGTTGCTTATACAGGCAGTGTGAATATTTGATTGCACACCCAGACTGGAGGAAAACCTTTCCTTCAAAGCAGCCTCTTGTATTTGAGAGGATTTCAGGTGGAGGTTGGAGAAGGCTCTAAACCCCCCCACCCCAACCCCCAACCCCACCCCCAACCCCAGGATTAAATTGGAACCCCACACTTCTTCTCTCCTTATATGTGAACCATTATTTACTGTATCAAGCTCGTGATCATGTGCACTGCAGTAAAATAGATTTTATTGCTGCTTGATCAGTTTGAGCTCCCTAGTTGACAAATTAGAATTTTTAGCTTACAGTTACATGGAATATTATTGCTTGGCATCTTTTACTCATTATGTGAATATCCTAAATACGAATTCATAAAGAATACCCACTTCAAACTTTACAAAACTAGTATGAACTGTTGATCTCTCTTGGAGGGGGGGATCAAATTGATACTGTGTTTGTGTTTTAGTATTATGCAACTAGTATTTTTGTTTAATATTACCAAAAAAGTTCCATTCTTTCAATTTAGTTCACCATTTCCCATTAACTTGACATTGATGAGCATAACATGTTTAAACATTTTGCTTCTTTTTTCTTTCTTTTTTCCTTTTGGTCAGCTGTGTTATATCATTTGATGTTGGTATTTTAGTTCTTCATACTGGATTGAGCTTGGGTGCATATTAGTTTATTTAATGAAACACAAGAAGGTTTTAAATAGAAATGGATATTTATCATAATTACATAGTTTCTTTCATTCATGCTCATCAATTTCAAATTGTGAACATGTACAGATACCAAATTGAGAAGGAACAGAATTAATATGGTACCAAGATAAAAGATGAAAGAATATAGACTATATTTAATGAAACACAAGATTTGTAGCCTAGAAATGGATATTGGGTGTTTTCATATGGGAACATAGTTTCTTTCCTTGTACATCTATGACGGAAATAGTATCATTTCACTGCCAATATCCTGAAAACAGTTTAAGCTAATTCAGCAGTTTCACTGTATCAACAAAAAGAAGGCTTCAAGTTATAACCACCGGAACCACCATACTAAGCTAAATGCTGACGGGTAATGAATTTATTAAGGTTAATAAGAATCCCCCAAATGAGGGATCAAATGGATTTGAATTTGATTGCATGCACAATCCTTGCAAGACCTTGTTTTGGTGTTTAACCAAACAAGAACTTATTTCAGATTCAAGGATGATGCAACTGAGAAGATTCCTATTTTCTATTACTCGCCTGCATTTGGTTTCGACAAAATTAAACATGAAAGGATTCGGTCTAGCAATCACACAATTTACTGAGCCTCACAAATGATCAAAATAACATAGCCTAAATGCAAATGTAAATCATGCTCCGGCCGAGACAAATACAATGCAAGATTTTCTGCCAAAAAGTTGCATCCCATGAGAAATCCTTTGTCAAACAATTAAAGCCGTACATTTATATTGCTCAAGCAGCTGTCCTGCGCAGCTCACTAGCTCCATGTGCAAAATGACACTTTTCCCCAAAAGTGCACGACCCCTTGGAAAAATTTTCACATACCTTTGTTTTGAAATTACCTGCTGGAGGAGCTTGCACAGGCTTAGTCATAGGGTTTCTTCCGGGGACTCCTGTGCCAACACCAATGTTCATGATAATCTCACGTACCATTGTACTTGCGTGTTTGATTTGATCAAAAGTTCCCTCAAGCTCAACATTCCTTTGATTAGAATCTGTGTCATGCTCCCTTATGGCGAGCTTGACCCCAGTCATGTGGGATATTTGCTTTGAATTCACGCCACCCTTTCCAATAACAGCTCCAGCAAGTGATGCATCTATGCTTATCTTGGCTGTAGCTGATGCACCAAAATTGGCAGCAGCAGCTAGCCCAGTTGGGGATGGTTCTACCCGTCCACCATAAGGGCCCATCGGTCTCAAGGCTCGAGGATCTTCGTAACCTGGCTTCCCAAGTTCCATCTCACTATGGGCGAAACGACATTTATCACCAAACTTGCACCCTTCTGGGGTGTTGTACTTGTTGCAGAGCTTAGCTTTGACAATTGATGCAGGACCATCAGCAAAGGGTGGCAGGGTGGGTTTTCTTGCGACTGGCCCACTCATATTTGTCATGTGACCAACTGCATTATAGCCACCAGGAACATAATGCAGAAAGTGACAACCCTCACCGAATTGGCATCCTGAAGGGCTGCAGGATATGAATATGTGAGAAACAAGGTGGCACACAATACTGAAGAAATAGCATCGATATATCATGTATACAATTAAGCATTCATGCATGCCAAATATATAATACATACAACATACATAAGTGACCAAGAAGCGTTAAGGTATTGAACTAACTGAGTAACCACCAAAATGTTCCTTGCACAGAAACAGATCACATGAAAAGGAAATGAACGAAGACAAGGGCAGGACAGACTGGACTGGCAGGAAAAAATCATACAAGTAACGGACACGAGGTCAAATGTAAAAGGTAACTATTTCAACTCCAAAGAAATCTGACCAACCTCTTGTCTCTTTGGCATAACTCAATAAATTAACAAGGGTTCACTCACACCCACGTGTGCACACACCCACTCCATCACCCATTCAAAAAACAAACAGCTATGTATAACTTAGAATAAGGGCATAGAGGCAGGAAAAATCATACTCTCCCTTTGTTGATTTCTTTTCTAGATTAATTTTCTTTTGTTCTACATAGAAAATTGATATTTTCATGTAAAAAAAATAATATTTCTACATGTAAAACTATGACACGAGGTCAAATGTAAAAAGCCCCTCTTTCCCGGAAAGACCTCGTGATAAATATTGTGAGTTATAATATTAATGTAACTATTTCAACTCCAAAGAAATCTGACCAGCCTCTTGTCTCTTTGGCATAACACAAGCCACACAATTTGATAATCCACTATTGAGGCATCAATAAATTAACAAGTAAAACAGGTTCACTGTTGAAGTATTTAATGTAGACTCACACCCACGTGTGCACACACCCACTCCATCACCCATTCAAAAAAAAAGAAGTTATGTATAACTTAGAATAAGGGCATAGAGTCATTTCTACATTCAACATTAACTTACATTTCCTACTATTTCCCAACCAACTGTCCACCATGGACCACATACAGTAAATTGTAGTACTCCAATAGGTACTGGTTTGGAGTTTCTTGTTGCATTTCAAAAAGGGAAATTTCTCAAAGAGAGAAAGGAAAAGAGAAAAGGGGGGATGGGGGTTGGAGGGGGGGAGTTTCCATTAAGACCTACCTGGACTTTTCTTATGAAGCCTCATCTTTTTAAGTAATACATATACTAATAACTCCTATAAATATGCTTCGATGAAGAGTGTGAGAAGCATATGTAGTACCACATATCAGGTCTACAGGATCCAAAAAATACCACACCATCCAAACCTCAAAAGTAAGAGCTATTGACACAAAGCAACGGCTTTTCAATTATTATAATAATTGCCCATATACAATTATATTCTGAAAGAGAACCACTGCCTCTGATTTACAACCTTTTCCATTATTAAGCTGAGAAGAACAAACCGTAACACCAATATATACATATCATAGTATTTGGTCTTCCTTGAAAATTTTAATTGATTTGGATCAGCTACTTCAAGATAACAATTTATAATTTAGGACATTATTTGGGATGAATTAAGATCACAACCTGAAAAACTTCATGCATGGCTTTGATTTGCTTCCTACACCAGTTCCAAAGGACTCCATTTCTGTGGCAGAAAATTAATTACTTTGTTACAGTTAAATTCTTAATTAAACAAAAAAAACTTTCAAGAACAAGGACAATTGACATCATTATTCATTATTAATGATAACCATATCATTAACAAAATTAACAATTCATTAAAAGCAATTTATGTAACCTCTACTTCACCAATCCCAAATTTAGCAATACGCTAAACCCGTAAACAAAAGTTGAGCCTACCATTAAATATCTCAAATTTTATAGACAACCAACAAAAAATATTATTGATGTGCTCTAAGTTTATTAGAAACAAATTCTCGAAACAAATGCAATAAACAGAACCAACTTAAACACCGTCCATACTTGACAACACTCCGCAAGATTCTCATCAAGAGTCCATTGCTTATTCCTCTATATTAATACTGCTTAAAGTCTCACAGAAAAAAAAAATCACGATTGCAAGGTGAATAAACACAAAAGCAGAAGAAACAAAACATATATAGTATAACAGGTTTAGTAATAATCATCAGGTAACTCTTGTCCAATTTGACTAAATTAACTCCTACCATTCTTGACCCTGCTAAGCCTTTTGTAGCCATACAAAAGATTAAAAAAATAAAAATTCAAACAACAAATTTAACATTTGGGAATCATAATACAGCTAGAACAGAAAATGATGCACAACATTTCAATCAACAGGAAAATATATTTAAAATAAATTGACTCAAATGAATTAATTAACAAGATAAATTATATCTAAAAGCAAGAAGTCTATCCAATAACCACAAAGATAGTAACAAGAAAAGTAAGATTGAACTAAAATACTAGCTAAAAAGAGAGAGAAAAAGACTAACCATCCTTAGATCTCTTGTGACCTCCGTTCCAAACACCATCTTGTCTGCCTCTCTTCCGGCCGAACTCCATTATCCTCAGATCCAAACAGAAACTCAACAACAAAAAAGAGATAAAACAAATTTACCACAAAATTTGTGCATATCAATACGAGAATGTGGAAAGAGAAAGTCTTAATTTCTGAATTCAAAGAGTGCAAAGCAAAACCCTAGGGTTTTGCAGAGGGCGGAGAGAAGCGGTTCTGCGGAACTGAAATTTATGATTTTTGGTTGGAGCCCGCGCTCCTTCTATCTTTTTTGTTTTCTCACGTGACCTTAATATTGGACCTTACGTCAATATGCTCACTCAATACCTAATACAGGCATGTGAATAGATTGGGCCAAATCATTTACCCAATTCAGCTCCGCTAGCCCGCCAAAAATGACCATGAATTTACACAGCATTATACACCATTTCTATCCATCAATATAACATTTATATATAGTATTTATATCGTTCAATATAAGAATCAACAACCGGCGATATTATTTTCGATGACATCTACTATTATTAGTAGCGGTCGTCTGCCATTAATAGTAACGGCTAGCCCGCTAAAAAAAGACCATGAATTTACATAGCATTATACACCATTTCTATCCATCAATATAACATTTATATATAGTATCTCTATCGTTCAATATAAGAATCAACAATCGGCGATATTATTTTCGATGACATCCATTACTATTAGTAGCGGCCGTTAACCATTAATAGTAACGGCTAGCCCGCTAAAAAAAGACCATGAATTTACATAGCATTATACACCATTTCTATCCATCAATATAACATTTATATACACTATCTCTATCGTTCAATATAATAACCAACAACCGGCGATATTATTTTCGATGACATCCGTTATTATTAGTAGCGGCCGTTTGCCATTAATAGTAACAGATGTGAATTAATTTTGGTCGTTGGTTTTTATATTAAATGATAGAGATGGTGTATGCTAACAAATACATGATATGAATCATTTCCTTATATATATAATACTCTCTCCGTCCCAAATTATTTATTGTTTATAAATTATAATTATAACTGACCCACACACCACATTTTTTCTTTGATTATTTTAAATTTTCATTTTAAAAAATTATGCACCCATGTAAATATGTGCCGCATGTATTTTTTTTAAATATGTTAATCTATTAATCTATTTTAACCACTCCTCAATTTTCGTCCAACATCGGTAATTAATTATTTAAAAAATCTCAAGTAATATGGGAACTTCTCTATACACTATCCGCGACTTTCTCAACCTCGCATGAAAGTTTTCTATTTCCTCTATTCTCTCTTCTTCTGAAGCTTTTAAGGTTTCGACGTTTTTATCCCCGCTATATCATTTTCAATATTTTTTTAATAAATTTTAAATATAAGAATTTTGCACACGCAACAAGTTATATATATATATATATGAATGATCCATAACATCTATATGCTATGGAATAAAAAATGACATATAGTATGTTAACCCTCCGTTTAACAAATAGATGACTGGGATTTAAAATGGGAATACGCGGTTCGCTAAACTTACTAGCAGACGTGTTTAATCAAACTTCCGGACTCTTTTGCCCCCAGTTACGCAATTAGCCAGGACACAACAATCCCTTGTTTTCAAATACCGTGTAATTAATCTGTAAATACTAGGTCGCGAGGGTTGTCCCTTGTTTTCAATTAGCGTGTAATTCTAGAATCCAAACCCAAATCCGTCAAATATATACCTACATAAAACTGTAGAGAGAGGGAAACAACTCAACACGACAAACAAGAGAGAGGAAGAGAGTATTTTTAGAGAGAGAAAGTGAGAAAGAAGAAGAAGGGTGTGTTGGGAAAAAATCACCTCCCAAATATTGTTGTCTTTGATAAATTAGACGGATAAAATATCATCATATGCCAAACAGATTAAATTTGCAGTTTCACCAAAATAATAACCATGCAGGAAATAAGTAAAAAATATCCAACCACGAGATACCAAGATTTTACATGGAAAACCCTCTAAAACTAAGATGTAAAAACCACGGGATAAACTCCGAATAATTCACTAGAATAATATGAGAGAATACAAAGATATCTTAATTTGAGTACAAACTCAAATTACTTCACCACAATAACTATGTGATGGAACCCAAATAAAACACCCTTTTATTTGAACTATCTTTCTCTCTCTATTTTTCTAACTCTCTTCTACCCTCTCCCCCGGATGGGATTACTTTCATCCATCCTTCCCGGATGGGATTTCTCTCACCCACCCTTTTCTTTTTCTCTCTACTCTCTTTTTCGGATGTTTTGCTTCTCCGAATTGATGTATTGTTGGTGTGTTTATTTCCCTTTCCTTAGCCTTCCTTTTATAGTCGAATGGAGGAGAAGAAGAGTAAATGAGGTGGGCAAAAAGTCAAGGGTTGGTGGACGGTAGGAATTTGAAGGGCGGACATTAAATGGGTGAGAAATAATGTTGACCAACAATCTCCCCTCTCCGAACCCATTAAATGATATGTTCACCATGACTCAAGTGATCACTTGGGTCGATTCATGTGTCAAATTCAACTCTTGAAGAAACCACAACATTTCGTTGTCAACTCGAAGAGTAGATAAAGCAATACACTTCGCAACTTGGATCGCCATAACACTACCCCCCGCAAAAAGTAAACAAATACCCAAGTAGTCTCCTTTTCTTCAAACTGCTATATGCTCGCTTCAGATAACCTTCCAAGACTGAATTTGCATGTCAAACCACAACTCCTCACTTGGAGTTAATCCCAACGAAGCCTTGACTCAACTCAAGCTTCTTGGAATTTTCAACTTTCTTCACGTTCGACTTTATCTAATCGACATGGCTCTTCTTGATCGGAGGATCTAACTCAAACTTGACAGATTTTTGCTTGTCAAATTCTTTCACAACCACTTTGTATCTTGGCTGCGAGCTATCACTTTCCTTCTTCACTTTTGGTACCCATTTCAAGTGAAGAGCTTTCTTCTCGTGGTTCTCATGCAAGGCTTTTCTTCCATCTTCCATGGCTTTGTACCACATCTTTTTCCGCCTAACTCCCCCATCTTTAACACCTTCCACACGTGCCTACATTATGTAAAAAGCGCCTACCTTCTTTCCTCTAGTCACCACTAGAGACCCTTTAGTGAGCTTCCACTAACCTTCACCAAAGGAAATGCTATAACCATTCTCATCAAGCTTACCAGTAGACATCAAATTAAGGCGGATATCCGGAACATGTCTGACTTCTCTAAGCATCAACATGCCACCATTGTTAGTCTTCAGATAAATATCTCCAATGCCGATAACCTTGGATGCACTACCATTTTCCATCCGTACATAGCCAAAATCACCACTAATGTAGGATGTGAAGATCTCACCACACGAAGTAGCATGGAACGAAGCACCCGAATCAATAACCCATTCATTAACTTGACACTTGGGTTTACCATCACTAACAAGGGCTACATCAATGTCGGATAGATACACAATTGAGTCCTTATCCTCATCTTTTTCCTTAGACTGTTCCTTCTTTAAAAATCTGCACTCTCGCCTTATAAGACCCGATCTCTGGCAGTGAAAACAAATAATCTCTTTTCCTCTCAACCTTCTCCTGAATTTGTCATCTTCAAAAGAGCTCTTCTCTTTGTTTCGCTGCTTCTTCAAGAATGAAAAAACTGTGTGTTTGTGTCTCAGAATTCACACCTTGCTCCTTTCGTCTTGTCTCCTCATTATGAAGACTCCCTGACCATTTGCATAGTCATTTTTCCTTCCTGAGTTGAATTGCTTAGAGACACCACCAAAGTCTCCCAAATTGTTGGGCAACGAATCGAGAAGCAAAAGAGCACGAATCTCATCATCAAGATTCAACTTCATGGTGGACAAATTAGTTCACCAAACCTTGAACTCACTCATATGCTCCAACACACTGCCTCCGTCCTTGTACTTTAGATTCACAATTTTTGAATGACAAAAATTTTATTTTGTGCATTCTTCTTCTTCTCGTACATGTAGACTCTAGTGTTGTCCATAAAGTGTGAGCATCCGTCTCTCATGAAACATGGTGGAACACACTTTGATCAATCCAACTAATGGGATGTGACCAATAGTCTTCCTATTCATTTTATTCCAATCACCTCGGACTTATCCGCGGCTTCTTTCCCTTGAGCTCCAACGGATCATATAAATCCTTGCAATAAAGGATATCCTCCATTCCGGGCTTCCAGATTGAAAAATTTGAAGAGGTCAATTTAATCATGGCTCCGATTGATTCCTCCATAAAATTTATCAAAACAATCGAGCAAATAACCTTTAGCTCTGATACCAGTTGTTGGGAAAAAATCACCTCCCAAATATTGTTGTCTTTGATAAATTAGACGGATAAAATATCATCACATGCCAAACAGATTAAATTTGTAGTTCCACCAAAATAATAACCATGCAGGAAATAAGTAAAAAATATCCAACCACGAGACACCAAGATTTTACGTGGAAAACCTCTAAAACTAAGAGGTAAAAACCACGGGACAAACTTCGAATAATTCACTAGAATAATATGAGAGAATACAAAGATATCTTAATTTGAGTACAAACTCAAATTACTTCACCACAATAACTATGTGATGGAACCCAAATAAAACACCCTTTTATTTGAACTATCTTTCTCTCTCTATTTTTCTAACTCTCTTCCACCCTCTCCCGGATGGGATTACTTTCATCCATCCTTCCCGGATGGGATTTCTCTCACCCACCCTTTTCTTTCTCTCTCTACTCTCTTTCTCGAATGTTTTGCTTCTCCGAATTGATGTATTGTTGGTGTGTTTATTTCCCTTTCCTTAGCCTTCCTTTTATAGTCGAATGGAGGAGAAGAAGAGTAAATGAGGTGGGCAAAAAGTCAAGGGTTGGTGGACGGTAGGAATTTGAAGGGGCGGTACATTAAATGGGTGAGGAAATAATGTTGACCAACAGGGTGACGCGTGGAAAGGGGCTGATGCGTGTAAGCTTGTGGCAGCAAAAATGGCGAGATCGCGGTGGAAACACCTCTTCATTTCTCCATTCTTAACGCCCTCCACCTCTAATAGACCCTAACATCTTCTTAACTTTTTGTTCCTTGTGATCTATTTCTGGATCTTCCTTCTTCTTAACTTCAGGTACGAATTAATCCAAATTTTACAACAAGCCTCTACATTGCTGTGCCTGTTACGTTGTGTTTTTCTCTACTCAATTTGTTAAATTCACGCCGACTTTTCTCAATCTTGCATGTGATTTTTTTGAAATTATAATTTTTAGTTGTTGTTATATAGAAATGGCGACGGAGGTGGCGAAGGTTTTGTACATTGTTGTGGTGAATGGTGAGGATGAGAAGAAAGAGGAAAGCAAGCAAAGAGTCCAGAAGTCTCTATCTTTGTCTTGGCTAATTGCGTAACTGGGGGCAAAAGAGTCCAGAAGTTTGATTAAATACATACCGCTAGTAAGTCTAGCGGACGGCATACTCCCATTTTAAATCTCAGTCATCTGTTTGTTAAACTGAGGGTTAAAATGTTATATGACACTTTTTATTTGTTGAACGGACCAGCGACGGAGCAAAAGGAAAAAAGCACGCGGGCTTTGTGACCCGGGTCAAAAACCAATATGCAATCACAGAACTTAACTTTCACTTTCACCGTAACAAAACTTTACAAACTCTGCCAATTCTCTCTCAAACCCCCTTTCCCCGTTCTGAAGCTATGGTTTGCACAGATGTTACAATTAGATAGGCAAACCAAATCGCGTCTCACTATCTGCCTGCCTTAACCCAAAACCCCAAATCAAGTCTCCACCTCCGACCTCTCTGCATCTCAGCCCGTAACTACTGGTACGTCAATTGTTTTGGTTTTGTTTCCATGAATTAAGGCTAGGGTTTGAACATGTCTATGGGCAATTTTAAAATAGGCATAAGTTGTACTAGAATAAGAATCTATGGCGCATGAATTACCGAATTGGACTATGAAAAAACCCTCAATTGAGTATATCTAATAGATTGTAATTAACTTTTTTTAGTTTTCTTATATTATAATAATCATCAGTTTGTGGTTGATTTCATGTTTATAGATGTCAATCCATGTTTATTGTTTTGAGTATTTTGAAATGAAGTGTTTGTGTGTGTAATGCACATTAAGTGTTTGGTAAAATGTCCTACTCTGTAGTCTGTTTATAGAGGTCAATACATTTATGAGTGTTCTGAACGGGAAGTGGACTGAGAATCTGCTAGTAAATTTTTTGTTAATTTTGTTGTGTAATTCTTATTGTTTTATTGTATGCCAAAAAATTGCCCCAACTATCATAACTTATGGGTGTATATTTTGGTTTTAGAAGGCTTTAAATAAAAGGATTTACAACATTCTTCATGGTGTAATAAAGGTGAAAACTGCTAAGTTGAAGAGTTGAATATATTAATGGTAATTTAGTTTTATGTTAGATGAATTTTGCTTTTGCCACATGGATAAACAACATAAGGGGACTCTAAAAGTTGCATTCATACTATGATACCAACTACACTACCACCCTTTCTTTTTCTTAATATGTTTTGAAGTTTGTGATTTTGAATTTCCTTTTGCATGTAATTTCAAAATGTAACAGGTATTTATGTTGATTGCTATGATTTTTGTGTTTTTTTATAAATGTGGGTAGATTTCTATGTAGGTTCATATATGTATAGATTTACAAGATGATCAACTTTATAACACAATGACAGTTTAATATTATGGGACATGCAAACTTTATTTAGTCAGAGTAATAGACCTAATGGTTCGAATAAATGTTATTTATGTTGAATACTTCATTTTTTATGGCCATATATAAACTTTGAGAAGTACTTCCTCATGGATGTCTCCTGCTCTTTGTGGCAATACTTTAGTAACATTATTGTTAGGTGCCTTGCTTCCACTACTACCTTTGTTACTAACTCTATATTTTGACATGTGTTTAGCACGTGTGCGTGGAGACTGATCATATATAATGGCTTTAGTCATGGTAGGCTAAGTTCTAATACATACAACTTTTTCTGTATGATTAGGCTGGGAACTCTTAATTGAATGAGGTTGTTAATCAAACATATTTCATAGTGTCTGTAGTTGTAGGTATATGAATAGGAATGAAACTTGATCAGTTTACCTGTTATATCAGTTCAATCTCGCAGCTGGTGATTGGCGCCGCCATGGCCTTGGCCCTTGGGGTTTTGCTAAAACCTCAAATTCCAATCTCCGCTATGTAGTAGGAGTATATCCATGGGTCGAATCGAACCATTCTGTGGTAACTTAACTAATAGACCAAACCGGGTCGAGCAACCCAAGTGTGTGCACATAAATAAGTTGTGTTTGTAAATTATATGGGATAAAATAAAAAATTTATAAAATTTGAAGGATTAATAAAAAATTATAAAAAAAGATAATATAATAAAAGTTATAGGGGGAAAAAGTAATAAGGGAAAAAAATGTGATATAAACTTATGGAGACTTTATAATATAAAATTTTCATTTCTTTATATAGTTTGGGAATTGTTAAATTCATAATAAAAATTATTATTTTCACAATAAAAATATCGTTATAGATTCTATAAAGACGATTTTCACCGTCGCTATACATTTACAACGACATTTTTATTCTGAAAATAACAATTTCTATTGTAAATTTAACAATTATCTACAATTTTCGTTTATTCAATTCATTTTTGCTTCAAGTCAAGATAATGTTACCAGCAGCAGTACGTGGAGTCTGTAAACCACAAGGTAGAATTTAGAAGCACCATACAATAATAAACCCGCACGCGTAAAATTCACATCCATTCATTCAATACCCAAGAGATAAAATCAAAACTTACAAATAAAATAAAGGCTAATCTCCTCAATCATCATCTCACTCACTTCTCGCCCAAAATCATCCTCCTCCTATATGGGTATGGCTGTGTTTAATTTGTTTTAGCTCTCGCTTCTCTTCAATCTACTTTCACGCTCAGACTTGGGCATTTGGCGGCGACTCACAGCGTCCAGTCTTCGTTTCCGCGCCTGCAGCCGTGTCGAGTGCCCGACCTACGACTTGATTCAGGCCGGAGATGGCTACGAAATTCGACGCTACAATTCCAGCATATGGTCTTCAACTTCTTCCATTCAAGACATTTCCCTTCTTAAAGCCACCAGAACTGGCTTCTTGCAGTAGGACATCGATCTTTCCCTATACCCGTTTCCAATATCTTTTATAGTTTATCAATTTGTTTGATTTTTTAGTTTATCATGCATGGGTTCTGCAGTTTCGCAATTTTATCATTTAACTATTAATTGTAGTTATCATGCATGGGTTCCGCTTTTGCTTCAGCACACTTCCACTTTACCACCTATTGGGCTCATCCTTTTAAATTGATCTGGATACATAATTTGTCTGCGCTTTTTTTTTTCTTCCCTTATTTCTCTCTTGCAAAACAATCCTGGAGTACTTTATAAAGGTTAGCGGTAGAATTCACATAAAGGTTAGCGGTAGAACTTCCATTTCCCCATCAATAAGAGATTTATGTAGAGTAACATTTTGGACATCAAATTAGCCACTTCAAAAGAAAGAATTCCAATGGTTTCTTTTGGCTCTTGCTTTATTCCTTTTTAGAAGTTTCAAGGAGAAGGGCATGACTTTTAGCAAAATCAAGCCAAAACTTTTTAATACTATAATACAGGGTAACATTCTTTCGTTTCTTAGAAAAATGAATTAATTGTCTTGCTAAAGAGTGGAAATCCAGGAAGTCTTCTTAGCTAATGCTAATTTTGCCAACACTTTGAAGTGCAAACAAGGATTCCCCACAGATTACAGTTATCATGCACTCTAAACAACAAGAAGTCCCCAAACATGCATTACACTATATATCAAAGCATTGCCAAAATGTCAAACAAATATTCGAAGTGGTGTACAATTTATTACAGGTTATTTATTATGCATCACTACAAAAATTTCTTTACATATTATGAACTATGAATTTAGATTATGATTGAAAATTTTTACATAATGCTAGATTTTTCCTTATCTAAGATAAAAAACAATCTCACACTAAGATAACTAAACTGAAAAAAAACCCGGTGACTGTTTAAAAATCTCACTGTTTTTGGTCTAATTTATAAGAAAAACTAATACAGGCTAGATGTATCCCATAATTATTACTGCACAGCTTAAGCAGTCTTGAAAAATGTAGTAATAATTAACAAAGGCAGTTAGAACTTAGAACCAGTCAGTCTATCAAAAGGAAAGATTGAATTTTGACATTGAACCCAATAAAAAAAGAAAGGAAGATTGAAATCAATATATATATACACGCAGGTCTAGCTCTTAATTTCCTCCAAAAAAAATTTCAAGAGACAACTCAAAAATAGAATAAAACAAATAGTCTGTTATACATTAATTGAAAGTATACACACGATAATCTCTTCAAATAATAATTAGAATAATCAAATTAGAAGGATTACCAATCGTAACTAAAAATTACTGGAAAGAGGCCCTTAAGATAATTAGAATAATCAACTTATTTATGTGCACATACTTGGGTTGCTCGACCCGGTTTGGTCTATTAGTTAAGTTACCACAGAATGGTTTGATTCGACCCATGGATATACTCTTACTACATAGCGGAGATTGGAATTTGAAGTTTTAGCAAAACCCCAAGGGCCAAGGCCATGGCGGCGCCAATCACCAGCTGCGAGATCGAACTGATATAACAGGTAAACTGATCAAGTTTCATTCCTTACTTTCTCTCTGTCTCTATGAACCAAAAACCCTCATTTTGATTGTTTGATCACAGATGGAAATATATTCCTCTATTCAATGCTCTCATCATAATCAGGAGATGAAATTAGCTTTGAAATGCCAAACTTTTTGGAAGTTTTTAACAACTTTTTCGTCTATATTTCCTCAGCAACTCTATTTGATTTTAGAATGTATTAATTTTGAACTTCATTTTCCCTACATAGTTTAATTATTCATACCAGAGAGTAAATTATATACTTGTTGCACCCTGCAAGTTGAATTTAGTTTTTGTCAAATTGCTAATATATACTATACCCTCCATTTCAAACTTAGAGATCAATTTTTTTTATTCATTTCCAAAACAAAGATGCATTTCTATCTACTTTTGCACTATAAAAGTGGCAATCTATGCCATTACTTTTTTACTAACATTTTTAACAGCACAACACTACTACTTGATTAGTAGATTCTTAGCTAATATTAAGGGTATATTGGAAACTGGGATTATCCTTAAAATGGTAGGTCTTAAGAAGGTAGGTCGCTTTAAAAATGTATCTCTTGTTTTATGGAGTATTTAAATTGTGGACCATGAGGAGAATAACTAAATGTGCCAGATTCTGTGCCATCAATGACTGCCCGGCTTTCTGCTACTGGTGGTTTTTTTGGCTGGATTTGATGGTTTCCTTACTCATCTGAGTGTCTCCTTATCTGTTATTTTTAGTTTTTCACTATTATATCTTTTTATACCTGAAAATTTAATATTTTAATTTGAAATTGGGTACTTAGTTGCATCATGTGAGCATTATCACGAGTTTCTGTTTGTATGTCTAGTTTTTGGTCTTTCTTCCCATTCAAAGTTGGATTACCTTTATCTTGATCTGAATCATGAATACTTTGTGTTTGGTTGTATATTGCCACTATCTCCATCTCATGCTAAGGTCAGGTCCTCTTTCTTTTCTGAGATGTCATTAAATAATAATTTACTAGGTACGAAAGCATGATTTTCAAGTACTTGTTTACATCTTGGTCATAGATTATACAAAATTTTATCGACCAAGTTACTTTCAATTAAGGATCATATATTTAGTACAGCTTTGTGGATGAGGACATGAGATTGTAATTTTGTTTACTAGCTCAGAAGTGATTATTCTCAACATGTGCTTTTGTAAACTTCAGTTATTTTTA
This sequence comes from Panax ginseng, assembly GCA_020205605.1. Classification (NCBI taxonomy): domain Eukaryota; kingdom Viridiplantae; phylum Streptophyta; class Magnoliopsida; order Apiales; family Araliaceae; genus Panax; species Panax ginseng. Next base: position 29,635,682 of record CM035141.1, read on the forward strand.
ATTAATTTATTAACTTATTATTTAACTTGACAAAAGGAATTTGAGTAGACTAAGATAGAGAGGAAGGTGATGAGTTATAGCAGGTACTTATGATGGTTATTATTATCTAGATGTTCTCCTGGTGCAGCCAATAGTAGCTGTGCCGAGCTTCTATGATATGCCCGCTTGATTATGGAACCAATTCCTGGCTGATTCCTTCTCTGTCCATCAGTATTTCCAACTATTTTTTTTGGAAATTTGATGAATATATTTGTTTAGGAGGATTATTGCTTGTCTCAAAGAAATGAATGCAATACAATTGCTTTTTTTTTTAATAAATTAATTTACATTGATCAGTTGTTGGAGACATTTTTTTTCTTTTAATGTTCTGTCATTTGATGGACTACTTCTTGGTTTGACATTTGTATCTCATAATCTCATATTTATTTGTTTACTATCAGTAGAATATATTTCCCTCTTTTTCCTTGTGGGATTCCAATACTCCCAATGTACATTCTTAAAAGTAAAACTATCATCTATGTCGTTTTCTTCCTTGCAGTATATTTCATCATAGTTTGAAGGAGTCTTTTCTTTGCAATTATTTAGTGCTATTATTTGATGTATGAGGAAGGAAAAGAGAAGATAATTATTAATTTTTTGGGTTAGGGTTGGGTTTGTATGTTGGTGGGGGTTGGGGAAGGTACTCATAAACTAAAATATTGAAAAAGTTATTGCTTGCTTCTTTCAATTTCAAAGAACCTGAATTGTTATTTTTTCCTTTTTGTGAAAATTAAATCACAATTAGAAAATGATATATATAAAAAGTCAACTCTTGTAACTCGGTCTTCACAATATATTTGGGATGACTGTTGGGTGGGGTGCTTTCCTAGCTATACAGATGAAAGCATATGCTATTATTCTGATACCATATGGTTTTATTCTTTACTAGTAATCATCATTTTTTGCCAGCTCTACGAGGAAGGGTGAAAAATGAGAAATTGGGCACCCTCGGTAGCAAGGAGAAGAGCACTGAGACAAAAGTTGGCAACATGATAGTTTGACATGATTTGGTGGTGCTTTGACGTCAATGGTTGGTACAATTGCTATACTTGACAGTGAATATGGAGGTGTAGAGGTGCTTGTGGATGTGGGGCTGGTTGTGGAGGAGGAGGCGATGGCAGCAGAGGCGGATGTGATGAGATTGAAATCAGTTCATACTTGTATTTTATTTGGAGTCTTGGAGATAACCTATTTGTGCTTTATTAAGTGTGTGTCTTTTGCCATGCCTCCTCTTCTTCAGGTTGATATCTGTTTAGGCTTGTGGCAATGTCAGGGGATGCCCTTTAAAGGCATAGCCGCACAAGGTCAAAAAGGCCGATGCCTAATCATATATCACACCTTAAGCTTAGCTCACGTTAAATTTAGATTGGAAAGCAAAGGAGCCTAGCTAAGTTAAATTTATTTGGTTGGCAAATTGAGAAAATTGTAGGATGCAGATTCTACAAAAGTCGGAAGAATCAATCCATCAGTTTTGCGGAAGAGATAATTAGAAAAAGGTAATAAAATCTGTTAATCTATCTAACAAAATACAAATGATTTTGAATTTCCCGCTCATCCTAATAAATCATTCGGACCGTCCAAAGTTTGAGATAAATCCTACCGTACATAGGGCCGGAGGCACGGGACTGTTGTTAGTAAATAAATAAACAACTAAAACAGGAACCCTACATAATGTACGCTACCTTCATTCATTCGTCTGATAAAAGAACAGAAAAGGAGGCGGATGATGATCGAGAACAAAAAGAAAGAAGCCTCTCTCTACGCTTTCCGATTCTCTGGAACATTCTCTCTCCATTTCCCTAACAAAATGGCCACCCTTAAAGAAATCCTAACCCGTCGTCCGGTGGCGGCGACGATACGACTCACTGTTCCAGCCGGAGCTGCGCGTCCAGCTCCGCCAGTCGGACCGGCTTTAGGTCAGTACAGGCTAAATTTAATGGCCTTCTGCAAGGACTTCAATGCTAGAACTCAGAAGTACAAGGCAGACACTCCAATGGCGGTGACAATCACAGCTTTCAAGGACAACACCTTCGAGTTCACTGTGAAGTCTCCGTCGGTTACTTGGTACCTCAAGAAGGCTGCGGGCATCGAGTCCGGCAGTAGCCGGCCCGGTCATGTGGTCGCTTCAACCCTAACCCTAAAGCATATCTACGAAATTGCAAAGGTAAAACAGTCCGACCCGTATTGCCAGTACATGTCTTTGGAGTCTATTAGCAAATCGATTATTGGTACGGCTAATTCAATGGGGATTAAGGTTCAGAAGGACTTGGATTGATTTTCCATTTTTGTTTGAAATGTTCTAATGGGCATTTGAGGACAATGTATGTTATTTTTTGTTCAACTTCCGGAATTTGCTAATTGGTGAAAAAATTGATAAGTTATGCAATATTTGTACTCAAACTGATGTTTGCTCTGTCGTGTATCACGTCAGTTGGGTTTCTTGCTTGGATTGTGGATTTTTCTATATGTTTTAGTATCAATTTTGCAAATTTAATCTAGTTGAGTTATGGGATGTATTTAATGAAATTTGTAAATATAAATGGAAGCTAAAATTTCTTGCATAAAATATGTGCATAATTGTATTTATTTATTTTTTCCTTTTGAACTGTGATTACTTGAATTGTCACTGAAAAGGAAAATTTTAGTACTGCAATGTGCATTCCCACCTGCTCAGCATTGAATCAGTTAGTAATGTTTATATTCCAAAGAGTTTTATTATTCAAGATTGGGACCTTTATAAGGGGTAGAACAAGTTTACACCTACTAACATAGAAGCGTGCAAAGTGATTGAAAATGTTTTGCCAACTGCTAATTTAACTTGAACGATCAGTTGCCTTTGGAAGATGCAGCCCGTAATAATATATGAAACAAATTGCTTGGCTGTAGAGCAGTGGGATTCAGGTTTTCTCCATAACTTTCGTGTGAAAACATACATCCGGAGTGTCAGATGTCTTATGATTTTGGGATTCCAGCAGGGCTCAAAGCAAGGATAATTGAGTTCTCATTCAAAGTTATGTGATGGTGTGTTTTGTCAAAATCATGACAAGATGTTAAGTTACTTGGGCTATCGAAACTTGATATTTTTGTTTCTTTTAGTTTTTGATATATGTATTGGTGGAACTATTTGAAATCTCATGTTGTATTTAAAGTAATGACCAGTCTATAATGTTCCAATTTCTATAGAAATTAGAAAGTCTACGGCCGATTAGGCAGTCCCCCAGTCCCTCTTGGGTAAGTTCTTTGCAATCATGGAAGTTCTTTGCAGTCATGTCATACCTCCCGATTTGTGAGTAATTTTTTCTTGTTATTCTTCATTTTTCGTACCTAATATCCTTAAACCCCTAATCTCGTCTTTTGGTTTAAAGCAAGAATTAAGAGTATTTTCTGTGAAGTTATATTGAATTGAGGAACACAAGCTTCAATTGAATCACTAGATTATAGAATATGTGATGGATTGTGGAACTTTGGTTGTCCCCTACTATTTTCTGTGAAGTTTCATCATCATTTGTGTAATTATTAGGTAAACTTGTATGAGAAATTATTGATAAACTTCATATTGTAGTTTCTCTTTGTGATAAGATATGATCAATTTCGTAAGAGCTTTATTCAACTTTTGGGATCCTATCCATTTTGACATAATGTTTTAGAATGATATGGAGTCGAGAGTAATATGATTTAGATGTATCGTAAGTTGGTAATGCTCCTCCTACAGTCTTCAAGCAGAAAGATTTCAACCTGTCCTCTATGCAAAGTCAGTTTTGTGAGCATTACAAAGGTGGATGATGCAGTCTATTCTGATTAGAAAATATACTAAAACCATTCCATGCTTACTACCACTTGATGTTGCTAGTCCATCCATCCTAGTAGTCATTCTCAACTATTTCTCAGGTTTATATTTACTTCTATGTTTACCGAGTGGATTCTTGCTATTATCTCATCTTTTCGATGGATTTAACTTATTTGGTGGATTTAGTATGCTCCTCCTCTCTCTGTCTTCATGTACATTGATGGAGGATGAGAAGCTGGCGGCTTTAGGCTTATCTGATCAGCTTCCTTATGCTCAAAGGCTTCTACAAGGGCATTCTCCATTTTCTGTTAGCCAGGTGTGATTGCAGTTTCTTCTGTAAATTGTTCTGTATAGAATATTAGAATCGTTGCTCTGATAAGCTTGTGGTTGTCTGTCCAGCTTCCTGCACCAGCATCTAACATTGAACAACAAGTGGTTGTCAACCCAAAGCTCCAAAATCTAGGCCTGCAAATGCAATTTTAGAGGTTTGAAGTGTTTACTTAAATTCTTTTTTTCCCCGCGAGTTAGCTGATTATTTTCTGGAACCCTTATTTGGTATGTTGTTGCAGTGTGCTTCCTATTGCCATGGATAGGGCTATCAAAGATAAAGTATCTAGTATTATGCAAAGAAGTGTTTCTATAGCAACTCAAACAACAAAGGAACTTGTCTTGAAGGTTCACATTGTTGTTCTTTTCATCTTATTTATTGGTTAATAAAACAGTTATATCACTGAATCTTAATTAACATTATTTTTCTAATATAATGTGTAAGGGCAGGACTATGCTATGGAGTCGAATGAGACCCAAATACGTAATGCAGCACACTTGATGGTGGCAAGTTTGGATGGAAGCCTAGCTCATTTGACATGCAAGGTTCTCCTGGATCTTAAGTCATTACTGTTCCTTTCTACCAATTAGTTCTCAAGATCTACAATTTCAATAATTTCTGAAATGATTTCATTTTCGTAGTTGTGCTTGCTTTGAGTAATTAGTTACTGATGAAGGTAGTTTAATTGCTGCTAGGAACCTCTTCGTGGTTCAATTACAAGTCAGTTAAGAAATTCTCTTTAGGGTTTGAATATTGCTCATTGAACAATCTGTCCTGCTTGTTACAAATGATAACCTTGATCTGGGATGTGCACTGATGGAACAAGTTCAACAGAGAAGGTTTGGCTGCTAGATTCTTTTGTTGAATGTTGTATATTTTTTTGTACAATGTGATGTGGCATCATAGGTGACATTTAAATTATATTTAAATTGAGCTTTTCTTATGTTTGGCTTAAATTGTACTAATTTATGTGGACTATAATAAATAAGAAATTATATTAATTTGGACCTTAAAACTAAGTGGATCTAATTTATATTTGTATGATATTAAGTCCTATTATAATTAGAAAAAGGTAATAAAATCTGTTAATAAATAAATAAACAACTAAAACAGGAACCCTACATAATGTACGCTACCTTCATTCGTCTGATAAAAGAAAAGAAAAGAAGGAGGCGGCGACTGAGAACAAAAAGAAAGAAGCAAAAACAGGTACCTAATTCATTTTTGTTGCTTTCCTGTAGATTTGACTATTGCGCCTCATCATTTTAATTGCATATTTGAGAGTTGAGGCTGGAAGGAACACATGTATATGGAATACATATGTATTTGTAGGTATATGGCCTATGTGCTGAATTCCTAATAATAAAATAAAGAATTGTTAATATATATATATATATATATATATATATATATATATATATATACATGAAACCTTTCAGGAACGGATTGAGGGAACGGACCAGCAACGGACCAAAGGAAAAAAAGCACGCGAGTCACAAAGCCAAAAAAGGGAGAAAAACAAACTGAAGCAAAAAATCACGCGGGTCACAAAAGACCCGGGTCAAAAACCCATATGCAATCACAGAACTTTCACTTTCAGTGTAACAAAATTTTACAAACTCTGTCGATTCTCTCTCAAACCCCCTTTCCCCGTTCTGAAGCTATGGTTTGCACAGATGTTACAATTAGATAGGCAAACCAAATCGCGTCTCACTATCTGCCTGCCTTAACCCAAAACCCCAAATCAAGTCTCCACCTTCGACCTCTCTGCATCTCCTCTTACGCTCTACTAACTACTGGTACGTCAATTGTTTTGGTTTTGTTTCCATGAATTAAGGCTATGGTTTGAACATGTCTATGGACAATTTTAAAATAGGTATAAGTTGTACTAGAATAAGAATCTATGGCTCATGAATTACCGAATTGGACTATGAAAAAACCCTCAATTGAGTATATCTAATAGATTGTAATTAACTTTTTTTAGTTTTCCTATATTATAATAATCATCAGTTTGTGGTTGATTTCATGTTTATAGATGTCAATTCATGTTTATTGTTTTGAGTATTTTGAAATGAAGTGTTTGTGTGTGTAATGCACATTAAGTGTTTGGTAAAATGTCCTACTCTCACTCTAGTCTGCTTATAGAGGTCAATACATTTATGAGTGTTCTGAACGGGAAGTGGCCTGAGAATCTGCTAGTAATTTTTTTGTTAATTTTGTTGTGTAATTCTTATTGTTTTATTGTATGCCAAAAAATTGCCCCAACTATCATAACTTATGGGTGTATATTTTGGTTTTAGAAGGCTTTAAATAAAATGATTTACAACATTGTTCATGGTGTAATAAAGGTGAAAACTGCTAAGTTGAAGAGTTGAATATATTAATGGTAATTTAGTTTTATGTTAGATGAATTTTGCTTTTGCCACATGGATAAACAACATAAGGGGACTCTAAAAGTTTTAATTTGCATTCATACTATGATACCAACTACACTACCACCCTTTCTTTTTCTTAATATGTTTTGAAGTTTGTGATTTTGAATTTCCTTTGTAATTTCAAAATGTAACAGGTATTTATGTTGATTGCTATGATTTTTGTGTTTTTTTTATAAATGTGGGTAGATTTCTATGTAGGTTCATATATGTATAGATTTACAAGATGATCAACTTTATAACACAATGACAGTTTAATATTATGGGACATGCAAACTTTATTTAGTCAGAGTAATAGACCTAATGGTTGGAACAAATGTTATTTATGTTGAATACTTCATTTTTTATGGCCATATATAAACTTTGAGAAGTACTTCCTCATGGATGTCTTGTGACGCTCCCAAAATTAGGTATACATCACTCATCTTGGGTCGTCAAATATATTGTACATAATTTAAATACAATCTTAATTATACAACAAGAGCTGTAAAATACGACAAAACATAGGCTGTGAGTTTTAATACAAATATTGTCATCTAGACAATATCCACACTCAATGGGGTCCTCATTACATTTATTGTCACACTATTTCACAGAATAATGAGGACTACTAATGCTATCATCTAGACCATCACTCCGTTCCCCGACTAGTCTCAGTTATGTTCTCATTTCCTGAAGAGAACAATGAAAGAAATGGTGAGCTCAACTAGCCCAGTAAGAAATATCATGACTAATATAATGTAGAATAATTTATCGTTAGCCTTCAACAAAGGTTAAACCGATAAAATATAATGTACATCAAGTTTAATCAGAATTTGGAACAAGCAATCCATTAGAAGAGTCAAGTAGAACATAATATCTACTATCTCTTCTAGATTAAAAGTCCATCGTTGATATTTTATCCATGCATTTACTCATCAACAGCTTCTTTTTTGTTATACTCAAGACAAATAGAACTTTCATCACTTGTCTTCACCGAACCACCAAAGATATTAGTTAAATTCACAATTCATACTTATAATAATATGAATTAACAGTTCTTTCTTGCCACAAAGGCTTAATAGAACGTTTATTCAATATCCTTACCCCAAAGGTCAAGATATTCAAATGTAATAACAATGATCATACTAATCATTGTCTATCTTTGCACTACTGTCAAAGATATTCAACTATAAAACCAATGGTCATGATCATACCAATCAATCACTCACAGCAGGCACTACGACCAAAGACATTCAACTCGTTAACTAATGGTCATGATCCCGCCAATCACATCATTGAATTATCCATGCACTACGACCAATGATATTCGTTAAGATCACTAGTGGTCATGATCATGTTATACACTTGTCCATCTTCGCACTACGGGTCAAAGCTATCAAACAATGAGATCATCTTTTGCACATGCTACGGTTCAAAAGATATTCAACAACATATCATCTTTTGCATTACAGTGCCAAAGACATACAATCGTAAAACCAATAACCAACAAAGATAATAAAGAATGGAATAATAAAAGAATTTCACCATGATGCAGATTTTGCGCATGTATACATGTTATTCCAACATAATAATAAAGAATGGAATAATAAAAGAATTTCACCACGTATGCGATTTTGATGTATTGCAAGTTATTCCAACATAATAATAAAGAATGGAATAATGTAAGAATTTTACCATGCGCATGTAATTCGCACGAACGGGTTATTCAAACAGAATAATAAATAATGTAACCAGTCACGCCAGAATCGCACGCATGTGATATTCCAATGTAATAAATAAGAATGGAATAACAATGAATTTCCACGCATGCGATAGATCGCATGCATAAAGTTATTCCAACTAAATAATAAATAATGAAATCAGTCCCACAGAACGCATTGATGTGATATTCCGGCGTAATAATAAATAATGGAACCAGTCCCACAGAACGCATGTATGTGATATTTCACGTAATAATAAAGAACTAAAATATTAGAAGAATTTCACCATGTATGCAGATTTCGTGCATAAACAAAGTTATTCCAACATAATAATAAAGAATGGAATAATGTAAGAATTTCACCAAGTATAGGTATCCCACATACAAGTTTATTCCAATAGAATAATAAAGAATGAAATAATGTGTTCTCTTCACGAATAAGAAAGAAAGAATACCCCTTACGAAAGTACAATAAATAATATCCCTTACCTTAAGAAAGAAGAGTCTTGGATATAGAAGTAGTGAAGTAAGCGTAACACTTTTCTTCTTTCTCTATAGTTTCTCTCTCTAGAGTTTTAGTGAATTGTAAGAAATAATGAATGAATGAGCTTCTATTTATGTAAGAATGAATCTGATAAGAACTAATTCATGAATCAGTTCAGATTGATTTACTTTTAATCGGACGGTCCATATTTAAAACAAAATCTTTTAAATAAAATATAATATATTCTATTTATAATCTAATAAAGCGAATAACTTTATAAAAGTATTCTATTTTATATAAAAAGATTTTACTACGCAAAATACTACGCAGCACTATATAAACACTATGCATAATAAAATATAATATATTCTATTTATAGAATAACTTTATAAAAGTATTCTATTTTATATAAAAAGATTTTACTATACAAAACACTATGCATAATAGAATATAATATATTCTATTTATTAAATAACTTTATAAAAGTATTTTGTTTTATATAAAAAGATTTTACTATTAAAACTTTAAACCAACGATCCATATTGATTACTATTATAATTTCAACCAACTATTCGAAAATTAAAGACATCTCTTTATGGAATAATATTGTACCCAAAAATGATTTAGACCAAAAAAATATATTTTTTCGGGTGAATAAGACCCCGTGAATAAGATTTCGTGAATAGTACTCTGTGAATAGTACCCCGACACAAAAAGTGTCCCAAATATCCGAGTGAACAATATTAGAGTGAATAGTAATCGGGTGAATAGTAACACGTGAATAGTAACTCGTGAATAGTACTCCGGCACAAAAAAATATCCCAAATACCCGAGTGAATAATATTCTCAAGAATAGTAATTTAAGTAAATAAGAACTCCGTGAATAAGAACTCGTGAATAGTATTCTCGACACAAAAAATGCCCCAAATACTGAGTGAACAATACTAGAGTAAATAGTAATCGGGTATTTTATGACAACTTGTCTACTTTGAAAAATTTTCACATATCACCCTTAACTTTAAACTTTTATCAATTTAACTATTTACCAAAATAAAAAAATTGAATACTTTTATTTCATAAAATTCGGGTTCTCACAATCTTCCCTCCTTATAAAATTTCGCCCTCGAAATTTACGTACGTACCTGATATTTGAAGAGATGAGAATACCTTGCTTTCTTTTCGGATTGTACCTTCCCGGTTATTTTCTCTCTATCATGATTTTCTATTTCTCATCTCCTATATTTCAAATATCATTCTAGAATATAGTTTCAAAATAAGGGTTAATTGACATACCACGTAATACCCCTATATTCTGACCGACCAATTAAATAACAAATAAACTTAGGTAGTCATACTAAGCAAAGAATTCCCCTCTCTCCCTCTTAGTTCTTATCTCACATCTCAGCCAGAGATCATATCCCTAAGCTCGATACCAACTGTGACGCCCCCAAAATTAAGTATACATCACCCATCTTGGGTCGCCAGATACATGGTACATAATTCAAATACAATCTTAATTATACAACAAGAGCTGTAAAATACGACAAAACATAGGCTGTGCGTTTTAATACAAATATTGTCATCTAGACAACATCCACACTCAATTGGGTCCTCATTACATTTATTGTCACACTATTTCACAGAATAGTGAGGACTACTAATGCTATCATCTAGACCATCACTCCGTTCCCCGACTAGTCTCAGTTATGTTCTCATTTCCTGAAGAGAACAATGAAAGAAATGGTGAGCTCAACTAGCCCAGTAAGAATTATCATGACTAATATAATGCAGAATAATTTATCGTTAGCCTTCAACAGTGTTAAACTGATAAAATATAACAGACATCAAGTTTAACTGTAGCGGAACAAGCAATCCATTAGAAGAGTCAAGTAGAACATAATATCTACTATCTCTTCTAGATTAAAAGTCCATCGTTGAATTTTCATGTACTACTCATCAACAGTTCTTTGTTATACTCAAGACAAATAGAACTTTCATCACTTGTCTTCACCTGAACCACCAAAGATGTTAGTTAAATTCACAATTCATATTTATAATAATGTGAATTAACAGTTTTTTCTTGCCACAAAGGCTTAATAGAACGTTTACTCAATATCCTTATCCCAAATGCTGAAGATATTCAAATATAATAACAATGATCATACCAATTAGTTGTCTATCTTTGTACTACGGGCCAAAGATATTCAACTATAAAACCAATGGTCATGATCATACCAATCAATTGCTGTCAAAGGCACTACTACTGCGAGACATTCAACTCGTTAACTAATGGTCATGATCTTGCCAATCACATCATTGAATTATCCATACACTATGGCCAGGATATTCGTTAGATCACTAAGTGGTCATGATCATGTCATACACTTGTTCATCTTCGCACTACTATCAAAGCTATCAAACAACGTATCATCTTTGTACTACTGTGCCAAAGATATTCAACAACATATCATCTTTGCACTACAGTGCCAAAGACATACGAATTGTAAAAACCAATAACCAACAAAGATAATAAAGAATGGAATAATAAAAGAATTTCACCATGTATACAAGATTGTGATGTACGAAAGTTATTCCAACATAATAATAAAGAATGGAATAATAAAATAATTTTACCATGTATGCAAAGATTGGCGTGTATAAAAGTTATTCCAACATAATAATAAAGAATGGAATAACGTAAAAAATTTTACCACGCGTGCGTAATCCAATGCATGAATGATTATTCAAAATGTAATAATAAATAATGGAACCAGTCCCACAGAACGTTACGACGATATGATATTCCGGCGAATAATAAATAATGGAATCCGGTCCCATGCGTAAACGCACGCATATGATATTTCGACGAGAATAATAAAGAACGGAATATTAGAAGAATTTCACCACGTATGCGGATTTCAGATAAACAAAGTTATTCCAACATAATAATAAAGAATGAAATAATGTAAGAATTTCACCAAGTATAGGTATCCCACGATACAAAAGGTTATTCCAACAGAATAATAAAGAAAGGAATAATGTAAGTTCTCTTCATGAATAATAAGAAAGAAAGAATACCCTTTACGAAAGTACAACAAATAATATCCCTTACGAAAGTACAACAAATAATATCCCTTACCTTAAGAAAGAAGAATCTTTTGGATATAGAAGTAGTGAAGTAGCAGAATCTTTTTTTTTCTCTCTATAGTTTCTCTCTGGGTTTTAGTGAATTAAGTGAGAAATAATGAATGAATGAGCTTCTATTTATAAGAATGGACCGATAAGTAACTAATTCATGAGCGGTCCGATTGATTTACTTTTAATCGGATGGTCCATATTTAAAGTAAAATTTTTAAATAAAATATAATATATTCTATTTATAATCTAATAAAACGAATAACTTTATAAAAGTATTCTGCTTTATATAAAAAGATTTTACTATGCAAAATATACTACGCAGTACTTTATCTGACACTATGCATAATAAAATATAATATATTCTATTTATAGAATAACTTTATAAAAGTATTCTGTAAGACCCCAAATTTTATGAAATAAAAGTATTCAATTTTTCTTATAATTACTATTCAGTAAATGGTTAAATTGATAAAAGTTAAAATTAAGGGTGATATATGAATTTTTTTTCAAAATACACAAGTGGTTATAAAATATTTATTGTTGTCGGGGAATATTCGTTTGGTCGTAGAATATTCTTTCTGTCGAGGAAAATTCGAACGATGGCGCAGCCATTTGTGGGCCCCATAATGTAATAAGCTGTCTTGATGAAGAAAACGACAAAATTAAGTTTTTATAAATAACTGCTGTAATCGTTCACTGCTTAACATTGTTGAATACCTAAGTGGTTAAAATACGATGAATGGCGTGTTTGCACAAGAAGCATACCTGCTTTTACATGTATTTTTTGAATTATTGATCCTTACATAAGAAGGCACTACTCAATAATTGTTACGAGAATTATCGCTCAATATTTTATTTTATTGATTCAATAATTGCTCGCGTTGATATTTTATATTATTGTTGTTTCAATAATTATCAACGCACAATATTTCTCATTATCGGATCAATAATTCATATTATTTGAATAATATTATTAGATAAAGATTATTGGCAATGTCTAGAAAGTTCATCAAGGAGAGGTTTGAGTCACCTAATCAAGGCTACTTAAGTAAGGAGAAATTCTTATTGGAAAGTCCCTCTCTCTCCTGGAACTCTGCAGTTGTCATAATTGTGATTCTGTAATATTATTTGTGAATAATTAATTATTGATTTATATGATAAGAAAATATTTATTTGATGTGGATATAAATGATGAATTTATTTATGTGGTTATAAATGAAGGAATTAATATTGAGGTATTTTATCAGTATTTTTGTCAGAATGAAGGTATTAAAAATTAAACCAGTGTTTTTGAGATATATTGCGTGACATATAATTTTTAATCCGACCGTTGGATCGTTGTAATTTTTGGATATGTTATACATATATAAGTTGAGTATATGTCCACAAATTTTGAACCGTTAAAAATGAACGTATGATTTGTTATGAATTTTAAGAAGTGACTGATTCAAAAATTAGGTTTATAAATGATTTTGGTGGAAAATTCTAGAATTGAGTGGGCCCCACTTGTGGTTGGTGAAGAAATGTGCTAAATTTTATTTCAAATGTGGTGGGTGGGAATAGTAGCAGGTAAAGCCATCAGGTTGTAGGTCAAGTCTGCTAAAATTTTTCTATAAATAGAGGACTAAGTTAGAATTGAAAATCACACCGTAAACAAGTTTTCTTTCTCTATATTATCAAGCATATTTTTTAGAGTATTTAGATACTTTGAGAGTTTCTTTATTTAGTAGAAGTTTCCTTCTGCTTTTCATCCGATATTTCACCGGCAGCATTTGCTTTTTTGAGGTAAGTGGATTTTAAGGGTTATTATATTTTTCATTCATTTTTCTTGACCTTCGAAAAATTCGGAAAAATTTGAAATGATATGTTGATGAGTTTTATTGATTGTGTCCAAAATGGTGATTTTTCATGTATAAATTAAGAGTTATGAATTTTATGAGAAAAGACTATTTTAAAAGTAACCGCTTATAACTCCTTATGGTTAACTCCAAAATTGATGAAATTTTTATTGGGAGTACATCTATATAATATCGATTACTCTGTGAATTTTGGAATTTTTGGATAAAAGTACAATTTATTATAAATGTCTAAATATTCTACTTTTTTGGCCATATGAAAATAGTAAATGAATTTTAAAATTCTAAGAAAAATATATGTTCAATATGAGACTATATTCTCGTTAAATTCCAAAAAGAAATATTTTTGGAACCGATTTGGTATTTTTCATGAAAATGGACTAGTTATGAATAAATGAGTTAAATATGTTATGTGAAGGAAGAAAATTGGAAAATATGATTTTATGGCTTGAGAATCATATATGTGGTATATGCAGATTTTGATGAGGGTTTTGGTTATTGGTGATAAAATCTTATAAGTTTGGCATTTTATGATGATTAAATGCATTATTTAGTAAAGTGTAAACAATTAAAATAAATTGTTTATAAGTTTAAGAAATGTTATTCTTTCAATATCATTATCTTAAAAATATTGGTATGAATTTTATTGTGGAATTTCTACCTTTTTGTGTCAGGGTTACTATTCATGAGTTACTATTCATGAGTAACTATTCACGAGTTATTATTCATGGGTACTATTCACTACAAAATTGGTTTCTTTTTCTAACCAAATTATAGTTGATTTATGAATATTACTCCGGAGATTAAAACTATATATTGATTATATTGATTTTATTATCATATATAATATTTTTATAACCTCGATGTTGAAATTCTCTTTCACCTGGAGTGTAAAGATGAGTAGATTATTGGTATGATCACTTATTAGGGTTCTCTTTGGTCAATAAAGAAAAGTTGAATTGTGGACCGGTATGATCATGACCATTGAATTTATAATTGAATATCTTTAACTTAAGTGCAAAGGTGAATTGATCAACATGGTTATAATTATTGTTTATATAAATTCTGAAATGATTATATATTTCTTTGAGATATTAATATATTTGGCCTGTAATGCAAATATGAACTGTTGATGAATATATTTGGCTTATAGTGCAAATATGAACTGTTGAGGAATATCTTTGGCCTGTAGTGCAAAGATGAACTGTTGAGGAATATCTTTGGCCCGTAGTGCAAAGATGACCTGTTGTTGAATATCTTTGGCCAGTGGTGCGAAGATGAACTGTGGATGAATATCTTTGACCCGTAGTGCAAAGATGAATTTATTAGTATGATTATGAACAGGATAAAACATTGTTAATGGACTTTTAACATGGAGAAGATAATAGACTGTATTGTCTATTTGACTCTTCTAATGGATTGCTCGTTTCGCTGCAACTATGGTTAAAATTTTTATCATCTACCATATGTTCTAAATCTCTGATTTGTTATTGATGAAGGCTATGGATAATTTAATTATCTTTAGTCATGATATTCTTTACTGAGCTAGTTGTGCTCACCCTTTTGCTTCACAATTCCTTTCAGGTAATAAAAGTGTAGTTGGGTCGAGCGGGGGTAACAAGGGAATAGAACGGTGGTCTCAAGTTGTGGAGTTCTCCCTAAACAGTATAGACTTTGGTGAATCATATAGGGAGAGACGAACCCAACGTTGGAAGGGTGTTTTGCCACTATTGTGAGACCCCAAATTTTATAAATAAATATTTAAATTTCCCAAAATATTTTTTTATATTATGGTGTGGATTTGATATAATGTTATAGTTGTGAGTAGTATTTATAAATTTTGCAAAGTATGCAAGTTGTCATATTATATTCGATTGGTCGGGAAATATTCTTTTTTTGTCGAGAATATCCAGACGACGAAGACAATCATTAGGGGACCTCATTAATGGAATTATTGTCGGATTGAGAAAACGACAAAAATATTTTATTAAAATAACTACGAAAAGTTTTACCGTTGATATCATTGAACTACTTGGTAGTAAAGTACAAAGAATACGATGTCTGGCGTTGTTGCAAGTAGCACACTCAGATTGATTATTGATATTATGTGAGAAGTCACTCGCTTTTGTTCAATTATTGCTACAATAGTTGCTTTATTATCTCACATTATTTGATTCAATTATTGTTGATTTAGAAGTTTTGTTTTATTCAGATTATTAACGTAATAAAATGTAAATATCTTTTATATAAAATGTATACTTTATTAAAGTTATTCTATAAATAGAATATATTATATTTTATTATGCATAGTGTTTGCATAGTGCCCAAGATAAGTGTTTGTATAGTAAAATCTTTTTATATAAATAGAATATATTATATTTTATTTAAAAGATTTTTCTTTAAATATGGACCATCGATTAAAGTAAATCAATCTGACCTGTTCATGGATTAGTTACTATGCATTCCATTTTCCTATAAATAGAAGCTCATTCCTTCATTATTTTCTTACTTAATTCAATTAACTCTCTGAGAGATAAACTATAGAGAGAAACTATAGAGAGAGACTATAGAGATGAAGACAAGTTTTCTCGCTACTTCACTACTCTTTATATCAAGTATTATTTTACTAAAGGATATTATTCTTTTATATTCATGAAGAAAACTCAGTAGTTATTCCATTTCTTATTATTCATTGGAATAACTTTTGATACGCTTAATACCCTATACTTGGTGACATTCTTCTATTATTCGTCTTTATTATTCCGCTTAATATCCTCGTCTCGTTACTATACGCCGGACTGGTTCCATTTTTTTATTATTCCGCCTTTATTATTCTCGCTTAATATCCTGCTGCATCTTTATACGCCGACTGGTTCCATCATTTATTATTCCGCATTTATCATTCTCATTGGAACATCCCGCTTGGTATGAATTTCACCTCGACTGACGGTTCCATTATTATTATTTTGTTGAAATAACCGCTTACATGGGCAGTCGCGTGCATGGTGATATCTTTTGTTATTACATTCTTATTATACTTAGTTGATTAAAATTTTGACTTATACTCCATAAAATTAGTGGAATATCCTCGATATTTGCGCTTCATCCAAAGATCTTTTCGTGGAAATATTCTTCTTACGAGCATTCTTGAATTTTACTCTACAAAGCAAGATCATGTTGACAATTTGGACGTTATTGTTCCCCGGACAAATTAATTCTTGAACTTGTTTAATTGAATTCTTATATCATTGTCATCATCCTCATGTTTATGTTATGTTGAAAGTCATCTGGCCTTTAGTGCATAGATGGACTTGGTATGATTATGACCAGTGATTATTCGGGTATAATCATGGCCGTAATGTTACAAATGATGTGAAAATTAAAAGTCCTCATCGGCCCGTAGTGCATCACGGGACGCTTTTGGTATGATTATGGCTATGGATTCTCTTCTGCCAAGGAGCAAAGATGAATTATTTTATGGCATGATCACGACCAGTTGATGAAAACACGATCATCTTTGGCCCGTAGTGCGAGGATAATTCGTGGTCGTGATACTAAAGAATATCCTCGGCGCAGCAGGCAGGATGATTTAATGATGTGGATTATTTATCGAAATGAGTCTCAAATGATAAAAGTGATGAAAAACTTTAAATCATAAAAGATAGTAGGTTATATTTTCTACTCGACTTTTTAATGGATTGCTTGTTCACCGCAGCTTAAACTTGATGTCTATTGTATTTTATCGCTTTAACATTGTTGGAGGCTAATGATAATTTATTCTCGCATTATCTTAGTCATAATATTTCTTCGGGCTAGTTGAGCTCACCCTTTCTTTCACCGTTCTTTTAGGAAATGAGAATATAAATTTGGACGAGTCTGGGAACTCCGGAGTGATGGTCCGGAGGATAAGATTAGTAGTCCTCACTATTTTGTGAAATAAAGGTGATAATAATTGTAATGAGGACTCCTTTTGAGTTTGTATAATCTCTAGTAAGACAATAATTGTATTCAAACTCACGCTTTTATGTTTTGTCGTATTGCATACCCATAACAGTATTAGTAAGTTGTATTTGAATTACATGCCATGTATCTCATGACCCAAGATGGGTGATGTATACCTAATTTTGGGGGCGCCATAGCAATGAGTATCAAAGCTTAGGGATATGATCCCCGGCTAAGATGTGAGATAAGAACTAGGAGGGAGAGACGGGAATTCCTTCGCTAAGTATGACCTACCTAAGTTTATTTGGTATTTAATTGGTCTCACAAAGTATAGGGATAATATGTGATATGTTAATTAACCCTTGTTTTGTGGCGGTGTTTGAAAATGGCATCCGAGAATGTTAAGATTATCAATGGAGATGCGAGACCGCTTGAGTCTCCACAGATCAACCTCGTGTTATCATAAGATAGGGTTGTGCTCATCCACTCACCGAAGTATATTTACTGAAAGCACCGCCTATATAATCTTGGTGTTTGTTTGAAGTATAATTCTCAATTTGAGACAAATGGAGATAATGATAAGTCAAGAGAAGACTCACCATTGGGATGAATATGATAGTAATCTTCTCGCTTTTTCTTTTGGGTCTATTAGGTCAACCAAGGATAATTTTGTGGCCATATGATATCTATCATAACCTGTAAGCATGGCCTCCCATGTATCGGAAGGTTTCTTGAGCATTTTCCAAAGATTCTAATTTCTAAAACAGTTTTTGACTATACATTTATGTAAGGTGTCATTGTGACGTGCTATCCAAGGTTGGGATGAGAGTCACAGTTGGTATATATATTTGTATCCAAACTCACAGTATATGTGTTGTTGTATTTTGTACGACAATTGTTGTAATAAAGTTGTAGTTGTTTTTTGTACCATGTATTTGGCGACTCAGAATGGGTTGGATGGAATGGACCTATTTTGGGGTTGTCACATATTCTGTTTTATATAAAAAGATTTTACTATGCAAAATACTATGCATAATAGAATATAATATATTCTATTTATAAAATAACTTTATAAAAGTATTCTGTTTTATATAAAAAGATTTTACTATTAAAACTTTAAACCAACGATCCATATTGATTTACTATTATAATTTCAACCAACTATTCAAAAATTAAGACATCTCTTTATGGAATAATATTGTACCCAAAAATGATTTAGGCCAAAAAGAAATATATTTTTCTAATGAATAGTACCAAGTGAATAATACTTTTGAGAATAGTACCACTGTGAATAAGACCTAATACACAAAAAGTGTCACAAATACCCGAGTGAATAATACTAGAGTGAATAGTAATTGGGTTAATAGTAACTCGTGAATAGTACTCCGACACAAAAAATACCCCAAATACCCGAGTGAATAATATTTGGGTGAATAGTAATTTAAGTGAATAGTAACCAGTGAATAGTAACTCGTGAATAGTAACTCGTGAATAGTACTCTGACACAAAAAGTGCCCCAAATACTCGAGTGAACAATACTAGAGTAAATAATAACCGGGTATTTTATGACAACTTGTCTACTTTGAAAATTTTTCACATATCACCCTTAACTTTAAACTTTTATCAATTTAACTATTTACCAAAATAGAAAAATTGAATACTTTTATTTCATAAAATTCGGGGTCTCACATGTCTCATGCTCTTTGTTTCAATACTTTAGTAACATTATTGTCAGATGCCTTGCGTCCACTACTACCTTTTTTACTAACTCTATATTTTGACATGCGTTTAAAGACGCAGCGTGGAGACCGATCATATATAATGGCTTTAGTCACGGTAGGCTAAGTTCTAATACATACAACTTTTTTCTCGTATTAATTAGCCGAAACTCTTAATTGAATGAGGTTGTTAATCAAACATATTTCATAGTGTAATCTAGTTGTAGGTATATGAATAGGAATGAAACTTGATCGCTTTACCTATTATATCGCTTCGATCTCAAGGTTGGTGATTGGCCACGCCATGGCTTCGCCCTCGGGGTTTTTGCTAAAACCTCAAATTCCAATCTCCGCTATGTAGTAGGAGTATATCCATGGGTTGAATCGAACCATTCTGTGGTAACTTAACTAATAGACCAAACCGGGTCGAGCAACCCAAGTGTGAGAAAAAAGAAGAAGGGTGACTCGTGGAAAGGAGCTGATGTGTGTAAGCTTGTGGCAGCAAAAATGGCGAGATCGTGGTAGAAACACCTCTTCATTTCTCCATTCTTAACGCCCTCCACCTCTAATAGACACTAACATCTTCTTCTCTTTTTGTTCCTTCTGATCGACTTCTGGATCTTCCTTCTTCTTAACTTCAGGTACGAATTAATCAAAATTTTACAACAAGCCTCTACATTGCTGTTACGTTGTGTTTTTCTCTACTTAATCTCTTCATTTCACGCGTTTTCAATTCATCTTGTTGAATTCACGCCGATTTTTCTCAATTTTGTATGTGTATTTTTTGAAATTATAATTTTTAGTAGTTGTTGTTATATAGAAATGGCGACGGAGGTGGCGAAGGTTTTGTACATTGTTGTGGTGAATGGTGAGGATGAGAAGAAAGAGGAAAGCAAAGAGTCCAGAAGTCTCTATCTCTGTCTTGGCTAATTGGGTAACTGGGGGCAAAAGAGTCCAGAAGTTTGATTAAACACGTCTGCTAGTAAGTCTAGCGGACGGCGTACTCCCATTTTAAATCTCAGTCATCTATTTGTTAAACGGAGGGTTAAGATGTTATATGCCACTTTTTATTCCATAGCACATAGATGCTATGAATCATTTCCCATATATATATATATATATATAGAGAGAGAGAGAGAGGCTTATTAGGTCCTACTCCTGAATGATCAAAATTCGGACCTTTTTTTTTTGCTTTTTTTTTAAACAACTAAAAAAAATAAATAAATAATTATGGAATTGAATTTTTTTCTTCATAAAACAGTGTTTTGGGTGTGATTTGTATGTACGATAACAAAATACGTATGTATGATACCCAGCATGACTGTATCTGAATTTTTGTATAGGTATTCAAAACAGCCCAAAATATCAGATTATGGAAAATTTCATTTAATAATATAG
This sequence comes from Panax ginseng, assembly GCA_020205605.1. Taxonomy (NCBI): domain Eukaryota; kingdom Viridiplantae; phylum Streptophyta; class Magnoliopsida; order Apiales; family Araliaceae; genus Panax; species Panax ginseng. Next base: position 29,656,506 of record CM035141.1, read on the forward strand.
TAATTTTTTGTTGTTTTTTAAAAAAAGCAAAAATAAAAAAAAAATGGGGTCCGTTTTGATCAGTCCGAATCCAGCACTGATCCGTGTCTTATATATATATATATATATATATATATATATATATATATATATATATATATATATATATACATATAGAGAATTTGGATCGGTCCTAACTCCTGAATTTAATTAAAAATTGGACCTTTTTGCTTTTTTTTTTAAAACAACTAAAATAAATAAATAAAAAATTATGGAATTGAAATTTTTCATAATACAAGATTTTGGGTGTGATTTGGGTACATATAACAAAACATGTATATACAATGATGCAGCATCGTACCACCATTTTTTGTATAGGTATTCAAATCACGTCCAAAATATCAGATTATGGAAAATTTTCGCCCATAAAATATTAATTTTTTTTAGTTGTTTTAAAAAAAATGCAAAAAATAAAAAATGGGTCTGCTTTTTTCATCGTGTCCGGAGTCAGGACTGATCCAAGATCAGATATATATATATATATATATATATATATATATATATATACACGGTCCGGATCTTAAGCTTACTCCTTATCTAACATACCTTGTATATCCCCCTTTAGCGACGGACCAGACGAAGATTCGATCCGTCGCTATATATAGAACCGTCATTTTAACTTTTAGCGACGGACAATATATAGCGACGGACCGAACCTGTGACGCACCCAAAACAGGTATACATCATCCATCTTGGGTCGCCACTTACAAGGTACATAAAACAAATACAAGTTAATAATACAACTATCGTGTACAATACGACAAAATGTAGCTGAGAGTTTGAATACAAATATTGTCTATTAGAGAGTATACAAACTCAAAAGGAGTCCTCATTACATTTATTATCACACTATTTCACAGAATAGTGAGGACTACTAATGCAAACATCTAGGACCATCAATCTGTTCCTCCACTAGTTTTAAATTTCACGCTTCATTTCCTCAAGAGAACAAAGAAAGAAAAGGTGAGCTCAACTAGCCCAAAGAAGAAATATTATGACTAAGATAATGCGTAATAATTTATCATTAGCCTTCAACAAAGATAACAACCGATAGAATATAATGTATAACAAGTTTTAGATCAAAAAGCTGCAGCTGAACAAGCAATCCATTAGAAGAGTCAAGTAGAGAATAAAATCTACTATCTTCTATGATTTAAAAGGTTTTTCATGACTTTTATCACTGCGACTCAAATTAATAAATAATCCACATCATCAAATCATCCTCCGCACTACAAAGCCAAGGATATTCTTTAAGATCACGACCACGAATTATCCATGCTCTACTACTAAAGATAATCATGTTTTCATCAACTATCCCCGATCATGCCATAAAACAATTCATCTTTGCACTTACGGCCAAAGAGAATCCATAGCCATAATCATACCAAAAAATGTCCATCAATGCACTTTATGGGCCAACGAGGACTTTTTCACATCATTTGTAACATTACGGTTATGATTATCTAGAATAATCCCCGGTCATAATCATACCAAGTCCATCTATGCACTACAGGTCACAGATGACTTTCAAAAAAATAAACATGAGGATGATGACAATGATATAAGAAACAACTACAACTTCATTAATACAATTGTCGTGCAAAATACGACAACACATAAACTGTGAGTTTAAATACAAATATTATCTTCTAGACAATATCCACACTCAAATAAGTTCTCATTATAATTATTGATACACTATTTTACAACATAGTGAGGACTACTAAAACAACTGTCTCGAACCATTACTCCACACCCCGACTAGTTTCTGCTATATTCTCGTCTCCTGAGAAGAAAAATGGAACAAAAAGGAAAAGGATGAGCTCAACTAGCCTAGTAAAGAATATTATTACTAAGATAATGTACAACAAATTATCCTTAGTCTTCAACAAGGAAAAATCTGATAGAATACAATGTAGACAACAAGTTTTAGATTAACAATGCGGTATGAAAACAACAATTCATTAGAAGAGTTAAGTAGAGAATGAAATCTACTATCATATATGAATTTAAAAGTCCATCATCGATATTTTATCCTGTAACATCAATCAATATACATCATAAATCAAATATTCATCTTTTACACTACAAAGCAAAAGATATTCACCACCATTAATCATGTTCATCTAAACACTGCTCATCTTTGCACTACTGCGCCAAAGATATTCATCATAAAATCATTCATCTTTGCACTACGGTGCCAAAGATATTCAATTATATCATCATTTAGGATCGAGGATGATGAAAAATATTTTAAAGAAAACGAATCCAAAGAAACAAAAGAACAAATATTAAGGATTCGTACTTTTAAACAATCCAAGTTCAAAAATACTTCATAAATAACCAGTGGAGTAAAATTCAAGAATCATCAAAACACTGGATACAATCAAAGCTAGTATCCATAATAGATATTTTGGATGAAAACAAAATTTAATTTTTCCGTGAATAAAGGCCGTATTCGTGAATAAAGGTCGATATCGTGAATAGTGTCAGATACTTGAATAGTGACTCACACTAAAAGATAGAAATTTCATAAAAAAATCATCATGCTTCGTGAATAGTACTCGTGAATAAGAATCGTGAATAAGAACTCATGAATAAGAATCGTGAATAAGAACTCATGAATTCTCATGAATAGTAACTCCGACATGAAAAAGTTTCAAATTTGATAAAAGTTCCAACCAATATTTCGGCATAATGATATTGAAGAAATAATATCATTTTTTAAAAAATAATATCCCTTACTCGCAAAAAAACAAGATTTTGATCTAAATATCGGATATAGTGCTAAAAGAACTTGCAATCAGATATAGCAATACTCAAAGTACTAAAATACTCACAAAAATACGCTCGATATATAGAGAGAGAAAGAGAGAACTTTAGTTTCGGTGTGATTTTCAATTCTAACCTAAAGACCCTATTTATAGAAATTGCTTAGAACACCAAAGCGTAAAATTTAATATAATAATATTATATATAAACAAATTTCCTACGCCCACTTCTTGAATCAATTCAAAGAACTACATCACACGCAAGACCCACAATTAATGACAAAACGTTTTTCATATAAAAATAATTAAAACTTCCAAAATCAATTATTTCTAACTTGAACTTCAATAATTCATAATAAATAGCCCTTTTATCGTAAAATTCAATCTCACGACTTTCTATAGGAAATTCAATTTTCTACAACTTTGGCGAAGAAAGTTTTTCCAAATTCCAAATGTAAATCGATCAAATCCACATACTGAGACGATTTTACGACTATAATAAAATTTCAATCGAAATGGGTCCACCAACATGTTTAACATGTTTTAAACAACTTTTGCAACAAAAATACTCTTCCTCCTCATATACTCATATATCCCACATTCATTGTAAAAATATCACCATTATTATATAATATAATAAAATATTATTTTATCAGAAAAGATAAAATATTAATTTCTCCTTACTGGCGCGCAATTAGGTGACCAAACCTTTCCTTAGACAGAATTTTCTAGACATTGACAATAATGTTATCTAATAATATTATTCAGATAATATGAATTATTGCTCCAATAATGGAAAATATTGTGTAGTGACAATTATTGAAACAACAAAGAATATAAAATATCAACGCAAAGAATTATTGAATCAATAAAATAAAATAGCGAATAATTCTGTATCGTGAATAATTATCGAGTAGTACCTTCTTCACGTAAGAATCAATAATTGGTGCAATACCGCAATGCCATCTTGTGCAAAAATGCGACATCGTGTTTTAACCATGGTGGTATTCCAACAAAGGTTAATAGAATAACTACGCCTGTTATTTATAAACAACTTATTTTTGTCATTTTCTTCATTCAATCGCTTTCAGGTTATGGGGGCCCACATAAATTTCTACATTGCATCTGAATATTCTCCGACAGCTAGAATATTCCACGACCAAACGAATATTCTCCGACAACAATGAATATTTTATAACCACTTGCTTATTTAAAATATTTGCGCATTTTACCCATAACTAACCACATTAATCAAATCAACCCTTACTATTTCAAAATGATAAATAGAGGAAATTAAATTTCATTTATTAATAATTTGGGGTCTTACAATATTCCACTAATTTATGGAGTATAGAAGTCAAAACTTTAACCAACTGAGTATAATTAAGAATGGAATGACAAAAGAAATAATAACGAATGCGGTGCTTGGATGTATGTGTTATTCCAATGTAATAATAATAATAGAACCAGTCGTCGCAAAATTAGCACCGAGCGGGATGTTCTAACAGAATAATAATAAAAATGGAATAACAACAAATCACCATAAATACGCGGTAATTATAGATAAAGTTATTCCAATGTAATACTAAATAATCGGAACTAGGTCAGCGTATACGACCGGCAAGCGAGATATTCCAATGTAATAATAAATAATCTAAACTAGGTCCCACAAAACGCATGCATGTGATATTCCAACAAAATATTAAAGAATGGAATATTAGAAGAATTTCACCATGTATACGATTTTGCATGTATGTGTTATTCCAACATAATAATAAAGAATGGAATAATGTAAGAATTTCACCAAGTATAGGGTAGCTTGCAGATATCTGAGTTATTCCAGTGAGAATAATAAAGAATGGAATAATAGAAGTTCTCTTCATGAATAAGAAAGAAATAATACCCCTTACGAGTATAACAAATAATATTCCCTACCTTAGAAGAAACTGACTATAGAAGTAGTGAAGTAGCAGAATACTTTTTTTCTTTCTCTCTATAATTTCTCTCTATAATAATTGCTCTACAGCTTTAGTGAATTGGTGAGAAATGAAGGAAGAATGAGCTTCTATTTATAGTAAAATATAGTTTCAATAATTGCACATTTTGGGGATCGAAATATTACAGTATAATACCTTCCTCTTTTTCTTCATTTTTAATTTAGTCCTGCAAGTATTATCAAACTTGCACCAACTCCCCTAATAGTAAATAATGTGAATCAATAGTAAATCATGTGACTCAATAGTTCTAATCATGTGATAAAAACAATTACAGTATAGTACCTCCATCTATACCTCCATTTTTAACTTAGTCATGCAAGTATTATCAATCTTGCACCAACTCCCCTAATAGTAAATCATGTGAATCAATAGTACAATCATATGAATAAATAGTATAATCATGTGAATAAATAGTATAATCATGTGAAAAAATAAATTACAGTATAGTACCTTCAACTATACCTCCATTTACCCCGTGAATAGTAACTCGTGAATAGTAACTTGTGAATAGTAACTCGTGAATAGTACTCTCAAACTACGAAAAGTGCTCCAATACCCGAAAGAACAATATAACCTCCGGACATCAATTATCATCGAAATAAATGTCAATTTCCACTAACACTAATAATCCCAATACAATGGAACAATCAATTTCATCTTTAATCATCACAACTTATTCATCATTAATATTATAACTCACAATATTTAACAATCAGGTTGTTCCCAGGAAAGATGGGGCTTTCCGATAAGGATTTCTCCTTATTATGCACAATTAGGTGACAAACCTCTCCTCGATGTAACTTCTGCACATTGTCAATATTGAAAATAATAATATGAATAACTTTTGTCGCCTCAATTATTGATTTAATAATAATAAATATTATACAAATGATATCATGACAATAATTGAATCAATAATACGAGAGATATGATGCAAGAATTAATCATGAGTGAATAATTGAGTATAACCGAGTGGCTTCTCACGTAAGCATCAATAATCAATACCGTGCTACTATGCAACTGCTACAGACATCGCATTTTTTTAACACCGGGTGTTTCAATAGTTAACAGTAAAACTTCCGCCGTTATTTTCATAAAGTATTTTTTTCGCTTTTCTCAATCCGAAATGATAATTCCGCCATGAGGTCCACCAATGATCAGACTGTCGCATTTGGATATTCTCCGACAAAAAAGAATATTCCCCACCAATCGAATATTATATAACAACTTGCGTGACTTTGCAAAATTTATAAATATTACTCACAACTATAACATTATATCAAATCCACACCATAATATTTAAAAAAATTATTTCGAGAAAATTAAATCTTTATTCATAAAATCTGGGGTCTCACAATCTCCCCTCCTTATGAAATTTCGCCCACAAAATTTACGTACATACCTGGTATGCCGAACAGGTGAGGATACCTTGACCTCTCTTCAAATTCTAACCCTTGAGGTATAACCTTTGAGTGTCGAATATAATCCTTCTTATCCAAGATTTTAACACGTATCTCCTCATACGTTAAATCATCCGCTATCTCGTCCGGTTCTAAATTAATAATGTGGTTCGGGTCATCCCCATATTTATGTAACGTTGATACGTTAAAAACGTTATGAACACGCGACATACTTGGCGGTAAAACGAGTCTATAAGCCACAGTTCCTACTTTATCGAGGATTTCAAATGGGCCAATTAAATCGAGGGTTGAGATTTCTTCTCTTCGTCGATTCTTGCTTCTAGAATAACGCCCTCTTGAACCTTCTTAATTCTTCACATTCATCAGCTCCAGGTGTGTAGCTTGAGCGACTTTAACTTTATCGATTAAAGTCGATTCTACTCGTATATTCGTTATCTTCACTGGGGTTCGTATATTCGCACTTATAAACGCATACGATCTTCTACTCAACGCGTCAGCTACCACGTTTGCTTTTCTACGATGGTATTGAATGATATGATCGTAATCTTCAACAGCTCGAGCCAACGTATTTGGCACATGTTACGTTCGTTTTAGGTGAAGAAAATATTTGAGGGTTTAAGAAATGGATTTTGTACTAGGGTCAATACAAAATTCGATTTCACGCTCTAGGGTAGGCTAAGAAGTCTTCAAGAATATGTCAAAAAATTTATTAACAATAGAAATATCATTCAAAACTGTGACTCTCATCCAAGACTTGGGTAACACGTCACATTGATACCTATCAACTTGTCATCGCATTCACAAATACGCCACGTAAAAGTCCGCTTGGCATTCCACACAAGGAAGTCAACAACGAAAGGACCGGGGCTCTTTACTTATGGCTTGATATGACAATGATTGACTTTAGTGGTTTGGTTACTTGAATTCGCATAACAGATTGGTTAGGAATATGAAAGCTAACAACCTTACGAAAAGCATGATGAGTAGTTAACCAATCGATTCCTAAAATCGCATCAAAGGCAAGTATTTTCAAAGAGATAAGATTGACATGTAACGTGAAAGTGTCGATTTGAATCAACAAGATTTATAAATAGTGGAGGTAACGAAGGTTTCTACTATTGAAGTTTCAACCAATAAGTTAAAGTCTAACTTCTCCGGAGTTAAATTTAAACGTTGAGCGCAAGCAAGAGAGATAAAAGAATAGTAGACCCAGTGATTAAATAAGGTATAGATTTCATGAAGAATTTATAATTAACTAACCCGTGATAACTTTGTTCGATTCGCACGAAAAAACGCTTCTCCTTAAACTCTACCGAATTTGACTTGTTCGGATGGTCTTTGGTGTCGCTCATTACCACTCGGAATTAACTTTCGCTATAAGGCGATTCCACCTCAACTTCTTCGTCAGATTCTCGCCTCCATGATCCGAATCATTAGCCTTTGATCCATATCGAATTGGGGTTGACCGCAATGTATAGGTAATTCAAAACTCGATCTTTGGTTCTCCCAATTCTTTGTCGAGAGAGAAATACATATCATCTATTTTAGCTTTCTTGGATCGGACTTCTCTTTCCACAATATCAACGTGTCATGTGGCTTTTACCCATACGATCTTTCATTCTCACTGCGTTCGCTTATTTCTTCTTTCAGCTGCTCCTCGACATTTGAATTCTCGATTCCAGACTTTAATATCGTATACTCGCCAAAGAGCGCCATGTTCAATTTATCGCACATCGGGTAATACAATTTTGAATTGTTACATTCCTTTGCTCCACGACCGCCTTCCGTTCTTCAGCTTGCTCTTCTAACTCATGAATACGATTTTGCAATTCTACATTTTGATCAATAAGTTCTTCTAATACATCCTCCTCAGGTTCCTCTTCTTCCTCACTCTCAGTTGTTATCTTTGCGACTAGCTTGAGTGCAACTTTTAATTCCTCAATCACCACATGGATATCTCTATTCACATTATCTTGGTTGGTAATTAGAGGTGTCTCCACGGTCTTATGTGCTCCATTGCTATTCTCAACATTCTCGGATGTCATTTTCAAATACTGCCACAAAACATGGGTTAATTAACATATCACATATTATCCCTATACTCTGACCGACCAATTAAACACCAAATAAACTTAGGTAGGTCATACTAGCGAAAGAATTCCCCATCTCTCCCCTCCTAGTTCTATTCTCACATCCTAGCCAGGGATTATATCCCTAAGCTTTGGTACCAACTGTGATGCCCCCAAAACAGGTATACATCACCCATCGCCACTTACATGGTACATAAAACAAATACAACTTAATAATACAACTGTCGTGTACAATACGACAAAATATAGCTGAGAGTTTGAATACAAACATTAATTATCACACTATTTCACAGAATAATGAGGACTACTAATGCAAACATCTAGGACCATCACTCTGTTCCTCGACTAGTCCCAGCTACGTTCTCATTTCCTGAAGAGAACAGTGAAAGAAAGGGTGAGCTCAACTAGCCCAGTAAGAAATATTATGACTAAGATAATGCAGAATAATTTATCGTTAGCCTTCAACAGTATAACAACTGATAGAATATAAAACAATCCATTAAAAGAGTCAAGTAGAGAAAAAAATCTACTATCTTCTATGATTTAAAAGGTTTTTCATGACTTTTATTGTTGAGACTCAGCTTAATAAATAATCCACATCATCAAATCAACCCCTTTTACTGAATGCCAAGATATTCTTTAAGATCACGACCACAAATTATCCATGCACTACTAAAAGATAATCATGTTTTCATCAACTATCCCGATCATGCCATAAAATAATTCATCTTTGCACTACGGCCAAAGAGAATCCATAGCCATAATCATACCAAAAATTGTCCATCAATGCACTACGGGCCAATGAAGACTTTTTCCACATCATTTGTAACATTACGGTTATGATTATACCGAATAATCCCTAGTTATAATTATACCAAGTCCATCTATGCACTACAGGCCACAGATGACTTTCAAAAAAATAAACATGAGGATGATGACAATTGTAAGACCCCAACTTTTTGAATAAAGATTAAATTTTCTCGAAATATATTTTTGAATATTATGGTGTAGATTTGATATAATGTTATAGTTGTGGGTAATATTTACAAATTTTGCAAAGTACGTGAGTTGTTATATAATATTAGATTGGTGGAAATATTCGTTTTAACAGAAATATTCGTATAACCAAGACAATCATTGGTGGACCCCCCCATTAATGGAATTATTGTCGGATTGAAAAAAACGACAAAAATACTTTATGAAAATAACGGCGTAAGTTTTACCGCTAAGCTGTTGAACTACCCTAGTAAAAGTACAAACGATGTCTGGCGTGGTTGCGTAAGAAAGCATACCTGTATTGATTATTGATCTTTACGTGAAAAGTCACTCGATTATACTCAATTATTGCTACAAGAATTCTTTAGATCATATCTATCATATTATTGATTCGATTATTGTCATAGTATCATCTGCATAATATGTTATTTTATTAAATCAATAATTGAGACGACAAAGTTATTCATATTATTAAATTGCAATATTTACAATGTCTGAAGTTACATCGAGGAGAGGTTTGGTCACCTAATTGCGCGCCAATAGAGAGAAATCTTTATTGGAAAGCCCCCTCTTTCTCTGAAACGACACGGTTGATAAATATTTTGAGTTATAATATTAATGATGAATGTTATTAAAATTGAAGTTGTGTTCTGGAGTTGAATTTGGAGACGCTTGACGTGATATTTGAGTCCTAACGCGATAAAATTAGTAAAATAGTCTATAAACACAAAATTTTCCGGAATTCACTATTTGGTCAAAAAGACAACAGTTGACATTTTTGGGAAAAGTCAAACTTCAAAATTTCAAAATTTATATTTTTGATAAAAATGGTTTCATTGTGTTGGAATTATTTGTGTTAGTGAAAATCGACAATTATTTCGATAATAATTGATGTATGGAGGTTATATTGACCAATCGGGTATTTAACCAGATAAATAAGCAATTGATTGCTATTATTTCACAGGATTATAACTATTTATTCACATGTGTATACTATTGTTTCACATTCTTGTTACTATTAGGGGAGTTGGTGCAAGATTGATAATATTTGCATGACTAAGTTAAAAATGGAGGTATAGATGGAGGTACTATACTGTAATTCGTATTTTCACATGTCTAGAACTATTGATTCACATAATTTACTATTGAATCACATTATTTACTATTTGGGGAGGTGGTGCAAGTTTGATAATACTTCCATGACTAAATTAAAAATAAAGGAAAAGTTGGAGGTATTGTACTGTAATTTTTCGAGCCCCAAAACGTGCAATTATCGAAACTATATTTTTCTATAAATAGAAGCTCATTCTTCCTTCATTTCTCACCAATTCACAAAAGCTTTAGAGCGATTATTATAGAGAGAGAAGAAGAAGAGAAGTCTCTTCTACCTCACTATTCCAAAGATTATCCAGTTTTTCCAAGGTAGGGAGTATTATTTCTTTCTTATCTATGAAGAGAACTTCATTATTCCATTCTTTATTATTACGCTGGAATAACTCAGATACGCGTGCTACCCTATACTTGGTGAAATTCTTCATTGTTCCATTCTTTATCATTCTCGTTGAACATCCTCACATGCGCTTCACGTTCTAATTCGGACTGATTAAAATTTTATTATTCTCGTTGGAATATCCTCGTCTGTATAACATACAGCTTTGTTCAGTATTATCATTGCCACGATGACCACCCGAGTGGTTCTTACCGCCTTTGTTCGTATTTTTCCTCCTCGTTGGTTATCATCGCTTCTAATGATCATTGTCCTACTAGTATGACCACGGTTGTGGTCCCTCATTTACATACATACTCATTATCTCACTATAATAATTGAGCCATGTTTACAACATCCGAATATAAAGAAAATTTATGAGATAAGATATATTAGAATCTCGGATTTAGACCTCTCGAAACATCCTTGTCATTCGCTCCTCATTTTGACCAAATGAGGTGCAAACTCGATAACTCGCAAACTTCGCCTCGTCTTTGGGACACCGTCATGTTGTTTTGTTCGATCGATAAACTCCACCTCCTTTATATGACGAATACTTTCGGAAAGTACTTGTCATTGAATAGTTTCAAATGTTTCCCAAGACATCTTTGAGTCATCGATTGGTGGGTACCTTCATGAACTCCCACCAAAGAGTCATGCCTCCATGCATGAACATAAATGTGGCGAATAACCTTCATTCTCCAGTACATCCCAAGACATCGAATATCTTGGTAATTTGCTTGACCCACGTTTCCGCTATGATCGGATCCGCTTTCCTTAAATTCGGTGGTCCCAACTCTTTGAATCGCTTGGTTTGTGATGCCACGTATTGCTAGCATTTCCACCAGATTGCGTGCACGAGTTTCCACTCGCCTAGTTTTGCATAAAATGCAAAAACTTCGAACATCCCATCATTCATCATTTGTTCTAGTGAGTGTTGTTTACGGGAGAATTATTGCCTTCACATTGCTGCGTTCTCTCCTCGGTTTGTAACTAAAGGTTGTTCCGCAGCCTCATACACTCCATTGTTAACGTTCTCGTGACCATTCTTAAATATTGGCATAAAACAAGGGTTAATTAATCAAATTAACATATCACATAATATCCCTATATTATGATGACCAACAAATAAGCTTAGATAGGACACATTAAATAGGATTTACTCATCTCTCCCTCCTAGTTCTATTCCCCGATCTCCTTGAGAGACCATATCCCTAAGCTCGATACCAACTGTGGCGCGCCCCAAAAAATAGGTATACAACACCCATTACGAAATGCCAAATACATGGTACGTAAAGCAAACTACAACTTCAATAATACAATTGTCATGCAAAATACGACAACACATCTTTGTGAGTTTAAATACAAATATTGTCTTCTGATAATATCCACACTCAAATAAGTCCTCATTACAATTATTCAAACACTATTTTACGAAATAGTGAGGATCGCTAAAACATCTTTCTAGAACCATCACTCCGCACCCCAGGCTAGTTCTCGCTATGTTCTCACCTCCCGAGAAAAATGGAACAAAAAGGAAAAGGGTGAGCTCAACTAGCCCAAAAGAATATTATGACTAAGATAATATACAACAAATTATCGTTAGTCTTCAACAGGGAAAAATCGATAAAATATAATAGATAACAAGTTTTAGATCAACAACTGCAATGAAACAACAATCCATTGAAGAGTCGTAGAGAATGAGTTCTACTATCTTCTAAGATTTAAAAGTCCATCATCAATTTTATCCTCGTAACAACAATCAATATACATCTTTAATCAATATTCATCTTTGCACTACAAAACCAAAGATATTCATTTATATCACCAAATTGGTCATGTTCATCTTCGTATTACGGGCCAAAGATATTCATCGATTAATCATTCATCTTTGCACTACAGCCAAAGATATTCAATAATATCATCATTTAGAATCGAGGATGATGAAAAATATTTTAAAGAAAAGCGAATCCAAAGGAGATGTAAGGACAAATAGTAAGGATTAAGTATAACGGTTTATCCAAGATCAATAATACTCCATAATAACCAATTTTGAAGCAAAATTCAAGAATAAAGATCAAAACATGGATACAATCAAAGATAAACCATAATAAACATCTTGGACAAAAAGAAGAAAATTTCATTTTTGGTAAATAAGCAACAGATTCGTGAATAAAGGTCGTATCGTGAATAAAGGCCATATCGTGAATAAGAACCCTAACACAAAAAGTTCCAAATTTGATAAAAGTTCATACCAACATTTCGGTATAATGATATTGAAGAAAATATCATTTTAAGAAGAATATAACACCCCTTACCTCAAAATATTAGTACTTCTGATTGGAATATCGGTATAAGGCTGAAGGAAACTTGCACTGATGAATAGAAACTCACAAAGTATCTAAATACTCACAAAATACACTTAATAATCTAGAGAGAGAAATCTTATGTTTCTGGTGTGATTTTCAATTCTAACTTAGCCCTCTATTTATAGGAAAATGTTAGCAGACTTGACCTGCAACCTGATGGCTTTACCTGCTACTATTCCCACCCACCACATTTGAAATAAAATTTAGCACATTTCTTCACCAACCACAAGTGGGGCCCACTCAATTCTAGAATTTTCCACCAAAATGCTAAATTCGGATACTTCAACAATTTCTGAACCAGTCACCTCTTAAAATTCATAACAAATCATACGTTCATTTTTAACGGTTCAAAATTTGTGGACATATACTCAACTTATATATGTATAACATATCCAAAAATTACAACGATCCAACGGTCGGATTAAAAATTATAACTCACGCAATATATCTCAAAAACACTGGTTTAATTTTTAATACCTTCATTCCGACAAAAATACTGATAAAACACCTCAACATTAACTCTTTCATTTTTAACCACAATAAATATATCCAACATTTATATCCACATAAAATAAATATTTCCTTATCATATGAATCAATAATTAATTATTTACAAATAATATTACAGAATCACATTTATGACAATCGGTAGTTCCTGAAGAAAGAGGGGGCTTTCCAATAAGAATTTCTCCTTCTTGGGCCTTGATTAGGTGACCAAACCTCTCCTCGATGTAACTTTCTAGACATTGCCAATAATGCTATCTCTAATAATATTATTCAAATAATATGAATTATTGATCCGATAATGGGAAATCTTTGTCGATGACAATTATTGAAACAATAATAATATAAAATATCAACACAACAATTATTGAATCAATAAAATAAAATATTGAATAAAGAATTACTTTAACAATTATTGAGTAAAGGTCTTATGTAAGGATCAATAATTCATCAATATTGTGCATCCACGCCAGACATCGTATTTTAACCACCGGGTATTCCAACAAAGTGTTAACAAGAATAACTACGCTTTATAAAAACTCAAACTTGTCGTTTTCTTCATCCGACAATTATTCTCATTATGGGCCCACATATGATCGCTACCGCTGGTATTTAATATTCCCCGACAACAATGATTATTTTATAACCACTTGCATATTTTGCAAAATTTGCACATTTCACCCATAACCAGAGAATTATATCAAATTAATACCTTATTATTCACAATAATAATTAAAGGAAATTCGATTTTATTTATAATAAGTTGGGGTCTTATAAATAACGGAACTAGGTCAAAGCGTGTCTGCGACCGACGTGATATTCTAACGTAATAATAAATAACGAAAAAACCGGTCGTCCCAAAAACGCATGCATGTGATATTCCAACAAAATATTAAAGAATGGAATATTAGAAGAATTTCACCATGTATGCGATTTTTTGCATGATAAAGTTATTCCAACATAATAATAAAGAATGGAATAATGTAAGAATTTCACCAAGTATAGGGTAGCTACAGGCGATATCAAAGTTATTCCAATGAATAATAAAGAATGGAATAATAGAAGTTCTCTTCATGAATAAGAAAGAAATAATACCCCTTACGAGTATAACAAATAATATTCCCTACCTTAGAAGAAACCCACTATAGAAGTAGTGAAGTAGCGTAATACTTTTTTTTTTTTCTCTATAATTTCTCTCTATAATAATTGCTCTCTGACTTTAGTGAATTGGTGAGAAATGAAGGAAGAATGAGCTTATTTATAGTAAAATATAGTTTCAATAATTGCACGTTTTGGGGATCGAAATATTACAGTATAATACCTTCCTCTTTTTCTTCATTTTTAATCTAGTCCTGCAAGTATTATCAAACTTGCACCAACTCCCTTAATAGTAAATAATGTGAATCAATAGTAAATCATGTGACTCAATAGTTCTAATCATGTGATAAAAATAATTACAGTATAGTACTTCCATCTATACCTCCATTTTAACTTAGTTATGCAAGTATTATCAATCTTGCACCAACTCCCCTAATAGTAAATCATGTGAATCAATAGTACAATCATGTGAATAAATAGTATAATCATGTGAAAAAATTAATTACAGTATAGTACCTTCAACTATACCTCCATTTTTAACTTAGTCATGCAAGTATTATCAATCTTGCACCACCACCCCTAATAGTATAAGAATGTGAATCAATAGTATCCCGTGAATAGTAACTCGTGAATAGTACTCTGACACGAAAAGTGCTCCGAATACCCGAGTGAACAATATAACCTCCAGACATCAATTATCATCGAAATAAATGTCAATTTCCACTAACACTAATAATCCCAATACAATGGAACAATAAATTTCATCTTTAATCAACACAACTTATTCATTATTAATATTATAACTCACAATATTTAACAACCGTGTCGTTCCTGAGAAAGAGGGGCTTCCGATAAGGATTTATCCTTATCATGCCGCAATTATTAGGTGCCCAAACCTCTCCTTGACAGAACTTCTAGAGATTGTCAATATTACAAATAATAATATGAATAACTTTGTCGTCTCAATTATTGATTTAATAATAATAAATATTATGCAAATGATACTGTGACAATAATTGAATCAATAATATGAGAGATATGATGCAAAGAATTATCGTAGCAATAATTGAGTATAACTAAGTGACTTCTCACGTAAGCATCAATAATCAATACCGTGTACTACTATACAACCACGCCAGACATCGTACTTTTTTAACACCGTGTTTCAATAGTTAACGATAAAACTTCCGCCATTATTTTTATAAAGTATTTTTGTCATTTTCTCAATCCGATGATAATTCCGTTCAGGGGACCACTAATGATTGTATCTGCTCGCATTTGGATATTCCCCCGACAAAAAGAATATTCCCCACCAATCGAATATTATATAACAACTTGCGTACTTTGCAAAATTTATAAATATTATCCACAACTATAACATTATATCAAATCCACACCATAATATTTAAAAAAATTATTTCAAAAAAATAAAATCTGGGGTCTCACAAAATCTATAGCGATCAATCAATTGTCGCCCAATCTGTCGCTAAAAGGGGTATGTAAGGTATGTTAGGTAAGGGGTATGTATGTATATATATATATATATATATATATATATATATTCAATTCCAAAAATTATTATATATTTTTTATTAGTTATGTTTTTTTTTATAAATAAAAGAAAAAAAAAGGCAGGGTGAGCTCAATAAGGGTGAGCCTAAGATCCTTGCTCTCTCTCACTCTCTCTCTCTCTCTCTCTATATATATATATATATATATATATATATATATATATATATATATATATATATATAGTCCGCTTCTCAAATCTAACCTGAAGGATCGAACTAAGAATCTAATTTATATATACGACGGTTTTTTCCGTCGCTATAGCATAAAAATCGGTTTTTATGCTATAGCGATTTTAAACAGCTATATATATTGCTTCATTTTAGTTCGCTTCCTCCGATTTGCTAGAGAGAGACATACAACCTATATATATATATATATATATATACTGAGAGACTTAAAGCTGAACCAAAGACGAACTGTCGCCTATATAGTAAGCTTTGCTTTCTTGGTTCCTCCTCTCGATTTGCTAGAAAGAGACATACAACCTATATATATATATATATATATATATATATATATATATATATATATATATATATATCGGAGAGACTTCTAAAGCGAACCAAAGACGAACCGTCGTCTTTGGTGTCTATGGCGACGGATCGACTCGTCGCCAAAAAGATACTTTATCATTCAAACAAAATAAAAACATGAAAAGATTGTTGAAATTTTGGAGCTATATTATTAGACCTGACAAAATTGGTCCAAGTTGGCGGGTCAGGCCGGCCCGCTCGTCAAAAACGGCCTTTGGGACGTTATTTTTTCAACCCACAAAAACTTGGGCCGTTTTGGCCCGACCCGACAATGGCCCAGCCCGTTTCGGCTAGGTCAAAAAATATGTCAAAAATTAGTCATAAATCAACCTAAAATCATGGATGGGATCGTAGCCAAAAACCCGAGCTTTGACTTACCTTTTTAGCAAATCAAAACCTGTGTCAGTCTGCTAGGTCTATTATATTATTTAGTAAAACTTTCTCCATGCTTCTCAAAAGAATGTTATAAGTTTCAATTTTCTAATTTTATGTTTTTTTGTTAATTTTAAAATGGGAAAAAGCACCTTTACCCCATTGTGGTTGTGGTGTTTTAAGTAATTAGTTATTGTGCTTTTAAAATATTTAATTAACCCACTATGGTTTTTAAAAATGTACAATCAAGCCATTCCGTCCAATTTGACTAACAGACGTCTAAAAAAGCAACTTGGTTATCCTACGTGACTTTTAAAAAAAAATAAATATTATGTGTATTTACTGACTGGGCAGGAGGAAGTTTGTTATCCTACGTGGCTTTTTTCTTATCCTTTTATCTCTTTTTCCAAATAATACAAATAATATATCAAAATTTTTGTATCAATGGGATCTATTACAACATTATATTAATTTCTACAAAAATTAAAAATTAAAAATCATTAATTTTGTGGCAAAAATAATTAAAATAATAATAAAATTAAAATAAATATTTTAATTCATTTTCTTTATTTGTATTATTTTCCTTATCTCTTTTCCTTTCTTTTAATAATTATTTTTATTTTAAAAATTAATACTAATATATATTTTAATGATATAAAAAGATAAGTACATAATTAACATAAAATAGAAAATTTAATACAATTAGCAAAAATTAGTTAAACAAATGACATAAAAATTAAAATTAATTATACAATCAAAACCTCATTATTTTTTTTAATAATTTTTTTTTTTCTTTTATCTCTTTTCCTTTCTTTTAATTATTTTAATTCTAAATAATACAAATAATCAAAAAATTAATAGATTTTCTTTATAATTTTTTCTTCTCAAACAAAAAAATTAAAATAATAAAATCATTATGTGGTAAAAATAATAATAAAATTAAAATAAATATTATAATTCATTTTTTATAATTTTTTCTTTTCCTTTCTTTTAATAATTATTTTTATTTTAAAAATTAATTCCAAATAATACAAATAATATATCAAAATTTTTGTATCAATGAGATCTATTACAACATTACATTAATTTCAACAAACAAATAAAAATAAAGAATCATTAATTATGTGGCAAAAAATAATTAAAATAATAAAATTAAAATACATATTTTAATTCATTTTCTATATAATTTTATCTTTTCCTTTTTTTTAATACCAAATAATACAAATAATATTAAAACTTTTTAATAACTAAACATAAAAACAAAATAAAATAAAAAAAGGACAATGATGCTACTGATCCTCTTATTGAGAGGGATTTGGATATGATATCCATGGTGGGAAGTTCAGATCTTGAAATTATTCAGAGGTAGAGGAAGCGAGGCTGGATGAAGGAGAGCTTATGTAAATTCTATGTTTATAGGCTTGATTTTGGCCGAAAAAAATGAGGGGATGATTGAATCCCCGAGAGACCTTTTCTCTCTCAGTCAAACTCCTTTCATCCGCCTCACGCCACCAAGAACGGCCGCCACCACTGTCATGGTAGCTCCTCTACCACTCGCCTTCCCACCATCAGAAGTGCACTTCCCCCTCTTCCTTCCAAGCCCTCCTCCTCCTCCTCCTCCTCCAAAACCCCTAAACCCTCGATGACCACGCCTCACAAACCCTCGATTTCCTCCCTCCCTCAAAAGCCCTTAGCCTTCTGACTACTCCTTCGCCTCAAGATCCTCCTACACCTAGTTAGCATGACGGTGGAAATCAAGCATGAGAGGTGGTGGTGATGATGCGTAACATGGACCCGAGGATCTGGTGGCGACAATTTACTGTCTAAATTCTTTTCCCTCAAAGTCAACGCAAAAGATGACGAAAAAATTAAATATTTTGAATATTCTGATTATTTGTATTATTTAGAATTAAATTAATTAAAAGAAAGGAAAAGAGAGAAAGGAAAAGAAAAAATTATAAAAAAATAATGAGGTTTTGATTGTATAATTAATTTTAATTTTTATGTCATTTGTTTAACTAAATTTTGCTAATTGTATCAAAAATTTTATTTTATGTTAATTATGTACTTACCTTTTTTATATCATTAAAATATATATTAGTATTAATTTTAAAATAAAAATAATTATTAAAAGAAATGAAAAGAGATAAGGAAAGGAATACAAATAAAGAAAATAAATTAAAATATTTATTTTAATTTTATTATTATTTTAATTATTTTTGTCACGTAATTAATTATTTTTATTTTTATTTTTGTAGAAATTAATATAATGTTGTAATAGATCTTATTGATACAAAAATTTTGATATATTATTTGTATTATTTAGAAAAGAGATAAAAGGGGAAAAAAGCTACGTAGGATAACCAAACTTCCTCTGCCCAGTCATCAAATATACGTAATATTTATTTTTTTTCAAAAAACCACGTAGGATAACCAAGCAGATTTGTTAACGTCGGTTACTCAAATTGGACGGAATGACTTGGTTGTACATTTTTAAAAAGCACAGTGGGTCAATTGAATATTTTAAAAGCACAGTTGCTAATTGCTTAAAATACGACAACTACAATGGGTAAAGGTACTTTTTCCATTTTAAAATCGTAACACTTAGAAATTTATTATATTATTACTTTGTTTTTTTTAATATTTTTTATTTTTCTATTTAGTCCTTCATATTTTATAAAAGGAAACTGATAAATTCACATTATTTTTTGATATTTCCACATGAAAACCGTCAATATATATCTACAATAACATTTTTCATGTGAAAATATTAAAAATTAATATGAAAATAATATCAATTTTCCTTATAAAATTTTTATTTTATTCTACATAATTTACAGGAATATCGAGACTAGACTCTCTTATGTGAAAACTATAAATTTGAATAGCTTAATTAGGCTGGCAAGGTGGACAGCTAGTTGGTTTGTTTGAAATACTCTACCGTTAAGGAATGGTCGAGGTGGTTTTTTTTTAGCAGGGAGTTTTCTAATTGTAATCGAACTAATTTCATGAACTCGGGTAAGTTTTTCTGTACGGACTTACGTCCGTGTCTCTGTAGTCCCATAAACTATTTTCTGATCTTGACGAATTGTTGCTGATGATTTCGATCCCAGAAGGCCAGAATGTCAGAATCTACGGCTCGTCCCAACTCCCGGGGCACTGCTGCGCCAACTGCTGGGGTTTGGTCGAGGTGATTTTCCTCATTTTCTGTAAGTATCTTTTGTTTGATATTTTTAAATTTAAAATTAATGTGATGAAATCATTTATTTTATAAATAATACGTTTTTAGATTATTTTTTTTTACAATTTACAAGTGTATTGAATAAAACTAAACAAATTTATATTATCTTTAAATTTAAAAATAATTTAGATTAATATAAAAACGTTAAAATTGATACTACCTCCGTCCCACAATAAGTGCTTTTTTAGGCTTACTATTTTTTTTCAAAATAAGTGATGTGTTAGAACTCCAATACAATTTTTGTAATATTTTCTCATATATGCCCTTATGCATTCAATGGTATTTATTGCATCTTACCATCATTACAATTAAATGACACTCATTAACTCTTTCAACTTCAAAGAAAATATATTAAGGGTATTTTTGCCATTTTAACTTGTGTATTGGTATGTGTGATTTAAGCTAAAAAAACACTAATTATGGGACGGAGGTAGTACTATAATTTAAAATGTAGATTAATTTAGCCCAACAAACCTTAACACCATGTTTGTCATAATAAAAAAAAACAGTTGGAGGGAAGTAGAATAGACATTGCTATCGACTTCAACCGTCTCCATGTCCCACTCTTTTTTATCTCTCAACCAAACACGCCTTATGGTCCTCCAACCTGACGTTCTGACCCCATTCCCCTCCCCTCCCTAACCAACATAACAAAATTTGTCAAATTCAGTAACCTGCGCTCCACAAAAACATTTGAAGTACGGACAAATATGAGATTTTCTATCTTACCCGAGGGCAGATTAGATATTTCAGTATATAAACAATAGTAACAGAATTTCTTAAAATGATTCCCCCAAAAAAATTGTACGAAATTTAACCTTCATCCTTCAATTACCCTTACGTTCGATTTCACCCCATATTTTCAATTTAATTTCTATGTAGTTCTTTTACCAAACGTAGGTGCAGAAATTGAAAAAATAATTTTCATGTTGTTTTTTCAACAAATTTAGGTCTCCCTATGGTTCCATTTGACAAATTTGAGCATATTTCCAAAAAAAAATAGAGGACTTTTAAAAATAATTTTATGTTTTCAAATTTATTAATTAGGATATAGCCCGCCCAGGGACAAGAACGTTTAGGTTTGAAAATGGCTCGGACGAAACGTGTTTAGGATGTTTGGAGAGTCTGTCCAATCCAAGGGATCCCACATAGTCGTATCTCGACCGATGTGAAAGTTATGTGATGGGACACTGTTTGTTGTGTCTGTTGTGCTTATAATTTTGTACTTGACGGGACATCTCAAATAAGACAAATTGAGTGAGATTATAAATAGAGATTGAAAAAGATAAGAGAGGTTAGATACTTTTTACACTTGAAAGTCAAACTAAAATTGATTATTTATCTCTTTATTACTCTCAACGCTCGTACCAAATATGAATCAAACTGTTTTACGACGTTCTGAATTTGAGCTTATTTTTTATTTTCTTCATTCAAAACTACACATATTTCCAAAAAAAAAAGAAGAGGACTTTTAAAAATAATTTTATATTTTCAAATTTATTAATTAGGATATAGCCCGCCCAGGCACATAACGTTTAGGTTTGAAAATGGCTCGGACGAAATGTATTTAGTCGTATCTCGACCGGTGTGAAAGTTATGTGATGGGATACTGTTTGTTGTGTCTGTTGTGCTTATAATTTGGTATTTGACGGGATACAGACAAACCGAGCGAGACTATAAATAGAGATTGAAAGAGATAAGAGAGGTTAGATACTTTTTACACTTGAAAGTTAAACTAAAATTGATTACTTATCTCTTTATTACTCTTAACGCCCGTACCAAATATGAATCAAACTGTTTTACGACGTTCTGGACGATGGGCTACTTAAAAGTAAAATTGACAATGTGAGGACAAAACTGAACATCATTGTAATTCAAGGGCCACAATGAGATTAAAAATAAATGTGTAGACCAAGAATGGTAAATGAATTGCGTGCTCGAGGGAGAGGCCAGTCCCCGTGTATAAATACGAGTCAGTCCGTTCCCAAACACAAAACGAAAAAAATAAATTCTTTGTTTCTCCTCCCATTCAAAAACGAACAGTACTAAAATAAATAAATTTAAAACTAAAATTGATGAAGTTAAAAAAAAGGAGGAAGTAGAAGACGGGGAGAGAGAAAGAGGAAAAACAAAAACATGACCCTGGCTTTTTTTGAAAACAAATTCATAAAACACATAAATGGAGGGACATAAACAAAAGTTTTGGTCAGATTTCGAAACGAAGAGATGAGTACATGGACAACTTGGGAGGAGCTGTTGCTAACGAGCGCCGTGAAGCGGCACGGGCTCAAGGACTGGAACGCTATAGCCATGGAGCTCCAGAGCAGAGCCTCCTGTGTTCCTAATCCTGTTCTGTTAACCGCTCAAATCTGTCGGACCAAATTTTACGACCTTAGACGCCGATTCTCCGAAAATACTGCAAGCGAACAAAACGACGACGTCGGTCGCGGCGGCGAAGAGGTTGATGATGGTGGTGGTGGTGATGGTAACAGTGTGCCTTGGCTGGAGGATTTGAAGAAACTCAGGATGACAGAGCTCAGGCGGAAGGTTCATGGACACGATGTTTCGATCCAGTAATAAATCTCTTTCTCCCTCTCATTTTAATGTTTTTATTTAATTTTCGAATTTTTTTTAAAAATAATTTCATGTCAAAAAATGATGTTAATTTGTATTTTAGATCTGAGAGATTTTCTGATCTGCGATTTTGAACAGGAGTTTGAACTCCAAAGTAAAGAGGTTGGAAGAAGAGAGAGAACAGAGCATGAGAGAGAATGAAAACGGCGACCAAAACCCAGATCTGGAGAAGAATTCGGTGGAGAGATCAGGAAACAACAAAGACGATGTTATCGGAGGAGTTCCGCCGGCAGACGGCGTCGCTGGAGTTTCAGTTTCCGGCGAACATTCGGAGAGAGAGAACCGGTCCGTTAACGAGTCGAACTCAACGGAGAATCGACAGACCGGAGAAAAGTTGGAGACGGAAACAGAGCCGGTCCAGACCGGTTCGGTAAAACAGGATCCGGATACAAAAGCGGTCCGTGCAGACTCCTGGAATGATAGTTCGAAACCGAGTGAGGATAAGAAAGTCGATGATAAGTCGGCCGAGTTGCATGAGTCGGCAGCGGCTGAGTCGAAGGAAGGGACGAAAGAAAGCAGTGACGTGCAGAGCTCGGCGAGCTTAACGAGGAAGAGTGGTGACGCCGCCGCTGCCGGCGGAGATGAGCCTGTTGTATCTCCCGCCACCATGAGGCGGGACTCGTTGAAGAAATCTGAGCCGTTGGTTAGGTTCTTAGATATAATCAGGGCGCATAAACACGGCTCAATGTTTGAGATCCGGCTCGAAAGCCAGGTGCGTTTCTGTGCTTCTCACATTTCAAAATTATCAATCATAAACCTAATATCTACCGTTGGATTGCATTTGCTGATAAATCTCCAGACCTTGAATTAATAGACCCCACGTCTAGAAATATAAATATAAATACCTTAACATTTATTTGCCGCAAAAGTGGCGCTTTTACTAAGAAATCTGCATGTGAAATTTTAAGTAAATAATTTAACGGCCAAGTGGTACTGTGACTGCTATATCGTGGTCCATTTATTTTTAATATGATTAATTTGTACACAATTGATTCTCATACGTATGAAAATTTTAAATTTTTCTAAAAATTCTTTATGGATCTTTGACCTGCGTGTTAAGCAATGTCTTTTGTCATTTTTAAATTTTGCAGATTGTAGAATATTACAGTGTATAGTAAAATAAATAGGATATTTAATATATTATATATGTACACATAATTTATATTTTTTAATTCCAAAAAGTGAAGCTGTGATCGTCACACCTTCTTCGCTTGTGTGCGCATTTGTGAATGTATAAAACTTTAATTCTTAGTTATACGAGTAATACATCGCACAAAAACGGTAATTTTCTTGAATCCATCAAAAGATTAGGTTTTAATACTTATATTCTTTTTTATTATTTTAAAAATTAAATAATGTAAGTTATAATTTAAATTTAAGATTTTGCAAATATACTAAGATAATTCAGATAATATCATTTTCATGAAATTGAAGAAGTATTAATTTTATGCTTATTTAATTTCTAATGTTTCGTTATCTTTGGAATAAGTATGAATATAATTTCACTCCTAACCTCCTAATAAACGCGCAAAGATGCAAATAACTGTTTTGAAGCTTAAATAAATGTTGTAATAGAAGAAAAATCATTCTATAATCCTAATTATCTGGAAAATACGGAAGTAGTTAGCATAAAGTTTATTTATGTGTAAGTTGGTCAATTGACCAATAGAATGTTGACACATATAGAATTTTACTTGCGTGTCAGCACTCTATTAATCAATTGACCAATTTATCTGAATTCGAAAAATATTACTCGAGGGACCCATTTCCTCACTACTCAATCCGAAATAGGTGGTATAGGATTAGGTTGTGGACCCCAACATGTATGAATCTTTTATTTTGTCACCGTCTTATTTTTTGTTCATTTTATTTATTATTTCTCTATTTATGTGTATTGTTGGCGTTTGAAAACGTGTTAAAACTTAAAAAAATAATTATATATCATTAAATATAGTATTAATTGTTTATACTATCTTTTATTATATATTTATATTATACTCTTTTATCTGTAATATTTTTTCATTAGAGGTAATTTTAAATAGATTTTAATTATTTTTTCTAGATTATATAAAATGTCAAATAATTCGAAAAAAAAAATCATCTAAGATGTCATATAAATTTGTGTCGATCACGTAGAAAAATGACAATATGAAGTTTAGGAATCATTAAAATATAAAATAAATCAGAGTGGTTAGTATGAAGTTAATTTTAATCGATTGATCAATACAGTATCAACACGCAGACAGAAGGTGATCTTTCTGCGTGTTAACATTGTATCGGTCAATTAAATAATTTATCATAAAATTAATTTTGTTATAACCGAATTCAAAATAAAAGAATTAATATAAGGTATGATGGACATAAATTTGAACGCACATGATATCATCAAGTTTAGGATTTGACCAACCCAGCTACACCTGTTGGTGCACGGTACGCATGCATGGCCTAACTTGTGGGATTAGAATTCTCTCTATTTGAAATGTATTGAAATGTGATATCATGTTTACAGGAGAGAAATAATTTTAAATCTGGACTATAAAATAGAGAATTTATTTATTTGAAATGAAGAGAATCATTGTTCATTAATCCATTAATATTTATAATATCAAAATACATATTTTTATATTTATTTTAATAGTACTCTAAAATTATGTTATTTGTAAAGATTATATCTTGAAATAAGACTATTAATCTTAAATATTTTATTTATTTGTAGCTTAATAATTTTAGAATTATAATATAGAAATTATAATTTTTATAAACAAAGATGGGCAATAGTATAATTATTATTAAGGACATTATTATAGTAGGCTCTCTTTTTTTAATGATGAAAAATACTTAGATTCCATTAATATTTGAGCGGTTATTTTGACATTTACTCCTATTGAAAAAGTAATGATGACCAACTTTTGTGATCAATTGCAGAAAACAGAAAAGTACAAAAGCACAATCCGACAACACGTGGACCTCCAAACGGTTCAAACCCGGATTGAAGACGGGTCCTATTCCTCGTGCACCACAAAATTTTACTTGGATATATTGCTCCTAGTCAACAATGCAATTGCCTTC
Source organism: Panax ginseng (assembly GCA_020205605.1). Classification (NCBI taxonomy): domain Eukaryota; kingdom Viridiplantae; phylum Streptophyta; class Magnoliopsida; order Apiales; family Araliaceae; genus Panax; species Panax ginseng. The sequence goes on from CM035141.1 coordinate 29,682,698, forward strand.
TTCCCCAAGGCATCAGCCGAATCAGCAGCCGCCTTTGAGCTCCGGAAGCGCATATTAAAAGACCTAAACAACAACAAGCAGTGCATCGGCCGTCAATCCAACCCGTCACCCGAATTCGCTCCAATCCTTAATAAAACCAAACCCGACCCGGAAAGATCTTCGGATTCATTCCTATCAAAGCAAAAATCTTCGGTACCTTTTATAGTCGTGTGCAGGAAGAGAAGTTCCATTTCAGGTTCTAACAAAACAGATGGTATAAACCTCCCTAAACCAACGGTTAAATCTTCCTCAGGCTCTCCAAAAGAAGATGAGATTCCCAAGGAAAAACCGGTAACGGGTGTAGGGAGCATGAGAAGGAGCAGCAATACCCGCACAAATAGTACTAGTATTTCCACGTCTAAAAATCCAATCACAAACTCTACTTCTTACCCGGGTTTCACAAACAAAGGAGAGGTTACAAAAGTAGTGAAGAAGAAGAAGAAGAAAAATGAAGTTCCAAACATAGTGAAAAGGCGCGGTGCTGCGGACTTTTTGAAGCGAATTAAGAAGAGTTCTTCTCCGGTAAAACGGACGTCGTTGAAGAGTTCTTCCGAGGATAGTAATGGCAGCAGCCGGAGAGAGTCGAGAGATGATCAGCAAAAGAAGAGGGTACAGCTGGATCATGAACGGAAAGAAGTGACCGCCCGCCAAAAGGTAACGGAGGAGAATAGTCCGTCGAAGCGGGGTGTTGGAAGGCCGCCTAAGAGATCAGGGAGGGTGGCGGCTCCGGTGAAGAGGGGGAAGGAAGGAGGTGAACAAGTGGAGGTGGCTGCCAAGAGACCTAATAAAAGGACTAAAAGGTAATACTGACTGTAAATTATGTTATAGGTTTTTTCATTTATTTGGTTATGGGTCCTCTTGTCAGTTGTTCCTTTAACAAATTAGTGTCTTTTTTTTCTTCATTTTACAAGTTGTGTTTTGCTTCTGAATTTTTTTTAAAACGTTTTATACAGTCACCATAAATGACATGGAAAGGTTTGGTAAATACTGAGCGACTTGGAACTCCATTATACGTCTCTTATATGTTATGAGTCCTTCTACACATACCGATTTATTGGATCGAAAAATTAGATATTTTAATTTTAATTTTTTTATTGTGACTCAAAAAATATATAATATTTATTTTAACAAGAATTTTTATAAAATATAGTATTTTAGGTGTAATTTAGATATATATACCCTATTTTTGTATATGTATCTAAATTACACCTAAAACACTATATTTTATAAAAATTTATGTTGAAATAAATACTATACATTTTTTGGGAGTTGCAATATAAATTTTTTTTAAAAAAATGTCCAATTTTCCTGTTCAATAAACTGGTCTATCAAGATTACTGATATGTTATTTAATTGGATCAGATTATCATGAAATTAATTTTATGATAAGTTGGTCAACTGACCAATACAATATTGATCACCTTCTGTTTGCGTGTTGATACTGATCAATTGACCAAAATTAATTTCATGTTAATCACGATGCATAAATTATATTTAATGATAAAATAAATATTCGTCAAAAATATTTAATGACCCAATAAAATTTGTTGCAAATAATTGTGTAAGACCCCAAATAATTAATAAATAAAATTTAATTTCCTCTAATTATTATTTTGAAATAGTAAGGGTTGATATGATTAATGTGGATAGTTATGGGTAAAATACGCAAATATTTCAAAATAAGCAAGTGGTTATAAAATATTCATCGTTTGTTGTAGGGAATATTCGTTTTGTCATGGAATATTCGTGATGACGGCCAGTAAAATGCCATGTGTAGGGCCCCATAACTGAAAAGCGATTGGATGAAGAAAAACGACAAATATAAGTTATTTAAAAATAACTACGTAGTTATTACAAGTATTATCGTTTAAAATACTCAAAGGTTAAAACACAAGAAGACACGGTATTGCACCAATTATTGATTCTACGTAAAAGCACTCACTCAATAATGGTTACAGTAATTACCGCTCAAGATTTTTTCGGGTTCAATAATTGTTGTGTTGATATTTTATATTCTTTGTTGTTTCAATAATTGTCATTACACAAGATTTTTCATTATCGAAGCAATAATTTATATTATCCTAATAATATTATTAGATAACATTATTAGCAATGTCTAGAAAGTTACATCTAAGGAGAGGTTTGGTCACCTAATCATACCAAGAAGTGAGAGAAATTCTTATTGAAAGCTCCTCTTTTCCTGAACCGCCTGGTTGTCAATATTGTGATTCTCAGAATATTATTTGTGAATAATTAATTATTGATTCATATGATGAGAAAATATTGATTTTATGTGGATATAGATGGAGAAATTTTTTAATGTGACAATTGTTGAAAATTAAAATTTTATCTTTTTCTGATAAAATAATTCATTTAAATATATATATATATATATTATATTTTAATAATATAATAATGGTGATATTTTTACAACGAATGTGAGATATATGAGTATACGAGGAAGAAGAGTATTTTTGTTGCAATAAATGTTTAAAACATATTAAACATGTCGGTGAACCCTATTTCTTGACTGAAATTTGATTATAGCCTATAAAATCGTTCGTTTATGGATTTCGGTCAATTTCTGTTTGAAATTTGGAAAAATTTTCTTCTGCAAAGTTGTAGAGAATTGAATTTCCTATAAAAAGTTACGAGATTCGAATTTTCTGACAAAAGGGCTATTTATTGTGAATTATTGAAGTTCCGAAGCTCCGAAATAATTGATTTTTGGAAGTTTTAATTGTTTTTAATAACAAAAAACGTTTTTTTTTTTTGTCATTATTATGGGGCAACAAAGGTGGTGAATTCAGTTCTACAAAAAGATGGCGTAGGAAAATTTAAATTATATAATAATATTATATTAAATTTTCTACTTTTGAATGTTCTAAAGCATTTTCCTATAAATAGGGTGCTTGGGTTAGAATTGAAAATCACACCGTAAACTCAAGTTTTCTCTCTATAATATCGAACGATTCTTGTGAGTATTCGAATATACTTTGAGTATTGCTATACTGAGAGCAAGTTAAAGTCATAACTTATATCCTGTTTCAGCTTAGAAGTATAAATCTTTCGAGGTAAGGGATATTTTTTTTTTTAATGATATTATTTCTTCAATATCATTATCTTTGAAATATTGATCCAAGTTTTATCAAATTTAAAACTTTTGGTGCTCTGAGTTACTATTCACGATACCAGACTATTCACGATACTTGATCTATTCATGAATCGCACTATTCATCGAAAATGAAAATTTTCCTTTTAAGTCCAAAATATCTATTGTGGATACTAGTTTTGATTGTATCCATGTTTTGATCATTCTTGAATTTTACACCACTATGATTATTTTTGAGGTATTTTTAGACATGGATAAAATAAAAGTACGAATCCTTAATCCTTAATCCTTGTCATTTTGTTTCACCGGATTCGCTTTTTTAAAAAAAAAAATTTTTTCATCATCTTCATCTTAAATGATAATATTATTGAATATCTTTGGCCAGTAGTGCAAAGATGATTGATTTTCGATGAATATCTTTGGCACAAAGTGCAGATGAATGATTTCGATGAATATTTTTGGCCCAGAAAGTGCAAAGATGAATGTGTGTTTAGATGAACATGACCAATCGTGAATGTCCTCGGCACAGTAGTCTGAGGATGAATATATGATTCCGTAAATATATCGATTGATGTTACGAGGATAAAAATATTGATGATGGACTGTTAAATTCATAGATATTAGTAGATTTCATCCTCTACGTAACTTTTCTATGAATTAATATTTTTCGCTGCGAGTATTAATTTAAAACTTGTTGTCTATTGTATTCTATTAAATTTTTTCCTGTTGAAGACTAACGATAATTTGTTGTATATTATCTTAGTCATAATATTCTTTACTGGGCTAGTTGAGCTCACCCTTTTCCTTTTTGTTCCATTTTTCTTCTCGGGAGGCGAGAATGTAATGAAAGTACGAGTCGAGTATGGAATGATGGTTTTAGAGAGTTGTTTAGTAGTCCTCGCCATTTTTGTAAAATAATGTATCAATAATTATGATGAGGATATTTGTATGTGGATATTGTTTAAATGGCAATATCTGTATTTAAACTCACAGTTTTACTGTTGTAATAATAAAGTTGTAGTTGTTTCTGTACCGTGTATTGACAACTCAGAATGAGTGATGTATACCTATTTTGGGAGTGTCACAAATTGTGTCCTTAAAAATATTGTTAAAAGCAATTTTTATGTAGTTAAATATGTATTAGAAAAAATTAAAGGATAAATCCTAATCCAATTTACAAAAACTAACGGTAGTAATATATAACTTATAACTGTAAAGGACCGTATTAATTATCTTTTCAAAAAAATAAAATGAAACGAGTGCTAAAATATCCAATTTGTATTCTTATGATTTAAGTTATGTGGCAACTTATGAATTAATATGAATTACTCCTTCCGAAGTAATTAAATTGTATGGCAATTTATAGTGCAACTTAGATTTAAACAATTTTCTTGGTTAAACATGCTTTAGATAAACAAGTAATCAACCTCATAACTTCTTGGTTAAATATGAAAGTGGACATACATTAATTTATTTTATCTTATTGCTTAAAATTTGAAGTTTGCAATTCAATATCGCCATAAAATTTGTCAACATGTAAATTATTTAATTCCCCTATCTTTGATGCACGGTGACTATGAATTTTTTGTCACAAAAAAAAAGGAAAGAAAATTGATTCAAATAATAAAAAGTAGACTAAATTCCAAATTGAATTCTAAACTTTAATTTTAAAATCAATTTTTACCCTAAATTTTATTTTAAATTAAATGCACCATAAATTTTGAGTTTCAATATAATTTGTAACCGTCGCACTAAAGTTTAGAGTGTAAATTGCTTTGATGTAGAGTGCGGAGAGTGCATATTGTAATGAAACTCAAAATTTAGAGGGCATATAATTCAAAATAAAATTTATGGTGTAAATTGATTTTTAAAATTAAAGTTTAGTGTCCAAATTAGAGAATAGTCTAAAAAGTAATTCCCAAAACTCAAACCAAAACGATTGTTATTATATGATACTCCCTCTGTCCCCAAAAAAATAAACAAAATATAATTTGCATACATATTAAAAAAAATAAAATTAGAGGAAATAGAGTAACAAAGTTTCAAATTTATTTTTAGTGACCCCACAAATTATATAAAGCGATCAGTGTTTTTATTTTTTTTATATCAACGGATTTCACTAAATAACATATTTGTTTTTCATTTTATGTACTTTATTTTATTTTTTGGGGATAAATTTTTTGTATTTTTAATTATTCTTTTTTAAGAAAAGAGGGAGTACTTAGTAATTTGAGAGTTCAAATTCATCTTTTAACATGTTCACATCATTTGCTCTTTTAGGGAGTATTTGTTTAAAGCTGAATGGAGCTGAATCTGAATGGTTGAATCGGTCAGTGCGTTTGTTTTGATCTGAATGGTTGAATCGGTAAGATAGACTAGCTGAATGGCTAAGTCAGATTTTTTGAGCTGAATGAGCAGCTGAATGAAGTAACAAAAAATTAAAAAAATAATATTAACTATTATATTAAGTAATATTAAATAAATTTACAACAATTTTGATTTTTTTTAGAGGGAGTAAAATAATAAAGTTTTGTCATTCAGATGTTTCAGACATGTCAATTATCAAACATCTTTTTTTATTCAGATTCAGATTCAGCTCATTCAAATTCAAATTTATTCAATTTTTATCAAATACCCCCTTAGACTTTTAGTCGGATCATAGAAGAATCTTTTCCGGCAAAGTACTATGACTTTGCACGCAGGAACGAAGGCAAATAAGTGGGTGTGGGTCAATTGATCCCACTATGTTTTTTTATTTTTTAAGTATTTTTTTTAATTTTATAATATATTTAATAAAATTTTAAAAAAAATTAGGTGCATGTTATATATAAATTAATATTACTGAAATTTTATGAATTTTTTTAATATAAGTCAAATTTAACTTTCTTACTCAAATTTCAATTTCATATCATTTTTACTTGCTCTATATACGTATATCCATGTATATAATCTTTTTAAATTAATTAATAATCTATTTTACATTATTTTTAAAAATATTGAAAAATTAATATATATATATATATATATAATTACTATGAATTATTATATTATTATTGTAAATAAAATTAAGTTACTATCAATAGTACTTTTAAGTTATAACTTTTTGTGTGAGCATGTTAAAATGATTCGATTCGATCACTAAATATATATTTTATATATGCAATCAAAAATATAAAATTATTTATATTTAACGATACTTTTATAATTTTTTAAGCGACACTAAACACTTTTAAGCAGAGGGAAACTAGGGTAGTCCAATGGGGTGGGGGGCCCACTAGTTTTTTTTTTTTAATATATTTACATTTTTGTTTATGTATTCACCCCACTAACTAATTTTTATTGGCTTTTACCCAAATAAGAATAAATTTTATCTACTTTATACAAATAATTAGTCATGGTCCCCACTTACAAATGATAAAAAAAAATTTATTTATTTGTATGTGGTTAATGAATTTATGGTTAAATAAGAGAAAATTACTCTTATATTTAGTGATTTGCAATACCTAATGGTTAAATTTATATTAATTTTTATAGTTTTTATTATTTATATTGTACAAAAGCTCATATTAGAATTTAGACATAAATCTTATGTTAATCCTTAAATTTAAGCAACATTTACTACTCTGATAACATTATTTTTATTTTAGATTATATTATTTTTTTAAAAAAAGATAAGTTTGTCACTTATTTTCTTCAATTTTATATCCCTTTTACTTATTTCATGGGTCATGGGTGTCGTTTTCTCATAACATATTAATTAGTAACATGCATAATTAGTTGGAAAAGAGAAATAAATTGTCCTTATGAGAGCATAAATATTTAAATATTCTCCCTCTGCTCTAAAATAGATCGAGTTCCATTTAAATATAATTATTAAAAATAAATAATCAAATTTGGGATGCACAACATGGAAAATAATTCATTATTAACATTTGTAGAATTAAATTAATTTAGAGTAAATATGGAAAATAATTTTCTCATATAGAGCAAATGAAATGCATCAAATTAATTTTAATTTATTTTTTCTTGCTTAAATCTTATGACTTTACTTTTTTCCAACAAAAGGAAAAAGAGGAAGTCTCACCAAAACTACAATTAGGACTTGAAGGCTCACATTTCCTATCTTATATTGACTAATTAAAAGTATAATAATATTCATATTCTAATAAGTCTAATCTGTGAGAATCCGAGAATTTAGACAATTTTACAAAATCTTAAATGATTGATTTAAGGTCAAATATTAGACCTAGACAGAAAATAAATGTATGTGTTTGATGTTATTAGGATTGAATTTTGAGGATTTCAAAATTCTGTGAAAGATTTAGGTGAATTATTCAGGATTAAGGATTTATGTGATTAAGTTCTGTGAAATTTGTTATGTATGTGTACAGAATGTGATTAAGGGTCAAGGGTTGATTAGATAAAATTATATCTGTGTCAAACCCTAAGTATATATTAAGAACATCAACGTTCAGTTAGAAAACCCTAACGTCTGATAAGAAAAACCTAGAAATCGATTCTGGAAACCCTAGTTTCAGTTCTGGGAATCCGAAACCTTAATTCGGATATTAAAAATCCTAGATTGGGAATGCAATGCTATATATAGGGTTTAACGTTATTAATTATAAACTAATTAGGGAAAACCCTAATAAATTACTGGAAACCCTATTTGAGTATTAGAAAACCCTAATACCATATCTGAAAATCCTAATTTCAGATTTCAAATATTTGAAACCCTAATCTGGGAATATAACGGAGAATTATAATGCTCAAGTGATTTAAATTATAAGCTTAATAGGGTAAAGCTTAATTATTTAGCAAATCCTAATTTCCAAAATTTGAACCCTAATTATTCTCGTCTCAAACCCCCAAATCGGGATATTAAAACCCTAAGTGGGAAGCTTGAAGATAAATATAGAGTTTCTATGTTATTAATTGTAAGTATAATTAGGAATAACCCTAATTGATTTATTTGAAAAGCCCTAATTTCTAATGTAGAAACCCTAACATACAATGATTAGAAAAACCTAATTATTAGCTTATAGAGTATAATGTTAATTAGGAAGCCTTAACCCTAATTAGCTAATGAATGTGATTAGTAAACTTTATTGTAATTTGGGGACACTAATTATAATTTTCTATTTTAAAACCTAAGGGTTGTGACCAATTACCAAGTTACCATTCACTTTACAAGTCAAATGACCAAAGTACCCTTCTTGAATATTTTAATGGGATGGAGTGTAGATCTAGCCCTAGTATGTGGTTGGTGACCAACCCTAGCTAAGCCATGTGCCTATATCTCACAAATGACTAATCTAGAATTTAAAATGGTAAGAAATGACTATAATGCCCTTTTGAGTGTTTTAGTAAGCTAACTTGTAGTTGTGTCCAAAATTTTAGTTGCTTACCTAACCTTACTAACTCTTGGTGACTCACAACTCCAAAGACATCACTCTAGAACATCCCATACATGAATCTAAGTTGTCTATAAAAGGATCAAAGAGAGAGAAAATCATTTGTAAACTAAAATTTGTTCAACACTCAAGCTTATTACTCTCAAGCCTCAAACCTACGTAAACTTGTTGCTATATCATTCCTAAATCAAAGCCCAAGCGATCACAAACAACAGATCAGAAGCCAAAAATCAAGAAATCAAAGTTAGAAAAGGTATAAAATCCTAAGTCTAAAAATCCTTCGATTCTATGTTATTTGTTGCAATTGATTGTTTAAAGTTGTGTAATAGGATGTTAATTGATGATCTGGGTTGATAAGTCAAAGACCCATAACATCAAAGTATACGAATTTGAAGATTTGAGCAAGTGGGAAAAATTGAAAATTTTGGTCTGACAGTCAAATGTCAGTAGCCATAGATCTTTGCTCGATCATGGTTTTTGTTGTTTAAAAGTTGTTATGTGTAGTATGATATGTGGTCTTTAATATGCAAAAAGAATCAAGTTCATATCTGTTATAGATCGGGAGTTATTCATGGTCAAAACCCGTTGACCGAAACTGTCAAGAACACGAACCCAGATTTTTTTTTTATAGCAATTTTCATGTTGAACTTTGACCGGCTAGATCTTTCTCATGCTATGATGTTAATGTGTTATGATTCTTTGTAGTTGTAGTCCTACATGTTGTCTACACACTGCAATTGATAGATCACACAAACAATACACGTATTGCAAGTTATAAGGATCCAAAGTAGATTCCTCATCGCTTCTTCAAATTGAAGAAAAAGGTTGTCGAGTTTTTACGACCAATATCTCCCGTGATCTCGATGTTGTTTAAACATGATGTTTGTTGATAATTGTATTATTACACTAGTACTACAAGATCTAAGTGTTAGATTGCCCGGAAAAACGTAATGGATTGAGAATTATAATCTCCACAAACTAGCCCACCGGATGTCGATTTTGGAATTCGGGTGGGTGAAGAACACCTAAGACGACAGATTTGCCGCTAAAACCTATAAATACTTCGCTTTTGAATTATTTTTTATTTTCGAAATTCAAAAATGATTTAAAAATTAGAAAAATTAGTCTTTAATTATTAAAAATACATATTAAATTATGAAAAATTATTTTAAAGTCTAAAATATAGTTTTTAATTAATTTGAGTATATTTCAAAATATTTAATATTTTTGGAATATAAATGGTATTTATTTATTTAATTATAATATTAGATAAATTATTTGAAAAATAGTTTTAATTCATGAAAAATCATGAAAAATTATATTATGGTGTTAGAAGATATTTTAAGTTATTCTTGATGACTTTTGATGACTTTCATTAATATTTATTATTAATGATAATTAGTTTATTTAATGAATATATTAAATAAATTATGGAAAATAGAATTTATGATTTAAAAATCATATAAAAATGATTCAAGTGTTATAAAAATATTTGAAGTTATAAAATATAACTTTTGATATTTTGGCATGAAAATATTAATATTTTAATTATCTGATAATGGATTTGGTTGTTTAAAAATCATATAAATATGATTTTAAGATATTAAAAATACTTTGTGATATTATAATTATATTATAATATTATGTTATGATTTTCATTAAAATTTAATATTAAATAAATGTTAATGATCAAGGAATAATGTGGTATTTATATTAATATCGCTTATTGATTAATGTTTTTAATTACTTTAAAAACATTTAAAGGAAATAATAAAGTATTGAAAATACTTTGAGATATTACAAATATGTTATAATATTATGACATGTGTTTCATTAATGTTTAATATTAAATAAATATTAATGATATTAGAATATTGTGGTATTTAATTCATTTAAATACAAAAGATTAATGATTGAAAATGTTGTTAAATGATATTAATTATCCTAAATTTTTGCATGTTTATGAAAAATGTTTTTCGATCGATACTATGATTATTTAAGATTATTGTTAATTGTTTAAAGCAGAGTTTAATTGAACTTAAACTCGATATTGTCCGATTTTAACCGCTTGGATGATTGAATTGTGGTTTGCTTTCAACTTAGACTTAAATAGTCCGATTTAATGCTAAGTCTTATGTGTCAGATAGACCCACGGTGATTATGTGATAATGTGTTTAGGTTATTTTATATCTCGTGATGATATTATTCTAATATTTGGAGATCGGTATTATCTCAGATTAGGTCTTCTGATAAGCTAAGTTATATTTCAGATCGGTGAATCAACCTGCCTCGCATAAGTTCTACTTAACTCTACTAAGAGTGTTTTATTCAGATATACTTATGGTTAATCATTGTTTGATTGCCATGTAGAATTTTACTCAGACATCTCAGATGTATAAGTCGTAATGAAAGGCGGATCACCTTCATTACCTTGGTCCAGATATATATTGTTCATATGTAATACTTGTTCACCAAAGTTTGTTCATGCTAATTCACAACTACATTGTGAATTATAGCCACTTTATTATTCTAAATCTTTCAATCATGATATATCTTTAAATTGATTTAAACTTGTCGGAGCAACTTTCATGCTCACCTTGCTATATCATGATAAAACATTGCAGATTAAGACGAATGCTTGGATACAAGAGAAAGTTAAAGATGTACCAAATTTAAAGTTAATACGCTGCGATTAGATTTGTATTAAACAGATTAGATAATATCATAATAGTGTATGATGATAATATCATGTCTAATTCGGGATAAGTATAATGTTATGAATTGTATAAATAATTTATGTTTATATCTTCCGGATAGTGTATAATGTTTAATGTATAAACAATTTATGTTTATATCTTCCATGATACTGAATGAGTGAATCGGGATCTACGGTGAATCGGGGCGGATTGATTCGGCTGGCTCACATAACGACTTTTTGACTTATGACGATGGATAAAGAATGTATAGTTACTACTACTTCCCTCCCAAATGGGAAACATTATTTGACTATTGTTTTTTGTCTTAATGCATGTCAAGTTTTGGTAACAGTGGCGAAGCTAGAGTACAAATGTGGGGTCAATTGATCCCACTCAATTTTTAAAATTACTTAATTTTTTTTTATCACACTCAATTTTTGACCCCACTCAAAAGGCAAACCGTGAACTATCAAAGCCTTTCACGAGTGGTCGGAGTGAGTATTGGTGACTGGTGAGCCGCGAGTGTGGAGACTGGAGTGCGACTCTATTCTACTGTGACTCTCAGCAACCTCAGGCCCTCGCAGCAATGAAATTACTCTCTCTTCAATTTCTTCAACCTCAGTTTTGTTTTCAGAAATCAATTGTGATTTTCCCCTTTTGTTAGTATTATTAAATTGGATATTTGAATGCATTTGTCTAACCCAAAAGTATAAAGTATTAAAAAATAATTGGCTCGGGGGCGCTGCCCCCAAACCCTTGTTAAATTTTTTATACCTTATTAATAATTTTGACCCCACTATTAAAATTTCCTAGCTTCGCCACTGTTTGGTAGAGAGGGGCGAAGTCATGATTTATTTTTAGTGGAGTCAAAATATTGTGATGCTATAAATTATTTGATGGGGGTTTAGGGGAAGTGTTTTTGAGCTAATTTTTTTTAATATAATTTTGTGTTTTTTTGACCGATTACATATGTAAAACATGTATTTGGTTACAATATTATTAATATAACAACTAATAATATTATATATATATAGAGTTCAGATCCAGTCCGGACTCCCGCATTTTCTTAAAATGCAGACTTTTTTCTCTTTTTTTTTTTTTTTTTTTAAAACAACTAAAAAAAAGTTAAATAATTTATGGAACTGAAATTTTTACATAATACAATGTTTGAGTGTGATTTGGAGACATATAACAAAACAGGTCTGTACAGACTGTACAAACATATTTTGTTATATGTATCCAAATCACACCCAAAACACTGTATTATGTAAAAAATCAAGTTCCATAAAATATTAAAAAAAAATTAGTTGTTTAAAAAAAAAGTAAAAAAAAAAAGTCCAGATTTTCTCTCATCCGGGAGTCCGGACCTGATCAATCTTGTATATATATATATATATATATATATATATATATATATATATACACACCTTATTAATCCCTAATACATTTTTTTAATAACAAATTTGTGAATAAATATTTAAATTTCTTATGTTATAAAAATAATATAAATTAGATTATTATTTATTTTAAAAATATTAGAGGAAGATGCATACATCAATGACTAGAAGTAATATGGAATTGAGAAAGTTATAAAAAAAAAATCAATTTGACCCCGTATATTAAAAATTTTATAAAATTTCAGTGTGATCAATTTATTCATTACACTTAATTTTTTTTTAAATTTATCATCTATTATAAAATAATTTTTTTTTTTAGTGGGGTCAATTGATCCCATACACTAATATGTGGCTTCGCCACTAGGTAGAGAGACCCAAGTAATTTTGACTCTACTAGTCTCCTTTGATTTGGAATAAATTGTTTGTTATATATTGCGATAAATTTATATCTAATTATATATTAGAGTTTTATCATACATATATGTGTGTGTCTATGTGCAGGACCGTTCTTGAACACAAACGGAACAATGGATCCATTATAATATTTTGAAAAGAGTTTCGTTTTTATTTTTTGGTTATGTGTAGGACCGTTCCTGAACACGAACGAGAAAATCAACTCAAAATAATATTTCAAAAAGAGTTTCGTTTTTATTTTTCGTCAAAGGATCATCAAAATCTCAGCAACGAATCATGTGACTACGTGTATGTGTGGGGTATATATGTTGGTTAATGAAATAGGAAACAGGGAATAGGGAATAGGGAATAGAGAGGTTGTGAATGTACCTTTCTACTCACTGCATGCACTGGCAAAACTCAAAAAACATTCCTGTGTGCTCATATCTATGTAGCCTAGTAGTACTATTCACATTAGCTAGGTGGCAGCAGACATACAAACACATGTTAAATAATTATATTGGAACCTTATTATTACATTGAATAAAATTATTTATATTAATCATTATATTACATTATGTATTTATATGAATTGAGAGAATATATATATATATATATATATATATATATATATATATATATATATATATATATATATATATTTCGATCTTAAGCTTCACCCCCATTTAGTGACAATTCAATTATAATAATCTGTTGTTTATACTTTTAGCGACGCTTATATGTTGTCTCGTCGATAAAAGTATAAACGACGATTATATATGATCGAACCGCCGCCAGTCCGTCTGCTAGGGGGGAGTGAACTCTACCGAGTTGAATAAGAGGTGAGCTTAAGATCCGGACTATATATATATATATATATATATATATATATATATATATATATATATATATAGAGTTTAATCTTGTCCTGACTCTTGACGTGTTTAAAATCCGTCCTTTTTTTCTTTTTTTTTAAACACAAAAAATAAAAAAAATTATAATTAAATTTTTTCATAATACGTTGTTTTGGGTGTGATTTGGGTGCGTATAACATAATATATATGTACATGCATGCGTGACGTACTCACCATTTTTTGGTATAGGTATTCAAAACACGTCCCAAAACATTGTATTATGAAAAAAATTCATTCCATAAAATATTAATATTTTTTTTTTATTTTTTTTTAAAAAAGCAAAAAAAAAAAAATTTGTCTATTTTGATCAAACCGGAGTCCTGACTGATCAATATTATATATATATATATATATATATATATATATATATATATATATATATATATATATAGTTCTCTTCCAAAGGAATCTGAGGAGTGAACTAAGAGTGAATCGATTATAATGACGTTTTTTTTTTTCCGTTCATATAGCCTAAAAACCGATTTTCTATGCTTATAATGATTTTAAAAATCGCCGCTAGAACCTGGTTCGTTTCTTAGTTCGCTATATATATATATATATCGATTTTCGTCATGCTTTAAGGGTAAAAATCTTCATGTGTATTGTAAGACCCCAAATTTTTATAAATAAAATCAATTTCCTCTAATTATTATTCTTGATTAATAAGGTGGTAATTTGATATAATGCTTTGATTATGGGTGAAATGTGCAATTTTACAAAATAAACAAGTGGTTATTAAAATATTCATTTTGTCGGGAATATTCGTTTTTGTCGTGGAATATTCTTTTTGTTTCAGAATCTCCGTGACGACCAAGACAAATTAGTGGGCCCTATAACTAAAAAACGGTTGGATGAAAGAAAACGATAAAGATTGAGTTTTATAAATAACGGCGTAAATTGTTACCACTGCTAAGAGGAGATTCAACAACCACCATGTGAAGACGCTGCCGCCAAGAAGAATCGGGTTCCAAGGAGGAGAAAGACCACCGTCAGATGTTACAAATGCGGGGAAGGAGGGACATATCACCTTAAATCGGCCCACAACATTCCAAGGTATGTTACAACTGTGGAAAGGAAGGCCACATCGCCGAGATTGTACTTATAGCGAAACCAAGTTTAGCGAAAGTGGTGATTCCAAGTATCATCCTGATAAGTCGAAATCAGCCGGTTCTTGAAGAGCGCTTTGTCGTGGCCCAATAAAAATCACGAGGAACCCGAACGGTTAGCACGGTTAGTTAATTATAAATTCTTGCGAAGTTTATACCTTACTAGATACACCTTGCCTCTACCCATTCTTTTATCTCTTTGCTTGCGCTTTCAACGCTTGAACTTGACTACGGAGAAATTAGACTTTGACCTATTATTGGAGACTTCGTTAGAGAAACTTTCATTACATCCGTTGTTTGAAAAATCTTGCTTGATTCAGTTGGCACTATCACATTACCTGTTGATCTTATCTCTTTAAAGATACTTGCTTTTGATGTGATTTTAGGGATTGATTGGTTAACTACTCATCATGCCAAATTGATTGCTTTCATAAGGTTGTTAGTTTTCATATTCCTAAGCAACCTGTTATTCGAATTCAAGCAATCAAACCATTGTAGTCAAACATTTTTATATCAAGCCATGAAGTCATTCGTTTATTACGGATGTCAAGTTTTCTTAGTCCATGTTATGGATTTGAATAAAGACACGCCGATTTGAATAATATTCCCTGTTGTTATTGATTTTTCCCGACGATTTCTAAAGAATTTCTTGGCTTACTCCCAAAGCCCGATATTAAATTTTGTATCGACTTTGAATCCAAGACAAAACCCATTTCTAAAATCTCATATCGAATGGCTCCTATTGAACTTCGTGAGTTAAAAACCCAACTATAGAAGTTGATACCGAGCCTCTATCTTACGACTTCCTTTGTAGAATGCATGAAGCTTTACTCTCCGTAGGGGGACGCCATATTCGCAAAGAGTAAATCGATAGGTGTCATTGTGACGTCTTATCCAAGATTGGGATATGAGTCACGGTTGAGAGCAACCTAAGCTTCAGAATCTAAAATACGTGAGCTTTCAGGCTTAGTTGGTTATTATCGGAGATTCGTTGAAGGATATTCTCGAATCGCTATTCCATTAATGCAAATTGACTCAGAGATACAAAATTCGAATGGAGCACGGAATGTGGGAAGAGCTTCAAGAACTTAAGAAGAGACTCATTTTAAGACATGTTCACCATACCATCCTCGAAAAGCGAACGTGGTAAATGGCGTGTTGAGTAGAAGATTGTATACGAAGCACGAAGTAC
Source organism: Panax ginseng (assembly GCA_020205605.1). Classification (NCBI taxonomy): domain Eukaryota; kingdom Viridiplantae; phylum Streptophyta; class Magnoliopsida; order Apiales; family Araliaceae; genus Panax; species Panax ginseng. The sequence continues at coordinate 29,698,961 of CM035141.1, forward strand.
AATATTTTCAAAGACTCATTTCAGTATAACTTACAAATAATAGAGATGGAGATGAAAACTCTAGGTACCCACGTGATGATAATCGACTTTTAATTAATAAAGTTAAAGTCGCTCAATCTACACACCGAGTCGATGAATTTGAAGAAGAGATGCAAGAAGTTGTTATTCCAAAAGCGAGAATCATGGCGATGTGAGGAAAGCTCAAACCTTCGATTTATTAGTTTATTTGAAATCCTCGATCGAGTAGGAACCTGTGGCATATAGACTGCTTTTACCGCCAAGTATGACGCGTGTTCATAACGCTTTTCACGATCGATGTTACGTAAATATGTGGACGACCAAACCACATTATCGAAGTTAGAACCGCATTTAGATAAATAAAGACTTAACATACGAGGAGGTACCCACAAGATCTTGGATAGGAAAGAACATGTCCCACGCACCAAGATTATACCACAAGTTAAGGTTTTGTGGAGAAACCATGCTATCGAGGAAATGACGGGAGTTGGAGTCAAAATGAAAATGAGGTATCCGCACCTTTTCGATACACAATTGTGTATCGTGACGTCAATTTCGAGGACGAAATTTCATAAGGAGGGAGGTTGTAAGACCCCAAATTTTTATAAATAAAATCGAATTTCTCTAATTATTATTCTTGATTAATAAGGTGGTAATTTGATATAATGCTTTAGTTATGGGTGAAATGTGCAATTTTTACAAAATAAACAAGTGGTTATTAAAATATTCATTTTGTTTCTGGGAATATTCGCTTGGTCGTGGAATATTCTTTTTTGTTTGGGAATCTCCGTATTTACCACAAGTAGCATTTGGTGGGCCCCATAACGAAAAAAACGTTGGTTGAAAGAAAACGACAAAGATTGAGTTTTATAAATAACGCCAGAATTATTACCGCTAACACCGCTTGGGTTACCCGGTGGTTAAAATACAAGAATATGCGTGGTTGCAGAAAGATGGACACGGTATTGCATTTCGGTATTGTTGAATTATTGATCCTTACGTAGCAGAAGGCACTACTCAATAATTGTTACAAGAGTTATCGCTCAATATTATATCGATTCAATAATTGCTTTAGCGTTGATATTTTGTATCACCGTTGTTTCAATAATTGTTATTACATTTATTTTCCATTATCAAATCAATAATTCATATTATTTGAATAATATTATCGATAACATTATTGGCAATGTCTAGAAAGTTCGCCTAAGGAGAGGTTTGGTCACCTAATCAAGCGCGCCAAGAAGGAGAAATTCTTATTGAAAAGCCCCTCTTTCCTGAAAGCTACCGTCACAAGATCGTGATTCTCGCAATATTATTTTAAATAATTAATTATTGATTATTATGATAAAGAAAATATTTATTTTATGTGGATATAGATGGAGAAATTTTTTAATGTGACAATTGTTGAAAATTAATATTTTATCTTTTTCTCGATAAAATAATTCATTTAAATATATTATTTTAATAATATATTAATTGGTGATATTTTTACAATGAATGTGGGATATATGAGTATATGAGGAGGAAGAGTATTTTGTGGCATTAAATGTTTAACATATGTTTTGTGTGTATGGTGACACAATTCTTGACCAAAAAATTGATTATAGTGCGTAAAAAAATCGCTCATTTATGGATTTCGGATAATTTCTATTTGGAATTTGGAAAATCTTCCTTCAGAAAAGTTGTAGAGAATTGAATTTTCTATAAAAATCGCGAGATTCAATTTTCTGACAAAAGGGCTATTTATCATGAATTATTGAAGTCTTAGGAGTTCAAATAATTGATTTTTGGAAGTTTTAATTATTTTATATAAGAAAACGTTTTTGTGGTTGTTAGCACATGGGTGGCTTATGTTTTTGACCAAAGAAGGCATGCTAGAGTTTTCAAAACATGTGGGTAGGAATTTGGAATTAATAATAATATATTTTATTAATTTAGTCTCCTTTTCAAGCGTTCTAACATTTTCCTATAAATAGAGGGCTAAGTTAGAATTGAAAATCACACACCGTAAACTAAGTTTTCTCTCTCTCTCTCTATATTATCGAGCGTATTCTTGTGAGTATACTTTGAGTGTTGCTATACTATCATGAAGTTTCGTCAAAGACTATACCTGAAATTCAAATAAGTACTATTATTTTGAGGTAAGGATGATATTTCTTTCGCAAATGATATTATTTTCTTCAATATCATTATGCCAAAATCTTTGTTAAACTTTTTATCAAATTTGGAACTTTTTCATGCTCTGGTTACTATTCACGATTAGCTACTATTCATGAGTTACTATTCACGAGTTACTATTCATGAATTACTATTCACGAGTTACTATTCACGGCGTGTGAAAGATATTTTTTGTGAAATTTCTATCTTTTTGTGTCTGGGGTTACTATTCACGATACGACACTATTCACAAATATTTAAGACTATTCACCTAAAAATGAAAATTTTTCTTTTTGTCCAAGATGTCTATTTCTACTACTATCTTTGATTGTATCCATGTTTTGATCGTTATTTTTGAGTTCTCGCTTCAAAATCGCTTATTATGAAGTATTATCGATCTTGGATAAACCGTTGTACGAATCCCTAATATTTGTCCTTCTATCTCAATCGGATTCGTTCTTAAAATATTTTTCATCATCCTCATTCCTTAATGGTGATATTTGATGAATATCTTTGGCCTCAGAAGGCAAAGATGAACGATTAATCGATGAATATCTTTGGCCCAGAGTGCAAAGATGAACAGTGTTGAGATGAACATGACCAATCGGTGATTTAAATGAATATCTTTGGCTCAGTAGTGCAAAGATGAATATTGATTGTTATTACAGGATAAAATATTGATGATGGACTTTTAAACCTTAGAAGACAAGAGAATTCTTTCTCTACGTGACTCTTCTAATGGATTGTCAAGCTTCCACGCATTTGTTGATCTAAAACTTGTTGCCTATTGTATTCTATTAGATTTTTCCTGTTGAAGACTAACGATAATTTGTTGTATATTATCTTAGTCATAATATTCTTTACCGGGCTACTTGAGCTCACCCTTTTCCTTGTTGTTCCATTTTCTTCTCGTGAGGTGAGTAACATAAAGCAGGATCGAGCCTGGGTATGGAATGAAGGTTCTAGAGAGAGTTGTTTAGTAGTCCTCACCATTTTTATAAAATAATGTATCAATAATTATGATGGGGATTTATTTGCGTGTGGATATTGTCTGCATTTACAATATCTCGTATTTAAACTCACAGTATGTATTGTCGTATTTCACACAACATTTGTATTATTGAAGTTGTAGTTATTTCTGTACCATGTATTTGGCGACTCAGAATGGGTTGGGTGGAATGGACCTATTTTGGGGGCGTCACATGTATCTCTTCTTAGGATGGATATATAGGTGTGCATATGTGTGCATAAAATTCTTGATACGACAATTGGGATCAAACGTTAACTGTTTTATTTATAGATCGAATAAACTAAGATTCATAATCGTCCATCAAGATTATGAAATTTTAAAACTCATTATTCCAAATACTATCAGTAATATTATTTATAGGTCACATAATTATCAAACTCATAAATAAAGTGAATAAATTAATGCAATGTATAAATCCAATAATTCTATAAATAGTAGAAGCCATATAAGAAAATACATTAAAATAAAATATTCTAACAACACAGAGAGAGATCGAATAATCCATAATAAATGTCTGCTGTGATATTATTTAGACAAACTCATTTTTAACCATCACTTGACAAATAAACGGCCAAAATTTAATAAAAAGAAATGTTATCCATACTACTAATAGTGACAGAATAGTTGGAAAAAAATAATTAAATTTGGCATATCCATTTTTTCATATGAACAATGGCGGATTTATGCCCCGGGCAAGGTGGGCACTGACTTCACTAAATTTTCAGGGAGGCAGGGGGTCAAATACTCAAATTAAATTTTTTATTTAAAGGTGTTAAATGAAATTATCATGTTTTAGAGTAAAAAACTATTAAAATTCTTAAAGTCTAAATATAATTCTATTAGTAGTTTAGTACAGTAGTATTTCAACAACAGAGCAACTCCAAGTCTCCAATCAGGCAATCGCGATCTGCAAGTACATCAGACTATACAACAATAATTTTGGCACTTGATGGTCAACTCCAAAATTATATTTGTGGATATGAGAAAAGATTCCAATTTTTTGAGTATAAAAGGAATTGGTGAATTGATTCAAATGTTGGTTAAGAAAAAAAAATGTGTATCCTCAAGTTTATTTGTTGCTGAATTTGGCTCTACTTTTGTCCGTTGTTACTGCAACTGTTGAAAGGACATTTTCATCCAAAAATATCGTGAAGAATGAACTCTGTAACCAAATGAGAGATGAATGAATGTTTAACAACTATTAAAAATGAAATTATCATGTAATTTTTGCAACTATTAAAAATGAAATTATCATGTAACAATTTCAAGCAATGAAATCTCGAAAAATATTATTGTAAACAATATTTGAAGATAATTTAGTTTTGTGATTCATTTTATTAAATTTTTATTTTTTAACTTTGACTCCGCTAAATTAAAAGGTTGAATTCGTCATTGGAGATGAATATATATATATATAGCTCAACTTTCTCCAACGAATTGGAGGGAGCGAACTAAGAATGAACCAGTTATAGTGACGATTTTTTCCGTCGCTATAGCATAAAAAAATCGACTTTCTATGTTATAGCGATGAAAAAACCGTCGCTATAACTGGTTCGTTCTTAGTTCACTTCCTTCCATTTGCTCTCTTCAGTTCGCTGGAGAAACGTATTATATATATATATATATAGAGAGAGAGAGCAAGGAGGATAGTGCACTACCTTTATTTCTTACAGCATTTCTTTTACTTTTTTAGGCGACGATTTGGGACATACAACCGTCGTCTATACTTTTATGCGACGCTATATGTTTGTCCGTCATTAAAAAGTATGATTTACAGTTGTATGATCGAAACTGGTCATCGCTAAAAGGGGGTAAGTACGTGAATAAGAAGATATATGATGACTTGATCCGGATCATATATATATATATATATATATATATATATATATATATATATATATATATATATATATATATATATTTATGCTGCGGCATTTTGTAGCCGGTGAGAATGGTGAAGAGCATGGTCAAAGGATTCAACCAACAACTAGTAAAAGAAAAAAAAAATCAACAAATTACATTAATTACACCAGTCACCAACGACTCTTCAAGTTGGCATGGTCTTATATGATTTAGCCTCCCACATGCGAGAGCAGATCTTATGTCCCCAATTTCTCTATTTTCTTGTGTCCCTCCACTTAAATTTTAACACATAATCTCTTACTTAACATTAATTAATTCTAAAATTAAATAAAAGGACATGTGTCAAAATTTAAATGGGGGACAGAAAAATTGGGGACAGGGGATCTGCTCTCCCCACAGGCCACACATATGACTTTATGGTCAACTTCTATTCTGTTTGTCGAAAGGTTCGCGCGTATTTTCGGGTCAACGCATCAATTTCCTTTATTTTATTATTTTATTGATTTAAAAGTAATTATTTACAAAATAGTTAGTAATTATTTTATTGATTTAAAAGTAATTTAGTTCTAAAAAGAAAGAGAGTGAGGGAAGACTTTTATTGAGATATGGTAAAAATAATTTTCTGATAAAACTTATTTGGTACTAATAGTGAAGGAGTTCAGGGAGTTAGAATGTATAGGAATATGTAGATCATATTTAATGAAGGACTACAATTCTTCGATTTTACAATTTAAATTTGACTATGATTAATATCAACGAAATTAACTCGGTTGAATATTTACGTATGCAAATTTATGGTCAAATCCAATTTAATTTATTTTTTCCTATAACTCGATACTAACTCGGAATAACTCAACCAAATTAAAAAAGTATCTACCCATTCAACTCATTTACGAAGGTATTGATAGGGTTTTTTAAAAATCATGTATAAATATTAATCATGTATAAATTTATTATTATTATTATTATTATTATTATTATTATTACACACTAATATTACTCTTAAAAAATTGTCTTGAAACTTATTTCGAAATAAAAATTTATTTTTGTCTTGAAAATAAATATATATTGGATGCTGGAGAGGGTATATTCACATCAGATATTGGCTAGCCAAATAATAAAGACAACTCATCCGCTGCTACAACATGTAGCGCCACATACAATCTATATTGATTGTTTCAACAGTTTGACCAAGAAATTCAATGGACACTTTAATAAATTATCCAAATAATTATAAGGTTTATCAACGCTGCTATAACTCAGAAGAATGGCTGCGCTTTATTTTTTTAAATATCAACCATTAATGATATTCATCAACAATGAATATGAAAGTTGCTAAAATAGTATTCCTAACAACCGATTACAATGAATAAGAGTCATATATATATATATATATATATATATATATATATATACTGTCTCTCTTTTTTCTTTCTTTATGATGTTGGGTTGGTGTTGATTTTTGTTTATTTCTAGATTGGGTTACTATTGGTTGTTGGTTTTTGTTGGCTGTTGGGATTTTTAAGTAGTAGTTTCATTCAATGGTTTTGTCTCTTACATTCATGTTAGACATTTTAAGCTTGTTATGTGTCCTCACCTTCCGGTTTGTGATACCCACACTGTTAGTTCATCATAAGTAATGCTTAAAAGTAATGCCCGATAAGTAGACAAACTAATTTTTTGTCTACTTGCGTTAGACAATTATTAATAAATTATGATTGAGTCCATACATGTGATTGGATGATAAATATAATTAATGTATATTTGTATAAGTATGTTTTTATAAAACTTTTAATGATATTATGTTATATAAGGAATTAAAATAGAAAGATCTAATTTGTTAAGTTGATCTTATTGAATTGATCTAATGAATTGTTAATCTGTGATTTGATGATGAATATGATTAATATATATTTTTATAAGTAAGTTTTGTAAAATTCTTAATGATGTTATGTTGTACAAGAACTTAGAATAGAAAGATCAAATATGTTAGGTTTGTTGGTATTTATAATTTTAATGATGTCAAATATTATTAAATAGATTTATGTTATTAATTGTTTTTCCAGCTGGCCCAAATTTGGTTCATCTATTCTACAGAGTATTTCGTGGGTGCTAAATTTATTTAAGGATTTTCTCTTGCTTAGTGGAGCCCACAATAATTAGTGATATTTTAGTATTTTATTTTGAAAAGGAGTCTTTCAGAAGCTTTTCCCTACTTGGTAGGGTCCACAATAGTTAGTGACTATATAAGGAGTCTTCATATGCTTTTTAACAACTGGGTCTTATCTTATCTCTTTGTTGCTCCTGTTTAAAATAGTTAACTGGGTATAAGAGTTTTGTTCCTTTATTTCAGCTATTTCAAATTCAAATAATTGGCGCAGATTACTTCTTATCTTTTTGGTTATACAAAACTACTGAAATCATGGATGGTTTCTAACGGGATTGAGATTTCTTAGCTAACATCTTTTTTAGTCGTTGCTTGTCTTGTTATATATACTCCTTCTCTTCGGCTGAACAAGACAGAACTCTGAATCTGCAATCAAGTTGATATACTACATCAGAGCACTTCAATTACTTTATTCCAGCCATTTATTGTAATCTGTTATATTCTTTTGTGCTGGAAATTTGTTTAACCTTCCAAACTCATTCATTGTAAACCAAAGTACTCAAGCATAGTTTTGGCTTGAGGTTTTTTGTTTTAGTTAGTCTGTTCAAAGAAGGCTTCAAAGGTCTCAGATGTGAGAAGAGGTGTAGAGGTGTACAAGTTGCAGAGGTGCAAAAAGGGGGCATAGATGTCCAACATCAGATTTGAAGATTCTTTGTAACAGGGAGTAATTTTTGTATTGAGGTTTAAATAGTAATAAAAAGAGTCTCCAATCCTAGTTGGGATTGGACGTGGATTACGCCACTAGGTAGAGGATATGGGCTGAACCACGTAAAAATCTTGGTGTCCTTACGTTTCTCCACTTCTACTTTCTGTTTGTTTAATTTCTGGGTACTTTGCTTTATTAGTTTGAAGCTATACGAATCCAAACATTAAAGCAGACAGGTATAGCTGTCTGATAATATTGAACGAAGAACATAAGTTTAAGTAGACACTAAAGCAGACAGGTGTAGCTGTCTAGATTAAACCTGTAGCAGATAATTTAAAAAAGTTTTCACTATTTATCACTTTTAGCATAAACACATATTCACCCCCTCTAGGTGTGCGTATTTACTGAATTACATTTGGTATCAGAGCTTGGCTCTACTAATATTGATCGTTGCAGGTCGTAGGGGAAGATCTTATGGCACACCTAAACTTTCAAGAAGGTCAATCCACAAGTAGGCCACCGCTGTTGCTCGGAAGTGATAACTTCAACTTTTGGAAGTTCAGAATGAAGATCTATCTGAATCGTGACCCATTGAAATGGTGGGTAGTCGAAAATGGACCAGTTATTTCGCGACATGATGTTGGCAAGCCAAAGAATCTCATGGAAATGGACTCAAACGAATCATATATGGTATCTTATGATTCCAAGGCCATGAATACACTTTTAAGTGGCATGGTTCAGTCGGAGATAGATAAGGTCTCTTCTTGTACTACGGCTAAGGAAATTTGGGACACAGTCATCATGAGCCACGAATGTACTACTAAAGTAAAGGAGGTCAAGCTAAGCATGCTAATGCACGAATACGAACTATTCAAATTGGAGAAAAATGAATCAAATAGAGATGCCCGAGCAAGATTCCTCACTCTAATGAATTTTATAAGCATGCTCGGACGAAAGATTGATCAAAAGGAAATCAACCGAAAGCTTCTTAGAGTCATGCCAAAGCGATTCGCACCAAAGGTCACTACACTTCAAGACTCAGTCACAATCAGCACAATGGAAACTCTTACCTTATTTGGAGAACTTGAAGAGTTTGAAAACCAACTAAAATTGTACGATGAAGAAGATGAGGCACCTAAGAAGAAGACCTTGTCTTTACAAGCTGAAAGCTACATAGAAGGCAATGATGAAGATTTTGATGAAGAAATTGAAATGCTCTTACGAAAACTCGAGAGACTACTTCAAAGAAAGGAAGAATCAAAAAGGTAGCTCAACTCCAATGAGCAAGTCCAAAACAGAACAAGATGAAGAAATTGGCCAATTATGTTTCATGGGACTAGAAGACTATGATCAACTTGAGGTGACGAATTTTCATGAAAATTTTGAAATATCTACATCTGATTATCTTGCTTTACAAAATAAAAATCAAAGGCTTAAAAAGAAAACTACTTATTTTAAGAACTGCGTAAATGAGCTAATGAATGAAGTTGAGTCACTTATTGAAGAAAGAAAAGAAAATGAATATCTTAAAAATAAAAATCAAATTTTAAAAAAAAAATTAAAAATGAGAGATGTATGCATAGATGCTTTTAATGATGGAGAAATTATGAATATGCAACATGAGGATAATGTAATAAATGCAGAAATAACATCTTTAAAAAATGATCTTGTTAAATTTGTGCAAGGAGAAGAGAACCTAAATGTTATGTTAGGGGCACAAAGGTCCAGTCTTGATAAACAAGGGATTGGGTATAATCCTATTAAAAATATGAAAAATAGGACTAATAATAATATTAGAATGATTAATAGTAAATCAAGGCATAAACCACTTTATTGTTCAACATTTGTTACTTGTAGAAAATGTGGTTTAAAAGGTCATTTTGATTCTAATTGTAATAAAATAAAAATAAAACAAGTTTGGGTAAAGAAAAATAATTATATGCTACTAACCCAAAAGGACCCAAGAAGATTTGGGTACCAAAAAGATAGAGACTATTTGTTTTTTTTGTAGGTGTCTCAAGATCAAAAAGGAGATGGATGATACTGAGAGAGTAAGTTACCTATAAATTATTTGGCGAAATTTGTAAGTATCTCATGATTGTTTAAATAGAGTTTTAATTAGATATATTATTATGAAAACTCTATGGATTTCGCATTACAAGGGTTCATAACATCATGCTTTCTAAAGTTTTTATGATGCTAAATGTTTTATTATAAATAATAATGATAATCTTGGAAAATCTGATGTTAAATCAATCGAATCTATTTTTCTTGGCTATTCAAAGCATAGTAAAACTTAGAGGGTTTATAATCTTGATAAATTTAAAGTTACAGAAGCTGTGCATTTAGTATTTGATGAATTTAATCGTGACCTATTAAAAGAAGAAAATGAAGTTTTTGCAAGAAAATACAATCTAATTAGTGGAAACAGACAGCTCAGACAGACATCTCAATCTGGACAACCTAAGCCGTCTACATCAGAAGAAAAAAATAGATGAACCAGGAAAACATGCAGACACCAAAATTCAGACAGTTCGACCCGTCTGTTTTAGAAGGCAGATCAGATGAATATTCTGATGCAAAATCTCATATTCCAGAAAGTGAGAAAGTGAATCAGATGAACAAATGACCAATGGTAGTCTTCCAAGAACAACCAAAATAGTGAAAAATTATCCTCCTAACCTGAGCTTTAAAGACATCAACATTGGGATGACCAAAAAGAGTGCTAGTGAAGAGATTTTTGATTCTGAAAATACAAAAGTCAAATCTACACTAAGGAACACAGCTATCAAGATTTCTACTGGTAACAAAATATTAATATATAGGTAATAAATCGCAAAGGTATGATTATATTATTTACTTGTTGTATGTGATTTTATTATAACCTTGCGCCAATGTCATTCTTTGTGCTTAATTTTTTCAATTTGAAAAATAGGGTGAGATAACTAATTATATGAATTATTTTTTGTTGATGACAAAGGGGGAGAGATATAACTTGATGATTTGTCTCTTTTTGAAAATGCCAAAGGGGGGAGCATGTTGGTTAAAGTGGTGCATAAATTGTCATCATCAAAAAGGGGGAGAATGTTAGTTTTTGATTTTATGATGTTTTGAATGATGACTAATTTAAGTATTGTTGCAGATTTCCTTCAGTTGGTAAGTTGGAATGGTTTAAAATAATTTCAAATTTGAATTGGAGTTTATTAAGGATGGTTGGTATTCTAAGAAATATGTTTTGGTTTTAAAAATGTCCATCTATTAAGGAAACATGTATTAACAGATCTTTAACAAATCCTTTCAATCTCCTTTAATCAAGTTTAAAATATGTTATCTGTTAGTTTGGGATATGATATCTATTTGTTACATGTTGAATATCATTTTGGACTTATTTATTTATTTCTTGTTAGATATTATATCTGACTTCTTTGTTTCCCTATTTGTTATGGAAATCTTATACACATATATTTAGGGGGAGCATATAAACGGGATAATATTTTGTCATCGTCAAAAAGGGGGAGAATGTTGGTATTTATAATTTTAATGATGTCAAATATTATTAAATAGATTTATGTTATTAATTGTTTTTCCAGCTGGCCCAAATTTGGTTCATCTATTCTACAGAGTATTTCGTGGGTGCTAAATTTATTTAAGGATTTTCTCTTGCTTAGTGGAGCCCACAACAATTAGTGATATTTTGGTATTCTATTTTGAAAAGGAGTCTTTCAGAAGCTTTTCCTTACTTGGTAGGGTCCACAATAGTTAGTGACTATATAAGGAGTCTTCATATGCTTTTTAACAACTGGGTCTTATCTTATCTCTTTGTTGCTCCTGTTTAAAATAGTTAACTGTGTATAAGAGTTTTGTTCCTTTATTTCAGCTATTCCAAATTCAAATAACTGGCGCAGGTTACTTCTTATTTTTTGGTTATACAAAACTGCTGAAATCATGGATGGTTTCTAACGGGACTGAGATTTCATAGCTAACATCTTTTTTAGCCGTTGCTTGTCTTGTTATATATACTCCTTCTCTTCGGCTGAACAAGACAGAACTCTGAACCTGCAATCAAGTTGATATACTACATCAAAGCACTTCAATTAATTTATTCCAGCCATTTATTGTAATCTGTTATATTCTTTTGTGCTGGAAATTTGTTTAACCTTCCAAACTCATTCATTGTAAACCAAAGTACTCAAGCATAGTTTTGGCTTGAGGTTTTCTGTTTTAGTTAGTCTGTTAAAAGAAGGATGTTAGTTCCTAGTTGGCACAATTGTTATCTAGAAGGGGGGGTTGAATAGATATTTAAAAATCTTTTCGTTTTAAACTTGTTCTTTGATAATGATTAAAACTTAGCGGAATAAATGTTTGTTTTAATCTTCTTTACCAAGCAATGGAGTAATGAGGGTGAGGCAGTTATGGCAGTTATAACAGATATAGTAGTTATGATATGAATGTAAATGATATAGTCGTTATTAAGTGGTTCAGAGCACTTAAAGCTCCTAGTCCACTCTTCTACTCAATGAGTAGGATATCCATTAAGGATGTCAGTTATAACTCCTGAATCACACAGATTCCTTCTAGACCAGCAGTCTAGGAACTTCTTCGTTCACTCTTGAACTCTTCAAGTCCAGCAGACTTGGCTACGAACTCTTCAAGTCCAGCAGATTTGGTACTCTTCTTCAGTTGGTTGATAATGTTGTGTTCTTGATGGTTGCTACTCAGTTGTTGTGTAAGCACTTATTCTAAAGAACTGAGTAGTTGAGCAAGCTTTGCAATATCTCAGATCGTAGAGTTGAGCTTAAGAGAGATATTCACGTCGTTTGTTCAATGCTTGCTTCGTTCTCTCTCATCTGTCTGATCTGCATATATGTGATCTTGAAAACTATCCGTTGAGGCATTAAATGCATTTGACTTTTCTGATCTTTGATGGAGACATTTCTGCACATCTTCCTCGAAGCGCATTCGCCCCCACCGACACAAGTGCTTTCTTTCACCTAACACCGAAAAGGTGTTTTGTCCCTCTTACCCATGGTATTATCCTTAGCTTCTTCAATACGCTTCTTTGTTGCATCTACTAATATTTCATATACTCTGGGATGATGAGTCTCGCAGCGTCTAGAATCCATTTCTCATATGTTGAAATCTACCTTTACACAAATCATGAGGCTCGACGTTTTCTGACATAAGACAGATGCTCTACGATTCAGATTATGACACTCTACGATTCAGATCGTAGTGACTTGTTGCCTCGGTGCTTGATCTGATGCTATCATTTAGAGAGAACTACGATTTCTCTTAAACCCTTGCACACTACGATCTTTACTTGCTCGTGTTGTTGACTCTACGTTCCCGAGAGCACAGTACGATCGTTGACTTGTAAACTCCATGTTTCCTTCAGCACACTACGATCGTGGAGTTGGCTCGACAAACGTTGGGACCACTCTACGATTTCCGAAGAGTCCCTTCATGGGAGGCACACTACGATCTTTGAAGCTCTACGTTTCTGCCTTGACTTTTGCAATGTTGATCAGATGATACACTATGATTTCTTCGAACCCTATCTATTACATCTCAAGATCAACCTAACAGCTTTGATTTTTCTATCTATACATTCTATTACAGAATGATACACGGTAAGATCTTAGATCAACCTAACAAATTTGATCTATCACTAAGTCCTTGTACGTATCTTACTTGGAAAGAACTTTACAAATAATCATGAGCATATACATTAAAATATCAAATCATAATATGCATTCTCCCAACAAAGGCTTCAAAGGTCTCAAATGTGAGAAGAGGTGCAGAGGTGTACAAGTTGCAGAGGTGCAAAAAGGGGGCATAGGTGTCCAACATCAGATTTAAAGATTCTTTGTAACAGGGAGTAATTTTTGTATTGAGGTTTAAATAGTAATAAAAAGAGTCTCCAATCCTAGTTGGGATTGGACGTGGATTACGCCACTAGGTAGAGGATAGGGGTTGAACCACGTAAAAATCTTGGTGTCCTTATATGACGCCCCCAAAATAGGTATACATCACCTATTCTGAGTCGTCAAATACATGGTACAGAATACAAATACAACTTAATTATACAACTGTCGTGTAAAGTACGATAAAACATAAACTGTGAGTTTTAATACAAATATTATCGTCTAGACAATATACAAACTCAAATTCAATATTATTACATTTATTTTCCACTATTTCACTGAATAGTGAGGACTATTAATGCTATCATCCAATCCGCTCACTCCGTTCCTCGACTAGTCCTCGCTTTCGTTCTCATTTCACTCAAGAGAACAACAAAAGTAAAAGGTGAGCTCAACTAGCCCGAGAGGAAATATTATGACTAAGATAATGCGAGAATATATTATCGTTAGCCTTCAATGTTGTTAAAATGATACAATATAACAACCATCAAGTTTAACTACAATGAAAACAAGCAATCCATTAAAAGAGTCAAGTAGAGAATAAAATCTACTATCTTTTATGATTTAAAAGGTTTTCATCACTTTTATCACTGGACTCGACAATAAATAATCCACATCATCGAATCACTCCTGCACTACTGACGAGGATATTCTTTAGTATCACGACCATAATTATCCATACACTACGGGCCAAGAATATTTGTGTATTCAATAATGGTCATGATCATGCCAACAACCCATCCATCAATACACTACGGGTCAATGAGGACTTTTTCCACATCATTTGTAACATTACTATTATGATTACAATCAATAATCCACAATCATAATCATACCAAGTCCATCTATGCACTATAGGCCACGGATGACTTTCAACAAAATATAAACATGAGGATGATGACAATGATATAAGAATTCAATAAAACAAGTTCAAGAATTAATTTATCCGGAACTAATAACGTCCCAAATTGTCAACATGATCTTCGCTTTGTAGAGTAAAATTCAAGAATGCTCAAAGAATATTTTCATGAAAAGATCTCGGATGAAGCGCAAATATCAAGGATATTCCACTAATTTCATGGAGTATAGAAGTCAAAACTTTAACCAACCGAGTATAACAAGGAATGGAATAACAAAAGAAATCACCAGTATGCGATAGATCGCAGCAGCGAGTTATTCCAATGTAATAATAAATAACGGAATCAGTCCCAAGAGAAACGCATGACGAGGATATTCCAACGTAATAATAAAGATTTTAATCGGTCCCACAGAAAACGCATGAACATGGATATTCCAATGGAATAAATAAAAGACGGAACCCGAGTCCCCGTGAGAACGCATGTAAACAGGGATGTTCCAACGAGAATGATAAAGAATGGAACAACGTAAAGAATTTCACCAAGTATAGGGTAGCCATGATCTGAGTTATTCCAACAGAATAATAAAGAATGGAATAATGAAGTTCTCTTCATGGATAAGAAAGAAATAATACTCCCTACCTTGGAAAAACTGGATCTTTGAAATAAATGAGGTAGCAGACTTCTTCTTCTTCTTTTTCTCTATAATTTCTCTCTATAATAATCGCTCTAAAGCTTTTGTGAATTGGTGAGAAATGAAGGAAGAATGAGCTTATTTATAGAAAATATAGTTTCAATAATTGCACGTTTTGGGGCTCAAAAAATTACACAGACAATACCTCCAACTTTTCTTTCATTTTTAATTTAGTCCTGCAAGTATTATCAATCTTGCACCAACTCCCCTAATAGTAAATAATGTGAATCAATAGTTCAATCATGTGAATCAATAGTATAATCATGTGAAAAATCTGAATTAAGATATAGTACTCTCCATCTATACCTCCATTTTTAACTTAGTCATGCAAGTATTATCAATCTTGCACCAACTCCCCTAATAGTAAATAATGTGATTCAATAGTACACATATGTGAACAAATAGTTATATAAGCATGTGAATTAGTAGTAATTAATTGCTCATTTATCCGATAAATTATCTGATTTATCAATATAACCCCTGACATCAATTATCATCTAATAAATGTCGATTTTCACTAACACAAACAATTCCAACATAATGAAACTATTTTTATCAAAAATGTAAATTTTGAAATTTTGAAGTTTGACTTTTCTCGAAAAAGTCAATCATTTGACTTTTCACCAAATAGTGAATCCTCAAAAATTTTGTGTTTATAGACTATTTTACTAATTTAGTCATTCCCACTCAAATATCACGTCCGCGCGTCCAAATTCAACTCCTAACAACATTCATCATTAATATTATAACTCACAATATTTATCAACCAGTTCGTTCCCGTGAGTTAGGGGCTTTCAATAAGGATTTCTCCTCATTGGCGCGCCAATTAGGTGACCAAACCTCTCTCGATGTAAAATTTCTAGACATTGTAAATATTGCGATTTATAATATGAATAACTTTGTCGCCTCAAGTATTGATTTAATAAAAACATTTTATCACAGATGATCATCGACAATAATTGAATCCATAATATAACGAGATATGATGCAAGCAATTCTTCGTAGCAATAATTGAGTATAAGCGAGTGACTTCTAACGTAAGCATCAATAATCAATACTGTGTCTTATTATGCAACCACGCCAGACATCGTATTTTTTAACACCGGTGTTTCAGCAGATTAACAGTAAAACTTCCGCCGTTATTTTCATAAAAAATATTTTTGTCGTTTTCTCGATCCGACATTAATTCCGTTGTAATGGGGTCCACCAATGATTGTCTTGCTTATGCATTTAATTTTTTCATTAAAACGAATATTCTCCGACCAATCGAATATTATATAACAACTTGCGTACTTTACAAAATTTATAAATATTACCCACAACTATAACATTATATCAAATTCACACCATAATATTCAAAAATATATTTCGAGAAAATTTAATCTTTATTCAAAAAGTTGGGGTCTTACACCTTACGTTTCTTCACTTCTACTTTCTGTTTGTTTAATTTTTGGGTACTTTGCTTTATTAGTTTGAAGTTATACGAATCCAGACACTAAAGCAGACATGTATAGCTGTCTGATAATATTGAACGAAGAACATAAGTTTAAGCAGACACTAAAAGCGGGATAAGTGTAGGCATATCAATTAAACTCAGTGCAGATAATTTAAAAAAGTTTTCACTGTTTATCACTTTTAGCTTAAACACCTATTCACCCCCCCTCTAGGTGTGCGTATTTACTGAAATACAAGGTTAATCTTATTGAATTGATCTAATAAATTGTTAATATGTGTTATGTTGTACAATGACTTATAATAGAAAAATTAAATATGGTAGATTGATCTTATAGAATTACTTTTATTGTTAGAGTCTAATGATGAATATAATTAATGTATGTGTACCAATAAGCTTTGTAAAGTCCCTATCTGAGATACATTTGTACAAGGACTAAGAATAGAAAGAACAAGGTTGTTAGATTGATCTTATTGATGTTATATGTTGAATAGTTAATAGGTCACAATTGATCGTAGAGTCACTCTACCTATTCGTACTGTCATTATGGATTGTAGGGTTAACTCATCATTTGTAGTGCATCAGATGTTCGATCACTGAGCTCTCACATTGGTCGTAGCTCTCACATTGGTCGTAAAGAACATAATCGCTTATAAAGTAAACAGAGAATCGAAGAGCTAAGTAAAGATCGTATTGCAAAGACTGAACGTAGAGTGTACTCTAAAGATGATGAGTAAAGTCTAAATTGTAAAGAGTCTCAAGAATAGTTCAGTAAAGACTAGTTCGTAGAGTTACTCTGTCTGTTCATAAATGTTAAGTCAGTTCACAGAGTAATCTAGGTGTTCGTAGAGCATCACTCAAGTGATCATAAGTTGCAAAGAGATAGTCAAGTCCTCAGCAGTTCGTAGAGCTATCTCTAAGTTCGTAGAGTAAAGAAGTGTTTGCAAAGTAAAAGACAAGTTCGTTGAATCTGATCAAGCATCGTAGAGTGTTCATTCGTAGAGCAGACCGTAGAGCAATTCATTGAGTCAAAATCTTAGAGCAAAACGTAGAGCTCAGACTCTACATTCCTCATCACTCTACTGTTGACTAAGTTCGTAGAGTGAGTCATGACTGACAAAAGTACTGACAATGGAGCGTTGCTGATTGAAGGTCTCTAGACATTCAACAAAACATCCTTTATTAGAATCGAAGTTAAAAAGTTTGTGTCTAACAACTAGTTTGTTGAAAATGACAACTACAAGGTAGTAAGATAAGGCTGCAGACTAATGTGACAGGTTCAAGCCGCAAAACAAGATGACTCAACATCATATTATGTCAACATCAAGGATTTTAGAGTATCTGATCATTAAATGTACAAACAGACATCTTGCAACGGAAGTCTCTCTTGCAGACTATAAGAGGCTGCAAAGATTCAAATAAAAAAGAAGAAGGTTGTGAAAGTAAAGAGAGAAGCGATCAGAGTCAACAAATAGAGACAAGATCAAAAAGCCAAAGCTCTGCTAAAGTTGAAAGAATTCACTCTACGAATCTGAACAACATGTTCAAAGCTACTAAGTACTTGAGAAGAATGAGTTTAATTGTCATCTTAGCAACACATCAAATTAACAACCATCATTCAAACGGTGATTCTATTGCCTTAGTGACTTTCGTCAAAGTCTAAGTGACTTGAAAAGGTCGAAGTGACCTGGTCTGTGTGACCTTACTGAGATTAAGTGACTCGAAGGAACTTAAGTGGTTCAGTTGTAATAGATCTGTGTAATCTGGTCTCAATGACCGCATCCTTAGTGGATATTCTACTTGTTGAAGTAGCAGAGTAGACTAGGAGTTATTCAGTCTCCGAACCACTTAAAACTTGCTCGTGTCATTTACTATTAAACACTAACTGTCATATTATTTATCATGTTTGTGTGACTAAAAACCACAAGACTAAATTTAGAACTGATAATTTTCCTTAATCTTTAAAGGGTTTTTTCCCTAAGTATATTCCGTTATGCATAATTAATCTTGATTAACTAATTATTTGGTAATACGTCTTTAAATAAGCAATTTTAAATATCTATTCAACCCCCCTTCTAAATCTTTAATGTGTCTATGGAAAATAACAAATTATACAACCACCAATGCATTTTAAAAATCTTGATTCATATAGAATCTAGACAAATCAATAACTAAATATAACATGACATTAAGAAATCTTATCTTGAGTCGATTCACAATAAAATTTTATAATTTTACCAAGTTATTTTGGTTGATGACGGGTTTTGTTTTTTCAAAGTATATTACGCAACATTCTGTTTTCATAAGGAAACTTAACGTCCGTAGTTTAATACTACAGAAAGAGACTTGTAAAGAAGGGGTATTTTTAACATTTGTCCCGTCCGCAATATTAAATTACGAAATACTAAAAATTAAACTGCAAACGGGAGCTATATCAATCGTTCAATATTCGGATGAACGCTCAAAATATGTTGTAATGCTTACCTTAAATTGACAACGTTAACTATGAATTAGTCCACATATATATAGGAGTTGCATCCACAACAACCGGTTACTGGGAGCACCCCCTTTTTTGGTCCCATGTTGTAGTCATTGGAACAAAAAAAAAATTGTAACAAAATCGCTATATGTTTGTGGCGCTGGGTTAAAAAGGGGTTGCTCCAAAAAAGGGTTGTCAGTATGCAACCCATATATATATATATATATATATATATATATATATATATATATATAGACTTACATATGAATTAGTACCCTAAATTATAGGCCATATTCCACTTCGTTAATCCACCTTTCAATTTTGTCAATTAGATGATTGAACTATTAATTTTTTCCAATTGCAACAAATTGAACATGCCACGTCAGAAATTGCTGATGTGGCTACTTGTGTGGGGCCATAGGAAGCTGGTGTGGTAAAAAAAATAGTTTTTTAATTATAGATTAAACAAATGGTAAAATGGTCCAACAATAATTAACATAAAATAAATATTAACTTAAAATATATCTTTATATCTTCATCTCGGGTCACCTTCAGTAAAACAGGTTCTCCGTTCTCCTAATCCCTAATCCCTAATTTCAGTATTGTTATTCGTAAAAACTTCATATTCGATTCAGTCTCTCCCTTAGATATCTACATATCCATATATACATCTTCATCGTTTTAAAGCTTTGTAATTCTGTTTGTTTATCAATTAACAATGGTTTCTACAAAGGATTTAGACCCAGCACTGGGCTATCTAACTCGCAAGGAAACGAAGGTAAAACTCCCGCGCCCAACTAGGGTTAAGAACAAAACCCCAACTCCCATCCAAACCACCGCCAAGCAAATCCTCTGGGAAGCACAAGAACGTCAGGAAGCCGAAATCTGACCGCCAAAGTAGAAAATTACAGATTCGACCAAACTCGTGACTACCGCCACGCAAGTGCAAAGAATTCAAGACCTAATGGTCGTGTTCGATGGAACAAGAGCATTTGGGTGAAGTATGCAAAATGGGAAGAGTCTCAAAAAGGACTTGATCGAGCCTCGTTGATGCGAAACGAGCCCTGACGTCCGATTACAGAGACCACACTATGTGGCTGAAGTACACCGATGTCGAAATATAGAACAAATTCATTAATGCTGATATGATGATATATTTTAAGTTAATGCTTGTTTTATGTTAATTGTTGTTGGACTATTTTACCCTCTATTAAATCAGATTTGTTTAATTCATAATTAAAAAACTTTTTTTTTTGCCAGACCAGCTTCCTATGGCCCCACACAAGTAGCTACGTCAGTAATTTCTTACGTGGCAGGTTCAATTTGTTGCAATTGGAAAAAATTAATAGTTCAATCATCTAATTGACAAAATTAAAAGGTGAATCACCGAAGTGGAATATGGCCTATAATTTATGGTACTAATTCATATTTAAGCTTATATATATAAATTTGATCTATATGCATGTATATGTTTTACAAATATTCATGAAATAGTTTAGAGATATGCTTAATATTTTCTTTATACTATATAAAATAAAATATTTTATTTTTAACATTAGTTTGTGCATTATACAAGTCATCAGTCTAGTGTAATTAGTAATTACATAGCATTATTGCATTATGAAAAATTCAATGCGGACATGATAAGTGCTTTATATATTAATTTAATTTTTATGTTCAATTATTATGTCCGCGTAAAAAATGTTGGGTTCTTAATTTCTTATAAATTCCATTAAGGTTAAATGTATAAAGGTCATTATTCTATGGGTCAAAACAAATTACAAAAGATGAGCCAACAAAGCAAAAGTGGTAATAATCTTTGATTTATTTTTTCTGGCTGATGAGAAATTTTAAAAACCAACTGAAATTATCCCATTAATGCCAATTCACCTGTGTTTATGTTATTTTTCCAATTCGACAAGGGGGGAAAGGAAAGGGACACTTGTGCTGTTTCGTTAGAGAAAATATTATAAAGTATTGTGAAAATATTAATTTTCTAAAATAAAACCTCTTTCAAGTTTGTTTAGAAAAAAAAATGAAATTATTAAAAAGATAACGAAAGGCAAAAAAATATATTTTCACTACACATACATGCTTTGTGTATATATTGTATTAGAAAGGATTAAGAGCATACCATTTATCTAACATACCTTACATACCTCCCTTTAGCGACGGATCGGACGACGGTTCAATCCGTCGCTATATGTTATCCGTCGTTAAAAGCGAGTCCGGATCTTAAGCTCACCCTTTATCCAATTCACCCGAGTTCACCCCTTTTAGCGACGGACCCGGCGACGATTCGGTCATACAACCGTCGTCTATACTTTTAGCGACGGACAACATATAGCGTCACTAAAAGTATGGACGACAGTTGTATGACCGAACCGTCGCCGAATTCGTCGCTAAAGGAGAGTGAGCTCGGATGAGTTGAATAAGAAGTGAGCTTAAGATCCGGATCATATGTATTAATTCTAATTCCTAGCATTATTCTTTTACTTTCTCACTCCCTTGCAACCTCTTATTTTTTGACTATTTATTTTTCTTTTTTCTCATAAGACTCGTTATAATTGGTACAACAGCCCAAAGAAAATATAAAATGAGAAAATAGAACCAAAGGCAAATTTAAGAGAAAATAGAAAAAAGAATCAGATTCAAATGACTGATATAAATAATTTTACACAAGCTTCAACACTTCATATATAGAAACACCCCATCTAACCAATTTGCCAACACTAGTAATTAACTCAGAGCTATACTAACCAAACACTGGGGAAATTATAACCAAAAGCGGGTATTATACAACAAGAAAACTACAAATTCTGTGAATTTTTCCAATGTATCCTTCCTTTATTATCCTCGATCCATTTGTTGCCCGTGCATGAAATGAGGATCCTCGTCTGTTTGAAACAAGAGAAACCAACAAGAGGTTAATAGTAAAATTAACAAGTCAATATATCTGTTAATGCTTAGAAAATTAACCAAAATCTTGGCCGACTCAACGGCCGGGTACATACGAGCTATAAACCCGTATGAAAAGAAATTAGAATTTCTATATCATCGCATAAAAGGAAGGCATAGGATGAACGATCATTTTATCTAAAAAAATTAATTATTTCAATTCGGAATACTATTAATAATTTAGATCATGGTGACATGAAAACTAGGACAGCCGCCCCCACTTCCATCCCCAAGTGGAAGAGCATAGGGCACATGTACCTTTTACTAGCAGAGTATACCAATTATGCCATAGGATAGGCATATTTTTCCTTTGTTTTATTTATTTATATTTTTTTGAACAAGCAAATTTTCCTAAGATGGTGCTCAATCTAAAAACTGCTTGCCTACGTTTTATTAGACACGCCTATTCTGGTGGACGAATTTGCCATAAAATGCCAGCACAAAAACCGAGTGCTGCCTACCTTTTTCCTTGAAACACCAAATTAGGACCAAGTATTTCGAATCATTTTCATATGGAAAGGGAATAAAAGTAATTAAAGAATTAGCTTATGCAGTTATAAACGAAACACAATGTATCAAGTAATTAAACAACTTCGTACCACTTTCACCATCAGAAATATCTGCAAGCCTCGCAATGGCATCAGTGAGTGCTTGTTCATGGTCCTACATGATATTAAACAATAGCTGTTAGCAAAGTTAATGCACAAAACCATTTACCAAATTGAATGGTTTCTCTTTTGCTAACCTTCAGCACTTTCTTTGCTTTTTCAATTTCATTAGGGTCGGGATGACTTCCACCAAAAACTCTCTCCACCTGTCCAAATGAATATCACAGTTAACAACTACAGTAAAATTCAATATGTTTTTAGATACTGGTGTTTACTTAAGTTACTTTTGCCAACCTCCTTAAGAAGAGAATCTGTATGTAATAGCCGGATATCATCCAAGCCCTTCTTTCCTATGCCATTTTGTGAAGGTGGAAAATCCTTTCGGGGTTGTCCTTTTGGTAACCCCCTACCTCTTCCAGTACCTAAAGCAATATCACGCCCGGCAGATCTATGCATACCAAGACCTGCACCACCATAACCCCCTTGACGAGAAATTCCAGGGTCATCACCCACCCATTGTAAATCCTCGGGAGAAATCTACCAAAGAAACAAAAAAATAAAAAATATATTACAGCCTCAATGGTTCGCAAGGAAACAATCACATTGTGGTAACAATTAACTGAGGATTACAGTAGGAGAACAAGGGCCGCTCAAAGGATCGACCCCTCATAGTGCTAGAACAAAGATGTCTTTAACATTATAGAGATATGTACGCATGCATATATAAATACACAGTAAGCACATAATACAAAATGGTGTAGCTAATATTATCGACTAAATTTTTTTAACGCCAAATAATCAATTAAATACTGCCTAGTAACACATTCTACTAGAGGAAAATTGAAGGTTAATGTAAATTATGTAATATAAAGCTAGAAATAGATTAACAGTAGACTATTGGTCTAGCGCTTGCTACTGCCACAGTTCAAACCAAAAGATAATCCGAAAATCTCACAAACTTTTTATTCCCTTATTTTCCTACCAGAGACTTCCAATGAAAACATTCACAATAGACAGATCTTCCTATAGTACAATAATCACTGAAGAGGATTTGTTTAAATTAGCCACTTGAAATTCAAATAACATAATAAGATTTGTCAGTTAAAAATAACATAATAAGAGAAGGAATATCATATTACTTACAAAGAGACATTTTTTCTCTGATGTCTCCTTCCTACTAACAGTGTTCTAAAAATCTCCGCCTAGGAGCTAGGCCCCCTTAGCGCCCCACTTAGGCGCTAGGCCCTCCGGCACCTCGCCTAGGCACTAAGCCCCCTGACACCTCACCTAGGCCCAAGGCGGCAAAAAAATCCCACCAGGAAATTAGGCAGGGCCTAGGCGGGGACGGAGATTTTTTTTTTAATTTTAATAACTACCCAAACCAGATCTTGATATATTTATTTTTCTAATGATTTACCATATTCATAATACAGATTGTACCATATCAAATCACAACAAGAAGTGAAAAATATCAAGTCAAAATAAATAATTTTATTATAGTTATAATTTTTTGAACTTGTATCAACTTTAAATTATATAAATGATGATACATTTGTAATATTTAGTTTAATTCAATATAATTCTTAAATTTATGTTTAGTTTCTTAAGTTTTAATATTGAATTAAATTCTTGAAATTTTAAATTTTATTATTTAATAGCAATCTTGTTTATGAATAAAACTAATACGTTATATGTTAGAACTTTGAACAATTGTATGTTTGTGTATGAACTTTGACATTAACAATATGGATATGTATTTGAACTTTAATCAAATGTCTTTATTATCTTTATTATAGACTGTTTTGTTTTATATTATTATTTTGTTTGGATAAATGTAAGATAAAATATTAAAATTAGCTTAAAATAAAATTTTCCCCCTAGGCCCCTCTGACCGCCCGCCTCCCGCCTTTTAGAACATTGCCTACTAATAAAACAATAAGGAGAAAAGAAACCCAAAACTTTAGTCAGTTGTCCTGATTATTAAATTGAGCCTTGACATGCAGTAGGAACCCCTTGAGGGCACTGCATAACGCAACAATCTAAATTAACAGTAATCATAGTTAATAAGAGTAGCGACCATATACTACCCTTGGAACTCACAGGTATAACCCACTGCTGAACTCACCAAAAGAGCAGAGGCATATCTCTGTCAAGTGCATACTGCAACATATTTTGACCTTTCAACCACAAGTGCAGCGGGAAGGTACTTGACAATTAAAAAGAGACTAGTTAAAGACACTACATAAGACCGGTATAGAAAGGACAATGCATATTTTACCCAAAAAGCAAAAGATTTGTTAGGCTTACTGTCCATATCAAGCTTGGATAAACAAAGATCTCAATCCAGTTAGTTATATGATTAGAAAACTGAATACTAAGATTAAATATTTTAGGACTGCCTCGATCCCTGCTGCATAGTGTTGTCATCAGTCAAATTCGTTGTATATCTGACTAGATGCAGAATGGCAAATTGAAATCTGTTTTCAAAATCAAGATCCTACATGAAACTTAAAGCAGGTTCCAATGCAATTGAAGCAATCATAACCAAATGTATCTAATCATCTGATTGATAGAAATATTTAGTTAAATAAATTTAAAATGATATTTATGAAGATAATATAATCTTTGTGCCTGCTAGAACAAATAATAAAGCCAAATCTCAACATGTTCTAAAAGTTCAAAAAATATTTTTCACTTCAATGCTTCAGGTTGTGTAAAAAGGGTATCATTACCTCTGTCAGATTGACCCACTCCCATGTCTCATTTGCAGTACCTATATCATAAACAAGAGCATGTCGACCCTGGAAAAGTTTCACAAATTTCAGCATAGAACCTGAATAAATTAGAATTCATTATTAAAAATAATCCCAAATTATACCTCAGCTGGATTGTAGTCAGTTATAACAGCTTCATAGAAATTGTTATCATCAGGCCATCTGGTCCTCACTTTCCTTCCAATTAATGGAGAGAATGATGCTGCTTCAGCAGGTTCAATTGCATGGGCTCCAGGAGCGCCGCGATTACCAAGTGGCCCCCTAGGAGATGGACCAGAGGGAGGGTACTGTGCTTTCATCGAAGATACTCCTGGAAATATGTGGCCCTGTTCAATAGATGGGAACAGGAAAAGGAAATGATTAATAGAATATTCATAGCAGAAATATGCTTCTGAATTCAGTGTTTATAACATACACTTTTATGCTTCTTTCCCTTGGCTCCCGTATTAGGTCCTCGTCTTGCAGCTGATGAAGATGGCTGGTTTGATGCAGCCACCGTTGGGTGGAAAGAAGGAGATGGCCCACCAAAGGACTGAGAAGGTACTGATTGGTTTATCTTCTGTTTCTTACGAGATGCTGAGACAGAGGGGCTGGGTACTGGATCATGAACAGCTTGACTAGTGGTAAGCAAGCCAGGTTGAAGGCCACCTGCCTGTCTCCACTCCCTAATGGCATTACCCAAATACTAATTACTAAAAGAAAAAAGAGACCAAAGTTCTCTGAAAATCAAATAAAATGGATGCAACTTTCAGAAAACAACAAAGCTTGATTTTGTAACACTATTGGACCTTATCCTCCTGATTACGTCATCAGCATTAACCTTGCCAAGAAGCTCCCTGTGCTCTTCATTTGATAATCTCAACTCCTTTCTAAGCTCGGTAATTAAACTTTCTTTCTCCTGAAGAAAACATTTCATTGAGCAGTCATTCAAACTGGATTAAACAAATATAACGAAATTAGAACCATGGAAATAATAATATATATAAAAAAAAGTGTACCCAAGTAATGGCATCAGCTTGAGCTTTAAAGGCTCTTAGAACTGAACTATATGCTTCTTGCTCAAGGTGGTGAATTTGGGCTTCCATGTCAGTTTCACCATATACTCTAGAATATGGAACAGAACCTATAACCCCAGATCTGCCATTCCCAGCAACACGCCCCCCTCTCTGAATTCTATTTTGATGCGATGGAGGAAGATCGTCATCGGTTCCTGCAAGTGTTTCAGAATGGAAAACAATAGAATTACAACTGGATCTATTAATTTTAGTGTATTACTTCAAACATGTCTTATTTCAATTTTCTTGATAAGTTCCTAGCATATTCATCAGTATCTTAAAAATAAAATACAAAGAAATGTCATGAATGATACAAATCCCATGTTTGTATCTGACACGCATGTCTCCTACGATACAA
Source organism: Panax ginseng (assembly GCA_020205605.1). NCBI lineage: Eukaryota > Viridiplantae > Streptophyta > Magnoliopsida > Apiales > Araliaceae > Panax > Panax ginseng. The sequence continues at coordinate 29,726,002 of CM035141.1, forward strand.
TGACAGATTGCACGATGCATCACTGTATTTTACAATACATACCTTTTCAGCATTAAATGTACAAACAACCACTAATTAATGAATATGTTTATCTGACATGCATGTGTCTATAACTTCTAATTATGAATATGTTTATATTTATTAGTAAGCGGTAGGTTTTTGGAAGTTGAAACTTGATTTTATATATTGAACACTTGAATTTTGGCAAGTTACCCAATGCAATTGTAATACTGAAATATCTCATTATTAGTTATATAATAATTCACTATGACAAAATTTTGAACTTTTTATGAACGTATTTAATTTTTGAACATTTCTAATGGAAACAATGTAGCTTACGATATGTAAAACATATCCCAATACACATTGTGAAGATGAATTTATGTGTGAGATGTATCAATAACTAAGGTTATTACAAATGCATCTTGTAACATTAGTAAATATTTGAGGGGAAGATGTAAAGACCTCTATGGTTATGATTGTTACTGCAATTTATACAAGTTGCCTAACAAGGAATAAACTACTCCATTGCACTTTTGCTTCTAAAAACACTCGGATCAAACTAAGATTACTTTGCATCCCACGCAACAATAAATGGAAAATAAATACTATTGGTGCTGCAAGAAGCACACAGCTGTCAAACATTGTGCCCAGTATCTAAAAACTGCAGCCAGACTTTCCTTTTATATTTGTCCTATTCTCTCTGCTGTCTTGGTTAGAATATTTTGCTCCGCTACAACATACTCCACTGAACATGTAATAGCAGATGATTCATAGAATTGAGGAGTTGATGATATGTACTTTTAACTCTTTTCCAACTCAATAAAATTACAATCACAGATACCCAAATTCAATAAATTACTGTGACAAATACCTAAAATTATTATAATGACATAAATACGAATTCTCTATGTGAACCGAAAAGTCAAAATCCAAACAAACAGATATTATGCCCAAATAACATTTTATTGCAGCCCCTCAGTCCCCCTCCCCACAAAAACCGATTAAGGAAAGAACAATATTCACATGCCAAGTATTCTATTAGCATATTCACCAAAAAAAATTGTATAACAATATGTTGACATATGTTCTTAATAACAGAGTCGGCTTTAAAATATATTTTATTGACATATTCAACATAAAATATTAATTCTCTACTCTGAAATCTAGTTATTTTCATAAAAGTTATCTAACTATAGACGTGTGTACAATTAAAAAAAGGTATCCATATCACCATTTTCTGAATAATTCAAAAGGTTGATGGAGCAGTTTGATGGTAAACCACAAACCTAAGTTTTTATCACTTTTTTGAATTCACCGTCTATCTATAGCTCCTCATGAATTGCATCAAAAACTTACAAACTTCCTGAAAACACAGTTTTGTTTAGCAAGTCTCTCCTAAGACAATGTGAAGGAGAACTTTTACAATTGTATACAGAAAAACATTAATGCATCTGCTTATTAGTCAATATAATCACTCTCAAAATTTGTCTCCAGAACCAAATTAATCTCAGCAATCTCATCAACAAGTACATTGTACTAATTACTAAATAAAGCATGTTTGAGCTCTACTACAGAGCAAAAATAGACAAACCAGATTATTAGTTCAACAATTAAAGAGCGCATCTTTTAATTTTTAGTGCCCAAGTATAACTTCAGTCACAATGTGAACCAATTGAGCACAAAAACCCTAAATTAAACATTCAATTGCACTCGCAACAATAAGCAAATTTAGTTCTGAACTAAAAATTCAAAACTAATTACAGGTTATAGCTAACCCAATATAACCAAAAATACAATGCACAAAAGAAATTAAACAAGATTAACCCTAGTTCATCATATATCAGTAAAAAACCCTAAATTACGACAAATTGTACTAAAAATATAATCTTTATCAAATAAAAACTCACCACTGCTATCAAAAGGCTCGTAGTCCATTGCCAGCTTGTAATCCCCAACACCTCAAGAATTCCAATCAGCCAAATAATAAAATAAAAAACAAGGTTTTTACTCCAAAGAGACTGGAATCAAAATCTTCTGGGCACGAGAATCGAGGAATCGAATCTTCGAGAAGAGAGAAAGAGAGGGACGAATGGAGGAGCGATTTGGTGTCCAGAAGAGAGGGAGAGTGTGCGTACCAGTTGGGGCTGAAGAAGTGGCGCGGACTTGAAAGTTGTTTTTAGGGAGTTTTTGAGTTTTTTGATTAATTGTTGTTTTTGAGTTCCGCCTGCTTTCGGTGTTTGACTTTTCGTCATTGGGTGCTAATTAAGGCGCACGTGCCTATGAAGAATGAGGTAGACACCACTCCGCATCCAACCATTTGTGTAAAGAATAATGTGTAAAGAATAATGTTAGACACAAATTATTTTATAAATTATTGATTTGTTATATTTTATCTCAGTATATTATATTGTGTGAAATTGAAAATTATATTGAAATAATTTATTGATCAATATACTGAGATAGAGTATATCACATCAGCAGTTTATAAAATAATTTGTGTCTGTAGTATTACTCTTAGGTAAAAGAATTGGAGTGGTACGGGAGTGGTAGGGGTAAATTCGGTAAATTATTAAAATGTTCGGTTTGGTACATTCAATTCAATATTTTTATATTTCGGTTTGATATCGATAAAAAAATCGGTATATATCGATATTTTGATAACAATATATATTTTTTTATCGTACCGAATTGAAATACTGTTTATTTCATTTTATTATATATTATATATAAATTATATTTTTTTAATAAAATACATTACTTAATATTAGTACTTTGTATAATTTTGTAATATACATTATTTACAGTTAGTATTACTAAATATTAATCAGAATAATGCATTTTTTCATACCCACGCAAGATGCATAAAGTCAAGTGGAATAATGAAAATATCCAAATAAAATATATGTGAGCAGTTTTATGTTAGAGTAAATTTATTTTTTGGGAATCTTAAAATATATCTAAAGATAAGGATCCAAAAAGCAAACTACCGATATGGAAAAGGACACAAAGTTATGTTCATTTCAAGGTTGAGTAATTTAAGTTTATTTTTATTTTTAAATTGTCTAAAACATTGAGATTTATTAAAATTGTAATTAAATTTAAATAAAGAAAAGTTATAACAATAAAAGGAACCTAAATAATAGTTCTTTCAAAATAAATAAATTCAATCTTAATAACTAGTTAACATCACAAATATGTGAATATAATCGAACTTCTAACATATCAATATAATATACAAATTTAAACAATTTTTTAACATGAGAGAAAAATAATAAATGAATTTGTTTATTTAGGGAATCGATATTTTTCTGGATAAATTGATACTTTCACAGTGAACCCCATATCTTAACTGAAACTCATTATATAGTGTCCAATTTGCCCCTTCTCTAGGCAATTTCTTTTTTTTTTTTTTTTTGAAGTGATTTATCATGTTAGATTTATTGAAAGAGGACAAGGGATGGTGGTCGTGCTTCAAAGATCAATTGCAGTTGCAGAGAAGGAAGCTCGATCGGATGCCTGAACAAATAAGGGCAAAATGGACACAAATAAATGAGTTTTATTTAGAATATGGGGTCCACTGCGGAAAAATCAATTGGGCTTGAGAATATCAATTTCGGAGTGATGATATATGCACATCTTAAATTACTAGTTGCACTTGCACACCTAAAAAACAATAAAGTGACTAATATACCCTTATTTAGTGGTTGATGAATTCACCCATCTATCAAGTGCCCAATTTGTTCTCCAATTTTTTTTTTTTAATTTAGCAAATTTAATTCGAAGTGAAAATATTAGGAGTAAGATAAATCCTATGAAAATAGAGAAATCGTAAAATTGACTAATACATGAATTAATTTTGCGTTATTATCTATCCAATAAGATGAATTTTTCTAATCTTTTACAAGAAAGACATGATTTTTAGTTTTTTTTTAGACAATTGTACGAATTGTAATTTTTTTAATTTTTTTTTTATAACATTATATGTAGTGTTCAATCATATAGTAATATGTGTAATAGACTAAAGGGTAAATTGGACAAATGATTAAGTGTGAAATGATTTTTAATTTATTGAGAATATATTAGTCGCTTTGTTATATAAAAGTGTGCAATTAGTAATTTAGAGTATGCATATAACAACACCCTTAAAAAATTAAGATGTAATAATAACTTTATCAATAATTAATTTAAATGGTATAACGCATATGTACTCATTTTTTACGGGTGATTAAAATTTAATAATCAACCCCATGGAAAATTTAAACCTCCACGGAAAAATTATATCATTACGGGGATTAATATTTTGTGAATATTTAAATTTAAAAAATTAATTTTAGTTATATTTATAATAATACATAGATGAAAATTAATCATATTTTAACACATACATGATAAAATTAAGAAAAATTAAATAAAAATAACAAATAAATATACACACAAGGATATATATTTTAATTATGTAAGACGGGGACGGAACGGGGGGAAGTTAATACCATCCCCTCCCTGTCATCATAAATAACATTTGATGATTTCCCATCCTCGATTTCCTCCTCGGTTATAGTCAAAATCACCGCCTCCATTCGGGATGGGACGTGAGATCACCGTGAAGACGGTACAAATTGTCATCCCTTTTCTTTTTATTTGTGTATAATAGTTTGTAGTTAGTGTGTACAACTGTACACATAGAGCTATTCATTTAAAAAGTAAATTAATACAATCCGTCCCACGATAAAAGTTTTGATCGACTTTTTGCGCATATTAAGAAAGATGATAAAATGACAAAATTATTCATATTTAAATTCTCATTTAATTGCATAGTTTTTTTCACATTACTAGTGATGCTCCATAAATATGCATAGAAAATATAAATATAACAATTAATAATAAGGGTATGATAGGCAAATTATTGTAAAAAATCATTTAAAGTAAGTAAACATTTAGCTTAGAACTACCTAAAATAGTAATAAAAACTTTTATCCTAGGACGGATAGAGTAATATAAAAAAACATGATCTTAATAGTTAATGCGGAATACTAAACATAACACGTTAAGAAATTTTTGGTAGGTTTAAATCTTCAAGGTATAAAGGTTTTTAGTTGTGAACAATGCACATAACATAAAGTTAGGAAAGTCTAGCGGGTAATTAATATGGAAATCATATTCATAATTTCCTTAATTTTCCATCTTTCCAATTAGAGATTTGCCCTCTTGTGCTCTATAAATACATAAAAGCATGATCAAAACTACAGTTTTTCATTCCAACTTTTTTTTTTCTTGTGAAAAAATGTCTTCTTCCCTAAGCACTAGAATCAAGAAGCTTAGGAAGAATTTCAATAAGATTTTCAAAGGTTTTAAGAATAAAGTTAGCGGAAACTCAGCAGTCCCTCAGGGTTACGACGCTACAAAAAGTCTAATCTAATGTAATTGTAGGTATCACATCAGCCTTCGTGAGCAGATGCAGAAAGGAGAATTAAATGCGTTATGGACGCGTCCCCGGAATGTCATACATTGATGTTATGAAGTCTGATGATATAGTGGAGGACGAATCCATTTAGTATGAAGTGAACTTCATGGTAAGTTCATTTCATGTCCAATACAGTACTGACACACATGCGAGAGGGTGATCTCTCCGCCTGCGTAATACATATCCACCTGCGTGCCAACACTGTATTGGGCATGAAGTGAACTTACCATGAAATGAATTTCATGCTAACCACTCCCGTGGAGAACTTTTTATATGCTCTTGTTGCATAGAGGTTTTGCTAATACAAGTTGACTCCAAAATTGGTGAATTTTTTAAAATAAAATTATTAAATATATAAATTATTATGAATTTATATTTGAAGATATTTTAAGGGTATGCATTAATGGTTAATTAACATAAAATACTATCAGTATTTATAATTCACGTGCATAATTGTGTTAAGTTGGTGCAACGAATGTTTTCAATTTAAGTTTTGAATAATTGTTACTCATATGTACACAAATTATGCACACACAAAAAGATGAGGGGAAATTTTTAGGCATTGTGTGTTTTGAGATACTATACAAACAATTGAAGGGGTGGATCAAATCCAATCAAAAAGGGGAAATGATTTCTTTTTGGAAAGTGATTAAGAAAAACAAGATTCAAGATATAAGTTCAGAAATCCAACCCTAAACAATAATTTTGAGATATGAATCTATCTGATTCAGAATGAAAAAACTCACATCAGTATCTCAATTGCAATTCAAACATGAGTTTGATTCACACTTCCAGTTCTAAGAAATATTTACCATCCGAAAATAGGAAAACAAAAACAGAATTTGTCTAAAGAAATGAATTGAGAAGCTTCTTGCTTCTCGAACGCCTACTAACTAACAAATATCGAAATATCAAACACGAGATGGGATATACAATAGGCGTAGCTATACAATACGAGTTTATCCAAAGAGAAACCTCAATTACCACTCTAAAATAATTTATGATTGAATCTCATTATACATCAGTTCTACAAAACCCACATAAATATTTGTAGTATAGTGTGCCTTGGTAAAAAGTTTTTTTAACACTTGAAATGGTAATCTCACACTATTTTTTCTCAAGCTTTGGAAGACTATCATTTTTAGAACAAGATTAAAACAAGCATATGATATTTTTTGTGAAAGTGGGAGGTCAAACAACAAATTCTACATGATGAAACCAGTTCCTCTATTTGTAACACCACCAATTAAGCAACAAACTTTTCAACATGATGATGTCAGTTGTCAATTAAACCATACCATCCTTCTTGATCATAACAAAAAACCAAGTCAAGTGAATAGAAATTTCCCTAGAAACCATGTATTAACCCACAAAACAAGGCACTTTTTATTTTGAAAAAGTGATCCTTAGAAAAAAATCAAAGATTTCCTTTCCCATGAGAACTTCAAGCAAAAATTTTAATCATACTCAATGGAAATATTTAAAGTTTCATGCTCTCTTCCTGATTTGATATCTGTTATGAAAAATAATATATATTGTGAATGTTTACGCCGACTTTTTGATTGATAATTACGTGATAAGTATTAGTAGTAATAGACATGTAATAACTGACTGAGATCCTCCTATAATTCTTACTAATTTTATGTATTGATAAGTTTCGCAATTGTAATTCAACATAAATTTATCGCAATACATAACATGACTCATCTGTTATTTGTTTGAAAGGGTTGTTACAATCTTTATACATTTTTCGTCATTTTGACTGTTTCACACTTGAGAATTGACCCCAAGGCAGCCATTGTTGAGTGACCATTCTTCAACTAGGTCACTCCAGATGGCTAGGTTATTATGCAAAGGATGACCACTTCACCATATTAACTTATAGGCTAGAAAATACTTCATCTATCCCAAAATGAGTCATATTTTAAAGAAAATTTGCATTCACTCTTAATTCAATTTACTCCCTCCTTCCTAATTTAAATGCCCAATTTGAACTTTTTAAAGTTTAAAACTAATTTTTGTACCATTTTTTACAAAATATAAATGAAGATATTATAACCTAAAGAAAGTATGTACAATTTAGTACAATTTTTATAATTCTAAAAATAGTCAGTTTGACTTTAAAAAAAAAATAACAACAAACAATATAAAAACTAAGTCATTTTTTAATTTGGGATTGAGGTGCAACAAAAGTAAATAACAATCATGATACAATATAAAATTATTTTTTGACTAGGTTTATTTAGTGTTAAATCATGTCACTTTTTAGTCTATTTCTTGAGAAATGGGACTTCCATTTTATAGAGTGCAAGAAATTATTTGAAATACAAGCATTTTGAATCTATTTTAATTTATTTTTAGTCAAATTTTAATTATTTTGATTTTTTTTTTCCTTCCCTTGGTTACAAAAAAATTTTAAAGTTCTTCAAACTTACTTGCCAATGTCACTAATATCAATCAAAGGATCTTCATCAGATGTGACTCTTCTTCATGTACAAATTAGAGTTGCCTTTGCCTATCTTTTTCTTGCCCATTTGGTTTGACTTCATCTGAACAAAACATATAATGCTAGCTTTTTGGCCAGGACTCTAAGTCCAGCTTTCTTTGGGAGAGTTTTCATTATCCTGCTGACACCATTTTGCCAACTCAAGTACTGGACTTTGGTGCAGTGTTATCTTCTAGGAAGGCAAATAACAAAAGGCTGTTTAAGCTACGCTTTTTACAAGAAGGTGATCTTGTGCTTAATACAATTACCCTGCCTGAGGAATTTGTTTATGATCCTCCTTACTATAGTAGTAAAACTTTGGATACTAGCAATAGAATGAACTCTAGCTATAGGGTAATATTTAATGAGTCCGGATATATTGAGGTTGTTAGGAGAAATGGAAACAAAGTAAATCTCACCTTGGGAAATATAGCTTCCACTAGAGATTTTTACCACATGGCAACACTTGATTATGATGGGATCTTCGCGCAATATGCTCATCCTAAGGCTCCGAAAAATGGGAATTGGGATGAAGCATGGAGAAGTGTTTGGTATGAACCTGAGGACATTTGCTTTGCTACGACTGGGGATAGTGGTAGTGGGGCTTGTGGATTCAACAGTTTCTGCGTGGTTGATTCTGAAGGAAGGCCAACTTGTGAGTGCCTTCCTGGATTTTCACTCATAGATCAAACTATTGAGTATGGTGGCTGCAAGCAAGATAAAGTACAAAAATGTGAGCCAGGAAGTTCTAAGCCAGAGGAACTCTTTGAGATGCATGTGATGAATAATGCATTTTGGCCATCGTCTTCAAACTATGAACGCTTTCCTTTACAAAAATGAAGAAGTTTGTAATAGTTCTTGCTTAAATGACTGCAATTGTGTGGTTGCAGTTATTAAAGAAGGCACCTGTTGGAAGAAGAAACTACCACTCACAAATGGGAGGGTAGAGCGGAATACTTATGGAAAGGCTCTTATTAAGATTCCAAAAGCTGATGGTTCCTCAAGAAACAAAGTTTCTGAGGGAAATAAGAAAGATCAGTCTACCATTGTTTTGGTGGTATCACTTCTCTTAGGTGGTTCACTGCTTTTCAACTTTATATTTGTAGCAGCAACGTCGCTAGTAGTTTTTTGTTCATACAAAAGAAAGCAAAGAGTTCATAAATGTTCAACTCTTTTGGAAATGAATCTTCGCCTTTTCACATATGAAGAAGTTGGAAGAGGGGCTTTTGGCATTGTGTATAAAGGGATCATATCGTCGTTAACTTCAACAATTTTAGTAACAGTCAAGAAGTTGGATAGGCTGGCACAAGAAGGCGAAAAGGAGTTCAAGGCAGAGGCGAGCGCCATAGCAAAAACCCATCACAAGAATCTAGTCAGATTGCTTGGATTCTGTGATGAAGGGTCTAACAGGCTTTTGGTTTATGAATTCATGAGTAATGGCACATTGGCTAGCTTTGTGTTTGGTATTTCAAGGCCGGATTGGAACAAGCGCTTACAAATGGCATATGGGATAGCAAGATGGCTAATCTACTTGCACGAGGAATGTAGCATACAGATTATACATTGTGATATTAAGCCTCAAAATATCCTTCTGGACGATTCATTCACTGCAAAAATTTCAGATTTTGGATTGGCAAAAACAAATACAAGCATTAGAGGGACTAAAGGATATGTTGCACCAGAATGGTTCAGAAGCACACCGGTTACTGCCAAAGTGGATGTTTATAGTTATGGGGTAATGTTATTGGAGATAATTTGTTGCAGGAAAAATATTGAAATGGAAAAGGAAAATGAAGAGGAAATTATATTGACAGATTGGGTTTATGACTGTTACAAAGAAAAAATGTTGGCGAAATTAGTAGAGAACGATGAGGAGGCGAGAAATGACATGAAGAGGGTTGAGAGGCTAGTGATGGTGGCAATTTGGTGCATTCAAGAGGATCCTTCTCTAAGGCCCTCCATGAAAAAAGTTATACAAATGCTTGAAGGAGTTGTCGAAGTTTCAATTCCTCCATGTCCTTCCCCCTTTAATTCAATCTGTTGATACAATGCTTAAAAGGGGAAGAGCTTCATTGCCTTGGAATATGTTAAGTTAGCAGCTTTATAGCGTTTGTAATGAGTGTAATCAATCAAATTGACAACTTTATCTTTGACAAATTCCCATACAATGCAGTGCAATATTTACTATATATTGAAGTTGAAATTCAATCAAGGATTACTGTAGAAGCTGGAGATGAAAAATATAATGTTATTCCTTGCCCTAGAGCAGGGGCATTGCAAAGTATAAACTTGTAAAAAGCTTGCCAAAAGCCATAAAACATCAATTATCCCTCCACTCTACATCCAAATCTGCATATTACATATTCCAACAGCACATGACAAGCTCATGCGGCAGTTTATATTCTCTTTTTCTCTTTCTTTTTATCTTTCAATCAGTACGCAAAAAAGATAAAATTATCTGGGTAAATTTCACAATGGACTTCTCACATTCACCAGAGTGTATACTAGAAACCAGCCCAACCTGCAGGTTGAGAAGCCGACTTGCTTCCGTTGTTCATTGAGTCACCAAACCGCCGAGAGTTGTTCATCTCATTAGCAGGCATGGATATCTGAGAGCTGGCAGATGGAATTGCTGTAAAATTCTCTGTTCCGAAACCCCATGAAGTTGCTCCTGAAGTAACTTCAGCAGCCTGTTTATTCGGGTGACCGTTTCTTGTTCTGACGGATTTGGGAGTGCTGTCCATCGATGGATTGAGATCATGAACAAACTCAAAAGGCTGCCATGGTTTAGTATCCGGGCTTGGGGAACTCTTGTCAAATAATCCTTGTTGTAGTTCCCAAACTGTTCCTTCAGTCTTCTCTCTCTGCTGCTATGAGAATGAACACAACGATAGTTGGTGAATAACTGTTATAACAATGAAAACAACTACAGGTGCAAAGTAGAATATTGACAGGTAATGGAAAGGGGGAGAGGAACACAATACCGGTGGCGTAGAAGATAACAGAATGGCAGGAGATGTTTGATTTTTGGGGGCATCTTGATTTGGTGGTGGAGTTCTGGAAGCAAGAGCTTGCTTAAGTTCTTGGAGCTCTTGCCGTTGTGATCTGCATATGGCAGAGAGCTTTTCATATTTGGAGGTTATTTCAGCTTTTTCCACGTTAACTTGCTTCAACTGTTCCTTCAGCCTTTCTACCTCAGCCTCTAACAGCTCTTCATTGCCTGATTTCTTACTGTTACTTACGGGGCTGATCTTATTGGTATTAAATTCAGCAACAAAAGCATTGAATGCATCACCTTGAAAGGCAGGTGTGGTATCGGATTTCGATGATCTTGGCCTTTCAGTGATACGGTCTGAATTGTCGAAAAAGTTTATTTCGAAGTCCTTTGAAGGGCCAATTTTTTGGACTGGCCTATCTGGCCGACTCTTATCATGTCTGGAAGAGCTGTTGCTGGTGGGTTCTTCATCAAATTTGGGCTTCGTGTCATCGACAACTACTGAATCCTTTCCGTGTTGTGTTGTCCAGAAAGCACCTAGTGGCCCCCCTCCTCCACCTGTCCTTGAAGTAACAGGAGGCGGCACTACATTGTGATGTGGTTCAGTAACCGAAGGAGGAGGTGGCGGACTTCTACGAAGCATCGGACTACCCTTATTTGCCGGCTTTGAAATATCTTCTAAATGAATAATCAACATTAAGCATGAGAGTAGTCATTATAAATTCAAAGTACCTATATATATTATATTTCAAAAACTGACCTTTGACATAGATATTTCAAAAACTATCTATTTCAATTTTGTCTTGCTAAAGTGTAATCACCTTGATGTGTCTCTGTACCATGTTGCTGCGTCTCTGGTGGTCTATCAGGTAAAGACTTCTGTAACCCATCAGGTAATAAACCATTAACTCGGAACCACACCTGCCATAAATAAAAATAACAATGCAAAAGGAAAAGGGCATCAGTAAGCAAATAATCAAGGCACACTCAATAACTGCTTTCACTTCCATGATTTTGCTTTCTTCTGTTTCCGCTTTACTTGCTTTCACTGATAAAAGCATAAGTAATAAAAGAATGTTAGGTAACCATGTGCTACCAGAAATAAATGATAACAGAAATTAAAAATAGGTTTGATGTTCTTGAATGTCTTATCTTCAAGTCAAGTTATGAATTTTGTTCCTACGAGAGTTCGATAGCTAGAACTCATTTAAGTTGGAAGCGGTATGCGTGTTGCCAAAATTTAAAATTTTAAAAAAACATGATTTTTGGCCTTCCACTTTTTTGCAACCAAATAGATTCTGCTTCCAGTTTTTAGACGCAAAAACAGTTGCCAAACAACGTTTTTTGTAGTAGTAGATTTTGAAAAGGAAAAAAAATATAAGCAAAAGCAAAATCCTGGAAGCAGAAGTGGTTATAAAACAGGCCCTTAGGTCCAGCAACAATGACTGCCATGGACACAAATGATCTATGACTAACCTAAATTCATGGAGATGAATGGCCAATCAAGCAAAGCGCTTGCTCATGTGATGTCTGGTCTGTCATCTGGTGAAGATTGAAGCATGTCTCTAATTAAGTCTGTAACGTCCAAGCTGTATTTTGGCATCTCTGGAATGCGATAATTCCCATTCAAAATTTGTAGTTTTGATTCACCATCAAATGCAGACTTCAAATAGGATATGCGGAACAGGAGACAGCCAAGTGCCTATAAAAAGAGAGCAGGGGATTTTAACCTCAGCATGTTTCTAATTCCCTGTTGTCATACAAATTTAAACAAACCAGAAACTGTACCCAGACTCTTCAGACAGATACACGTGCACTTAACTTACCCATATGTCAACCTTCTCATTTAGTAGTTCCCTCCTGAATAAATCCCACATCTGTATGAAAAGAAGGGAGACATTAGTAAAATTTATACAACTGAATATTCACATCACTTGTCAAAATTAAGGTCCTTTGTTCAACCTCGGGGGCTCTATAGGCAGGAGTAGTGTGCTTCCTGATGTTGTCTTCTTCTATTCCCATTTCTTCAGGCTTCTCAAAGCGTTTATGATTGGTGGATATGCTACCAAAATCACATAACTTCCACAATCCATCAGACCCCAGCAGAAGATTCTCAGCCTTCAAGTCTCTACATAAAGTAACACAGAAGATGAAGGGATAAGTTTGTGATATTCTGAAAATGCACGACCAAGTCTTATCTCCCCAATAGTAGGGGAAAAAAAGAAAAAGAGGTTTGGGTAAAGCAAAGAAGAGTTTCAGTAAAAATATTTCTAGAAAAGCGCACAACAAATGGAAGAGGGAAAACTAAAAAACAGTTTGTTGCGGTTACACCTTGGTCTCACTTTGGCCCTTGACGTTCAAATTTTTGCAACACTCCCCTCAAAGTTCAAAGTTACAATGTAATCCAAAATTAAGTAAATTTTCAAATCAAGGATGGAAATGCAGATCAGCACATCAAACTTCCAAGGTTAGATTAGGTAATTATACTTCTTAGTTAATGTGGCACTAGCTTGTACTTTGTCGAATTAGAAAAGGGCCAGAGAGTAGATGAAAAATGAAAAATCCAAAAAGAAAACATGAAAAAAAATTCTCTTACTTTTCATTCTCTATTTTTTCCAACATCCTAGCCAGCAATCCAACCTGTTTACCACCACCACTTACACCACTACCTAGCTCGGACCCATTCCCCACCATCTATCAACACCAAAATACCCCTACACAAATGCTTCTACTATCATCAAACCCATCAGTTACAAACTCCACCACCCTCCACATTTGAATACTACACGATTGAGCATTTTACAAAAAAAATGATGATCCAAATCCATTTTTCCCAGGAAAGGAATATAATCATTTCTTCACTTGACAAGGTTTCAATTCTTTTACTTTAAATGCATATGAGTTAAAAGATATAAGGAAATCTGGAATACATTGCAGGTAGAAACATAAGAGATTCAACATATGATTTTCCCACCACATTTCCTCTCTACAGAGAGAACCGAGAGGGAGGGCGAGAAAAATAATACCGCGCTACAAAATGAAATTAAGATTGGAAGTAGAAGAAATAAATTGAAATTTCCCTGGAAAAGTACCATTCTCACAAGAAAACACATGTTTTAATTAGTGATTGGGAACTTTATAAGAATGCTATTAAAGCAGAAAAGAAATCAATAACTACAAAATGCACTCCAGTGACAAGATCAATAGTGATCAGACCACATAAAGTTGTAATCGTTCCAACAAAAGAAATGCTAAAGATAGTATTAACAAAACTTTTAGGAACAGATATAATTTCTCTTCACCTGTGAGCAATTGGTGGGGACTGGCAGTGCATTGCAAAAACTGCATTACAGACATCCCTGAACATTGCAAGGATCTGTTTCTCATCAAAGTACCCAGACCCTCTGCTCTCAAGCACATTAACCAGAGACTTCTCACAGTACTCCATAACAAGAAGAGCTTCATTTGTGCGCCCCATGTCCAGGATGGTATGTGCGTATAGCATGACAATATTTGGGTGCCCTCGAAGTGATTTCATTACAGAGATTTCATTCATCACCAGTTCCATAGATTCATCATCATTACAAATTATGTGCTTTACTGCATACTGCTGAGAACCATTTATAGCATCTCGAGCTAGGTAAACACAAGAGAATCCACCCTCAGCAATGACATTTCGAATCTGAACTTTCAGATTGCCAATGTCAATCACACGACCTTCAAGTCCAGTTTGCTCTTTAGGCATGAAAGGTTTAAATCTCCACATGATTAATGGGGGGATTTAAAACAGAAAAAGTTCTACAAAAGGGAAGGATATAATAAAGAAAGAAAAGTGTAAGCGACATATAATGACTCGAATATCAAAAATTATATGAAAGCACCAATATTTAAAAACCCTGTTAAATCTGAATAGAACACACACGCAGACGAGTATGAAGTATCACACACAGAGAATAAACTTCTTGGATTTCAAATTGGAGATATGTTATTAAGGTACTATTTGTTTGAAAACTCCTCCGCATTTGAAAAAAGTACCAGGGCACTTGGAGAAAGTATCACCACTGACCAGAACTTAATTCTAGACATGCCTATTAGCTATATCTTTACATTTCAGTCACATGGCATGCCCTTCTACTGAACTAGAGACATGACTTACAAACCTTTGGTGATGGTACATAGTGTTTTGTTTAAAGAGAGTAATATTTGAAAAGGTAACAGCGAGTCGTATAGATGATAATGTAAGCTAAAAAGTTGACTTTTGCGTATCAGATCACAAAAAAGAAAAGTTATAACTAGGATTTTATCAGAGTTAAATTGGAGGAGGTAACAACAGTCAACATTATGATAATATTTCTCCTAACTAAAAGGTACCCACTCATCCCACCAATGGATATTGCTTGGGGATGAAACTAAATACAAACCAGATTTTTAGGATAAATGCCAATTTAGCAATAACCACTCTTAACTAAACCCTGTGATCTAACTCTTGGATGGTCAAAGGTTGAAGTTGTACAAGGTTTCAAGAAACGAGCCCTCGAAGTATCCCTTGCATTACACAAACACCCGTACATGATATATACAGGGGAATGATCCCTGACCACCGGTTGGGATGACTTTAGCTGGCCAACCCATTTTCTACAATCCACATGGTAACAGAATGGCTGCAAAATAACAGCTCCTTGAATAGTCAACCCAACAGTTTGACGGATGGTGCAAACAGTTGGACGGACTGCTGTAATTACCGTCTTGCCCCTGTTACGTTTACATCCCATAAAGCTTCTCTTTTGGGTAAAACTTTTTACCGGTCCATCTCCATCCAACTGTTGGAAGGGCTGGTAAAAACTTTAACAGAACTTAAGCCTTTTAACACTTGGTTTTTTGGAGTGTTTAAAAAAGTTCAACACTTAATTTATTTATTTATTTCTATTGAACAACATTTTTTCATTTCACAGTTTTTTTTAAGTTAATATACTCGAATAAAATAGCAAATAATGGTAAGTAGTACTACATTGTCAAGAATACATTGCTAAAATATAAGTTAATGTACTTCTCATTCCAAGTATAATGTACTTCTCATTCCAAGTATAGAAATAAAAATGAAGTACATTAACTTATATTTTATCAATACATGTGACCATTATTTGCTATTTTAGTTAAGTATTTGAACTTTGAAAAATTGTATGAAACGGAAAAATGTTGTCCAATACAGGAATTTTTTTTTACTGAAATTGTACAAATTTACATTCGCCCAAAAACCAATGTCAAAAAGGCCTAAAGTTCTGGTAAACTATTCCTAGTCCTCCAACAACAGTTTGGCGGACTAGTAAAAAGTTTAACCTAAGAGAGCGAGCTTTTTGAGTATTTAAACATAAAAGGGGCAAGAGAAACTGAGAAAGAGTCAAGACGAAAATTACAACATTCCACCCAAACTATTTGCACCGCTGTCAAACTGTCGGGCGGACTATTAAATAAGTTTCGATCACATGGATGGTAGGAATTGGGTTTGCGGACTAAGTCATCCCACCCAACGTTTGTCAAGTATCATTCCCCATATATATACATATACATATATATAGGTACATTTATTATTTATATATATATTATAATAATAAATTTACCTATAGATATTATATCCATCTCCCTTACGTAGCATAAACATGTATATCACGTGCAGTTGTACACCCACAATTTCAATAACTAAACCAAGAATTACTCATAGCTATGTCATTTATTTCTCCGCCAATATTGGCCCATTGAGTACGAACATGATACAGACCTAACATTTCATTTATTATCAGTAAAACTTTGTTGTTTTAGAGATCTCTCATATGCAATCCATTTCATCAACATTTTCAGCTCTAGCTTCTACCACCCAATAACAATAGCACTAATCAAGTCCGGCGATGAAGCCAGAATGGTTTCCCAATGGGGTCTAAATTATTATTAGGCTATAAATAATTTGGTAATTTTTTTTTTTGGATACTTTTGTCATATATATAAAATGCATATATATATAATTATGCATATTATATAACTAGAATATATATATATAATATATATATATATATATATATATATAATGGAAACATATTGACGCCTAATAGACTTTTGTAATTACAATTGTTCATAAATAATTGATTCATTAATTGTTTTGAAAAATAATATAAATTAGATTATTATTTAGTTTAAAAAATTATAGACATATACAGAGGGGTATGAGTGATGTGGAGTTGAAATTTGATCTACAAAGTTATAAATTTTTAATTTGACCCCATATAGTAGAAAATTTATAAAATTTTAGTGAGGTCAATTTATATATTACACCTAAATTTTTTAAAATTTACCATACATTATAAAAACAATTTTTTTCCCAATTGACCCCACTCCCTTGTATGTAGCTTCTCCCTGATCAAGTCCAATTGATGCAGCCATAAAACCAAAGTCTGCAAAATAATCAGACTTGGACTGGATTGAGCGACATCCTAGTATGTTCCGTACTAATATTAGAAGATCTGATAATCCTACATATCACCACATCCTGGATCTGTTAGTTTCTGGTAATTCTACCCCCAAACAGCCCCTGACAATATGGATCTATAAACTATTGGCCAATTACCATTGCATGTAATAATTGGATATCCATAAATACAAACAAAGACATAATACGAAATCAAAAAAGACATAAAATTAACATAAACACAAGAGAGTGAACAAATAAAAACACCATTTGGAACTAATCACTAAGTAAATCACAAGCTCCACACTCTATACTTATCAAAAAATAAAGAATTCCACAATATCTAATCCCATGATTTGAATTAAACAAAAAAACAAATAACACATGAATTAACACAAGTATAGAGCATTTAAAGGCATACCCAGATTGTAATTCCGGCAACAGATTTGATCTGTTTTTAATTTGGGCTTTCTTATTAGATCGATAGAGACCCAAAAAGGGTATCAGAATGAAGATGGGGCTTGGATAAGAGCTTTTTCTCTTTTCGATTTTATTAAAGGTATTACACAAGATCTGAGAAAAGAGATATTTGGGGTTTGAATTTTCTTCTGTCTCTTCTTGTCTGTCTTTATCAACTTTAGATTTCGTAGCTTTGAGGTGAAGAAAGTGTAGAGAGAGAAATGAAATTTGGAGAGAGAAAGAAAGTGGTGGAGGAGGTAGTGATGGCTGACAAATGGATGAAGGCCGCTGATTGCGTTTATATAAGTTTTAATGAAATGAATTTAGAAATATGTTACTTCATAATCAAATTCTATTGATCCTTCATTTACGACATCTCATGTGCTATTTTGGAATTAAATAATGTTGTTTTAAATTTTTAATACTGAGTTTAATTTTGATTAGCCCCCAATGACACGTTATTACTAGAAGACACCAGTATTCCACACTAACACATGGTATTGTACAATATTTTTTGTATTATTTAACCAATAATTGTCACAGTAGCAATTGCACAGTATTTCATATTATTGAACAAATAATTGTCACTCTAGCAAATGCACTGTATTTCACATTATTGAACCAATAATTATCATCGTAGCAATGGTAGTAATTAAAAGTTACGTAATTAAAAGTTAAAAACAGACTCATTATTTGAAGAACATTGATATCTATAATATTAATGCATTAAGATAATAAAATAGAAGATGGATAATATAATAATAGTTGTGAATAGTAAAGAAAAATGTAATCTTGAAATGTGAAAATGTGGATAACTAATATATGTAGTATATTAAAAATAATCTTGAAATGTAAAACATATGGATAACTAATGGTATATTAAAGATAATCTTGAAATGTGGAACGTGTGGATAACTAATATGTGGTATGTGACGCCCACAAAATAGGTATACATCACCCATCTTGAGTCGCCAAATACATGGTACAAAATTCAAATACAACTTAATAATACAACCGCGTGTAGAATACTTACAAGACATAATCGAGAGTTTTAATAAGAATATTGTCATCTGTAGACAATATCTACACTCAATGGAGTCCTCATTACATTTATTATCACACTATTTAATGTAATAGTGAGGACTACTAATGCTATTATCTCGACCGCACTCCGCTCCCCGACTAGTCCCGGCCCACGTTCTTATTTCCTCAAGAGAACAATGAAAGCAAAAGGGTGAGCTCAACTAGCCCAAGAAGAAATATTATGACTAAGATAATGCGTAATAATTTATCATTAGCCTTCAATGTTAAGTTAAACCGATAAAATATAACAAATATCAAGTTTAATCTGCAATGAACAAGCAATCCATTAAAAGAGTCAAGTAGAGAATAAAATCTACTATCTTTTATGATTGAAAAGGTTTTTCATCACTTTTATCGCTGAGACTCAGCTTAATAAATAATCCACATCTTCCTTGCACAAATTATCTATGCACTACGGACCAAGGATATTCGTGTATTCATTAATGGTCATGATCATGCCAACAACTGTCCATCAATGCACTACGGGCCAATGAGGACTTTTACCACATCATTTGTAACATTACGGTTATGATTACACCAAATAATCCCTGGTCATAATCATACCAAGTCCATCTATGCACTACAAAAATACGATGACTTTCAACATAATATAAACATGAGGATGATGACAATGATATAAGAATTCAATAAAACAAGTTCAAGAATTAATTTATCCCGAACTAATAACGTCCAAATTGTCAACATGATACTTCTTTGTAGAGTAAAACTCAAGAATGCTCGTAAGAATATTTCCATGAAAAGATACCGGATGAAGCGCAAATATCAAGTATATTCTACTAATTTCATGGAGTATAAAGTCAAAACTTTAACCAACCGAGTGTAATAAAGAATGGAATAACAAAAGAAATCACCGGGCATGCGATGAAGATCAAGATGATAGGTTATTCCAATGAATAATAAATAACGGAACCGTGTCATGCGCACGCATGACGATATTCCAATGTAATAATAAACAATCTGAACCGTGTCATGCGTAAACGCATGCATACGATGTTCCAAAATAATAATAAATAACGGAACCAGGTCATGCGTAATGCACAAACAGGATGTTCCAACAAAATAATAAAAAATAGAATATCTAAGAATTTCACCATGTATACGGATTTAGTATGTTATTCCAATTCCAATGATAAAGAAATGGAATAACGTAAAGAATTTCACCAAGTATAGGGTAGCCCACGTATACAGGTTATTCCAACAGAATAATAAAAAATGGAATAACATAAGTTCTCTTCATGAATAAAAAAGAAATAACACCCATTACCGTAAAAGAAGAGTATTTTGACTGGTAGGGCGAGAATATTCTTGAAGAAAACTTGCACTACGCTCAAAGCTTCTTAAAACTCTAAAGAAATACGTTTAAGATTATAGAAGAATTCTCTGAACTTCTGGTGTGGTTTTCAATTCTAACTAAGCATCCTATTTATAGGAGAATGGAAGGATACTGTTTGATCACGGGTGTGCCAGATGATAATTTCACGGATGAACTTTAGCAGTCACGGATGTTATACGCAACAATCGAATTTGCAAATATCAAGTAAAAAACAAAATATAATATATATATATACACACACACACACACATATAAGCACATGGTGCTTAGAAAATAATACCCCTCCGTGATAATTTTTGTAAGCTTTCCCCCCTACCCCACCTTACTTGTTGTGACGCCCCCAAAATAGGTATACACCACCTATTCTGAGTCGCCAAATATATGGTACAGAATACAAATACAATCTTTAATATACAACAAGAGAAATTTGTGAGTTTTAATACAAATACCGCCTTCTAGACAATATTCACTCTCGAGAATAAGTCCTCATTACATTTATTGTCACACTATTTAACATAATAGTGAGGACTACTAATACTATCATCCGGTCCATCACTCCGCTCCCCAATTCGTCCCAAATATATTCTCATTTTCTGAAGAGAACAGTGAAAGAAAGGGTGAGCTCAAATAGTCCAGTAAGAAATATTATGACTAAGATAATGCGTAATAAATTATCATTAGCCTTCAACAAAGTGTTAAACCGATAAAATATAACAAACATCAAGTTTAATCTGCGGTAGAACAAGCAATCCATTAGAAGAGTCAAGTAGAGAATAAAATCTACTATCTTCTATGATTTAAAAAGGTTTTTCATGACTTTTATCATTGGGACTCAACTTAATAAATAATCCACATCATCAAATCACCCCTCGCACTACTGACCAAGGATATTCTTTAGTATCACCACCATAATTATTCATGCACTACGGCCAAGAATATTTGTGTATTCATTAATGGTCATGATCATGCCAACAATCGTCCATCAATGCACTACGAATCAATGAGGACTTTTACCACATCATTTGTAACATTACGGTCATGATTACACCGAATAATCCTCAGTCATAATCATACCAAGTCCATCTATGCACTACTGATGACATATGACTTTCAAAATATATAAACATGAGGATGATGACAATGATATAAGAATTCAATAAAACAAGTTCAAGAATTAATTTATCCAGAAACCAATAACGTCCAAATTGTCAACATGATACTACTTTGTAGAGTAAAATTCAAGAATGCTCTAAGAATATTTCCATGAAAAGATCTTTGGATGAAGCGCAAATATCAAGGATATTCCACTAATTTCATGGAGTATAGAAAGTCAAAACTTTAACCAAATGAGTATAATAAGGAATGGAATAACAAAAGAAATCACCGGACATATGATAGATGTAAGACGGAGCAATTCAAAAAGTTAATAATAAATAATAAAGAATCGAATCAGTCCCACAAAAACGCATGAGATAGGATATTCCAACAGAATAATAAAAAGATTTTAATCAGTCCGACGTAAAACGCATGCATGTGATATATATTCCAAATGTAATAATAACGAATGGAATAATGTAAGAATTTCACCAAGTATAGGGTAGCCAGCAGATCAAAGTTATTCCAACCGAATAATAAATAATGGAATAACATAAGTTTTCTTCATGAATACAAAAGAAATAATACCCTCACCGTAAAAAGAAAACTGGATATAAGAGTAGGGAAGTAAGAGAATACTTTTCTTCTTTCTCTCTATAGTTTTCTCTCTAGAGTTTCAAAGAATTCGTAAGAAATAATGAAGGAATGAACTTCATTTATAGGAGAATGGAAAAGATACTATTTAGAATTCTCACAATTTACCGCATGAGAAATCGACGAAATCATTTGTAGAATCACGGGTGAAAGGAAATTTTTCTCATCACGTGAACTTAATAATATTCCTCAATTCATGGCAACCTAAATATATATATTAAATATACAACAAAAGTCGGCCACTTATATATAAATATATATATTATATATCTCCACCATTGCAATTTTGCCATCCTCCCGTGACTTAATGTCACCCTTCCACCCATGTTGTTTTCAAGATATATATATATATATATATATATATATATATATATATCAAATAACGTGAGATACTATCGCAAGAATTTCTTCGTAGCAATAATTGAACAAAATCGAGTGACTTCTCACGTAAGCATCAATAATCAAAACCGTGTGCTATCTTGTTATTGCAACTACGCCAGATTCTTGTTTCTTTAACATCGGTGTTTCAACAGCTTAACGGTAAAACTTCCGCCGTTATTTTCATAAAGTATTTTTGTCGCTTTCTCAATCCGATAATAATTCCGCTATTAGGGTCCACCAATGATTGTGCCATTGTATTTAATATTCTCATTAAAACGAATATTCCCCACCAATCGAATATTATATAACAACTTGCATATTTTGTAAAATTTATAAATATTACTCACAACTATAACATTATATCAATTTTACTCCATAATATTCAAAAATGATATTTATAAAAAAATTCATCTTTATTTATAAAAGTTGGGGTCTTACACTTGTCAACTTCCATTATCCTTAAATAATATAAACACTCCCTCCCCCATACGTAATTCACATATACCCACCAAATTCATCACCCACCACATTCATCACCCACCATACCCATTATAATATATATATATATATATATATATATACAATACTTATATATATTTATACTGAGTAACTTTCCACCGATTATTTTGAAAAATGGTTAAATGGGAGGTCCAAATAATACGTCAAACTTCATAAAAATTACCTCAATATTTTAAACAACATTTATTATCATTATTATAATTCACAATATTAATCGACCGAATCGTTCCTCGAGGAAGAGGGGCTTTCAATAAGGATTTCTCCTATCGGCGCGCATGATTAGGTGACCAAACCTCTCCTTGGCGAACTTCTTACACATCGTTAATATTACAAATAATAATATTAATAACTTCGTCGTCTCAATTATTAATTTAATAATATATATAATATCGATAATAATTGAATCAAATAACGTGAGATACTATCACGGCCAATTCTCGTAGCAATAATTGAACAAAATGAGTGACTTCTCACGTAATCATCAATGATCAATACTGGTGTGCTCTTATGCAACCACGCCAGACATATTCTTCTTTTAACACCGGATGTTTCAATGCTTAATGGTAAAACTTACTTAGTTATTTTCATAAAATATTTTTGTCGTTTTCTCAATCCAACAATAATTCCGTTGTGGGGTCCACTAATGATTATACCGTTGTACGAATATTCCCTGTTAAAACGAATATTCCCCAACCAATCAAATATTATATAACAACTTGCGTACTTTACAAAATTTATAAATATTACCCACAATTATAACATTATATCAAATTCATTCCATAATATTTAAAAATGATATTTATAGAAAATTCATCTTTATTCATAAAAGTTGGAGTCTTACATGGTAGATTAAAGATAATCTTGAAATCTGAAATGCATGGATAATTGATGAATTGAATTGTGAAACGTGTGGATAAGTGATTAATGTTATAAATTAAAGATACTCTTGTGAAAAGTGTGGTTAAGTGATGTGTGGTAGATGTTGATTAAGTTTTGGTTATAAATAGGGGGCTTAACATGTAAGACCCCAACTTTTATGAATAAAGATGAATTTTCTATAAATATTATTTTTGAATATTATGGAATGAATTTGATATAATATTATAGTTGTGGATAATATTTATAAATTTTGCAAAGTACGCAAGTGGTTATATTATATTTGATTGGTCGGGGAATATTCGTTTTAACAGGGAATATTCGTACGACGACACAATCATTGGTGGACCCTACAGTAAAATTATTGTCGGGATGAGAAAACGACAAAAATATCTTTTTATGAAAATAACTAAAGTTTTATCGTTAACTGCTGAAATATCTAAAAGTTAAAAGTACAAAGAATACACGTGGTTGCATAAGAGCACACGCCACAGATTGATTATTGATGCTTACGTGAGAAGTCACTTAGTTTTGTTCAATTATTGCTGCAGTAATTGCTGCACAGTATCTCACGTTATTTGATTTAATTATTGTCGATATTTAATATATTATTAAATCAATAATTGAGATGACAAGTTATTCTAATTATTATATGTATAATTAACAATGTCTAGAAAGTTCTATCGAGGAAAGGGGTTTGGTCACCTAATCATGCTACCAATAGGAGAAATCTTTATCGAAATTCTCTTCTTCCTGAAACGATCTGGTTATTAATATTGCGAGTTATAATAATATGAATAAACGTTGTTAAAAATATTGGAGGGATTTTTATGAAATATTTGTTGGACCACCATTTATCCATTTTTCAAAATAATCGGTAGAAATTTTTTTAGTATTTTTTTATAATAAAGGTGGGGCCCACATGTGACTTTGGAAAAAATGAAATTGGCAGGAGGGAGAATTGGTTTTCACGGGTGACTTCTGTTGATAATGATGTTTTGTTTTATTAGTTTTGTTTTTTTATGAAAAATAGAATATATTATATTTTATTATACATAGTGTTTGCATAATTCTGCGTAGTAAATGCATAAAAGAACAAATGAAAAATTAGTTTTTTCAGCGCCTTGAATGAATTGAAATCATACGAGATTACTGTTGGTCCGTGATTAAAATTTTCAAATAGTATCTTTTCCATTCTCCTATAAATAGGATGCTTAGTTAGAATTGAAAATTACTTCAGAATCAGAGAATTCTTCTTCTATAATATTGAGCGTATTTCTTTTGAGTTTTAGAAAGCTTTGAGCGTAGAAAATAGTAAAAGTTTTCTTCAAGAATATATCCGCTATACCAGTTGGAATACTCTTCTTTTCAAGGTAAGGGATGTTATTTTTCTTCAATATTCGCTTGAAATAATATTTTCTTTCATACTCTGTAGTATGTAAGTAATATTATTTCGTTTTCAGATTTTGAAATCTATACTCATTTTGTTGAAGTTTTGGCTTCTATACTCCATGAAATTAGTAGAATATCCTTGATATTTGTGCTTCATCCAGTATCTTTTTATGGAAATATTATTCTGAGCATTCTTGATAAGTTTTAACTTTTTCATGCCGGGGTACTATTCACGGGGTTACTATTCCCAAAGTTACTATTCACGAGTACTTATTCACTCGATTCATTATTCACCGAGGTACTATTTATGACAAAAATTGATTTCTTTTCGGTCCAAATCATTTTTAATATAATATTATTCTTGAATTTTACTCCACAAAGAAGTATCATGTTGACAATTTGGACGTTATTGATTTCTGGATAAATTAAATTATAAATCTTTAAAAATTTATCCTTGAACTTATTTTATTGAATTCTTATATCATTGTCATCATCCTCATTTTATATTATGTTGAAAGTCATTTGTGGCATGTAGTGCATTGATAAGTGGATTTAATATACACGAATCGATGTTCATTTCAAGTTTAAATTCGTAGTTATCTTCTTGTTTTGTGTTCGTTTTCACTTGTTTTATGTTCTTTTATGTGTAGGGTGGTCATGGAGGCAAGTGGTGAAGAAAGGCGGACTTTTGGAGCAAAGTTGGAAAAATGCATGAAGTCGTAATATTTCTTTAGCGATATACATACACGGGCGCTATATTAGATTAATATTTTACTACCCATGGGGTCTGAAACCTAAAGACTCATGTCATTTTTTGAAGACTGTTGCAACATGGATTTTAGAGGTTTTGTTAGGCGCCTGGACTCTAATAAAGGGAGACCTCGCCCAGAACATAAACAGAGCGAGAAATTACGTTAAAAACAACAAAATCACACAACACAAGAAGCATATTACAGAGATAAATTCCAGGATTCAAGTGCAAGCTTTGGAAGAGTAATTTGAAGAGATTTTCATGACGGTTGCAATTCTAGGCTACGTGAAGGGTGTTCATCATTATTCGTCTATTTAGTCTTTTAATTCTATGAAATAGTGTGATAATAAATGTATTCATGAGGACTCCATTTGAGTTGAATACTGTCTAGAAGATAATATTCGTATTAAAACTCTCAATTTATGTTTTGTCGTATTTTACACGACAGTTGTATTATTAAGTTGTATTTGAATTTTGTACCATGTATTTGGCGACTCAAGATGGGTGATGTATACCTATTTTGGGGGCGTCACATAACATAAGAAGTTTCATAACTTATCATTCATTCCTCTCTCTAAAAAAATTATTTAGTATAAGTGTTTCTCTGAGTGTGTTAAGGCTACTTTAGGTATTGGTAAATATCAGTAAGGGTACAAGAATTGTTTATGTGAGTTTTTCTATAAAAATTGCACAAGCATCCACACACACCACAATGTTTATAACTATTCTTTTAAAAGATTCTTCTTTTAGAAGATTCATTTTGTGGAAGATTTTTTGAAATATTACTTTATTCCTTAAAAAACTATTTTGAGGTTTATTTTACTCTATTTTGTACATTACATAAATTTATATTATCAAGTCACTTTTGATGATTTCAGAATATATAAGTTAGTGTACACATCATGAAAACCTATATGTATACATATATGTTCATTAACTACATATAAACCAGTATTTAATCACGTGCTAAGGTAAGATATATCATTTTCTTCTATACTCATAAATTTATGGTAAAAAAATATTATTCATTTCTACAGCCTTATAATTAAACGGTGAAAAATCTTGAAATGATTATAATTTTTTTTAATAGTTTGTATTTCATATAATATATTTTTACCTGAACTTTCCTATTGAATTTTAACTGTTATATTTGAACTGTGAACCTTATATATTATTTTTGAACTTGAATCGATATTCAGGATATTGTGTTGACAATATAAATATCATTAAACTCTAGACAAATTAAATTACAAATCTCTAATATTTATTCTTTATTTTATTATTATTATTATTTATGTTATCATTTATATCATTGTTATAATCATCACGACTTAAGTTGTCCTGAAAATTCTCTTTGATTTGGGTGTAAAAAAGAGTTGTTGATTGTCATGATCATGACTATTGGTGTTACAGTTCAATGTTTTTGGCTTGGGTGTAAGACCCAAACTTTTTATGAATAGGATTTAATTTTTTTAAATTGTAAGGTGTTGATTTAATAAATGTTATAGTTATGAGTAATATTGCAAATTATATGAAGTGAACAGTGTAAGACCCTAACTTTTTATGAATAAAGATTTAATTTTCTCTAAATATTATTTTGAATAATAAGGTGTGGATTTGATATAATGCTATAGTTATGGGTGATATGTGCAAATTTTATAAAGTAAGCAAGTTGTCATAAAATATTTATTTGGTCGGGAAATATTCTTTTTGTTGGGAAATATTTGTACGAAGACACAATTATTGGTGGTCCCCACTGTTAACATATATACTTTGTGGTTTTAATGATGACAATGTTTATATGGGCTAAATTGATTTTATATTGGCTTATAATTTAATTGGGTCATGTTATTCAAATATTTTTATGCATATTAATTATATAAATATATATTAGTTTGCATGTGTTATTGCATGGTTATTGCTAGCTCAAGTTTACTGCAGGAGGTTGGTCACGTGATTAAAGTTTTTGGAATCTAATATATATATGTTTTTATCTATCCTGATTTGCTTTGGAGTATCTATTCTGATTTGCTTTGGAGACTAATTCAAATATGTATTGGTGCATAATAAGGAGATTGAAATCTGGAGGTTATACAAGTTGTTGTTTAGAAGAGATCTTGCTTATTGTCAATAGGACTCTTTCAGCTAGTCTTTGTATTTTATTTGACTACTTCATAGCAGTATTCCCTTATCTACTGAGGCTGTTATTCATCTTCTATTAACAATTAAAATAGCCGTTGCTGGAAGAATTGGTACGTTGCATGAAATAGCCGTTGCTCTCTTCTTTATATATACTGTTTACTCGGCTTCATGAAGGAACAAGACTACTGATTAGAAACTCTTCAAGCTATTCGGGAAACAAATCATCATATCACTATTTTAGTCTTGGTTTACAGTGTTCTTGTATTCCGTCTTTATATCTATTGTAAACATAGTACAAGTCTAGGTTGGCTTGGGGTTTTTATTTTATTAATATTCAGTATGTACAACAAAGCTATCAAAGTCTCAGAGGTGAGAGGTGTTGCAAAGGGGGCAGAGGTGTCCAATCGATCGTCGTTGTAACAGGGAGTTCTATTGACTTTATAATTGCTGAATATTATTTTAATAAAGTGAGTCTCCAATCCTAGTTGGGATTGGACGTGGATTAGGCTACTAGACTAGAGGATAGGGGCTGAACCACGTAAAAATCTTGGTGTGATTTACTGTTCTTTTATTTTTGTTTTAAGATTCAATATTCTGCAGATGTTGTCTACGTCGAAATTTTTTTATACTAATACGACATGTGTATTAGTCATCCATTTATAACAGATTTAAGAACATAACTAATACTTTATTGTGGTTAGACCGTCCGATTATAGCCTGCTATAGTATACTTTAAAAATTAGCCACTGTAAATCACTTATGAGTATTTACACCTATTCACCCCCCTTTAGGTGTGCTTATGTAAGACCCCAAATTTTATGAAATGAAAGTATTCAATTTTCTTATAATTATTATTTTATTTCGTAAATGGTTAAATTGATAAAAGTTTAATGTTAAGGGTGATATGTGAATTTTTTTTATTTGCAAATCAAGTTGTTATATAATATTCGATTGGTCGAAGAATATTCGTTTTAAAAGGGAATATTCATACAACGACACAATCATTGGTGGACCCCACAACAAAATTATTGTCGGAGTTAGAAAACGACATAATTATCTTTTTATAAAAATAACGGCGGAAGTTTTGTGGAGAAACCACGATGTGGAAGAAATGACCCGGGAGTTACAATCTGAGATGAAATCAAGATATCCTTACCTCTTCGACATACCAGGTACGCACCCTAATTTCGAGGACGAAATTTCATAAGAAGGGGAGATTGTAAGACCCCAACTTTTTGAATAAAGATTAAATTTTCTCGAAATATATTTGAATATTATGGTGTGGATTTGATATAATGTTATAGTTGTGGGTAATATTTATAAATTTTGCAAAGTACGCAAGTTGTTATATAATATTCGATTGGTCGGGGAATATTCGTTTTAACAGGGAATATTCGTACAACGACACAATCATTGGTGGACCCCCACAATGGAATTATTGTCGAATTGAGAAAATGACAAAAATACTTTATGAAAATAACGGCGGAAAGTTTTACCGTTAACTGTTGAAACACCCGGTGTTAAAGTAATAGAATACTGGCGTGGTTGCATAGTAGCGCACACACCCAGTATTGATTATTGATGCTTACGTGAGAAGTCACTCAGTTGTACTCAATTATTGCTACAGTAATTGCTGCATCATATCTTTCATATTATTGATCAATTATTGTCACAGTATCATTGACATAATATTTTATATTATTAAATCAATAATTTAGACGACAAAGTTATTCATATTATTATTTGGAATATTGACAATGTCTAGAAGTTCTGTCAAGGAGAGGTTTGGTCACCTAATTGCGCGCCAATAAGGAGAAATCCTTATCGGAAAGCCCCTTTTTTTCCTGGGAACGACCTGGTTATTAAATATTGTGAGTTATAATATTAATGATAAATAAGTTGTGTTGATTAAAAATGAATTTTGATAGTTTCATTGTGTTGAAATTTTTAATGTTAGTGGAAATCGACATCTATTCCAATGATAATTGATGTCTAGGGGTTATATTGATAAATCGGGTAATTTATCAGATAAATGAGCAATTAATTGCTACTAATTCACATGCTTATATAAATATTTGTTCACATGTGTGTACTATTGAATCACATTATTTACTATTAGGGGAGTTGGTACAAGATTGATAATACTTGCATGACTAAGTTAAAAATGGAGATATAGATGGTGGTACTATACTGTAATTCGTATTTTTTACATGATTATACTATTTATTCACATGATTGAACTATTGATTTACATTATTTACTATTAGGGGAGGTGGTGCAAGTTTGATAATACTTGCAGGACTAAATTAAAAATGAAAGAAAAGTTGGAGGTATTGTACTGTAATTTTTCGATCCCCAAAACGTGCAATTATCGAAACTATATTTTCCTATAAATAGAAGCTCATTCTTCCTTCATTTCTCACCAATTCACAAAAGCTTTAGAGCGATTATTATGGAGAGAAATTATAGAGAAAAGAAGAAGAGAAGTCTGCTACCTCACTATTCCAAAGATCCGCTTTTTCCAAGGTAGGGAGTATTATTTCTTTCTTATCCATGAAGAGAACTTCATTATTCCATTCTTTATTATTATATTGGAATAACTCAGATATCGCTGGCTACCCTATACTTGGTGAAATTCTTCATTATTCCATTCTTTATCATTATGTTAGAACATCCTGTTTTGTGCGCTTCTACGACACAGTTCCATTATTTATCATTCTGCTGGAACATCCTCGTCATCAGGCGCTCTACGGCGGGACTTGGTTCCGCTCTTTATTATTCTGTTGAATATGGCATTTTACGCCGGACCGATTCCGCTCTTTATTATTCTCGCTGAATATCCTATCAGGCGCTTTCTGCCTTTAATTCCGTTAATTATTATTCTTGGAATAACTCACTTTGTCTTGGCCTATCGCATACATGGTGATTTCTTTTGTTATTTCATTCATTGTTATACTCAGTTGGTTAAAATTTTGACTTCTATACTCTATGAAATTAGTGGAATATCCTTAATATTTGCGCTTCATCCAGTATCTTTTCATTGAAATATTCTTCTGAGCATCTTGAATTTTACTCCACAAAGCAGTATCATGTTGACAATTTGGACGTTATTGATTCCTGGATAAAATAATTCTTGAACTTGTTTTATTGAATTCTTATATCATTGTCATCATCCTCATGTTTATATTTTTTTGAAAGTCATATGTGGCCTGTAGTGCATAGATGGACTTGGTATGATTATGACCAGGGATTATTCGGTGTAATCATGACCGTAATGTTACAAATGATGTGGTAAAAGTCCTCATTGGCCCGTAGTGCATTGATGGATAATTGTTGGCATGATCATGACCATTAATGAATACACAAATATTCTTGGCCCGTGAAGTCATGGATAATTGTGGTCGTGATACTAAAGAATATCCTCGGCCGTAGTGCGAGGGGTGATTCGATGATGTGGATTATTTATTAAGTCGAGTCCCCAAATGATAAAAGTGATGAAAAACCTTTTAAATCATAAAAGATAGTAGATTTTATTCTCTACTTGACTCTTTTAATGGATTGGTTGTTCATTTCATTAAACTTGATGGTTGTTATATTATATCGCTTTAACACTTTGAAGGCTAACGATAATATATTCTCGCATTATCTTAGTCATAATATTTTCTCTCGGGCTAGTTGAGCTCACCCTTTACTTTCATTGTTCTCTTCAGGAAATGAGAATGTAGCAGGGACTAGTCGGGGAACGGAATGACGGACCAGATGAATTTCATTTGTAGTCCTCACTATTTAGTGAAATAGTGGGAAAATAAATGTAATAATATTGAATTTGAGTTTGTATATTGTCTAGACGACAATATTTGTATTAAAACTCACAGCTTATGTTTTGTCGTACTTTGCACGACAGTTGTATAATTAAGTTGTATTTGTATTCTGTACCATATATTTGGCGACTCAGAATAGGTGATGTATACCTATTTTGGGGGCATCACAGTTGGTATCAGAGCTTAGGATATGATCCTCTGGCTAAGATGTGAGACTAGAACTAGGAGGGAGAGACAGGGGATTCCTTCGCTAGTATGACCTACCTAATTTTTTGGTATTTAATTGGTTGGTCGAGTATAGAGATAATATGTCAGATGTCAATTAACCCTTATTTTGTGGCGTGTTTGAAAATGGCATCCGAGAATATTGAGAATAGCAATGGGGCACAAGAGACCGCTTGAGTCTCCATGCATCAACAATCGTAATAATGTTCATCAAGAAGGCGACAATCCTCTCATGCAAACAACAACACCGACCAAATGATGAACGATGGAATGTTCGAGCCTTTATGCAATTCATGCAACATCAAAGTAGAGCGGCTCTGCTCAAAATGTTGGTGGATACATCGAAAACTCTCGAATCAGGCCACCGCTAAATGATTCAAGGAGAGCCGGACCACCCGGAAGTTTATTGGAGAGCTAAAACTACTTAAGGCGGAAGCGTGGATAAAGTAGATCACCAAGATATTTGATATCTTGGGATGCTCCGAGGAGCAAAAGGTTCCCTTCGCCACCTTTATGTTGCGTGAAGAGGCTGATTACTGGTGGGAATCTGTAAAACGTACCCAGCTTGACGCACTCAAGATGTCTTGGGAAAAGTTCCAAGAGCTATTCAACGACAAGTACTTTCTCGAAAGTATTCGTCACATGAAAGAGGTGGAGTTTATTAAGTTGGAGCAAAACAATATGACCGTGTCGCAATACGAGGCTAAATTTGCGGAGTTATCCCGGTTTGCATCCCATTTGGTCGATAATGAGGAGCGAATGACACGAATGTTTTTAAGAGGTTTGAAACCGGAGATACGTCAATATCTTATTTCTCATAAACTGTGTTTGTACTCAGATTTTGTAAATAGGGCTCAGTTATTGGAGCGCGGTAATGAGTCAACGCAACCAAGAGAAAGTAAAGTGCCGACAAAGATGAAAATACCAAAGGTATCACCATCATTGAAGCGGTGACAACAAACGTGGAGGAATCAACATGCCGAAATGGTAACCACTTGGTGGTAATCATGGCCAAGACAAAGAAATGGACATTTTAAAAAGGAGATTCAACAATGATGGAAAGACGTCAAAGACCAAAGAATCGTGGTTAAGGAAGGAGAACGACCACCCATCATATGCTTCAAATGCGGAGGGAGGGACATATCGGTCAAACAAAGCTGCGATGCCATCCAAAGCGTGTTATAATTGTGCAAGAGAAGGTCACCTAGCCCGATTTTGTCGTTCACCGAAGACAAGTTCAGCTAGGATGGAAGCACTAAAGGCCGTCCCTGAAAAGTCAAAGCTGGTGGTGCTAGGGAGAACATTTGTTGTGACCTCCCGAAAGCAAGGAACCCAACAAAGTCATCACGGTAAGCTTATCATAACCTCTAAATAAGTCTATACCTTATTTGATACCTGGTTCTACCCATTCTTTTATTTCTCCTACATACCAACGATTAAATTTGACTCAGGAGAAATTAGACTTTAACTTATCTCATTGAAACTCCGTTGGGAGAAACCTTCATTACATCCACTCGCTTATAAGTCTTGTTTGGTTCAAATTGGTACCCTCACATTACTCCGTCGATCTTATTTCATTGAAAATACTTGCATTTGATGTGATTCTAGGGATTGATTGGTTAACTACTCATCATGCAAAAATTGATTGTTTTCGTAAGGTTATTAGCTTTCATATTCCTAACCAACCTATTATGCGAATTCAAACAACTAAACCATTAAAATCAATCAATGTCATTTCAAGCCATAAAGCTATTCGTTTATTGAAAAACGAATGTCAAGCTTTCTTAGCTCATGTCACGGATCTAAACAAAAATACGTCGCCTCTAAATGATATTTCGTTTGTTAATAAATTTCCCGACGTATTCCCCAAGAACTTCCAGCCTACCCCTCAGAGCGTGAAATTGAATTTTGTATCGACCTTGAACCCTGATACAAACCCATTTCCAAAGCCCTATATCGAATGGCTCTATTGAACTTCGTGAGTTAAAGACCCATTCTGGGAATTGTTAGACATTGGTTTCATTCGTCCTGAAGTCGCCTCCTTGGGGTGCTCTGCTCTATTCGTGAAGAAGAAAGATGGGAGTATGTGACTTTGTATTGATTATCTGGAGTTGAATCATGTCACCACCAAAAATAGGTACCCATTGCCACGTATTGATGACTGTTTGACCCGATTGCAAGCCGCCAAATTCTTTCAAAGATTGATCTTCGCTCGTGATATCATTAATTGAAGATTAGAACCGATGACATTCCAAAGACGGCTTTCGAACTCTTGATGCGGGCATTATGAATTCCTAGTCATGTCCTTTGGATCGACTAATACTCCCGCCTTTTGCCTTCATGGATATGATGAACCGAGTATTCAAGGAATATTTGGATCATTTTGTGGTTGTCTTTATTGATGACATCCTCATATATTCCAAAAGCCGTGAAGATCATGAGCAACACTTGAGGCTGATACTCCAAAAGCTTCGTTAAAACAAGCTATATGCCAAGTTGAAGAAATGCGAGTTTTTGCTTGAGGAAGTTGCATTCCTTGGGCACGTGATATCAAATCATGGGATATCTGTTGACCCGAAAAAAATTAAAGCAATTCAAAGCTGGGAGCAACCTAAATCAGTGACCGAAGTACGTAGTTTTCTCGGCTTAGCTGGTTATTATCGGAGATTCGTAGAAGGGTTTTCTCGAATCACTACTCCATTAACTCAGCTGACTCGAAAAGATACAAAATTTGGTTCGAGCGTGGAATGTGAGAAGAGTTTTCAAGAACTCAAGAGGAGACTTATTTCAAAGACCTGCTCGGCAATACCATCCGCCTTGAGGATTTGTATCTATAGTGATGCTTCGGGCAAAGGGTTAGGATGTGTTCTCATGCAACATGGGAAAGTCATAGCATATGCCTCGCGACAACTCAAAGAATATGAAAGGAATTATCCTACTCATGATCTAGAGTTGGCAGCTGTTGTCTTCGCACTTAAAATTTGGAGGCATTACTTGTATGGGGAGAAAATGAAGA
Organism: Panax ginseng; assembly: GCA_020205605.1. Classification (NCBI taxonomy): domain Eukaryota; kingdom Viridiplantae; phylum Streptophyta; class Magnoliopsida; order Apiales; family Araliaceae; genus Panax; species Panax ginseng. The sequence goes on from CM035141.1 coordinate 29,761,171, forward strand.
TCTTTACGGATCATAAAAGCCTCAAATATTTCTTCACTCAAAAGGAACTCAACATGCGACAACGACGTTGGCTTGAACTGTTGAAAGATTATGATCATACCATCCAATACCATCCCGAAAAGTGAACGTGGTAGTATGACGCGTTGAGTAAAAGATCATATGCAAGTGCGAATGCGATATTGTCAACGCAAAGGCCCATTTTGTGTGACTTGCAAAGGATGGAGATAGAGTTAAAGACTCCAGGGATCCATGTGATGATGGTGAATATACGAGTAGAACCGACTTTAATTGATAAAGTTAAAACTGCTCAAGCTACAGACCTGGAGCTGATGCGTATGAGGAAGAAAGTCCAAGAAGGTGCTATGTCGGAAGCAAGAATCGATGAAGAAGGAATACTTTGAGTCAACTCCAGACTTTGTGTTCTTAACGACCCCGATTTAAAGTATAAAATCATGATGGAGGCGCACACACATCGCTCATAATCCATCTCGGGAGTACCAAAATGTATCGTGATCTTCGACATACATTTTGGTGGAGAAATATGAAGAGAGAGAAGCGAGAATTTATTTCAAGGTATTTAACTTGTCAACGAGTCAAGTAGAGCATCAAGTACCAAAAGGTCCATTGCAACCACTTGAAATTCCAGAATGGAAGTGGGAACACATTACCATGGATTTCAAGCATCGGGTCTTCCCAAGGTTTCTCAAGGCATAGATGCAATTTGGGTCATTGTTGATAGATTGACCAAGTCTGCTCATTTCCTACCTATACGAGAAACTTATACACTTGAACGTCTTCCTCGTATGTACATAAATGAGATTGTAAGACTGCATGGTATGCCAGTATCTATAGTCTCTGATCGAGACCCAAGATTCACTTCAAGATTTTGGGTTAGTTTGCAAAAAGCTATGGGCACGAATTTATGATTTAGCTCGGCATATCATCCTCAGACGGACGGGCAGTCGGAGAGGACCATTCAAACTCTTGAAGATCTATTAAGACTCTGTGTCCTTGACTTCAAGGGAAGTTGGGATAAGTTCCTACCATTGGTGGAGTTTTACTACAACAACAGTTATTAAGCAAGTATTGGCATGGCTCCATTTGAGGCGTTGTATGGAAGAAAGTGTCGTTCTCCAGTATGCTGAGATGAAGTGGGTGAAGCAATGTTGTTGGGACTGGAGTTGGTACGTATGACTACGGAAAAGATTCAAACGATCCGACAACGTATAAAAACCTCACAAGATCGACAAAAGAGTTATGCTGATCTTCATCGAAAGGACGTGTAATTCGATATTGGAGATCATGTGTTATTACGGGTTGCTCCATGGAAGGGAGTTATGAGATTTGGAAAGAGAGAAAAGCTCAACCCTCGATTCATTGGCCCATTTCTAATCCTCGATCGAGTAGGAACTGTGGCGTATAGACTCGCTTTACCGCCATGTATGTCTCGTGTTCATAACGTTTTTCATATATCTATGTTACGTAAATATGTGAAAGACCCGAACCACATTATTGAATTAGAACCAGATGAGATAGAGGAAGATTTAACGTATGAAGAGTTACTTGTTAAAATCTTGGATAAAAAGGATCATATTCTATGCTCCAAGGTTATACCTCAAGTCAAAGTTTTGTGGAGAAACCACGATGTGGAAGAAATGACCTGGAGTTCGAATCTGAGATGAAATCAAGATATCCTTACCTCTTTGACATACCAGGTACGCACCCTAATTTCGAGGACAAAATTTCATAAGAAGGGGAGGTTGTAAGACCCCAACTTTTTGAATAAAGATTAAATTTTCTCGAAATATATTTGAATATTATGGTGTGGATTTGATATAATGTTATAGTTGTGGGTAATATTTACAAATTTTGCAAAGTACGCAAGTTGTTATATAATATTCATATGGTGGGAATATTCATTTTAACAGGAATATTCGTATAACCAAGACAATCATTGGTGGAACCCTCATTAACGGAATTATTGTTTGATTGAGAAAACGACAAAAATACTTTATGAAAATAACGGCGGAAGTTTTACCATTAACTGTTGAAACACCCTTTGTTAAAAGTACAATGAATACGTGGTTTGCATAGTAGCACACAAGATTGATTATTGATGCCTACATGAGAAGTCACTTTCGATTATACTCAATTATTATTGCTACGAGAATTGCTGCATCATATCTCTCATATTATTGATTCAATTATTGTCACAGTATCATTGACATAATATTTTATATTATTAAATCAATAATTGAGACGACAAAGTTATTCATATTATTATTTGAAATATTGACAATGTGTAGAAGTTCTGTCAAGGAGAGGTTTGGTCACCTAATTGCGTGTCAATAAGGAGAAATCCTTATCGGAAATCCCCCTCTTTCCTGAGAACGACTTGGTTGTTAAATATTGTGAGATATAATATTAATGATGAATAAGTTGTGTTGATTACAAATGAATTTTGATAGTACCATTGTGTTGGGATTATTAGTGTTAGTGGAAATCGACATCTATTCCGATGATAATTGATGTCTAGGGGTTATATTGATAAATCGGGTAATTTATCGGATAAATGAGCAATTAATTGCTACTAATTCACATGTTTATATAACTATTTATTCACATGTGTGTACTATTGAATCACATTATTTACTATTAGGGGAGTTGGTGCAAGATTGATAATACTTGCATGACTAAGTTAAAAATGGAGGTATAGATGGAGGTACTATACTGTAATTCGTATTTTTCACATGATTATACTATTTTTTCACATGATTGAATTATTGATTCACATTATTTACTATTAGGGGAGGTGGTGCAAGTTTGATAATACTTGCAGGACTAAATTAAAAATGAAAGAAAAGTTGGAGGTATTGTACTGTAATTTTTCGATCCCCAAAACGTGCAATTATCGAAACTATATTTTCCTATAAATAGAAACTCATTCTTCCTTCATTTCTCACCAATTCACAAAAGCTTTAGAGTGATTATTATAGAGAGAAATTATAGAGAGAAAGAAGAAGAGAAGTCCGCTACCTCACTATTCTAGTATCCAATTTTTCCAAGGTAGGGAGTATTATTTCTTTCTTATCCATAAAGAGAACTTCTGTTATTCCATTCTTTATTATTATATTGGAATAACCTGTATACGCGGGCTACCCTATACTTGGTGAAATTCTTCTGTTATTCCATTCTTTATCATTCTGTTGGAACATCTTGTTTGTGCGTTTACGCCAAACCTGGTTCCATTATTTATCATTCTATTGGAACATCCTGCTCATGCATGCGTTCTACCTTGGGACTGGTTCCGCTCTTTATTATTCTCGTTAGAATATCCTCATGCATGCATTTTACCCCTTTTGACTGATTCCGCCTTTATTATTCTCGCTGGAATATCCTCTCTCAATGCGTTTACACCTAATTCGATTCCGCCTTTATTATTCTCATTGAATATCCTATCTCGTATGCGTTTACGTCGAACTCCGATTTCATTAATTATTATTACATTGGAATAACTTTTTTGTCTTGCCTATCGCATGCATGGTGATTTCTTTTGTTATTTCATTCCTTGTTATACTCAGTTGGTTAAAGTTTTGACTTCTATACTCCATAAAATTAGTGGAATATCCTTGATATTTGCGCTTCATCCAGTATCTTTTCATTGAAATATTCTTCTGAGCATTCTTTAATTTTACTCCACAAAGCAGTATCATGTTGACAATTTGGAAGTTATTGATTCCTGGATAAAATAATTCTTGAACTTGTTTTATTGAATTCTTATATCATTGTCATCACCCTCATGTTTATATTTTTTTGAAAGTCATCTGTGGTTTGTAGTGCATAGATGGACTTGGTATGATTATGACCAGGGATTATTCGGTGTAATAATGACCGTAATGTTACAAATGATGTGGTAAAAGTCCTCATTGGCCCGTAGTGCATTGATGGACAGTTGTTGGCATGATCATGAGCATTAATGAATACACAAATATTCTTGGCCCGTAGTGCATGGATAATTGTGGTCGTGATACTAAAGAATATCCTTGGCCATAGTGCAGGGGTGATTCGATGATGTGGATTATTTATAAACTGAGTCCCAGCGATAAAAGTGATGAAAAACCTTTTAAATCATAAAAGATAGTAGATTTTATTCGCTACTTGACTCTTTTAATGGATTGGTTGTTCCGCTGCAGTTAAACTTGATGGTTGTTATATTATATCAGTTTAACACTGTTGAAGGCTAACGATAATATATTCTGCATTATCTTAGTCATAATATTTCCTATTGGGCTAGTTGAGCTCACCCTTTTACTTTCATTGTTCTCTTCAGGAAATGAGAACGTAGCAGGGACTAGTCGGGGAACGGAGTGATGGACTAGATGATAGCATTAGTAGTCCTCACTATTCAGTGAAATAGTGGGAAAATAAATGTAATAATATTGAATTTGAGTTTGTATATTGTCTAGACGACAATATTTGTATTAAAACTCACAGTTTAAGTTTTGTTGTACTTTGCACGATAGTTGTATAATTAAGTTGTATTTGTATTCTGTACCATGTATTTGGCGACTCAGAATAGGTGATGTATACCTGTTTTGGGGGCGTCACAGTTGGTATTAGAGCTTAGGGATATGATCCCTAGCTAAGATGTGAGACTAGAACTAGGAGGGGAGAGACGGGGAATTCCTTCGCTAGTATGACCTACCTAATTTTTTGGTATTTAATTGGTTGGTCAGAGTATAGAGATAATATGTTGCATGTCAATTAATCCTTATTTTGTGTCAGTATTTGAAAATGGCATCCGAGAATATTGAGAATAGCAATGGGGCACAAGAGACCGTTGAGTCTCCACAGATCAACAATCAGAATAATGTTCATCAAGAAGGCGACAATCCTCATGCAAACAACAACACTGACCAAATGATGAACAATGGAATGTTCAGAGCCTTTATGCAATTCATGCAACATCGAAGTAGAGCGGCTCTCTGCTTCAAAATGTAGGTGGAAACACCGAAACTCTCGAACAGTCCATCTAAACAGTTCAAGGAGCTGGGACCACCCGAGTTTATTGGAGAGCCAAAACTACTTAAGGCGGAAGCATGGATAAAGTAGATCACCAAGATATTTGAGCACAATCCTGTCTTATGATGACACGAGGTTGTATGTCATTAGACATTTTGTATGATAGTGGCAAAACACCCTTCCAACGTTGGATTCGCCTCACCCTAGTTGATTCACCAAATATAACTACTAAATGATGACCACCGTTCTATTCCCCTCATACCCCCGCTACCACCCAAATATACTCTTATTATTACCTGAAAGGAATTGTGAAGCAAAAGGGTGAGCACAACTAGCTCAGTAAAGAATATCATGACTAAAGATAATTAAATTATCAATAGCCTTCATCAATAATAAATCAGAGATTTAGAACATATAGTAGAATATAAAAATTTCAACCATAGTTGCAGCGGAACGAGCAATCCATTAGAAGAGTCAAATAGACTATAAAGTCTATTATCTTCTCCATGTTAAAAATCCACCAACAATGTTTTATCCCTGTAACATCAATCAACAATTCTGGTCCACAATCATATGAATAACTCATAATCATAATTGTAGTTCTAAATTTCTCTTTTCATCCAGGACGAAGATAATTTTCATTACCCATCTTTACCTGAAACATCAAAGATCATGGTTACACCAAATCACATTTCCTGTTCATAATCATACTAATAACTTCATCTTTGCACTACGGCCAAAGATATTCATTTGTATCACCAGTTGGTCATGTTCATCTCAACACCTGCTTCATCTTTGTACTCACCGGCCAAGATATTCAACAACATGTCATCTTTGCACTAGGGCCAAAATATTTATCAAAAAATTACCTTTTGCACTACAGGCCAAAGATATTCCTCAACAATTCATCTTTGCACTACAGGCCAAAGATATTCCTCAACAGTTCATATTTGCACTACAAGCCAAATATATTTATCAACAGTTCGTATTTGTACTACATGCCAAATATATTCATCAACAGTTCATATTTGCACTACAGGCCAAATATATTATTATCTCAAAGAAATATATAATCATTTCAGAATTTATATAAACAATAATTATAACCATGTTGATCATTTCACCTTTGCACTTAAGCTAAAGATATTCAATTATAAATTCAATGGTCATGATCATACCAGTCAATAATTCAACTTTGCACTACTGGCCAAAGAGAACCCATAGTCATGATCATACCAATAATCTACCCATCTTTACACTCAAGTCAAAGAGAAATTAATATCATCATCAGGGTAAAAATGTTATATATGATAATAAAAATAATATAATCAACATATAGATTTAATCTCAAGAGTAATATTCATAACTCAACTATAATTTGGTTAGAAAAAGAAACCAATTTTGTCATAAATAGTAACTCGTGAATAGTAACCCATAAATAGTAACTCATGAATAATAACTCGTGAATAGTAACTCATGAATAGTAAACCCGACACAAAAAGGTAGAAATTCCACAATAAAATCCATACCAATATTTCGGTATAATGATATTGAAATAACATTTCTTAAACTTATAAACAATTTATTTTAATTGTTTACACTTTACTAAATAATGCATTTAATCATTCTAAAATGCCAAACTCATAAGATTTCATCACCAATAACCAAAACCCTCATCAAAATCTCAGATATACATTATATAGGATTCTCAAGCCATAAAATCCTATTTTCCACTTTTTTACTTCACATAACATATTTAATTCATTTGCTCATAACTAGTCCATTTTCATGAAAATACCAAATCGGTTCCAAAAATATTTATTTTCGTGGATTTAGCAGAATATAGTTCCATATTGAACATATATTTTTCTCGAATTTTTTAAAATTCATTTACTATTTTCATATGGCCAAACCAATGAATATTTAGACATTTATCATAAATTGTACTTTTATCTAAAAATTTTGAAATCACAGAGTATACTGATATTATATAGATATACTTCCAATAAAAATTTCATCAATTTTGGAGTTAACCACAAGGAGTTATAAGAGTTTTCTTTTAAAATAGTCTTTTCCCGTAAAATTCATAACTCTTAATCTATACATCCAAAAATCGCCATTTTTGGACACAATCAATAAAACTTATCAAAATATCATTTCAAAATTTTTCAGAATTTTCTGAAGGTCAGAAGAAGTACGAACTGAAAAACATAATAACCATTAAAATCGCTTACCTCAAAAGAGCAATACTTCGGATGAAAAACCGGAGGAAACTTCTACTAAATAGCAACTCTCAAAGTATCTAAATACTCTCAAAAATATGCTTGATAATATAAAGAGAAAGAAAACTTATTTCTGGTGTGATTTTCAATTCTAACATAAGCACCTATTTATAGGAAAATGCTAGAACGCCAAAGAAGACTAAATTAATAATATATTAATTATTCTTTTCTCCTACGCACCAACCATCTTAAATTTTCAGCAGCTAGCCATCACCTTTGAACAAGAAATAGCAGCCCACATGTTTTAAAAACAAAAGTGGGTCCCACCCCTAATTTTAATAAAAATCATTTTATTTTCCGAAAATTCAGTAATTCATAGAAAAGAGCCCGATTATCAAAAAATACGAATTTTATGTCCATTCTGACTGAAATCGAATTCTCTACAACTTTGTAGCTTTGAGTTTTTTCAAATTCCAAACCAAAAATATCCGAAATCCACAAACGGATGATTTTTAATACCTCCACACCGATAAAATACTAATAAAACACCTCAGCATTAATTCCTTCATTTTTATCCACATAAAAATAAATATATCCATCATTTATATCCACATAAAATAAATATTTCCTTATCATGTAAATCAATAATTAATTATTCACAAATAATATTACAGAATCACAATTATGACAACCGGGCCGTTCCCAGGAAAGAGGGGGCTTTTCAATAAGAATTTCTCCTTACTGGCGCGTAATTAGGTGACCAAACCTCTCCTTGAAAGAACTTTCTAGACATTACCAATAATGCTATCTAATAATATTATTCAAATAATATGAATTATTGATCTGATAATGGGAAATACTGTGCAGTGATAATTATTGAAACAACAATAATATAAAATATCAACGCAGCAATTATTGAATCAATAAAATAAAATATTGAACAGTAATTACTGTAACAATTATTGAGTAGTGCTTTATCACGTAAGAATCAATAATTCAAAAAATATTGTGCAATACTGCAAAGTAATCTTCTTGCAACGACGCCAGCATATTCTTGTTTTTAACCAACCGTATTTCAACAAAGGTTAATAGCAGTGAACGATTACGCCGTTATTTATAAAAACTCAAACTTGTCATTTTCTTCATCCGACAGTTATTCGTTATGGGGCCCACAAATGGCTGCGTCGTCGTACGAATATTCCCCGACAGAAAGAATATTCCACGACCAAATGAATATTTCCCGACAACAATGAATATTTTATAACCACTTGTATATTTCAAAAAAAATCCATATCTCACCCTTAACTTTAACTTTTTATCAATTTAACCATTTACTAAATAGGAAAATTGAATACTTTTATTTCATAAAATTCGGGGTCTTACATCTGATTCCATTCTTTATTATTCTGTTGGAACATCCTGTCTGTGCGGATTACACATGACCTGGTTCCATTCATTATTATTCTGTTGGAATATCCTCGCCATGCATGCGGGTTACGCATGACTCGGTTCCATTCTTTATTATTACGCTGGAATAATGCATTTACGTGGATTACCGCATGCTCGGCAAAAAATCCATTCATGGTTTCATATATTCTATTATACTCAGTTGGTTAAAGTTTTTGCTTCTATACTCCATGAAATTAGTGGAATATCCTTGATATTTGCGCTTCATCTAGTATCTTTTCATGGAAATATTCTTCTGAGCATTCTTGAATTTTATTCCACAAAGCAGTATCATGTTGATAATTTGGACGTTATTGATTTCTGGATAAATTAAATTATAAATCTTTACAAATTTATCCTTGAACTTGTTTTATTGAATTCTTATATCATTGTCATCATCCTCATGTTTATAATATGTTGAAAGTCATACGTGGCACATGAGTGCATAGATGGACTTGGTATGATTATGACCGAGTGGATTATTCGGTATAATCATGACCGTAATGTTACAAATGATATGGTAAAAATCCTCATTAGTAGTAGTGCATTGATGGGCCAGATTGTTGGCATGATCATGACCATTGATGAATACACGAATATCCTTGGCGTGAGTGCATGGATAATTTGTGGTCGTGATACTAATGGATATCATTGGCCGTAGTGCAGGGATGATGTGGTTTATTTATTAATCTAAGTCTCAGCGATAAAAGTGATGAAAAACCTTTTAAATCATAGAAGATAGTAGATTTTATTCTCTACTTGACTCTTCTAATGGATTGCTTGTTCCGCTGCAGTTAAACTTGATGTTTATTATATTTTATCAGTTTAATATTGTTGAAGGCTAACGATAAATTATTCTGCATTATCTTAGTCATAATATTTTTTACTAGGTTAGTTGAGCTCACCCTTTTGCTTTCATTGTTCTCTTCAGGAAATGAGAACGTAGCGAGGGGACTAGTCGAGAACGGAGTGATTTGCTCAGATGATAGCATTAGTAGTTCTCACTATTCTATGAAATAGTGTGATAACAAATGTATTGAGGACTTATTTTGAGTTTGAATACTGTCTAGAAGACAATATTTGTATTAAAACTCACAGCTTATCTATTATCGTACTCTGCACGACAGTTCAACAGTTGTATAAATGAAGTTTGTATTTGATTTTTATAGTGTGATATCTGGCGACTCAAGATGGGTCGTGTGGACCTATTTTGGGGGCGTCACAGCTTAATTACACAATTATATTTGGTATCAAAGCAAGGCTCTACTAATATTGATCTTTGTAGGTCGTAGGGAAAGATCCTATGGCACACCTCAATTTTCAAGAAGGTCAATCCACAAGCCGACCACCTTTGTTGCTCGGAAGTGAAAACTTCAACTTTTGGAAGTTTAGAATGATGATTTATCTCAAATGAGACCCATGTTAATGGTGGGTTGTTGAAAATGGCCCTGTAATTCAAGACATGATGATGGAAAACCGAAGACGCTCATGGAAATGGATTCAAATGAATCATACATAATATCCTACGACTCCAAAGCCATGAACATGCTGCTAAGTGGGATGATTCAAGCTGAAATTGACAAAGTTTCTGCATGCACAACTACTAAAGAAATATGGGATACAATCATCATGAGCCATGAGGGAACTACAAAGATAAAAGAAGTCAAATTAAGTATGCTAATGCAAGAATATGAACTTTTCAGGTTAGAGAAGAATGAATCCATCAAAGAAGCTCAAGCTAGATTCCTCACTCTTATGAACTCTGTGACGCCCCCAAAATTAGGTATACATCACCCATCTTGAGTCGCCAGATACATGGTACATAATTCAAATACAACTTAATAATACAACTGTCGTATACAATACGACAAAAACATACATCGTGAGTTTGAATACAAATATTGTCTACTAGAGAGTATACAAACTCAAAAGGAGTCCTCATTACAATTATTATCACACTATTTCACGTAATAGTGAGGACTACTAATGCACCATCTAGGACCATCACTCCGCTTCCTCGACTCGTCCCAATTATATTCTCATTTCAAGAAGAAACAAAGTGATAGAAAGGGTGAGCTCAACTAGCCCAAAGAAGAAATATTATGACTAAGATAATGCGTAATAAATTATCATTAGCCTTAAATAGTGTTAAACTGATACAATATAACAAACATCAAGTTTAACTGCAGCGGAACAAGCAATCCATTAAAAGAGTCAAGTAAAGAATAAAATCTACTATCTTTTATGATTTAAAAGGTTTTTCATCACTTTTATCGTTGGGACTTAGCTTAATAAATAATCCACATCATCGAATCACCCCTGCACTATGACCAAGGATATTCTTTAGTATCACGACCACGAATTATCCATGCACTACGGCTAAAGATAATCATGTTTTCATCAACGGTCCTGATCATGCCATAAAACAATTCATTTTTGCACCACGGCCAAAGAGAATCCATAGCCATAATCATACCAAAAACTGTCCATCAATGCACTACGGGCCAATGAGGACTTTTTCCACATCATTTGTAACATTACGGTTATGATTATACCGAATAATCCCTAGTCATAATCATACCAAGTCCATCTATGCACTACTGGCCACAGATGACTTTCAATAAAATATAAACATAAGGATGATGACAATGATATAAGAATTCAATAAAACAAGTTCAAGAATTAATTTATCTAGGAACTGATAACGTCCAAATTGTCAACATGATACCGCTTTGTAGAGAGTAAAATTCAAGAATACTCGTAAGAATATTTCCATGAAAAGATACTAGATGAAGCGCAAATATCAAGGATATTCCACTAATTTCATGGAGTATAAGTCAAAACTTTAACCAACCGAGTATAATAAAGAATGGAATAACAAAAGAAATCACCATGCATGCGGTATTGACAGACAAAGTTATTCCAATGTAATACTAAGTAATCTGAACTGTGTCAAAGTAAATTAATGACCGACAGTGATGTTCCAACAAGATACTAAAGAATGGAATAACAATGAAATTACCATGCATGCGGACTTCAGATGTATGTGTTATTCCAACGTAATACTAATAAAGACGAAATCAGTCCGTACAGAAACGCATACATGTGATATTTCCAATGTAATAATAATAAAGATGTAACCAGTCCTGTAAAACGCATGCATGTGATATTCCAATGTAATAATAAAGACGGAATCAGTCCGCAGAAAAACGCATGCATGTGATATTCCAAATGTAATAATAAAGACTTTTAATAATAGAAGAATGTCACCAAGTATAGGGTAGCCCGTGATATACAAAAGTTATTCCAATGTAATAATAAAGAATGGAATAACAGAAGTTCTCTTTATGAATACAAAAGAAATAATACTACCTACCTTAGAAGAAACTGGATATAGAAGTAGTGAAGTAGCAGAATATTTTTCTTCTTTCTCTCTATAATTTCTCTCTATAATAATTGCTCTATAGCTTTAGTGAATTGGTGAGAAATGAAGGAAGAATGAGCTTCTATTTATAGGAAAATATAGTTTCAATAATTGCACGTTTTGGGGCTCAAAAAATTATAGTACAATACCTCCAACTTTTCTTTTATTTTTAATTTAGTCTTGCAAGTATTATCAATCTTGCACCAACTCCCCTAATAGTAAATCATGTGAATCAATAAATACAATCATGTGAATAAATAGTATAATCATGTGAAAAAATAATTACAAAGATAAGACCTTCAACTATACCTCCATTTTTAACTTAATCATGCAAGTATTATCAATTTTGCACCACCACCCCTAATAGTATAAGAATGTGAATCAATAGTACCCTCGTGAATAAGAATCATCATGAATAGTAACTCGTGAATATAGTACTCGACGCCAAAAGTGCTCCGAATACCCGAGTGAACAATATAACATCCAGACATCAATTATCATCGAAATAAATGTCAATTTCCACTAACACTAATAATACCAATACAATGGAACAATCAATTTCATCTTTAATCAACACAACTTATTCATCATTAATATTATAACTCACAATATTTAACAACCGTGTCGCTCCTGTGAAAGAGGGAGCTTTTCGATAAGGATTTCTCCTTATCAAGCAGCAATTAGTGACCAAACCTCCTTCGATAGAACTTCTAGACATTGTCAATATTGCAAATAATAATATGAATAACTTTGTCGCCTCAATTATTGATTTAATAATAATAAATATTATGCGAGATGATACCGTGACAATAATTGAATCAATAATACGAGAGATATGATGCAAAGAATTATCGTAGCAATAATTGAGTATAACCGAAAGTGACTTCTCACGTAAGCATCAATAATCAATACCGCAAGTGCTACTATGCAACCACGCCAGACATCGTATTTCTTTTAACACCGGTGTTTCAACAGCTTAACTGTAAAACTTCCGCCATTATTTTCATAAAGTATTTTTGTCATTTTCTCAATCCGACAATAATTCTATCAGGGTCCACTAATGATTGTATCATTGCATTTGGATATTCCCCACAAAAAGAATATTCCCTACCAAAACGAATATTTTATAACAACTTGCATACTTTGCAAAATTTATAAATACTACCCACAACTATAACATTATATCAAATCCACTCCATAATATAAAAAAATAAAAAATTATTTCGAGTAAATTAAATATTTTTTCATAAAATCTAGGGTCTCACAAACTCTCTAAGCATGCTCGGCTGGAAAATTGATCAAAGGGAGATAAATAGAAAGATACTTAGAGTCATGCCCAAACGGTTCGCACCAAAAGTTACAACTCTTCAAGACTCAACTACAATCAGTACGATGGAAACTCTAAAGAGGTATGATGAAGAAGATGAAGGACCTAAAAGGAAGACCTTTGCTCTTCAAGTTGAAAGCTACATAGAAGGTGATGATGAAGACTCCGATGAAGAAATAGCTATGATGTCCTGAAAATTGAGAGAGCTGATTAGAAAGAAGAATAAATCAAAGTTTCAAGGCAAGACATTCAACAACAAGAAAGACGCCAAGCAAAAGCCACAAAAAGATACCTGTTTTGAATGTGGAAGGCCCGGACATTTCAAGAGAGACTTCTTCTAATTAAAAAGGAAGAACAAAGCAAGCAATTCAAAAGGAAAGACATTAATGACATGGAGCGATGATGAGTCCAATCATGAAGAGCAAGAAGATGAAACTGCTCAATTGTGTTTCACTGGATTATGCAATCAAGAATCATCTGAGGTAAATTCTGAATTTAGTGATATTACTATTTCTTATTATCTAGTTTTAAAAAAATGAAAATATTCGTATTAAATAGAAAAATGCTCATTTAAAAAATTGGATAAATGATTTAATGAAAGAGGTAGAAACATTAATTGAAGAAAAACAAGAAATAGTTAAAGATTGCACATCAAGTGAAGTATCTAAGTTAAATGCTAAAATTGATTATCTTGATAACTATAATAAAATTCTATATAATCGTGTAAACAAAGTAAATGAAGAATTCAATTATCTTAAAAAGGAAAATGATGTTTTAAACGAAAGTTTAAATATGAGAGATACTTGTATTGATGCTTTTAATGATGGGAAAATATTAAACATGCAAAATAATAATGAGGAAGAAATAATTTCATTGAAAAAGGATCTTGCAAAATTTGTTCAAGGGAAAGAGAATTTAAATATAATGTTAGGGGCACAAAGGTCTAGTCTTGATAAAAAAGGAATTGGTTATAATCCTATTAAAAATGTGAAAAATAAAACTAGTGATAATATTAGAATAATTAATAGTAAACCAAGGTTTAAACCACTTTATTGTTCACCATTTGTTACTTGTAAAAAATGTGGTTTAAAAGGTCATTTTGATTGTAATAAAATTAGAATAAAACAAATTTGGGTAAAGAAATGTGATTTATATGCTACTAACCCAAAAGGACCCAAGAAGATTTGGGTACGAAATAGGTAGAGACTATTTTTTTCATTTTGTAGATGTCTCAAGGTCAAAAAGGAGACGAATAGTAGTTACCTATAAATTATTTGGCGGAATCTGTAAGTACCTCATATTATTTTTTAATAATGTTTTAATTAGATATATGGATTTTCTAACACAAGGTGTGACGCCCCCAAAATAGGTCCAATCCAACCAACCTATTCTGAGTCGCCAAAAACATGATACAAAAAATAACTATAACTTTATTACTACTGTAAGACCCCAACTTATTATAAATAAAATTGAATTTTCTCTATTTATTATTTTAAAATAGTAAGGGTTGATTTGATTAATGTAGTTAGTTATGGGTAAAATGCGCAAATATTTTAAATAAGCAAGTGGTTATAAAATATTCATTTTTATCGGAGAATATTCGTTTGGTCGTGGAATATTCGTAAATATTCGTGACGACAAGCAATTTCCTGTAATGGGGCCCATAATGGAAAAAACGATTGGATGAAGAAAACGACAAGTATAAGTTGTTTATAAATAACTTTAGCCAGAAGTTGTTACTCAAGTATCATCTTTGTTGGAATACCCGTGGGTTAAAATACAAGAATACGCCATTTGCACAAGAAGACATACGTATTATTGCCAATTATTGATTCTTACGTAAAAGGCACTACTCAATAATTGTTACAAGAATTATCGCTTAGTATTTTATTTCATTGATTCAATAATTGCTACGCTGATATTTTATATTATCGTTGTTTTAATAATGGTCATTACACAAAGATTTTCATTATCGAAGAAATAATTCATATTATCTCAATAATATTATTAGATAACATTATTGGCAATGTCTAGAAAGTTCTGCCTCAAGGAGAGGTTTGGTCACCTAATCATGCTACCAAGAAGGAGAAATCCTTATTGAAAGTCCCTCTTTCCTGGGAACTACCGTCACATCGATTGTGATTTTGTAATATTATTTGTGAATAATTAATTATTAATTTATATGATGAGGAAAATATTAATTTTATGTGGATATAGATGGAGAAATTTTTTAAAGTGATAATTGTTAAAAATTGATATTTTATCTTTTCTGATAAAATAATATTTTATTATATTATCATAATATAATAATGGTGATATTTTTACAATGAATGTGGGATATATGAGTATATGAGGATGAAGAGTATTTTTGCTCAATAAATGATAAACACATATTTTGTGTGTCGGTGAACCCCATTTCTTAACTGAAATTTAATTATAGCCTGTAAAATCGCCCGTTTGTGGATTTCGGTCAATTTCTATTTGGAATTTGGAAAAACTTTCTTTTGCAAAGTTATAGAGAATGAAATTTCCTATGAAAAAGACATAAGGTTCGAATTTTTCTAATTAAAGGGCTATTTATTATGAATTATTGAAGTTCTGAAGTTCCGAAATAATTATTTTTTAAAAGTTTTAAATTTGTTTTAAAAGAAAAACGTTTTTGATATGTTTGGTGGGCTTATTTGTTGTCAAGCATGGTCAATTCAGATCCTAAAATGTGTAAAGTGAGGAATTTATATATAATATATTAATATTATATTAAATTTTCGCTTTAGTGTTCTAAGCATTTTCCTATAAATAAGGTGCTTAGGTTAAATTGAAAATCACACCGTAAACTCAAGTTTTCTCTTTCTCTCTCTATATATCGAGCGTATTCTTGTGAGTATTTTAATACTTTGAGTGTTGCTATACGGTGCAAGTTCAAGTCATAGCATATATCCGGTGTTTCAACTAGAAGTACTGTCTTTACGAGGTAAGGGATATTATTTTTTAAAAAAATGATACTATTTCTTCAATATCATTATGCCGAAATACTGGTTTAAACTTTTTATTAAATTTAGAACTTTTTGTGTCGGAGTTACTATTCACGTATACGGCACTATTCACGAATACGACACTATTCACCGAAAAATGAAATTTTCTTCTTTTTGTCCAGAATATCTATTATGGATACTAGCTTTGATTGTATCCATGTTTTGATAATTTTTGAATTTTACTCGACTGTGATTATTTATGAGGTATTTTTGGATATGGAATAACTGAAATACGAATCATTAATATTTATTTTTTTGTTTCACTAGATTCATTTTCTTTAAAATATTTTTCATCATCCTCAGTCCTAAATGATGATATTACTGAATATCTTTGGCATGTAGTGCAAAGATGAATGATTTTCTGATGAATATCTTTGGCCCGTAGTGCGAAGATGAACATGTGTTTAGATGAACATGACTAATCGATGAATATCTTTGGCTCAGAGTAAAAGATAAATATTTAATTCCGTATATATATTGATTGATGTTACAGGGATAAAATATCGACGATGAACTTTTAAATTCATATATAGAAGATAGTACTTTGCATTCTCTACTTAACTCTTCTAATGAATTATTATTTCCGCTGCGAAGATTGATTTAAAACTGGTTGTCTATTGTATTCTATTAGATTTTTCCATGTTGAAGACTAACGATAATTTGTTCTATGTTATCAGTAGTCATAATATTCTTTATCGGGCTAGTTGAGCTCACCCTTTTCCTTTTGTTCCATTTTTTTCTTCTCGTGAGGCGAGAATGTAGCTTAGTACTAGTCGGGATATGGAATGAAGGTTCTAGAAAAGTCGCTTTTAGTAGTCCTCACCATTTTTGTATAATAATGTATCAATAATTGTAATAAGGACTTATTTGAGTGTGGATATTGTCTAGATGACAATATTTGTATTTAAACTCACAGCTTTTATGTTGTATTAATAAAGTTGTAGTTGTATCTATACCATGTATTTTGACGACTCGTAATGGGTGTTGATACCTATTTTGGGGGCGCCACAAATTAATATCGAGCTTAGGATATGATCTCCCATGAGATCGGGGAATTGAACTAGAGGGGAGAGACGAGTAAATCCTTCGCTAAAGTGTCCTACCTAAGCTTATTTGTTGGCTCTGGCCATAATATAGGATATTATGTGATATGTTAATTTATTAAATTAACCCTTGTTTTATGGGCAAGATTTGAGAATGTCGAATGAGAATGTTAATAAAGGAGTAAATGAGACCGTGGAGACACCGTGTTCACCAACGAGGAGAACGTGCAACAGTCGGCAATGTTCCTTCCGTGAACAACACCAATCGAAAGCGTATGATGGACGATGGGATGTTTAGAAGCTTTTTGCAGCTCATGCAAAATCGCATTTAGGAGACTCGTGTTCAAAATACAGAGAGAAATGATAACAATTCACGCGCTTGTCACAAATGCAAGCAGCCTCAAAGAGTTGGAACCCCTGAATTTATTGGAAATCCGGATTCGATCAAGGCGAGAGACGCTTGTTAAACAAATTACCAAGATATTCGATGTCTTGGGATGCACGGAGGAATAGAAGGTTCCATTCGCCACCTTTATGTTCCGTGGGCGAGGCGATTCATCGGTGAGTGTCTCATGAAGCGTAAATAATCCACCAAGACTCATCATGTCTTGGGAGACATTTCAGAATCGCTCAATGACAAGAGCTTTCCTCGAAAGTATTCGCTATATGAAGGAGGTAGAGTTTATTAGACCGAGTGTAATAACATGATGGTGTCGTCCCAAAGACGAGGTGAAGTTTGCAGAGTTGTCCGAGTGTTTGCACCTCATTTGGTGGAGAATGAGGAACGATGACGCGGATGTTTCCTTCGAGGTTTGAAACCCAAAGATACGCCAATATCTCATTTCTCATAAATTTTCTCTCTATTCGGATGTTGTCAACATGGCTCAATTATTAGAGCGAGATAACGAGTACTGTTAACCGAGGGACCACAACCGTGATCATACCGGATGGCAAAGCCATCGTAACAACGATAACCAAATGGAGAAAGAAAAATACGGACAAGAGCGGCAAACCACTCCGTGGTAATTGTGGCCATAAAAAATAGAAGAAGCGAGTTGGGGGAGATTTTAAAAGAGGAGATTCAAGAATGACACTGTGAAGACGCCAAAGACCAAAGAAGAATCGGTTTTAAGGAGGAGAACGACCACCGGTCGTATGCTATAAATGTGGAAAAGAGGGACATATCAGCCCAAACTATCCACAATAGTTCAAAGTATGCTATAATTATGGAAAGGAATGACATATTTCTCGAGATTGTACTGTAGCGAAACCAAGTCCAGTGGGGATGGTGACTCAAAAGGCTGTCTCAGAAAAGTCAAAGTCAATGGTTCCTGGAAGAGCGTTTGTCGTGACTGGTCAACATGCGAGGAACCCAAACGAGGTGACACGGGTAAGTTAATCATAAATTCATGCGAAGTTTATACCTTACTAAATACCGGTGCTACCCATTCATTTATTTCTCCTGCTTGTGCTCAACGTTTAAACTTGACTCCAGAGAAATTAGACTTTGATTTATCTGTGGAGACCTGTTAGAGAAACTTTCATCACATCCACTCGCTTATAAATCTTGTTTGATCCAAGTTGGCACCATCACATTACCTGTTGACCTTATCTCTTTAAAGATACTTGCTTTTGATGTGATTTTAGGGATTGATTGGTTAACTACTCATCATGCCAAAATTGATTGTTTTCGTAAGGTTGTTAGTTTTCATATTCCTAAACAACCTGTTGTGTGAATTCAAGCAGCTAAGCCATTAAAATCAATCACTGTTATATCAAGCCATAAAGCCATTCGTTTATTAAAAAATGGATGTCAAGCTTTCTTAGCCCATGTTATGGATTTGAATAAAGACACGCCATATTTGAATAATATTCCCGTTGTTATTGACTTTCCCGACGATTTCAAGAACTTCCCGGCCTACCCTCTAACGTGAAGTTGTATTCTTTATTGATCTTGAACCTGGTACAAAGCCCATTTTTAAAACCCCATATCGAATGGCTCCTATTGAACTTCAGGAGTTAAAGGTCCAACTACAGGATTTATTGGACATCGGTTTATTCGTCCTAGTACATCTCCTTGGGGTGCTCCTGTTTTATTTGTAAAGAAGAAAGACGGGAATATGCGACTTTGTATCGATTACCGGGAATTAAACCATGTCACTATCAAGAATAGGTATCCGCTACCTCGTATTGATGACCTGTTTGACCAGTTGTAAGGAGCACAATTCTATTCAAAGATCGATCTTCGTTCTAGATATCATCAGCTGAAGGTTAAAACTGAGGATATTCAAGATCGCCTTTCGTAACTCCCTGCAGACGCATTATGAATTCCTAGTCATGTCTTTTGGATTGACTAATGCTCCTGCGACTTTCATGGATATGATAAACCGAGTATTCAAGGATTATTTGGATCAGTTTTTTGTTGTCTTTATTGATGACATTCTCATATATTCCAAAAGTTGTGAAGATCATGAGCACCATTTGAAGTCGGTACTCAAAAGGTCATGTGAAAACAAGCTATATGCTAAGTTGAAGAAATGCGAAGTTCGCTCGAGGAAGTAGCATTCCTAGGGCACGTGGTGTCAAAACATGGAGTATCCGCTGACCCGGCCAAGATTGAAGCAATACAAAGTTGGGAGCAACCAAAGACAATGATCAAAGTACGTAGCTTTACGGCTTAATGGTTATTATCGAAGATTCGTGGAAGGGTTTTTCGAATCGCTACCCCTTTAACTCAAATTTACTCGTAATGATATCAAATTCAGATGGAGCGAGGAATGCGAAAAGAGTTTCCAAGAGCTTAAGAGGAGACTCATTTCGCACTGCTTTGACCATACCATCCGGTTCGGATGGATTTGTTATCTCAAATGATGCTTCAAGCAAAGGGCTAGGATGTGTTCTCATGCAACGTGAGAATTATCCTACTCATGATCTAGAGTTGGCAGCAATCGTTTTCGCGCTAAAGATCTGGAGGCACTATCTATATGGGGAGAAAGAGGAGATATATTCAGACCATAAAAGCCTCAAATATTTCTTCACTCAAAAAGAACTCAACATGCGGCAACGACGTTGGCTCGAGCTATTGAAAGATTACGACCACACTATTCAATACCATCCTGGAAAAACAAACGTGGTAGCTGACGCGTTGAGTAGAAGATCATATGTAGGAACGAGTGCGATGATGTCAAGTATACACATAAAACCAACTTTAATCGATAAAGTTAAAGTTGCTCAAGCCACAGACCCGGAGCTGATGCGTATGAAGAAGAAAGTGCAAGAAGGTGCTATTCTAGAAGCAAGAATCGATGAAGAAGGAATACTTCGAGTCCACTCCAGACTTTATGTTCCTAACGATTCTGATTTGAAGTACAAGATCATGATGGAGGCACACAATACACCATTTGTAATCCATCCTGGAAGTACCAAAATGTATCGTGATCTTCGACATACATTTTGGTGGAACAATATGAAGAGAGAGATTGCAAAGTTTATCTCGAGGTGTTTAACTTGTCAATGTGTAAAGGCGGATCATCAAGTGCCAAAGGGTCCATTGCAACCACTTGAGATTCCGAAATGGAAGTGGGAGCACATTACCATGGATTTCGTTACGGGTCTTCCCACGGTTTCTCAAGGAATAAATGCTATTTGGGTTATTGTTGATAGATTAACCAAGTCTGCTCATTTCTTGCCGATACGGGAGACTTATTCCCTTGAACGTCTTGTTAGTATGTACGTGAATGAGATTATGAGGTTGCATGGCTTGCCAGTATCCATAGTTTCGAATCGTGACCCAAGATTCACTTCAAGATTTTGGGTTAGCTTGCAAAAAGCTATGGGCACGGATTTACGGTTCAGTTCGGCATACCATCCTCAAACGGACGGGCAATCAGAGAGGACTATTCAAACTCTTGTAGATCTATTAAGACTCTGTGTCCTAGACTTCAAAGGCAGTTGGGATAAGTATTTACCATTGGTGGAATTCTCCTACAACAATAGTTATCATGCAAGTATAGGTGTGGCTCCATTTGAAGCATTGTATGGACGAAAGTGTCGCTCTCCAATATGTTGGGATGAGGTGGGTGAAGCAACATTGTTGGGACCCGAGTTGGTACATATGACTACAGAAAAGATCCAAATGATTTGACAACGTATACAAACGGCACAGGATCGACAAAAAAGTTATGCGGATCTTCATCGAAAGGACATGGAATTTAGTATTGGGGATCATGTATTATTGCGTGTTGCTCCATGGAAAGGAGTTACAAGATTCGGTAAGAGAGGAAAGCTCAATCCATGATTTATTGGTCCATTTCAGATTCTTGATCGAGTAGGAAATGTGGCCTATAGACTCGCCAAGCACTCCAAGTATGTCTCGTGGCTCATAATGTTTTTCACGATCCGCGCTTCAGAATATGTGAAAGACCCAAACCACGTTATTGAAGTTAGAACCGCATTTAGATAACCAAAGACTTAACGTATGAAGAAGTACCACCAAGATTTTGATAGAATGAGCATGTCCCACGCACGAAGGTCATACCACAAGTTAAAGTTTTGTGGAGAAACCATGCTATTGAGGAAATGACCGAGTTGGAAACGGAAATGAAAGCGAGGTATCCTCATCTTTTCAAACACTGTGTACGTCGCCAATTTCGAGGACGAAATTTCATAAGAGGGAGGTTGTAAGACCCCAACTTATTATAAATAAAATTGAATTTCCTCTATTTATTATTTTGAAATAGTAAGAGTTGATTTGATTAATGTGGTTAGTTATGGATAAAATGCACAAATATTTTAAATAAGCAAGTGGTTATAAAATATTCATTTTATCGAGAATATTCGCTTGGTCGTGGAATATTCTTACCGCTTGGGAATATTCGTACGACGGCGCAGCCTAGTGTGGGCCCCATAACGGAAAGCGATTGGATGAACAAAACGACAAGTATAAGTTGTTTATAAATAACGACGTAGTTGTTACCGTTAATACTTTTGGAATACCCGGTGGTTAAAACACAGTAATACGCGTTGTTGCACAGTAGCACACAGTATTGCACCAATTATTGATTCTTACGTAAGAAGGAACTACTCAATAATTATTACAATAATTACTGTTCAGTATTTTATTTCATTGATTCAATAATTGCTATGTTGATATTTTATATTACTGTTGTTTTAATAATGGTCACTACACAGTATTTTTCATTATCGGAGCAATAATTCATATTATCTAAATAATATTATTAGATAACATTATTGGTAATGTCTAGAAAGTTCTGTTTAAGGAGAGGTTTGGTCACCTAATTGTGCGTCAGTAAGGAGAAATCCTTATAGGAAAGCCCACTCTTTCCTGAACTACCGTTGTCAAGATTGTGATTCTATAATATTATTTGTGAATAATTAATTATTGATTTATATGATGAGGAAAATATTGATTTTATGTGGATATAGATGGAGAAAATTTTTAAAGTGATAATTGTTAAAAATTGATATTTTATCTTTTCTGATAAAATAATATTTTATTATAATATAATAATTGTGATATTTTTACAATGAATGTGGGATATATGAGTATATGAGGAGGAAGAGTATTTTTGCTCAATAAATGATAAACACATGTTTTAGAGTTTATGCCCTAGAGGCCAATTATTTGATATAATTGCTTAACATTTTGATATTATATTTGATTAAATAAATGAATGATTTTATTATGGTTTTATTTATCATGCATATATAAATGTTAACATAATAAAATTCCTTAGAATAGTGATACAATTTATATAGTTTCAAGTATGTGACTTGAACATGAGATTATATAATTACAATTAGTATCATTGCTTTTAAATGTCCTTAATCGA
Source organism: Panax ginseng (assembly GCA_020205605.1). Lineage (NCBI taxonomy): Eukaryota > Viridiplantae > Streptophyta > Magnoliopsida > Apiales > Araliaceae > Panax > Panax ginseng. The sequence goes on from CM035141.1 coordinate 29,784,539, forward strand.
GTACCATTGTTGATAGGACAACAATGATGCATCGAGACTAGTATGTGGATCGATCGATGACCAAATCTCATCGGTCATAAATATATGAGATATTAAGTCAATGCATAGGTATGTGTTAGAGAACGATGTAATCGGATGCACTCCACCATGAGAATTCTACGTGGAACATTATGCAAATTGTCATTAGCGATTCTCATAAAGACAATGATGTAATGGTCCTCCGACCAAATCACTATATTACTACACGAGAATTTATGTACTTTGATATCATCAAATGTCACCTTTAATAGGTGGACTATAAAGATGATTATTGGGTACATCATGAATCGTGTGAGGAATATGAGTGATCTAGATGGAATTTAACCATCCTATATATTAGGGTGATATCCATAGGTTTCTCGAAATTGAGTAGACTATATGAAATGCATGGCCATGCTCAAATATTGATTTGTTTCATATAGTCTACTCATCGATCAAGAAAACTTAGATTAAATTATGAAGAGTATGACACATTCCATGACTCGAGTTTAATCTAGGATATTAAGGTTAAAAGGATTAAATTACATCAAACATTGGTCACTGAAAAGGTTGCATCGAATCATCGATCTTATTATTACTTTGGGTAGCAAAGTGATGCATTACTAGATGTCATTCATCGCTTATAATTTTATAATATGATTATAAAATTATTGCCAACGTAATAATAACCTATAGGGTCACACACATAGTAACGTAATTTAAAAGGGAATAAATTTAAATTTTAAGGATTTAAATATATTAATATGATTAATATTATTTAAATCACTTAATTTAAATTAAAAGGATAATTTGTATATATATGTATATTAATTAAGTAAGACTTAATTAAGATATATATATATATATATATATATATATATATATATATATATTATATATATATAAATTCGATTTTATGAAATTAGGTTTTGATTTGATTAATTTCTTTTAACTACTATATATATGATATATATAGCCTACTTAGGTTACATCATAATTGAAAACCCTAGCCGCTTCTTAGAGAGAGACTAGAGAGAAAATAGCTTTATAATCGCTCTTTTCGGTGGCTAGTACCGCAAGTCCTCTTATTGCGTAATCGCTCGACTCGCTCGTAAGCGCTGCTCGTGTGGATACCGTAGAGAGACGTGTTCTCTAATTGATCATGTAAAGGATTCAAGCTATTTTAGAACTTTTTCATAATTCCAGATAATATCTAAACCATCAATTAATTTCGCCGCTGATCCTGTTTTGGGTTTCTAATTGCTTTGATTATTTTTAAATTTCCGCCACGCTTTTGTGCCAAAAACCCAACAAAGGGTATCAAAGCTACTTATAAACGATTAATTCGTATAACGTGTTTAATTGTTTTCGATATATATGATATGTGATGATACAATTTTACCTATTCCTAAATCGATTATATTGTTTTCGATATATATGATATATGATGATACAATTTTATCGAACTCAAGAATTGAGTATATATGATATTCTCAGAATCAACATATTCGGTATTATGAATATCGAATAGATATGCATGTATATGATGTTCTATTAATTGAGTATATGATATTCTGTAATCGATATATATTCGTATTATGAATATCAATAATATATATGCATGTATATGATGTTCTCGTTAATCAGATCTTATATGGCGTAATAACAAGATACAACTTATGTTCTAATCGATTAGAAGTATGCAGATTCAGCTTTAATATGATTAATTGAAATCGACATATATGATATGTATCGTGTATTGTTATTATGACTATTTTGGTGGATTAAATATATGATTCTCAAACTGCTTTAGATTCAGATGGAAAAATTCGCAATATGATTGTAGTTCAAAAATTCATCACGCCGCCACCGCTCGACGAGACCCACTGAGACCACCCACGACTAATCATCACCGACCACCGCCAAGGGGGAGACCCCCTCGACCCCCCTCATCAGAGCGCATTTATGGTCGTGGTCCCTATATGTTATATATAGTTTTCTTTAATTATATATAAATTGTTATGTGCTTATCAGGATATGCATGGTGCACGCTTATGGCCTTTTCAATTCATAGGTTAGTGGTTTTGGTTTTGAAATACTACTTGCATGTCGTGGCCTTTCTATAAATTCTAATGTAATATTCTTCTCTCATCTAAATCCCCTCGAATGTAACTCGAGGTTTTTTATGTCATGTAATAATCAGAATCGATGAAGATGTCAAGATGGAGAACACAATGGAAAGATGATGATGGAGAGGAGGCACATGCTTGAGGAAGATCCAAGGAAGCTATTTATTTTAAGATCTTTTACCACCTTAGATCGACCTTCAATCTTTCATTAGCTTGAAAAGATCGACAAAGGATTGGGCCATAATCGTGACACATTTAATTTTGCACTTTATTTATGCTTGTATGTGATATGATATGATAAATAATGTGCATGCTTAATAAGATTAAAATTGGTGAGATCTAAATTTTTTAATAAAATCCTCATTAAATTATTAAGTCTAAATCGATGCCTTCCAATGAATAACACTCATCAAGACCTTGATCAATAGATGTAGGTTTGCCAAAGCAAAGTACCCTATTTATCTAGGTAAGATGCGATAGATAATTGTGATATCCAAACCGTTAAAATCATCAGTCCCGACTTAACTAAGTTATCTCAATAGATTGTGGACTTAGAGGCATGAGAGTTTGGTAGGTACCATTAGATGGACTAGAAACAAATGTTGTTTACCAAACTATCCAGAGTTATATATGATATAATTGACAAGGGGTTGTCTACCTAAATAATTGTGTTTTAAGAGATTAGCCAAAGCTAACTTAAGGCATAATGAAATATGGATCTCGCTCACTAGAAAGATTTAATAGAAAATGCTTTCCTAATTAATGGTGAGGGCTATTAATTTGAATAAAATAGTGGGAGGTATATTTTGAATGTACTATTATCAATTACATAATATCAACTCGCAATTTGACTTATTATTTTTGCACTTATAAATTGTAGATATCAATGGCAAACAACAACAACACAAATAGTCTTTCATTACGATCACCCTCGAAAAGGACAAGTCGAGTGGAATTAATTTCTCGACCGGCATAGAACTTGAGGATTGTCCTCAAACAAGAGCGCAAGCTATATGTCCTCGATGGGCCCATTCCTCGCAAAGACTAATTGCCATCGCACCACGCGGCGAGCATAATGTTTACAAGAAGCATCAAGATGATGCTCGACGAAGTTGTGTCATGCTAGCAACCATGAACGCCGAGCTTCGTAAGCAAATACGAGTCGATGGATGCTTATGAGATGATCGAGCATCTCAAGAAATTGTTCAAGGGCATGCTCGACAGAGAGGTATGATACAAGCAAGGCGTCAGATCACCGCAAAATGGGTGAACGTGATCCAGCTTGGTCCACATGTGTCAAAAATGATTGGGTATATTGAGTACCTTGATAGGTCAAGGTTTTCCAATCACTCCTAAGCCCAAACCGATCTTGTTTTGCAATCTTTGAACAAAGAATACTCTCAATTTGTTATGAACTATCTTATGAATGAAATTGAGAAACCCTCATCGAATTTGTTGAGCATGTTAAGAACCGCCGAGAACAACATGAAAAAGGCAGACCCGCCCCATAATGATGGTGCAAAAGGGGAATGCTAAGGAAATTGGAAAGGCAAGAAGAAGATAGATCTAAATCTTTGCCAAACCCAATTCCAAAACCAAACAAAGCTTTAAAACCTAAAGGTGGGGTGGCTAAAGAAGGTGAATGTCACTTCAGGAAAAACCCGACACCGAAAAGGAACCGCTATGCTTATTTGGAAGAAGTGAAGAAAAGGAAAGGAAGTACGACTTCGATTCAGTATATATGTTATAGAAGTCAACTTGTCTACTTCTACATCATGGGTATTGATATCGGATGTGGTTCTCACATTTGTGTTAATGTGCGTGGACTCAAGGAGTAGGACTTTGCGAAAAGGAGAGGTCGACCTACGAGTCGGGAATGGAGCAAAAGTCACGACCGGCCGTAGGAACTTATCATTTATCTTTTGCCCACCGGGCTAGTTTTAGAATTAGAAGATTGTTATTTTGTGCCCGCTATAAGCAAAAATATTATTTCGCTTTCTTGTTTGGACAAGAAAGGTTTTTCATTTATAATAAAGAACAATCGTTGTTTGTTTTACTTAAATGATATTTGTTATGGTGTCGCATAATTGTTTAACTGCCTCTATATTCTTGATTTAGAAATGCCTATCTATAACATAAATACAAAACGATTTAAATCAAATGATTCAAATCCGACATATCTCCTCGCACTCGCTGCTTAGGCCATATAAATGAGAAACGATATCCAAACTCCATAAAGATGGGTTCTTGGATTCATTTGATTTTGAATCATATGAGAAATGCGAGTCTTGTTTATTAGGCAAGATGACTAAAGCCCTTTTCACCGGACACAAAGTGAATCGGGCTAGCTATGTATCGGGACTTATACATAGTGATGTATGTGGACCCATGAGTTCGTTAGCAGAGAGGTAGGTTTTATTACTTCATTACATTTATCGACGACTTTAGTAGATATGGATATGTGTATCTTATGAGACACAAATCAATCCTTTGAAAAGTTCAAGGAATTCAAGAATGAAGTTCAAAACCAATTTGGCAAAAGCATAAAAGCCCTTCGATCCGATCGAGGAGAGGTGAATACTTAAGCCAAGACTTTGATGACCTTCTAAAGGAGTGTGGTATTATATCACAAATTACTCCACCGAACACCACAATGGAATGGTGTATCCGAGAGGAGGAATCGAACCTTGTTGGACATGGTACGATCAATGATGAGTCATGCATCTCTTCCAATAAGCTTCGGGTCATGCCTTGTAGAGATACCGTGATTCACACTTAACCGTGTTCCTACAAAGACGGGCTCAAAGACACCATATGAGATGTGGACCGGAAACGCCCTAAGATATGTTGCTCATGAAGATTTGGGGTCATGAGGCATTCAGAAAACGTCCGGATTCTCGACAAGCTCTGACCCAAATCGACAAATGTAATTTTGTGGGATACCCAAAGGAAACAAAAGGGTATTATTTCTACAAACCTTCCGAGAACAAAGTATTTGTTGCTCGAACGGGTATTTTTCTAGAAAGAGAATTTGTCTCTAAAGGAAACAAAGGAGGAGAAAGTAGAACTCAAGAAATTCGAGAACCACAAAATATCATCAACTCGAAGTTGAACGTGAGCAGAACCACAAGATATTGTGGAAAGTGAACCCGCCAAATTACACAAGGCATTCAGAGATCCGTAGGACACGCCAAGAGCCTGAGAGATATTATGGATATCTTGTGACTCAAAACGGCGATGTGATGCTCATAGATCAAGATGAGCCTGCTTCCTACCAAGAAGCTATGAATGGACCAGATTCTGAGAAATGGCTTGAAGCCATGAAATCTGAGATGGACTCCATGTATACTAACCAAGTATGGACTTTGGTTGATCCACCCGAAGGGGTAAAACCAATCGGGTGCAAGTGGGTTTTCAAGAAGAAAACCGACATGGATGGTAATGTACAAACCTATAAAGGCCGATCGGTAAAGAAAAGGTTTCAAACAAATTCAAGGTGTCGACTATGATGAAACCTTCTCTCCAAAGGGCAATGGTTAAATCCATCAGATCTTACTTGCTATCGCAGCTTTTTATGATTACGTAAATCGCAAGATGGATGTCAAAACCGCTTTTCTTAAATGGAAATCTCCTCGAGGATGTGTATATGACACAACCTCGAGGGTTTTGTCAATCCAAAGGATGCCGAAAAGGTATGTAAGTCGCAGTGATCCATTTATGGATCAAGCAAGCCTCTGAGTTGGAATCTTCGATTTGATGAAGCAACAAAGAATTTGGCTTTATTAAAAATGAAGATGAACCTCAGGTATATAAGAAGGTTAGTGGGAGTCACATTTTATTCCTAGTATTATATGTTGATGACATATTAATTATTGGGAATGACATTCCTTCCTTACAGTCAGAAAACATGGTTAGAAAATGTTTCTCCATGAAAGATTTAGGCGATGTCACCACATTTTAGGTATCAAGATCTATAGAGATAGATCGAGAAAAATGCTCTACTTAAGTCAAAGTACATATATATGATAAAGTGTTGAAATGGTTCAAAGATGCAAGAGGCAAAAAGAGAAACTTACCCACGACTCATGGTGTAAAGATCTCTAAGGCCCAATGTCCTAAATCACAAGATGATGAGGAGCGATGAGAAAAGATCCCTTATGCTTCTAAGAATTGGATCTATCATGTATGCAATGATATGTACTGTCCGGATGTCTCAGATGCTTTGAGCATGACGAATTTAAAGATACCAAATGAATCCAGTGAAGGTCATCGACAAAGAGCCAAGAATATCCTCAAGCACCTAAAAAGGACTAAGGATTCATTCTCGTATATGGAGGTGAAGACGAACCGGCAAAGAAAGGGGTTACACAGATGCTAGTTTCCAGATCGACAATGATGACTATAAGTCTCAACAGTTTTGTGTTTTGCCTTAATGGTGGTGTCATTAATGAAAAGTTCAAGCAAGAGATGAGTCGATTCTACAACAGAGGTCCGAGTATATTGTCGCTTTTAGTGCAAAATGCAAGGAGGTCAGATGGATTAAAAAGTTCATCATCGAACTTGGTGTTGTTCCAACCATTGTTGATCCGGCTTGTTTCTATATCGTGATAATAATGGAGCCATTGCACAAAGCTAAGGAACCCGTGATCTCACCAACGATCCAAGCATATACTTAGGCGGTACCATCTCATCCGTGAAATCATTGATGAGGAGATGTACATATAGGAAGAGTGCCAACAGATGATAATGTTGCAGATCCACCGACCAAGGCTTTGTCGCAAAGTAGGCACGAAAGGTCACACTAGTTCCATGGGTATTAGATACATGAGTGATCGCTCTAGTGCAAGTGGGAGACTCATTAGAGTTTATGCCCTGAGGCCAATTATTTGATATAATTGCTTAACATTTTGATATTATATTTGATTAAATAAATGAATGATTTTATTATGGTTTTATTTATCGCTATATATAAATGTTAACATAATAAAATTCCTTAGAATAATGATACAATTTATATAGTTTCAAGTATGTGACTTGAACATGAGATTATATAATTACAATTAGTATCATTGCTTTTAAATGTCCCTTAGTCGAAAGTACCATTGTTGATAGGACAACAATGATGCATCGAGACTAGTATGTGGATCGATCGATGACCAAATCTCATCGGTCATAAATATATGAGATATTAAGTCAATGCATAGGTATGTGTTAGAGAACGATGTAATCGGATGCACTCCACCATGAGAATTCTACGTGAACATTATGCAAATTGTCATTAGCGATTCTCATAAAGATAATGATGTAATGGTCCTCCGACCTAAAATCACTATATTACTACACGAGAATTTATGTACTTTGATATCATCAAATGTCACCTTTAATAGGTGGACTATAAAGGTGATTATTGGGTACATCATGAATCGTGGAGGAATATGAGTGATCTAGATGGAATTTAACCATCCTATATATTAGGGGTGATATCCATAGGCCTCTCGATCGAGTAGACTATGAAATGCATGGCCATGCTCAAATATTGATTTGTTTCATATAGTCTACTCATCGATCAAGAAAACTTAGATTAAATTATGAAGAGTATGACACATTCCATGACTTTTAGTTTAATCTAGGATATTAAGGTTAAAAGGATTAAATTACATCAAAACATCGGTCACGAAAAGGTCAGATCGAATCATCGATCTTATTATTACTGGGTAGCAAAGATGCATTACTAGATGTCGCCACTATTTTATAATTTTATAATATGATTATAAAATTATTGCCAACGTAATAATAACCTATAGGGTCACACACATGTAACGTAATTTAAAAGGAATTAATTTAAATTTTAAGGATTTAAATATATTAATATGATTAATATTATTTAAATCACTTAATTTAAATTAAAAGGATAATTTGTATATATATGTATATTAATTAAGTTAATTAAGATATATATATATATATATATATATATATAATTATTATATATATATATATACTATATATATATATAATTTTAGGATTTTATGAAATTAGGTTTTGATTTGATTAATTCCTTTTAACTACTATATATATGATATATAAAACTAAAGTTTACTTAGGGTATCTATCATAATTGAAAAAGTCTTCATTAGCCGCTTTAGAGAGAGACTAGAGAGAACCTTCATTCAGCTTCATAATCGCTATATTCCTTCCCGAGAAGAAAAATGGGAAAGGGTGAGCTCAACTAGCCCTAGTATAAGTCCATCATCGATATTTTATCCTCAGAACATCAATCAATATATATCTTGAATCAAATAGTCATCTTTGCACTATAGGCCAAAGATATTAATCAGCCGGCCATGTTCATCTCAACACATGTTCATCTTTGCACTACGGGCCAAAGATATTCATCATAAAATCATTCATCTTTGCACTACAGACCAAAGATATTCAGTAATATCATCATTTAGGACTGAGGATGATGAAAAATATATTTTAAAGAAAACGAACCTAGTGAGACAAAAGAACAAATATTAAGAATTGCATTTCCTATTATCCATGTTCAAAAATACTCCATAAAAAACTATTGTGGAGCGAAATTCAAAATGAAGATCAAAACATAGATCCAATCAAAGATGGGGAACATAATGACAATCTTGGACACAAAAGAAAATTTAATTTTTCCGTGAATAAGGTCGATTCGTGAATAAAGTCCAGATATATGAATAAGGTCGATACGTGAATAGTAACTCTCACATTAAAAGGTAGAAATTCCACAAGAAAAATTATCATACTTCGTGAATAGTACTCATGAATAAAGAACTCGTGAATAAGAACTCGTGAATAGTAACTCATGAATAATAAGAACTCGTGAATAAGTAACTTTGACATAAAAAGACCGAATTTCACAAGAAAAATCTTACCAATATTCCTAAGATAATGATATTGAAAGAAATAATATCATTTAAAAAAAATATCCTTACCTCGAAAAAAGACAAGATTTCGACCGAAATCTCGGATATAGTCTTCAAGAGAACTTGCATCGTATAAAGAACACTCAAAGTACCAAAATACTCACAAGAATACACTCGATAATATAGAGAGAGAAAACTTGAGAAACTTCAGCTCGTGTGATTTTCAATTCTAACCTAAGCACCCTATTTATAGGAAAATGCTTAGAACACCAAAGCAGAAAATTTAATAAAATATTAATATATATATATATATATATATTATAAATTCCTACGCACCCCAATTTAGTCCAAATTTCAGCCACAAATGTGCCAAAAACAACAAAAACGTTTTTCTTAATAAAAATAATTAAAACTTCCAAAAATCAATTATTCCGAAATTTCGGAACTTCAATAATTCATAATAAATAGCCCTTTGTCAGAAAAATTCGAACAACATGTCCTTTCCATAGGAAATTTCATTCTCTACAACTTTGTAAGTTTAAGTTTTTCCAAATTCTAAATGTAAATTGAATTCAAATCCACAAACCAAGCGATTTTACAAAAGCTATAATCAAATTTTAATCAAGAAATGGGGTCCAATTTACACATAAAAAACATGTGTTAATCATTTAATGCAACAAAAATACTATTTCTCCTCATATACTCATATATCCCACATTCATTGTAAAAATATCACCATTATTATATCATTAAAATATAATAATATATTTAAATGAATTATTTTATCAGAAAAAGATAAAATATTAATTTTCAACAATTGTCACATTAAAATTTTTTCCATCTATATCCACATAAAATTAATATTTTCCTCATCATATAAATCAATAATTAATTATTCATAAATAATATTACAGAATCACAGTACTGGCAACCAGGCCGTTCCCAGGAAAGAGGGGGCTTTCCAATAAGGATCTCTCCTTACTGGCGCGCAATTAGGTGACCAAATATCTCCTTAGACAGAACTTTCTAGACATTGCCAATAATGTTATCTAATAATATTATTTAGATAATATGAATTATTGCTTCGATAATGGAAAATAATGTGTAGTGACAATTATTGAAACAACAGTAATATAAAATATCAACGTAGCAATTATTGAAATAATAAAATAAAATATTGAACAGTAATTACTGTAACAATTATTGAGTAGTGCATTCTTACGTAAGAATCAATAATTGGTGCAATACTGCATGCTATCGCTTGTAACAACACGTATTCTCGTGGCTTTAACCACCGGGTATTTCAACACTATTAATTCTGTGAATAACTACGCCAAGTATTTATAAACAACTTACTTGTCGCTTTCTTCATCCAATCGCTCACATGGGGCCCACACAAAAGTCACTACCGTCGCATTTAATATTCCCCGACAGGAAAAATATTCCACGACCAAACGAATATTCCCCGACAACAATGAGTATTTTATAACCACTTGCTTATTTAATATATTTGTGCATTTTACCCATAACTAACCACATTAATCAAATCAACCCTTACTATTTCAAAATAATAAATAGAGGAAATTTCATTATATAAAAAAAAAATTGGGGTCTTACACAAGGGTTCATAATATTATTTATTCTAAAGTTTTTATTGTGTTATATGTTCCATATTTAATACACATGACAATCATGATGAGGAATCTGTACTTTTATTTTTTTAATGAACATTCTGCAGGAAATTATAATTTGAGTCGTGGAAGTCAAACTACTAAATCCGGACAGCCTAAGTCGTCCGAATTAGAAGGAAAGACAAATTTGAAATCGCATACCTAAGCCGTCCAGAATAAGAAGGAAAGATAATTTGAAATCAGACAAACTGACCATCTGCTTTAGTAGAAAACTCGGACAAAATTTGTTATATCACGCTTTGAATCTAAACGAATGTATTGACCAACGCTAAGCTTCCTAGATCATCTCGAATCATAAGAAATCATCCCCCAAATTTGACTATAGGTGACCTCCACATTGGATGATCAAAAGAAGTGTTTTTGAAGAGATTTGAGTATGAAAATCTAAAATCAAAAACTTCAGCGCACATCTAGCAAGCTTACTATTGGTAGCAACAATGTTGATATATAGGTAACAAATCACAAAGGTATGATCATATTGTTTATTTGTTATATGTGATTTTGTTATACACTTGTTAAATTGATATGAATTAATTTTTGTTAATGACAAAGGGGGAGAGATATTTGGGTAATGATGATTATGTTTTAATCAACATGTGCTTAATGATTTCTTTTTGATAATGACAAAGGGGGAGAGATATTTTCTAAGACCCCAACTTTTTAATAAAGATGATTTTTCTATAAATATCATTTTAAAATATTATGGAATGAATTTGATATAATGTGATAGTTGTGGGTAAATATTATGGAATGAATTTGATATAATGTGATAGTTATGGGTAATATTTGTAAATTTTGCAAAGTACGCAAGTTGTTATATAATATTCGATTGGTCGGGGAATATTCGTACAACGGCACAATCATTGGTGGACCCCACAAAAAAATTATTGTCGGATTAAGAAAACTACAAAAATACTTTATGAAAATAACGGCGGAAGTTTTACCGTTAACTGTTGAAACACCCGGTGTTAAAAGTACAAGAATACGCCGTAGTTGCATGTGTAGCACACCCGCTTTTAATTATTGATGCTTACGTGAGAAGTCACTCGGTTTTGTTCAATTATTTACTACAAAGAATTGATGCATAGATCTCATGTTATTTGATTCAATTATTGTTAATATTTTATATATTATTAAATCAATAATTGAGACGACAAAGTTATTAATATTATTATTTACAATATTAACTATGTCTAGAAGTTCATCAAGGAGAGGTTTGGTCACCTAATCAATTTACCAAATAGGGAGAAATCCTTATTGAAAGCCCCCTCTTTCCTCGGGAACGAATCGGTCGATTAATATTGTGAATTATAATAGTGATGATAAGTGTTGTTAAAAATATTGAGAAAATTTTTATGATGTATTTTGCCTATTATTTGAACCCCCACTTGCTCATTTTTTAAAATCGTCGGGAGAAAATAATCTCAAATTTTCTTATATATATGTACTGCAGGCATGTGATTATATATATTTTGTTAGTGGGGTGTGGTGGAGGAAAAGTTTGTGTGTGTTGGTGAATATTAGTGGTGGAGTGTGTGATTATATATATATATATTGTTAGTGGAGTGTAGTGGAGGAAAATAGTGTGTGTGTGGGTCATGGGAATAAGAGGAGGAGAAATTGTGGTGTTGTACGGGAAGTGGTATTATTATTTATTATATATATATATATATATATTGATTTGATAAAGTTGGCCGAAAGGGAGGTAATAATTCACAGGGAGGTATTCTTTTTCAAACAAACATGTGATAATTTATATAAATATATTATATAATAAGTTTATTTTTATAATATATTATATTTTATTTAAAAGATTTTACTTTAAATATGGACCGTCCGATTAAAAGTAAATCAATCTGGACCATTCATGGATTAGTTACTATGCAGTCCATTCTTCTATAAATAGAAGTTCATTTCTTCATAATTTCTTACGAATTCATTGAAACTCTAGAGAGAGAAATTATAAGAGAATCTATAGAAAAATATTCTGCTACTTCCCTACTATTATATTCAGTTTCTTTTACGGTAAGGGGTGTTATTTCTTTTGTATTCATGAAGAGAACTTCTATTATTTCATTATTTATTATTCTGTTGTAATAACCTTTTATACGCCAAGCACCCTATACTTGGTGAAATTCTTCATTATTCCAAATTTTATTATTCTCGTTGGAATATCCTCATGCATGCGTTCTTGGCCGACCGGTTCCATATTTATTATTCTGTTGAACATCCTCGCATCGGTCGTAATTTACACCGACCGTGGTTCCGTTATTTATTAATCTGTTGGAATAACCTGTCCATGCGAAGTACCGCATGCATGGTGATTTCTTTTGTTATTCCATTCATTATTATACTCAGTTGGTTAAAGTTTTGACTTCTATACTCCATGAAATTAGTGGAATATCCTTGATATTTGCACTTCATCCAGTATCTTTTCATGGAAATATTCTTCTAAGCATTCTTGAATTTTACTCTACAAAGCAATATCGTGTTGACAATTTGGACGTTATTGGTTCATGGATAAATTAATTCTTGAACTTGTTTTATTAAATTCTTATATCATTGTCATCATCCTCATGTTTATATTATGTTGAAAGTCATCTGTGGTCCGTAGTGCATAGATGGACTTGGTATAATTATAACCAGGGATTATTCGGTGTAATCATGACCGTAATGTTACAAATGATATGGAAAAAGTCCTCATTGGCCCGTAGTGCATTGATGGATAGTTGTTGGCATGATCATGACCATTAATGAATACACAAATATTCTTGACCCGTAGTGCATGGATAATTGTGGTCGTGATACTAAAGAATATCCTTGGCCGTAGTGCAGGGGTGATTCGATGATGTGGATTATTTATTAAGCTGAGTCCCAGCGATAAAAGTGATGAAAAACCTTTTAAATCATAAAAGATAATAGATTTTATTCTCTACTTGACTCTTTTAATGGATTGCTTGTTTCGCTGCAGTTAAATTTGATGTTGTTATATTTTATCGGTTTAACACTGTTGAAGGCTAACGATAATTTATTCTGCATTATCTTAGTCATAATATTTCTTACTGGGCTAGTTGAGCTCACCCTTTCTTTTGTTGTTCTCTTCAGGAAATGAGAACATAGCAGGGACTAGTCGGGGAACGGAGTGACGGTCCAGAGGATAACATTAGTAGTCCTCACTATTCTGTGAAATAGTGTGTTAATAATTGTAATGAGGACTCCTTTTGAGTTTGTATAATCTCTAGTAGACAATAATTGTATTCAAACTCACAGTTATGTTTTGTCGTATTATACACGACAGTTGTATTAGTAAATTGTATTTGAATTACATACCATGTATCCAAGCGACCCAAGATGGGTGATGTATACCTAATTTTGGGGGCATCACGATTGGTATCAAAGCTTAGGATATGATCCCAGCTAAGATGTGAGAATAGAACTAGGAGGGAGAGACGGGAATTCCTTCGCTAGTATGACCTACCTAAGTTTTTTGGTATTTAATTGGTCGGTCAGAATATAGGGATAATATGTTACATGTTAATTAACCTTTAGTTTTGTGGCAGTATCTGAAAATGACATATGAGAATGTTGAGAATAGTAATGGAGCACAGGCGACCGTTGATTCACCACATATCAATAATCAGGATAATGTGCATCAGGAAGGCGACAATCCTCATGCAAACAACAACACACCGACCAAATGATGAATGATGGATTGTTCGTAGGCTTTATGCAATTCATGCAACAAAGAAAGCAGAGCGGCTCCGTCCACAATGTAGGTGGGAATACTGGAAACTCTCGGACGATCACCGATAAACAGTTCAAGGAGCTGGGACCACCGGAGTTTATTGGAGAGCCAAAACCACTAAAGGCGGAAGCATGGATAAAGCAGATCACTAAGATATTTGATGTCTTGGGATGCTCCGATGAGCAAAAGGTTCCCTTTGCCGCCTTTATGTTGCTAGGAGAGGCAGATTACTGGTGGGAATTAGTAAAGCGTACTCAACCTGCCGCACTGAAGATGTCTTGGGAGAAGTTCCAAGAACTATTCAACGACAAGTACTTTCCCAAAAGTATTCGTCACATAAAAGAGGTGGAGTTTATCAAGCTGGAGCAAAATACTATGGCCGTGTCGCAGATGTGAGAGCTAAATTTGCGAGAGTTGTCTCGGTTTGCATCCCATTTAGTGGATAATGAGGAGCGAATGACGCGAATGTTTTTGCGAGGTTTGAAACCTGAGATACGTCAACATCTTATTTCTCATAAACTGTGTTTGTATTCAGATGTTATAAATAGGGCTCAGTTAGTAGAGCGCGATAATGAGTCAACGCAACCAAAAGAGAGCAGTCGGCAAAATGAGAGCGGCCATCGAAGCGGTGACAACAAGCGTGGAGGGAATCAACAGGCCAGAAATGCTAACCACTTCGGTGGTAATCAGGGCCAAAACAATAAGAATGGACATTTCAAGAAGAGGAGATTCAACAATAATGGAAAGATGTCAGCACCAGCACCCGTTGTTAAGGAAGGAGAATGACCACCTATCATATGCTTCAAATGCAGAGGGGAGGGACATATCAGTCCAAACTACGCGATGTCGTCCAAAGCATGTTATAATTGTGAAAGAGAATGTAACTTAGACCGATTTTGTCGTTCCCCGAAGACAAGTTCAGCTAGGATGGAGGCACCAAAGGCCGTTCTAGAAAAGTCAAAGCCGGTAGTATAAGGGAGAGCGTTTGTTGTGACCTCCCAGAAAGCAAGGAACCCGAATGAGGTCATCACGGGTAAGCTTATCATAAACTCTAGCGAAGTCCATACTTTATTTGATACCGGTTCTACCCATTCTTTTATTTTTCCTACTTGCGCTCAACGATTAAATTTGACTCCGGAGAAATTAGACTTTGATTTATCTGTGGAAACTCCGTTGGGAGAAACCTTTATTACATCCACTATTTATAAGTCTTGTTTGGTTCAAATCGGTACCCTCACATTACCTATCGATCTTATTTCATTGAAAATACTTGCATTTGATGTGATTCTAGGGATTGATTGGTTAACTACTCATCATGAAAAAATTGATTGTTTTCGTAAGGTTGTTAGTTTTCATATTCCTAATCAACCGATTATGCGAATTCAAGCGACCAAACCATTAAAGTCAATCACGGTTATCTCAAGCCATAAAGCTATTCATTTATTGAAAAACGGATGTCAAGCTTTCTTAGCTCATGTCACGGATCTAAACAAAAATACGTCAATTTTGAATGATATTTCTATTGTTAATAAATTCCCTGACGTATTCCCTGAAGAACTTCCTGGCCTACCCCCAGAACGTGAAATTGAATTTTGTATCGACCTTGAACCCGGTACAAACCCATTTCCAAAGCCCCATTTCGAATGGCTCCTATTGAACTTCAGGAGTTAAAGACCCAACTGCAGGAATTATTAGACATTGGCTTTATTCGTCCTAGTACTTCTCCTTGGGGTGCTCCTGTTCTATTCATAAAGAAGAAAGATAGGAGTATGCGACTTTGTATTGATAATCGGGAGTTGAATCATGTCACCATCAAAAATAGGTACCCATTGCCACGTATTGATGACCTGTTTGACCAGTTGCAAGGAGCCAAATTCTTTTCAAAGATTGATCTTCGTTTCGGATATCACCAATTAAAGATTAGAACCGATGACATTCCAAAGATGGCTTTCGAACTTCCCAGACGGGCATTATGAATTCCTAGTCATGTCCTTTGGATTGACTAATGCTCATGCTGCCTTCATGGATATGATGAACCGAGTATTCAAGGAATATTTGGATCACTTTGTAGTCATCTTTATTGATGACATCCTTATTTATTCCAAAAGCCATGAAGATCATGGGCAACACTTGAGGCTGACACTCCAAAAGCTTCGTGAATATAAGCTTTATGCCAAGTTGAAGAAATGCGAGTTCTGGCTTGAGGAAGTATCATTCCTTGGGCACGTGGTATCAAGTCATGGAATATCTGTTGACCCAAAGAAAGATTGAAGCTATTCAAAACCGGAGCAACCTAAATCGTTGGCCAAGATGCGTAGCTTTTTCTTGGTTTAAATTGGTTATTATCGGAGATTCGTGGAAGGATTTTTTCGAATCGCTACTCCATTGACTCAGCTGACTCGGAAAGATATAAAGTTCGGTTGGAGTGAAGAATATGAGAAGAGTTTTCAAGAACTCAAGAGGAGACTCATTTCAAAGACCTGCTCGGCAATACCATCCGCTCTGAGGATTTGTCATCATCTGAGATGATGCTTGAGGCAAAAGGTTGGGATGTGTTTTCATGCAACATGGAAAAGTCATAGCATATGTCTCAAGACAACTCAAAGAATATGAGAGGAATTATCCTACTCATGATCTAGAGTTGGCAGCTGTTGTCTTCGCACTAAAGATTTGGAGGCATTACTTGTATGGGGAGAAAGTGGAGATCTTTACGGATCATAAAAGCCTCAAATATTTCTTCACTCAAAAGGAACTCAACATGCGACAACGACGTTGGCTTGAACTATTGAAATATTATGATCATATCATCCAATACCATCCTGGAAAAGCGAACGTGGTAGGCGACGATTGAGTATAAGATCATATCGCAAGTCTGAAAAGCGATATTGTCAACACAAAGGCCCATTTTATGTGACTTGCAAAGGATGGAGATAGAGTTAAATACTCCAGGACCCATGTGATGATGGCGAATATACAAGTAGAACCGACTTTTAATTGATAAAGTTAAAGTCAGCTCAAGCTACGGACACGGAGAGCGATGCGTATGAGGAAGAAAGTGCAAGAAGGTGCTATGCCGGAAGTAAGAATCGATGAAGAAGGAATATTTTGAGTCAACTCCAGACTTTGTGTTCCTAATGACCCTAATTTAAAGTATAAAATCATGATGGAGACGCACAACACACTGTTTGCGATCCATCTTGGGAGTACCAAAATGTATCATGATATTCGTCATACATTTTGGTGGAGCAATATGAAGAGAGAGATAGCGCTGTTTATCTCAAGGTGTCTAACTTGTCAACGAGTTAAAGCAAAGCATCAAGTACCAAAAGGTCCATTGCAACCACTTGAAATTCCAGAATGGAAGTGGGAACACATTACCATGGATTTCGTTACCGGTCTTTCTAAGGTTTCTCAAGGTATAGATGCGATTTGGGTCATTGTTGATAGATTGACCAAGTCTGCTCATTTCTTACCGATACGAGAAACTTATACACTTGAAAGTCTTGCTCGTATGTATATAAACGAGATTGTAAGACTGCATGGTATGCCAGTATTCATAGTTTCTGATCGAGACCCAAGATTCACTTCACGATTTTGGGTTAGTTTGCAGAAAGCTATGGGCACAGATTCTGATTTAGCTTCGGCATATCATCCTCGAAGACGGACGGACAATGGAAAGGACTATTCAAACTCTTGAAGATCTATTAAGACTCGTGTGTCCTTGATTTCAAAGGAAGTTGGGACAAGTTCTTACTATTGGTGGAGTTTTCCTACAACAACAGCTTATCAAACAAGTATTGGCATGGCTCCATTCAAGCGTTGTATGGAAGAAAATGTCGCTCTCCGATTATCTTTGGGATGAGGTGGGTGAAGCAACGTTGTTGGGACCGGAGTTGATACGTATGACTACGGAAAAGATTCAAACGATCCCAAGAACGTATAAAACCTCACAAGATCGACAAAAGAGTTATCTTTGATCTTCATCAAAAGGACGTGGAATTCGATATAGGAGATCATGTGTTGTTACGTGTTGCTCCATGGAAAGGAGTTACGAGATTTGGAAAGAGAGAAAGCTCAATCCTCGATTTATCGACCCATTTTAATCCTCGATCAAGTAGGAACTGTGGCTATAGACTCGCTTTACCTCCAAGTATGTCTCGTGTTCATAACGCTTTTCACATATCCATGCTACGTAAATATGTGGAAGACCTGAACCACATTATTGAGTTAGAACCGGACGAAATAGCGAAAGATTTGACGTATGAAGAGGTTCCTGTTCAAATCTTGGATAAGAAGGAACATATTCTACGCTCCAAGGTTATACCTCAAGTCAAAGTTTTGTGGAGAAACCACGATGTTGAGGAAATGACTTGGGAGTTAGAATCTGAAATGAAATCAAGGTATCCTTACCTCTTCGACATACCAGGTACGTACCCTAATTTCGAGGGCGAAATTTCATAAGAATGGGAGATTGTAAAATCCCAACTTTTTGAATAAAGATGAATTTTCTATAAATATTATTTTTGAATATTATGGAGTGAAATTGATATAATATTATAGTTGTGGGTAAATATTATGGAATGAACTTGATATAATGTGATAGTTGTGGGTAATATTTGTAAATTTTGCAAAGTACGTAAGTTGTTATATAATATTCGATTGGTCGGGGAATATTCGTTTTAACAGGGAATATTCGTACAATGGCACAATCATTGGTGGACCCCACAACGAAATTATTGTCGGATTAAGAAAACGACAAAAATACTTTATGAAAATAACGGCGGAAGTTTTACCGTTAACTGTTGAAACACCCGGTGTTAAAAGTACAGTAATACGCGTAGTTGCATAGTAGCACACGATTTTGATTATTGATGCTTACGTAAGAAGTCACTCAGTTTTGTTCAATTATTGCTACAGTAATTGCTGCATAGTATCTCACGTTATTTGATTCAGTTATTGTCAATATTTTATATATTATTAAATCAATAATTGAGACGACAAAGTTATTAATATTATTATTTACAATATTAACGATGTCTAGAAGTTCACATCAAGGAGAGGTTTGGTCGCCTAATTATGCGCCCAATAGGAGAGAAATCCTTATTGAAAGCCCCCTTTCTCGGAAACGACCTCGTCGATTAATATTGTGAATTATAATAGTGATGATAAGTGTTGTTAAAAATATTGAAGAAATTTTTATGATGTATTTTGCCTATTATTTGAACCCCACTTGCTCATTTTTTAAAATCGCTTGGAGGAAGTAATCTCAAATTTTCTTATATATATGTATCTATAGTATGTGATTATATATATATATATATATATATATATATATATATATATATATATATATATATATATATATATTGTAGTAGTGGGGTGTGGTGGAGGAAAAGTTTGTGTGTGTGGTGAATATTAGTGGTGGAATGTGTGATTATATATATATATATATTGTTAGTGGAGTGTGGTGGAGGAAAATAGTGTGTATGTGGGTCATGGGAATAAGAGAAGAGGAGAAATTGTGGTGTTATGCAGGAAGTGGTATTATTTATTATTATTATTATTATTATTATTATTTTATATATATATATATATATATATATATATATATATATATATATATATATAGAGAGAGAGAGAGAGAGAGAGAGTTGATAAAAAGTTGGTAGAAAGGGAGGTAATAATTCACGTGGAGGTATTCTTTTTCAAACAAACATGTGATAATTTATATAAATATATTATATAATAAGTTTATTTTATAATATATTATATTTTATTTAAAAGATTTTGCTTTAAATATGGACCGTCCGATTAAAAAGTAAATCAATCTGGACCATTCATGGATTAGTTACTATGCAAATCCATTCTTCTATAAATAGAAGTTCATTTCTTCATAATTTCTTACTTAATTCACTTTGAAACTCACTAGAGAGAAAATTATAAGAGAATCTATAGAAAATATTCTCGCTTTCTTCCCTACTCTTATATTCAGCTTTCTTTTACTAGTGTGGGTGTTATTTCTTTTGTATTCATGAAGAGAACTTCATTATTTCATTATTTATTATTACATTGGAATAACTCAGATATCTGCAGGATACCCTATACTTGGTGAAATTCTTACATTATTCCAGTCTTTATTATTACATTTGGAATATCACATGCAAGGCGTTCTGTGGGACCGGTTCCATTCTTTATTATTATTCATTTGGAATATCATGTTTGTGCATTTACGCCGGACCTGGTTCCGTATTTATTATTCTGTTGGAACATCTTGTCGGCATGTAATTTCTTTGACACCGGTTCCGTTACTTATTAATGTTGGAATAACCTGTCCATGTGAAGTACCGCATGCATGGTGATTTTTTTTGTTATTCCATTCGTTATTATACTCAGTTGGTTAAAGTTTTGACTTATATACTCCATGAAATTAGTGGAATATCCTTGATATTTGCGCTTCATCTAGTATCTTTTTATGAAAATATTCTTCTGAGCATTCTTGAATTTTACTCTACAAAGCAGTATCGTGTTGACAATTTGGACGTTATTAGATCCTGGATAAATTAATTCTTGAACTTGTTTTATTGAATTCTTATATCATTGTCATCATCCTCATGTTTATATTTTGTTGAAAGTCATCTGTGGTCAAGAATTAATTTATCCGAGATCTAATAACGTCCAAATTGTCAACACGATCTTCGCTTTGTAGTAGTAAAATTCAAGAATGCTCGGAAGAATATTTCCATGAAAAGATATCGGATGAAGCGCAAATATCAAGGATATTCCACTAATTTCATGGAGTATAAGAAGTCAAAACTTTAACCAACCGAGTATAATAAGGAATGGAATAACAAAAGAAATCACCAGTACGCGATAGACCACATACAAAAGTTATTCCAATGAATAATAAATAATCGAATCAGTCCCATGAAACGCATGCATGAGCGATATATTCAGCGAGAATAATAAAGACGGAATCGTGTCCCAAGGTAAGAAACGCATGCATGTGATATTCCAATGTAATAATAAAGACGGAATCAGTCCGGCGAAAACGCCTGAACAAGATATTCCAACAGAATAATAAAAAGATTTTAACCCGTGTCCCAAGCGTGAAACGCATGCACGTGATGTTCCAACGAATGATAAAGAATGGAACAATGTAAGAATTTCACCAAGTATAGGGTAGCTCACAGATACAAAAGTTATTCCAATGTAATAATAAAGAATGGAATAATGAAGTTCTCTTCATAGATAAGAAAGAAATAATACTCCCTACCTTTAGAAAAATCGGATATTGGAATAGTGAGGTAGCAGACTTCTCTTCTTCTTTCTATAATTTCTCTCTATAATAATCGCTTAAAAGCTTTTGTGAATTGGTGAGAAATGAAGGAAGAATGAGCTTCTATTTATAAAAAATATAGTTTCGATAATTGCACATTTTGGGCTCGAAAAATTCAAAGACAATACCTCCAACTTTTCCTTTATTTTTAATTTAGTCATAGAAGTATTATCAAACTTGCACCACCTCCCCAATAGTAAATAATGTGATTCAATAGTAAATTATGTGAATCAATAGTTCTAGACATGTGAAAATCTGAATTACAATGATAGTACTCCATCTATACCTCCATTTTTAACTTAGTCATGCAAGTATTATCAATCTTGCACCAACTCCCCTAATAGTAACAAGAATGTGAAATAATAGTATATACATGTGAACAAATAATTATAATCATGTGAAATAATAGCAATCAATTGCTCATTTATCCGGTTAAATACCCGATTGGTCAATATAACCTCCAGACATCAATTATTATCGAAATAATTATCGATTTTTACTAACACAAATAATTCCAACACAATGAAACCATTTTATCAAAAATATAAAATTTGAAATTTCAAAGTTTGACTTTTCAGGAAAAAGTCAACTGTTGACTTTTTGACCAAATAGTGAATTCCGGAAAATTTTATGTTTATAGACTATTTTTACTAATTTCATCATTCTGGACTCAAATATCACGTCCGCGTCTCTAAATTCAACTCCGAACACAACTTCAATTTAATAATATTCATCATTAATATTATAACTCACAATATTTATCAACCGGGTCGTTCCTGAAAAGGGGCTTTCAATAAGTATTTTTCCCTATTAGGCATGAATTAGGTGACCAAACCTCTCCTCGATGTAACTTCTAGACATTGTAAATATTACAATTTAATAATATGAATCACTTTGTCGTCTCAATTATTGATTTAATAAAATAACATATTATGCAGATGATACTATGACAATAATCGAATCAATAATATGAGAGATATGATCGAAGAATTAAATTGAGTATAACCGAGTGACTTCTCACGTAAGCATCAATAATCAATCTTTGTGTGCTACTACTATGCAACCACGCCAGACATCAGTACTTTTACTACTGGGTAGTTCAACAGTTGACCAGAAACTTCCTACGTTATTTTCATAAAGTATTTTTGTCGCGTTTTCTCGAACCCGAGAACAATAATTCCGATTATGGGGGTCCACCAATGATTGTGCCGTTATTAAATATTCCCCGTTAAAAATGAATATTCCCCACCAATCGAATATTATATAACAACTCATGTACTTTTGCAAAATTTGTAAATATTACCCATAAATATAACATTATATCAAATCCACACCATAATATTCAAAAATATATTTCGAGAAAATTTAATCTTTATTCAAAAGTTGGGGTCTTACAACCTCCCTTCTTATGAAATTTCATCCTCGAAATTAGGGTGCGTGCACAGTATGTCGAAGAGGTGAGGATACTTTGATTTCAATTCAGATTCTAACTCCCAGGTCATTTCCTCAACATCGTGGTTTCTCCACAAAACTTTGACTTGAGGTATAACCTTGGAGCGTAGAATATGTTCCTTCTTATACAAGATTTGAACAGGAACCTCTTCATACGTCAAATCTTTCGCTATTTCGTCCGGTTCTAACTTAATAATGTGGTTCAGGTCTTCCACATATTTACGTAGCATGGATATGTGAAAAACGTTATGAACACGAGACATACTTGGAGGTAAAGCGAGTCTATAGGCCACAGTTCCTACTTGATCGAGGATTAAAAATGGGCCGATGAATCGAGGATTGAGCTTTCCTCTCTTTCCAAATCTCGTAACTCCTTTCCATGGAGCAACACGTAACAACACATGATCTCCTATATCGAATTCCACGTCCTTTTGATGAAGATCAACATAACTCTTTTGTCGATCTTGTGAGGTTTTTATACGTTGTCGGATCGTTTGAATCTTTTCCGTAGTCATACGTACCAACTCTGGTCCCAACAACGTTGCTTCACCCACCTCATCCCAGCATACTGGAGAATGACACTTTCTTCCATACAATGCCTCGAATGGAGATTGAATACTGCAGTAGTGTAGTAACAGAATACTCTTCTTCTTTCTCTCTTATTCTCTCTATACTTTCTCTCTCTATAGCTTGAATGAATTCGTGAAAAATAATGAAGCATTAGGCCTCTTTTTATAGAGGCTTTCTAGCTTAGCACTTGAAATGTGAAAAGGCAAGTGGCTTGACGACTGGTGATGTGAAAAGAAAAGTGGTTTGATGCCTGTAATGTGAAACACCAAGTGGTTTGATGCCTGTAATGTGAAACGACAATTGGTTCGACGCCTGTAATATGAAACGGCAAGTGGTTTGACGTCTGGTAATGGTAATTACTATTGACGAAGGTAATTACTATTGACGAAGAGACTCTTAGATGA
Organism: Panax ginseng; assembly: GCA_020205605.1. Classification (NCBI taxonomy): domain Eukaryota; kingdom Viridiplantae; phylum Streptophyta; class Magnoliopsida; order Apiales; family Araliaceae; genus Panax; species Panax ginseng. Next base: position 29,808,783 of record CM035141.1, read on the forward strand.
TGACATATGGGCCCCCCATAAAATAACCAAACTTACCACAAACGTCTCATAATAGACTCTTTATATACATCAAGGATTGAATAAATATTACCACAAATCATTTTATTTTTAATCAACACATATTTAATCTTTCAACAATTATAAATCATTTATAATTTGTCGTTTCAATTATTGATTTAATAATATAATATATTATACAAATGATACTGTGACAATAATTGAATCAATAATATAAGAGATATGATGCACAATTATCGTAGTAATAATTGAGTATAAATGAGTGACTTCTCACGTAAGATCAATAATCAATCACCGTATTACTACTATGCAACCACGCGTATTACTATACTTTTACTACCGGGTAGTTCAACAATTTTAATGGTAACACCTCCGCCGTTATTTTCATAAAGTATTTTTGTCGTTTTCTCAATCCGACAATAATTCCGTTGTGGGGTCCACCAATGATTGTGCCATCGTATGAATATTCCCCGACAAAAAGAATATTTCCCGACCAAATGAATATTTTATAACAACTTGCTTACTTTGCAAAATTTATAAATATTACCCACAACTATAACATTATATCAAATTTACTCCATAATATTCAAAAATAATATTTATAGAAAATTCATCTTTATTTATAAAAGTTGGGGTCTTACAACCTCCCTTCTTATGAAATTTACGCCCTTTGAAATTAGAATACGTGCACGGTATGTCGAAGAGGTAAGGATACCTTGATTTCATTTCAGATTCTAACTCCCAAGTCATTTCCTCAACATCGTGGTTTCTCCACAAAACTTTGACTTGAGGTATAACCTTGGAGCGTAGAATATGTTCCTTCTTATCCAAAATTTGAACAGGAACCTCTTCATACATCAAATCTTCCGTTATTTCGTCCGATTCTAACTCAATAATGTGGTTCGGGTCTTTCACATATTTACGTAACATGGATATGTGAAAAACGTTATGAACACGAGACATACTTAGCAGAAAGTCGAGTCTATAGGCCACGCTTCCTACTCGATCGAGGATTAAAAATGGGCCGATGAATCGAGGATTTAGTTTTTCTCTCTTTCCAAATCTCGTAACTCCTTTCCATGGAGCAACACGCAACAACACATGATCTCCTATATCGAATTCCACGTCCTTTCGATGAAGATCAGCATAACTCTTTTGTCGATCTTGTGAGGTTTTTATACGTTGTCGGATCGTTTCAATCTTTTCCGTAGTCATAAGTACCAACTCCGATCCCAACAACGTTGCTTCACCCACCTCATCCCAGCATACTGGAGAATGACACTTTCTTCCATACAACGCCTCGAATGGAGCCATGCCAATACTTGCTTGATAACTGTTGTTGTAGGAAAACTCCACCAATGGTAGGAACTTATCCTAACTTCCCTTGAAGTCAAGGACACAGAGTCTTAATAGATCTTTAAGAGTTTGAATGGTCCTCTCCGACTGCCCGTCCGTCTGAGGATGATATGCCGAGCTAAATCGTAAATCCGTGCCCATAGCTTTTTGCAAACTAACCCAAAATCTTGAAGTAAATCTTGGGTCTCGATCGAAACTATGGATACCGCATACCATGCGATCTTACAATCTCGTTTATGTAATGCACGAGCAATACGTTCAAGTGTATAAGTTTTTCGTATAGGTAGGAAATGAGCAGACTTGGTCAATCTATCAACAATGACCCAAATTGCATCTATGCCTTGAGAAACCTTGGGAAGACCAGTAACAAAATCCATAGTAATGTGTTCCCACTTCTATTCTAGAATTTCAAGTGGTTGCAATGGACCTTTTGGTACTTGATGCTCCGCCTTGACTCATTGACAAGTTAAACATCTTGAGATAAACTCTGATATCTCTCTCTTCATATTGCTCCACCAAAATGTATGTCGAAGATCACGATACATTTTGGTACTACCAGGATGGATTGCAAACGGTGTGTTGTGCGCCTCCATCATGATTTTATACTTTAAATCGTGGTCGTTAGAACACAAAGTCCGGAGTTGACTCAAGTATTCCTTTCTCATCGATTCTTGCTTCCGGCATCACACCTTCTTGCACTTTCTTCCTCATACGCATCAGCTCCGGATCTGTAACTTGAGCAGCTTTAATTTTATCAATTAAATTCGGGTCTACTCGTATATTTACCATCATCACGTGGGTCCCTGGAGTCTTTATCTCTATCTCCTTCCTTTGCAAGTCATACAAAATGGGCCTTTGCGTTGACAATATCGCACTCGTACTTGCATACGATCTTCTACTTAATGCGTCAGCTACCACGTTCGCTTTTCCAGGATGGTATTGGATGGTATGATCATAATCTTTCAACAATTCAAGACAACGTCGTTGTCGCATGTTGAGTTCCTTTTGACTGAAGAAATATTTGAGGCTTTTATGATCCGTAAAGATCTCCACTTTCTCCCCATACAAGTAATGCCTCCAAATTTTAAGTCACGAAGACAACAAATGCTAACTCTAGATCATGAGTAGGATAATTCCTCTCATATTTTTTTGAGTTGTCTTGAGGCATAGGCTATGACTTTCCCATGTTGCATGAGAACACATCCTAAACTCTTTGCCCGAGCATCATCATGTATGACAAATCCCTCCGAACAATATGGTATTGTCAGAACAGGTGCTGAAATGAGTCTCCTCTTGAGTTCTTGAAAACTCTTCTCACATTCCATACTCCAATCGAATTTTGTATCTTTTTGAGTTAGCTGAGTTAATGGAGTAGCGATTCGAGAAAACCCTTCTACGAATCTCCGATAATAACCAATTTAAGCGAAAAGCTACGATTTTGATCATCGATTTAGGTTGCTCCCACTTTGAATTGTTTCAATCTTTGCCGGGTCAACCGATATCCCATGATTTGATATCACGTGCCCAAGGAATGCTACTTCCTCAAGCCAGAACTCGCATTTCTTCAACTTGTCATATAGCTTGTTTTCACGAAGCTTTTGGAGTATCAGCCTCAATTGTTGTTCATGATCTTCACGGCTTTTTGGAATATATGAGGATGTCGTCAATAAAGACGACCACAAAATGATCCAAATATTCCTTGAATACTCGGTTCATCATATCCATGAAGGCAGCAGGAGCATTAGTCAATCCAAAAGACATGACTAAGAATTCATAATGCCCGTCTGCAGAGTTCTCAAGGCGCCTTTGGAATATCCTCGCTTTTAACCTTTAGGTGATGATATCCGAATCGAAGATCGATCTTTGAAAAAATTATGCTCCTTGTATGGCGATCAAACGGTCATCAATACGTGGCAATGGGTACCTTTATTTTGATGGTGACATGATTCAACTCGATAATCAATACAAAGTCTCATACTCCCATCTTTCTTCTTCACGAATAGAACAGGAGCACCCCAACGAGACGTATTTGGATGAATGAAACCAATGTCTAACAATTCTGCGGTTGGGTCTTTAACTCCACGAGTTCAATAGAGCCATTCGATATGGGGATTTGGAAATGGGTTTTGTCTCGGTTCAAGGTCGATACAAAATTCAACTTCACGCTCTCGGGGTAGGCCAGAAGTTCTTCGGAATACGTCGGAAATTTATTAACAATAGAAATATTCTTCAAATCGATGTATTTTTGTTTAAATCATGTGATATGAGCTAAGAAAGCTTGACATCCGTTTTTTAATAAACGAATAGCTTTATGGCTTGAGATGACCGTGATTGATTTTAATGGTTTGGTCGCTTGAATTCGCATAATAGGTTTATTAGGAATATAAAAGCTAACAACCTTACGAAAACAATCAATTTTAGCATGATGAGTAGTTAACCAATCAATCCCTAGAATCATGTCAAATGCAAGTATTTTTAAGGAGATAAGATTGACAGGTAACGTGCGGTTACCGATTTGAATCAAACAAGACTTATAAACAGTGGATGTAATGAAGGTTTCTCCTAATGGAGTTTCAACAGATAAGTCAAAGTCTAATTTCTCCGAAGTCAAATTTAAACGTTGAGCGCAAAGTAGGAGAAATAAAAGAATGGGTAGAACCGGTATCAAATAAGGTATAGACTTCGCTAGAGTTTATGATAAACTTACCCGTGATAACCTCGTTCGGGTTCCTTGCTTTCTGGGAGGTCACAACAAACGCTCTCCCTTGCACTACCGGCTTTGACTTTTCTGGGATGGCCTTTGGTGCCTCCATCCTAGCTGAACTTGTCTTCAGTGAACGACAAAATCGAGCTAAGTGACCTTCCGTTCCATAATTATAACATGCTTTTGACGGCATCGCGCAGTTTGGACTGATGTGTCCCTCCCCTCCGCATTTGAAGCATATGATAGGTGGTCGTTCTCCTTCCTTGACAACGGGTGTTGGTGCTGACGTCTTTCCATCATTGTTGAATCTCCTCTTATTGAAATGTCCATTCTTATTGTCTTGGCTATGATTACCACCGAAGTGGTTACCATTTCTGGCATGTTGATTCCCTCCACGCTTGTTGTCACCGCTTCACGATGGTGTTACCACTAGTATTTTCATGCTGTTTGTTGCTTTCCTTGGTTGAGTTGACTAGTTATCGCTATATGACGACGCTCCCAAAATAGGTATACAACACCCATTCCGAGTCGCCAAAATACATGGTATAGAAAGCAAACTACAACTTTGATAATCTGAGATGTCGTGTAGAATACGACAATACAACTATGAGTTTGAATACAAATATTGTCTTCTAGACAATATACACACCCAAATAAGTCCTCATTAATTATTCATACACTATTTTACGAAGTAGTGAGGACAATAAAACATCTTCCTAGAACCATCACTCCATACCCCGCTCGATCCTGCTATTTCACCTCCACGAAGAAAAAATGGAACAAAAAGGAAAAGGGTGAGCTCAACTAGCCCAATAAAGAATATTATGACTAAGATAATATACAACAAATTATCGTTAGTCTTCAACAGGAAAAATCTAATAGAATACAATGACAACAAGTTTTAGATCAACAAATGCGGTAAAAACAAGAATCCATTAGAAGAGTCACGTGAGAAAGAATTCTACTATCTTCTAAGGTTTAAAAGTCCATCATCAATAGTTTATCCTGTAATAACAATCAATATACATCTTTAATCATCTTTGCACTACTGAGCCAAAGATATTTATTTAAATCACCAGTTGGTCATATTCATCTCAACACTATTCATCTTTGCACTACTGAGGCCAAAGATATTCATCGATTAATCGTTCATCTTTGCACTACTGGCCAAAGATATTCATTTATATCATCATTTAGGACTAAGGATGATGAAAATATTTTTTAAAAAACGAATCCAAAGGAAACAAAATGACAAGGATTAAGGATTAAGGATTAGTACTTTGTTTTACCCATGTCAAAAAATACTTCGAAAATAATCATATTGGTGTAAAATTCAAGAATGATCAAAACATGGATACAATCAAAGCTAGTATCCGAATAGATATATTTTGGACAAAAAGAAAAATTTTTATTTTTCGATTGAATAGTCTTGAATATTCGTGAATAATAGTGTAAGTATCGTGAATAGTGTCAGATATCGTGAATAGTAACCCCAGACACAACAAGTTCCAAATTTGATAAAAAGTTCACCAATACTTGGCATAATGATATTGAAGAAAAAAATATCATTTAAGAAGAAAATAATACCCACTTACCTCAAAATAACCGTATTTACATTTGAATTTAGGTATAGTCTTGTGAACCATATACCAGTATAGCAACACTCAAAGTATACTCACAAGAATAAACTCGATAATTTAGAGAGAAAGAGAGAAAACTTTGTTTACGGTGTAATTTTCAATTCTAACTTAGCCTCTATTTATAGGAAAATGTTAGAACGCCTTGAAGGAGACTAAATTAATAAAATATTAATATTTATAATAATTCCTCGCATGCCATCATTGTTGACAATCAAACCAGACCACCTTTTGAACCAAAAATCAGCATCCCTCATGTTCAAACAAGAGTGGGTCCCACCCATTATTTAATAAAATTATTTTATCTTCAAAACTTCAATAATTAAAGAAAATAGCCTGTTTATTAAAAATTTGAAACTCACGACTTTCCATGGAAAATTCCATTCTCTACAACTGCGGAAGAAAATTTTTCCAAATTCCAAATGAAATTGACCAAATTCACAAGCGGGCAATTTTACGATCTATAATTAATTTTCGGTCAAGAATTGTGTCCACAAACACACAAAACATATGTTAAACATTTAATGCCACAAAATACTCTACCTCATCATATACTCATATATCCCACATTAGTTATAAAAATATCACCAATTAATATATTATTAAAATAATATATTTAAATGAATTATTTTATCGTAAAAAGATAAAATATTAATTTTCAACAATTGTCACATTAAAATTTTTCTCCATCTATATCCACATAAAATAAATATTTTCTTTATCATAATAATCAATAATTAATTATTTTAAAAATAATATTACGAATCACAATCTTGTGACAACCGTAGTTCCGGAAAGAGGGCTTTCCAATAAGGATTTCTCATCTTGCGGCGCAATTAGGTGACCAAACCTCTCCTTAGATGTAACTTTCTAGACATTGCCAATAATGTTATCTCGATAATATTATTCAAATAATATGAATTATTGATTTGATTCAACGTAAGACCAGTCAATAAAATATAAATTTTTTAAATAAAAGGAATTTCCTTTATTTATTATTTTGAAATAGTAAGGGTGGATTTGATTAATGTGGTTAGTTATGGGTAAAATCAATCTTTGAATATTTTAAATAAGCAAGTGGTGATATAATAAATCATTTCCTTTATTTATTATTTTGAGAATATTAATGTTTGGTAAAATGGAATATTAAATAAGCTTTGTCGTGAATAATATTCAATTGCGCTGAATATTCGTAGTGACCATTAATGGGCCCCATAATGGAGCGATTGGAGGAAAAAAGCGATCAAAAAGAAGTTGTTTAAAAATAAGTTGTTTAAAAGTTATTCTGACGAATTTACCTTTGTTGGAATACCCGGTGGTTAAAACACGATGTCTGGCGTTATTGCCGCGATAGCACACAGTATTGCACCCATTATTGATTCTTACGTGAAAGGCACTACTCGATAATGGTTACGATAATTCTTTATTCGATATTTTATTTTATTGATTTAATAATTCTTTGCATTGATATTTTATATTGTTGTTGTTTCAATAATTGTCATTACACGATATTTTTCATTATCGAAGCAATAATTCATATTATCTGAATAATATTATTAGATAACATTATTGGCAATGTCTAGAAAGTTACATCTAAGGAGAGGTTTGGTCACCTAATTGCTTGGCGCCCGATGGGAGAAATTCTTATTGGAAGCCCCTCTTTCACAGGAGCTGCACAGGTTGTCAATATTGTGATTACTGTAATATTATTTGTGAATAATTAATTATTGATTCATATGATGAGAAAAATATTGATTTTATGTGGATATAGATGGAGAAAATTTTTAATGTGACAATTGTTGAAAATTAATATTTTATCTTTTTACGATAAAATAATTCATTTAAATATATTATTTTAATAATAATATAATAATGATGATATTTTTACAACGAATGTGGGATATATGAGTATATGTGGAGGAGAGTATTTTTGTTGCAAAAATGTTTAAAACATGTTAAACATGTCGGTGGACCCCATTTATTGGTTGAAATTTGATTATAGCACAAAAAAATCGCTCGTTTATGGATTTGGTCATTTCTGTTTGGAATTTGGAAAAACTTTCTTACGAAAGTTGTAGAAATTGAATTTCCTATAAAAACTCATGAGATTCAAATTTTCTGATAAAGGGCTATTTATTATGAATTATTGAAGTTAGAAGCTCTAAAATAATTGATTTTGGAAGTTTAAAATATTTAAAATAAGAAAAACGTTTTTTGGGTCTAACATGTGATTTGAATGGGTTGAATTCTAGATTTTCAGATTCAAGAATGGCGTGAAAATTTTGATATATATATATATTATTATATATAAATTTTACTGCTTTGGTGTTCTAAGCAATTTCCTATAAATAGGTCTTGGGTTAGAATTGAAAATCACACGAGAAATCTGAAGTTTTCTCTCTCTATATTATCGGCGTATTCTTGTGAGTATTTTGAGTATACTTTGAGTATTGCTATCTCGGTGCAAGTTCAAGTCATAGCTTATATCCGGTGTTTTAACTAAAAATCTTGTCTTTCGAGGTAAGGGATGTTATTTTCTTCTCAAATGATATTATTTCTTCAATATCATTATCTTTGAAATATTGGTTGGAAATTTTTATCAAATTTGGAACTTTTTCATGTATAAGGTTACTATTCATGAGTTCTTATTCACGAGTTTCTATTCATGAGTTCTTATTCACGAGTTCTTATTCACGAATCTTATTCACGAAGCGTGAAGATGTTTTTGTGAAATTTCTATCTTTTGGTGTCGAAGTTACTATTCACGTATCGGCACTATTCACGTATATCGACCTTATTCACGAATCGGCCTATTCATTAGAAAAATGAAATTTCTTCTTTTTGTCCAAAATATCTATTATGGATACTAGCTTTGATTGTATCCATGTTTTGATCATTCTTGAATTTTACACCACTATGATTATTTTTGAGGTATTTTTGGGCGTGGATAAAACAAAATCACGAATCCTTAATCCTTAATCCTTGTCATTTTGTTTCAATTGGATTCGTTTCTTTAAAAATATTTTTTCATCATCCTCGGTCTTAAATAATGATATTATTGAATATCTTTGGCTTTGTAGTGCAAAGATGAATGAGTTATGATGAATATCTTTGGCTATGTAGTGCAAAGATGAATGATTTCGATGAATATCTTTGGCCCGTAGTGCAAAGATGAATGATTTCGATGAATATCTTTGGCGTAGTCTGAAGATGAGCAGTGTTTAGATGAACATGACCAATTGGTGAATGTCCTTGGCACAGAGTGCAAGGATGAATATATGATTCCAGATATATATTGATTGATGTTACAAGGATAAAAATATTGATGATGAACTTTAAAATTCATACATAGAAGATAGTAGTTTGCATTCTCTACTTAACTCTTCTAATGAATTATTATTTCCGCTGCGAATATTGATTTAAAACTTGTTGTCTATTGTATTCTATTATATTTTTCAATTTTGAAGACTAACGATAATTTTGTTGTATATTATCTTAGTCATAATATTCTTTACTGGGCTAGTCGAGCTCACCCTTTTCCTTTTTGTTCCATTTTTCTTCTCAGGAGGCGAGAATATAGCGAGTACGAGTCGGGGTATGGAATGAAAGTTCTAGGGAGAGTTGTTTAGTAGTCCTCACCATTGTTGTAAAATAATGTATCAATAATTATGATGGGGATTTATTTGGGTATGTATATTGTCTAGAAGACAATATTTGTATTTAAACTCACAGTATTTATGTTGTCGTATTTTGCACGACAAATGTATTAATAAAGTTGTAGTTATTTACATACCATGTATTTGGCGACTCGAGAATGGGTTGGATGGAATGGACCTATTTTGGGGGCGTCGCGGTTGGTATCGAGCTTAGGGATATGATCTCTGGCGGAGATCGGGGAATAGAACTAGGAGGAAGAGGCGAGTAAATCCTTACAGCTAGTGTGTCTACTACCTAAGCTTATTTGTTAGTTGGTTAGTATATAGGGATATTATGTGATATATTGATTTCCTTAATTAACCCTTGTTTTATGACGGTGTTTGAGAATGTCGTTGAGAATATTAACGATGGAGTGAATGAGGCCGTGGAGATGCTGTACTTTCTGCCAGCGAGGAGAGCGTCTGACAGTGGCAATGTTCCTCCTGTGAACAATACCACTTGAAAGCGAGATGATGAGCGAGGGGATATTTAGAAGCTTTTTGCGATTCATGCAAAATCGAGACGAGGAGACTCGTGTTCAAAACATAGGAGAAATGATAGCAATTCACGGGTTGTCACAATGAAAGCGATTCAAAGAGTTGGGACCACGAAATTTAAGGAAAGCTTTGATCCGATCATGGCGGAAACATGGGTCAAGCAAATCACCAAGATATTCGATGTCTTGGGATGCGGAGAGCGAAGGTTCCATTCGCCACCTTTATGTTTCGTGGCGAAGCGACTCTTTGGTGGGAATGCGTGAAGCGTACCTCCATCCAACAAGGCGCTTTTCGGCGTGTCTTGGGAGACGTTTGAAACTATTTAATGACAAATACTTTCACGAAAGTGTTAAATCGTATGAAGGAAGTGGAGTTTATTAGGCGGAGGCGAAACAACATGGCGGTGTCTCGGTGATGAAGGCGAAGTTTGCGGAGTTGTCGAGTTTGCACCTCATTTGGTGGAAAATGAGGAGCGAATGACAGCGTATGTTTACGAGGGTCTAAAACCCCGAGATTCGACAATATCTTATCTCTCATAAATTTTCTTTATATTGAGATGTTGTAAGCGAGGCTCAATTATTAGGCGTGATAACTTGAGTATATTCAACCAGGGACCACAACCGAGTCATATCGGTGGCCATGATCATCAAAAGCGATGATAACCAATGGGGAGGAAAGAATCTGAGGACAAAGGCGGTAACCACTCGGGTGGTAATCGTGGCCATGATAATAGGAGAGGTGACTCAAGTGGACATTTCAAGAAGAAGGTTCAACAATAACCATGTGAAGGCGTCGGTACGCCCGGTGACAAGCGGGTTCCAAGGAGGAGAACGACCACCGGTCGTATCTTATAAATCGGGAAAGAGGACATATCGGTCAAAGCGCCTAGCAGATTCGGGTATGCTATAATTGTGGAAAGGAAGGACATATATAGCTCGAGAGTGTGCTATAAGCGAAACCAAGTCCAGTGAGGATGGTGACTCAAAAGGATGTCCCGAAAAGTCAAAGTCAATCGGTTCTGGAAGAGCGTTTGTCGTGGCCAAATCAAAATCGAGGAACCCGACGAGTTTTATACGGGTTAGTTAATTATAAATTCTTGCGAAGTTTATACCTTACTAGATCTGGGTTCTACCCATTCTTTTATCTCTCTTGCTTTGCGCTCAGCGTTTGAACTTGACTACGGAGAAATTAGACTTTGACTTATCTGTGGAGACTCAGTTAGGAAAAACTTTTATTACATCCGTTGTTTAGAAATCTTGCTTGATTAAGTTGGCACTATCACATTACACAACAACCTTATTTCTATAGAGATATTTGTTTTTGATGTGATTTTATTGAGGTTAACTACTCATCATGCCAAAATTGATTGCTTTAAATAAGGTTGTTAGTTTTCATATTCTTAAGCAACTTTGTTATTGAATTCAAGCAACCAAACCATTGAAGTCAAACTCTTTCATATCAAACCATAAAGCCATTTGTTTATTGAAAAAAGCGAATGTCAAGCTTTCTTAGTCCATGTTATGGATTTGAATAAAGACACGTCGATTTGAATAATATTCTGTTGTTATTGATTTTCTGACGTATTTCTGAAGAATTTCTTGGCCTACTTCCGAGGCGTGATATTGAATTTGTATCGACTTTAAATCCGGTACAAAACCCATTTCTAAAATCTCATATCGAATGGCTCTATTGAACTCGAGAGTTAAAACCCAAGCTGTAGAAGTTGATACCCGAGCCTCTATCTGGTGACTTCCTTTGTGGAATACTGCAAGAAGCGGACTCTCGTAGAGGACACCATATTAGTGTGCGATAGTAAAGCGATAGGTGTCATTGTAATGTCTTATCCAAGGTTGGGATGTGAGTCACGATTGAGAACAACCTAAGTCGGTAATTGAAATATGTAGCTTTCTAGGCTTAGTTTGTTATTATCGGAGATTCGTTGAAGGATATTCTCGAATCGCTATTCCATTAACGTATCTGACTCGTAGAGATACAAAATTGAATGGAACAAGGAATGTGGGAAGAGCTTGAAGAACTCAAGAGGAGACTCATTTCAAAGACATGTTACGACCATGCCATCTGGAAAAGCGAACGTGGTAGGCGGCGTGTTGAGTAGAAGATCGTATACAAAATCTGATGCGATATTGTCAAAAACTAATTTAAGTATAATTTACAAATAATAGAGATGGAGATGAAAACTCTAGGTACCCGCGTGATGATATCGAGTATAATCGACTTTAATCGATAAAGTTAAAGTTGTTCAAGCTACACAACGAGTGATGAATTTGAAGAAGGAGGTGCAAGAAGTTGTTATTTCAAAAGCGAGAATCGGTGAGGTGAGGAAAGATCAAACCTTGATTTATTAATCCATTTAAAATTCTCGATCGAATAGGAATTGTGGCCTATAGACTCGTTTTACTGCCAAGTATGGCGTGTTCATAACGTTTTTCACGTGTCGATGTTACGTAAATATGTGGACGACCGAACCACGTCATTGAGTTAGAACCAGGACGAGATAATAGAAGACTTAACGTCTGAGGAGGTACTGTCAAGATCTTGGATAGGAAAGAACATGTCCTATATCGAAGGTTATACCACAAGTTAAAGTTTTGTGGAGAAACCATGCTTTATTGAGAAAATGACACGGGAGTTGGAAACGAAAATGAAAGCGAGGTATTTTCATCTTTTGAAACACCAGTGCGTCGTCAATTTCGAGGACGAAATTTCATAAGGAGGAGGTTGTAAGACCCCAAAATTTTTTAAATAAAAAGGAATTTCCTTTATTTATTATTTTGAAATAGTAAGGGTGGATTTGATTAATGTGGTTAGTTATGGGTAAAATCATAAATATTTTAAATAAGCAAGTGGTGATATAATATTCATTATTGTTGGAGAATATTAGTTTGGTGCGTGGAATATTAAATCTTTGTCGGGGAATATTAAATGCGACCAGTAGCGACCATGTATGGGCCCCATAACGGAAAGCGATTGGAGGAAAAAAAGCGACAAAAATAAGTTGTTTAAAAATAATGGCGTAGTTATTCTGGTTACCTTTGTTGGAATACCCGGTGGTTAAAACACACGATGTCTGGCGTTATTGCGCGATAGCTGCGTATTGCACCCATTATTGATTCTTACGTGAGAAGGCACTACTCAATAATGGTTACGATAATTCTTATTCGATATTTTATTTTATTGATTTAATAATTCTTTGCATTGATATTTTATATTGTTTGTTGTTTCAATAATTGTCATTACACGGTATTTTTCATTATCGAAGCAATAATTCATATTATCTGAATAATATTATTAGAAAACATTATTGGCAATGTCTAGAAAGTTACATCTAAGGAGAGGTTTGGTCACCTAATTGCTTGGCAGATGAGAGAAATTCTTATTGGAAAGCCCCTCTTTCACAGGGAGCGCACAGTTGTCGATATTGTGATTACGTAATATTATTTGTGAATAATTAATTATTGATTCATATGATGAGGAAAATATTGATTTTATGTGGATATAGATGGAGAAAATTTTAATATAAATGACAATTGTTGAAAATTAATATTTTATCTTTTACGATAAAATAATTCATTTAAATATATATATTTATATTTTAATAATATAATAATGATGATATTTTTACGATGAATGTGGGATATATGAGTATATGTGGAGAGTATTTTTGTTACCAAAAATGTTTAAAACATGTTAAACATGTCGGTGGACCCCATTTATTATTGAAATTTGATTATAACTTTGAAAAATCGCCCATTTTATGGATTTCGGTCAATTTCTGTTTGGAATTTGGAAAAACTTTCTTCTGAAAGGTTGTAGAGAATTGAATTTCCTATAAAACTCATGAGATTCGAATTTTCTGATAAAGGGGCTATTTATTATGAATTATTGAAGTTCAAGCTCAAAATAATTGATTTTGGAAGTTTAAAATATTTAAAATAAGAAAAACGTTTTTTTGGGTCTAACATGTGATTTGAATGGGTTGAATTCTAGATTTTCAGATTCAAGAATGGCGTGAGAATTTTGATATATATATATATTATTATATATTAAATTTTACTAACTTTGGTGTTCTAAGCAATTTCTATAAATAGGTCTTGGGTTAGAATTGAAAATCACACCGAAACTGAAGTTTTCTCTCTATATTATCGGCGTATTCTTGTGAGTATTTTGAGTATACTTTGAGTATTGCTATACTCTGTGCAAGTTCAAGTCATAGCTTATATCAGGTTTTTATTAAAATCTTGTCTTTTTTCGGTAAGGGATGTTATTTTCTTCTCAAATGATATTATTTCTTCAATATCATTATCTTTGAAATATTGGTTGGAACTTTTTATCAAATTTGGAACTTTTTTCATATCGGGGTTACTTATTCATGAGTTCTTATTCACGAGTTACTTATTCATGAGTTCTATTCACGAGTTCTTATTCACGTACTATTCGTGAAGATGATTTTTTGTGAAATTTCTATCTTTTGGTGTCGAGAGTTACTATTCACGTATCGGCACTATTCACGTATCTGACCTTATTCACGAATACGACACTATTCATAGAAAAATGAAATTCTTCTTTTTGTCCAAAATATCTATTATGGATACTAGCTTTGATTGTATCCATGTTTTGATCATTCTTGAATTTTACACCACTATGATTATTTTTGAGGTATTTTTGGGCGTGGATAAAACAAAGTCACGAATCCTTAATCCTTAATCCTTGTCATTTTGTTTCCTTTGGATTCGTTTCTTTAAAAATATTTTCATCATCCTCGGTCTTAAATAATGATATTATTGAATATCTTTGGCACATAGTGCAAAGATGAATGAGTTATGATGAATATCTTTGGCTCTGTAGTGCAAAGATGAATGATTTACGATGAATATCTTTGGCACGTAGTGCAAAGATGAATGATTTCGATGAATATCTTTGGCCGTAGTGCAAAGATGAGCAGTGTTTAGATGAACATGACCAAGTGGTGAATGTCCTTGGCACATAGTGCAAGGATGAATATATGATTCGGATATATATTGATTGATGTTACGGGGATAAAAATATTGATGATGAACTTTAAAATTCATACATAGAAGATAGTAGTTTGCATTCTCTACTTAACTCTTCTAATGAATTATTATTTCATTGCGAATATTGATTTAAAACTTGTTGTCTATTGTATTCTATTATATTTTCCCTGTTGAAGACTAACGATAATTTTGTTGTATATTATCTTAGTCATAATATTCTTCTTCTTGGGCTAGTCGAGCTCACCCTTTTCCTTTTTGTTCCATTTTTTTCTTCTCGGGAGGCGAGAATATAGCGAGAGTCGAGTGGGGTATGGAATGAAAGTTCTAGGGAGAGTTGTTTAGTAGTCCTCACCATTGTTGTAAAATAATGTATCAATAATTATGATGGGGATTTATTTGGGTATGTATATTGTCTAGAAGACAATATTTGTATTTAAACTCACGAAGATATATGTTGTCGTATTTTACCCGACAAATGTATTAATAAAGTTGTAGTTATTTACATACCATGTATTTGGCGACTCGAGAATGGGTTGGATGGAATGGACCTATTTTGGGGGTGTCACAATGGGGCCCACCACGATATTTGCTATTGTATTTTAACCACGGGGTAATGCAGATTCCCGAAAAAAAGAATATTCCACCACCAAACGAATATTCCCAGATAATAATGAATATTTTATAACCACTTGCTTTTTTTGTAAACTTTGCACATTTCACCCATAACCAAAGAATTATATCAAATTAACCCTTATTAATTTAGAATAATGAATAAAGGAAAATTCAATTTTATTTATAATAAGTTGGGGTCTTACAACCTCCCCTCCTTATGAAATTTCGTCCTCGAAATTGACGTACGTACCTGGTATATCGAAAAGGTGAGGGTACCTCGCTTTCATTTCCGATTCAACTCCCATGTCATTTCCTCAATTGCATGGTTTCTCCACAAAACCTTAACTTGTGGTATAACCTTCGTCATGTAAGACATGCTTTTTCTATCCAAAATCTCAACGGTATCTCCTCGTAGGTTAAATCTTGACTATCTCGTCTCGGTTCTAATGCAATAATGTGGTTCGAGTCTTTCACATATTTACGAAGCATAGATATGTGGAATACATTGTGAACACGAGACATACTTGGAGGTAACGCGAGTCTATAGGCTACGTTTCCTATTCGGTCGAAGAATCTCAAATGGACCAACAAACCTTGGATTGAGCTTTCCCTTTTCCCAAATCTTGTAACTCCTTTCCATGGAGCAATACGTAACAATATATGATCTCGATATTAAACTCCACGTCCTTTCTATGAAGATCGGCATAACTCTTTTTGTCGATCTTGTGAAGTTTGAATACGTTGTCAATCATTTGGATCTTTTTCGTAGTCATGCGTACTAATTACGGTCCCAACAATGTTGCTTCTCCCACCTCGTTCCAAATCTTTGGAGAACGACATTTTCGTCTATCTAACGCCTCAAATGGAGCCATGCTTATACTTGCTTGATAACTGTTGTTGTAGGAGAATTCCACCATTGGTAGGTACTTATCCCAACTTCCTTTGAAATCTAGGACCACGAGTCTTAATAGATCTTCAAGGGTTTGAATAGTCCTCTCGATTGTCCGTCTGCTTTGAGGATGGTATCTTTGAATCAATCAGTAAATCCGTGCCCATAGCTTTCTCGCAAGCTAACCCAAAATCTTGAAGTGAATCTCGGGTCACGATCCAAAACTATGGATCTTGGCATGCCATGCAATCGTAAATCTCATTCACGTACATACGAAGCAAGACAAAACTCGCTTCGGATATGAAACTTTGAGTATTCGAGATGCTTTTGTTATTCCCAATAAGACGGCTTAGTAACAGATCGCTTTCTTCCAAAGCGCCACCCATTCGCTCCGCCGCAACAATCCAATAAATTCTCCGGGTAAAAACATTAGACATCCCATCTTCAAACCAACACTTTTGATGTTATTTGACGTACAATAATTTCTATATGCCTATTATGGATCTCGCCCTAATAAGTTTCACGATCGGTAAGAAATGGGCAGACTTGGTTAATCTATCAACAATAACCCAAATTGCATCTACGCCTTGAGAAACTTTGGGAAGACCTGTAACAAAATCCATAGTAATGTGTTCCCATTTCCATTCCGGAATCTCAAGTGGTTGCAATGGACCTTTTGGCACTTGATGCTCCGCCTTTACACGTTGACAGGTTAAACATCTTGAGATAAACTCCGCAATCTCTCTCTTCATATTGTTCCACCAAAATGTATGTCGAATATCATGATACATTTTGGTACTCCCAGGATGGATTGCAAACGGGGTGTTGTGTGCCTCCATCATGATTCTATGCTTCAAATCAGAGTCGTTCGGAACGCAAAGTCTAGAATTGACTCGAAGTATTCCTTCCTCATCAATTCTTGCTTCTGGAACAGCACCTTCTTGCACTTTCTTCTTCATTTGTATCATTGGTCCAGTCCAAGTAGCTTGGCGAGCGCCTTTGACTTTATCGATTAAAGTCGGTTCTACTCGTATATTCGCCATCATCACGTGGGACCCTGGAGTCTTTAATTCTATCTTCATCCTTTGTAAGTCGAATAAAATGGGCCTTTGCGTTGACAATATTGCACTTTCATGCTTACAGTGATGATCTTCTACTCAATGCGCCGCCTATTACGCTCGCTTTTCGGGATGATATTGAATAGTGTGATCGTAATCTTTTAACGACTCCGACCAACGTCGTTGTTGCATGTTGAGTTCTTTTTGGGTGAAGAAATATTTGAGGCTTTTATGATCCGTATAAATCTCTACTTTCTCCCCCGCATACAAGTAGTGTCTCCATATCTTCAACGCAAAACATTGAATCGCCTTAACTCTAGATCATGAGTAGGATAATTCCTCTCATATTCTTTGAGTTAATAAGTGAGGCATAAAGGCTATGACTTTCCCATGTTGCATGAGAACACATCCTAACCCCTTGCCGAAGCATCATTTGTAGATAACAAATCCATCCGAACCGGATGGTATTGTTAGAACAGTGCGAAAATGAGTCTCTCTTGAGCTCTTGGAAGCTCTTCTCGCATTCCTCGCTCCATAAGAATTTTGCATCCTTAAGTCACCGAGTTAACAGAGTAGCGATTCAAGAAAATCCTTCCATAAATCTCCGATAATAACCAATTAAGCCCGAGAAGTCTGCGTGACTTGGTCCACCGACTTCCGGTTGCTCCAACTTTGTATTGCTTCAATCTTCACGTCAACAGATACTCCTTGTTTTGACACCACGTGCCCAAGGAATGCTACTTCCTCGAGCGAACTTCGCATTTCTTGAATTGGCATAAAGCTTGTGTTCACGAAGTCTTTGTAGTACCGAATTTCAAATGGTGCTCATGATCTTCACGGCTTTTGGAATAGATGAGGATGTCATCAATAAAGACAACAAATCTAATCGATCCAAATATTCCTTGAATACACGGTTCATCATATCCATGAAAGCGGCGGGAGCATTAGTCAATCCAAAAGACATGACCAATAATTCATAATGCCCGTGTCGAGTCCTGAATGCCGTCTTTGGAATATCCTCGGTCTTAATCTTGGTGATGATATCCGAGCGAATCGATCTTTGAAAAGAATTGCGCTCCTTATGGCTCGGGTCGAACAGGTCATCAATGCGAGGTAGCGGATACCTATTCTTAATGGTGACATGGTTCAATTCTCGATAGTCAATACAAAAATCGCATACTCCGCCTTTCTTCTTTACGAATAAAACAGAGCTCCCCCCGGAGACGTCTTAGGGGCCAATGAAACCGATGTCTAATAACTCACGTAGTTGGACTTTTAACTCCTCAAGTTCAATAGGAGCCATTCGATATGGGGTTTTAGAAATGGGCTTTGTGCGGTTCAAGGTCGATAAAGAATTCAACATCACGTTACGGGGACCGGCGAGAAGCTCTTGAAATACATCGAAATTCTCTAACCACGTAAATATTATTCAAATCGACTTGTCTTTATTCAAATCCATAACATGGGCTAAGAAAGCTTGACATACGTTTTTCAATAAACGAATAGCTTTGTGGCTTGATATGACAGTGACTAATTTTAGTGGTTTGAATTCGTATGACAGGTTGGTTAGGAATATGAATATGAAAACTAACCACCTTACGAAAACAATCAATTTTGGCATAATGAGTGGTTAACCAATCAATTCCTAAAATCACATCAAAAGCAAGTATCTTTAAAGAGATAAGATCAACAGGTAATGTGATAGTGCGAACTTGGATCATGCAAGATTTATAAACTGTAGATGTAACGAAGGTTTCACCCAACGGAGTTTCAACAGATAAATCAAAATCTAATTTCTCCGAGTCAAGTTTAAGCGTTGAGCACAAGCGGGAGAGATAAAAGAATGGGTAGAACCGGTATCTAGTAAGGTATAAACTTACAAAGAATTCAAGATTAGCTTACCTGCGTGATCACCTCGTTTGGGTTCCTCACGTTTTGGCCGATCCACGACAAAAAGCTCTTCCAGAACTAGCGATTTGACTTATCCGGACGACCCTTGGAATCACCACTCCATTGAACTTGGTTTCGCTTATAGTACAATCTCGAGCGATGTGGCCTTCCTTTCCACGGTTGTAACATACCTTGGATTGTTGTGGGCGGTTTGGTGATATGTCCTCCTTCCCGCATTTGTAACATCTAATCGGCGGTCGTTCTCCTCCCCAGCATTTGTTGTTGGTCTTTGGTGTTCTTTGTTGATGTCTTCCGTCATTGTTGAATCTTCTCTTTCTACGAAATTTCCACTTGAGTCACCTCTCTATTATCATGTCCACGATTACCACCGAGTGGTTACCGCTTTGTCCGTATTCTTTCTTCCTCATTGGTTATCATCGTTACATGACTACTCTGATTGTGGTCCCTCGGTTGAGTATACTCACTATCTCGCTCTAATAATGAGCCACATTGACACAACATCCGAATCTGAGAGAAAATTTATGAGAGATAAGGTATTGACGAATCTCGGTTTTAGACCTCTCGAAACATACGCGTCATTCGTTCCTCATTCTCCACCAAATGAGGTGCAAACACGGATAATTCTGCGAACCTTGCCTCGTCTTCGAGACACCGTCATGTTGTTCTGCTCGAGTCTAATAAACTCTACCTCCTTCATATAGCGAATACTTTCGGAAAGTACTTGTCATTGAACGATTCTGAAATCTTTCCCAAGACATGTGAAGTGCATCTGGTCAAGTAGATGCTTCACGATTCCCACCAATGTCTGCTTCACCACAAAACATAAAGGTGGCGAATGGAACCTTCTGTTTCCTCCGTGCACCCCAAGACATCGAATATCTTGGTAATTTGCTTGACCCACATTTACGCTTTAATTGGATCCGGCTTTCCATGGAAATCTGGTGGTCCCAACTCCTTAAACCGCTTGTTGCGATGCATCGTAAGGCGTTGCCATCATTTCCACTCGTATTTTGTACACGAGTCTCCTTTATGCCGATTTTGCATGAACTGCAAAAAAGCTTCTAAACATCCCATCGTTCATCATTTGCTCGATTGGCGTTGTTCACGGGAGAGAACATTGCCACTGTTGTTACGCGTTCTCCTCGTTGGTGAGTCTGCTGGCGTCTCCACGGCCTCATAAACTCCATTGTTAACGTTCTCGTGACCCATTCTTAAATCTTGCCATAAAACAAGGGTTAATTAAACAAATTAACATATCACATAATATCCTATATTATGACCAGGCAACAAATAAGCTTAGGTAGGACACACTAGCGAAGGATTTACTCGTCTCTCCCCTCTAGTTCTATTCCCCGATCTCCGCCAGAGATCATATCCTAAGCTCGATACCAACTCGTGGCGCCCCAAAATAGGTATACAACACCCATTACGATTCTCGAGTCGCCAAAATACATGGTATAGAAAGCAAACTACAACTTTGATAATACGGATGTATGTCGTGTAGAATACGACAATACAATTTGTGAGTTTGAATACAAATATTGTCTTCTAGACAATATATACACACCAAAATAAGTCCTCATTAATTATTCATACACTATTTTACGAAAGTGAGGACAAATTAAAACATCTTCCTAGAACCATCACTCCATACCCGACTAGATCCTCGCTATGTTCTCACCTCCTCGAGAAGAAAATGGAACAAAAAGGAAAAGGTGTGAGCTCAACTAGCCCGATAAAAGAATATTATGACTAAGATAATATACAACAAATTATCGTTAGTCTTCAACAGGAAAAATCTAATAGAATACAATAGACAACAAGTTTTAGATCAACAAATGCAATGAAACAACAATCCATTAGAAGAGTCACGTAGAAAAGATTCTACTATCTTCTAAGGTTTAAAAGTCCATCATCAATAGTTTATCCTCAGTAATAACAATCAATATACATCTTTAATCATCTTTGCACTACTGAGGCCAAAGATATTTATTTAGATCACCAGGTTGGTCATGTTCATCTCAACACTGCTCATCTTTTGCACTACGGGCCCAAAGATATTCATCGATTAATCGTTCATCTTTGCTACACGGGCCAAAGATATTCATTTATATCACCATTTAGACCGAGGATGATGAAAAATATTTTTAAAAAAGCGAATCCAAAGTGAAACAAAATGACAAGGATTAAGGATTAAGGATTCGTACTTTATTTTACCCATGTCCAAAAATACTTCGAAAATAATCATATTGGTGTAAAATTCAAGAATGATCAAAACATAGATACAATCAAAGCTAGTATCCGAATAGATATTTTGGACAAAAGAAAAATTTTTATTTTTCTATTGAATAATCTTAAATTCGTGAATAGTATCATTATCGTGAATAATGTCGTATATCGTGAATAGTAACCCCCAAGCACAACAAGTTCCAAATTTGATAAAAAAAGTTCACCAATACTTTGGCATAATGATATTGAAGAAAAAATATCATTTAAGAAGAAAATAATACCCCTTACCTCAAAATAACCGTACTTATGACTGAATTTCGGTATAGTGCTGTCAGAAACCCGCACCGTATAGCAACACTCAAAGTATACTCACAAGAATACGCTCGATAATTTAGAGAGAGAAAGAGAAAACTTTGTTTCGGTGTAATTTTCAATTCTAACTTAGCCTCTATTTATAGGAAAATGTTAGAACGCATGAAGGAGACTAAATTAATAAAATATTAATATTTATAATAATTCCTACGCATGCCATCATTGTTGACAATCAAACCACCACCTTTGAACCAAAAATCAAGATCCCTCATGTTCAAACAAGAGTGGGTCCCACCCATTATTTAATAAAATTATTTTATCTTCCTAAACTTCAATAATTAAGTAGAAAATAGCCCGTTTATTAAAAAATTCAAAACTCATGACTTTCCATGGAAAATTCCATTCTCTACAACTTTGCGTAAGAAAATTTTCCAAATTCAAAATGTAAATTGACCAAAATCACAAACGAAGCGATTTTACGATCTATAATTAATTTTGATTCAAGAATTGTGTCCACAAACACACAAAACATATGTTAAACATTTAATGCCACAAAATACTCTACCTCCTCATATACTCATATATCCCACATTCGTTATAAAATATATCACGCTAATATATTATTAAAATAATATATTTAAATGAATTATTTTATCGTAAAAAGATAAAATATTAATTTTCAACAATTGTCACATTAAAATTTTTCTCCATCTATATCCACATAAAATAAATATTTTCTTTATCATAATAATCAATAATTAATTATTTTAAAATAATATTACGTAATCACATCATCGACAACCGGTAGTTCCTGGAAAGAGGGCTTTCGATAAGGATTTCTCCTTCTTGGCATTGAATTAGGTGACCAAACCTCTCCTTAGATGTAACTTTCTAGACATTGCCAATAATGTTATCGATAATATTATTCAAATAATATGAATTATTGATTTGATAATGAAAAATACCGTGTAATGACAATTATTGAAACAACGATGTACAAAATATCAACGCAAAGAATTATTGAATCAATAAAATATAATATTGAGCGAGAATTCACCGTAACAATTATTGAGTAAGTGCCTTCTTTACGTGGGATCAATAATTCAATAATACTGCGCGTCTGAGTGTGTTATTGTGCGACCACAGCGACATTCAGTATTTTAACCACCAGGTAACCCAACAGTGTTAACGGTAACAATTTACGCCGTTATTTATAAAACTCAATCTTTGTCGTTTTCCTTCATCCAACCATTTTCCGTTATGGGGCCCACCAATGACTGCGCCGTCGTACGGAGATTCCCGACAAAAAGAATATTCCACGACCAAACGAATATTCCCCGACAATAATGAATATTTTATAACCACTTGCTTATTTTGTAAACTTTGCACATTTCACCCATAACCAAAAAATTATATCAAATTAACCCTTATTAATTTAGAATAATGAATAAAGGAAAATTCAATTTTATTTATAATAAGTTGGGGTCTTACACGCGCTCCAATAACTGAGCCCTATTTACAACATCTTAGTACAAACACAGTTTATGAGAAATAAGATATTGACGTATCTCTGGTTTCAAACCTCTTAAAACATTCGCGTCATTCGCCTCCTCATTATCGACCAAATGGGATGCAAACCGGATAACTCCGCAAATTTAGCCTCGTGTTGTGACACGGTCCATATTGTTTTGTTCCAACTTGATAAACTCCACCTCCTTCATGTGACGAATACTTTTGGGAAAGTATTTTTCATTGAATAAAGACTTAGAACTTCTCCCAAGACATCTTGAAAAGGCCAGTGAGTACGTTTTTACTGATTCCCACCAAGAATCGCTTTCTTCACGAACATAAAGGTGGCAAAGGAACCTTTTGCTCCTCTCGAGCATCCCAAGACATCAAATATCTTGGTGATCTGCTTTAACCATGTCTCCGCTTTAAGTGGTTCTGCTTTTCCAAAAAAGTCCGGTGGTCCCAACTCCTTGAATCGCTAATGGCGGTGACCAACCGTGGTTGCCATTGTTTCCTCCGCATTATGAATGAGTCTCTCTCGTCTGGTGTTGCATGAATTCTAAAAAGCTCCTAAACGTACCGTCGTTCATCATTTGGTCAGTGTTGTTATTTACAGGAGGATTATCGCCATCCTGTTGCACATTGTCCTGATTATTGATCTGTGGAGACTCAACGATCTCTTGTGCTCCATTGCTATTCTCAATATTCTCGGATGCCATTTTCAAATACTGCCACAAAACAAGGGTTAATTGACATGAAACATATTATCCATATACTCTGACCAACCAATTAAATATCAAATAAACTTAGGTAGGTCATACTAGCGAAAGAATTCCCCGTCTCTCCCCTCATAGTTCTAGTCTCACATTTTAGCCAGGGATCATATCCCTAAGCTTTGATACCAACTATGACGCCCCCAAAATAGGTATACATCACCTATTCTCGAGTCGTCAAATACATGGTATGTAATACAAATACAACTTAATTATACAACCGTCGTAAAGTACGACAAAAACATAAGTCGTGAGTTTTAATACAAATATTGTCGCTTGCAGACAATATACAACATCAAATTCAATATTATTACATTTATTTTCCACTATTTCAATCGAATAGTGAGGACTACTAATGCTATCATCTCGTCCGTCACCCGCTTCACGACTAGTCCTCGCTACGCTCTCATTTCACAAGAGAACAATAAAAGTAAAAGGGTGAGCTCAACTAGCCCAAGAGGGAAATATTATGACTAAGATAATGCGTAATATATTATCGTTAGCCTTCAACAGTGTTAAACTGATACAATATAACAACCATCAAGTTTAACTGCAGTGAAACAAGCAATCCATTAAAAGAGTCAAGTAGAGAATAAAATCTACTGTCTTTTATGATTTAGAAAGTTTTTCATCACTTTTATCGCTGGGACTCAGCTTAATAAATAATCCACATCATGGAATCACCCCTGCACTACGGCCAAGGATATTCTTTAGTATCATGACCATAATTATCCATGCACTACGGGCCAAGAATATTTGTGTATTCAATAATGGTCATGATCATGCCAACATTTGTCCATCAATGCTCTACGGGCCAATGAGGACTTTTTCCACATCATTTGTAACATTACGGTCATGATTACAATCAATAATCCTCGTCATAATCATACCAAGTCCATCTATGCACTATAGGCCACGATGACTTTCAACAAAATATAAACATGAGGATGATGACAATGATATAAGAATTCAATAAAACAAGTTCAAGAATTAATTTATCCGAGATCTAATAACGTCCAAATTGTCAACATGATCTTTGCTTTGTAGAGTAAAATTCAAGAATGCTCGTAAGAATATTTCCATGAAAAGATCTTTGGATGAAGCGCCAAATATCAAGGATATTCCACTAATTTCATGGAGTATAAAGTCAAAACTTTAACCAACCGAGTATAATAAGGAATGGAATAACAAAAGAAATCACCGTGCATGCGATAGATCAGCACATGTAAATTATTCCAACGAATAATAAATAATCGGAATCGGTCCCACAGAAACGCATGCCTGATGTGGATATTCCAACGTAATAATAAAGATTTTAATCAGTCCCGCAGAGAACGCATTGATGTGATATTCCAATGTAATAATAAAAAGACGGAATCGTGTCCGGCGTAAAAGCGCACAAACGGATATTCCAATGTAATAATAAAGATTTTACCAGTCCCAAGAAACCTTGAAACGCATGCAGGATGTTCCAAATGTAATGATAAAGAATGGAACAATGTAAGAATTTCACCAAGTATAGGGTAGCTCACAGCGTATCTGAGTTATTCCAACGAATAAATAAAGAATGGAATAACAGAAGTTCTCTTCAAAGATAAGAAAGAAATAATACCCCTACCTTTAGAAAAACTGGATATTGGAATAGTGAGGTAGCAGACTTCTCTTCTTCTTTCTATAATTTCTCTCTATAATAATCGCTCTAAAGCTTTTGTGAATTGGTGAGAAATGAAGGAATAATGAGCTTCTATTTATAAAAAAATATAGTTTCGATAATTGCACATTTTTGGGCTCGAAAAATTTCAGTACAATACCTCCAACTTTTCCTTTATTTTTAATTTAGTCATAGAAGTATTATCAAACTTGCACCACCTCCCCTAATAGTAAATAATGTGATTCAATAGTAAATTATGTGAATCAATAGTTCTAGACATGTGAAAATACGAATTAAAGTATAGTACCTCCATCTATAACTTAGTCATGCAAATATTATCAATCTTGCACCAACTCCCCTAATAGTAACAAGAATATGAAACAATAGTATATACATGTGAACAAATAGTTATAATCATGTGAAATAATAGCAATCAATTGCTCATTTATCCTAAGTTAAATACCCCATTGGTCAATATAACCTCCAGACATCAATTATTATCGAAATAATTGTCGATTTTCACTAACACAAATAATTCCAACACAATGAAACCATTTTTATCAAAAATATAAATTTTGAAATTTTGAAGTTTGACTTTTCCCGAAAAAGTCAACTATTAACTTTTTTGACCAAATAGTGAATTCCGGAAAATTTTGTGTTTATAGACAATTTTTACTAATTTCATCGTTCCGGACTCAAATATCACGTCCGCGTCTCTAAATTCAACTCCGAACACAACTTCAATTTAATAACATTCATCATTAATATTATAATTCACAATATTTATCAACCAATTCGTTCCTAGGAAGAGGGCTTTCGATAAGGATTTCTCCTATCATGCCGCAATTAGGTGACCAAACCTTTCCTCGACAAAACTTCTGTGACATTGTAAATATTGCGAATTTAATAATATGAATAACTTTATCGTCTCAATTATTGATTTAATAAAATAACATATCATGCGGATGATACTATGACAATAATCGAATCAATAATACGAGATATGATGCAAAGAATTATCGTAAAGCAATAATTGAGTATAACCGAGTGACTTCTCACGTAAGCATCAATAATCAATACCGTGCGCTACTATGCAACCACGCCAGATTCTTTATTTTTTTACTATCGGGTAGTTCAACGAGCTAATCGGTAAAACTTCCTATGTTATTTTCATAAAGTATTTTTTTGTCGCTTTCTCGATCCGACAATAATTCCGCTAATGTGGGTCCACCAATGATTGTCTTAGTTGCATTTAATATTCCCCGTTAAAATGAATATTCCCCACCAATTGAATATTATATAACAACTTATGTACTTTTGCAAAATTTGTAAATATTACCCACAACTATAACATTATATCAAATCCACACCATAATATTCAAAAATATATTTCGAGAAAATTTAATCTTTATTCAAAAAGTTGGGGTCTTACATTTGGCCTGTAGTGTAAAGATGAACTGTTGTTGAATATCTTTGGCCCGTAGTGCAAAGATGAATTTATTAGTATGATTATGAACAGGAACTGTGATTTGGTATAACCATGATCTTTGATGTTTCATGTAAAAATAGGTGATGAAAATTATCTTCGTCCTGAATGCGAAAAGGAATTTAGAACTACAATTATGATTATGAGTTATTCACATGATTGTGGACAGGAACTGTTGATTGATGTTATAGGGTTAAAACATTGTTGGTGAACTTTTAACATGGAGAAGATAATAGACTTTATGGTCTATTTGACTCTTCTAATGGATTGCTCGTTCTGCTGTAACTATGGTTGAAAAGTTTTATCATCTACCATATGTTCTAAATCTCTGATTTATTACTGTTGAAGGCTATTGATAATTTATTTATCTTTAGTCATGATATTCTTTACTGAGCTAGTTGTGCTCACCCTTTTGCTTCACAATTCCTTTCAGGTAATACAAGTGTAGCTGGGTCGAGCGGGGGTAACAGAGGAATAGAATGGTGGTCATCATTTAGTAGTTATATTTGTTGAATCAAATAGGGTGAAGCGAACCCAACGTTGGAAGGGTGTTTTGCCACTATCATACAAGATGTCTAATGACATACAACCTCGTATCATCATAAGACAGGGATGTGCTCATCCACTTGCTGAGTATATTTACAAGCACTACCTATATAATCTTGGTGGTTGTTTGGAGTATAATACCCAATTATATACAGTGGAGATAATGATATGTCAAGAGAAGACTCACCATTGGGAAGAATATGATAGTAATCTTCTCGTTTTTCTTTGGGGTCTATTGGGTAAACCAAAGATAATTTTGTGGGCATATGATATCTATAATAACCTAGATGCATGGCCTCCCATGTACGAAGGTTTCCTTGAGCACTTCCCAAAGATTCTAATTTCTAAAACAATTTTTGACTATACCTTTATGTAAGGTGTCATTATGGGGTGTTGTCCACAGTTGGGACATGAGTCACAGTTGGTATATATTTGTATTTAAACTCACAGTTTAAGTGTTGTCGTATCTTGCACGACAATTGTATTAATAAAGTTGTAGTTGTTTTCTGCACCATGTATTTGGCGACTCAGAATGGGTTGGATGGAATGGACCTGTTTTGGGGTTGTCACACCTCCCCCCCTCTAGGTGTGCTTAATTACAGAATTACACCCACAACAGAATTACTGCCGGATATAGAAAATGACATAAATAACCTATTTATAAAAATAAACGACAAAACTTTTATCGTTAACTGTTGAAAAACCTAGTGATAAAAGTACAATAATACGCGTGGTTACACAGTAGCACATGGTATTGCACAATATCTTTGATTATTGATTCTTACGTAAAAAGTCAATGAGTTCATTTAATAATTGCCACAGCAGTTGTTACATAGTATCTGATATTATTGATTCAATTATTGTCACAGTATCATTTGCATAATATTTTACATTACTAAATCAATAATTGAGATGACAAAATTATTCATATTATTATTTGCATTATCGACAATGTCTAGAAAGTTATGTCGAGAAAATGAGTTAGGTTATTAATTGCGCGCCAATAAGGAGAACTTATCATAAATTCCCCTTTTTCCTAGGAATGATTTGGTTGTCAATATTGTGAGTTATAATATTAATGATGAATAATTGTTGAAAGATTAAAAATGTATTTATTGAAGATAATGTTGGGCTTCGGCACATAAAACGCAGCGGAAATTAAACAATTTAAAGTGCAATTTTGAAACCCTAAAACAGGATCCATGTGAAAACCATATTAATTCAGTGGTTAGAAATTTATACTGATTATTGAAGCTAGAATCGATGCGGTCGAATCTCCAACGCTATCCAAATGAACTGTGTCTCTACGGTATCCACACGAACGCCCCACAAATTGTCGTACAATCTGCAGAAAAAGGAACCGCGGTACTAGCCACCAAGGATGAGGATTTTCAAAACTGTTTTTCTCTAGTCTCTCTCTAAGAGCGGCTAGGGTTTTGGTTAATCATTATTCTTCCTAAATGGCTGATATATCTTATATATAGCAGTTAGAAGGAATTAATCAAAACCTAATCTAATTAAAATCCGAATTTATATATATATATATATATATATATATATATATATCTTAATTAAGTCTTACTTAATTAATATATATATATATATATACAAATTATCCTTTTAATTTAAATACTATCAATCATATTGATATATTTAAATCCTTACAATTTAAGTTAATTCCCTTTTAAATTACGTTCTATGTGTGTGACCCTATAGGTTGTTATTACGTTGTCAATAATTTTAAATTATATTATAAAATTATAAACAGTGAGCGTCATCTAGTAATGCATCACTGCTACCCAAGTAATAATAAGATCGATGATTCAATGCAACCTTTTTGTGACCAATGTTTCAATGTAATTTAATCCTTTTAACCTTGACATCATATATTAAACTCGAGTCATGGAATGTGTCATACTCTTCATAATTTAATCTGAGTTTTCTTGATCAATGAGTAGACTATATGAAACAAATCACTATTTGAGCATGGTCATGCATTTCATAGTCCTACTCAATCAAGAGGCCTATGGATATCATCCCTATTATATAGGAGGGTTATATTCCATCTAGATCACTTATATTCCTCACACGATTCATGACGTACCCAATAATCACCTTTATAGTCCACCCTATTAAAGGTGACCTGTGATGATATCAAAGTACATAAATTTCCGTGTAGTAATATAGTGATTTCAGGTCGGAGGATCATTACAACATTTTCACTATAAGAATTGCTAATGACACTTTGCATAATGCTCCACATAGAATTCTCATGGTGGGTCTGTCCGGTACATCGTTCTTGTCGACGTCTGGATTTTTAGTTGTCCCTTTTTCGTTACTTCTTCTTTAGTGTTCTCATATTAGGTGAGATTTGTTTGAAAAAATAAGTGAAAATGGTCCGACATGTATAATGTCGACGATGGACTGTTAAGAGTCGCCAATTGGTTTTTTAAATGGTTGTACCAACACAACTGAGAAAAGGTTTGCACATTGACCCGATGATGTGACATCGCTAAATCTGCCTGTGAAACCGAGATTCATTAGGGTCCGGGGACTTGATTATGCGGAGGAAAGGTGTTAGGCACCCCCCGACATCCGTGTTACCACAGTGACCGCCACTTTTTAAGAAACTGTTATCTAAATGTGTGTGTGTGTGTGGGTGGGTGGGTCAATGTGCTGTTTATTTGGAAGTAGTGCGAGGCCTCGTTCGCACCTATATACACAAGGTTTGAATTTATGTAAAAATTCAATTTTTAGCAAGATATGGCAATGACATTTTATAAAAGAGGTTTTTCAAACCCTTATGCTCAATAGTAATTGAGACCTTTTACGCTTCCATTTTATTAAGTGTTCGGCTTGGTTGCTTTTATTTTCGAGATGTGAAGCATCTATAAGAAAATAATGTACAAAATAATACCGACTTCCTCATGGGTATAGAAACTATTTGAGGAAATTCAGACACTGCATATAAATTTACAAGCTGCTTACAGCTGAAAATGTCCATCATGGGAACCGAATCTAGATCCAATAATTTGAATCTGTGATCACATGATTCTTAGGCTCACATGATGCCGCAATTTATATGAAAGCAGTAAGCAGGTATATATATATATATATATATATATATATATATATATATATAGACATGATCAACCACCACGAAGCACCTCCATGGGGGATCAGAAAATGTAAATAAAGTTATAAAAGCCATCAACCGCCACGGAGGAAACTCCAGGCGGGACGAAACGTAAAGAAAGCTGTAAAAACGATCAACCACCACGGAGGAAACTCCAGGCAGGACGAAACATAAAGAAAGCTGTAAAAGCGATCAACCACCATGAAGTAAACTCCAGGTGGGACGAAATATATATATATATAAGTGATAAACGCACCAGATGTAAAATACAGGCTCATCGAACAAAGTTTGATACACAGTCCATATATATATATAAGTATATATATATATATATATATATATATATATATATATATATATATTAAAGCAATAAATGCTCCAGACGTAAGTCTAGGCTCATCGAACAAAGTCTGACACACAGTTCATATATATATACAAAAGCAAATAAATGCTCCAGACCGAAGTCTAGGCTCAATCGAGGCATAATTCGATAATGTTAGTCCATATATATAAATATATATGTATATACAAACTGAAATAAAACCACGGACCAAAGTCCGGGCAAACACATGCAACACGACTCTCAACGTGAAGAAAGGTGTGTGCAAAGATGAAGAGAAATACTTTAACGTGTGTGAGAAGGCTTACAGTGGGCTGCCAAAGAAGACTTCTATATCTTTAAAGTGGATAAACACTCGACTCCCGCCGGTACAAAAGTAGCTATATGTGAGCTCACAAGTGTTTAAAATGAGAAAGCACTCAGTATATTGTAAGTACGGAGCAAATTGGACAGGGCTTCCTCGCCTTTTTTCTCTTACAAATGGCCACCCCAAGCCCTCTATTTATAGACGGGGGGGCCGCAGAAAACCGTCGCGTCGTCTCATGACGCGTCACGCAAAGACCGTAATATCCACTCGAACTTTCAGAATTGCAATCCGGGCATCCAACTGAGGTATGTAAGACCTATTTCGGACCGCCTGTTATCGAGAGTTACGCAATGGCATGGGATTAGAGGTTGTACGAAGTCAGGAAGATGGGATGGTGCCCTCCGGTCTTTAAGCTTCAAATTCTATCCGTTACCCTGCATAATAGTCACTCGGGATTGGTTTTCCTTGATTCTTGTGGGACATTATTGTATAAAAATGTATGTATGAGATGTTGAGACGACGTGATGTGGCGTCAAGGTGGCGAGATGACGACTTTGCCCCTAACCGGGGTTATCACCGGTTTGGGCTGATAAAGCAAACATTGCTTAGGATTATCGCTGAGATTGGACTGCTGCAAGTGTTGAAGGTCCTCAATGTCATCTCTGAGGTGTGCCTGTCTTCCCGGTGTTATCTCCGGGCCTTGTACTGAGTGCCTCGGTGTGTATGCCGAGGTTGAAGCTGATTGCATGCATTTGAAACAAGCATTTTCGGGGTTATCGTTTAATCGCATTCCTCGGGTTATCACCAAGGTTGGTATTCTTACTCCCAAAGTTGGGGACTGAGACTAGATACCTCGGGGTTATCTCCTAGATTAATCGGTCTTCTCCGGTGGAATTTCCGGTATTGGAACTGCATGCCTCGGGGTTATCTCTGAGGTTGGAACTGTTACTCCTGGTGTGTGTTCCAGGGTTGAGACTGAACTTCCGGTAGTATCCGGACTGGATGTGAGCTATTTTCCATGGTTATCTCTGAAAGACGAATATGCATTCCTTCAAAGTCAGTGACAGGTGTGCAGAAAATTTCGAGTGTCTACAGATGCCCCTCTTTATCCATGCAGTGCAATGCATGGGTAGGATAAAGAATCCTAGACACTTAAAATGCAACATGATGCAAATGTATGATGTATGTGTGTGGGGTTGTTGCCCAACATGCGGGGGATTATTGCCGGCTCCTTGTAGCTTCTACCGAGGATTGACAACTATGACCCGATTGGATGTGTGATCCAAATCTTTTAGGATGTTGACATTGGGGTTGTCACCAAAGTCTTTAATCCTTGACACAGACTTAATTCCGAAGAGGTGCCTCTTGTGTGTAAGAGATCTGTGGGGATACAGCTTTGTCTGTTTGAGGATGTGTATAACATATTCCATCATCTATCCTCTTCGATGATGCTGACCTTTCCTTGTTTGTATCGCTAGGATCTATCAAGGTTCTGTTGGATTTACTGCCAACAACATATGATGTCAGGGTTGCCTGACCTTCGTTGATGTGTACTTCACCGATGTGTGAATCAACGGATGAAAACCCTGTGGGGTAGACCGTCAAGGCTGCTTGACCTTCGCTGACGTGTGAATCATCGACTGATATGCGTTGTAACCCCCGTCGGGGATCCGCTGGGGAATATGAATACCAAAGTACGAAATCATTGAATAGCTTTCGATGCCTCGATGGGTTTACTTGCCATCAGCTGTAATAACGTCAAGGTTGCTTGACCTTCATTGATACGTACACCAATGGATGACAATGCGTGGTGACCCCCGTCGGGGAATTTCTTGAGAATGCGTGATTCCCCCGCCGGGGAATGCGTTGTAACCCCCGCTGGGGTCTTGATTGAAAATTAGGGTGACGACCCTAATTTGGTGGCGTTGGACCTGTGCAAGGTATTGCCGAGTGTGACTTGTAACATTTGAGATCATTGGCATAGTGTACCTTGTGTTTGGGCGAATACCAATGAGTGATGTGCAGATCCAAGGTTCAATCTGAGAAGACCAGGATTTGTAAGCCATTTTGTTCAATCGCGTAGCATTTTTATTCCTAATTTGACTTTCTCAGTCTATGAGAACTCCTTTGCAACTCAAACTGGACCGAGACGAAGGGGTGGGACCCACATAGGGGTGCCGCAGGTACACCTGCGGCAAATCGTGGATATCAAAATCCTGTAGGTTGCTTTCATAAGTCATTTTCAAGTTGCGCCGTGAAGGAAATCCGAGAGCTCTTCTTCAGATCTGCTAAGTTCTAAGCGATTTTCTATAAATTATGTCACCGCATAAGTGTTCTACACTAATACTAAACGTATGATGCATGTATTTTTTCCGCTTTTTATCCATTGAAAATGACCTATCACATGAAATGCATCTAAACACATAGTAGTGATTATGTATGCTCAAATGACTTGATAAAAAATATTCAACATAGTAAATGTTAGTATTAAACCATGCTGAACATAATGATGTGAAAAAATTTATCTTCTGAGACAGTCAAATTGGCACCTTTTTCTGCTATTTCTTATCCTATTTGAGGATAAATGAGCAAAAGATAAAAAGGCAAAGTACTCCTGGTATTGAGGTTAACCTTATGCATTGATGACTTTGATTTTTAATGCATATGTTTTGTACATGACTTTGGGCAGGTGTGCTACTGAATGGCCACCTAATCATGCCTATGTGCATGTGGATAGTCCGATTTACAAAGGGGACTATGGCAAAAATTTTCCAAAATGTAGGCATTTAATTAACCATGCATTTTTATCTCTACTATAAACATATGTTAAACTAGTGCATGCATGCATGTAGTCATAAAATGCATTTTGAAGAGCTCTCCAAGTTAGAAAATACCACACCCTCTCTGAGGTGATTTGGAGACTTGTTGTCCAGATATTATGGATTCGGATCAGCCGAGTAGTTCCCCTAGGACCACTTCTGGTGTACGGAGGAGGGCTTCTAAAGTGCCTCGACCCCGTTCTATTAGACAACCTCGTTCGTTGGTGGAGGCAGCGATACGTCCAGTCCGGGTTGATGTGCCAGACGTTGAGGACGATGAGGAGGATGTTCTGGTTGCGGATCCTGCTCCTGCTGCACATGCTCCCCGCAGGGACCTCCCTAGTATTCAGCTGGAAAACCCAGAGCTTCTGGGTGATTTGAGCAGACATCCCTCGATGTATTTGCACGCCAACGAGGTACGACATTAGATCTTGATCTTCCTTCTTTCCTATTGATGAGGAGTATAGGATTTTGATGTTGATCTCTATTTTATGTAGGTTCCTGGCTTTACACAGCCTCGAGGGAACTGGTTTAGCATACACTCCATGTACCAGGCTCTTCATCCTGACTATAGAGCTATTGTGCATGACTGGGGATTTGGAACATTCTTTTCCATCCTTCCCCGTCGTTGTCCCTGGGGTTATCTCAAGGCATTGTCTGAGCGATGGTTTCATCAGACTCAGTCACTCCATTTATTGGACTGTGAGGTGACGATAACGCCGATGGATTGGCGGTTTATCACAGGTATGGAGTTTGGAGGGGCACCAGTGCCTTATATGACGAATATTACCCCTACTACCGTCAGATCCTTACTAGGAGTTCCGACGGAGGCGCTCAAGGGCAGGATAGTCCGTATGGGTCTTTTGAACGTGGATGCTATGAGTGTGCTTTTGAGTGAGCCCATGCCAGATAATGTCAGAGTCAGGAATCGCATTCTTCGGCGATTGTTCCTGATAATCATTAGAGGCTACTTCATAGCAGATAACTCTTCTACGGTGTCGTTTGCTTTGGTCAACGCCACACGTCATGTGGACCGTATTGGAGAGTATGATTGGGGTTCCTACACCTTTGCCTATTTCCTCAAGGGCGTGCGTATGTGCTCGTAGGGTTTGACTGAGGCTTGGTTAGGATTCTACCCATTTTTTGCTAGTGAGTATTTCTCTTATTATTTCCCATATATAGGTTAAGAGTGTTTACTGACCGCAGATATTTGCCTTTGTATTGGCAGTTTTGGGCCTATGAGAGGCTTCCATGTTTGCGCCATGTGAGCGTGTTAGGTTTAGACACATATTCACAAGGACGACGATGACATCATTCCATATTGGCCGAGGTCCATGTAGCTGAGGGTTTCCCTCATTGTCGTCTACAGCTGGAGTTGTTGACAGCTGATATTATTACATGAATTCCCTATTCTGGGGAGCACTTGGCCATCGGTTTTGAGGATGGGTACCCGACTGGTGTCGAGTATGTGATTTCCACCCGGAGAGTTCCTCTCTTTACATATGGAGGATGAGAGCTCTATTTAGGAGAAGGTGTTATTAGGAGCACCACAAGAGAGATTCATATGCCGATCTTGCCTCCTATCAAGCGTCACTGGCCTGTATCGTAGTCACCCGTCACTGACATCCCATTGTTGGGGGTTGATGATTTTGCATTATCAGAGGGCCCCTGCACTCGGGAGATATTCCAACGTTGGTGGTTCCCTCGCACTATTGGAGCCCAGACCTGCGCCACTCAGTTCATGGGGGATATGGTTCTAGGATCCGTGATGATGACAAATTGGCTAGCCTGTGTCCGAGATCCGACTCATGTTACACAGATTGACAGTTTGAACCAAATGATCGGATCGGGCATATTTCTTTATCCGGTATTTAAGCGTAGATCCGTGAGGCAGTCATTCATTTGATCCTTTCACCAAAGTATTTGGCCCCTCAGATGACCCATTTGGCTTTATCGGTGCATATCCTCCTTTGTATAAGCCTGACATCCTTGTTGATAGAGATCCAGTGACTCAGGAGGAGTTACATCAGGTGGACATGATTGATGATGTAGATATTGACACCATAGTCTTCTTCTGATGTGTATTCTCATTATCTCTTTTGATAGGCCTCTGTTAGTTATTGGGTGGTTGTGCTCTATTCTCGCTATATCTTTTGATAGGCCTCTGTTAGTAGTACGACGTTTGTGCCCCATTTCCTTGTATTTTTAGTTGTATAGAGATGATGTATGTAGATGATGATATACTTAAGAATGTATGTGTAGTTTTCCATTCCCTATATCATATTGCCATCTATTACCTATAATGCATGTATCATGTTATGCATATATATGTATTTCCAGAGATATTCAGTATTGACCCCTAGATGGTCTTATGACACGACCCGTACAGATGTCTTCTTCGACAGTTAGCCGTATTGATCATACCCCACCATTATTGGTGGCATCCGTATGCGATCATGATAATGGTATAAGACATGTCACCATCGATTGTGGTGGCCCGTAGATCACTTGTTGCAGCATACTATGACCCTGTTGATGTTTCAAGTTCCCACAGGATTCGTGGATGACATGATGGCATATTGGGTATCGGAGAAACAGGTTTTCCGATTTGGGACCCAGGAGTTGACTCCCACTCTGGAGGAGTATGCACGATTGACTATGCTGCCACTAGACAGACCTTACGTGCATATGGCTCTGGGGGACATGAGTCGACGGTCCATGACCTTCACTGGATTGAGGCGTAGGGTGGTGTGGGATGAGCTTACATCTGGCCACGTTATATCCCATCATTTTTTGTTTGACAGATTTGGCTCTGAGGATAGTTACACACGACATTCCGGGGATTTCACCACACTGGAGGATCATTGGCGTCTAGCCAGGGTGGATGTACTAATATTGTGCGTACTGTCATATGTATATATGCCATGATATATAGATGAGTTAGACATAGGAGTTATATTGGCAGTGAGAGCTTGCAGGGAGGGTCATACCATCATACTGATGATTATAGCGAGAGACTACGAGGTCGCCTACATCTTCTTGCTTATCTCGACATGAGTGTTTACTACGGCCAATTTTGGCCATGCTTTGACGTGTGGTTTATGTCACACTTGAGACCGATCGACACTTTTAGACGGCATGGATATTGTTTCAC
This sequence comes from Panax ginseng, assembly GCA_020205605.1. Lineage (NCBI taxonomy): Eukaryota > Viridiplantae > Streptophyta > Magnoliopsida > Apiales > Araliaceae > Panax > Panax ginseng. Next base: position 29,846,456 of record CM035141.1, read on the forward strand.
CCATGATATAGCCATGTCATACTCCTTTCAGCCTGCGGAGTGTTTGGACGCTATGTCTTGGTCGGTATTTTTGACGAAGATCAGCGATCCGTTTAGCATATTGTCGTGTTCGGGGCTCAGCTCACCTTACAGCTTTATTACTCATGCTCCGGGCATGGATTACCTCCCTCTGGCTGGTTTGAGGGGCATGACTACATATCACCTGATGGCCGTGATGTCGCAGTTTGATCAATTTCAGGTTTTTCATCCTTTTGAGGGGGCGCTGGGCCAGCGTTTAGCTTCTCGCTATCTTTCATTAGAGGATCGATCCCGTGTGTATGCTTGTTGGGATCAGCGTGAGGTAGCTTCTTTCTCTGTTAGCCATCCGAGATGTTTGCCAGAGTATTCTGCGTGGATGGAGACAGAGATTTCATCGGCTGCGGTAGTATCCACAGTACCGGATAGTGATTCAGACGACGGAGAGCCCATGGAGGACCTTGATTCCCACATCGAGGAGGAGCTACTTGCCGGGTTGCCAACATCTCCTTTAGATTCTCCCAAGATTAAATTGTGATCTGAGATTCTAAGACAAGATTTTTGACGCAGTCTTCTTCATCTGATGACCTTTGAGAGAGACCAGGCTAGAGTCTTGATGTTTGACAGCCCTTGATGGGAGAGACGCAGCTCTGCTAGAGAGAGAGATGATGCATTAGCTCATGAGACGCCATTGGCTTTGTCGGCGAGACGCGTTGGAGGTGGAACAGTGGTTTGCCAAGGAGTTAAGATCGTGGATCTTAAGCGAGAATGAGGAGATCGTGGGGGAAATGGGTATACACAGGCTTGCAAATTTTTTTATATATAGTCAGCCAAAACAAAGTCGTTTTGGATAATTTGTTTTAAAAATTTTTTACAAGACTTCCACCTCCCATGTCTGTATAAGGCTTCTCTCCTCCTAAATCGCGCATAAGGGCTTCATGCTTCTAATTCATGTCGAAGAACTACCAAAGAATGCACAAATAAAATAAGAAGATGTATACACTGCTAGTATTTTAAATATTAAACTATTTTATAATTAATTTATTAATTAGTATTGTAAATTATTTAAGAAATATTATTAAGTATAAAATATTATTTAAAAAATGCACAAAAAAATTTACGTGTTAAAATTTCACAAAATATTATTTGTGGGACTGAGATTATGAACTAAATATTGATAACCAGACCAAAACGAGCCCAATCCAACATATAGGCCTTTTCCCTCAATATGCCCAGTACCAATTGTCCTGAATTGTCCTGAATCAATTTTTTAGCTCAAACTCTCTCTCTTCAATGGTGGAAGAGAATGAAGAAGCAGCAAATTCGAGAAACTGCTCGAATCCCAAAGAAGCGGCTTTATGTGAAGACTGTAAATCAAACCCATCAAAATACAAATGCCCAGGTTGCTCTGTACGTTCTTGTAGCCTCCATTGCGTCAAAGCTCACAAACAAGCCACCGGTTGTACTGGAAAGAGAAAACAGACTCAGTTTGTTCCTTTGTCCCAATTTGATGACAATATTCTCATCTCTGGTAATTTTCCCTAGTTCAATACCTCGTCTGATAATTCAAGTGTTTTTTTTTTGTGGGTTTATACTCCCTTCGTTTTGCAATAAAAGCCCCATTTGCAAATGAAAAAAAAATTGTTCCATAAAAGAGTCCTTTTTTATTGATCATAGTATAAAAGATGTCAAAGTTAACAACACAATTTCAGTACATGCCGCCACTACTAAACTAAACTAAGCACTGATAAATATGGAAGAAAAATATATCCTTAAAGGTTGTAAATATTTTCTTTTCGAACTAATGGAGTATTTGTTTTCATGTGTAAGTTATTGTATTCTTAAGAAAGTTTTTTTCTTTCCTCTCCAACATTTAGGTTATGTTTATTAATCCCTTGTTTGTTTTTCAAATTTAGTCTTGGGACTATTAGTCTAAAAATTATAAAAGACTTAATAGTCTTAATAGTTATAATCTGGGATTATAATCGTAGAATTAATAGTCTATAATCCCAAGCTTGCAAACAAACAGAGCCTTAGATCTTCTATTGTTGACTAGGAATTGATTACCATTTTTTAAGGATATGGTCACGAGTCTTTTTATTTTTTATTGACTTGTTTTCTTTGTATATTAAATTTTGTGTAAGATACTTTTTTTTTCCTTTTTTTTGTTGTGAAAAATGGGTTTTTGCGAGACTAAACTTTAAAGACTAAAATTTATTATTAGAAAAAATATTGGTAAATTGTTTTTACGTGTTTTGAAAATTGGGTAAAAAGAAAAACCTCTCATTTTCTGAGGGAGGGATAGATTTGACCATCAAATTGATAACTTGATTAGGGAGGACTCAAAATACATAACAGACATTTTTGCCAAATGTAGGAAGACATAAGAGAGCCTTCCAACCGCTCCCCTCCCTCCCCCCCAAAAAAAACAAACACTAAGTACATGTACCTTGTTAACTATTAAATAAATCAATTCAATTTTGGAAGATCTTTTCACTGATCTAGGCAGCGCCTATGTAATGCCAAAAGTAATGAGCACGATTGAGGATGTAGCTACACAATGTCAACCCCATGCCGTGAAGCACCAACAGATGCACATGTTCTTCCTTTATATGAAATTATTTCCCGTTAAAATGGTCTCTAGACTCTAGTTGCCTCAAAAGCAAAAAAGAAACTACGTACATGACTTTCCATACTATCAACAGCTCTAGTAGCAAATGCATAAACAGAGTTCCCAGGGAAAATCCATACTTTCTCTTCTTTCCAATCACCACATTTCCCTTCAAATCATTGCATAAAGTTCGCTCTAGAAAAGCATTTATTGTCCAACTACAAAGCATGAACAGTGTTTCTAAAACGTAGGATCCAGAAACGTTTAATGCTACAGAAAGTTCATTGCAACTATTGAGATTTTGAACAAGTTGGGACTGGCCTTGCATAGTTCATCCTCTCTGCATGAAGTAGGCAACTTTAAACCTTTGTGTAAGCTGTCTACAAGTGGTTTCATGCTGGGTGGGGGTTCAAGAAAGCAATCATTATGGTTTAGTAAGGCAGGAAGGGATATATTTTTGGGCTCAAACAGGTATTGAATTGGTGAGATTTGGAAAATATTAAGTTCTATGTTTTTAGAAATATGTGTGCATGATATTTGGACAGCTAAAAATGCAGAGGGGTTTGAGTATTTATTTAAATGGCTATTGTTTTGGGTTGATTAGGAATTGATTTGATAGGGTATGGGGTTGATTGAAGGGCATTTTAGGTCTGCAACGAGTGTATTAAGTTTTTTTATGAGTTTTGGTTTCTAAGACAATATTTAATAAAATGAAGATATTGTTTGTTGGATGGCTGGGTTGGAACTTTAGAGACGGGAAGGGGAGGTGAGAGGCAGCAGGGACCACAGCCAGCCACAAGTGGCCCCCTTGACAATTTATATTTTCATATAGACTCTTACTAAATCGTAGAGAGTAACTATTTACCATAATTTTTTCACCCATTTATTATGGCCCCTCTCTCGAGAAGGTTCAAGGTTCTTCTCTCTCCCCTCCAATCCCCCATCCCCCACCCCGAAAAAAAAATGACAAGAAAAAACCCATCCTTTTTTCTGAGCACATGACAACTTAGTAGAGAAGTAAAGGAAGAAGAAGAGATAATGTCACACCATCCTCAGCACATAAGAAATATTCTAGGATCGGTGGACATATGTAGAACTTCTTTGGTCTTTACAACAAATAATTTTTTTGTAGATCAATATTTCTGAAAATCGTTGACACCTAAACAAAATGAAAAGAAACTTGCCTACAAACTTATAAATCTAACATAATTCACAAAACGAACTCAAAACAATTCCATTCGACTTAGAAATCTGCTAAAATGTTGTGGAGCACATAATCCTTGTTTTAGGTTTCCAAAGTGGATCTCTCTCGTCTAATTATGTGAGTGCCACTACATCACAGCAGTGCACATGCCGAGATTTTACCCTTGAACAGTCTTTAATAACCATCTTGAACTACAATTCAACATGGTTCCTCAAGATCCCCCATGGCCTGTCCCTGATCACCTTTTTTTTTCTTTCTATTTTCTATTTTCTTTTTTCTTTTCTTTTCTTTTTCTGGATAAGTTTCAATGCTATCCTGAGAATTTTCCTAAACTATCTACATGAGTTATAATTTGGTGATGAAGGTAGCAATGATGTTTAACCTTCAATTATTTTGTTTGTGTGCTCATTGTTAGATTATAATATGCTTGAGGATGTGAAGAGGGTTGCTGACTCTGCTCAGAGACAGAGACTTAAGATGTGCGGATATTCTCAATTTAGGCTTCCTTTCCCTCTTAAAAGTCTTAGGAGTGCTGCAGCAAGCCGGAGGACAAAAATCTTATTTCTCTCGAGTGGAATGTCAAAGAGACAAACAAATCAATCATTTTACAACAACAGGTATTAATTAATCTTATGAGAGACATTCATATTAGACTAATGTGACTTATGTGGTCTAGAATCTTATTTGGTAGGTCACTAGGTCTACTATAAATTGTTGGATGCTTTAACTGCTGAATATGATTCTCTTTTGTGTTTGTAGATTTGCAATATGCAGTTGGTTTTCCTCATGTTACCATTTTATGGTCATGTTTTATGCTACTTTCTGTTTGTATGATGGCTTAATGGAAGCAACATTAAGTACCTCAAATCGTCTCTGGTAAATAGGTTCCAACATTTCATTTATGGGAAGTTGAACAGCAAATTGTTATGATGTATGCATGCAACTTGAAATCTATACTGAATTGTGCATGCAATTATTAAGATATTACGATGGCTGCTCTTTTCTTTTTAGTCTAATTTTTTTTTTTTGAAAAATATTGGTCAAGAGAGATTTAGGGACTTTTATTTTTGGGATTGACACTAGTTATCTTAAATATTTTGGGAGCTTTGTATTTGGAGAAGAAATTGAAAAGGTGTTTAGAGTTCTACGAGAAGGCTTAGGGGCTGTGATATCCCATCAACTGCTTGTAACCGAAATTAACAGTACATTAATTCTAATTCAGTGACTTTTGATAACACAAGTTAACTAGATCTTCAAATTTCAGAACAATTAAGATAATTTGACATATTTATTCAGAAAACTATCTGAAATAATTGGCAAGTTATTTTGTCATAGTATTTTTCTCTTAATTAAAATTGCTAGTTTGTTACTTAAAATATGCGGTACTTAAATTTTTCCCTACAAGGTCTTAGTGTGTTGGGAGAAGGTTAGGACTTATGGAGTATTGATCTCCAAACAGGTACATGTATCTAGTTGGTACTGTTACTTATACTTTTATGGCGCTTAATTGTAACTTCTAAATCTATAAAAAGCTAATCTGAATTATAATCTAAGCCTAAGATGTAGGTCAGATTGTCAAAGTAAGGCTTTAGTCATTCTCGTTGATATCTGAATCTCTTTTTGCAGGTTCTTACTTTTAGAAAATGATGCTTTTTGTTCGTGTTGGCCTCAATTATTTTATACATTCTTATTGTTATTGAAAATTGATGTATGGTAGAATTGCATAATTAGTAAGACAAAATTTGTTACCTCTGATGCATGCTTGAATTTTTTGTTGTTGTCCAGCATCTAGGTTGTGTATTTCCTGCTGTTACAGCTTCAACGCATTGCTTCTTTTTGTGTTTCTCTCATATGCACGGGCACTAAGGATAATGTGGTTTCTAATGAATTTTTATTTCTAATTATGTTCCAGGAAGAAGTATATTTCATGGACAATTGAATGGAGGTTTCATTCAACAGATGTTGTATTGCTTGACCATGGGTGAGCATCGATATAAATCCGGAACGACCTATTCTTCTCCTGTCATTTCTCTTTCTTTATCTGAAATATGTTTTCCTTTGTGCTTTTTGAGAACTTGTAAAATTTCATTTCTCATTAGCACATGCTGGGCATACATGTTCACAGATCTCATGCAAATGTTTTTGTTCCAGTGTGGATGAAAATACAAGCCTCTGCTCGGTTATTGAGAACCATCTTAAACCTGGCCCTTGGAATCATCAGTTGAAGCGATTCTGCGAGGAACCACTGCAGTCTCTCAAATTTTTCATCCGAAAACATCTGAAGGTGTTCACATTTTACATTTCTGTTTGGTATGATAATTTTTATTTATTTATTTGTTTATTTCTGTATGAAAACTGATATCACTTTTCAAAAGTTGAGACCAGCATGAATGTCCCCTCGTATGGGTGCAGGACCTTTTTTGAATATGTAGTACTGTGTCCTATTTCTTTAGCTGAATTTTCAAATATTAAGATTTTTATTAGACACGCTTAGTCATAATTTTGTTTGTTGATTTTTTGTTTTCAACATTTATATTTAAACACCAATACTCATAATTACAAATGAATCATTGAGAAGAAAATTATGTCCAAGTGAGTCCCATGCAATTCTTAACATTGCAAAATAATTTAACAAAAAATGTAGGACTCTCATTTCAGATGGAGGAATCGGTCTTCTATCTCAAATTAAAATGAACTTGGGATAATTTTCTGATGTGTAGTCTTACATCTATTTGCAATTATGGCTGTCCTATTTTTTAAAAATTGAATTATTTGACCTGCAGGGCTCCAAATCACCCTTCCTTGAGTTGGACATAAATGCTCCAATACGTGAGCAACTAGCCAATTTGGTTCTCATCGAGTACCCTGTTATTCATGTACTTCTACCTTCACACCGTTACGATTTTGAAGTTATCAAAGCTGCTAGTCGTTGTAAATTTGATCTTAAGGAGTCTGTTAGCCATCAAGAACAGTCTCCTAAGGGTGTTTACTTCAGGGAGGAGGAAATAGAAGAGGACAACTCCTCGAATCCTCAGGTTCTGGATCTAATGAAGCATGCAAAATTGGATGGAATTTTCCACAGTCCCCATCAATGCAGAGGAACCGAGAAAAAATTAAATAACATGGTAGACAGCCCATTTTTCTTAAGAATGACACAAAAACCAGTGATAAAGAATGATTTCTGCTGTGAAAAGGCTGAGACAGGAGTTTCTGAAAGCATGGATTTGGATATTGATCAAGAATTAATAGATTCATACTCGGATTTGATTTCAGAAGCAAATCCTGACGTCTTTTTTGATTTTGAAGGGGTGTTTAAGGAGGATGTGGAACTAGAGAAAAGAAATGATAAGGCCGATTTCTGTGAAGTTTTCGCGGTGGAGGAATTAGAGGAAGGAGAGATACCTGCTTAGAACTGCATTCAAGTGTGATTTTGCTTCATGACAACCACCGCAATGTTCTTGCTGATAATGCAATTAAAAACATACTGGATACATTTCTTTAGTTGCTTGGTAGAGTATGTATATATGAAAAATGTGGCCTCTTATGTTTTCTTGTTCTGAATTCAGCACTACTTTGATATCAGAAAAGCCACTTTTAGATGGGTTTTCGCCTGCCTTTGTGTATGTGTACCGACTTTCTGATGGCGATACGGTTGATGGATGCATCTTCACCGTCGATTTCTTGAAACTTCTTGTTGTTCTTTGTGGCACTAACATGATATAACTGCAGAAAATGAATGTTATAGAGGAAGGAATGGAATAGGGGAGGTAATGGAATAGAAAAGGGAATATAATGATTCTAAGGTATTGTATTTGCATGTTTGGTTGGTGTTGGGGAATGGATTGTGGGGTATATCTTGTTGCTGTAAAGAATGCCATTGAGGGTTCCTTTCTCATACACATTCCATCAACACGTTAATTGTTTTTCCCTCGTACACGACTCACCCCCGAAAATAATACTTCTCATGCATTTACTTATATTGAGGTTCCACCTATGTTAACATCACAAGTAAGTTGGAGTTTCACATCGGATACATAATAAAAAAGTGAATGATTAATATACATGAATAGACTGGCCAAGACCTAATGACTTGAATTTTTTGATTAAGTTGGATTTCAAACATGTATTTTAATGCTTTGTGTACCTGCACATGAAGCGCGGACTCCTCGGTTCTTCTCCCAACAACACTCGAGAAATACAACAAATATTCAGCATATTGGTTCAAGAAATTCCTCACTAAGTACCGATCAAATGCCTCAAAATGGTTGAACACAAGAATTGAAAATGGTTTGTTCGTTTGAAAAATAACTGGAATGGCTTGGTTTGTGTCAAAGTCTTGTCAGAGCTCTTGACGTAAATTCTTTGACCTCTGTTGCTGCGGGAGATACATTGGCAGTAAAGGAATTTATTTGGTATTTAAAAATAGGATTGAAATGATCATGTCCAAGTATATGGAGCAATTGAAAGAGTCTGAATATGACCGATTAATTCATTCAAACTGTTTGTTTTATAATTTTTAAACTTTGAATGCGTCTAAATATAACTGATGTATATGTATATAGGGGTGAACATGGTGCGGTTTGAAATCTAAACCGTACACGAAACAGCTTAGGTACAGTTTGACAAATCTAAAACCACATATGAAATCGCTTGTGATTGGTGCGGTGCGGTGCGGTTTTGAACCGTGCGGTGTGGTTTTATTTGGTGTGGTTTCGATTTCAAAATCAATTGAAACAACAAAATTTTATGCAATTTAAATTAACAATTTAACATAACACGATATTAAATATCACTTTTATAACACACACAACTTTACTTATAATGTTTTATCTAAACAAAAGCTAAATAGAACCAAACCCAAATCGTATAAACAAAAGCTGGTATGTATCTATATAAACATAGTGGTGGATAACAATGAATAAAGTTTGTTGGTGGACGTGTTCTTATAAATTATTATTGTTATTATAATGATGATGATGGTAAGCTCAATTATATTCCCATTAAAATTTATAAATCACTCTGGACAACTTCACTGCTTATCTTGTTGGCGTATGGTACGGTTTTGGTTTTATGCATGCGGTTTTGGCCAATAACCAAACCCAAACCGTAATATCGGTTTTTAACCCACCTAAAACCGTCACATACGTCGGAACTGTTGGTGCATTTTAATTGGTGCGATTTTTGATGCACTGTTACAAATAATTTTGTTTCTTACTCAGCCCTATGTATGAGTTAGTACTCATGGACTTTGAACACACCATCTAAAGTTTGCATATGGATTGAGGAACATATTTGCAGCTGCTAGGAAGATCTCATCAATGTCTTTGAAACTTATGTTATTTGCGTATTAATAAATTTTATTTTACCAGCCAAATAAAAATTAACTAACTTTTAATTTGTCAAATTAACTAACTGAACTAATTAAAATTTTTAAATTGGGTCATTCTGTCAAATCTGATTAACAGCTGTCAAATTTTTTCATATGTGGAAGCAAAAAAAAAAGGGAAAATAAAATAAAAAATGAGGTGGCCAATTAGCAACACTGACATGGAAATAATAAAAAAATATTTTTAACTCATTTTTAACATTTTAAAGTTTTAAAAATGACAAAAATATAATAAAACAAAACAAAAACTAATAAAAATAAAATATTTTTTCATTCATTAAATCAATTCTTCTTCCTTCTTCTCTCTCTTCTTCCACCACCACCGCCGCCTCCACCGCCACCGCCTCTTCTTCCTCTTCTTCTCTCTCTTCTTCCACCACCATCAGCTCCACCTCCTCCACTGCCTCTTCCTCCTCTTCTTCTCTCTCTTCTTCCACCACCACCGCTTTCACCTCCTCCATGCATGGGCATATCTACGGCTGGGGTTTTGGATGATGGATCCGTTCGGATCTCCACCGCCGTCGCACCCGCGGCCATCGTGCCACCCACATCGTCTTCTACGTCAACCCCAACAACCCCAACGCCGTCGCCTCTGCTTCCGTCCCCACGCGCGGCCTAGACGCATCCGTCCTTGCCTCCCTCCCGATCTTCGTCTACTCCTCGCTCACCCACCCAAGACCCGGCCTAGATTATACCAGATGCTTATCGAATTTGAAGACAATGAAAAGGGCGAACTTTACCGAAATGCCACCACACTTTTCGGTGAGTGTATTGATATGTGGTTTCATTCTCACTCCACGTGCCCAATTTGCTGGCCCGGTTGAAAGTAGTAGTCTCGGTTGAGGCTCCTCAAAATAACAATAGGTCCTAATTGGTGGTATCTGTGACGCCCCCAAAATAGGTATACATCACCTATTCTGAGTCGCCAAATACATGGTACAGAATACAAATACAATCTTTAATATACAACAAGAGAGTCATGAGTTTTAATACAAATAATGTCTTACAGACAATATCCACTCTCGAATAAGTCTTCATTACATTTATTGTCACACTATTTAACGTAATAGTGAGGACTACTAATACTATCATCCTGGTCCATCACTCCGGTTCCTCGACTCGTCCCGGCTATATTCTCATTTCACAGAGAAAAAAAAAGAAAGGGTGAGCTCAACTAGCCCAAGAAGAAATATTATGACTAAGATAATGCAGAATAAATTATCATTAGCCTTAAACAATGTTAAACTGATACAATATAACAAACATCAAGTTTAACTGCAGCGGAACAAGCAATCCATTAAAAGAGTCAAGTAGAGAATAAAATCTATTATCTTTTATGATTTAAAAAGTTTTTCATCACTTTTATCGCTGGAACTCAGCTTAATAAATAATCCACATCATCGAATCACCCCTGCACTACGACCAATGATATTCTTTAGTATCACGATCACAATTATCCATGCACTATGGACCAAGAATATTTGTGTATTCATTAATGGTCATGATCATGTCAACAACTGTCCATCAATGCACTACGGGCCAATGAGGACTTTTACCACATTATTTGTAACATTACGGTCATGATTACAATCGAATAATCCACAGTCATAATCATACCAAAGTCCATCTATGCACTATAGGCCACATATGACTTTCAAAAAATATAAACATGAGGATGATGACAATGATATAAGAATTCAATAAAAACAAGTTCAAGAATTAATTTATTCAGGAACTAATAACGTCCAAATTGTCAACATGATACTGCTTTGTAGAGTAAAATTCAAGAATGCTCGAATAATATTTCCATGAAAAGATCTTTGGATGAAGCGCAAATATCAAGGATATTCCACTAATTTCATGGAGTATAGAAGTCAAAACTTTAACCAACGAGTATAAGAAAGAATGGAATAACAAAAGAAATCACCATGCATGCGGTACTTGATGACAGAGTTATTCAACGAGAATAACAATAACGAGAACCGGGCGAAAGTAAATTACGCCTTGCAGGATGTTCAAATGTAGAATAATAAAGAATGGAATAACAACATAAATCACCATGCATGCGGTACTTAGCATAGGCAGGTTATTCAACGAGAATACTAAATAACGGAACCGGTCCCACATAAAACGCATACCAGATATGATATTCAATGAATAATAAAGAATGGAATAATGAAAGAATTTCACCAAGTATAGGTAACTTGCGTATACTGAGTTATTCAACGAATAATAAAGAATGGAATAACGAAGAATTTCACCAAGTATAGGGTATCCCGCGTATATAGGTTATTCCAACAGAATAATAAAGAATGGAATAACAGAAGTTCTCTTCATGAATAAGAAAGAAAGAATATCCCTTACGAGTACAACAAATAATATCTCCTACCTTAAGAAGAAGAGTACTGGATATATGAGTAGTGAAGTAGCAGAATACTTTTCTTCTTTCTCTCTCTATATTTTCTCTCTAGAGTTTTAAATGAATTTGTAAGAAATAATGAAGGAATGAGCTTCATTTATAGAATAATGGATTTGCATAGTAACTAACTCATGAGCAGTCTAGATTGATTTACTTTAATGACGGTCCCATATTTAAAGAAAAATCTTTTAAATAAAATATAATATATTCTATTTATAATCTAAGAAAACGAATAACTTTATAAAAGATTTTACTATGCAAACACTATATCAGTAACTATCTGAAAACACTATCGTAATAAAATATAATATATTCTAATTATTGTCTAATAAAATAGATAACTTTATAAAAGTATTAGTCTAATAAAATGAATAACTTTATAAAAGTATTCTGTTTTATATAAAAAACTTTTCAGTTTTATTACATTAATAATACCAATAAAATAAAAGCGGAGTGACTTATCACATAAGCATCAATAATCAATACCGGTGTGCTACTTTATGCAACCACGCCAGACATTCATTTCTTTTACTACTAAGAGTAGTTCAACGCAAGATTAATGGTAAAATTTTCGCCAAGTTATTTTCAATAAAATATTTTTGTCGTTTTCTCAATTCGACAATAATTCTGTTGTGGGGTCCACCAATGATTGTGCCATCGTACGAATATTTTTTGTTAAAACGAATATTCCCCGACCAATCGAATATTATATAACAACTTGCGTACTTTGCAAAATTTATAAATATTACCCACAACTATAACATTATATCAATTTCACTCCATAATATTCAAAAATAATATTTATAGAAAATTCATCTTTATTCAAAAGTTGGGGTCTTACAACCTCCCTTCTTATGAAATTTAGCCCTCGAAATTAGGGTGCGATACACAGTATATCGAAGAGGTAAGGATACATTGACTTCATTTCAGATTCTAACTCCCAGGTCATTTCCTCAACATCGTGGTTTCTCCACAAAACTTTGACTTGAGGTATAACCTTAGAGCGTAAAATATGTTCCTTCTTATCCAAGATTTGAACAGCAACCTCTTCATATGTTAAATCTTCCGCTATTTCATCCTGTTCTAACTCAATAATGCGGTTCGGGTCTTCCACATATTTACGTAACATGGATATGTGAAAAACGTTATGAACACGAGACATACTTAAGCGGTAAAAGCGAGTCATAGGCCACGCCTTCCTACTCGATCGAGGATTAAAAATGGGCCAATGAATCGAGGATTGAGCTTTCCTCTCTTTCTAAATCTCGTAACTCCTTTCCACGGAGCAACTCGTAATAACACATGATCTCCTATATCAAATTCCATATCCGTTCGATGAAGATCAGCATAACTCTTTTGTCGATCTTGTGAGGTTTTTATACGTTGTCGGATCGTTTGAATCTTTTCCGTAGTCATACGTACCAACTCCGGTCCCAACAACGTTGCTTCACCCACCTCATCCCAGCATACTGGAGCCATGCCAATGCTTGCTTGATAACTGTTGTTGTAGGAAAACTCCACTAACGGTAAGAACTTGTCCCAACTTCCCTTGAAGTCAAGGACATAAAGTCTTAATAAATCTTCCAGAGTTTTAATAGTCCTCTCTGATTGTTCGTCCGTCTAAGGATGATATGCCGAACTAAATCGTAAATCCATGCCCATAGCTTTTTGCAAACTAACCTAAAATCGTGAAGTGAATCTTGGGTCTCGATCAGAAACTATGGATACTGGCATACCATGCGATCTTACAATCTTGTTTATGTACATCTGAGCAAGGCGTTCAAGTGTATAAGTTTCGTATTGGTAAGAAGTGAGCGGACTTGGTCAATCTATCAACAATGACCCAAATTGCATCAATGCCTTGAGAAACCTTGGGAAGACCAATGCTTGAAATCCATGGTAATGTGCTCCCACTTCCATTCTGGAATTTCAAGTGGTTACAATGGACCTTTTGGTACTTGATGCTCTGCCTTGACTCGTTGACAAGTTAGACACCTTGAGATAAACAACGCTATCTCTCTCTTCATATTGCTCCACCAAAATGTATGACGAAGATCATGATACATTTTGGTACTCCCAGGATGGATTACAAACGATGTGTTGTATGCCTCCATCATGATTTTATACTTTAAATCGTATCGTTAAGAACACAAAGTCCGGAGTTGACTCAAAGTATTCCTTCTTCATCGATTCTTGCTTCCGCAGATAGCACCTTCTTGGACTTTCTTCCTCATACGCATCGACTCCAGTGCGTAGCTTGGCGCAGCTTTTAACTTTATCAATTAAAGTCGGTTCTACTCGTATATTCACCATCATCACATGGGTCCCTGGAGTCTTTAACTCTATCTCCATCCTTTGCAAGTCACACAAAATGGGCCTTTGCGTTGACAATATCGCATTCACACTTGCATATGATCTTTTACTCAATGCGTCAGCTACCACGTTCACTTTTCCAGGATGGTATTGGATGGTATGATCATAATCTTTCAACAGTTCAAGCCAACGTCGTTGTCGCATGTTGAGTTCCTTTTGAGTGAAGAAATATTTGAGGCTTTTATGATCCGTAAAGATCTTCACTTTCTCCCCATACAAGTAATGCCTCCAAATTTTAAGTGCGAAGACAACAGCTGCCAACTCTAGATCATGAGTAGCATAATTCCTCTCATATTCTTTGAGTTATCGCGAGGCATATGCTATGACTTTCCCATGTTGCATGAGAACACATCCTAACCCTTTGCCGAAGCATCACTGTAGATGACAAATCCTCCGAAACAGTTAGTATTATCGAGCAGTCTTGAAATGATCTCCTCTTGAGTTCTTGAAAACTCTTCTCACATTCCTCGTTCAATAGAACTTTGTATCTTTTCGAGTCACCGAGTTAGTGGAGTAGCGATTCGAGAAAACCCTTCTACGAATCTCCGATAATAACCAATAAGCCGAAAAGCTACGTCTTCGATCATTTGATTTAAGTTGCTCCCGATTTGAATAGCTTGAATCTTTGTTGGGTCAATAGATATTCCATGACTTGATACCACTTGCCCAAGGAATGCTACTTCCTCAAGCCAGAACTCGCATTTCTTCAACTTGGCATAAAGCTTATATTCACGAAGCTTTTGGAGTATCAGCCTCAAGTGTTGCTCATGATCTTCACGGGTTTTGGAATATATGGGGATGTCATCAATAAAGACGACCACAAAGTGATCCAAATATTCCTTAAATAATCGGTTCATCATACCATGAAGGCAACAGGAGCATTAGTCAATCCAAAAGACATGACTAGGAATTCATAATGCCCGTACCGAGTTCTAAAAGCCGTCTTTGGAATGTCATCGGTTCTAATCTTCAATTGGTGATATCCGAAATGAAGATCAATCTTTGAAAAGAATTTGGCTCATTGCAACTGGTCAAACAGGTCATCAATACGTGAAAATGGGTACCTATTTTTGATGGTGACATGATTCAACTCCCGATAATCAATACAAAGTCGCATACTCCCATCTTTCTTTTTCACGAATAGAACAGGAGCACCCCAATGAGAAGTACTAGGATGAATGAAACCAATGCCTAACAATTCCTGCAGTTGAGTCTTTAACTCCTGAAGTTCAATAGGAGCCATTCGATATGGGGCTTTGGAAATGGGTTTTGTACCGGGTTCAAGGTCGATACAAAATTCAATTTCACGCTCTGGGGGTAGGCCAGGAATTTCTTCAGGGAATACGTTAGGAAATTCATTAACAATAGAAATATCATTCAAAACTGACGTATTTTTGTTTAGATATATGACGTAGGCTAAGAAAGCTTGACATTCGTTTTTCAATAAACGAATAGCTTTATGGCTTGAGATGACCATGATTGATTTTAATGATTTGGTGGCTTGAATTCGCATAACAGGTTGGTTAGGAATATGAAAGCTAACAACCTTACGAAAACAATCAATTTTTGCATGATGAGTAGTTAACCAATCAATCCCTAGAATTACGTCAAATGCAAGTATTTTTAATGAAATAAGATCAACAGGTAATGTGAGGGTACTGATTTGAACCAACCAAGACTTATAAATAGTGGATGTAATGAAGGTTTCTCCCAACGGAGTTTCTACAGATAAGTCAAAGTCTAATTTCTCTGGAGTCAAATTTAATCGTTGAGCGCAAGTAGGAGAAATAAAAGAATGGGTAGAACCGGTATAAAATAAGGTATAGACTTCGCTAGAGTTTATGATAAGCTTACCCGTGATGACCTCGTTCGGGTTCCTTGCTGTGACGCCCCCAAAATAGGTATACAACACCCATTCTGAGTCGTCAAAATACATGGTATAGAAACAATTACAACTTTATTAATACAACATAAAAACTGTGAGTTTAAATATAAATATTGCCATCTAGACAATATTCATACCCAAAAAAGTCCTCATTACAATTATTGATACATTAAAACGACTACTAAAACGACTTTCTAGAACCTTCATTCCATACCCCGACTAGTACTCGCTACATTCTCGCCTCCTAGGAAGAAAAATGGAACAAAAAGAAAAAGGGTGAGCTCAACTAGCCCAGTAAAGAATATTATGACTAAGATAATATAGAACAAATTATCGTTAGTCTTCAACAGGGAAAAATTTGATAAAATACAATAGACAACAAGTTTCAGATCAATATTCGCAGCGAAAATAATAATTCATTAGAAGAGTTAAGTAGAGAATGAAATCTACTATCTTCTATATATGAATTTAAAAGTTTATCATCGATATTTTATCCCTGCAACATCAATCAATATATATCTGAAATCAAATATTCATTTTTGCACTACAGGCCAAAGATATTCATCAGTTGGTCATGTTCATCTAAACACCTGTTCATCTTTTGCACTACTGACGAAAGATATTCATTAGAAATCATTCATCTTTGAAGTACGAGCCAAAGATATTCAAGAATATCATCATTTAGAATGAGGATGATGAAAAAATATTTTAAAGGAAACGAATCCAGTGAAACAAAATAACAAATATTAAGGATTAAGTATTTCGGTTTATCCATGTCCAAAAATACCTCATAAATAATCATAGTGGAGTAAAATTCAAGAATGATCAAAACATGGATACAATCAAAGCTAGTATCCATAATAGATATTTTGAAGGAAAAACAAAAATTTAATTTTTTTGTGAATAGTGCCGTATACGTGAATAGTAACCCCGACACTAAAAGACAAGAATTTCACAAGAAAAATCTTACCAGTATTCCGTCATAATGAAATTGAAAGAAATAATATCATTTTTTTTAAAAAAATATCCCTTACCTCGAAAGAATAGTACTTCTGGCTGGAATGCTAAATATAGTGCTGAAGGGAACTTGCACCGTATAACAATACTCAAAGTACCAAAATACTCACAAGAATACGCTCAATATACCGCGAGATAAAGAGAGAGAAAACTTTAGTTTCTGGTGTGATTTTCAATTCTAACCTAAACACCTTATTTATAGGAAAATGCTTAGAACACCAAAGCAGAAAATTTAATAAAATATTATTATTTATAATAACAATTCCTACGCACACCTTTGAATCTGGATTCAGCAATTGAACACATGCAAATGAGGCCCACAAAATGTAAAAAATGTTTTTGTTAATATAAATATTTAAAACTTCCAAAAATCAATTATTTCAGAACTTCGGAATTTCAATAATTCATAACAAATAGCCCTTTTATCCAAAAAATTCGAACCTCATGCCTTTTTCATAGGAAATTCCATTATCTACAACTTTGCAGAAGAAAGTTTTTCCAAATTTTAAACAGAAATTGATCGAAATCCACAAACGGGCGATTTTACAGGCTATAATCAAATTTCAATCAAGAAATGGGGTCCACCGACACACAAAACTTGTGTTAATCATTTAATGCAACAAAAATACTCTTTCTCCTCATATACTCATATATCCCACATTCATTGTAAAAATATCATCATTATTATACTATAATAATATAATAAAATATTATTTTATCAGAAAAGATAAAATATCGATTTTCAACAATTGTCACTTTAAAAATTTTCTCCATCTATATCCACATAAAATGAATATTTTTCTCATCATATAAATCAATAATTTATCATTCACAAATGATATTACAGAATCACAATACTGACAACCAGGCATTTCCCAGGAAAGAGGGGGCTTTCCAATAAGGATTTCTCCTTACTGGCGTGCAATTAGGTGACCAAACCTCTCCTTAGACAGAACTTTCTAGACATTGCCATTAATGTTATCTAATAATATTATTCAGATAATATGAATTATTGCTCCGATAATGGAAAATCTTTGTGTAGTGACAATTATTGAAACAACGATAATATAAAATATCAACGCAAAGAATTATTGAATCAATAAAATAAAATATTGAGCAATAATTACTGTAACAATTATTGAGTAGTGCCTTCTTACGTAAGAATCAATAATTGGTGCAATACTGCAGTGCTCTTGTGCAACAACGCCAGACATTCTTGTGTTTTAACCACCGGGTATTCCAACAAGATAATACTTGGTAACAACTACGCCGTTATTTATAAACAAATTATACTTGTCGTTTTCTTCATCCAATCGTTTTCCGTTATGGGGCCCACACAAGGCTGCGCCGTCATACGAATACTCCCCGACAGTAAGAATATTTCACGACAAAACGAATATTTCTCGACAACAATTAATATTTTATAACCACTTGCTTATTTGAAATATTTGCGCATTTTACCCATAACTAACCACATTAATCAAATTAACCCTTACTATTTCAAAATAATAAATAAAGAAAATTCAATTTTATTTATAATAAGTTGGGATCTTACAACCTCCTCTCCTTATGAAATTTCGTCCTCGAAATTGACGTACGTACCTGGTGTTTCAAAAAGATGAGGATACCTCGCTTTCATTTCCGTTTCCAACTCCCAGGTCATTTCTTCAATAGCATGGTTCCTCCACAAAACTTTAACTTGTGGTATGACCTTTGTGCGTAAGACATGCTCCTTCCTATCCAAAATCTTGACAGGTACCTCTTCATACGTTAAGTCTTCGACTATCTCGTTCGGTTCTAACTCAATAACGTGGTTCGGGTCTTTTACATATTTACGTAGCACAGATATATGAAAAACATTATGAACACGAGACATACTTGGAGGTAACGCGAGTCTATAAGCCACATTTCCTGCTCGATCAAGAATCTGAAATGGACCAATAAATCGTGGATTGAGCTTTCCTCTCTTTCCGAATCTTGTAACTCCCTTCCATGGAGCAATATGTAACAATACATGATCCCCAATGTCAAATTTCACGTCCTTTCGATGAAGATCCGCATAACTCTTTTGTCGATCATGTGCCGTTTGTATACGTTGTCGAATCGTTTGGATCTTCTCTGCAGTCATTCATACCAACTCTGGTCCCAACAACATTGCTTCTCCCACCTCATCCCAACATACTGGAGAGCGACACTTCCGTCCATATAATGCTTCAAATGGAGTCACACCTATACTTGCCTGATAACTGTTGTTGTAGGAGAATTCCACCAATGGTAAATACTTATCCCAACTCCCTTTGAAGTCTAGGACAGAGTCTTAATAGATATTCAAGAGTTTGAATAGTCCTCTCCGATTGTCCGTCCGTTTGAGGATGGTATGCCAAACTAAATCGTAAATCCGTGTCCATAGTTTTTTGCAAGCTAACCCAAAATCTTGAAGTGAATCTTGGGTCACGATCCGAAACTTTGGATACTGGCATGCCATGCAATCTCACAATCTCATTTACATACATATGAGCAAGACGTTCAAGGGAATAAGTCTCCCGTATCGGCAAGAAATGAGCAGACTTGGTTAATCTATCAACAATAACCCAAATAGCATTTATGCCTTGAGAAATCGTGGGAAGACCCGTAACAAAATCCATGGTAATGTGTTCCCATTTCCATTTCGGGATCTTAAGTGGTTGCAATGGGCCCTTAGGCACTTGATGCTCCGCCTTTACACGTTGACAAGTTAAACAGCTCGAGATAAACTTTGCAATCTCTCTCTTCATATTGTTCCACCAAAATGTATGTCGAAGATCACGATACATCTTGGTACTTCCAGGATGGATTGGAAATGGTGTATTGTGTGCCTCCATCATGATCTTGTACTTCAAATCAGAATCGTTAGGAATACAAAGTCTGGAGTGGACCCGAAGTATTCCTTCTTTATCGATTCTTGCTTCTGGAATAACACCTTCTTGTACTTTCTTCTTCATACGCGCATCATTTCAAGAGTTACGTGGCTTGAGCAACTTTAACTTTTTCGTTTAAAGTTGGTTCTATGCTTATACTTGACATCATCACATGGGTCCCCGGAGTCTTGAATTCTATCTTCAACCTTTGTAAGTCACACAAAATGGGCCTTTGTGTTGACAACACTCGTTCCTGCATAAGATCTTCTACTTAATGCGTCAGCTACCACGTTCGCTTTTCCAGGATGGTATTGAATGGTATGGTCATAGTCTTTCAACAGCTCGAGCTAACGTCGTTGCCGCATGTTGAGTTCTTTTTGGGTGAAGAAATATTTGAGGCTTTTATGGTCTGAATATATCTCCACTTTCTCCCCATATAGCTAGTGCCTCCAGGATCTTTAAGCGAAAAACGATCGCTTTACTAACTCTAGATCATGAGTAGGATAATTCCTCTCATATTCTTTAAGTTGTCGTGAGGCATGGGCTATAACTTTCCCACGTTGCATGAGAACACATCCTAGCCCTTTGCCTAAAGCATCGCTGTAGATAACAAATCCATCCGAACTAGATGGTATGGTCAAAATAGGTGCCGAAATGAGTCTCCTCTTGAGCTCTTGGAAACTCTTCTCGCATTCCTCGCTCCATACGAATTTTGTATCCTTTTGAGTCACCGAGTTAACAGGGGTAGCAATTCGAAAACCCTTCCACAAATCTCCAGATAATAACCAATTAAGCCCGAGCTACGTCTTGGTCCCGTCTTTGGTTGCTCCCAACTTTGTATTGCTTCAATCTTCGTGAGTCAACAGATACTCCATGTTTTGACACCACGTGCCCTAGGAATGCTACTTTCTCAAGCCAGAACTCGCATTTCTTCAATTTAGCATATAACTTGTATTCACGAAGCCTTTGGAGTACCGGCTTCAAATGATGCTCATGATCTTCACGACTTTTGAAATATATGAGGATGTCATCAATAAAGACAACAACGAACTGATCCAAATATTTCTTGAATACCCGATTCATCATATCCATGAAAGCCGCAGGAGCATTAGTCAATCCAAAAGACATGACTAAGAATTCATAATGCCTCATTGAAGTTCTCAAGGCGCTTTGAATATCCTCGCCTTCTAATCTTCTTCCGATGATATACTGAATCGAAGATCGATCTTTGAAAAGAATTGTGCTCCTTGTAACTGGTCAAACAGGTCATCAATACGAGGTAGCGGATACCTATTCTTGATGGTGACATGGTTCAATTCCCGATAGTCAATACAAAGTCGCATACTCCCGTCTTTCTTCTTTACAAATAAAATAGGAGTACCCCAAGGAGATGTACTAGGACGAATAAAACCGATGTCCAATAACTCCTGTAGTTGGACCTTTAACTCCTGAAGTTCAATAGGAGCCATTCGATATGGGGTTTTAGAAATGGGCTTTGTACCAAGTTCAAGATCAATAAAGAATTCAACTTCACGTTCCGGGGGTAGACCGGGAAGTTCTTCAGGAAATACGTCAGGAAAGTCAATAACAATAGGAATATTATTCAAATATAACGTGTCTTTATTCAAATCCATAACATGGGCTAAGAAAGCTTGACATCCGTTTTTAATAAACGAATAACTTTATGACTTGATATAATAGTGATTGATTTTAATGGCTTAGTTGCTTGAATTCACACAACAGGTTGGTTAGGAATATAAAAACTAACAACCTTACGAGAACAATCAATTTTGGCATGATGAGTAGTTAACCAATCAATCCCTAAAATCACATCAAATGCAAGTATCTTTAAAGAGATAAGGTCAACAGGTAAGGTGATGGTGCCAACTTGGATCAAACAAGATTTATAAACAGTGAATGTGATGAAAGTTTCTCCTAACGGAGTCTCCACAGATAAATCAAAGTCTAATTTCTCCGGAGTCAAGTTTAAACGTTGAGCACAAGCAGGAGAAATAAATGAATGGGTAGCACCGGTATCTAGTAAGGTATAAACTTCGCATGAATTTATGATTAGCTTACCCATGATCACCTCGTTTGGGTTCCTCGCATGTTGACCAGTCATGACAAACGCTCTTCCAGGAACTGTTGACTTTGACTTTTTTGGGACAGCCTTTTGAGTCACCATCCCCGCTGGACTTGGTTTCGCTATAATACAATCTCGAGCAATATGTCTTTCATTTCCACAATTATAGCATACCTTGAACTGTTGTGGACAGTTTGGGCTGATATGTCCCTCTTTTCCACATTTATAGCATACGACCAATTGGTCGTTTCTCCTCCTTAGAACCGATTCTTGTCACTTGATTTGACATCTTCACATTATCATTGTTGAATCTCCTCTTTTAAAATCTCCCCACTCGCTTCTTCTATTCTCATGGCCATGATTACCACCAGAGTGGTTGCCGCTTCTTGTCAGTATTTTTCTTTCTCCGCCGGTTATCGTTGTTCGATGATGGCTATCATCACCACCCAGTATGATCCTCGGTTGTGGTCCCTCATTGAACGTACTCGTTATCTCGCTCTAATAATTGATCCCTGTTGACAACATCTGAATAGAGAGAAAATTTATGTGAAATGAGATATTGACGTATGTTTCAAACCTCTCAGAAATATCCGCGTTATACGTTCCTCATTCTCCACCAAATGAGGTGCAAACCTGGATAACTCCGCGAACTTCGCCTCGTACTGGGACACCATCATGTTGTTTTGTTCTAGTCTGCTAAACTCTACCTCTTTCATATGACGAACACTTTCAGGAAAGTATTTGTCATTGAACAGTTTCTGAAATGTCTCCCAAGACATGTTGAGCGCTGCTGGGTGGGTACGCTTCACAGATTCTCACCAGTAATCTGCCTCATTACGGAACATAAAAGTAGCGAATGGAACCTTCTATTCCTTCGTGCATCCCAAGACATCGAATATCTTGGTAATTTGTTTGACCCACGTCTCCGCCTTAATCAGATCCGGCTTTCCCCAGAATTTTGGTGGTCCCAACTCTTTGAACTGCTTGGTTGTGACTAACTGTGTGTTACCATTGTTTCTACCTGTATTTTGAATAGGAATCTCCTTCGTCTGGTTTTGCATGAACTACAAAAAGCTTCTAAACATCTCATCGTTCATCGTTTTCTCATTGGTGTTGTTTACAGGAGGAACATTGCTAGCCTGTTGTACGTTCTCCTCGTTGGTGAGTACAGGCGTCTCCACGGTCTCATTTACTCCACTGTTAACATTCTCAGTTGCCATTCTTAAATACTGCCATAAAACAAGGGTTAATTAAACAAATTAACAAATCACATAATACCCCTATATTATGACCAACCAACAAATAAGCTTAGGTAGGACACACTAGCGAAGGATTTACTCGCCTCTCCTCCTTGTTCTATTCCCCATCTCCGAAGATCATATCCTAAGCTCGATACCAACCGTGACGCCCCCAAAATAAGTATACAACACCCATTCTGAGTCGTCAAAATACATGGTACAGAAACAACTACAACTTTATTAATACAACATAAAAACTGTGAGTTTAAATACAAATATTGCCATCTAGATAATATTCATACCCAAATAAGTCCTCATTATAATTATTGATACATTATTTTACAAAAATGGTGAGGACTACTAAAATGACTTTTTAGAACCTTCATTCCATACCCAAGCTAAGTACTTTCATTTACATTCTCGCCTCCTAGGAAGAAAAAATGGAACAAAAGGAAAAAGGTGAGCTCAACTAGCCCGATAAAAGAATATTATGACTAAGATAATATAGAACAAATTATCGTTAGTCTTCAACAGGGAAAAATTTGATAAAATACAATAGACAACAAGTTTCAGATCAATATTCGCAGCGAAAATAATAATTCATTGGAAGAGTTAAGTAGAGAATGAAATCTACTATCTTCTATATATGAATTTAAAAGTTTATCGTCGATCTTTTATCCCTGTAACATCAATCAATATATATCTAAAATCAAATATTCATCTTTGCACTCTGAGCCAAAGATATCCATCGATTAGTCATGTTCATCTAAACACTGTTCATCTTTACCTTTACTGACCAAAGATATTCATTAGAAATCATTCATCTTTGAAAACAAGCCAAAGATATTCGTAATATCATCATTTAGGGTGAGGATGATGAAAAATATTTTAAAGGAAGCGAATCTAGTGAAACAAAATAACAAATATTAAGGATTAAGTATTTCGGTTTATCCATGTCCAAAAATACCTCATAAATAATCATAGTGGAGTAAAATTCAAGAATGATCAAAACATGGATACAATCAAAGCAAGTATCCATAATAGATATTTTGGAGGAAAAACAAAAAATTTAATTTTTTACGTGAATAAGGTCAGATATGTGAATAGTCATATATCGTGAATAAGAACCCCACACTAAAAGACAAGAATTTCACAAGAAAAATCTTACCAATATTCCCAATAATGATATTGAAAGAAATAATATCATTTAAAAAAAATAATATCCACACCTCGAAAGAATAGTATCTTACAATTTGAAATCTTTGAATATAGTGTTTAAGGAAACTTGCAATGTATAACAATATTCAAAGTACCAAAATACTCACAAGAATACGCTCAATATATCGAGAGAGAAAGATAGAGAAAACTTTAGTTTCTGGTGTGATTTTTAATTCCAACCTAAGCACCCTATTTATAGGAAAATGCTAAGAACACAAAAGCAGAAAATTTAATAAAATATTATTATTTATAATAACAATTCCTACGCACACCTTTGAATCTGAATTCAGCAATTGAACACATGCAAATGAGGCCCACAAATTATAAAAAATGTTTTTGTTAATATAAATATTTAAAACTTCCAAAAATCAATTATTTCGGAACTTCAGAACTTCAATAATTCATAACAAATAGCTCTTTTGTAAGACCCCAACTTATTATTAATGAAATTTAATTTTCTCTATTTATTATTTTGAAATAGTAAGGGTTGATTTGATTAATGTGGATAGTTATGGGTAAAATACACAAATATTTCAAAATAAGCAAGTGGTTATAAAATATTCATTATTGTCGGAGAATATTCGTTTGGTCGTAGCCATGTGTGGGCCCCATAACGGAAAGCGATTGGAGGAAGAAACGACAAGAATAAGTTGGTTATAAATAATAGCAGAGTTGCTACTTCTTACAGATTATCTTTGTGGGAATACCCTTGGTTAAAACACGATGTACACCAGTATTGCACCAATTATTGATTCTTACGTAAAGGCACTACTCAATAATTGTTATAGTAATTCTTGTTCAATATTATATTTTATTGATTCAATAATTGCTACGTTGATATTATTGTTGTTTTAATAATTGTCACCGCATGTCGGATTTTCTATTATCAGAGCAATAATTCATATTATTTGAATAATATTATTAGATAACATTATTGGCAATGTCTAGAAAGTTACATCTAATGAGAGGTTTGGTCATCTAATTGCAAGCTACCAAGAGGGGAGATCCTTATTGGAAAGCCCCTACATCACAGGAGGCTATGCAGTTTGTCAATAATGTGATTCTGTAATATTATTTATGAATAATTAATTATTGATTTATATGATGAGGAAAATATTGATTTTATGAGGATATAGATGGAGAAAATTTTTAATGTGACAATTGTTGAAAATTAATCTTTTTTGATAAAATAATTCATTTAAATATATTATTTTAATAATATATTAACGATGATATTTTTACAATGAATGTGGGATATATGAGTATATGAGGAGGAAGAGTATTTTGTGGCATTAAATGTTTAACACATGTTTTGTACCCAATTATTGAATCAAAATTTGATTATAGCACAATAAAATCGCTTGGTTTGTGGATTTGGTCAATTTACTTTGGAATTTGGAAAAACTTTCTTACGAAAAATGTAGAGAATTGAATTTCCTATAAAAATACGCTGAGATTCAATTTACGATAAAAGGGCTATTTATTATGAATTATTGAAGTTTGAAGTTACGAAATAATTAATTTTTGGGAGTTTTAGTTAATTATTTTGAGAAAACGCGTTTTTGTACAATTAGTGGGCTCACATGTGTTATCAATGTGCTGAATTCGGATCATCAAAAGTGGGCTAAGGAAATTTATAATATATATTAATATTTTATTAAATTTTCTACTTTGGTGTTCTAAGCATTTTATAAATAGGTGTTTAGGTTAGAATTGAAAATCACACGAAACCTGAAAACTTCTCTCTTCTCTCTCGATATATTAAGCGTATTCTTGTGAGTATACTTTTGAGTGTTGCTATACTGGTGCAAAAGTCATAGCCTATATCGATGTTTCAACTAGAAATCTTGTCTTTTCGAGGTAAGGGATATTATTTTTTTGTAATGATATTATTTCTTCAATATCATTATCTTTGAAATATTGATCTGAAATTTTATCAAATTTGGAACTTTTGGTGTCTGAGTTACTATTCACGTGTCACTTGGACTATTCACGATATCGACACTATTCACGAATACGACACTATTCATCAAAAAATGAAAATTTTCCTTTTAGGTCTAAAATATCTATTGTGGATACTAGCTTTGATTGTATCCATGTTTTGATCATTCTTGAATTTTACACCACTATGATTATTTTTGAGGTATTTTTGGTCATGGATAAAACAAAGTACTGAATCCTTAATCCTTAATCCTTGTCATTTTGTTTCATTTGAATTCGTTTCTTTAAAAATATTTTCATCATCCTCGGTCTTAAATGATGATATTATTGAATATCTTTGGCCCGTAGTGCAAAGATGAATGATTTCGATGAATATCTTTGGCCCGTAAGGCAAAGATGAACAGTGTTTAGATGAAACATGACCCAATCGATGAATATCTTTGGCTGTAGTCAAAAAGATGAATATTTGATTCCAGATATATATTGATTGTTGTTACAGGGATAAAAGATAGATTTATGAACTTTTAAATTCATACATAGAAGATAGTAGTTTGCATTATCTACTTAACTCTTCTAATGAATTATTATTTCCGCTGCGAATATTGATTTAAAACTTGTTGTCTATTGTATTCTATTAGATTTTTCCTTGTTGAAGACTAACGATAATTTGTTGTATATTATCTTAGTCATAATATTCTTTACTGTGCTAGTTGAGCTCACCCTTTTCCTTTTTGTTCCATTTTTCTTCTCAGGAAGCGAGAATATAGCGAGTACGAGTCGAGGTATGGAATGAAGGTTCTAGAGAGAGTTGTTTAGTAGTTCTCACCATTTTTGTAAAATAATGTATCAATAAATGTGATGAGGATTTATTTGAGTATAGATATTGTCTAGAAAACAATATTTGTATTCAAACACACAGTTTTACTGTTGTAATAATAAAGTTGTAGTTATTTCTGTACCATATATTGACAACTCAGAATGGGTGATGTATACCTATTTTGGGGGCGTCACATCTTTTATCAGAAAAATTCGAACCTCATGTCTTTTCCATAGAAAATTCCATTATCTACAACTTTGCAAAAGAAAGTTTTTCCAAATTCCAAACAGAAATTGACCGAAATCCACAAATGGACGATTTTACAGGCTATAATCAAATTTCAGTCAAGAAATGGGGTCCACCGACACACAAAACTTGTGTTAATCATTTAATGCAACAAAAATACTCTTTCTCCTCATATACTCATATATCCCACATTCATTGTAAAAATATCATCATTATTATACTATAATAATATAATAAAATATTATTTTATCAGAAAAGATAAAATATCGATTTTCAACAATTGTCACTTTAAAAATTTTCTCCATCTATATCCACATAAAATGAATATTTTTCTCATCATATAAATCAATAATTTATCATTCACAAATGATATTACAGAATCACAATACTGACAACCAGGCATTTCCCAGGAAAGAGGGGGCTTTCCAATAAGGATTTCTCTTATCAACGTGCAATTAGGTGACCAAACCTCTCCTTAGACAGAACTTTCTAGACATTGCCAATAATGTTATCTAATAATATTATTCAGATAATATGAATTATTGCTCCGATAATAGAAAATACTGTGTAGTGACAATTATTGAAACAACAGTAATATAAAATATCAACGTAGCAATTATTGAATCAATAAAATAAAATATTGAGCGATAATTCTTTGTAATAATTATTGAGTAGTGCCTTTCTTACGTAAGAATCAATAATTGGTGCAATACTGGTGTCTACTCTTGTCAACAACGCGTATTATTGTGTTTTAACCACCGGGTATTCCAACGATATTAATTGTAATAACTTCGCCTACTTATTTATAAACAACTTATACTTGTCGTTTTCTTCATCCAATCACTTTTCGTTATGGGGCCCACACAAGGCTGCGTACGAATATTCCCCGACCGTAAGAATATTCCACGACCAAACGAATATTCCCCGACAACAATTAATATTTTATAACCACTTGCTTATTTAAAATATTTGCGCATTTTACCCATAACTAACCACAGTAATCAAATTAACCCTTACTTTTTCAAAATAATAAATAAAGAAAATTCAATTTTATTTATAATAAGTTGGGGTCTTACACTTGCTTTTTGGGAGGTAACTACAAACGCTCTCTCTTGCACTACCGGCTTTGACTTTTCCGGGATGGGCTTTGGTGCCTCCATCCTAGCTGAACTTGTCTTTGGTGAACGACAAAATCGGGCTAGGTGACCTTCTCTTCCACAATTATAACATGATTTGGATGGCATCGCTGTGATTTGGTGATGTGTCCTCCCTCCATATTTGAAGCATATGATAGGTGGTCGTTTCTCCTTCCTTAACAACGGTCTTTGGTCTTGACGCCTTTCCATCATTGTTGAATCTCCTCTTCTTGAAATGTCCATTCTTATTGTTTTGGCCACGATTACCACAGTGGTTACCATTTCGCCCGTTGATTCCTCCACGCTTGTTGTCACCGCTTCGATGATCGCTCTCCTTTGGTATTATCATTTTCTTGCAATTTTCTTTCTCTTAGTTACGTTGACTTCGTTATCGCGCTCCACTAATCGAGCTCTATTTACAACATCCCAATACAAACACAGTTTATGAAAAATAAGATATTGATGTATCTCCGGCTTCAAACCTCTTAAAAACATCCACGTCATTCTCTCTTCGTTATCAACTAAGTGGGACGCAAACCGGGACAACTCGGCAAACTTGGCTTCGTACTGCGACACGGTCATGTTATTCCGCTCTAGTTTGATGAACTCTACCTCTTTCATGTGACGAATACTTTTGAGAAAGTATTTGTCGTTGAATAGTTCTTGGAACTTCTCCCAAGACATCTTTAGTGCTGCAGGTTGAGTACGTTTTACTGATTCCCACCAGTAATCTACCTCTCCTCGTAACATAAAGGTGGCAAATGGCACCTTTTGCTCCTCGGAGCATCCCAAGACATCAAATATCTTGGTGATCTACTTTATCAATGTTTTCGCCTCAAGTGGTTTTGGCTCTCCAATAAACTCCGATGGTCCCAACTCCTTGAACTGTTTAGCGGTGACCGTCCGAGAGTTTCCAGTGTTTCCACCTGTATTTTGGACAGGAGTCGCTCTTGCCTGATGTTGCATGAATTGTATAAAACCTCTGAACATTCTATCGTTCGTCATCTGGTTAGTGTTGTTGTTTGCCTAAGGATTGTCGCCTTCCTGATGCACATTATCCTGATTATTGATCTGTGGAGACTCAAGCGGTCTCACATGCTCCATTCTTATTCTCAACATTCTTGGATGTTATTTTGAATCTTGCCACAAAACAAAGGTTAATTAACATATAACATATTATCCCTACACTCGTGAGCCAATTAAATACCAAATAAACTTAGGTAGGTCATACTAGCGAAGGAATTTCCCGTCTCTCCCCTCCTAGTTCTAGTCTCACCTCTTAGTCAGGGATCATATCCCTAAGCTCTGATACCAACTGTGATGCCCCCAAAATAGGTATACATCACCTATTCTGAGTCGCCAAATACATGGTATAGAATACAAATACAATCTTTAATATACAACAAGAGAGTTGTGAGTTTTTATACAAATACTGTCTTCTAGACAATATCCACTCTCAGAATAAGTCCTCATTACATTTATTGTCACACAATTTAACAGAATAATGAGGATTACTAATGCTATCCTACGGCTAGTCACTCCGCTCTCCCACTAGTCCTCGCTACGTTCTCATTTCTGAAGAGAACAATAAAAGTAAAAGGGTGAGCTCAACTAGCCCAATGAGAAATATTATGACTAAGATAATGCGAATATATTATTGTTAGCCTTCAACGGTGTTAAAAAGCGATACAATATAACAAACATCAAGTTTAATCTGCGGTGAACAAGCAATCCATTAAAAAAGAGTCAAGTAGAGAATAAAATCTACTATCTTTTATGATTTAAAAGGTTTTTCATCACTTTTATCGTTTGGGACTCGACAATAAATAATCCACATCATCGAATCACCCCACTTTTCTGCCAAGGATATTCTTTAGTATCACGACCACAATTATCCATTCACTAAGGGCCAAGACTATTTGTGTATTCATTAATGATCATGATCATGCCAACAATTGTCCATCAATACACTACGGGCCAATAAAGACTTTTACCACATCATTTGTAACATTACGGTCCATGATTACAATCGAATAATCCTCGGTCATAATTATACCAAGTCCATCTATGCACTTTCAAAGCCACAGATGACTTTCAAAAAATATAAACATGAGGATGATGACAATGATATAAGAATTCAATAAAACAAGTTCAAGAATTAATTTATCCGAGAACTAATAACGTCCAAATTATCGAAGATGATACTTCTTTGTAGAGTAAAATTCAAGAATGCTCGGAAGAATATTTTTCCATTAAAAGATCTTTGGATGAAGCGCAAATATCAAGGATATTCCACTAATTTCATGGAGTATAGAAGTCAAAACTTTAACCAACCGAGTATAATAAAGAATGGAATAACAAAAGAAATCACCATGCATGCGGTATTGCAGATGTATGCGAGTTATTCAACGAATAATAATAACGGAACTAGGTCGGTGAAATTAAATGCAAGCGCATGATGTTCCAAATGAATAATAAAGAATGGAATAACAACAGAATCACCATGCATGCGGTGATTGCATAGACATATTATTCCAACAGAATACTAAATAACGGAACCCGGTCGAGTAATATACGCATCGATAGGATATTCCAATGTAATAATAAAGATGTAACCGTGTCCCAAGATAAACGCATGCAGACGGGATATTCCAAATGAATAATAAAGAATGAAATAAATTTCAATATTTGCAATGTCTGAAGTTACATCGAGGAGAGGTTTGGTCACCTAATTGCGGCCACCATAGGGAGAAATCCTTATTGAAAGCCCCTCTTCACAGGAACGACTTCGATTGATAAATATTGTGAGTTATAATATTAATGATGAATGTTATTAAAATTGAAGTTGTGTTCAGAGTTGAATTTGGAGACGCGGATGTGATATTTGAGTCCGGAACGATGAAAGTAGTAAAAATAGTCTATAAACACAAATTTTTTTGAAATTCACTATTTGGTCAAAAAGTCAACAGTTGACTTTTTTGGGAAAAGTCAAACTTCAAGATTTCAAAATTTATATTTTTGATAAAAATGGTTTCATTGTGTTGGAATTATTTGTGTTAGTGAAAATCGATAATTATTTCGATAATAATTGATGTCTGGAGGTTATATTGACCAATCGGGTATTTAACCAGATAAATGAGCAATTGATTGCTATTATTTCACATGATTATAACTATTTGTTCACATGTGTATACTATTGTTTCACATTCTTGTTACTATTAGGGGAGTTGGTGCAAGATTGATAATACTTGCATGACTAAGTTAAAAATGGAGGTATAGATGGATGTACTATACTGTAATTCGTATTTTCACATGTCTAGAACTATTGATTCACATAATTTACTATTGAATCACACTATTTACTATTAGGGGAGGTGGTGCAAGTTTGATAATACTTCCATGACTAAATTAAAAATAAAGGAAAAGTTGGAGGTATTGTCTCGTAATTTTTCGAGCCCCAAAACGTCAATTATCGAAACTATATTTTTCTATAAATGAAGCTCATTCTTCCTTCATTTCTCAACAATTCACAAAAGCTTTAGAAGCGATTATTATAGAGAGAAATTATAGAAAGAAGAGAAGTCGCTACCTCACTATTCCAAAGATCCAATTTTTCTAAAGGTAGAGAGTATTATTTCTTTTTTATCTATGAAGAGAACTTACATTATTCTATTCATTATTATTCTATTGGAATAACTTTTGTATACGCAAAGCTACCCTATACTTGGTGAAATTCTTACATTGTACCATTCTTTATCATTATGTTGGAACATCCTCGCATCACAAGCGTTCGACGCCGACTGGACTTCCGTTATTTATTATTCTGTTGGAATATCACATGCATGCGTTCTCTGTTGGACTCGATTCCGTCTTTAGTATTACTGCTGGAATATCACATGCATGCATTTTACGCCGGACTCGATTCCGCCTTTTATTATTCTCATTGGAATATCCTCATGTGCGTTTTTCTGACCTAATTCCGCTTTTATTATTCTTGGAATATCCTCATGCATGACGTTTTTACGCGGACTTGATTCCGTTATTTATTATTCGGAATAACTTTGCATGTGCTGCGCCTATCGCATGCACGGTGATTTCTTTTATTATTCCATTCCTTATTATACTCAGTTAGTTAAAGTTTTGACTTCTATACTCCATGAAATTAGTGGAATATCCTTGATATTTGCGCTTCATCCAGTATCTTTTCATGGAAATATTCTTCTGAGCATTCTTGAATTTTACTCTACAAAGCAGTATCATGTTGACAATTTGGACGTTATTAGTTCCTGGATAAATTAATTCTTGTACTTGTTTTTATTGAATTCTTATATCATTGTCATCATCCTCATGTTTATATTATGTTGAAAGTCATCGGTGGCCTGTAATGCATAGATGGACTTGGTATGATTATGACCAGTGATTATTCGGTGTAATCATGACCGTAATGTTACAAATGATGTGGTAAAAGTTATCATTGGCCAAAAGTGCATTGATGGACGATTGTTGGCATGATCACCATTAATGAATACACGAATGTCCTTGGGCAGAAGTGTCATGGATAATTTGTGGTGCGTGATACTAAAGAATATCATTGGCCGTAGTCTTGGGGGGTGATTCGATGATGTGGATTATTTATTAAAATTTGAGTCCCAAATATAAAAGTGATGAAAACCTTCTAAATCATAAAAGATAGTAGATTTTATTCTCTCTTGACTCTTTTAATGGATTTCTTGTTTTATTGCAGATTAAACTTGATGGTTGTTATATTGTATCGGTTTAACACCGTTGAGAAGGCTAATAATAATATATTCTCGCATTATCTTAGTCATAATATTTCCTCTTGGGCTAGTTGAGCTCACCCTTTTACTTTTATTGTTCTCTTGAGAAATGAGAACGTAGCGAGGGGACTAGTCGGGGAACGGGTAGCGGTCATTCAAGGATAACATTAGTAGTCCCTCACTATTCCGTGAAATAGAGTGTTAATAATTGTAATGAGGACTCCTTTTGAGTTTGTATAAATCTCTAGTAGACAATAATTGTATTCAAACTCACAGTTATGTTTTTGTCGTATTGTACACTGCAGCAGATTGTATTAATAAGTTGTATTTGAATTTTGTACCATGTATCCATTGACCCAAGATGGGTGATGTATACCTAATTTTGGGCGTCACGATTGGTATCGAGCTTAGGGATATGATCCTCGCTAAGATGTGAGAATAATACTAGGGAGGAATTCATTCGCTAGTATGACCTACCTAAGTTTATTTGGTATTTAATTGGTCATTTAAATTTAGGGATAATATGTTACATGTCAATTAACCTTTGTTTTGTGGCGATGTCTCCAAATAACATCCGAGAATGTTGAGAATAACAATGGAAGACAAAGCGATCGCCGATTCACCACATATCAATAATCGAGGATATAATGTGCATTAGGAAGGCGATAATCCTCATACAAACAACAACAACGACCATATGATGAATGATCAAATGTTCAGGGGCTTTATGCAATTTATGCAAATGTTGAGAGAGCCGGCTCTGTCCAAAATGCAGTGTGAAACACTGAAACTCTCGAGCGGTCACCGCTAAATGATTCAAGGAGCTGGGACCACCAGAGTTTAAGGGAGAGCCAAAACCACTTATAGGCGAAGCATGGATAAAGCGTATCACCAAGATATTTGATGTCTTGGGATGCTCGAGGAGCAAAAGGTTCCCTTTCACGCTTTATGTTGCACGGAGAGGCGACATCTTGGTGGGAATCAAGAAAAGCGTACTCAACTCCGCCGATCAAGATGTATTGGGAGAAGTTCCAAGAGTCACATTCAATTACAAATACTTTCTTGAAAGTATTCGTCACATGAAGGAGGTAGAGTTTATCAAGTTGAACAAAATATATGATGGCCAGTGTAATACGAGGCTAAATTTGCGGAGTTATCTCGATTCAGGTCCCCACTTGGTGGATAATGAAGAAAATGACACGGATGTTTTTAAGAGGTTTGAAGCCGGAGATACGTCAACATCTTATTTATCATAAACTGTATTTATATTCAGATGTTGTAAATAGGGCTCAGTTAGTGGAGCGCGATAACGAGTCAACGTAACTAAAAGAGTGCAGCTGGCAAAATGATAATACCAGCGAGATCAGTCATCGAAGCGATGACAACAAGCGTGAGGGAATCAATAAAGCGAAATGGTAACCACTTTGGTGGTAATCGGGCAAAACAATAAGAATGGACATTTTAAGAAGAGGAGATTCAACAATGATGGAAAGACGTCAAGACCAAAGACTGTCGTTAAGCAAGGAGAACGACCACCTATCATATGTTTCAAATGCGGAGGAGGGTCACATCACCCAAATCAAAGCTAGCGATGTCGTCCAAAGCATGTTATAATTGTGGAAGAGAATATCAATTAAATTGATTTTGTCGTTCATCAAGACAAATTCAAATAGGATGGAGGCACCAAAGGTCGTCCCCGTAAAAGTAAAAAACCCAGAGTGCAAGGGAGAGCGTTTGTTGTGACCTCCCGAAAAGCAAGGAACCCGAATGAGGTCATCACGGTAAGCTTATCATAAACTCTAACGAAATCTATAGTTTATTTGATACCTGGTTTCTACCCATTCTTTTATTTCTCCTACTTGCGCCATCGATTAAATTTGACTCGAGAAATTAGACTTTGACTTATCTGTGGAAACTCCGTTGGGAGAAACCTTCATCACATCCACTCGCTTATAAGTCTTGTTTGGTTCAAATCGGTACCTTCACACTACACCAGTAGATCTTATTTCATTGAAAATACTTGCATTTGACGTGATTCTAGGGATTGATTGGTTAACTACTCATCATGCAAAATTGATTGTTTCCGTAAGGTTGTTAGCTTTCATATTCGTAATCAACCTATTATGCGAATTCAAGCCGACCAAACCATTAAAATCAATCACGGTCATCTCAAGCCATAAAGCTATTCGCTTTATTGAAAATGGATGTCAAGCTTTCTTAGCTCATGTCACAGATTTAAACAAAAATACGCCGCTTTTTAACGATATTTTTATTGTTAATAAATTTCTGACGTATTCCCCGAAGAACTTCTCTGCCTACCTCCGAGCGTGAAATTGAATTTTGTATCGACCTTGAACCCCAGACAAAACCCATTTCCAAATCCCCATATCGAATGGCTCTATTGAACTTCGTGAGTTAAAGACCCAACTGCAGGAATTGTTAGACATCGGCTCTATTCGTCCTAGTACTTCTCCTTGGGGTGCTCTTGTTCTATTTATGAAGAAGAAAGAAGGGAGTATGCGACTTTGTATTGATTATCGGGAGTTGAATCATGTCACCATCAAAAATAGGTATCCATTGCCATGTATTGATGACCTGTTTGACCAGTTGCAAGGAGCCAAATTCTTTTCAAAGATTGATCTTCGTTCCGGATATCACCAATTGAATATTAGAACCGATGACATTCCAAGGACGGCTTTCAGAACTCGGTACGGGCATTATGAATTCCTAGTCATATCCTTTGGATTGACTAATGCTTCTGCTGCCTTCATGGATATGATGAACCGAGTATTCAAGGAATATTTGGATCACTTTGTGGTCGTCTTTATTGATGACATCCTTATTTATTCCAAAAGCCGTGAAGATCATGAGCAACACTTGAGGCTGACACTCCAAAAGCTTCGTGAATACAAGCTTTATGCCAAGTTGAAGAAATGCGAATTCGCTTGAGGAAGAAGCATTCCTTGGGCACGAGTAGTATCAAGTCATGGAATATCTGCTGACCCAAAGAAAGATTGAAGCAATTCAAAGTCGAGAGCAACCTAAATCAGTGACCGAAGTACATAGCTTTCTTGGCTTAGCTGGTTATTATCGGAGATTCGTGGAAGGATTTTCTCAAATTGCTACTCCATTAACTCAGCTGACTCGGAAAGATACAAAGTTCAGTTGGAGCGAAGAATGTGAGAAGAGTTTTCAAGAACTCAAGAGGAGACTCATTTCAAAGACTGCTACGACAATACCATCTGGCTCGGAGGGATTTGTCATCTACAGTGATGTTTCGGGCAAAGGGTTGGGATGTGTTCTCATGCAACATGGAAAAGTCATAGACTATGCCTCAATACAACTCAAAGAATATGAGAGGAATTATCCTACTCATGATCTAGAGTTGGCAGCTGTTGTCTTTGCACTTAAAATTTGGAGGCATTACTTGTATGGGGAGAAGGTGGAGATCTTTACGGATCATAAAAGCCTCAAATATTTCTTTACTCAAAAGGAACTCAACATGCGACAACGACATTGGCTTGAACTGTTGAAAGATTATGATCATACCATCCAATACCACCCTGGAAAAATGAACGTGGTAGCTGACGCATTGAGTAGAAGATCATATGCAAGTACGAGTGCGATATTGTCAACGCAAAGGCCAATTTTGTGTGACTTGCAAAGGATGGAGATAGAGTTAAAGACTCCAGGGCCCCATGTGATGATGGTGAATATACGAGTAGAGAACCGACTTTTAATCGATAAAGTTAAAGTCGCCAAGTTACGCACCTAAAGTTCGATGCGTGAGGAAGCAAGTGCAAGAAGGTGCTATCTTCTGGAAGCAAGAATCGATGAAGAAGGAATACTTGAGTCAACTCCAGACTTTGTGTTCCTAACGACCCCGATTTAAAGTATAAAATCATGATGGAGGCGCACAACACACCGCTTGCAATCCATCTCGGAGTACCAAAATGTATCATGATATTCAAATACATTTTGGTGGAGCAATATGAAGAGAGAGATATCGTTGTTTATCTCAAGGTGTCTAACTTGTGAACGAGTTAAATCCTGACATCAAGTACCAAAAGGTCCATTCTGCAACCACTTGAAATTCCGAATGGAAGTGGGAGCACATTAACATGGATTTCAAGCACGGCCTTCCTAAGGTTTCTCAAGGCAAAGATGCGATTTGGGTCATTGTTGATAGATTGACCAAGTCCGCTTCATTTCTTCTACCGATCACGAGAAACTTATACACTTGAACGTCTTGCTCGTATGTACATAAATGAGATTGTAAGACTGCATCGGTATCCATAGTTTTTGATCGAGACCCAAGATCCACTTCACGATTTTGGGTTAGTTTGCAAAAAGCTATGGGCACGGACTTACAATTTAGCTTGGCATATCATCCTCAGACGGACGGACAGTTGGAGAGGACTATTCAAACTCTTGAAGATCCATTAAGACTATGTGTCCTTGATTTCAAGGGAAGTTGGGACAAGTTCTTACCATTGGTGGAGTTTTCCTACAACAACAGTTATCAAGCAAGTATTGGCATGGCTCCATTCGAAGCGTTGTATGGAAGAAAGTGTCATTCTCCAGTATGCTGGGATGAGGTGGGTGAAGCAACGTTGTTGGGACCGGAGTTGATTAAAAATAAAATGATTTGTGGTAATATTTATTCAATCCTTGATGTATATAAAGAGTCTATTATGAGACGTTTGTGGTAAGTTTGGTTATTTTATGGGGGGGCCCATATGTCATCATCTAAGAGTCTCTTCGCAATAATAGTAATTATCTTCGTCAATAGTAATTACCTTTACTGACGCCAAACCACTTATGCCGTTTCATATTACAAAGGCCGAACCAATTGTCGTTTCACATTACAAAAAGGCCAAAACCACTTGGTGTTTCACATTACAGTGTCAAACCACTTTTCTTTTCACATCACCATCGTTAAGCCACTTGCCTTTTCACATTTCAAGTGCTTGCTAGAAATCCTCTATAAATAGAGGCCTAATGCTTCATTATTTTCACTTAATTCATTCAAGCTTATAGAGAGAAAGTATAGAGAATAAGAGAGAAACAAGAAGAGTATTCACATTACTACACTCATCAAGTATTCAATCTTCTACTAATGTAAGGGGTGTTATTCTTTCTTATTCATGAAGAGAACTGTTATTATTCCATTGATTATTATTTTGTTGGAATAACTCATATACGCTGTTTACCCTATACTTGGTGACATTCTTCTATTATTCTTGGAAAATCCCATGCATGTGTTTTACACCGGACGGGTTTCGCTCTTTATTATTATTCTGTTGGAACATCCCGTCATGTGTTTTACACCTAACTGGTTTCGCCTTTATTATTACTCGTTGGAACATCCCGCTTGCGCAAATTTTGCCCGACTTTCCGTTATTATTATTCTCATTGAAATAACTTTGTCATGCGAAGTATCGCATGTATGGTGATTTCTTTTGTTATTCCATTCTTTATTATACTCAAATGGTTAAAGTTTTGACTTCTATACTCCATGAAATTAGTAGAATATCCTTGATATTTCAAGCTTCATCCAAAGATCTTTTCATGGAAATATTTTTCCGATCATTCTTGAATTTTACTCTACAAAGCAAGATCATGTTGACAATTTGGACATTATTAGTTCCCGGATAAATTAATTCTTGAACTTGTTTTATTGAATTCTTATATCATTGTCATCATCCTCATGTTTATATTATGTTGAAAGTCATCCGTGGCCTATAGTGCATAGATGGACTTGGTATGATTATGACTGTGGATTATTCGGTGTAATCATGGCCGTAATGTTACAAATGATGTGGTAAAAGTTATCATTGGCCCAGAGTGCATTGATGGACGATTGTTGGCATGATCATGACCATTAATGAATACACGAATGTCCTCGGTCAGTAGTGCATGGATAATTTGTGGTCGTGATACTAAAGAATATCCTCGGCCGTAGTGCGGGGTGATTCGATGATGTGGATTATTTATTGTCGAGTCCCAAATGATAAAAGTGATGAAAACCTTCTAAATCATAAAAGATAGTAGATTTTATTCTCTACTTGACTCTTTTAATGGATTTCTTGTTTCGCTGCAGTTAAACTTGATGTTTGTTATATTGTATCACCATGCATGCGGTACATCGCATAGACATGTTATTCCAACAGAATACTAAATAACGGAACCAGGTCAGGCGTAATACGCACCGATAGGATATTCCAACAGAATAATAAAGACAGAACCAGGTCCGGCATAAAACGCACAGACAGGATATTCCAACAGAATAATAAAGAATGAAATAAATTTCAATATTTACAATGTCTAGAAGTTCTGTCAAGGAGAGGTTTGGTCACCTAATTGCGCGCCAATAGGGAGAAATCCTTATTGGAAAGCCCCCTCTTTCCTGGGAACGACCTGATTGATAAATATTGTGAGTTATAATATTAATGATGAATGTTATTAAAATTGAAGTTGTGTTCGGAGTTGAATTTGGAGACGCGGACGTGATATTTGAGTCCGGAACGATGAAAGTAGTAAAAATAGTCTATAAACACAAATTTTTTTGAAATTCACTATTTGGTCAAAAAGTCAACAGTTGACTTTTTTGGGAAAAGTCAAACTTCAAGATTTCAAAATTTATATTTTGATAAAATGGTTTCATTGTGTTGGAATTATTTGTGTTAGTGAAAATCGATAATTATTTCGATAATAATTGATGTCCGGAGGTTATATTGACCAATTCCATTATTTAACCGGATAAATGAGCAATTGATTGCTATTATTTCACATGATTATAACTATTTGTTCACATGTATACTATTGTTTCACATTCTTGTTACTATTAGGGGAGTTGGTGCAAGATTGATAATACTTGCATGACTAAGTTAAAAATGGAGGTATAGATGGAGGTACTATACTGTAATTCGTATTTTCACATGTCTAGAACTATTGATTCACATAATTTACTATTGAATCACACTATTTACTATTAGGGGAGGTGGTGCAAGTTTGATAATACTTCCATGACTAAATTAAAAATAAAGGAAAAGTTGGAGGTATTGTACTGTAATTTTTCGAGCCCCAAAACGTGCAATTATCGAAACTATATTTTTCTATAAATAGAAGCTCATTCTTCCTTCATTTCTCACCAATTCATAAAAGCTTTAGAGCGATTATTATAGAGAGAAATTATAGAAAGAAGAGAAGTCTGCTACCTCACTATTCCAGTATCCAATTTTTCTAAAGGTAGAGAGTATTATTTCTTTTTTATCTATGAAGAGAACTTCTGTTATTCTATTCATTATTATTCTGTTGGAATAACCTGTATATGCGGGCTACCCTATACTTGGTGAAATTCTTCTGTTGTACCATTCTTTATCATTATGTTAGAACATCCTGTCTGTGCGTTCGACGCCGGACCTGGTTCCGTATTTATTATTCTGTTGGAATATCCTATCTGTGCGTTCTACGCTGGACCTGATTCCGTCTTTAGTATTCTGTTGGAATATCCTCGTCAGGCATTTTACGCCGGGACCGATTCCGTCTTTATTATTACATTGCTGAATATCCGCATGCATGCGTTTCTGGCGGGACTAATTCCGTCTTTATTATTACATTTGGAATATCCTCATCTCATGACGCTTTACGCCGGACTGATTCCGTTATTTATTATTCTGTTGGAATAACCTGCATGTGCGGTCTATCGCATGCCTGGTGATTTCTTTTATTATTCCATTCCTTATTATACTCGGTTAGTTAAAGTTTTGACTTCTATACTCCATGAAATTAGTGGAATATCCTTGATATTTGCGCTTCATCCAAAGATATCTTTCATGGAAATATTCTTCGAGCATTCTTGAATTTTACTCTACAAAGCAGTATCATGTTGACAATTTGGACGTTATTAGTTCCTGGATAAATTAATTCTTGTACTTGTTTTTATTGAATTCTTATATCATTGTCATCATCCTCATGTTTATATTATGTTGAAAGTCATCTATGGCACCAGTAATGCATAGATGGACTTGGTATGATTATGACCAGTGATTATTCGGTGTAATCATGACCGTAATGTTACAAATGATGTGGTAAAAGTTATCATTGGCCAAAAGTGCATTGATGGACAGTTGTTGGCATGATCATGACCATTAATGAATACACGAATGTCCTTGGCTGTAGTGCATGGATAATTTGTGGTCGTGATACTAAAGAATATCATTGGTAGTAGTCGCAAGTGATTCGATGATGTGGATTATTTATTAAGGCGAGTCCCAAATGATAAAAGTGATGAAAACCTTCTAAATCATAAAAGATAGTAGATTTTATTCTCTACTTGACTCTTTTAATGGATTTCTTGTTTCATCTGCAGTTAAACTTGATGGTTGTTATATTGTATCGCTTTAACAACATTTGAAGGCTAACAATAATATATTCTCGCATTATCTTAGTCATAATATTTCCTCTTCGGGCCATTGAGCTCACCCTTTTACTTTTATTGTTCTCTTGAGAAATGAGAACGTAGCGAGGGACTAGTCGAGGGAACGGAGTGACGTTCCAGGATAAAGATTAGTAGTCCTCACTATTCTGTGAAATAGAGTGTTAATAATTGTAATGAGGACTCCTTTTGAGTTTGTATAATCTCTAGTAGACAATAATTGTATTCAAACTCATATTATGTTTTGTCGTATTGTACCTGCACGATTGTATTAATAAGTTGTATTTGAATTTTGTACCATGTGTCGGCGACCCAAGATGGGTGATGTATACCTAATTTTGGGGGCGTCACATTCTTGTTACTATTAGGGGAGTTGGTGCAAGATTGATAATACTTGCATGACTAAGTTAAAAATGGAGGTATAGATGGAGGTACTATAATCAGTAATTCAGATTTTCACATGTCTCAGAACTATTGATTCACATAATTTACTATTGAATCACATTATTTACTATTAGGGGAGGTGGTGCAAGTTTGATAATACTTCCATGACTAAATTAAAAATAAAGGAAAAGTTGGAGGTATTGTACTGTAATTTTTCGAGCCCCAAAATGTACAATTATCAAAACTATATTTTTCTATAAATAGATGCTCATTCTTCCTTCATTTCTCACCAATTCACAAAAGCTTTAGAGCGATTATTATAGAGAGAAATTATAGAAAAAAGAGAAGTCTGCTATCTCACTATTCCAGTATCCAGTTTTTCTAAAGGTAGGGAGTATTATTTCTTTCTTATCTATGAAGAGAACTTTTGTTATTCCATTCTTTATTATTCTCATTGAATAACTCAGATATCTGTGGCTACCCTATACTTGGTGAAATTCTTCCATTGTTCAATTCTTTATCATTCTCGTTGGAACATCACATCTCATGCGTTCTACGCGGGACACGGTTTTGTCTTTATTATTCATTTGGAATATCCTGTCATGCATTTTACGGGACTGATTCCGTCTTTATTATTCTCGTTGGAATATCCTCGTCATGCATGCGTTCTCACAGGACTGATTCCGCTCTTTATTATTCTCGCTGAATATCACGTCTGCATGCATTTTACGCGGACTGATTCCGTTATTTATTATTCTCGTTGGAATAACCTCGCTCAAAGTGGTCTATCGCATGCACCGGTGATTTCTTTTGTTATTCCATTCCTTATTATACTCAAATGGTTAAAGTTTTGACTTCTATACTCCATGAAATTAGTGGAATATCCTTGATATTTGCGCTTCATCCAAAGATCTTTCATGGAAATATTCTTACGAGCATTCTTGAATTTTACTCTACAAAGCGATATCATGTTGACAATTTGGACATTATTAGTTCCTGGATAAAATAATTCTTGAACTTGTTTTATTGAATTCTTATATCATTATCATCATCCTCATGTTAATATTTTGTTGAAAGTCATCTGTGGCCTATAATGCATAGATGGACTTGGTATGATTATGACCAGGGACTATTCGGTGTAATCATGACCGTAATGTTACAAATAATGTGGTAAAAGTCCTCATTGGCCCGTAGTGCATTGATGGACAGTTGTTGGCATGATCATGGCCATTATTGAATACACAAATATTTTTGGCCCGTAGTGCATGGATAATTTGTGGTCGTGATACTAAAGAATATCCTTGGCCGTAGTAGGGGTGATTCGATGATGTGGATTATTTATTAAGTTGAGTCCCAGCGATAAAAGTGATGAAAAACCTTTTAAATCATAAAAGATAGTAGATTTTATTCTCTACTTGACTCTTTTAATGAATTGCTTGTTCTGTTGCAGTTAAACTTGATGGTTGTTATATTGTATCGCTTTAACAACATTGAAGGGTAATGATAATATATTCGCATTATCTTAGTCATAATATTTCCCTCTGGGCTAGTTGAGCTCACCTTTTTACTTTTATTGTTCTCTTGAAATGAGAACGTAGAAGGGACTAGTCGGGAACCGGAGCGATGACGAGATGATAGCATTAGTAGTCCTCAATATTCAAAGAAATAGTGGAAAATAAATGTAATAATATTGAATTTGAGTTTGAATATTGTCTAGAGCGACAATATTTGTATTAAAACTCACAACTTATGTTTTGTCGTACTTTACACGCAGTTTGTATAATTAAGTTGTATTTGTATTACGTATGCATGTATTTGTGACTTCGAGAATAGGTGATGTATACCTATTTTGGGGGCGTCACATGAGAAATGAAGCGAATACTTTTCTATAACTTCTATAATTTCTCTATCTAGAGTTTCAAAGGAATTAAGAAATAATGAAGGAATGATTTTCTATTTATAGAAAAATGGATCATATAAAATTAACTCATGAAACGGTCGAGATTGATTTACTTTAATCTGACGGTCCATATTTAAAGAAAAATCTTTTAAATAAAATATAATATAATATATTTATAATCTAATAAACCTAATAACTTTATAAAAGATTTTACTATACAAACACTATGCATAATAAAATATAATATATTCTAATTATTGTCTAATAAAATGTATAATTTTATAAAAGTATTCGCTTTTATATAAAAATGTTTTACTATTAGCCTAATAAAACGAATAACTTTATAAAAGTATTCTATTTTATATAAAAAGCTTTTCTGCTTTTATTACATTAATAATACCAATAAAACAAAAAGCCGAAAGTGACTTATCACATAAGCATCAATAATCAATACCGTGTCTACTCTTTATGCAACTACGCCAGACATCGTACTTTTAACACACCGGGTGTTTCAGCAGTTAACGGTAAAACTTCCATTTATTATTTTCATAAAGTATTTTTGTAATTTTCTCAATCCGAATAATAATTTTGTTGTGGGGTCCACCAATGATTGTGTCGTTGTACGAATATTCTCTGTTAAAACGAATATTCCCCGACCAATCGAATATTATATAACAACTTGCGTACTTTGCAAAATTTATAAATATTACCCACAACTATAACATTATATCAAATTCATTCCATAATATTCAAAAATGATATTTATAAAAAATTCATCTTTATTCATAAAAGTTGGGGTCTTACAACCTCCCCTTCTTATAAAATTTCGCCCTCGAAATTTGGGTACGTACCTGGTATGTCGAAGAGGTAAGGATACCTTGA
Organism: Panax ginseng; assembly: GCA_020205605.1. Taxonomy (NCBI): domain Eukaryota; kingdom Viridiplantae; phylum Streptophyta; class Magnoliopsida; order Apiales; family Araliaceae; genus Panax; species Panax ginseng. The sequence continues at coordinate 29,891,326 of CM035141.1, forward strand.
TTTCATTTCAGATTCTAACTCCCAAGTCATTTCCTCAACATTGTGATTTCTCCACAAAACTTTGACTTGAGGTATAACCTTGGAGCGTAGAATATGTTTCTTCTTATCCAAAATTTGAACAGGAACCTCTTCATACGTCAAATCTTCCGCTATTTCGTCCGGTTCTAACTCAATAATGTGGTTCTGGTCTTCCACATATTTACGTAACATGAATATGTGAAAAACGTTATGAACACGAGACATAGTTGGCGTTAAAGCGAGTCTATAGGCCACAGTTCCTACTCGATCGAGGATTAAAAATGGGTCGATGAATCGAGGATTGAGCTTTCCTCTCTTTCCAAATCTCGTAACTCCTTTCCATGGAGCAACACGTAACAACACATGATCTCCTATCGAATTCCACATCCTTTCGATGAAGATCAACATAACTCTTTTGTCGATCTTGTGAGGTTTTTATACGTTGCCAAATCGTTTGAATATTTTTCATAGTCATACGTACCAACTCCGGTCCCAACAACGTTGCTTCTCCCACCTCATCCCAGCATACTGGAGAAGGACACTTTCTTCCATACAACGCTTCGAATGGAGCCATGCCAATACTTGCTTGATAACTGTTGTTGTAGGAAAACTCCACCAATGGTAAGAACTTGTCCCAACTTCCCTTGAAATCAAGGACACAGAGTCTTAATAGATCTTCAAGAGTTTGAATAGTCCTCTCCGATCGTCCAGTCTGCTTTGAGGATGATATCTGAAGAGCTAAATCAGAATTTGTGCCCATAGCTTTCTCGCAAACTAACCCAAAATCATGAAGTGAATCTTGGGTCTCGATCAGAAACTATGGATACTGGCATACCATGCAGTCTTACAATCTCGTTTATGTACATACGAGTAAGACATTCAAGTGTATAAGTTTCTCGATCGGTAAGAAATGAGCGGACTTGGTCAATCTATCAACAATGACCCAAATCGCATCTATACCTTGAGAAACCTTAGGAAGGCCGAATTTGAAATCCATGGTAATGTGCTCCCACTTCCATTCTGGAATTTCAAGTGGTTGCAATGGACCATTTGGTACTTGATGCTCCGCTTTAACTCGTTGACAAGTTAGACACCTTGAGATAAATAGCGCTATTTCTCTCTTCATATTGCTCCACCAAAATGTATGACGAATATCATGATACATTTTGGTACTCCCAGGATGGATTGCAAACGGTGTGTTGTGTGCCTCCATCATGATTTTATACTTTAAATCGTATCGTTAGGAACACAATGCGAAAGTTGACTCAAGTATTCCTTCTTCATCGATTCTTGCTTCCGAGATAACCTTCTTGTACTTTCTTCCTCATCATACGCATCGCCTCCAGTCCAGTAGCTTGAGCGGCTTTAACTTTATCAATTAAAGTCGGTTCTACTCAGATATTCGCTCATCATCACATGGGTCCCTGGAGTCTTTAACTCTATCTTCATCCTTTGCAAGTCACACAAAATGGGCCTTTGTGTTGACAATATCACACTCGTACTTGCATATGATCTTTTACTCAATGCGTCAGCTACCACGTTCGCTTTTCCAGGATGGTATTGGATGGTATGATCATAATCTTTCAACAGTTCAAGCCAACGTCGTTGTCGCATGTTGAATTCCTTTTGAGTGAAGAAATATTTGAGGCTTTTATGATCCGTAAAGATCTCCACCTTCTCCCCATACAAGTAATGCCTCCAAATTTTAAGTGCGAAGACAACAGCTGCTAACTCTAGGTCATGAGTAGGATAATTACTCTCATATTCTTTGAGTTGTGTTGAGGCATATGCTATGACTTTCTCATGTTGCATGAGAACACATCCCAACCCTTTACCCGAAGCATCACTGTAGACGACAAATCCCTCCGAGCCAGATGGTATTGTCATAAGCGAGTCTTTGAAATGAGTCTCCTCTTGAGTTCTTGAAATCTCTTCTCACATTCTTCGCTCCAACCAAACTTTGTATCTTTCCGAGTCAGCTGAGTTAATGGAGTAGCTATTCGAGAAAATCCTTCCACGAATCTCCGATAATAACTAGCTAAGCCGAGAAAGCTACGTACTTCGGTCACTGATTTAGGTTGCTCCCAGCTTTGAATTGCTTCAATCTTTGCCGGGTCAACTGATATTCCATGACTTGATACTACGTGCCCAAGGAATGTTACTTCCTCAAGCCAGAACTCACATTTCTTCAACTTGGCATAAAGCTTGTATTCACGAAGCTTTTGGAGTGTCAGCCTCAAGTGTTGCTCATGATCTTCACTACTTTTGGAATAAATAAGGATGTCATCAATAAAGATTTACCACAAAGTGATCCAAATATTCCTTGAATACTCGGTTCATCATATCCATGAAGGCGGCGAGGGAGCATTAGTCAATCCAAAGGACATGACTAGGAATTCATAATGCCCGTACCGAGTTCTGAAAGCCGTCTTTGGAATGTCATTGGTTCTAATATTCAATTGGTGATATCCTAACGAAGATCAATCTTTGAAAAGAATTTGGCTCCTTGCAAATCGGTCAAACAGTCAAATCAATACGTGGCAATGGGTACCTATTTTTGATGGTGACATGATTCAACTCCCGATAATCAATACAAAGTCGCATACTCCCATCTTTCTTTTTCACGAATAGAACAGGAGCACCCCAAGGAGAAGTACTAGGACGAATAAAGCAAATGTCTAACAATTCCTGTAGTTGGGACTTTAACTCCTGAAGTTTAATAGGAGTCATTCGATATGGGGCTTTAGAAATGGGTTTTGTACCGGGTTCAAGGTTGATACAAAATTCAATTTCACGCTCTGGGGGTAGGCCAGGAATTTCTTCAGGGAATACGTCAGAAATTTATTAACAATAGAAATATCATTCAAAATCGGCGTATTTTTGTTTAGATCTCGTGGCGTGGGCTAAAAAGCTTGACATCCATTTTTAATAAACGAATAGCTTTATGGCTTGAGATGACCGTGATTGATTTTAATGGTTTGGTCGGCAATTCACATAATAGGTTGATTAGGAATATGAAAGCTAACAACCTTACGAAAAATAATCAATTTTAGCATGATGAGTAGTTAACCAATCAATCCCTAGAATCACGCTAAATGCAAGTATTTTCAATGAAATAAGATCGACGGTGTAATGTGAGGGTACCGATTTGAACCAAACAAGACTTATAAACAGTGGATGTAATGAAGGTTTCTACAAACGGAGTTTTCACAGATAAATCAAAGTCTAATTTCTCCGGAGTCAAATTTAATCGTTGAGCCCAAGTAGGAGAAATAAAAGAATGGATAGAACCGGTATCAAATAAAGTATAGACTTCTCTAGAGTTTATGATAAGCTTACCCGTGATGATCTCATTCAGGTTCCTTGCTTTCTGGGAGGTCACTACAAACGCTCTCCCTTGCACTACCGATTTTGACTTTTCTGGAACGGCCTTTGGTGCCTCAATCCTAGCTGAACTTGTCTTTGGTGAACGATAAAATCGGGCTAAGTGACCTTCTCTTCCACAATTATAACATGCTTTGGACGGCATCACGCAGTTTGGACTGATGTGTCCCTCCCCTCCGCATTTGAAGTATATGATAGGTGATCGTTCTCCTTCCTTAACAACGGGTGCTGGTGCTGACGTCTTTCCATCATTATTGAACCTCCTCTTCTTAAAATGTCCATTCTTATTGCTTTGGCCCTGATTACCACCGAAGTGGTTACCATTTCTGGCATGTTGATTCCCTCCATGCTTGTTGTCACTGCTTCGATGACTGCTCTCACTGGTATTATCATTTTGTCGGCTGCTCTCTTTTGGTTGCGTTGACTCATTATCACGCTCCACTAACTGAGCCCTATTTACAACATCTGAATACAAACACAGTTTATGAGAAATAAGATGTTGACGTATCTCCGACTTCAAACCTCTTAAAAACATACGCGTCATTCTCTCTTCATTATCCACCAAGTGGGACGCAAACCGGGACAATTTGGCAAACTTAGCTTCATACTGCGACACGGTCATATTATTCGGCTCCAACTTGATGAACTCCACCTCCTTCATTTGACGAATACTTTTGGGAAAGTACTTGTCGTTGAATAGTTCTTGGAACTTCTCCCAAGACATTTTCAGTACGGTAGGTTGAGTACTCTTTACTGATTCTCACCAGTAATCTGCCTCTCCTCGCAACATAAAGGCGGCAAAGGGAACCTTTTGCGCCTCGGAGCATCCTAAGACATTAAATATCTTGGTGATCTACTTTATCCATGCTTCCACCTTAAGTGGTTTTGGCTCTCGAATAAACTCCGATGGTCCAAGCTCCTTGAACTGTTTAGCGGTGACCGTCCGAGAGTTTTCAGTGTTTCCACCTACATTTTGGATAGGAGCCGTTCTCGCCTGCTGTTGCATGAATTGCATAAAGTCTCGAAACATTCCATCATTCATCATTTGGTCAGTGTTGTTGTTTGCATGAGGATTGTCACCTTCCTGATACACATTATCCTCGATTATTGATATGTGGTGAATCAACGATTAAATCATGATCCATTCTTATTCTCAACATTCTCGGATGTCATTTTCAGATCATCGCCACAAAACAAAATGTTAATTGACATGTAACATATTATCCCTATATTCTGACCAATTAAATACAAAAAAAAAAAAAACTTAGGTAGGTCATACTAGTAGCGAAGGAATTCCCATCTCTCCCCCTCCTAGTTCTAGTCTCACATCTTAGCCAGGATCATATCCTAAGCTTTGATATTAATCATGTGACGCCCCAAAATAGGTATACATCACCTATTCTGAGTCGCCAAATACATGATACAAAATACAAATACAATCTTTAATATACAACAAGAGAGTTGTGAGTTTTAATACAAATACTATCTTCTAGACAATATCCACTCTCAGAATAAGTCCTCATTACATTTATTGTCACGCTTATTTAACGAGAATAGTGAGGACTACTAATACTATCATCTGTCCATCACTCCGTTCCCCGCTCTCCCGGTTTATATTCTCATTTCACGAAGAGAATAATGAAAGAAAAAGGGTGAGCTCAACTAGCCCAATAAGAAATATTATGACTAAGATAATGCGAATATAAATTATCATTAGCCTTCAACAAAGTGTTAAACGATAAAATATAACAAACATCAAGTTTAATCTGCAGTGAACAAGCAATCCATTAGAAGAGTCAAGTAGAGAATAAAATCTACTATCTTCTATGATTTAAAAAGGGTTTTCATGACTTATCGTTGAGATTCAACAAATAAATAATCCACATCATCCTCAAGACTACTGACCAAAGATATTCATTAGTATCACAACCATAAATTATCCATGCACCACATCCAAGGATATTCGTGTATTCATCAATATTCATGATCATACCAACAACTGTCCATCAATGCACTACGGGCCAAGGAGGACTTTTACCACATCATTTATAACATTACGGTCCATGATTACAATCAATAATCCTCGGTCATAATCATACCAAGTCCATCTATGCAAAGACAGCCACAGATGACTTTCAAAAAAATATAAATATGAGGATGATGACAATGATATAAGAATTCAATAAAACAAGTTCAAGAATTAATTTATCCAGAACCAATAACATCCAAATTGTCAACATGATCTTTGCTTTGTAGAGTAAAATTCAAGAATGCTCGTAAGAATATTTCCATAAAAGATCTTGGATGAAACGCAAATATCAAAGATATTCCACTAATTTCATGGAGTATAGAAGTCAAAGTTTTAACCAACCTGAGTATAATAAAGAATGGAATAACAAAAGAAATCACCGTGCATGCGATAGGCCGCAAAAGGCGGTTACTCCAATGAATAATAAATAACGGAACCAGTCCGGCGTAAAAGCAAACAGGATATTTCAACGAAATAATAAAGAATGGAACTGGTCCGTACAGTAAACGCATGCGGACAAGATATTCCAATGAATAATAAAGAATGGAACCAATGTCCCGTAAAAACGCACAAACAGGATATTCCAACGTAATAATAAAGAATCGAATAACGTAAGAATTTCACCAAGTATAGGGTACCACAGTATCTGAGTTATTCCAACGTAATAATAAATAATGGAATAACAAAAGTTCTCTTCATGAATACAAAAGAAATAATACCCTTACTTACGAGTACAACAAATAATATCCCTTACAGTAAAAGAAATTGAATATAAGAGTATGGAAGGAGCGAATACTTTTCTATAAATTTCTATAATTTCTCTCTAGAATTTCAAAGAATTCGTAAGAAATAATGAAGGAATGAGCTTCTATTTATAGAAAAATGGATCAATAAGAAACTAACTCATGAACAGTTCGATTGATTTACTTTAATCTGATTATCCATATTTAAAGCAAAATCTTTTAAATAAAATATAATATATTCTATTTATAATCTAATAAACCAAATAACTTTATAAAAGATTTTACTATGCAAACACTATGCAGTACATATATACAAACACTATGCATAATAAAATATAATATATTCTAATTATTATCTAATAAAATGTATAACTTTATAAAAGTATTCATTTTTTATATAAAAAGGTTTTACTATTAGCCTAATAAAACGAATAACATTATAAAAGTATTCTGTTTTATATAAAAAGGTTTTCTATTTTATTACATTAATAATACCAATAAAATAAAACTGAGTGACTTATCACATAAGCATCAATAATCAATACCGTAATATTCTTGTATGCAACTCTGGCGTATTCATCGTACTTTTAACACCGGGTGTTTCAACAGTTAACGGTAAAACTTCCGCCGTTATTTTCATAAAGTATTTTTGTCGTTTTCTCAATCCGACAATAATTTCGTTGTGGGGTCCACCAATGATTGTGCCGTTGTACGAATATTCCCTGTTAAAACGAATATTTCCCGACCAATCGAATATTATATAACAACTTGCGTACTTTGCAAAATTTATAAATATTACCCATAACTATAACATTATATCAAATTCATTCCATAATATTAAAAAAGGATATTTATAGAAAATTCATCTTTATTCATAAAAGTTGGGATCTTACATTTTTGTTAGTCCCGAATCAACGCAACAGTTCAAGTTTGGTGATTCGATAGTCTAAAAGTATTTTTTTAATTTTTTATTTTTTGCTCAATTCTTAGTGACAAATAAAGGACACATTCTATCTTTTATAGTAAATGTGTAAATTTTTAAGAAAAACTTGACTTTTGAGTTGTTGAGTCTGCTTTTGAGAATACCAAAATTTATGACCAAGAAACTATAGAATAAAAATAAATAAATAACTTTTCAGTTACGGAGATATCAAACTTAAATTGCTAAATTGACTCGGTACCAACTAAAATAACTCCATACTTGTCTCGTTTTATTTTGATATAAATTTAGGATCATCAAAATTATGTTTAGGTTTATGGTTGGCAAACATTGTTATGGGGTGTAAAAAAGTCAAATAATTCAATAAAACTTTCAAACTTGGTGGTGGAGATAGAATTAGACTACTACTCCTACGTTTTAAAATTAAAATTACTTGAAAAATATATTCTCTTATAGATATTTCCAAAATTAAATATTTATTTTCAAATAAAGACATCATATATGGGGTTTTAATGTTCAAGTCAGAATACTAAAAGTCCTATTCAAAAGGGTAAATGGAATGGGTATTTCATGCATGCAATAACTCTTTAATTGCATTCAATTATTGTGAAGTTTAATTATAAATATTACTCAATTATTATTTCTATGTATGTCATAAAGGTAATGTTATGAATATAAAAAAAACATTTAAATCTTGTCACAAATAATACGACATCAATACAATATATTAATTTGTGTACTTGATTATATTATAAAATATTATTTCTCTTGTTTAGTACTTCCTCCATCTCATAATATATGATATTTTAGATGATTTTATTGTTCTCAAATTATTTGTTGTTTTATATAATTTAAAAGAATTAATCACAATCTTTCTAAAATTACCCTTCATGAAAAAATGTTACAGATGAGAGCGAGAGTATGAAATAAGTCTATGATAAATTGTATTACAGACAATTAATATTATATTTAATGATATACAATTATTTCTTTAATTCTTGTGTACAACTCTAAAATCTATCTAACAAAATACAATTGATTTTGAATTTTCCGCTCACCCTAATAAATCATCTGAGTCGTCCAAAATTTGGAATAAATCTCACCGTCCATATAGTGCCGGAGGCATGGAAAACAATTAATATTCTATATTATGGGACGGAGGGAGTATATCACATCATTTGAGATAATTAATATATATATATATATATATATATATATATATATGATCTCAACATAAATTTTGGGAAAAGAAGAAAACAGGAAAACATTTAATGTGTTCCACCAATTGTTACTCATAATTATAAGCCAAATAATGGACAAAAGCCACAGCTTTTGAGGACAAAGTGACCCAAACCCTAGAAGGGTCCAATCTACAAGTTCCCTAAACAGGGTGGACTTTGAGGAGGTGCACGAGGAACCACCTCACATGACCTCAAATTCGGAGGGCCCCCGAATTTTTTTTTGTGGATATGTATATAGGCTATAGCTCATAGGTCAAATATATTTTATATAAATATTGAAAACGTTGATATAAATTGTGCTTTATATATTGATGTTGATAAAAAAAATTATTATTTTTATATGCGAGAGGGCTCTAATTTTTTTGTCGCACGGGGCTCCAAATTTTTAGGACCGGCCCTGCCCTTAAATTAGTGAAAACCAAAAAACATGGGATGCTGACTTAGGGGGAAGGGATATAAAGGAAGAGAAACATGTAAATGGCTAAATGCACATGGGAGGGGGACAATACTCACATGTCAGAAACATGGGCATCTCTTTTTCTTTGCTACCTTAATGAAGGGCATTCTTTGTTTGATCCACCTTCATTATTTAGTCAAGTACTTTTTTCTTATCCTATTATCTCACTCTAATCCAACTTGAGGTATATCTTTATTCTTATTATTATCTAATCATTATTAACCCAGTATAAAAGGGTAGAGCTAAATTATTCCTCCCGTTCTAAAAGTCTTTAGGCGAACGTAAGCATTGGAGGGGGCGCCTAGAGCTTAACCGATGTTTAGACGTTTTTTAGGCGTTTTCTTAGCGTAGTCTCATTTTTTTAGAAATAAATATTTTTTTGGTCACTATATTTTAAGTCAATTTACAAATGAGTCACTAAACCTTTTTTTTTTACATTCAACTCATTTAACTTTAGTTTTCTTACAAACCGTTACAAAACCAATTAAGACTTTCGACTTTTAGTGAAATTTGACACAGAAGAAAGAAAGCTGACATGAAATTTTTATGCATGATGTAGCACGCTTAAGTGGAAATGAACAAATTTTATGGAAAAAATGAAAGAAATTCTTTTAAAATAAAATATACAAAAAACTTAGTAAAAAGTATATAAAATGCAATAACATAAATCAAAAAAATATATTTAATTATTTTATAATTAATATCAAATAAGTTTTTATGTAATTATTAGAAAATATAATTAAGGATTTTATAAATATTATTATTATTATCTGTATTATTATTATTATTATTAACGATATTATTATTATTATCGGTATTATTATTATTATCGGTATTATTATTATTACTATTATTATTATCAGTATTACCATTGCTATTATAATAATTATTATTATTATCGGTATTATTATTATTACTATTATTATTATTATTATTATTATTATTATTATTATTATTATTATTGAAGGTCACGTTGGATCATTTTTGACACATCAACTTTTTTTTTCCAACTCAGCATCATGTGTCAAATTCCATTAAAAGTAACGGTTTTTGTAACGGTTTGTAAGAAAACTAAAGTTCACTGAGTTAACTGTAAGAAAAAAAATTTAGTGACGCATTTGTAAGTTGACCTAAAGTAGAGTGACTAAAAAAAGCATTTATTTCCATTACTATTATTATTATTACTATTTTTAATTTTACATGAAACATTACTAAAAAAATAATCTTTTTAAACTTAACAAATTCATTTTAAGTATTATAGATTTTTAAAGTAGAGGTCTGATTCTTCCTAATAAAATGTTAGGCATCTAGTCAAATTGAAATGGTAAAAGACCGCCTATCGTCTAGACAGAAATTTTTAGAATACTATAATTTATACCCACTGTAGACTCCAAGTAAATACAATTAAGATTCTCTCCTATTTATACAAATAATGAACCTAACTTAAGTGCGTTTTAGAGACATCTTTTGTATTATATATAAAAAAAATTAAAAAAAAATTGATACTTCAATGATCTTTTGTGAGACAAAGATTATCTTGAGAAAAAAAAAAATCCAGTTGTGACTATATATGTGAGAAGAAATTGAAGGCCATATTTATTTACAAGAATTATAATTTATGATATTATAATTTTAGGATTATAATATTTTTTGTTGAACATGGTATTAAATAGTTTTCCATATTAAATTATTTTATAATATTTGAACTAATAATCCCAAATTCAAATTTAAAAATATGCAAAATAATTAAAATTAATAATTAAATCTCAAATATAATATTTATAAACAAACATAACCTAACGAATTAGAATTGTGAATACCAAGTTGGCCTATAATGATTGATTGAATAGGGATGTTTTACTACATGGGAGGCCCATTACCACTCCCTCCATGTTGCCTCATCAATACAAATGTCTCCTAGCATAATTGGCAAAAAATGAAGAGTAATTAACCTCAGATGTCATGTGTGCGCGTCTCTCTCTCTCTCTCTCTCTCTCTCTCTCTATATATATATATATATATATATATATATATATATATATATCATAGTCGGTTTCTGAATTTTGTAAGGCTAAGGAAAATATTTTAAGTATGTCTTTTTATACAAATTAAATAAAAAAATAAATAAATTATCAATTAGTTAATTTTATTAAAATTATAAGAATTTACAAAAGATAAGTAAGAATACTTTGGGGCCTCGTTATAAAATTTGTTTGGGAAAAATCTAATGGGACAAAACCCCAAACGAAGAAAAAAGAGTACCCCGAATTGTAAACATTGCATTAAAAATGAAGAACAAGAATCTCAGCCAAATTTTCTGTTGAATTAAATAATAAATAAGAAAAAATTGACAAAAATATATATTATAATTTACAAAATTTATATATCTAGATTCTATATATATCTTTAAAAAAAATTACTTTCAAAGAAAGGCACTGGTCTAGCTGGTGGATGATTTATTTTTCAACTTTGTTGGAAAAGAGGAGAATCATCGGAAAAAAATATTACTTGCGTTGCGTTATGAACTGAGAAGGTCGAAGGGTTTTTCTTTCTTTTTGTGGCTAAGAGTCTATTTTGATTCTCCATATTTATTAATTTGTTTTATATTATATTTTATATTTATTTTTTTAATCACATATATACATATTTTTTATAAAAAAATTGGATCCTCCTCACTTTGGGTCATGGATGCTTCTCCACAGATAGACTGCCCAAGGCGATTCGATATATATATATATATATATATATATATATATATATATATATATATATATATATATATATATATATACTACCACTCTCTTCAAAGAAATTATAGAAAATGAATTAAAATTAATCGATTATAAATGACGTTTTTATTCGCTCTATAATATAGAAAATCTATAAAATCTGTTTTTTATGCTATAACGACGGATAAAACCGTCGCTAGTTAATTCGCTTTTAGTTCGCTTCCTTTGATTCGTTGAAGAGAACCAACCTCTCTCTCTCTCTCTATATATATATACACACACACAAAAAAGGGGCTGGATAATCTACTTTATTAGTTATAGTCTTTCTACGATGACATTGGTTTTGTAATTTTTTTTAATAACTCTCAAAAAATGTACAATATTTATTTCAATTGTACAATTTTATTTTTTGTATGTATTCAAATTACACCTAAAATATTATTTTTTATTAAAAAAATCAATTAAAATAAATACTATATATTTTTTTGAGAGTTATTAAAAAAAACCCGGGTCGCTAGACCGGTCCCTTTCTCGGTCCCCCTGGATTTTTTTTGTACTCCCTCCGTTCCAGAATAAAAATCCTGGTAGATTTTTCATGCATATTAAGAAGATGAATAAAATGATAAAATTGCCCATAATAATGTCATTAAATATGGAGAGAGAATTATAATAAGAAAAGTATGAGATATTTAATGCTACGTGTATAATAGGAAAATATGTGTAAAAATTTAGTTATTAAAGAAAAATAGATATTTAACATGAGACTACTCAAAATAGTAATAAATAATTTTATCATGGGACGGAGGGAGTATTAATTAATCCAGACAATTGGATATCCCATCATATCCTCTAACAAAGTGAAGAGTACCTTATCCAAATTTAGTTTAGCATTTCTTTGTATTGGGAATGTCTTTTGGAAATAAAAAGTATTGATCACCATAATCAATGAAAACTTGATTTTTGGGATCAGAGTTAGACTGAGAGTAGAATCAATGAACTGAAATGTGTACAGTGTCACATGGGTGATTTTAATCCTCATGTGATTCTTTTTGTATCTTAAAATAATGCATTATAATTAAGATAAGTCATCAGTTTTTAAGTTTGCCTCCTAACTCAATTTAAATGAAATTAGTATTAAATGAAAGGTATATATACTTTCTATCACTATTAACTTATTTTTTTTTTAAATGAAGACACCATTTTAGGAAAAATGAAAAGAAAATAATATATTAAAACTCACTATTGTTTTTAAATATATTAAAATTTTAGTCTTTGTTGAACCTTCTTCAACACCTATACACAAGAATCAAATCATTAATTTCTATCTCAATAAAAGCGATTTTTTATAATGTCCCACTTATTTGAGAAATAATATAATTTTATAATCATTATTATTATAATTTTAATAACCAATTAAATCTCACTAAAAAGGAAAAATAAACTCACTAATAAGTCTCACTTAAAGAGGAAAAACAAGAAAAACATTAACATTACATTTGATACTAGATTTTGTAAGTGAATAATTGTATGTGCATTAATAGTTATGCACTAAATGTGCATCAATATATAAAAAACTATACGTGAGTCTTACTTTTTAAATTGGATGTTATTAAAATATGTAAAAAGTAATATTAATTAAAATTTCTATTCAAAATTATTTCAATAAATTACATCAATTTTAAGTTTGTAGTTGTCTCTATTTAACTTCAAAAAATTAAATTTAATCATATATTCTAACACCAATGAGTAATACTCCTTTCATACCAAATTATGAGATCAATATTGACTTTCTAAAAATCAATTTGAGATATTTTTTAAATTTAAAATTGGTATATATGATTCGTTTAATTTTAAAAAACAATAAAATTTATAACTAGTAGTGTTTTTTAGATAGTTTATTCGTAATTGTAATTATATAAACTAAATGAATTCATTTAAATTTGAAACTGACTTTTAAAAAATCAATATTGTTGGAGTGTGATTATTTGGGTAGTGAGAGAGTCCTTATTAAAGTAAGATTGTATTTTCTTATTTGGTGGGATAAGGAGGTTTAATTTGGGAAGAAATCTATTAGCCATTAATTGCAGTTATAAGGTGATTCTGAAAAGGACTCCTACTCTTATCTATAAATACAGTAATAAGCAAGGGATTCAAGAGGAATGACACAAGAGATACAACACAAATACACAACTTGTACTCCCAATATTATTATAGTGAATTACTCTATCTCTCCGTGATTTTTTTCCAATTGGGTTTCCACGTAAATTCTTGTGTTCATATTTTATATTTCTTTATTTATGTTTATGAGTATATTTCGTGAGTTTGATTTCACAACAATTACTCCATCAACCGTTGGCGCTATTTTGGCTCATCTTTTGGGTGATTTCAATCAAAGCGTATAAAATCGGTACGTTAACATTGGCGCTGTCTGTGGGAAACAAGACGCTTGTTCTAGTGTTGATTTAAAATCACCGATTCACCGAAGGAGATAAGTGATTCTTTTTTATTAAATTAAATATATACTTGTACGTGTGTATATATATATTATGCATGTGGTGGTAGTATTCACATGATGCATGTAAAATCTAAATATTAACACTTTGGTCCAGGTGATGATAAATTGATCTTTGAAGTCATCGCACTAGTAATGTAATTCACCAAAGTCAGAGAGATAAAAGTTTAAGCTTTTATATCGTTGAATTCCTTTAAAGGCGAATTCGATTTCATCATCAACCACAGACTGAAGGAAATTCGGAGGATATAAATTCGGATGATAAAAATTCAGAGGATATAAATCCAGCAGATATAAATCCAGCGAATATAAATCCCATAGATAAAAATCCCGCGAATATAAATCTCGAGGATATAAATCCCGAAGATATAAATCTCGATGATAAAAATCCCGAGGAGACTTTTTGTATACTCTCTTATTTTAAGTTATTTACAATTCCTCGTAAATAAGAGATGGGGGTAATGTTGAAGTATGATTATTTGGGTAGTGAGAGAGTCCTTATTAAAGTAAGATTGTATTTCCTTATTTGGTGGGATAAGGAGGTTTAATTTGGGAAGAAATCTATTAGCCATTAATTGCAGTTATAAGGTGATTCTGAAAAGGACTCCTACTCTTATATATAAATACAGCAATAAGCAAGGGATTCAAGGAGGAATGGCACAAGAGATACAACACAAATACACAACTTGTACTCCCAATATTATTATAGTGGATTACTCTATCTCTCCGTGGTTTTTTCTCAATTGGGTTTCCACGTAAATTCTTGTGTTCATATTTTATATTTCTTTATTTATGTTTATATGAGTATATTTTGTGAATTTGATTTCACAACAATTACTCCATCAACCGATTAGTATTTATTTTGGCATGTCCTTTTTGGGTGATTTCAATCAAAGCGCATACAAAATCAAAGGCCAACAAATATTAATCTTAAAATTAGGAATGGAGGGGGGGGGGGGGTATATATATATAACTATATTCAATTTTCTCACGATTGATAGGATAACATAAATAATATAAACACACACAACATAGTTTTTACACTAATAGTCCTTTAATTCAAATAGTGACAATTATTTTTTGGGAAATAATCAAAACTCGCTTGTAATATTATTTTTCTAGGACAAAGGGAGTATATATATTCTTAAGAAGGTGCTAAACCTAATCATTTTAGACTAAAACTAACTCAATTTGTTATAGAATAATTACAACTTTAATGGTTGTTCCAACCTTAAATCCTTAATTAGATAATCATACAAGAGGGAATTAATTATAACCAACCCCATGTTTTTGCATTAATAAGTCTTAAAACAGATCCATAAGCCGAGAGATATAACCCATCCAACCAAATGCTAATCCGTACACCTAACTTCTACCTAAGAAATGATTAATTAGTTTCATTTAGACACCAACAATATATATAGTTGTTGGGTTTAGTTGGTTAATTATATTCTTAAATATAATTAAGTTGTTGGGCTACTATATGCACATGGTTTTACAAGAAAAGAAGATTTTTGAGTGTTTATACGATCAGGTCATCAATTTTGTGGAATATATAGAGATTAAAAATGGTGATGTGATGTTAGAATTTGATCACACACACACGCACACGACAGTAAAGAATTAACACATAGATTTACGTAGTTCTCAATTTGGGTAGTCCACAGGAGCGGCGTTCTTTTTATTATTCACTTAGTACATAGAATTTGACAACAGAGAGTATATATATCTGCTACTCATTTTCCAACCCTAATTCACATTATAGCCAAAATACCCATAATGTCCTTTTCAACACCGTACTATATCATGGAAGAGGGGGAGAGGGGAGAGGGGAGAGGGGGGAGGGGGGGGGGGGGGGGCTACGCATGGAAAGTGGGGGAGCAGAGCATAGTTGGTAGATATTTGTATTAAGGTTTAGGCAGCATGGTTGGAAATTGTTTGTGTTACAAAGTCTGTTACTCTTCCAAGTTGTATGATTGCAGGTCTTGTGAAAAATTTGTACTAACTCATTGATCCAAGTCTTTTGGATTAAAGTTTTATCAGTACTAAAATCTTTCTTTACCGTTTGCTAAAAAAAATGTACACAAACTACATACAAAAAGTTGTGCACAAAGAGTAGGACTTGTGCCGGCTTGTGAATTTTTGATTCCAATCTCAGCTTTCAAATCAATTGATCAACGGTCTGAAAAGAGGTTCTTAACACAGTGTCCATGACAATCGGTTGACATGGATAGATTCCCATATATATATATATATATATATATATATATATATATATATATATATATATATATATATATATATATACGGTCCCGCTTCAAAAGTATTACGCTTAAGTAACATTACTCCCTTAAAAACATTTCTATTTAAATGGCTCACTCGTGTTTTTTTCTCTCTCCTCACTCTCCTCACGAATCAACTCTCATCTAATGTTCCCTCCGGATAATCTAGGGTCGCAAAATCAAGTCGCTAAAATCGATTTCTTTGAAGGAAGTAAGTGCAACATCGAATCCTATTCTTCCTTCTAATATTTTAAATCGTTTCTTTGCGCAAGCCCTAGAATCCTATTCTTCCTTTTCTCCGCCGCCTTCTCGCCGCCGTCCTCAACTCTCAGGTATGTTCTTGACTTCTTATGTTCATTTTTCAGACGACTTTTAAATGAAATTGGTAGTTTTGTTTATTCAACCTGTGACGCCCCCAAAATTAGGTATACATCACCCATCTTGGGTCGCTAGATACATGGTACAGAATTCAAATACAACTTACTAATACAATTGTCGTGTACAATACGACAAAACATAAACTGTGAGTTTGAATACAAATATTATCTACTAGAGATTATACAAACTCAAAAGGAGTCCTCATTACAATTATTATCACACTATTTCACAGAATAGTGAGGACTACTAATGCTATCCTCTGGACCATTACTCCGCTCCCCGACTCGTCACCTCGCTACGCTCTCATTTCACGAAGAATAAAGAAAGAAAGGGTGAGCTCAACTAGCCCAATGAAGAAATATTATGACTAAGATAATGCGAATAAATTATCATTAGTCTCCAACAATGTTAAACCGATAAAATATAATAGACATCAAGTTTAATCAGAAGCGGAACAAAGCAATCCATTAAAAGAGTCAAGTAGAAAATAAAATCTACTATCTTTTATGATTAAAAGGTTTTTCATCATCATTGTATCGCCGAGACTCGACAATAAATATTCCACATCATCGAATCACCCTCGCACTCTACCGAGGATATTCTTTAGTATCACGACCACAATTATCCATGCACCTTCGGCAAGAATATTTGTGTATTCATTAATGGTCATGATCATGCCAACAACTGGCCCATCAATGTACTACGGCTAATGAGAACTTTTACCACATCATTTGTAACATTACGGTCATGATTACAATCAATAATCCTCGGTCATAATCATACCAAGTCTATCTATGTACTACAGAATACATATGACTTTCAACAAAATATAAACATGAGGATGATGACAATGATATAAGAATTCAATAAAACAAGTTCAAGAATTATTTTATCCAGAATTATTAACGTCAAATTGTCAACATGATAATTTGTTTTGTAGAGTAAAATTCAAGAATGATCGGAAGAATATTTTCATGAAAAGATCTTTGGATGAAGCGCAAATATTAAGGATATTCTACTAATTTCATGGAGTATAGAAGTCAAAACTTTAACCAACCGAGTATAATAAAGAATGGAATAACAAAAGAAATCACTATGCATGCGGTGCTTGCATAGACGAAAGTTATTCAACAGAATAATAATAATTTAACTAGGTCGAGCAAAATTTGCAATCGACAGAGGGATGTTCCAACCGAGAATAATAAAGACGTAACGGTCGGTCCTGTAAAACACACAGACATGTGATGTTCCAACGAGAATAATAATAAGATGGAACCAGTCCTGTAAAAACACACATAAGATGTTCCAACGGAATAATAATAAAGATTTTAACCAGTCCTGTAAAACACACGCATGTGATGTTCCAATGAGAATAATAGAAGAATGTCACCAAGTATAGGGTGAATCAGCATATACAAGTTATTCCAACGAGTAATAATAAGACATGGAATAACAACAAGGTTTCTTCATGAATAAGAAAGAATAACACCCCTTACCGTAAAAGAAACCGAATATAAAAGTAGTTAGCGGCGTTGAATACTTTTCTTCTATCTCTATAATCTCTCTCTATAGTTTCTCTCTACAGAGTTCAAAGAATTAAAAGAAAATAATGAAGGAATGAGCTTCTATTTATAGGAAAATGGAATGGATACTATGCAATAAAATATTCTAATAAAATAAAAACTTTTAAATAAAATATAATATATATTATAAATTATATCTTATATATATTTAAACTTCACGGTCATTACTCCCCGTGATACTATCCGCCCCCCACCTTTTAATCATCCTATATATATATAATATACCAATTATATAATATATATTATCACATGTCTAGAAATATATATATATATATACATATATATTTATATATATGTCCTTTATACAAAACTCCCTCCTGACACTATCAAAAGCTTACCCGTGAGATGCTGCCTCCTTTTCAAATTCATTTTCCACACGGGGGCCCCACATGTGGCCCTACTTTTATTATATTAAAAATTTTCTACCGATTATTTTGAAAAATGGGTAGATAGGGGTACATAAAATAAGCAAAATTTATAACAATTACTATAGCAATAATTGAACAAAACTGAGTGACTTCTCACGTAAGCATCAATAATCAATACAGTATCTTCTTTCAGCAACTACGCTGTACATCTTGTACTTTTAACACTGGGTGTTTCAACAGATTAACGGTAAAACTTCCGCCGTTATTTTCATAAAAAAGTATTTTTGTCGTTTTCTCAATCCGAAATAATAATTCCGTTAATAGGTCCACCAATGATTGTCTTGGTTGTACGAATATTCCTGTTAAAACGAATATTCCCCACCAATCGAATATTATATAACAACTTGCGTACTTTGAAAAATTTATAAATATTACCCACAACTATAACATTATATCAATTTTTTACTCCATAATATTCAAAAATAATATTTATAGAAAATTCATCTTTATTTAAAAAGTTGGGGTTTTACAATCTCCCCTTCTTATAAAATTTCACCCTCAAAATTAGGGTACGTACCTGGTATGTCGAAGAGGTAAGGATACCTTGATTTCATTTCAGATTCTAACTCCCAAGTCATTTCCTCAACATCGTGGTTTCTCCACAAAACTTTGACTTGAGGTATAACCTTGGTGCGTAGAATATGTTCCTTCTTATCCAAGATTTGAACAGGAACCTCTTCATACGTCAAATCTTCCGCTATTTCATTCGGTTCCAACTCAATAATGTGGTTTAGGTCTTCCACATATTTACGTAACATGGATATGTGAAAAACGTTATGAACACGAGACATACTTGGCGGTAAAGCGAGTCTATAGGCCACAGTTCCTACTCGATCAAGGATTAAAAATGGGCCGATGAATCGAGGATTGAGCTTTCCTTTCTTTCCAAATCTCGTAACTCCTTTCCATGGAGCAACACGTAACAACACATGATCTCCTATATAGAATTCCACGTCCTTTTGATGAAGATCAGCATAACTCTTTTTATCGATCTTGTGAGGTTTTTATCGTTCTTTGGATCGTTTGAATCTTTTCCGTAGTCATACGTACAAACTCCGATCCCAACAACGTTGCTTCACCCACCTCATCCCAGCATACTGGAGAACGACACTTTCTTCCATACAACGCTTCGAATGGAGCCATGCCAATACTTACTTGATAACTATTGTTGTAGGAAAACTCCACCAATGGTAAGAACTTGTCCCAACTTCCCTTGAAATCAAGGACACAAAGTCTTAATAGATATTCAAGAATTTGAATAGTCCTCTCCGACTGTCCGTCCGTCTGAGGATGATATACCGAGCTAAATCGTAAATTTGTGCCCATAGCTTTTTGCAAACTAACCCAAAATCGCGAAGTGAATCTTGGGTCTCGATCAGAAACTATGGATACTGGCATACCATGCAATCTTACAACCTCGTTTATGTAAATACGAGCAAGACGTTCAAGTGTATAAGTTTCTCGTATCGGTAAGAAATGAGCAGACTTGGTCAATCTATCAACAATGACCCAAATCGCATCTATGCCTTGAGAAACTTTGGGAAGACCGATGTTGAAATCCATGGTAATGTGCTCCTACTTCCATTCGGAATTTCAAGTGGTTGCAATGGACATTTTGGTACTTGATGCTCATTTGACTCGTTGACACGTTAGACACCTTGAGATAAACAAATACATCTCTCTCTTCAGATTGCCCCACCAAAATGTATGTCAAGATCATGATACATTTTGGTACTCCTGAGATGGATTGCAAACGGTGTGTGTTGTGCGCCTCCATCATGATTTTATACTTTAAATCGTGGTCGTTAGGAACACAAAGTCCGGAGTTGACTCAAGTATTCCTTCTTCATCGATTCTTACTTGGCATCATCACACCTTCTTGCACTTTCTTCCTCATACGCATCGATTTCTGGATCTCAGAATTGGAAAGCGACTTTAATTTTATCAATTAAAGTCGGTTCTACTCGTATATTTGCCATCATCACGTGGGTCCCTGGAGTCTTTATCTTTATCTCCATCCTTTGCAAGTCATACAAAATGGGCCTTTGCGTTGACAATATTGCACTCGTACCCGCATATGATCTTCTACTCAATGCGTTATCTACCACGTTCGCTTTTCCAGGATGGTAGTGGATAATATGATAATAATCTTTCAACAGTTCAAGCCAACGTCGTTGTCGCATGTTGAGTTCCTTTTGAGTGAAGAAATATTTGAGGCTTTTATGATCCGTAAAGATCTCCACTTTCTCCCCATACAAGTAATGCCTCCAAATCTTTAGTGCGAAGATAACGGTACGCCAACTCTAGATCATGAGTAGGATAATTCCTCTCATATTCTTTGAGTTAATCGTGAGGCATAAAGGCTATGACTTTCCCATGTTGCATGAGAACACATCCTAACCCTTTGTCCGAAGCATCACTTGTAGATGACAAATCCTCCCGAACCGGATGGTATTGTCGAGCAGTCTTTGAAATGAGTCTCTCTTGAGTTCTTGAAAACTCTTCTCACATTCCTCGCTCCAACCGAACTTTGTATCTTTTCGAGTCAGCTGAGTTAGTGGAGTAGCGATTCGAGAAAACCCTTCTACGAATCTCCAATAAAAACCAGCTAAGCCGAGAAAGCTACGTACTTCGGTCACTGATTTAGGTTGCTCCCAACTTTGAATAGCTTCAATCTTTGCTGGGTCAATAGATATTCCATGACTTGATACCACGTGCCCAAGGAATGCTACTTCCTCAAGTCAGAACTCGCATTTCTTCAACTTGGCATAAAGCTTATATTCACGAAGCTTTTGGAGTATCAGCCTCAAGTGTTGCTCATGATCTTCACGGGTTTTGGAATATATGAGGATGTCATCAATAAAGACGACCACAAAGTGATCCAAATATTCCTTGAATACTCGGTTCATCATATCCATGAAGGCAGTAGGAGCATTAGTTAATCCAAAGGACATGACTAGGAATTCATAATGCCTGTCTTCGAGTTCTGGCGCCGTCTTTGGAATGTCATCGGTTCTAATCTTTAATTGGTGATATCCTAACAAAGATCAATCTTTGAAAAGAATTTGGCTCCTTACAGTAATCGTCAAACAGTCATCAATACGTGGCAATGGGTACCTATTTTTGATGGTTACATGATTCAACTCCCGATAGTCAATACAAAGTCGCATACTCCCATCTTTCTTCTTCACGAATAGAACAGAGCACCCCAAGGAGAAGTACTAGGACGAATAAAGCCAATGTCTAACAATTCCTGCGCAGTTGAGTTTTAACTCCTCAAGTTCAATAGAGCCATTCGATATGGGGATTTTGAAATGGGTTTTATCTTTGGGTTCAAGGTCGATACAAAATTCAATTTCACGCCTGGGGTAGGCGGTGAAGTTCTTCAGGAATACGTCGGAAATTCATTAACAATAGAAATATTATTCAAAACGGCGTATTTTTGTTTAGATCTGTGACATGAGCTAAGAAAGCTTGACATCCGTTTTTCAATAAACGAATAACTTTATGGCTTGAGATGACAGTGATTCATTTTAATGGTTTGGTTGCTTGAATTCACATAATAGGTCGATTAGGAATATGAAAGCTAACAACCTTATGAAAACAATCAATTTTTGCATGATGAGTAGTTAACCAATCAATCCCTAGAATTACATCAAATGCAAGTATTTTTAATGCAATAAGATCGACGGTAAATGTGGGTACCAACTTGAACCAAACAAGACTTATAAACCGCGGATGTAATGAAGGTTTCTCCCAACGGAGTTTCCACAGATAAGTCAAAGTCTAATTTCTCCGAGTCAAATTTAATCGTTGGCGCAAGTAGGAGAAATAAAAGAATGGGTAGAACCCATCAAATAAAGTGTAGACTTCGCTTTAGAGTTTATGATAAGCTTACCCGTCATGACCTCATCCAGATTCCTTGCTTTTTTTGGGAGGTCACAACAAACGCCTCTCCTCTTGCCTTCTGGGCTTTGACTTTTTCTGGGACAACCTTTGGTGCCTCCATCCTAGCTTTGAATTTGTCTTGATGAACGACAAAATCGGGCTAAGTGACCTTCTCTTCAACAATTATAACATGCTTTGGGCTGACATCGCGCAATTTGGTGATGTGTCCCTCCCTCCGCATTTGAAGCATATGATAGGTGGTCTTTCTCCTTCCTTAACAACGGTTCTTTGGTGATAACGTCTTTCCATCATTGTTGAATCTCCTCTTCTTGAAATGTCCATTCTTATTGTTTTGTACGATTACCACCGGAAGTGGTTACCATTTCGGCGCCCGTTGATTCCCTCCACGCTTGTTGTCACCGCTTCGATGATCGCTTCTCACCGGGTATTATCATTTTGCCGGTTGCTCTCTTTTAGTTGCGTTGACTCGTTATCGCTTCCACCAATCAGAGCCCTATTTACAACATCCGAATACAAACACGGTTTATGAGAAATAAGATGTTGACGTATCTCCGGCTTCAAAACTCTTAAAACATTCGCGCCATTCTCTTCTCTTCATTATCCACCAAGTGGGGCGAAACCGGGATAACTCCACAAATTTTGCCTCGTATTGGACACGGTTATATTGTTTTGCTCCAATTTGATAAACTCCACCTCCTTCGTGTGACGAATACTTTCGGAAAGTATTTGTCGTTGAATGACTCTTGGAACTTCTCCCAAGACATCTTCATCTGACGGAGTTGAGTACGTTTTAACCGATTCCCACCAAAGAATCGCCTCTCCGTAACATAAAAGGCGTGAAGAAACCTTTTGCTCCTTAGAGCATCCCAAGACATCAAATATCTTGGTGATCTGCTTTATCCATGCTTCCGCCATAAGTGGTTTTGGCTCTCCCTTAAACTTTGGTGGTCCCAGCTCCTTGAACTGTTTAGCGGTGATTGCCCGAGAGTTTCCAGTGTTTCCACCTATATTTTGGACAGGAGCCGCTCTCGCCTGCTGTTGCATGAATTGCATAAAGCCTCTGAACAATCCATCATTCATGATTTGGTCAGTGTTGTTGTTTGCATGAGGATTGTTGCCTTCCTGATGCACATTCTCCTGATTATTGATATATGGAGACTCAGCGGTCTCTTATGCTCCATTGCTATTCTCAACATTTTCTTTGGATGTCATTTTTCGAGATCATCGCCACAAAACAAAGGTTAATTGACATGTAACATAATATCTCTAAACTCTGACCAACCAATTTAAATACAAAATAAATTTAAGTAGGTCATACTAGCGAAGGAATTCCCCGTCTCTCCCCTCCTAGTTCTAGTCTCACATCTTAGCCAGAGATCATATCCCTAAGCTTTGATATCAACTGTGACGCCCCCAAAATTAGGTATATATCACCCATCTTGGGTCGCCAGATACATGGTACAGAATTAAAATATAACTTACTAATACAACTGTCGTGTACAATACGACAAAACATAAACTGTGAGTTTGAATACAAATATTATCTACTAGCGATTATACAAACTCAAAAGGAGTCCACATTACAATTATTATCACAATATTTCACAAAATAGTGAGGACTACTAATGCTATCCTCTGGACCATTACTCCGTTCCCCGACTCATCCCAGCTATATTCTCATTTCACGAGAAAACGGTGAAAGAAAGAAAGTGAGCTCAACTAGCCCAATAAGAAATATTATGACTAAGATAATGCGAGAATAAATTATCATTAGTCTCCAACAATGTTAAACCGATAAAATATAATAGACATCAAGTTTAATCTGCAATGAACAAGCAATACATTAAAAGAGTCAAGTAGAAAATAAAATCTACTATCTTTTATGATTAAAAAGTTTTTTTCATCATCATTATCATTTGAGACTCGACAATAAATATTCCACATCATCGAATCACCCCGCACTACGGCCAAGATATTCTTTTTTAGTATCACGACCACAATTATCCATGCACTACTGAATTAAGAATATTTGTGTATTCATTAATGGTCATGATCATACCAACAATCGGCCCATCAATGCACTACGGGCCAATGAGAACTTTACCACATCATTTGTAACATTACGGTCATGATTACACACCGAATAATTCTGAGTCATAATCATACCAAGTCCATCTATGCACTTTACAGAATACGAGATGACTTTCAACAAAATATAAACATGAGGATGATGACAATGATATAAGAATTCAATAAAACAAGTTCAAGAATTATTTTATCCAAGAATTATTAACGTCCAAATTGTCAACATGATACTGTTTTGTAGAGTAAAATTCAAGAATGATAATAAGAATATTTCTGTGACGCCCCCAAAATAGGTCCAATCCATCCAACCTATTCTGAGTCGCCAAATACATGGTACAAAAACAACTACAACTTTATTAATACAACATAAAAACTGTGAGTTTAAATACAAATATTGTCATCTAGACAATATCCACACTCAAATAAGTCCTCATTACAATTATTAATACACTATTTTACAGAATAGTGAGGACTACTAGAACAACTTCTAGAACCATCATTCTACACTCATTTAGTACTGCCACATTCTCGCCTCCCCGAGAAGAAAAATGGAACAACAAGGAAAAGGGTGAGCTCAACTAGCCCAGTAAAGAACATTATGACTAAGATAATATAGAACAAATTATCGTTAGTCCTCAACAGGGAAAAATCTAATAGAATACAATAGACAACCAGTTTTAAATCAATCTTCGCAACGGAAATAATAATTCATTAGAAGAGTTAAGTAGAAAATGCAAACTACAATCTTCTATATATGAATTTAAAAGTTCATCGTCGATATTTTATCCCTGTAATATCAATCAATATATATCTGAAATCAAATATTCATCTTTACACTACAGGCCAAAGATATTCATCAGTTGGTCATGTTCATCTAAACACTGCTCATCTTTGCACTACGGCCAAAGATATTAATCGATCGGTCGTGTTCATCTCAACACTGCTCATCTTTGCACTACGGCCAAAGATATTCATCAAGAAATCATTCATCTTTGCACTACAAAACAAAGATATTCCGTTATATCATCATTTAGGACTGAGGATGATGAAAAATATTTTAAAGAAAACGAATCCAGTGAAGCAAAAGAACAAATATTAAAGATTCGTACTTTAAACAA
Organism: Panax ginseng; assembly: GCA_020205605.1. Taxonomy (NCBI): domain Eukaryota; kingdom Viridiplantae; phylum Streptophyta; class Magnoliopsida; order Apiales; family Araliaceae; genus Panax; species Panax ginseng. Next base: position 29,917,162 of record CM035141.1, read on the forward strand.
TTTCCATTCAAAAATACTTCATAAATAACCAGAGTGGGGTAAAATTCAAGAATGAAGATCAAAACATAGATCCAATCAAAGATAGGAATCATAACAGACAATCTTGGACACAGAAAAGAAAATTTAATTTTTCTGTGAATAGTGTCGTATTCGTGAATAGTGTTGTATACGTGAATATTGTCGTATACGTGAATAGTAACTCCGACCTCAAAAGATAGAAATTTCACAAAAAACATCATCACGCTTCGTGAATAGTATTCGTGAATAGTAACTCATGAATAGTAACTCGTGAATAGTAACTCATGAATAGTAACTCCGACATAAAAAAGTTCCAAATTTGATAAAAATTTCCAACCAATATTTCAAAGATAATGATATTGAAGAAATAATATCATTTTGAATAAAATAACATCCTTACCTCGGAAAGAATAAGATTTCCGATTTGAATCTTTGGATATAGTCTTTGAAAGAACTTGCATCAGTATAGCAATACTCAAAGTACTAAAATACTCACAAATACGCTTGATATTATAGAGAGAAAGAGAGAAAATCTTTAGTTTACGGTGTTTTTTCAATTCTAACCTAAGCACCTATTTATAGGAAAATGCTTAGAACACCAAAAGCGAAAAATTTAATATAATATTAATATATTATATATAAATTTCTCACACACATTCTAAGATCTCGAACTCAACCATCTTGCACATGCTAATGATGCCAACCAAGTATAAAAAACGTTTTTATTATTTAAAATAATTAAAACTTCCAAAAATCAATATTCAGGAATTTCGGAACTTCAATAATGCATAATAAATAGCCCTTTTATCGGAAAATTCAATCTCCCGCTTTTTATAGGAAATTCAATTCTCTACAACTTTGCGTAAGAAAGTTTTTCCAAATTCCAAATGAAATTGACCGAAATCCATAAACCAGACGATTTTACAAAGCTATAATCAACTTTCAGTCAAGAAATGGGCCCACGGACATGTTTAACATGTTTTAAACAATTTTTGCACAAAAAATACTCATCATCCTCATATACTCATATATCCCACATTCATTGTAAAAATATCCCCATTATTATATTATAATAATATAATAAAATATTATTTTATCAGAAAAGATAAAATATCAATTTTTAACAATTGTCACTTTAAAAATTTTCTCCGTTTATATTCACATAAAATCAATATTTTCTTCATCATATAAATTAATAATTAATTATTCACAAATAATATTATAGAATCACAATACTGACAACCAAGCAGTTCCCAGGAAAGAGGGGGCTTTCCAATAAAGATTTCTCCTTACTGGCGCGCAATTAGGTAACCAAACCTCTCCTTAGACAGAACTTTCTAGACATTGCCAATAATGTTATCTAATAATATTATTCAGATAATATGAATTATTGCTTCAATAATGGAAAATACTGTGTAGTGACAATTATTGAAACAACGATAATGTAAAATATCAACGCATGATAATTATTGAATCAATAAAATAAAATATCTTGACAAGAATTCATCGTAACAATTATTGAGTAGTGCCTTCTTACGTAAGAATCAATAATTGGTGCAATACTGCAGTATCTTCTTGTCAACAACGCGTATTCATGTGTTTTAACCACCGTGTATTCCAATAGTGTTAATTGTAAATAATCTACACCGTTATTTATAACAACTTATACTTGTCGCTTTCTTCATTCAATTGCTTTTTCGTTATGGGGACCACAAAAGATCTATACCATTGCATTTAATATTCCCCGACAAGAGAATCTTCCACGACCAAACGAATATTCCCCACAACAATGAATATTTTATAACCAATTGTTTATTTTAAAATATTCACAAGCATTTTACTCATAACTAACCACATTAATCAATTCAACCTTACTATTTCAAAATAATAAATAGAGAAAATTAAATTTTATTTATTAATAATTTGGGGTCTTACAATTTCCATGAAAAGATCTTTGGATGAAGCGCAAATATCAAGGATATTCTACTAATTTCATGGAGTATAGAAGTCAAAACTTTAACCAATCGAGTATAATAAAGAATGGAATAACAAAAGAAATCACCATGCATGCGGTACTTCGCATAGACAGGTTATTCCAACAGAATAATAATAACGGAACCAGGTCAAGCAAAATTTGCAAAGCGGGATGTTCCAACAGAATAATAAAGATTTTAACCAGTCCGGTGTAAAACACATGAACAAGATGTTCCAATGAATAATAATAATAAGATTTTAACCGTGTCCTGTAAAACATGTCGATGTGGATGTTCCAACTAATAATAATAAAAACGGAACCAGGTCCTGTAAAACACATGTATACGATGTTCCAATGAGAATAATAGAAGAATGTCACCAAGTATAGGGTAGACCACGTATATAGGTTATTCCAACAGAATAATAAGAAATGGAATAACAACAGTTCTCTTCATGAATAAGAAAGAATAACACCCTTACCGTAAAAAGAAATCTGAATATAAAAGTAGTTAAGTAATGGTAATACTTTTCTTCTATCTCTCTATAGTCTCTCTCTATAGTTTCTCTCTCTAGAGTTCAGTGAATTCGTAAGAAAATAATGAAGGAATGAGCTTCTATTTATAGAAAAATGGAATGAATACTATGCAATAAAATATTCTAATAAAATAAAAACTTTTAAATAAAATATAATATATATTATAAATTATATCTTATATATATTTAAACTTCACGGGTCATTACTCCCGTCATACTCCCGTCCCCCACCTTTTAATCATCCTATATATATATAATATACCAATTATATAATATATATTATCACATGTCTATATATATATATATATATATGTCCTTTATACAAAACTCCCTCCTGACACTATCAAAAGCTTACCCGTGAGATGCTGCCTCCTTTTCAAATTCATTTTCCACACGAGGGCCCCACACGTGTCCCCATTTTTATTATATTAAAAATTTTCTACCGATTATTTTGATAAATGGGTAAATAGGGGTCCATAAAATAAGCAAAATTTACAACAATTACTATAGCAATAATTGAACAAAATTGAGTGACTTCTCACGTAAGCATCAATAATCAATACCGTGTGCTACTATACAACTACGCGTATTACTGTACTTTTAACACTGGGTGTTTCAACAGTTAACGGTAAAACTTCCGCCGTTATTTTTATAAAGTATTTTTGTCGTTTTCGCAATCCGACAATAATTTCGTTGTGGAGTCCACCAATGATTGTCTTAGTTGTCTTTAATATTCCTCGTTAAAACGAATATTTCCCAACCAATCGAATATTATATAACAACTTGCGTACTTTGCAAAATTTATAAATATTACCCACAACTATAACATTATATCAATTTTTTACTCCATAATATTCAAAAATAATATTTATAGAAAATTCATCTTTATTTAAAAAGTTGGAGCATTCGACGTTGGCGGGACGTGTTCTGGTCAGCTATCTTTGTATCACATATGATTTACTTGCTCCATTTATGATTTTATTGATTGGCTTTGTGATTTGTGGGTGTGTTTGTGTGGTATTAGTTTCCATCATTTGATTGAATTTGTGTTTTATGGTGGGTATTTTTTGCTCAACCCATTACTATTTATTACAAAAACTAATTTCCCAATTACTGATAGACGGAGAGGAATTTATCAATTGTAGATAAATTTTGGGATGTAAGGTAAATTATATGCTTATGTTCTTTGTTTACAGTGTACATTCTCACTTGTTCTTTATGATATTTATATTTCTCCTTGTCTATATAGGAAGGAAGAGTAAGAAGGAGCAACATGATGCTAATCAAGTACGCAGATGGTCTCGAATCTCGCCACGCAGTGCTTATTGTCAGGCATACCTCGGTGAGCATGTTACAATTCATTTTGTCAAGTTGTATATAAAAATAATACAGTCCTGACCATTTCTAACATTAATCTGATTCTGAATACCATTTGATGTCAAGAATCCAAATGTTAAGGAAGTATATAATATAAAACATGGAATTGAATACATATTGAATAAACTCACTATATGTGCTTGCATTCATACTCGTATAGAAATTTTCTTTAAAACGGTATTAACCAGTATACATAAGTAGTGTGTATTAACTAGTATTTCCTTATAAGAGTTTTTCCATCTCTTTCTCTCATCAAATGTTGTAGTTGTCACATATTCCATTCGTGGGTGGTAAGTAATCATCTGCTTTCCGGAGACTCCACTCCACCAAATAGCATATTGTTTGTTCGAACCTTCCCCATCGAACAACTTCGATGATGCTTCAAATGCTTTTCCGCCAGATTTTGATTTAAGGAAGTCGAAATGGTGAAAGCAAAACTAGGGATATCCTTTGTAGAGTACGAGAACGAGATGCAATCGACTGTTGCAATGTAGGGACTCCAAGGATTCAAGATAATACCGAAGAACCCAATGTTTACCTATGCAAAGAAGTAGATAGACAGGTTCATGAAGTTGAGATTGGACCGAGTCTGTGCGACAGCTATGAAGCTGACAGTCTAGAAGAAGCATTGGCATCTAATCCTGTCAAACTAGAGTTTGAGAAGCCGAAAATTGGGTGGCCCCATGCCCAAAATATGAGTCCAGGTGGTGGGAGCCCTTCTTGCTGTAAGTTCGAGAAGCAAAAAGTATGATACTATAACCTTTTGTCCTTTTTCGATGTAACATAATGTACGATGTACCAAGAAGAAGATGGCGCGGCTTGGAATAAGTTAATGAAGGCGGTTGATATTCATATCAAAGTTCAGAACATCAAGAAATGAAATCTAGAAACACCTATGTAAGATTTGAGAGGCGAGGCATGTCAAAGATAATTAATTGAGCGATGTTTTGTGTAAAGAAACCCAAGTAGTTGTAGAGGTCAGAGACTTTGATGAGTGAAATGTATTTGGTTGAGAAAATGTGTGTATTAAATTGATGAATATTTTGAAATTTATTAAGCAATCCAAGTTGTTGCAACTTCAAAACTTTGTCAATCAAGTTTATTGTGATTGTGATCCTCATTCTTGGGGCATATTTACATGTGAGGCTCCCCGTGAAGATGTGGCTTGCATAATACATATCTTTATGTTATTTAAGAATTTAGTTGTCTTGATTAATCAGTATAATACATGGTTTGACAAACAACATCTAGAAACAAGTTGATAATATAACTATCGGTTTCCCGAATATATACCAAAAGTGAGTGGAAGTAGAATACCAAAACAGAGTAATCCATGTATAAGCTCAATCTATTGTAGGCATTCCTTACAAATTGAAGTGCATCACTTCAAAACCATCCAAAAGAAAAAAATTGGTGCAATACCATCCTAGAAAAACTAAAACCCAGTCAAAACATAGATAGAAACGTCGCAAGTTAAAGGAAGGTGGAGGCATTTGAGAAAGAAGCAAATCGGAGGTCCTCTGCGATGATGCTTAATATCGTCGATCTTTTGTTATCCTTCATAAAGGGATTTTGGGGATCTTTTCGGAGAACTCTATCATCCAATGCATTGTAAGCGCTTCTTGAGTTCACCCGTTGCCTTCTCAAAGATAGTTATCCACTTTGTCTTTATTCATTTCATACAACAAGGGTACAGTGAGCGACATCACAAAAATTGCAATCACGAGATATCACCATGAGTGAGTAGTTAGTTCCCTTTGCAAATGAGTCGTTAAGAAGCAAAAAAAACTAAAGACTCTTAGGACTGATCAAACTACTTACTGATGTATACAAGGGTCAAAAGATTGAACCAGCTGCCAACAACAGAGACACCCCAAAAACCCAAAATCACCTGCATGCCATGTATATTTTAACTTAAATTTAAGTTGGACGACAAAAGTGTCTACGCTGTCCATGAAGAACTAAAGTCATTATCACCAGTACATAGTCTCCAGTTATTATGATATCCTTTTACCATACAACAAAGATGAGAAGAACAGAGGAACGATTTGAGTATAATGTTACGAATTATTGCTATGCGAGGCACAGAGTTTCCCAAATCTCAGTGAATACTTCAATAATAACAACCAAGAAATTAGTAAAGCAGCAGTTGTCATGTTTAGACTATATCCTATCCACTCCATTGTAAAGTTTTTGGCCTCTTTACTAGAATACCTTGTTAAATAGCCATGTCTTTTACTCTGGTAATTGCAGTTGACCTCCAGTAAGATTACAAAACATTAAAGTATAGGCTATTAGTTCAATATAGACTTCTGCAGTAAATCCATATTATCGTTACCATACCGCTTCATGGTTTCTGCAAGTCTTGTGTAAAATAGTTGGTGTAGAAGAAGTCAAGAGTGCATTTTTTTAATTCAACGTTTTATAATGACACTATCTTTTGGTTGTGACAAAATTAAGATTCCAAATATAATGATAAACTTTCATAATTGAAAAAATATAAGAGGGAACATAATCAGTTGAATTAGCTTTCCAAATGAGAAAACAGTTGTTAAGCAGATAACTACATTTTTTACACTCCACCTTAATGTGAAAATTTTCAGTTAGTCAAGCAAATGAATTCAATTTAGGTATAAAAGTAACTATATAATTTCTTCTTCATAAAATTGACTGAAAAGGCGACCCATTTCTTAAACTGTTCATTGTCATGTTACCATCAAAATTAACAGCAGAAGACAAGAAGAAAAGGTAAAACCCAAACATTATAGACACCAGCCATTATTATGGGTTTATCATGGGTTTTTAAGCAACAATTGAAAAAATAAGCTATAATGAACATAGCCCACAGACACAACCACCATTATAGACACCGGCCAATATCATATTCATTTTTTGGGTTTGAAATATTCCAAATTATACATGTAGAAAAGTTCAACTCGAAAAGGAGAAAAAGATGAGCGAGGATAGATAAAATCGCAAGCCCTTACCGAATCGAACGGAGATCGCGATTCTAGGGCTCGCTTTCTCAAATCGCAACAATCAATCATTTTCTAGGGCTTCTTGGCTTGGCTTGGCTTTCTCTCTTGCAAAGAATCGTGATGGAGGAGGAACTTCGTTCCCTCGATCGATTTTGCAGAATTTTGGATTTCAATGGAACAGATTTAGCGATTGAGGAGGAAGTCGCTTGCTTCTAGTTTGAGAGCTGAGTGAAGTGAGCGAGAGAGATATAAAAAACACGGGTTTAAAAAGAATGCTCTTTAAGGGTAATACTCTTTAACGAGAATGCTTTTGAACCTAGCCATATATATATATATATATATATATATATATATATATATATATATATATATATATATAGGGACAAGATCCAGTCCGGACGTCCGGAACGGATCTAATGTCTGAAATTTTATTATTTTTTTTGCTTTTTTTTAAAACAACTAAAAAATATATATTAATAATTTATGGAACTGGAATTTTTTCATAATACAGTGTTTTGGGTGTGATTTGGATATATATATATATATATATATATATATATATATATATATATATATATATATATATCAGACTTTTATTTCGAGATTAAGGGAATGATGAACTTTTGAATGCTAAGTCAATTCGGGTTTTGATATTCTAATCATGTAGGAATATGGATAAATTTTTTACTTTACATTTATGATGTTATGCAATTCAATTATGGCCCTATCTATAACTATTAAATTTGCTACAATTGTATGACTTTGAATTTTAATATAACTTCTTTTTGCCGATAAAAAAAAATCGTATATCCTCGTCATCAAATTTGTCTAACCAAACCCTAAGGAGTAAGATAATATGTCAATATCTCACTTAACTAATCCACCAAAGTTTAATCAGGTGAGTTAGAAATTGCACCTAACATGAAGTCACCATTCGAACTAGCTACATAAACATGCACAAGTCCTCGTGATGACATGAGATTTATAATTATACTTGTGAGTCTATGATACTAAGCTACCTTCTTAGTTCGTGCCATAATTTTGTATGATATCATCTTAATTTTTTTAAATAGAAAATGAAAAAGAAAATTACTTTTTATTTGCCTTCAGCTCATTTTTATTTTACTACAAAAAAATCACATTTTAGAGGGCGTTTGTTATAGATCATCTCAAATATCCGGTAATGTGGCTGGTCATCTTTATAGATCGTATTTGTTACATTGATAATCTTATATTCTCGGTAATCAGATATCCGATAAAGTCAAAATTCCCGATAATTAGATGACCGAAAAATAGATGGTAATATAAGATTACCACATAGTAGTTATCTTGAAATTGTTATTTAGACAAAAATATCATTTATATTTAGTAATCGGGACATAAATATTCTTATTAGTCACATAATTTATATTTATTTTTTTGATTTTTTTTGTTTGTCGACATGTTTAGTTTAACTAAAATAACTCACTGTCCATACAAAGTTTGTGGTGTAGTTTGTTATTTATTATTATAAGTTTAATGTATTATTAACGACATACTTGAAAATTTTGTGCTTTATAATTGAATAAATTATGAATTGGTATTTTATTAACATATTAAAATTTTAAATACGATTTATTAAGTAATACCAAATTAATTAGTTTGATAGTACTTTGATGATTGTTGATAATTATATTTGATAATAATTATATGGGTGAATCATTCAATTAAAATTTGTACAAAGATATTTTAATAAAAATAAATATTAGGAAAAATATACCAGTAATCTTAAATTCATACGAAGTACTCACAATAGCAATTATCGATAATTACATATCTTCTACTAAATAAAATTAATATAATATGACCATATTCTATTATCAATAATCAGATACCCAATAATCTATGTTTAAATGGATATCCATCATGATCTGTAACATACAACCGTTTAACATTTTTTTTTGTTTGAAAACTTTGCACTTGAAAATATCAAAAAACTTAAGGATGATGCAAGATTCTAGCCACATGTCTAGAACTTGTTGTGTTGGGATTACGTCATTTTATTATGATTTGACTAAACAATCATACTCAAACTTTGCTAAAACGGAAGTAGTTAGCATGAAGTTTATTTTTGAATAAGTTGGTTAATTGGCCAATAGAGTGCTGACACTCAGGCGAGACTCTATGCGTGTCAGCATTCTATTGGTCAATTGACTAACTTACCTAAAAATGAACTTCATGCTAATCGGATCTATGGCGCCCCAAAATTAGGTATACATCACCCATCTTGGGTCGCCGGATACATGGTGCAGAATTCAAATACAACTTACTAATACAAGCTGTGCAGGTATAAATACGACAAAACATAAATCTGTGAGTTTGAATACAAATATTATCTACTAGAGATTATACAAACTCAAAAGGAGTCCTCATTACAATTATTATCACACTATTTCACGAGAATAGTGAGGACTACTAATGCTATCCTCCGGACCATTACTCGCTTCCCCGACTAAATCCCTCGCTACGCTCTCATTTCACGAAGAGAAGGTGAAAGAAAGGGTGAGCTCAACTAGCCCAAGAAGAAATATTATGACTAAGATAATGCGTAATAAATTATCATTAGTCTCCAACAATGTTAAACCGATAAAATATAATAGACATCAAGTTTAATCTGCGGTGAACAAGCAATCCATTAAAAAGAGTCAAGTAGAAAATAAAATCTACTATCTTTTATGATTAAAAATGTTTTTCATCATTTATTATCATTTGAGACTCACAATAAATATTTCACATCATCGAATCACCCCACACTACGGTCCAAAGATATTCTTTAGTATCACGACCACAATTATCCATGCACTTCTGGTCGAAGAATATTTGTGTATTCATTAATGGTCATGATCATGCCAACAAGCGTCCATCAATGCACTACGGGCCAATAGAACTTTTACCACATCATTTGTAACATTACGGTCATGATTACATCGAATAATCCCTGGTCATAATCATACCAAGTCCATCTATGCACTACAAGCCACAGATGACTTTCAACAAAATATAAACATGAGGATGATGACAATGATATAAGAATTCAATAAAACAAGTTCAAGAATTATTTTATCCAGAAATTATTAACGTCCAAATTGTCAACATGATATTGTTTTGTAGAGTAAAATTCAAGAATGATCAGAAGAATATTTACATGAAAAGATACTGGATGAAGCGCAAATATCAAGGATATTCTACTAATTTCATGGAGTATAAAGTCAAAACTTTAACCAACCGAGTATAATAAAGAATGGAATAACAAAAGAAATCACCATGCATGCGGTACTTCGCATGAGATGAGTTATTCAATGAATAATAATAACGGAACCAGTCGGGCAAAATTTATGCAAGCGGGATGTTCCAGCAGAATAATAAAGATTTTAACCGGTCCCATAAAACACCTGATTGCAGGATGTTCCAACGAGAATAATAATAAAAGACGGAACCGGGTCCAATGTAAAACACACAGTACATGATGTTCCAACGGAATAATAATAAAAGAGCGGAACCGGTAAATCCCAAAAAACACCTGAGCAGGATGTTCTAACGAGAATAATAGAAGAATGTCACCAAGTATAGGGTAGACCATATACGAGTTATTCCAATGTAATAATAAGAAATGGAATAACAGCAGTTCTCTTCATGAATAAGAAAGAATAACACCCTTACCGTAAAAGAGCTGAATATAAAAGTAGTTAAGTAGCGAGAATACTTTTCTTATCTCTCTATAGTCTCTCTCTAGAGTTCACTTTGAATTCGTAATGAAAATAATGAAGGAATGAGCTTATTTATAGAAAAAATGGAATGGATACTATGTCTGATAAAATATTCTAATAAAATAAAAACTTTTAAATAAAATATAATATATATTATAAATTATATCTTATATATATTTAAACTTCACGGTCATTACTCATTGATACTCCCGCCCCCCACCTTTTAATCATCCTATATATATATAATATACCAATTATATAATATATAATTGGTATATTATATACTAATTATATAATATACCAATTATATATATATATATATATATATATATATATGTCTTTTATACAAAACTCCCTCCTGACATTATCAAAAGCTTACCCGTGAGATGCTGCCTCCTTTTCAAATTCATTTTCTACATGGGGGCCCCACATGTGGCCCCACTTTTATTATATTACAAATTTTCTACCGATTATTTTGAAAAATGGGTAGATAGGGGTCCATAAAATAAGCAAAATTTACAACAATTACTATAGCAATAATTGAACAAAACTGAGTGACTTCTCACGTAAGCATCAATAATAAATACCTTGTCTTCTTTATGCTGACTCTGGCGTATTACTCTACTTTTTAACAGGGTGTTTCAGCAGTTAACGGAAAAACTTCCATTGATTATTTTCATAAAATATTTTTGTCGCTTTCTCAATCCGAAATGATAATTCCGTTAATAAGGGTCCACCAATGATTGTCTTGTTGTCACGAATATTCCCCGTTAAAACGAATATTCCCCACCAATCGAATATTATATAACAACTTACGTACTTTAAAAAATTTATAAATATTACCCACAACTATAACATTATATCAATTTTTTACTCCATAATATTCAAAAATAATATTTATAGAAAATTCATCTTTATTTAAATAGTTGGGGTTTTACAATCTCCCCTTCTTATGAAATTTAGCCCACAAAATTAGGGTACGTACCTGGTATGTCGAAGAGGTAAGGATACCTTGATTTCATTTCAGATTCTAACTCCCAAGTCACTTCCTCAACATCGTGGTTTCTCCACAAAACTTTGACTTGAGGTATAACCTTGGTGCGTAGAATATGTTCCTTCTTATCCAAGATTTGAATAGAACCTCTTCATACGTTAAATCTTTATTATTTCGTCCGGGTTCCAACTCAATAATGTGGTTCGGGTCTTCCACATATTTACGTAACATGGATATGTGAAAAGCGTTATGAACACGAGACATATTTAGCGGTAAAAGCGAGTCTATAGGCCACGGTTCCTACTCGATCAAGGATTAAAATGGGTAGATGAATCGAGGATTGAGCTTTCCTCTCTTTCCAAATCTCGTAACTCCTTTTCATGGAGCAACACGTAACAACACATGATCTCCTATATCGAATTCCACGTCCTTTCGATGAAGATCGGCATAACTCTTTTATCGATCTTGTGAGGTTTTTATCGTTCTTGGATCGTTTGAATCTTTTCCGTGAGTCATATCGTACACCAACTCCGGTCCCAACAACGTTGCTTCACCCACCTCATCCCAACATTACGGAGAACGATACTTTCTTCCATACAACGCCTCGAATGGAGCCATGCCAATACTTACTTGATAACTGTTGTTGTAGGAAAACTCCACCAATGGTAAGAACTTGTCCCAACTTCCCTTGAAATCAAGGACACAGAGTCTTAATAGATCTTCAAGAGTTTGAATAGTCCTTCCATTGTCCGTCCGTCGAGGATGATATCTTAGAGCTAAATCGTAAATCTGTGCCCATAGCTTTTGTAAACTAACCCAAAATCGCGAAGTGAATCTTGGGTCTCGATCGAAAACTATGGATCTTGGCATACCATGCAATCTTACAACCTCGTTTATGTACATACGAGCAAGACGTTCAAGTGTATAAGTTTCTCGTGTCGGTAAGAAATGAGCGAGACTTGGTCAATCTATCAACAATGACCCAAATCGCATCTATGCCTTGAGAAACTTTGGGAAGACCGATGCTTGAAATCCATGGTAATGTGCTCCCACTTCCATTCTGGAATTTCAAATGGTTGCAATGGACCTTTTGGTACTTATTGCTCCGCCTTGACTCGTTGACACGTTAGACACCTTGAGATAAACAGCGCTATCTCTCTCTTCATATTGCCCCACCAAAATGTATGTCGAAGATCATGATACATTTTTGTACTCCCATGATGGATTACAAACGGTGTGTTGTGCGCCTCCATCATGATTTTATACTTTAAATCAGGGTCGTTAGGAACACAAAGTCTGGAGTTGACTCGAAGTATTCCTTCTTCATCGATTCTTACTTCCGGTATCACACCTTCTTGCACTTTCTTCCTCATACGCATCAGCTCCGGATCTGTAACTTGAGCAGCTTTAATTTTATCAATTAAATTCGGGTCTACTCGTATATTTACCATCATCACGTGGGTCCCTGGAGTCTTTATCTCTATCTCCTTCCTTTGCAAGTCATACAAAATGGGCCTTTGCGTTGACAATATTGCACTTTCATTCTGCCGCATATGATCTTCTACTCAATGCGTCATTTACGTTAAGCTTTTCAGGGATGGTATTGGATAATATGATCATAATCTTTCAGCAGTTCAAGCCAACGTCGTTGTCGCATGTTGAGTTCCTTTTGAGTGAAGAAATATTTGAGGCTTTTATGATCCGTAAAGATCTCCACTTTCTCCCCATACAAGTAATGCCTCCAAATCTTTAGTGCGAAGACAACAAATACTAACTCTAGATCATGAGTAGGATAATTCCTCTCATATTCTTTGAGTTGTCGTGAGAGCATAGGCTATAACTTTCCCATGTTGCATGAGAACACATCCTAACCCTTTGCTCGAAGCATCATGTAGATGACAAATCCCTCCGAACCGATGGTATTGTCGAGCAGTCTTTGAAATGAGTCTCCTTTTGAGTTCTTGAAAACTCTTCTCACATTCTTCGCTCAACCGAACTTTGTATCTTCCGAGTCACCGAGTTAGTGGAGTAGCGATTCGAGAAAACCCTTCTACGAATCTCCAATAAAACCGGCTAAGCCGAAAGAAAGCTACGTGCATTTCGGCCATCGATTTAGGTTGCTCCCAACTTTGAATAGCTTCAATCTTTGCTGGGTCAATAGATATTCCATGACTTGATACCACGTGCCCAAGGAATGCTACTTCCTCAAGTCAGAACTCGCATTTCTTCAACTTGGCATAAAGCTTATATTCACGAAGCTTTTGGAGTATCAGCCTCAAGTGTTGCTCATGATCTTCACGGGTTTTGGAATATATGAGGATGTCATCAATAAAGACGACCACAAAGTGATCCAAATATTCCTTGAATACTCGGTTCATCATATCCATGAAGGCAGTAGGAGCATTAGTTAATCCAAAGGACATGACTAGGAATTCATAATGCCCATACCGAGTTCTGAAAGCCGTCTTTGGAATGTCATCGGTTCTAATCTTCAATTGGTGATATCCTGAACGAAGATCAATCTTTGAAAAGAATTTGGCTCCTTACAAGCCGGGTCTAACAGTCATCAATACGTGGCAATGGGTACCTATTTTTGATGGTGACATGATTCAACTCTCGATAATCAATACAAAGTTGCATACTCCCATCTTTCTTCTACACGAATAGAACAGGAGCACCCCAAGGAGAAGTACTAGAACGAATAAAGCCAATGTCTAACAATTCCAGCAGTTGAGTTTTTAACTCCTGAAGTTCAATAGGAGCCACTTGATATGGGGATTTAGAAATGGGTTTTGTACCAAGTTCAAGGTCGATATAAAAATTCAATTTCATGCTCGCTGGGGTAGGCCGGGGAAGTTCTTGAGGAATACGTCGAGAAATTCATTAACAATAGAAATATTATTCAAAACTGACGTATTTTTGTTTAGATATGTGACATGAGCTAAGAAAGCTTGACATCCGTTTTTCAATAAACGAATAGCTTTATGGCTTGAGATGACGAAGATTGATTTTAATGGTTTGGTTGCTTGAATTAAGCATAATAGTTCGATTAGGAATATGAAAGCTAACAACCTTACAAAAAACAATCAATTTTTGCATGATGAGTAGTTAACTAATCAATCCCTAGAATTATATCAAATGCAAGTATTTTTAATGCAATAAGATCGACAGGTAATGTGTGGGTACCAACTTGAACCAAACAAGACTTATAAATCGTGGATGTAATGAAGGTTTCTCCCAACGGAGTTTCCACAGATAAGTCAAAGTCTAATTTCTCCGGAGTCAAATTTAATCGTTGAGCACAAGTAGGAGAAATAAAAGAATGGGTAGAACCAATTATCAAATAAAGTGTAGACTTATTTAGAGTTTATGATAAGCTTACACGTGATGACCTCATTCGGGTTCCTTGCTTTTCTGGGAGGTCACAATGAACGCTCTCCTTGCACTTCTAAGCTTTGACTTTTCTGGGATAGCCTTTGGTGCCTCCATCCTAGCTGAATTTATCTTCGGTGAACGACAAAATCGAGCTAAGTGACCTTCTCTTCCACAATTATAACATGCTTTGGACGACATCGCACAATTTGGACTGATGTGTCCCTCCCCTCCGCATTTGAAGCATATGATAGGTGGTCTTTCTCCTTCCTTAACAACGGTTGCTGGTGCTGACGTCTTTCCATCATTGTTGAATCTCCTCTTCTTGAAATGTCTATTCTTATTATTTTGGCCCTGATTACCACTGAAGTGGTTACCATTTCTGGCCTGTTGATTCCCTCCACGCTTGTTGTCACCGCTTCGATGATTGCTCTCACTGGTATTATCATTTTGCTTACCGCTCTCTTTTGGTTCGTTGACTCGTTATCGCTGACTCCACCAAGTGAGCCCTATTTACAACATCTCGAATACAAACACGCTTTATGAAAATAAGATGTTGGCGTATCTCCGGCTTCAAACGTCTTAAAAACATTCGCGCCATTCTCTCTTCATTATCCACCAAGTGGGACGTAAACTGGGATAACTCCGTAAATTTTGCCTCGTATTGCGACACGGTTATATTGTTTTGCTCCAATTTGATAAACTCCACCTCCTTCATGTGACGAATACTTTCGGGAAAGTATTTGTCGTTGAACAGCTCTTGGAACTTCTCCCAAGACATCTTTAGTACGGTAGGTTGAGTACGTTTAACCGATTCCCACCAGTAATCTATCTCTCCACGTAACATAAAGGCGGTAAAGGGAACCTTTTGCTCCTCGGAGCATCCCAAGACATCAAATATCTTGGTGATTTGCTTTATCCATGCTTAAAATCATAAGTCGTTTTGGCTCTCCTTAAACTCGGTGGTCCCGCTCCTTGAACTGCTTAGCGGTGATCGCACGAGAGTTTCCGATGATTCCACCTACATTTTGGACAGGAGCCGCTCTCGTCTGTTGTTGCATGAATTGCATAAAGCCTCTGAACAATACAAAACTCCCTCCTGACACTATCAAAAGCTTACCCGTGAGATAACGCTTCCTTTTCAAATTCATTTTTCACACGGGGCCCCACATGTGGCCCCACTTTTATTATATTAAAAAATTCTCTGGATTATTTTAAAAATGGGTAAATAGGGTCCATAAAATAAGCAAAATTTACAATAATTACTATAGCAATAATTGAACAAAACTGAGTGACTCTCACGTAAGCATCAATAATCAATCTGTAGTGTCTTCTTTGTCTTATTCTGACGTATTCTTGTACTTTTAACACCGTTGTTTCAACAATTAACGGTAAAACTTCCGCCGTTATTTTCATAAAAATATTTTTGTCGTTTTCTCAATCCGGATGATAATTCCGTTAATAGGGTCCACCAATGATTGTGTCGTTGTCTGAATATTCCTGTTAAAGCGAATATTCCCAGACCAATCGAATATTATATAACAACTTGCGTACTTTCCAAATTTATAAATATTACCCACAACTATAACATTATTTTTACTCCATAATATTCAAAAATAATATTTATAGAAAATTCATCTTTATTTAAAAAATTGGGGTTTTACAGGATCCTGCTAAGACATATCTTAAATTACTTTTTTTTCTTGTATTTTATTATGATTTTGTATCCAGCTACTGGGCATGCCTCTTTTTTATTATTATTATTAAACCGTTCAAAAGACTGAAATATATTAAAATTATGATTTGTTACAAAAGATGAAAGGATTACAAACAACGAACTCATATATTCATTCTTTTAAATAAAATAATAAATAATCAGAAAAAATGTCAATCGTAATAACAACGCCAATGAACACCAAATAAACTCCTGAAATACAGTTATATTCTAAAAATAATAATAAATTACACAGATTCAGACCATTTTTAGCATGGACAACGAAGAACAAGTCGCCATGAAAGCGCCACATTCAAATTTAAATAATCTATCTTTAACAATTATGCACTGGAAAAAGTATCACGAACAAAAAAAATCTCCCAAGCGGCGGAGAAAGCCAATTCTCCCAAGAGATAAAAATGAAATATCCTCATAAAAGAAAAAGAAATCAGTCATCTCATGGGAAAAACATGTCCCACAAAAAGAGAAAACAAATCCCATAAGACGGGAAAATAATTTATTAGATTAAAATAAGAGAGATTTAGATTAAAACAATTTATTAGATTAAAATAAGAGTTCGGATACGGTAGTATTCATATCTGTTTATTTGCGAATACCTTTAAATCGAATACGGATAATATCTCATTATTTTTAATCTGATTAATATCCGCTTTTTCCTATCACGGATGCGCATTTGAGACAATTTTCCTATTACCATTTACGACCTCTAACTATAACTAAAATAAAAAAATAATGAGTTTTAAAATATAGTTTATTAATGAATTAATGTTAATTTTTTATTTTTAATAAATATTTAAATACAATAATCAATGTTCTAAATTACAATTCAAATAAGTTTTTATCATTTTTGAAATCCTAAATTTTTAAATGAATGTTCTACTTATTAATGTTTAGATGTCTATTTTATGTGTGTGGAGCAATACTGTAGTGTGTATGCATATTTATAATTTATAATAAGATTCAAAAGTTTACATTGAATATTTAATTTTTTTTTTCAAATACTTGATTAAAACTTTAATAATATATTTATGGAAATTTTTATTTATAGTTTATCCTCAATACATAAATTATAATTTACATAGTTATAAAAAGTTTATTTTATTTCATTATATTTATGGAGACTGTGAGTTATAATGTACAGTATATGTGACAACTGACAACTAGTTAATCCAACTTGATCCAAAATTTACTTCGGACTTACTTTAAATATTTGGACTTCTAATTTTTTTAATAATTGGGCAAATGAAAGTGATAAGTACTCCCTCCACCCGAAAATTCATAAATGTGAATTAATTATTCAACCCCCTTCTAAATTAATTCAAATTTAACACATTTTAACTATAAAATTATATTATTCATTGTTCCCGCCTCCCAACATTGCAAGTAAGTTTTGAAAGTAAAAAACTTATAACAAACTAATAACTATAGTTTCGTTCTTCTAGTGTATAATTTTCTTGGTAAATAATACATTTTAAATAATTTAACTTTATAATAGTAAAAATATATTAACTATACTTAAATCAATTTATTTCGGTTTATAAATATTAGAATAAAAGTGTTATTTCCTACTTTCTAGAAGTGAAATGATATATTTTTAAAATAATTTTAAGTATGATAGTGAAAACTAATTATTATATAAGGAATGTCACTTTAAAAAAATTATTTTGCTTATTATATAATAATTAATATATATATATATATATATATATATATATATATATATATATATATATATATAAAATTATTTGGATACGGATCCGGATATCCGCTATCTCATCGGATATATTTACTGATTTGGATGTTAAAATCGAATAATTTAATACACCTATATTACGTATTTGTATCCGTTATTTCTTGGATACCTTTAAATCGAATACAAATATATTCATTTTTTTTTCGAATACGAATGCGGACGAATACGAATTTTTCGATTACCATTTACAGCCCCATTTAAGATGGAGGTCTATTTGTGTTACATAAAGAAGGATTAATTAAACAATAAAGATAAGCAAAACCATCACTTTTTTTATGGGTTTAGTTAACCATGATGGCGTTTTATATAATGTTTATAGTAATTTTAATTTTATTCAATAGTTTTATTTGAGGAACGTATTACATTAAACTTATAAATAAACCATTGTTGACCATGCCAATTGTCACCAGTGATTCCATATCCAACTGCTAATTTTTCAGGTATTGACTAAAACCAAATGTTGCACGATATACTTACAACCATAATCAAATGTTAGTTACCAGAAATAAGAGGCGCGGCAAGTTTTAGTCCCTAATTTAAAGTCTGAAAAAATATCGAGTGGATGGGTTGTTGGTCCAATCAGTGATCGAACCGTTGTTGATTAAGAGAGTGTTTGATAAAAATTGAATGAATCTGAATCTGAATGAGCTGAATTTCAATCTGAATGAAAAAAATTGTTTGATAATTAACATGTCTGAAACATCTGAATGACAAAATTTTATTATTTTACCTCTGAAAAAATTCAAAGTTGTTGTAAATTTATTTAATATTACTTAATATAATAGTTAATATTTTTTAAAATTTTTTTTACTCTATTCAGCTGCTCATTCAACCAAAAAAATCTGACTTAGCCATTCAGCTCAAACATTTGACCGATTCAGCCATTCAGCTGATTTTTTTTCAAAACAAACGCACTTAATGGCTGACCGATTCAATCATTAAATCATTCAAATGTATTCAGTTCTAAACAAACAGTCTCTAAGTGACGTCATTAATATATAAATATATATTATTAATAATTAATAAAAATTTTAAAAATTTATTTTTTATAAATTAAAATATAATAAAATTAATTATAATATTACTAAAAGTGGTTATAACCATGGCTCTCGTTACCAAATGTCAATTCCATATCAAGTCAATATCCCTTGTCGATTATTGTTTTCTCTAGTGGATATGTATCGCACCGCTTTAACCTAAATATTACTATTGAGTTCAATAATTGCCTGAATTAATCAACAAAAACTTATTAATCCACTATACCACCTACCAATGACCTGCTTTAGAAATAAAAGAATTTATTTCATTAAGTCAGACTTGATTGATTGTATATTTTATCGATGATAAAGACTGTGTTAATATGATAAATCAATTTTTATTAAAAATAAACAAAAAAAATCAAAGTGTAGAATAAAGGGACCAAAAGATAAGATTAGCCCAAACAAAAGATTGTTGATAATATATATATGGAGGAATTATATATATAGTGACATTTTAACACTTTCAGCTATGTTTTTTAAACTTTTAACGACACTTATTATATAGTGTTATTGCTCGAATGACTAAATACAAAAAAATGATAACTATAAATCTTGATTGAATATAAGAAATATATACTCCTATATTCAAGGCAATTTTTCAGATTTTTACACTGATTTAAATATTTATAAATTATTTATATTTACGAATCTTGATTAAATCCGATACTTCAAGTAGACAATGTGCAAAACGATTTAGCTCTTTCCTTATTTCTTTTATTTTACGGTTCTTCTTTAGCTGTAAGAGATAGGTTATCAATTAAACGGGAGTGGTTAGTATGAAATTTATTTTTAAGTAAGTTGGTCAATTGGTCAATAGAGAGTTAACACGCAGACAAGACTCTATGTATGTCAGTATTCTATTTGTCAATTAACCAACTTATCAAAAAATAATCTTCATGCAAACCGGATCCCAATTAAACATATGAGCAAGGAGTTTGCTGGGAGACGTCTCATCGCATGACAACTACACTGTTCGAGAAACGACTATATGAGACCGAGAGTGCACTCTTGACTTTCCTAACACGCTTCACCCGAACGGGTTATAGTCGAACGGTTCTTGAGCTTGGATCTATTTGATGTGAGCCGGCTATTTGGGTCTATATCGTAACACAATTCATGCATTCAGAAAAAAAAAAATCGAAAAAAAATCAATAAAAGGTTGACCTCCCTAATTATACAATGTTAGTATAGTTCTTATCAAAAAGCTGGAATTTATTGAAAATGAGGATCATGCTGATCTCTTTTTGTTGTCGAGTTAATTATACTCGTTTGAGGATTGTTTAGTAGCAAATTAACTTGCTCACCAAGCTCTCTCTCTCTCTCTCTCTCTTTAATATTTGCACCACTTTAGCCTAAATTTAGCTGTTGAGTTCAATAATTGCATTAATTAATAGTGGAAATGTGGAATCCAGTTGTGTCTTACCAACAAGCTTATTTTTTTTGGGTCATTTACATTAATATACAACAATTAGAAAGTAATTACAAAAATAAAACATACACAACATAATTACAAAAATAAAACATACACAATATTACGTGCTAAAATCACGTGTCATTAACTCCTACACGTCAGTTACCGAATTTCATATTTGCAATTAACCGCCCCTAAAATCATATAACTTTAAAATCGGAACAACAGATCAACGACAAATCTATCGGAGAAGACAAAAACTTTTGTCGCGACTCTCAGATCGGAGAAGACGAATCATTTTGTCACGACGCAACTCTGAAATCGGAAATAGCATACAGCATCAACAACTTCTTCAAGTTCAGTAACCGAAAACTTACAACAACTTAGTGATTGTTTATTACAAGATCAACAGCCCGTCGATACAAATTTGAATATTGAGGTGTGTGAATTTAAAAGTTATATGCATATACTACCTATGGATACTATGAATTCCTATATTGGTTACCTTTCTTACGTTTTTCGCAGTAAAAAATGGTCACAAAGTAAGAATACGGAATGTTTTGATTCCAAAATGCATTTGAACATATGTTTTATATTATGGTTACTAAGTAGATATAAATTGGTTACTGTCTAATGCTTCCTTGGTTATTGTGTAGCATTTATGCTGTATTGGTTACTGCATAATATTACTTACTAATTATGAATTGGTTACGGACTAATGCTTAATTGGTTACTGTCTAACGCTGGTTTGTATAGGTTACTGTTTAAACCCCTTATATTTTTCTGAATTGGTTACTCTTTAACATTATATTGGTTACTGACTAATGATGAATAAGTTATTGTCTAATGCTAGTTTGGTTACTGCATAATGGTACTAACTAATGCTGCATTAGTTACTGACTAATAATGACTTGGTTAATGTGTGTCATTATATTGGTTACTGACTAATGCAGACTTTGTTACTGTGTAACATTATAATGGTTACTGACTTGGTTGCTGTTTAAAATTATAATGGTAACCAAACAAATATTACTAACTAATGCAGACTTGGTTATTGAAAATCTTGACTTGATTCTTGTCTAATCTTGACTTGAAGTTCTTTATTTAACATTATATTGGTTACTGACTAGGTTACTATGTAAAATTATAATGGTTACTCATTAGTGATGACCTGGTTACTGTGTAATAGTATAATGTTATATTGTTTGATTATTGTTTCTTTTATATTAGAGATTACTTAATGACTACATTGGTTACCATCATGCATTTGAAAATGGTCAGAAAGTAAGAATAAGGCATGTTCTGATTCCAAAATGTATTTGAACATATGTTTTATATTATGGTTTCTAAATAGAGATAAATTGGTTACTGTTTATTATAAATTTACTTGCTGAATAATGTTTATTTGATTTTTTCATATTTTTAATTGAGTTCTACTGATTGTTTTTATATTAATGGTTACTCATCAAATACATTGGTTACCTTCATGCAACATGCTGGTTACTGTCTAATGTTTCATTGGTTATTGTGTAGCATTATGTTGTCTTGGTTAATGCATAATATTATTATGGTTAATGATGTATTGGTTATTGGTTATGCTGAATTGGTTACTGCTTAACATTACATTGGTTACTGTCTAACTATGACTAGGTTACTGTCTAATGCTGGATTGGTTAATGCATAATGGTACTAACTAATGCTACATTGGTTACTGACTAATAATGACTTGGTTATTGTGTACCATTATATTGGTTACTGACTAATGCTGACTTTGTTACTGTGTAACATTATAATGGTTACTGATGAAAACTTAGTTATTGACTAATCTTGACTTGGTTCTTTGTTTAACATTATATTGGTTCTTAGGCTAACATTGATTTGGTTACTTACCAATACTTATTACATTGACGGAACAATGGAGATGATTCGGTTGTACTTTATTTCAATTCACGCATGGGTGATAGTAACCTAATACACCAAATTTGAAGTTCTGGCGCATACTAGTTCCATCAACTAGTTCGTTCAAAGAAATGCTAAACAAAATATGCAGTGCATTACGGCTAGACACAAACGCAACAACATTGTCAATCAAATTTCAGATTAGAAGCAACATTCCACCGATCAATATATCAGATGAACCTTACAATTCTTTCTGAAAATGAGTAGAAAATCTGATGAACAAGGTAAATTCCCACTGATTATAGATATTGAACACAGAATGGGACGCACAACAATCTTGCATAACTTGACAAATGTAGAAAAATCTATAATTCACGATGTAATGCCAATCAGATCAACACAAGGGAATTCAGCACTAGTTCCACTAGCAAGACAAGAATGCCAATTTAGAACCCAATATGCTGATCAGCTTGCAATGGAAATTATTGAACAATAATGAGACAAACAACATGACAAATCATACGCAGAAGAACAATATGATGATGTAATATCAGATCCGAATGAACGTGAAGTAAAATTACATCAAACCTACAAAGACAAAAAAATCCTATCACAACCTATAAGGCTGCATTCAATCAGAAAAAATAGACAACACAAAGTCCAACGAACAAGTTATAGAGACTTTGTGCTAGTGTGCGTATACGATGAAAATTGCAAATGGAAGATGAGAGCATCAAGTTTCCGAAAAACCAGTATGTTCAAGGTGAGAGAATTAATGACATCCACACTTGTTCAGTCAATGTATTGTTGGGAGACCACAGACAGGCAAATAATGAGTTGGTCAGTGAATGCATAATGCAAAAAAAAACAAATTTGAAGAAAATATACACACCAACCGATATTGTGGAAGACATGATGTTAGAATATAATGTGTCTATCTCTTACCAAAAAGTATGGAGATCGAAGGAGAAAGCGTTGGAAAAGGTGAGCGAAAATCCACACGACTACTCACTGATCCCATCATGGTTACACATGTTGAAGAAAAAAAATCCAGGTAACACTTTAAAACATTTTATTGGTTTTACAGCATTAGACAATAACCAATATGATGTTACACAGTAACCAAGACATCATTACACAGTATAATGGTTAAACAGTCACCAGCATGTTGCAAAAAGGTTACCAATGTAAATTGTTTACTGATTAATGTTGTCTTGGTTACCTTCATGTAACATGCTGATTACTGTCTAATGCATTGGTTACCAAGCATGTGGTTACCAAGCATTAGTCAGTAATATTATGTAGTAACTAATTAAGCATTATACAGTAATCAATATAATATTACACAGTAACCAATACACCTTTAGATAGTATAACGGTTAGTATGCATGTTTAGTTACTAAATCTTTACACCATTTGTATACGGTTATTATACATGTTTGGCTACCTTAATATGCATGTTTAGTTACTAAATGTAATATACAAGTTGTATACCATTAACCACATGAGCGATTCTGGAATTACTAGTGATTTGGATACTGTATAATACTTGTAATTCTAATGATAATGCTGATGTTTCATATCAGGTTCCGTCACAGCCCTTGAGTTGGAAACAAATGGTCGTTTCAAGTATCTATTCTTTGCCATTGGAGCATCCATTCAAACATGACACCATTGTTTTCCAATTATTGTAATCGATGACACGTTCATACAATCAACTTACGGGGGGACACTACTGATAGCAAGCACACAAGATGCAAATCGAAACATTATTCCGATTGCTTTTTCAGTTGTTGACAGCGAAAATGAATTGTCTTGGAGATGGTTTTTCGTAATTTTGAGAATTGCTTGTGGAGTTAGGGAATGTCAATGTATTGTTTCAGACAGACATGAAGCAATTATACAAGGACTGGATTTTTGTGTTTCTGGATATCATGCATGGTTCCTGCACATATCATATACTGAAAAATATAAAAAACATATTCAAAAAGAAAGGAGAATAAGTTAAACAGGCTTACAACGGGGCTTGTAGAGCTTACACTGTTGAATAATTAAACAAACACATAGCTGAACTTGATGCCATTGATCCTCGAATAAGGACATATCTGGAGGAAGAGGTCAAGTTGGATAGGTGCACCAGGCTCCATGGGACTGTAAGCAGGTACTCAAAAATGACTTCAACAGCTGAATCTATTAACAATGCAATAAAATTTATCAGGGATCTTCCAGTTGCGTCAATGGTTGAATGTCTACGTTGTCTGGTTCAAAGATGGTATTTCACAAATAAACAAGCAGCCATTTCAACATTCACAACACTTTCCATAACAGCTGAGATGAGGTTGCAATCTAATATCTTTAAATCAAAGATACTTAAGGTACTTAATACTTGATTTAAATTATTGCATCCTAATTTGCATTTGCATTTTATGGAGACCTATTTTTTCACTATTGGTTACCTATATATGCTGATAATTTTAACAACATTAAAAATAACAGTAATTATTACTGACTATTACTAACTTGGTTACTTACTAATGCTAACTTAGTTACTATGCAACATTATATTGGTTACTGACTAATGCTGACTTGGTTACTGTGTAACAATATAATGGTTGCTGGCTATTGTTGAGTTGGTTACTGTGTAACATTATACTGACTAATAGTAACTTGGTTACTGGATAAAATTATAATCCTTATTGCATAATATTACTGACTTGGTTACTGACTAATGCTAACTTACTTAATGTGCAACATTATATTGCTTACTGACTAATACTGAATTGCTTACTGTGTAATTATATAATGGTTCTTGATTAATCTTTGATTTGGTTCTTTGTGTAACAATATCTTTGATTACTAATCAATACTGACTTAGTTACTATGTAAAATTATAATGTTATTGAGATTTATAATTGTTTCTTTTATATTGGTGGTTACTTATTGACTAACATTGTGTACTAGTTAATTGGTTACTATATATTTGGCATTCAACTGTTAATCTGATTGTATACATTGGGTGTTGTGTACTATTTAATTGGTTACTGTATATTTGGTTGCTAAAGCATATTAATGTACACTTGTAGTGATGTTTTTTATATTCATGATTACATATAAGGTACAATGTGTAACTGTTCTGTAATATGTATGTACAAATGTGTTTTATGTTTTGGTTACTAACATTATGTATTTAGGTGACTGGTTAACATTGATTTGTTTACTTTACTATATTTATTCTATTTTCTGACAATGAACATGATTTCAATTGACACACTTAATTTGTGTTGTAGGCTGAGACATCAAACTTAGTGATTTTCACTGTTTACGATGTCTCTAAACAGTATATTGTGGACATCGAACAAAAGACATGCACATGCCGTAAATTTCAGTACCATGAGATGCCTTGTCCATATGCGCTGCTTTATTATGAAACAAAGCGAAATTTGAGCTGTTATGATTTTTGCTCAAAAACTTACACTAAAACAACTTTGGTCGAGACATATTCAGCTTCCATCATGTCGTTAGATGACAAAGAAAACTGGGATGTATCAGAAGAAGTAAGAAACATATGTATAAAACCACCTAACACAAGAAGACCAGCAGGAAGACCAAAAAAAGGGAAGTACAAACACGGATCTGAAATCAAAATTCAAAACAAATACAGCAGGTGCCAAGAAAAATAACACAACAGGAAAACATGCAATAATCCCCCAGTTTTAAGACCACTAAAAAGTGTCTGATATAGTGCAGTTAAATTAAGAGTGTAAATACATGAATGTATTATTGTTTACTTTGAGTAACCATTAACCACTTGGTTGGTAACATTTTTGATTGTGTATAATAACCAAATTTGTTATTAATTTATATATTGATTTCAATATAACATTAACTTTCAATATAACATTAACTATAACAAAGAAACCAAATAAATACATAACAAAATAACTAACCATAACAGCTTTTAATGGTAAATAACTAGCACAAGTCAAGTCTCATAATACAAGCTTGTATTTTATCCGGTTACTTATACCTCTATATCCCTCAACGCTTTTAATGGTAAACATGTATAATAAGCATCCATCTCGAATGACATTTATAGTAAACAAATAATTACATAGAATAACCATAACAGTTTATAATGGTAACCATATAATTACATACTTGATAACCATAACATTAACCACCTAATAACATAACAGTAACCATACCAGTTTTTAATGTTAACCAAATAATTACATAACAGTAACCATAACAATGTTTAATGGTAACCAAATAATTACATAACAGTAACCATCACAGTAACCACCTAATTTCATAACAGTAACCATACCAGTTTTTAATGGTAACCAAAACATAAACAACCTGTATATCCAGCAACCTGTAATGAAAAGGGTATTGAAGTTTAGGAAACCCATGTATACTCACACATGTGCATTAAACAAATGATATATGTCCTGATACAATCTTGTAACTCTCTGGTTACTATTAAATCATTATCTGGTTACCCCTTTATACATGATTGGTTACCAACTGTATATTTCAAAATAATTGAACAAACACAACTTAAAAGAAACAAAATACCAACCAACAAACAATATCTCTTTCATTAATGGTAATATAATCAAATATGTAATCCCATCAACATAAGATCCAATGAACATTACAAAATCATAAACCATACACAAATGTTGTGTATAACCCCAAAAAAAAAATACACAACACAATTCATAAAGACAAAACAACAAAATCCGAACTAAACAAAATCTGGAACAAATCTTCTTGGAAATTCTCTATCAGTATCATAACCCTCCAACTGTTTGTTCCTTGCATGCATATATAGGTTTGTGCATAACTTCTTCTGATACTGCGCAATGGGGAAAGGAGGAGGAATTTGATCAAACTTCTGATGAATGACATGCTCAGCAAAACAAATTGTGAACATCCCACAATCACTGTAACAACAAACAAAATAAAACAAAAATCAAAAATCAAATCAACCTATATGTAATAATTAAAAAAATGTAAACAATTTAGCCCTTACCCCTCGACTTGTTCAGGAACAGCCTCTTCAAATTCTAACTCAATTATATCATCTTCCTCCTTGTTGCGATACAGTTCACTGCTGAAGTCAATGTCAGACCTATCCTTCCAAAAACCACTCTTGAGCAGTAAAGTGGGAAGAATGAAGATGTATGGCTCACACACATCCATAATTTTTGTTTGCATGGATTTCCTTCTTGGTTGCAGAGAATTGTAAACAGTTAGATACCTACGATGCACATCAAATGTCAACAAGAACCAATGGTCCGGTGATGACATATGAATGGGGAACAACACATAGTCTACGTTTTTCTATAGTGTATTGACATCCATAAACAACCCATGTATGTATTCAGCAACATCACCCTCCCCAGACAGAACAATTTTGTCTGTATTTTTTTTGTATACTCCTCGTAAAGAGCGGTGATCCTCGTAAAAAGCAGTGATCTTGCTATAAAACCAACAATCTGTGGTCGTTACCCTTATAGGAACACTTTCTGAATGTCTTGCCAGTTTACGGAAATAATATAACGCAACATTGATGTGCTGAACCAAAAAAAAATTGGATATTAACAGTTGCTAAAAAATGTAAGTATGTAATGAATGTAACTAAATAATGAAACCATAACTACAAAAAACATAATTTATTAAAAAAAACTCACATCATCGTCTAACCACTGCCCAGGAGTCCTTAATTTGTAAAACCACATTTTCGATGATATTGGGACAGATCTAAATACAAAAGAAGGCTCAATTATATTGTTCTTTCCGGGAAATTTGTCCGTCCTTCAATATAAAATCATATTAGTATACATGCTAACATTAATAATTACCGTATTAGTATACACACTACCCAAAATTAGACTTGCACAATCAATAATTAACATACTAACTAATCAACAACTTAATTGTAAACAGTAACATGACAACCAACAAATATTAAAATCATAACCATAATCAAGTATTAACCAATACATAACTAAAAGGTAACCAAGACATATAATAATAGTAACCAGAATATAAAATAATAGTAACCATAACATTATTTAATATTAACCATATGTTACTGCAGTAAAACAAATTTATTTGTTTCATAAAAAACTATAGCATTGTTAACAACAAAAATACAAACCTTTTCCTGTTGTTTAGTCCAACTTTAAACCATTGTTCAAACAATGTCTCTTCAAATTTTGACGGCATATCCATGCATGATTTGGGGAATGCAGACAGACATGCAAGTGTTTGACTAGCACCCACTGCAGTAGATAATGAACCAGCCGATCCAAACGCTGCTGTATATGGAGACCGCAAAATGGCACTTTTTGCAGGTTCACGGACAGGTCTACCACCAGCTTTGTGGACACTTTTCTCCAACTCATCACACTTAAGTATGTCCTGTGTGGTCAGAACCATATAATCAAGTGCATATCTGCTTGCTGCTTCACATTTATTCCCCCTTTTCAATTGACATAAAAGGTAATGTAAACAATTAGATTTTCTACCCAAAAAATATGCAATTAACTAATATATGCAATAACAAACTGACTGAACAATAACCAAATTACTAAAATAAACATATACTACTAGTAACCTAAACAACATAAAATAGAAACCAATTATTAAAATAATAGTAACCAACAAACAATGTAAATAGATATAATGGTAACCAAACCACAATATAATGGTAACCAAACACAAATATAATGGTAACCAAACCACAATATACGATTAGATGTTCTACCCAAAAACATGCAATTAACTAATATATGCAATAAAAAAATTGACTGGACAACAGCCAACAAAATAAAATGAACATATTCTACTAGTAACCTAAACAACATAAACTAGTAACCAAATGATAATATTATAGTAACCATAACATATATACTAGTAACCAAATTACAATATAATGGTAACCAAATCACAATATAATGGTAACCAAACCATAAAGAGCAAGTAAAAAAATGATGTCATGTAATTATAACACTAACCTTGTCACCAACATACACAACAATCTCTTTCCCACTGTATTGGTTTAATATGTCAAAAGATGGCATGTCATTATTATTGCCAATCTGTACAAAATAAAGAACCAGTTAATCATTAAAACAAAAGACAAATATTACATAATAAAACAAACAAATATGTCTAACCTTGACATTTTCTTCATCAACATTATTTTTTATTTCATGAGGTTCTACAACCATAACATCACGTTCAACTTCATTAACAATTTCAATTTCATTCACATCCTTCTTTCAACGAAATTCAACACATCATCACCATCATTATTCTTAATCAGATTTGAACCATCATCAACAACTTCATCAACACGTTCAACTTCATTACCAATTTCAATTTTATTCCCATCATTCTTCTCAACGTCATTCAACACATCATCACCATCATCATTCTTATTCACTTTTGAACCATTATCAACATCCTCATCAGCATGGAGCTCCTCCACCATAACATCAGCATCCTCATCAGCAGCTTCATCATCATCATCATCATCATCATCATCATCATCATCATTGTCAGAATCAGAGTTAGAATCATCATCAGAATCACCATCAACCTTTTTGTCCCCAACGTCTTTGATCGCACGTATCTCATCTCTAATAATGGACCTAAGGTCCCTGCATAAATGAACATGTAAAAGCTGCATTTCATCTTTAATATCAGTTCGCAACTATCCAACTTCTTTCTTCAATTCAGAAACTTTCTTTTCAACTACTAAACCGGTGCATCAATTGCCTCTTTAACAACAAGATAAATCAACAACACCAATGTTGTCGACCTTCACTTTTTTTTCTACTTTCTTTTCACCATCCTCCCCATTAAAAAAGTGAAACCCGCCCAAATCAATATCCTTCTCCTCGTAGTGAATCAAACTTTTTATCCTCAACTGAAAAATAATAAATACACTTTAGTATATCATCTAACAAACAATGTACAATTACAGAGAAATAAACAGTAAATAAAGAATCATAAAACATAATCAGTAACCAAATACATATATACAGGTAACCAAATGTATAATAAGTAGTAACCAAATAAATGTATAAAGGTAACCAAATATGTATATTCGGGTAACCAACAACATTGTTATTAGTAACCTGAATGTAATCTAATCAGTAACCGTATGTGAATATTCAAGTAACCAAAAACATTGTTATTATTAACATGCATATAAAATAATCAGTAACCAAACGTGTATATAAAGGTAACTAACTACTTTGTTGATAGTAAACTTCACATAATATTTTCAGTAACCAATTATATAACTAAAGGTAACCAAATTACATTCTTAGTAGTAAAACAGCATACCTGTTCGGAACGAAAAAACTAAATCATTCAACTTGTCATTTAAAAGGGGCTTCATTAGCTCCTTCCATCTAAATAAACGGACATCTGACGGATGCTCGTCATTGCATATACCCCGAGTTTTGAATGTCGGAATAGTTTCAAACATAAAAACTTGGAATACATAAGGAATCCCAACTTATACAATTTGGTGTAATGATCCATGTAAAAATTATATGTTGAAGCACCATTCCTTCCTTTCTTCAAACGCCCCTTCAAAGCATTGCACAAAGAGTACTTTGTCATCTCAAACGCGACTTCCCCCCAAGGAAAACTACTAACATCACCATAACACAAAAAATTAACCATTGCCCCATCCACGTAATTTTTAGAAACTGTGGACATAATGAAATTAAAGACCAAAAAAATCATTGACATCTTAATAGCCTCGTCATCATCATCAAAACCGCCTTCTATACCCCTACCTATACTACTACGTGTCACAGCTTCGTCCCCAAAAAACTTACCAATAAGCATATTCTCCATACCTTTATATGCAGTTATATCATCCTCACCTTGCCATCTCAACCTAGAGATCAGACAAAACTCAGGCAAACCAAACCTGACCCTTTTTTCCCCGAACAAAAACCACATTTCACTGTCATCCCTCTGGTGAACCTCCCTTACAAGAGCGTGGTGAATAATCTGGGAATACATTTGGTGCTCCCCAAACTCCAGAAAATTCCCAAAACATGTTGCCTTAAACTTATCCAGTTGACTCTGATTTAATTTATTGGCAATAATGCTGGGGACTTCCATGTCGCACCAATATATAACTTTTCCAATGAATTTTTTGTTGCATTCCTCATAGTAAAGATCCCATAACTGCAAGTAAACAAAATTAGATTTGCAAAGTTAACCAACCAGTCATATGATAGTAACCAAAACAACATAGACAAGTAACCAAAATAGCATTAGTCAGTAACTAAGACAACATTAATCAATAACCAATTCAGCATTAGACAGTAACTAAGACAACATTACACAATATAATGGTTAGACAGAAACCAAGACAACATTAGACAGTAACCAAGATAACATTATACAGTAAACAACATGTTGCAAGAAGGTTACCAATGTAAATTGTTTACTGATTAATGTTGTCTTGGTTACCTTCATGCAACATGCTGGTTACTGTCTAATGCATTGGTTACCAAGCATGTGGTTACCAAGTATTAGTCAGTAATATTATGCAGTAACCAAAACAACATTAGTTAGTAACCCATTCAGCATTATACAGTAACCAATACAATGTTACACAGTAACCAATACATCTTTAGACAATATAATCGTTAGACAGTAACCAAGACATCATTAGACAAAGAACTTGAATACAACATTAGACGGTAAAACAAAGATGTCGCATGAAGGTAACCAATATAAATTAGTTCTCGATTAATCTTTGTTTTAGTTACCTTCATGCAATGTTGAATATCTTGCCTAATGCATTGGTTACCAAGCATGTGGTTACCAAGCATTAATCATTAATATTATGCAGTAACCAAAACAGTAATTAGTCAGTAACCAATTAAGCATTATACAATAACTAATATAATGTTGCACAGTAACTAATACAACCTTAGACAGTAACAAATACAACATTAGACAGTAACCAAAACATCATTAGACAGTAACCAAAACAGTATTAAACATTATAATGTTACCCAAAAACCAATACATCATACCAAAATCTAACACCAAACATTTATATGATCGTTACAATAACAAAATTTAAATTAACACACCTTTAAAATTCTTTGAGTTGGAATTATCTTCTGGATAAGCACTTGACCTTCTTTCTTAACAGGGACATCAAAATCAGAATCTAATTGCACTTCAAAATGTTTGATATCACTATGTATCACCAAACTATTCTCATTCTTTCTCGATTTATTACCTACATCTTTCCCCTTTACCTTCCCGTTGCTCTCCACAACAAACTTCTTCAAGTCCTTAACAGAATCACCCTCCATGATTCTTTTCCTCTTTCCATCCTTCTTCATGTACCAACCATTCTATACAAAACATAAAAACAACACAAACCCAAACAATGAATACTCCATTCTGTTAGTAAACTACTTTAATATATAATACATTAAACTATTAAAAAAAATACTCACTTGAAGCAATAATAAACACCAGAGTCGATCAATGGAGAAAAATAGCCCAACTGAACCAGACTGCAACAGCGAGTAATAACGACAATGACGAACAACTAAACGAATATGATAACGAGTAAAGATCACGAACGAGCAGAGGAGATGAAGAACGAACAAATTAAATCACCAAAAACAATCGATAGAGATGAAGAACGAACGAACAGAGGAGAGAAACAAGGGTTTCAGTATGCAGAAGGGTTTGGTAACTGAAGAGTCCCAAACAAATGATAGATGATGATTATCACGCGTTTCAAAAAAAATAACCTTTTGCCATGTCAGCCCATTAATATTAATCCCTTAAATTAAGGACTCCTAATTATATTAGTATTGTAAATATATATGATGAAGTGTTATATTTTTGTAATTATTTTATGAATGTATGATTTTTGTAATTACTTTTATAAATGTACTATAATATGTAATTGTTCCTATTTTTTTTTATTTTTTTTGGGCCTAAATATAGATTAATACCCTAAACTTTTAATGTTTTTTCACTTTATGAGTTGTCTTCTCAATTTTTTCAATTAGTGAATTAAACTTTTAATTTTTTTTTCCAATTTGAGAATTGTCTTCTCAAAATTTTCAATTAGGGGATTAAACATTTAATCTTTTTCCACTTTAGAGATTGTCTTCGCAATTTTTTTTATTAGGGGATTAAATTTTTTTTCTATTACGTCTAAATTGATAGTGTCACATCTGAAAATTGATGACATGGCAGCGTCATGTGACTAAAAATACTTATGTGTAATGTTAAGTCTTATTTTAACATTTATTCAATTAATTTTTTGTATCAAAAAGGATGAATATAAGACCATTAGTATTCTCTATTTATCCTTTTTGGTATAAAAAATTAATTAAATAAATATTAAAATAAGACTCAATATTACAAGTAGTTTTTAGCCACGTGTCATTGCTATGTCATCAATTTTCTGATGAGGAACTATCAATTTAGACATAATTAGAAAATTTAAAAGTTTAATCCTCTACTCGAAAAAATTGAGAAGACAATCTCGAAAGTGGAAAAAATTAAAATTTTAATTCCCTAATTGAAAGAATTGAGAAGACAATCTCCAAAATGAAAAATAAAAATAAAAGTTTAATCCCCTAATTAAAAAAATTGAGAAGACAATCTTCAAAGTAGAAAAATATTAAAAGTTCAAAGTATTAATCTATATTTAGGATTTTTTTGAATCCCCATATTATTAGCAAATATAATATAATCAAGTAAATTATCACTACTATAATATAAAACACACTTCATATTATTAAAAAAACTCATATAAGTGAAAATCAACTTGAGACATAAAATTCACAAGGTCTCAATCTTAGCGGTTAGATTAATACCTCATTGACATTATCAAACTTTTTAATTGACTATATATATATACTAGATATCAATAACTACGTTGTTGATAGGGGGTGTAAGTCGAGTCGAGTAGTTCAGCGCTTAACTTGAGATCGATTCAAATATATGATCCAAAGCTCGAATTCGAAATTGATTTGAGTCGAATCTGATCCATACTAGCTCGTTTTCTGTTTAATGATATACGAGTCAAATTCGAGCATATCAGTGTTCGCTCATATTAGGATTCGAGTATTTCATTTTTTCTTGAACCATATATTCGATACTTACTCGATGGATCATATTCGAATACTAATCTGATCCATACTAACAAGCTAAATATATGATATTTGTATCAATCTTTATAATTTATAGAGTGTAGTATGAAATTGTATAAGCTTACACTTGAATAAATCAATAAATTGATTTTCAATTTCTATTACATTCTTTGTAATTTCTTTACATGAATAAAACTGAAAAACTTTTATATATAAACATTAGTTCATTAATCAATTTAGTATGTAGTGGTTCAATTTTAAATGAAATAGTTCATATTGAAAACTCGATTTGAAAGCTCATGAGTAGCTCGCTATGTAAGCGAGTCAAGTACTTACGAGCCGAGTATGTCCGAGTAATGATCAAAGTCGAATATGACACAAAATTAAAAATTCCTTATCGAATTCGAGCTCAATTTTTTGAGTCGAGTCGAATCTGAGCATTAGGGTGTTCGCTGATATTCGACTCGTTTACACCCTTAATTGTTAATAACATCAGGATAATATTTTTATTATTTTAACAAATATACATATATATTTAACAACACTTATACATGTTTTAATAACAATTTAAATTTTCAGTAACACTTATATGCTCCATCAACATAATTTAGGTCTAATTATACTCCTATGTGCAAACTAGGTAAAATTATTCGAGACCTAATAGTATCAAATATGATTTAATTAATTTATCATACAATTTTATTGTCTTAAAACATTATGTTCACTAGTAGACTTTACTGAAGCCATCTTTCGCAAATCTCTATCTTTTCTTGTTTTTTCTTTTCTCACAAGTAACCTTACGTCACCCACTTCCTGCTTTTTTCCTTGGGTCTTCATCTTTCACGTATCTTTATTTCACTGTTATTAAACTCAGACCAGACCAGAGCAGACCGTCACTTTAATCGATAAAAATTAGAACCGGTCTGATTTAACTCGATTTTAATAATTTGATCAAAAATCAATTGACCCACTAGTAAAACCGGTTAATTAACCCAATGACCCAATTTTTTTTTGCATCAAAATTTTTTAATATTAAAATAAACTATTTTAGTAATATTGTAACTCAATTTTATTATGTTTTAGTTAATAAAAAATGAGATTTTTTAAAAAATTTATTAATTACTAATAATATATAGTAATGACGTCACTGGATCAATAACGGTCCGACCACTGGTTGAACCAGCGACCCATCCACCTAATATTTTTTCATGTTTGATGATGGGTCCAAATATGAAAACCTTACTTTATTTATCATAGGGTTTATCTTTCTAAATACGTGCAATTTATGTTATTAAAATTATTGTTTTTAGTTTTTGTACTTATTAAATTTATGAGAAAAATAAGAAAGGTGAAAATATCAGAACCCCTTGATAAATATACTAGCCTATAATAGATTATTACTCGAGTTTAGTTTCAGAGGGATAACTAAAAACTTTAGGCTATGTTTGTCAGCAAGGATAATATATGAGATTTGACTATTAATTTTAAGTTTTTTTTTTGTTTTAAAAATTATATTTTGGACTATTAGTTTAGGGATAATAAAATAACTTGAAATACGGGACTATTTAATATCATGTCTACCTAGGTATCATAATATTTATCATTTGGAATTAAATATTTGTTGACAAAATTAACATTTACATTTTTTTAAATGACCGGTGTATCTAGGACTGTTCACCGGTAATTAACCGGACCGAACAAGGTCGTCATCGTCTTCGAACTAAAACCAAATTCAATGTAATCGATATCGATATCAGAT
Organism: Panax ginseng; assembly: GCA_020205605.1. NCBI lineage: Eukaryota > Viridiplantae > Streptophyta > Magnoliopsida > Apiales > Araliaceae > Panax > Panax ginseng. The sequence continues at coordinate 29,953,934 of CM035141.1, forward strand.
ACGATCTGAATTGAGCCGATTAAGCCGTCCCTAACCCAGACTGATATCGGTTCGAACCTACTTAATGTATCGATCGCTTCTCATACCACTGTTTCCATTAACAATTTTAAAAAATCCTAAATTACAAACACATTCTCAATCGATCCAAGCACATTCAATCGAACATCCAAGCACATTCATGATTCAACTACAGAACTATTAAGTCAGTGGCACATTCAACTGAACATCCAAGCACATTCAACTACAGAACTACTAAGTCTACTAGCATATAACAATTTATAATTACAAGCATATCCAATCTGAATATCAATCGCCAAAATATCCACCAATCGAACATCAACCGTCCATGATTTCACACAACTACAAGTCAAAGAATCTACAAATATCTACAATCTAAAATATTAACTTGACTTAAAAAAGCCAACAAGTAACAATGAGACTAGCAAAAGGCGAGAGATAAGCATGCAAACAAAGATGTACTTTGAACCAAACATGTAAATTAAGAACTGAGTTGAATAATAATATATAAAAAGGCCTTATCATTAGTATCATGAATATCATTTGAATGAACTATCTGGTACATGAATGTCAAAAAATTATGTTCATTATCCTATCATAAAAATGAACATGTGCATAAGAGTTGGAGAACATGCATGCCCAAAACTTTTAAGTCATATCTCCATAAAATTCCACTAAAGCATACTACTAAAACTGAATTCATATTAATCCAGTTTACTTAATGATTATGTACCTAGAAGTACTTCTACATATTACAGCCAAGTGTCATATCTGATATCTCCATTAAATTCCACCATCCATATCCAAAACTTTCGCAAATTCTAAGAATATCAAAAGAAAATAAAAATAGTTTAAGAAAGTCATTAACATATAAACAATTAAACATTATAAATGAAAGCTATATAATTTAAAATGAAGGATTACCTTTCTCAATTATTTCAAGTGAATCTAAGTTCTCCTCCATAGACATTGGTTGTTTGCTTGAACGAAGCCAATCTTGAGCACAATTAAGAGCTTGTACCATTCTAGGAGTTAAAGAACTCTTAAATGAATCAAGTACGACCAACCACACATAAGTAAATGCCGACTCGGAAGCAACGGTTGATATAGGAACCGCCAATACATCCTTAGCCATTTGAGAAAGAATGAGAAATCTAGGAGAATTGTTTTTCCACCAACCCAAAACATTATATTTTGAAGTCGTTTGATCAACATGCTCACTCAAATACTTATCTAATTCGGTATTATCACCTACTAAAACATCTGCAATGTGTTCTACAAATTTTTCACTCATCCTTCTCCTTGACTTGTCTCGACCATACACATCAAAACTTTCACTAGACACATTAGATTGTGCACTTTGGGATGATTGTGCACCTTGTGATTCATATTTGAGACTATACCATTTAAACAATTCCTCTATGGCATCACACACCGATTTTATCATTTTGTTTGCCATTTCAGTCTCACTCCCATACATTGCATTGGAAGCAAATTCCACAAATGCTAATTTATGTCTAGGATCTAGAACAACCGCAATGTACAATAATTTATTCATCTTATCCACATTCCCCCAATATTTATCTAGTTTTGCTCTCATCCTCATCGTCATTTCTCTCATGCCATATTCATGCTCATTATATAACAAGTCATTCAAAACATCATCAAGCTCTATAAATTCTTGAAAATAAGTATTTGATGTCACATAAGATGTACCCGAAACCTTCACTGTAATGTCAAAGAAACACTTCAAGAATACCACCAATTGTTTCACAGCATCCCAATTTTCTATGGTAGGCCACCCATCACTCGATTCCATTTCCAATTTGAATAAAGGGTCTTTGCTTGCAAGCCTATTAAAAGCACGTTCAAAATCTATGGCCACATTCAACATAGAATAAGTGGAGTTCCATCTAGTGGACACATCTAGGATCAATGAAGTATTTTTCTCAATTTTCTCAATTTCAACACATTCTTTGAATTTTTTAATCCTAGATGGAGATTGTCGCACCCACCTAACCATAGATCGAACACAAGATATCGAAGGAGTCGCATCTTTCAACCCATCACATACAACCAAATTAAGTATATGAGCAACACACCTCACATGGAGAAATTTATTATCACAAATGCTATGACCCCAAACTTTCAATTGAGTTTTCAAATAGAAATTGCAACATCATTGGAACTAGCATTATCAATCGTGATTGTGAAAACTTTATCAATGCCCCATTCCCTCAAACAATTTTCAACCGACATACCTATGTCTTCCCCTTTATGACTAGTAATTGGGGACAAAGCTAATAATTTTCTTTTGCATATTCCACTTATCATCAACATAATGAGCAGTCAACACCATGTAATTAATTCGTTGTATGGAAGTCCATGTATCAGTAGTAAGACAAACCCTTTGAGATGTATTTTTGAAGTAAGCTTTCAATTTCAATTTCTCCTCTAAAAAGCGCTTCAAACAATCTCTAGTTATGGTGGTACGTGAAGGCACATTGAATTTTGGACATGCAACCGACATCAAGTATTTAAAGCCCACATTCTCCACATGGCTAAAAGGAAGTTCATCTACAATTATCATATATAAAATTGCCCTCCTAATTAACTCTTGATCAAATTTCCATAAACAAACACTAGTGCTTGATTCCCCTTCCAACTCTTAACCCCCTTCATTAATACTTGATTGTGGAAAATTGAGTAGTGATTGTTTTCTTTCCCTTAATTGAATATTAGGAGGGTATAATTTACATCTTGTATTATGGTTTTTTAAACCACTTGTCCCATTCTTTCCCGAGTCGGCTTTTAAAACTTGACCACAATATTTACACTTTGCCTTTATTTCATCATTTTGCTTAAATCTTACATAATGTTCCCATATAGGAGCACGAGTCTTACCAATTATTTTCTCGATCGCTTCAACTTCATTTTGCATTTGTGTTTCGCCTCCTTCGCGTGTCTCGCCTCCTCCATTGTCTCCTTGATTGCTTGGGACTTGGATTGGATTTGCAGTTTCTGATATTGGTATATTATTGTCCATATTCTCCATCACTACACAAAAAAACACAAAAAAAATCACTATAAACATAGATAATAACTAATCATTCATCAACACCATCATAATCATTTACTCCACCATGATCAAGCTCAACATAGCCTTTTCATTTACTGCAAAGCTAATGGCATACAAATAACTGATTCCCATAAATAATTAAATATCATTAGAAGTATGAGAATAGTAATGATAACCATAGAATATTGATTGAATTTTAACATGAAAACAGAGTGACAAAAGTTGACTAGCAAATTCAAAAAAATGTTAACATAGGTTCATATAAAATCTGAAACGGAACCAAAGTTTAAAACCCTAAAATAGAAGTTAAAACATGAAAACAAAGTGACATAAATTGAAGTTTGTAGCGGAACTAAAATTGAAGTTTGAAACCCTAAAATTGAAGTTTGAAACCCTAAAATTGAAGTTCAGATCTTAAATCAAACGATTAGAAAGTAAAATTACATAAACCTAGCTGAAGAATGCATATTAGAAGATAGCCGGAGTCTGGAATTAGAAAAATTACCTAAGCAAAGCTAGCCGGAGGCCGGAGGTCGGAGCTCGGAGGGAGAGTCGGAGAGCCAGAGAGAAGATAGCCGAAGCTCGGAAGAAGAGGCGGAGATCCGATAGCCTGAGGCTAAGAGTGAGAGACTGAGAGGATTGTAGATGGAGTTAGGCGAGTAGCGACTAGCGAAAACCACGAAGTAGCTGAAGTAGCGAATGAAGAAACACGAAGTAGCTAAGACTGAAGTAGCAAAAACCAAAGTGTGACTGAGAGACTGTGAGTGTGAGAGAGCGAAGTAGCAAATGAAGAAACCCTAGATCTATTTGCAAAGTGGTAAGTGAAGAAGAGTGAGTGAAGAGAAGTAGAGATACGTCATAAGAGAACAGAGGACTGATCTGGAAAAATTAAAATCAGTAAGTTAGTAAATAACCGATATATTCTTGGCCCGTCCTACATTACCGATCCATGCAAACCACTTAACCAAAACCGCTTAGCCTAGATATACCAATTATTTTACCGAATCGAACTGCTTAAGATTTATCCCAAACCCACGGTTTTGACAGTCTCCGGTTTCGCCCAAAAACTGAAAAAACTAATTTTTTTGCCAACCCCTAGGTGTATCTATTCTCTATTCATCTATACTCACACTACCAAGTATATTAAGAATATGATCTCTTTGTTATTACTCGTAAGGATATATTGTACTTTTTATCTAATATTTTAAATAATCATGAACAAAATAAACATAATATGAGATTTTTTTAAATTATCTCATGAATAATTTCATTCTAAACAAACATGTGATTATAATTATTTAATAATGAGATTAATATATAGTCTCGTGATTATAATCTAAGAGAATATAATCCCGGTATTATAATCTTTGAAAACACACATGACCTTAACAATTATAAATTGTCAGTCTGTTGCAGAGGATAGAATAGGGTTTACAAATTATTTTTATTTATACAAAAAAAATATTATAGTTACGGATAAAAATTATTAAAAGCCCCATATTTATGATTAATAATTAAAGGAAAATATGATAAATCTCTCTATTTTTACCATTTGCGCTCTATTTATAGGGTTAGAGCATCTCCAAGAGTGTAGTAAAAAAATTACTCAAATTGAAGTTTGTTGACCTATGTGATAATTTGAAGAGTATTATTTGCTACTTTCATATTTTGTGTCTCATCAGTCTCTTCAATTCAATGAGCATTTTATCAAACTGATCATCAAGCGTAATAAATATTTTTAGCCTTTAATTGTAGATTTGAAGAGTGAGAAGGAGGTTGCAGATTTGAAGAGTAAAATAGTGATAAGTAGGTTTTATACCCACTATCTGGGTACTTTTGAATTTAGTATTATGTTATCTTTTAGTAATTTTAGTGCATTTTAGTTGTTTTTTGTTATTTTGTAGGACAATGCAAAGGAGGGGAAAATATGAAATTTTTGAAAAAGAGGTGACATTTTGGTAAATAAGTTGAAGTTGGATGCTGGGGCATCCAAGGGCAGAATTTGTGCGGGTCAGTATAGTAATTAGGGTTGAGCAAGTAATCAAATTAGAACTGAAACCGCACTAAAAATCGTCTTTAATCGCATCTAATCTGCCCGGACGTATGTGCGCAGTTTTAGGTGGGTTGAATAATCAAATTCTGATTTGGTTTGCTCACACTAGCCAAAATTGCAGGCATAAAACCGAAATTGCACCATGTGTGTGTATGTATGTATTATCTCTAGTAAATTCTAAAGTTACTTTTCACTTGAACACGCTTAGAGAAAACCCCAGTCTTATATTGTCATTTTTTCACCAATTGAAAGAAGATTTTAGAGGTTATAGTGTCAGAAATTAAGCAAATGGGTTTTGAAATTTCGAATTTGTTTGATGCGTTATTGGAGGGGCTTATAGCTGAGGGGCCAAATTCGTTAGTCGATCACTTGATGCATTGGTTAAGGTCAATGCTATAATAGTAATAGTCTAATAGATTATTTTTCAAATTAGGTATAGTTATGATTATATTCTATAAGTCCTCCCGCAATATATAAGATTGAATTTCATTCTATCTAACCTTCTTGCTTGTTATCGAATATATGGTCTCCATTATTGTATATAGCGTATGTTTTTATTTTAAATCAGCATTCCTTTATTATAAACTAAAACTATTTTACGTGTCTCAGTGTTTTATGATTTGATGGTGAATTTGACATATTTGGCAGAAGGAACTTTAGTTCTATGCTTAATATTATTCTCATTGCCAACTATGTCACTAAGTTAATTGATCGATGTAAGTTATATGTTAAATTTAATTGAAGGCTTAGATTTTTTTATTGTTTCAATTGGTTTTGTAACCGAAACCGCACCAATTAAAACCGCACCTCACACTTTAAAATTGCATTGCACCAAGCACAAGCGATTTCGTGTGTGATTTTGAATTCTTTTCAAACCGCACCTAAGTGGTTTCGGGTGCGGGTTGGACTTCAAACCGCACCATGCTCACCCCTAATAGCAATTGGATCGATCTTTGGTGATTCCTAGTAGGATTTGAATGCTTATAAACCTAACTTTGAGAGAGGATCTTCAAGTATAAAAGGAAGAAAGTTGAGACTAACAAGATATAAATTTTGACGCAATCTTTGAGACAGAGTTGGAGATTTTGATTGGGAGATTTCAGCAGAAGCACTTGAAGATTACAATTGGGGATTGGTGTAAGACCCCAACTTTTTGAATAAAGATTAAATTTTCTCGAAATATATTTTTGAATATTATGGTGTGGATTTGATATAATGTTATAGTTGTGGGTAACATTTATAAATTTTGCAAAGTACGCAAGTTGTTATATAATATTCTATTGGTCGGGGAATATTCGTTTTAACAGGAATATTAAATACAACTAAGACAATCATTGGTGGACCCCACAATGTAATTTATTGTCCGGATTGAGAAAACGACAAAAAAATACTTTTATGAAAATAACGCATGGAAGTTTTACTGTTAATCTGTTGAACTACCCTAAGTAAAAGTAATAAAGATGTCTGGCGTGGTTGCATAGTAGCACACTAAGTATTGATTATTGATGCTTACGTGAGAAGTCACTTCACGCTTATACTCAATTATTGCTACGATAATTGTTTGCATCATATCTCTCATATTATTGATTCGATTATTATCATAGTATCATCTGCATAATATGTTATTTTATTAAATCAATAATTGAGACGACAAAGTTATTCATATTATTAAATTGCAATATTTATAATGTCTAAAATTTCTGTCAATGAGAGGTTTGGTCACCTAATTGCGCGCCAATAGGGAGAAATCCTTATTGGAAAACCCCCTCTTTCCTGGGAACGACCTGGTTGATAAATATTGTGAGTTATAATATTAATGATGATTGTTATTAAAATTGAAGTTGTGTTCGGAGTTGAATTTGGAGACGCAGATGTGATATTTGAGTCCGGAACGATAAAATTAGTAAAAATAGTCTATAAACACAAAATTTTCCGGAAACTATTTGGTCAAAAATTCAATAGTTGACTTTTTTGGGAAAAGTCAAACTTCAAAATTTCAAATTTTATATTTTGATAAAAATGGTTTCATTGTGTTGGAATTATTTGTGTTAGTGAAAATCGACAATTATTTCGATAATAATTGATGTCTGGAGGTTATATTGACCAATTGGGTATTTAACCGGATAAATGAGCAATTGATTGCTATTATTTCACATGATTATAACTATTTATTCACATGTGTATACTATTGTTTCACATTCTTGTTACTATTAGGGGAGTTGGTGCAAGATTGATAATACTTGCATGACTAAGTTAAAAATGGAGGTATAGATGGAGGTACTATACTGCAATTCGTATTTTCACATGTCTAGAACTATTGATTCACATAATTTACTATTGAATCACATTATTTACTATTAGGGGAGGAAAAGTTGAAGGTATTATACTGTAATTTTTCGAGCCCCAAAACGTGCAATTATCGAAACTATATTTTTCTATAAATAGAAGCTCATTCTTCCTTCATTTATCACCAATTCACAAAAGCTTTAGAGTGATTATTATAGAGAGAAATTATAGAAAGAAGAAGAGAAGTCTGCTACGTCACTATTCTAGTATCCAGTTTTTCTAAGGTAGGGAGTATTATTTCTTTCTTATCCATGAAGAGAACTTTTGTTATTCCATTCTTTATTATTCTGTTGAAATAACCTGTATACGCGGGCTACCCTATACTTGGTGAAATTCTTCTGTTGTTCCATTCTTTATCATTCTCATTGGAACATCCTCGTCATGAGTTCTGCGCTACCGACCTAGTTCCGTCTTTATTATTCATTTGGAATATCATGTCTGCATGCGTTTTCGCTTACGGACTGATTTCGCTTTTATTATTCTCATTGGAATATCCTCATCTATGCGTTTTATCTGCTTTAATTGATTCCGCCTTTATTATTTTGTTGGAATATCTTGTCTGCATGCGTTTTCTTACGGACTTCGATTCCGCTATTTATTATTCTCGTTGGAATAACTCCACGCCTGTGGTCTATCGCATGCCCGGTGATTTCTTTTGTTATTCCATTCCTTATTATACTCAAATGGTTAAAGTTTTGACTTCTATACTCCATGAAATTAGTGGAATATCCTTGATATTTGCGCTTCATCCAAGATCTTTTCATGAAAATATTCTTACGAGCATTCTTGAATTTTACTCTACAAAGCAAGATCATGTTGACAATTTGGGCGTTATTAGTTCTGGATAAAATAATTCTTGAACTTGTTTTATTGAATTCTTATATTATTGTCATCATCCTCATGTTTATATTTTGTTGAAAGTCATCTGTGGCCTATAGTGCATAGATGGACTTGGTATGATTATGACCAAGGATTATTCGGTGTAATCATGACTGTAATGTTACAAATAATGTGGAAAAAGTCCTCATTCGCCCGTAGAGCATTGATGGACAGTTGTTGGAATGATCATGACTATTATTCAATACACAAATATTCTTGGCCCGTAGTGCATGGATAATTGTGGTCGTGATACTAAAGAATATCCTTGGTGAAGTAGTGCGGGGTGATTCGATGATGTGGATTATTTATTAAAATTTGAGTCCCAAATGATAAAAGTGATGAAAAACCTTCTAAATCATAAAAGATAGTAGATTTTATTCTCTACTTGACTCTTTTAATGGATTTCTTGTTTCACTGCAATTAAACTTGATGGTTGTTATATTGTATCAGTTTAACACTGTTGAAGGCTAACGATAATATATTCTGCATTATCTTAGTCATAATATTTCCTACTGGGCTAGTTGAGCTCACCCTTTACTTTTATTGTTCTCTTCAGGAAATGAGAATGTAGCAGGGACTAGTCGGGGAACGGAGTGACAAAACAGATGATAGCATTAGTAGTCCACACTATTCAGTGAAATAGTGGAAAATAAATGTAATAATATTGAATTTGAGTTTGTATATTGTCTAGAAGATAATATTTGTATTAAAACTCACAGCTTATGTTTTGTCGTACTTTACACGACAATTGTATAATTAAGTTGTATTTGTATTCTGTACCATATATTTGACGACTCAGAATAGGTGATGTATACCTATTTTGGGGGCGTCACAATTGGAGTCCACTATTTAGTTTTATTCTTCTTCTTCTTTATTTGTAATTAATTGAGATGATTTCTATGGGATTGCTAGTTATAATTTCCAATATGAACTAACTTTTTAATTAAGGCTACAATGGAACCTTTTATGCTTATAATTTGATTATCCAGATTAATTCAGTTATTGAGTCAATTTGAGTTGTCTATCATATTTTGCTTTAATTGTTTAATTATTTGGCCAATAATTACCATGTTACACAAGATGAATTCGGGAGATGAAATCTAGAGTTAGAACTGAATGTGATAGCGTGTATTCTTAATAATTTGCATGAGACAAATAATTAAGGTTGTGAATTGAATAAGAATATCTCTTTTCACTGCATGTAACAATTGGGAATTGGAACTTAATGAATTTAATTCTTTTGTTTTGCATAGAAATATCGCAAAATTAATTGGGTTAAATAATTTTATCTGATCACTTAGGAAAGAGCTTTTAAATACCTTAAATTCCTGTTAACAACTCATATGGATTTACTAATTGGAGAAGTTGGATAGTTGATTTATATTGCATAATTGGGGATATTGTAGTCTTAAACCTTTATCATCTGAATCAATCTTTGTGTTAAAATTAGTTAGTTAATTTAATTTAGTTTTCATAAAAAAATCACAAATTTGGGTTGTTTAAATAAATTTTGAATTGATAAAAAAACTACTAGTTGGGATTTATTCAATTGGATTCCTCGTGGGAACGATACTATTCTTATCACTTTATTACTTGTTGATCGTGTATATTTGCACATAATTGTTGATTGCGAAATCTAACAACAAAAAGAGATTGCAGATTTGATGACTAAGGTTGAAGAGGCTGTTGAAGAGAATTTTTCTGATGTGGCTCACCTATTTGAGTATTCTAAATTGGTTGAAGAGATTGTTATTGCATTCACAATAGTTTCCTTATCTATATCCCTATTTTGTAGTGATATTGACTCATTCTGCAGGATATAGATTCAATCTTTTCACTATGTACCCAACAGATTCCTTATATTTATTCCCTAAATAATGAAATTTGAAATTTAAAAGTTAAAATTTGAAAGTTCCAACAGTCAAAAAACAGTCAAAACATGTTTTGACCGTTGTAACTACATCTTGTTTTTAATTATAAAATCGCTATTAATTTATTAATCTTTTTTGAAGTATGTGATATTTTTAAATTTAAAATTAATATAAATTTAATCAACACATATGGTAACTTATTTAGAAAAAAAAAAATACTACTAATAAAATTTATTCTTTTTTACAATTCCTAGCAAAATTATTAAGTTTGAGAATACATCAAATTGACTTGTACAAATTAATAATAATCTTATAATTTATAAAAGAGAGTGTAATTTATCAATTATATTCCACTATAAAATAACTTTTATTTTATTTTAAATTTGAGGTAATTTATGGAGTGTGTATTGAATGGATTATAGCTGCAAATGTGACGCCCCCAAAATAGATATACATCACCTATTCTGAGTTGCCAAATACATGGTACAGAACATAAATACAATCTTTGTGACGCCCCCAAAATAGGTATACAACACCCATTCTGAGTCGTCAAATACATGGTACAGAAAGCAAACTACAACTTCAATAATACAATTGTCGTGCAAAATACGACAACACATACTGTGAGTTTAAATACAAATATTGTCTTCTAGACAATATCTACACTCAAATAAGTCCTCATTACAATTATTCAAACACTATTTTACAGAAATAGTGAGAACTGCTAAAACATCTTTCTAGAACCATCACTCCATACCCCGACTAGATCCTATTATGTTCTCATCTCCTGAGCAAAAAATGGAACAAAAAGGAAAAGGGTGAGCTCAACTAGCCCAGTAAAGAATATTATGACTAAGATAATATACAACAAATTATCATTAGTCTTCAACCCGAAAAAAATCGATAAAATATAATGACAACAAGTTTTAGATCAACAATTTGCAATGAAACAACAATCCATTGTAAGAGTCAAGTAGAGAAGGAATTCCACTATCTTCTAAGATTTAAAAGTCCATCATCAATATTTTATCCCTGTAACATCAATATTTTATCCCTATAACATCAATCGATATACATCTTGAATCAAATATTCATCTTTGCACTATGAAACCAAAGATATTCATTTTATATCACCAATTGGTCATGTTCATCTCAACACTGCTCATCTTTGCACTTCGGGCCAAAGATATTCATCGATTAATCATTTATCTTTTGCATTCTGTGCCAAAGATATTTAGTAATATCATCATTTAGGACCCAGGATGATGAACAATATTTTAAAGAAAACGAATCCAGTGAGACAGAAGGACAAATAGTAGGGATTCGTATAACAGTTTATCCAAGATCAATAATATTCCATAATAACCAATTTTGAAGCAAAATTCAAGAATAAAGATTAAAACATGGATACAATCAAAGATAGTAACCATAATAGACATTTTAGACAAAAAGAAGAAAATTTCATTTTTTTGGTGAATAGTGTCGTATTCGTGAATAGTGTCGTATACGTGAATAGTAATCCCGACACAAAATGTTCCAAATTTGATAAAAAAAAATTCAGATCAATACTTCGGCATAATGATATTGAAGAAATAATATCATATATGAAGAAAATAACATCCCTTACCTCAAAATAACCATACTTCTGACTGAATTTCGGATATAGTGCTAACAGAAACTTTTACTGAAAAATATAAACTTACAAAGTATATAAATACTCAAAAAATACTCTCGATAATATAGAGAGAGAAAGAGAGAAAGCTTATGTTTCTGGTGTGATTTTCAATTCTAACTTAGCCCTCTATTTATAGGAAAGTGTTAGCACGCCGAAGCAGACTTGACCTGCAACCTGATGGTTTTACCTGCTACTATTGTCACCCACCATATTTGAAATAAAATTCAGCATATTTCTTCACCAACCACAAGTGGGGCCCACTCAATTCTAGAATTTTCACCAAAATCATTTATAAACCTAATTTTCGAATCAGTCACCTCTTAAAATTCATAACAAATCATACGTTCATTTTTAACGGTTCCAAATTTGTGGACATATACTTAACTTATATATGTATAACATATCCAAAAATCACAACGATCCAACGGTCGGATTAAAAATTATAACTCACGCAATATATCTCAAAAACACTGGTTTAATTTTTAATACCTACATTCCAACAAAAATACTGATAAAACACCTCAACATTAACTCCTTCATTTTTAACCACAATGAATATATCCAACATTTATATCCACATAAAATAAATATTTTCTTATCATATGAATCAATAATTAATTATTCACAAATAATATTACAGAATCACATTTATGACAACCAGACCGTTCCCAGGAAAGAGGGGGCTTTCCAATAACAATTTCTCCTTACTGGCGCGCAATTAGGTGACCAAACCTCTCCTTGACAGAACTTTCTAGACATTACCAATAATGCTATCTAATAATATTATTCAAATAATATGAATTATTGATCTGATAATGGGAAATCTCGTGGGTTGACAATTATTAAAACAACAATAATATAAATATCAACGTAGCAATTATTGAATTAATAAAATAAAATATTGAACAAAGAATTAATCGTGTGACAATTATTGAGTAGTGTCTTCTTCGTAAGGATCAATAATTCAATAATCATGCAATACCATGTCTTCAGGCAACAATGCGACATTCAGATTTTAACCAATCGGTATTCCAACAGTGTTAATTCAGAATAACTACACCGTTATTTATAAAAACTCAAACTTGTCGTTTTCTTCATCCGATAGTTATTCTCATTATGGGGCCCATTAAATGACTGCGTCGTGCAATATTTAATATTCCCGACAACAAGAATATTCCACGACCAAACGAATATTCCCCGACAACAATGATTATTTTATAACCACTTGCATATTTTACAAAATTTGCACATTTCACCCATAACCAGAGAATTATATCAAATTAATACCTTATTATTCACAATAATAATTAGAGGAAATTCGATTTTATTTATAATAAGTTGGGATCTTACAACCTCCCCTCCTTATGAAATTTCGTCCTCAAAATTGATATACGTACCTGGTGTTTCAAAAAGGTCAAGATACCTCGCTTTCATTTCTAATTCCAACTCCCAGGTCATTTCTTCAATAGCATGGTTTCTCCACAAAACCTTAACTTGTGGTATAACCTTGGTGCGTAGGACATGCTCTTTCCTATCCAAGATCTTAACAGGTACTTCTTTGTACGTTAAATCTTCGGCTATCTTGTCTGGTTCTAACGCAATAATATGGTTCGGGTCTTTCACATATTTACGAAGCATGGATATGTGAAAAACATTATGAACACGAGATATACTTGAAGGTAATGCGAGTCTATAGGCCACATTTCCTATTCGGTCAAGAATCTCAAATGGACCAACAAATCGTGGATTGAGCTTTCCTCTCTTTCCAAATCTTGTAACTCCCTTCCATGGAGCAATACGTAACAATACATTATCTCCAATATTAAACTCCACGTCCTTTCAATAAAGATCAGCATAACTCTTTTGTCGATCTTGTGAGGTTTGAATATCGTTGTCGAATCATTTGGATATTTTCTCTCGTAGTCATGCGTTTAATTACGGTCCCCAACAACGTTGCTTTCCCACCTCGTCCCAAAGATATCTTTGAGAATCGACACTTTCGTCCATACAACGCCTCAAATGGAGCCATGCCTATACTTTGATAATTGATAATGTTGTAGGAGAATTCCACCAGTGGCAAGTACTTATCCCAACTTCCTTTAAAATCTAGGACACAAAGTCTTAATAGATCTTCAAGGGTTTGAATAGTCCTCTCTGATTATCCGTCCATTTGAGGATGGTATGCCGAACAGAATCGTAAATCCGTGCTCATAGCTTTCTGCAAGCTAACCCAAAATCGTGAAGTGAATCTTGGGTCACGATCCGAAACTATGGATACTAGCATGCCATGTAATCTCACAATCTCATTCACGTATATGCGAGCAAGACGTTCAAGGGAATAAGTTTCACGTATCGGTAAGAAATGGGCAGACTTGGTTAATCTATCAACAATAACCCAAATCGCATCTATGCCTTGAGAAACTTTGGGAAGACCTGTAACGAAATCCATAGTAATGTGTTCCCACTTCCATTTCGAAATATCAAGTAGTTGTAATGGACCCTTTGGCACTTGATGCTCCGCCTTTACAAGTTGACAAGTTAAATACCTCGAGATAAACACCGCGATCTCTCTCTTCATATTATTCCACCAAAATGTATGTCGAATATCATGATACATTTTGGTACTCCCAGGATGGATTGTAAATGAGGTGTTGTGTGCCTCCATCATGATTCTATGCTTCAAGTCAGAATCGTTAAGAACACAAAGTCTGGAGTTGAATTTAAGTATTCCTTCTTCATCAATTCTCACTTCTGGAATAGCTCCTTCTTGCACTTTCTTCTTCATAATGTATCGACTCCCAAATTCCGTAGCTTGAAAGCGACTTTAACTTTATCGATTAAAGTCGGTTCTACTTTCGTATATTCGCCATCATCATGTGGGTCCTGAGTCTTTAATTCTACCTCCATCCTTTGCAAGTCATACAGAATGGGCCTTTGCATTGACAATATCGCACTCAGTGCTTTCGCATATGATCTTCTTTCGATCAATCGACTATTACGTTAAACTTTTCCAAGATGATATTGAATAGTGTGATCGTAATCTTTCAATAGTTCAAGCTAATGTTGTTGCCGCATATTGAGTTCTTTTTGGGTGAAGAAATATTTGAGGCTTTTATGGTCCGTATAAATCTCCACTTTCTCCCCATACAAGTAGTGTCTCCAAATTTTCAACGTGAATCATTTATCACGAACTCTAGATCATGAGTAGGATAATTCCTCTCATATTCTTTGAGTTGTCGTGAGGCATAGGCTATGACTTTCTCATATTGCATGAGAACGCATCCTAACCCTTTGCCTGAAGCATCGTTGTATATAACAAATCCATCCGTACCAGATGGTATTGCCAGAACAGGTGCCGAAATGAGTCTCCTCTTGAGCTCTTGGAAACTCTTCTCACATTCCTCGCTCCATACGAATTTTGTATATTTCCGAATCAGCTGAGTTAACGGAGTAGCGATTCGAGAAAATCCTTCCACGAATCTCCGATAATAACCAAATGCTTCAAAGCCACGACTTGGCCACCGATGAGCTTTGGTTGTTCCCAACTTTGTCTTCGCTTCAATCTTCACCGTCAACAGATACTCCATGTTTTGACACCATGTGCCCAAGGAATGCTACTTTCTCAAGCGGAACTCACATTTCTTGACGGCATAAAGCTTGTTTTCACGAAGCCTTTCAAGTATCAACTTCAAATGGTGCTCATGATCTTCACGGCTTTTGGAATACATGAGGATGTCATCAATAAAGACAACAACAAACTGATCTAAATATTCCTTGAATACACGGTTCATCATATCCATGAAAGCAGCAGGAGTATTAGTCAATCCAAAGACATGACTAAGAATTCATAATGCTCATCTAGAATTCGAAGGCGATCTTTGGAATATCCTCGGTTTTAATCTTCAGTTGATGATATCCAGAACGAAGATCGATCTTTGAAAAGAATTGTGCTCCTTGCAACTGGTCGAACATGTCATCAATGCGAGGTAGCTGTGATGCCCCCAAAATTAGGTATACATCACCCATCTTGAGTCGCCAGATACATGGTACAAAATTCAAATACAACTTAATAATACAGCTGTCTTGTACAATACGACAAAAAATAAACTGTGAGTTTGAATACAAATATTATCTACTAGAGAGTATACAAACTCAAAAGGAGTCCTCATTACATTTATTGTTACACTATTTAACAGAATAGTGAGGACTACTAGCTAATACTATCATCCAGACGATCACTCCGTTCCCCGACTCGTCCCAGCTATGTTTTCATTTCCTGAAGAGAACAGTGAAAGAAAGGGTGAGCTCAACTAGCCCAGTAAGAAATATTATGACTAAGATAATGCAGAATAAATTATCATTAGCCTTCAACAGTATTAAACTGATAAAATATAACAAACATCAAGTTTAATTGCAGCGGAACAAGCAATCTATTAGAAGAGTCAAGTAGAGAATAAAATCTACTATCTTCTATGATTTAAAAGGTTTTTCATGACTTTTATCGCTGAGACTCAGCTTAATAAATAATTCATATCATCGAACCACCCCTGCACTACGGCCAATGATATTCTTTAGTATCACGACCACAATTATCCATGCACTACGGGCCAAGAATATTTGTGTATTCATTAATGGTCATGATTATGCCAACAACTGTCCATCAATGCACTACGGGCCAATGAGGACTTTTGCCACATCATTTGTAACATTACGGTCATGATTACATACAAGAATAATCCACGGTCATAATCATACCAAGTCCATCTATGCACTTCAGCCACGATGACTTTCAAAAAATATAAATATGAGGATGATGACAATGATATAAGAATTGATAAAACAAGTTCAAGAATTAATTTGTCCAAGAACCAATAACGTCCAAATTGTCAACATGATCTTTGCTTTGTAGAGTAAAATTCAAGAATGCTCAAAATAATATTTCCATGAAAAGATCTTTGGATGAAGCGCGATTATCGAGGATATTCCACTAATTTCATGGAGTATAGAAGTCAAAACCTTAACCAACTTAGTATAATAAAGAATGGAATAACAAAAGAAATCACCATGAATGCGGTATTGCATGGGCGAGTTATTCCAATAGAATACTAAATAACGGAACGGTGTCGTGAAATTAAATTAAACCGAAGAGATATTTCAACGAATAATAAAGAATGGAATAACAATGTAAATCACCATGCATGCGGTGCCTTGATTATGAAGCGGTTATTCCAATGTAATACTAATAAGGGCGGAATCAGTCCGTCGTAAAAAACGCATGCATGTGATATTCCAACGAGAATAATAATAAAGACTTTTAACGAGGTCCCAAGCGTAAATGCCTGAGAATGGGATATTTCAATGAATAATAATAAAAGGCGAAATCGAGTCCACAGAAACACACAGACAAGATATTCCAATGAATAATAGTATAGGCGGAATAATAGAAGAATGTCACCAAGTATAGGGTAGCTTGCATGTCTGAGTTATTCAACGAATAATAAAGAATGGAATAGCATAAGTTCTCCTCATGAATATAAAAGAATAACAACCCTTACGAATACAACAAATAATATTCTCTACCTTAAGAAGAAGAGTACTGGATATATAAGTAGTGAAGTAGCGAGATACTTTCTTCTTTCTCTACTATAGTTTATCTCTCTAGAGTTTCAAAGAATTAAATGAAAAAATAATGAAGGAATGAGCTTCTATTTATAGAAAAATGGATTTGCATAGTAACTAACTCATGAACGGTCCAGATTGATTTACTTTAATCTGACGGTTCATATTTAAAGCAAAATCTTTTAAATAAAGTATAATATATTCTATTTATAATCTAATAAAACGAATAACTTTATAAAAGATTTTACTATCTGCAATCTATCTTGAGTAACTATGCAAACACTATGCATAATAAAATATAATATATTCTAATTATTGTCTAATAAAAAGATAACTTTATAAAAATATTACATTTTATATAAAAAGATTTTACTATGCAAAACACTATATGCGGACACTTATGCAACACTATGCATAATAGAATATAATATATTCTATTTATAGAATAACTTTATAAAAGTATTACATTTTATATAAAAAGATTTTACAGATTATTACATTAATAATACCAACAAAATTGAGTGACTTATCACGTAAGCATCAATAATTAATACCGTGTACTTCTATGTAACCAACGCCAGATTCTTGTACTTTTAACATTTGGGTGTTTTGACAGCTTAACAGTAAAACTTCCTAGTTATTTTCATAAAGTATTTTGTCATTTTCTCAATCCAAAATGATAATTCTATTGTGGGGTTCACCAATGATTGTCTTGGTTATCTTTAATATTCCTGTTAAAAACAAATATTCCCCAGATCAATCGAATATTATATAACAACTTGCGTACTTTTGCAAATTTATAAATATTACCCCACAATTATAACATTATATCAATTTTACTCTATAATATTCAAAAATAATATTTATAGAAAATTCATCTTTATTCAAAAAGTTGGGGTTTTACAGTAGCGAATACCTATTCTTGATGGTGACATGTAGGGGTGGGCAACCGGTAAAAATCGGTCCAAGCCAGAATAGGTCTTAAATCAACCAGTACTAAAATTACTCAAATTTAGATCTTATCGATATCGAAAAGCCATTGACCAAGATATTATAATCGAGCAAGTGATCTGGGTTGAAGATATAAATTTTATCGAAAATTAATATAATTATTATTTTTATTATTATTTTATTATTTTATTATTATTATTAATATTTTTATTATTTTTATTAATATTATTATTATAATTAATATTTTATTATTATTATTAAATTATTAATAATAAAAAATTTAGAAAATCGGTATATCTTCCTGCTTCGGTTTATCTTAGAACCATAAAAATCTTGGGAATAGAAACCGATCTTAAAAAAAGCAGGTATATACCGGTTTTTTTTGTCTTTTTTAAGAATAGGTTTATATTTATCTTAGAATCGGCCCGGCAGGATTAAATCCGGTCGGATTAGTCAAAAACAAAAACCGAACCATTTGCCGCCCCTAGTGACATGGTTCAATTCTCGTAGTCAATACAAAGTCGCATACTCCCGTCTTTCTTCTTTACTTAATAAAACAGGAGCACCCCAAAGAGATGTACTTGGGGCCAATGAAGCCGAGTGTCTAATAACTCCTATGGTTGGACTTTTAACTCACAAGTTCAATAGGAGCCATTCGATATGGGGTTTTAGAAATGGGTTTTGTACCCGGTTCAAGGTCAATAAAGAATTCAACATCACGTTCTGGGGGTAGACCGGGAAGTTCTTCAGGAAATACATCAAGAAATTCTCTAAAATCAATAAGAATATTCCACGACCAAATGAATATTCCTCGACAACAATGATTATTTTATAACCACTTGCATATTTTGAAAATTTAGCACATTTCACCCATAACCAGAGAATTATATCAAATTAATACCTTATTATTCACAATAATAATTAGAGGAAATTCAATTTTATTTATAATAAGTTGGGGTCTTACAATCCCCCCTCCTTATGTAAACGCATGCATGGATATTCAACGGAATAATAAAGACGGAATCAATCCTATTGTAAAAGCGTCTGACAAGATATTCCAACAGAATAGTAAAGACTGAATAATAGAAGAATGTCACCAAGTATAAGGTAGCCCGCGTATACAAGTTATTCCAACAAAATAATAAAGAATGGAATAACATAAGTTCTCTTCATGAATACAAAAGAATAACATCCCTTACGAATACAAGAAATAATATTCCTACCTTAAGAAGAAAATCTTTGGATATATAAGTAGTGAAGTAGCGAATACTTTCTTCTTTCTCTCTATAATTTATCTCTCTAGATTTTCAAAGTGAATTAGTAAGAAAATAATGAAGGAATGAGCTTCTATTTATAGAAAAATGGACTGCATAGTAACTAACTCATGAACGGTCCAGATTGACTTACTTTAATCTGAATGTCCATATTTAAAGCAAAATCTTTTAAATAAAATATAATATATTCTATTTATAATCCATTAAAACGAATAACTTTATAAAAGATTTTACTATGCAAACACTATGCAGTCTTATTATACAAACACTATGCATAATAAAATATAATATATTCTAATTATTGTCTAATAAAACAGAGATAACTTTATAAAGCAGATAACTTTATAAGCAGATAACTTTATAAAAGTATTACATTTTTATATAAAAGATTTTACTATGCAAAATACTATGCGAGACACTTGCATAATAGAATATAATATATTACATTTATAGAATAACTTTATAAAAGTATTACATTTTATATAAAAAGATTTTACGTATTATTACATTAATAATACCAACAAAATTTAGTGACTTATCACGTAAGCATCAATAATTAATATAATCGTGTGCTATTATGCAATCACGCCAGCGTATTCTTGTACTTTTAACACCGGTGTTTCAGCAGCTAACAGTAAAACTTCCGCCGTTATTTTCATAAAAGTATTTTTGTCATTTTCTTAATCAAAATAATAATTGGTTGTGGGGTCTACCAATGATTGTGCTTTGTTATGCGAATATTCCTGTTAAAACGAATATTCCTCGACCAATCGAATATTATATAACAACTTATGTACTTTGCAAAATTTCTAAATATTACCCACAACTATAACATTATATCAATTTCACTCCATAATATTAAAAAAATAATATTTATAGAAAATTAATCTTTATTCAAAAAGTTGGGGTTTTACAATCTCCCCTTCTTATGAAACTTTGCCCTCGAAATTAGGGTACGTACCTGGTATATTGAAGATGTAAGGATACCTTGATTTCATTTCAGATTCTAACTCCCAAGTCCTTTCCTCAACATCGTGGTTTCTCCACAAAAGTTTGACTTGAGGTATAACCTTGGAGTGTAGAATATGTTCCTTCTTATCCAAGATTTGAACAGGAATGTAAGACCCCGAATTTTATGAAATAAAAGTATTCAATTTTTCTATTTAGTAAATGGTTAAATTGATAAAAGGTTAAAGTTAAGGGTGATATATGAATTTTTTTCAAAATACGCAAGTGGTTATAAAATATTCATTGTTGTCGGGGAATATTCGTTTAGTCATAGAATATTCTTTCTATCGGGGAATATTCGTACGACGGCGCAGTCATTTGTGGGCCACATAACAGAATAAATGTGGGATGAAAAAAATGACAAGTTTGAGTTTTTATAAATAACGGCGTAATCGTTATCGATTAACAATTGTTGAATACACAGGTGGTTAAAATCTGATGTCTGGCGTTGTTGCTGACGATAACTGCGGTATTATTGCATATTTTGAATTTTTGATTCTTACGTGAAAGGCCTTTACTCATAATTATTACGATGATTCTTTATTCAATACTTTATTTTATTGATTCAATAATTCTTTGCGTTGATATTTTATATTATTGTTGTTTCAATAATTGTCACTTTGCTTGGGGTGGGCAATCGGTAAAAAGCTTAAGCTAACCAGAATCGAATCTTAGAATCGAATCAAGCCAGATGCTAATTTCGATCTGATACTGTAACAGTTTCGAGTGGATAGATATCTAGAACCCAGTGATGCTAGGTTTGGTACCGATTTTACCAGGAAATTAATATAATTATTATTTTTATTAATATTATTATTATTTTATTATTATTATTATTATTAAATTATTAATAATAAAAAATTAGAAAAAGCCGGTATATATCGGTGGAAGTTAGGTTTATAATAGAACCATAAAAGTCTTAGAAATAAACTTAGATGTAAAAACCTAAGTATATACTAGTTTTTTTCTTACCGCAACAGGACCGGTTTATATTTATCTTGAATCGAAATCGGTTCGGACCAGGTCGATTAGATCCAAAACCGAAAAAACGAACCATTTGCCACACCCCTATTATCGCACAAGATGTTCCCATTATCGGATCAATAATTCATATTATTTGAATAATATTATTAGATAGCATTATTTGCAATGTCTAGAAAGTTACATCAATGAGAGGTTTGGTCACCTAATTGCTTGCCAAGAAGGAGAAATCCTTATTGGAAAGCCCTTAACTCTGGAAGGCGCACTTTGGTTGTCATTGTTGTGATTCTGTAATATTATTTGTGAATAATTAATTATTGATTTATATGATAAGGAAATATTTATTTGATGTGGATATAAATGATGGATTTATTTTTGTGGTTATAAATGAAGGAATTAATGTTGAGATATTTTATTAGTATTTTATCGGATTGGAGGTATTAAAAGATCAAATCATTGTTCTTACAGCTCTATTGTGTGAGTTATAATTTTTAATCCGACCGTTGGATCGTTGTAATTTTTGGATATGTTATACATATATAAGTTGAGTATATGTCCACAAATTTTGAACCGTTAAAAATGAACGTATGATTTGTTATGAATTTTAAGAGGTGACTGGTTCAGAAATTGTTGAAGTATCTGAATTTATAATTTTGGTGGAAAATTCTAGAATTAGTGGGCCCCACTTTTGGTTGGTGAGAAATGTGAAAGAATTTTTATTCAAATGTGGTGGGTGGGAATAGTAGCAGATAAAGCCACCGTGTAGCAGTCTGAAGTGCACTTGAAGCGTCTTAACATTTTCCTATAAATAGAGGGCTAAGTTAGAATTGAAAAACACACCGTAATTCATAAGTTTTCTCTTTTTCTCTAGATTATCAAGTGTATTTTGTGAGTATTTAGATACTTGGTGAGTTCTTTATTCATCGATTACAAATTTCCTTGTTGTCATATCCGATATCCAATCGAAGTCTTTTTTTTGAGGTAAGGGATAGTAAGAGATATTAAGGGATGCTATATTCTTCATAATGATGTTATTCTTTCAATATCATTATACTGAAATATTGGTATGGATTTTATTGTGGAATTTTTACCTTTTTGAGTCGGGATTACTATTCACGTATACGGCACTATTCACGTATACGACACTATTCATGTATATGGCACTATTTGTGACACCCCCAAAATAGGTATACATCCCCCATTCTGAGTTGTCAATGCAGTGCGAAAACAACTACAACTTTATTATTACAATAGTAAAGCGTGAGTTTAAATACGAGATATTGCCATCTAGACAATATCCACATACAAATAAATCCTCATCATAATTATTGACACATTATTTTACAACAATGGTGAGGACTACTAAACAACTCTCCCTAGAACACCGCATTCCATACCCCATTCTCGCTATTTATATTCTAGCCTCCGAGAAGAAAAATGGAACAAAAAAAAGAAAAGGGTGAGCTCGACTAGCCCAAAAGAATATTATGACTAAGATAATATACAACAAAATTATCGTTAGTCTTCAACAGGAAAAATATAATAGAATACAATAGACGACAAGTTTTAAATCAATATTCATGAGAAATAATAATTCATTAGAAGAGTTAAGTAGAGAATGCAAACTACTATCTCCTATGTATGAATTTTAAAGTTCATCGTCTATTTTATCCTGTAACATCAATCAATATATATATCGGGATCAAATATTCATCCTTTTCTACGAATGAGGGACATTCACCATTAATTCATGTTCATCTAAACACTGCTCATCTTTGCCTTTATGGGCGAAAGATATTCATCAAAATCATTCATCTTTGCACTTCACGGGCCAAAGATATTCATCGAAATCATTCATCTTTGCACTACAGTGCCAAAGATATTCAATAATATCATCATTTAAGACCGAGGATGATGAAAAATATTTTTAAAGAAAGCGAATCCAAAGGAAACAAAATGACAAGGATTAAGGATTAAGGATTAGTACTTTGTTTTATCCACGACCAAAAATACCTCAAAATAATCATAGTGGTGTAAAATTCAAGAATGATCAAAACATGGATACAATCAAAGCTAGTATCCACAATAGATATTTTGACGAAAAGAAAAATTTTCATTTTTCGATGAATAGTCTCTTATTCGTGAATAATCTTGGTATCGTGAATAGTCTTGAAGATATCGTGAATAAGTAACTTCAGAACACCAAAAGTTTCAAATTTGATAAAAACTTGAGATCAATATTTCAACATAATGATATTGAAGAAATAATATCATAACGAAAAAATAATATCCCTTACCTCGGAAAAGACAGTTTTAGCGGAATCTTTGGATATAAGCTATAACTTGAACTTTCACCAGAGTATAGCAATACTCAAAGTATACTCAAAATACTCACAAGGATACGCTCGATAATATAGAGAGAAAACTTGAGTTTAAATTGTGATTTTCAATTCTAACCTAAGTACCATATTTATAGGAAAATCACTTAGAACACCAAGCGAGAAAATTTAATAAAATATTAATTTATATTAAAATTTTCATATGCCCACTTAGACTTCTGATTTCAAAGAACTTAACATGTGATTCATGAGGCTTACAAATGTAAAAAACGTTTTTGTTAATATAAATATTTAAAACTTCCAAAATCAATTATTTTGGAACTCGGAACTTCAATAATTCATAATAAATAACCCTTTTATCGGAAAATTCAAATCTCATGAGTTTTTATAGGAAATTCAATTCTATACAACTTTGCGGAAGAAATTTTTCCAAATTCCCAACAAAATTGAATAGAAATCTACAAAGCGGGTGATTTTAGAGGCTATAATCAAATTTCGATCGATAAATGGGGTCCAATTTAGCATGTTTAACATGTTTTAAACATTTATTGTAACAAAAATACTCTTCCTCCTCGTTTACTCATATATCCCACATTACGTTGTAAAAATATCACCATTATTATATTATTAAAATATAATATTATATATATTTAAATGAATTATTTTATCGGAAAAAGATAAAATTTCAATTTTCAACAATTGTCGCATTAAAATTTTCTCCATCTATATCCACATAAGATCAATAATTTTCTCATCATATGAATCAATAATTAATTACTCACAAATAATATTACGTAATCACAATATTGTGACCGAGTGGGCCTTTTAGGAAAGAGGGGCTTTCGAATAAGAATTTCTCATTCTTGGTAGCAATTAGGTGACCAAACCTCTCCTTAGATGAACTTTCTAGACATTGCCAATAATGTTATGTAATAATATTATTAGAGATAATATGAATTATTGCTCGATAATGAAAAATCTTGTGTAATGATAATTATTGAAACAACAAAGAATATGAAATATCAACGAACAATTATTGAACCAATAAAATACGAGAGCGGTAATTCTTTAACCATTATTGAGTAGTGCCTTCTTACGTAAGAGTCAATAATTGGTGCAATATCGTATTCTACAGGTGCAACAACAGCGTATTGTGTTTTAACCATCGTATTATTCCAATGATGTAAGCAAACCAGAATAACTACGTTATTTTTAAACAACTTATATTTGTCGTTTTCTTCCTCCAATCGCTTTTTCCGTTATGGGGCCCCACATGGTTGCGCTTGGTTGCATACGAATATTCCCCAAACAATACTGAATATTCCACGACCAAACGAATATTCCCAAACAACGAATGAATATTTTATAACCACTTTGCTTATTTTGAAATATTTGCGTATTTTACCCATAACTATCACATTAATCACATCAACCCTTACTATTTCAAAATAATAATTATTTTCTTATCATATGAATCAATAATTAATTATTCACAATAATATTATGTAATCACAATATCGACAACCGTGCGCCTCCTGTGAGCAAGGGCTTTCTAATAAGAATTTCTCCTCATCGGTGCAATTAAAAGTATCAAACCTCTCTTAGATGTAACTTTCTAGACATTGCCAATAATGTTATCTAATAATATTATTCGTATAATATGAATTATTGCTCGATAATGAAAATACCGTAATAAATTATCAAACAACAATATATAAAATATCAACGCAAATAATTATTGAACCAATAAAATATCAACAAGAATTACCGTGAACCATTATCGAAAGTAGGCCTTTCACGTAAGAGTCAATAATTGTGCTTAATACCGTGCTACTGCGGCAACAACGCAGACATCGGTTTTAACCACCGGGTATTCCAACAAAGGTAAATCCAGAATAACCACGCCGTTATTTTTAAACAACTTATATTTGTCGCTTTTCTTCCTCCAATCGCTTCCGTTATGGGCCTAATACGGTATCGCATTTATTTAATATTCCCTAGCATTTAATATTCTACGATCAAACGTAATATTCCCCGACAACAATGAATATTTTATAACCACTGCTTATTTTGAAATATTTCATGATTTTACCCATAACTATCCACATTAATCACATCAACCCTTACTATTTCAAAATAATAATTAGAGGAAATTAAATTTCATTTATTAATTATTCGGGGTCTTACAACCTCCCTCCTTATGAAATTTCGGCCCTCAAATCGACATACGCATTCGGTGTGTTTCTAAAAGGTGAGGATACCTCGCTTTCATTTCCGCTTCCAATTCCCTGTGTCATTTCTTCTATAAGATGGTTCCTCCACAAGACTTTTAACTTGTGGTAATTTACGACCTTCGTATGTGACATGCCCTTCCTATCCAAGATCTCGACAGTACTTCCTCATACGTTAAGTCTTCTGGCCATCTCGTCCTGCCTAACTCAATAACGTGGTTCGGTCTTCACATATTTATTTAAGTACGAGCATACGTGAAACACATTATGAACACTAGACATACTTGGAGGTAACGCGAGTCTATAAAGGCTTACATTTCTACTTGGCCAAGAATTTGAAATGGACCAATAAATCGTGATCGAGCTTTTCTCTCTTCCTAATCTTGTAACTCCTTCCACGGGCAACACGCACAATACACGATCCCCCTTATACTAAATTCCACGCCCTTTCGATGAAGATCCGCATAACTCTTTGTCGATCTGTGCCGCTTGTATACACGCTGTCGAATCATTTGGGATCTTTTCGTGGTCATACGTACTAACTCGTCCCAACAATGTCGCTTCACCCACCTCATCCCAACATATCGGAGTAGCCGACATTTTCGCCCATATAATGCTTCAATGGAGCCACAATTTATACTTGCCTCGATAACTATTATCAGGTAGGAGAATTCCACCAATGGTAAATACTTATCCCAACCGGCCTTCTTGAAGTCTAGGGACACGTTAGGATAATTCTCTCATATTCTTTAAGTTGTCGCGAGGCATGGGATATGACTTTCCCACGCTGCATGAGAACACATCCTAACCCTTTGCTGCGAAGCATCGTCAGAGATAACAAATCCATCCGAACCGGATGGTATTGTTAGAACAGTGCCAAAATAAGTCTCCTCTTAAGCTCTTGGAAACTCTTCTCGCATTCTTCGCCTCCAAACGAATTTTGTATCCTTCCGAAGTTAGTCTGGTTAATGGAGTAGCGATTCGAGAAAACCCTTCCACTTAATCTCCGATAATAACCAGCCTACGCCCAAAAAAGCTACGCATTTCGAAATTAATCGACTTTGCTCATTCTAACTTTGTATTGCTTCAATCTTCACGTCAATCTGGATACTCCATGTTTTGACACCACATGCCCAAGAAATGCTACTTCTCAAGCCGAACTTGCATTTCTTTAACTTGGCATAAAGCTTGTTTTCACAAAGCCTTTGTAGTACCAACTTTTAAATGGTGCTCATGATCTTCACGACTTTTGGAATATATGAGGATGTCATCAATAAAGACAACAACGAATCGATCCAAATATTCCTTGAATACTCGGTTCATCATATCCATGAAAGTCAGTAGGAGCATTAGTCAATCCAAAAGACATGACTAGGAATTCATAATGCCCGCATTCTAGTTCTAAAGGCAATCTTTGGAATATCCTCGCCTAATCTTCAAATTGATGATATCCAGTAATCTAAGATCGATTTTTGAAAAGAATTGTGCTCCTTGCAATCGGTCAAACAAGTCATCAATACGAGGTGAGGATACCTATTCTTGATAGTGACATGGTTCAATTCCATAGTCAATACAAAGTCGCATACTCCTCGCTCTTCTTCTTTACAAATAAAACAGGAGCACCCCAAGGAGATGTCTTAGGGCGAATGAAACCAATGTCCAACAACTCCCGTAGTTGGACCTTTAACTCCCGAAAGTTCAATAGGAGCCATTCGATATGGGGTTTTAGAAATGGGCTTTGTACCAGTTCAAGATCAATAAAGAATTCAACTTCAAGTTATGGGGGGTAAACCGGAAGTTCTTCAGAAATACGTCGGAAAGTCAATAACAACAGAATATTATTCAAATTTGACGTGTCCTTATTCAAATCCACAACATGGGCTAAGAAAGCTTGACATCCGCTTTTCAATAAAACGAATAGCTTTATGATTAGATATGACGATGATTGATTTTAATGGTTTAGTTGCTTGAATTGCATAACAAAGTTGTTTAGGAATATGAAAGCTAACAACCTTACGAAAACAATCAATTTTGGCATGATGAGTAGTTAACCAATCAATCCCTAAAATCACATCAAAAGCAAGTATCTTTAAAGAGATAAGGTCAACAGGTAAGATAAAGGTGCCAACTTGGATTGTAGACAAGATTTATAAACAAAGGATGTGATGAAAGTTTCTCCTAACGGAGTTTCCACAGATAGTCAAAGTCTAATTTTTTCCTGAGTCAAATTTAAACGTTGAGCACAAGTAGGAGAGATAAATGAATGGTAGCACTTCAGATCTAGTAAAGTATAAACTTCACAAGAATTTATAAATAAGATACCCGATCACCTCGTTTGGGTTCCTCGTGATTTTGACCAACCATAACAAACGCCTTCCAGAACTGCTGACTTTGACTTTTCGGGGCGGATCTTTTTGAGTCACCGTCCCAGCTTGAACTAGGTTTCGCTAATGCGGCAATCTCGAGCGATATGTCCTTCCTTTCCACAATTATAGCATACCGAACTGCTAGGCGGCTTTGACCGATATGTCCCTCTTCCCGCATTTGAGCAAATATACGACCGGTGGTCGTTCTCTTCCCTCGAACCGATTCTTTCATTGGCCGCAATCGCTGCCTTCACATAGTCGTTGTTGAATCTCCTCTTTAAAATCTCCTCCTAACTCGCTTCTTCTATTTTCATGGCCATGATTACCACCAGAGTGGTTACCATTTTTGTCCGCTCTTTTTTCTTTCTCCACTGGTTATTGTTGTTTTGTTGATGCTATCTCCAGATGATCCTCGATTGTGGTACCTCGGTTGACCGTACTCGTTATCTCGCTTCTAACAATTGAGCCCTATTAACAACATCCGAATAAAGATAAAATTTATGAGAGATGAGATACTTGACGTATGCCGTGTTTCAAACCTCTCGAAACATCCGCGTCATAATGCTCCTCATTCTCCACCAAATGAGGTGCAAACTCGATAACTCAGAACTTTGCCTCGTCTTCGAGACACCGCCATGTTGTTCTCGCTTCCGATCTAATAAACTCCACTTCCTTCATATGACGAAACACTTTCGTGAAAGAATTTGTCATTAAATAGTTTCAAACGCCTCCCAAGACATACTTGAAAGTAAGGGTGGGATGGAGTACGCTTCACAGACTCCACCAAGAGTCACCGCACCGCCACGGTAACATAAAGGTGGCGAATGGAACCTTCGTTCTCTCCGCATCCCAAGACATCGAATATCTTGGTAATTTGCTTGAGCCATATTTACGCTTGTGATCGGATCTGCTTTCCTTAAATTACGTGGTCCCAACTCTTTGAATCGCTTGCATGTGACAACCCATGAATTGCTATCATTTCATCCTATGTTTTGAACACGAGTCTCCCTCGTCTCGATTTTGCATGAAACCGCAAAGCTTCTAAATATCCCTCGCTCATCATCCTTCGGGAACGCGACACGTGTGGTGCGTAGGTCATTGCCACCATTCGCCGTAAAGGTGTCGGTTAAGTCCTCAACGAAAGCGCAACCCTCGTGTTTAGTTGCCATCGTTGAGTTTGGAACCCCGAATGATTCAATCTTCAAAGTAGAACTAGTGCGTATAACTCCACTCACGTCGTACTTTCCTGCCGAGATTTTCCCCAATAACCAATACTTTTGTGCGTAAATCAGATATTTGATTCCATCCATAAATCGATTTTCTTGATTTTCTATTTCTCGATAAAGGCGGGGAAGGATATAACTCAATGGTGAGAGTGTCACCTTGACGCGTGGTGAAGTCATCGATTCGAGCCCGATTATCCCTAAACCCAATGTGAGTTTTTCTATTATGATTTGCTCCCCGCTTCCTAGAAAGTACAAATAGACAGACGATGTTGATTTGCTCTCCGCTCATGGGATGGAGCTGACGAAGTTTTGAGAATTCAAGAGAAGGTCACTGCGAGATGAGCCCATGACTTTCCTTTTACCCCACGAGGAAGGAAGACCGGAGTCGGAACTCATCAGACGGACGTCACTGGAGGCGAGGCTTAATCCACCACCGAAAAGAGTACTGAACGCATCACTAAGAAAGCAGCTTTTTCAAAGGGTGTTGTTCACAGGGAGAACATTGCCACTGACTGTTAATGCTCTCCTCCGCTGGTGAGTACAAAGGCTCTCACTGGCCTCATTTCCACTGCTAATATTCTCACGACATTCTCAAATCATCATAAAAAACAAGGGTTAATTAAGCAAATCAATATATCACATAATGTCCTTATATATTGACCAACTAACAAATAAGCTTAGGTAGGACACACTAGCAAGGATTTACTCGTCTCTCCCTCCTAATTTATTCCCCGATCTCCGCTAGATCATATCCCTAAGCTCGATACCAACCATGACACCCCCAAAATAGGTATACATCCCCCATTCCGAGTTTCACAATACACTAAGATGTAAACAACTCTGAACTTTATTATTACAATAGTAAAACTGTGAGTTTAAATACGATATATTGCCATCTAGACAATATCCACATACAAATAAATCCTCATCATAATTATTGACACATTATTTTACAACAATGGTGAGGACTACTAAACAACTCTCCCTAGAACACAGCATTCCATACCCCGACTCGTGACTTCGCTATATTCTCGCCTCCCCGAGAAGAAAAATGGAACAAAAAGGAAAAGGGTGAGCTCGACTAGCCCAAAGAAAGAATATTATGATTAAGATAATATACAACAAAATTATCGTTAGTCTTCAACAGGAAAAATATAATAGAATACAATAGATAACAAGTTTTAAATCAATATTCGCAGCTGAAATAATAATTCATTAGAAAAGTTAAGTGAGAGAATGCAAACTACTATCTTCTATGTATGAATTTTAAAGTTCATCGCTCTATTTTATCCTCGTAACATCAATCAATATATATCTGGATCAAATATTCATCCTTACTTTATGTGCCAAGGACATTCACCAAATTGGTCATGTTCATCTAAACACTGCTCATCTTTGCACTATAGGCCAAAGATATTCATCGAAATCATTCATCTTTGCACCACGGGCCAAAGATATTCATCGAAATCATTCATCTTTGCACTACAGCCAAAGATATTCAATAATATCATCATTTAAAGACTGAGGATGATGAAAAATATTTTTAAAGAAACGAATCCAGTGAAACAAAATGACAAGGATTAAGGATTAAGGATTCGTACTTTGTTTTATCCACGTCCAAAAATACCTCAAAAATAATCATAGTGGTGTAAAATTCAAGAATGATCAAAACATGGATACAATCAAAGCTAGTATCCACAATAGATATTTTGGACGAAAAGAAAAATTTTCATTTTTCGATGAATAATCCGATTCGTGAATAATGATGCAATATCGTGAATAAAGGTCAGATACGTGAATAGTAACTCCGACACCAAAAGTTCCAAATTTGATAAAAACTTCAGATCAATATTTTAGCATAATGATATTGAAGAAATAATATCATTACGAAAAAAATAATATCCCTTACCTCGAAAAGACAAAGATTTAACCGGAATACTTGGATATAGGCTATAACTTGAACTTTCACCGTATAACAATACTCAAAGTATACTCAAAATACTCACAAGAATACGCTCGATAATATAGAGAGAGAAAACTTCAGTTTCTGGTGTGATTTTCAATTCTAACCTAAGCACCCTATTTATAGGAAAATGCTTAGAACACAAAAGCGTAAAATTTAATAAAAATTAATTTATATTAAAATTTTCATACGCCTACTTAGACTTCTGATTTCAGCAACTTAACATGTGATTCATGAGGCTTACAAATGTAAAAAACGTTTTTGTTAATATAAATATTTAAAACTTCCAAAAATCAATTATTTTAACTTTAACTTCAATAATTCATAATAAATAACCCTTTTATCGTAAAATTCAAATCTTACGTAGTTTTTATAGGAAATTAAATTCTCTACAACTTTGCGTAAGAAAGTTTTTCCAAATTCCCAAATGAAATTGACCGAAATCCACAAACGGGTGATTTTAGAGGCTATAATCAAATTTCGATCCAATAAATGGGGTCCACAGAACATGTTTAACATGTTTTAAACATTTATTGCAACAAAAATACTCTTCCTCCTCAGATACTCATATATCCCACATTCGTTGTAAAAATATCACCATTATTATATTATTAAAATATAATATTATATATATTTAAATGAATTATTTTATCGTAAAAGATAAAATTTCATTTTTCAACAATTGTCGATTAAAAATTTTCTCCATCTATATCCACATAAAATCAATATTTTTCTCATCATATGAATCAATAATTAATTACTCACAAATAATATTACGAATCACAATATTGACAACTGTGCAATTCCGTGAAAGAGGGGCTTTCAATAAGAATTTTTCTTTTCTTGGCGCAATTAGGTGACCAAACCTCTCCTTAGATGTAACTTTCTAGACATTGCCAATAATGTTATCTAATAATATTATTCGAGATAATATGAATTATTGCTTCGATAATGAAAATCTTGTGTAATGATAATTATCAAAACAACAACAATATGAAATATCAACGCAACAATTATTGAACCAATAAAATACTGAATAAAGAATTATCGTAACCATTATTGAGTAGTGCCTTCTTCGTAAGAGTCAATAATTGGTGCAATACCGCAGCTATCTTCAACAACGCTGCAGCGTATTGTGTTTTAACCACCGGGTATTCCAACAAGGTAAACCAGTAATAACTACGCTGGTTATTTTTAAACAACTTATATTTGTCGCTTTCTTCCTCCAATCGCTTCCGTTATGGGGTCCCACACGGTCGCTACCGTCAATGCGAATATTCCTCTCGACAAAGCATTTAATATTCCACGACCAAACGAATATTCCCAAACAAC